>CM060935.1:435211886-437711886 GCA_030765085.1 Allium cepa | reverse complement strand
AAAGGGTATAGGTGTTTAGACAAAAATGGAAGAATATATATATATCCAGGCATGTAAGATTCAATGAGCAGGTTTTTCCATATAGCAACATTGAAGAAAAAATCACAGAAAAAATGAGAAATTCAAATTTATGATTCCTGATCCACCTGATGAGATTGAAGTCTTCCCCTCAACACAGCCTATAAGGGATGGCATCAATACAAGCTCTCAACAATCCATGACTGCTAAAGAGTCAGGTCCAGAGCAAGCTACACATGAAGATGATAGCAACAATCAGAATCTTCAGAATCATGAAACAAGCAGCTCAAATTATGATCAAATCATTAGAGATGATACTATGGGCTACAGCAGCTCAAACAGTAACTCTGACAGCATTGTCAGAAATAATATCAATACTCACCCAATGTTGACTAGAGCAAAATGTGGTATTTTTAAACCAAAGATTATCAACAACATTGTTCAGGAAGAACCTTCATCCTACATAGAAGCTGCTCAAAATGATAAATGGAGAGCTGCTATGCAGGAAGAATATAATGCTCTAATTAACAAAAGAATTTGGGATCTGGTTGAAAAACCAGAAAAAAAAATATATAATTGGGTGCAGATGGATTTTTAAATTAAAGAAAAGTGCTGATGGATCAATTTCTAAATATAAAGCAAGGTTGGTTGCAAAGGGGTATTCACAACAACATGATTTTGATTTTTCAGAAACTTTTTCACCTGTTGTGAAGCCTTCCTCAATTAGAGTCATTTTAACCATTGCTTTAAGTAGAAATTGGACCATCAGACAATTAGATATTAATAATGATTTTCTTAATGGTGAATTACAGGAAGAAGTATTTATGCAGCAACCAGAAAGATTTACTCATAAATCAGACAAAGAGCTAGTGTGCAAACTCAATAAAGCTATCTATGGCTTAAAACAAGCTCCAAGAGTTTGGTTTGATAAACTCAAGTCAACACTTGTGAAATTTGGCTACAATTCTTTAAAATCTGACAACTCTATATTTACTAAAATTAATGATCTTGCCACCACTTATATTCTAATTAATGTTGATGATTTTATTATTACAGGGAGCAGTGAGTTAGAAATTCAGAAAATCACTGCAATGCTTAACTCAGAATTCTCAATTAATGATCTGGGAGAACTGAATTACTTTCTAGGAATTGAAGTACAAAGAACCTCAAATTCAGAAATACACCTCAATCAAAGTAAGTACATTTCAGAGATATTATCAAGAGCCAAAATGGACAAAGCTAATCCTCTACCAACTCCAATGGTCGCAAATCATCAACTATCAAAATATAAGGGTGAAGCAATTCAAAATGAAAAACAGTACAAGAGCATTGTAGGTGCATTTCAATATGTGACTATAACAAAGCCAGACATATCATTTTGTGTTAATAAAGTTAGTCAGTACATGCAAAATCCTTTGAACAATCACTGGAAAGCAGTAAAGAGAATACTTAGATATCTCAAAGGAACTATAAATCATGGTCTTATCTTAAAATCTAGCTACACACTTAACATAAATGCATATGCAGATGCTGACCGGGGAACAAATATAAATGATCGAAAGTCAATATCTGGCTATTGCATTTATTTGGGTAAAAATCCTATATCATGGAGTGCAAGAAAGCAAAATACTGTGTCAAGATCCAGCACAGAGGCCGAATTTAGGTGCGTAGCAAGTACAGCAGCAGAAATCATATGGCTAGAGTCACTTTTAAGTGAACTCAACATCAAATCAAACAAAAAGGCGACAATTTGGTGTGATAATGTTAATACAATTTCTCTAACATCAAATCCAGTTCTTCATTCAAAAACCAAACATATCGAATTGGATCTCTACTTTATCAGAGAATAAGTAATTAAAGAGAAGTTAAGAGTTGGATACATACCATCTCTGCATCAAAAAGCAGATATACTTACTAAACCTTTATCGAGGTCAAGCTTTACTAGATTACGAGATGAACTCAACGTTGATGCAGCTAACCTCAGTCAGAGATCTCAAAGAATAATCTTCATACCAAATTTATGTTTGTTTTTCTTCTCGAAAAGATCTATCGGCTTCAGAAGAGCAGCCGCCATTATTTTTCCTTTCTCACAAACCCTAGGGTATTCGGGTTTGAGGGGGGGAGTAAAAAGAGAAGTATTTTTCATCAATCCGCACATCTCTCTATACTTGATCTCAACCGCTCGTGCAATTCAAGGGCTGACATAATTTCTCAGATTTAATTCAGATCCTGGGCTACTTTGTTGGGCCCAATACTCAAATATGCATTGCATATAAATTGCTGATTGTAAATTCAATTCATGTACTGATTTTTTGTAACTGAGATAATAAAGCAAAACTTTTCATCAAATTACTTTTCTGACAATCAGATGTGGGATGATTTGAACACTCCATTTTAGAAGGAGATATACATAAATGGGTGCATAGATCTTTAAGAGTTCTACATTCGAGTGAGCAATTTTGCTCAGTTAGATGATGTGTATCACGAGAAATGAAAACAGCAAACGAAAGAAAGGGATGGACATAGAAGGGACCTCCTGGAGGGCATGATCGAGAGCTTGGTTCTGGATGTATATGTTAGAGCTTGCATGGAAACATTTTGGGGGTTCTCTTGTTTGCCGTGAGCAGATGGGATGGAGGGGGGTGATGATGAAGTGTCAAAATGAGAAGGGAACATGTTCATGCATTAATATGTGCAGGTGAACGGAAATGGAGAAGAGAGGGGGAAGCGTCAGGCTTGTGTGAGAGAGGAGGAGTCTGCGTGCAAAAAAAAAAGAAAAAAAAGAAATTAAAAGGAGCGAATGCAGGCGCATGATAGTGGTGACGACTAGGGGGAGCTCGGTCTCATGTAGCAGGTGTTGGCAGGCATTACATGAAGGGGGAGTTGCATGCATGAAGTAGCACGTAGAAATAATGGAAGGAGGGAAGTACTATTCATTACACATGTGTTTGTAGTTAGGTCGCTTACAACGTGTTCAATTCCGTGATGGGAAGGAATGAGCAACGTGTGGAGGGATTTTGCAAGCAAATGGGCTGGGCCCTTCTATTTTGAGTGAGAAACATTTCTATGTTTTGATTATTTAAATATTGATAAATGTTGTGAATTTAAAAAGGTGATAACTTGGTCGTTTGTAATCCGATTAATATACGGATTTTTACGATGGACTCGTATTGACGAGTATAAAGTTGTCATATAACTTATTGATAGTTTTTTATAAGTATAAATTTATGACATATGAAAACGAACAAGATTTAAATCACGTCATTTTAAAATAACGTCGTTTAAATTTATATACATTAAATAGTGATATTTATTTGGTCAAATAAATTAGTGTTGAGTTGAATTGGAATGGTAATTGGACATCTGTTCGGAATAAACTACCGTTCCGCTAATTAAATTAATTTGGTAATCAATTAGCAGAGTAAATATATGTTTTGCTATTTTATGGATTTGGACATTTGATTATATACTGTTAATTGATATTCCACTTTGAATAAGTGACATATTAACAAATGATAGTTAAGTATTGGATTTATTTATATAGTCGTGGATTACGTAAATATCTGTTATTGACTTGAATAATTAATTGAATAATATGGTAGCCTGTTAAGTAACATGGTGATCATTAAGTCTCCTTCAAAATTTGAAAAGCTAATTATTGATTTGAAAGTTATTTTAAGAATAATTAAATTTCATTTAAGGTTTAAAGATAAGTTTATCTAGTAATAAGATTTAAAAAGATAATAACTTATTCATAATATTAATATTTTAAAGATAACCTATAATTGTTTTAATAATGGTTTAAGTCAATTATTTTATTAATATGATTCTTATGTTTATTCCTTAATGAATGTTTAATTATTATTTTAAATTTATTTAGCTATTGTTATAAAAATGTTTTTAATTTTAATTTAATTACTTATTTAAAATGATTTAACAATACCTTAATTTTTAATTAAAGTTAATGAATTATATTGATTTAAGTTATTTAGTTATATCTAAAGGATAATTAATATTATATTTATATTAGTTTAAATTTAATTAATTATTGTTTTAATAATATTATTAATTAATAGATTCTAAAGTATTATTTTAAATAAGATTTGATTAAAATGAAATAGAAGGATGTTAAATAGTAAATTGTTAACTAAAGCTATTTTAAATAACTTAAGGTTTGTCAAGAGGACCTTATTGACTTAAAGAGTCTATTAATGAGTTGAATTAAACGCGAGAAGAGTCTATAAATGGTTTTAGATATTTGTAAAAGGATTTATAAATGAGTTTTAAAATCTGAGAGGAGAAGTTATATAAATGGGGTTTTGAGATTTATAAAGAATGTTTATAATTGGATTGAAGATTTATAAAGAAGCTTTATAAATAGGTTTGAAAATATTTATAAGATAAAGAAATTTAGGAAGAGTTGGTTGATATTAATGGCTTAATTCGAAGGGTTAGGATTGCGTACAGTTTACTATGGGTTCGCTGGGATAGCAGTGTAACCATTATGTAAGCTGCGATCCACTGTCGATATTGAACAGTACTTTCCAAATCTATTTTAAAGAGTTTTCAAGTTCTTAGTTTTGAAAATGAAATGTTTTGTGAATATATTTATACCATTGAGATAAGTATATCGTTATATTTTCTAAGTATCGAAAATATAGTGTGTGTGTGTGTGTGTGTGTGTGTGAATGTACTTATCCTGTTGAGATAAGTATATAAAAGTGATTTTCATGTATTTGAAATGTGATTTTAAATTAATGAAAGATTAATTTAGGAGGCTTAGTGATTTCCATAGGAAATATAATCTTTGTTTGGAATGTTTGTTTATTTGATAGTTGAATAATCGACTATCAAATCTTTGCCCAAATATGTGATCCTTCTTAATTTTGGTGGTATGGAAATATTCCCTACTTAACACCTAAGGATTTTAACTCTGTACATATCTAAGTGGAACATGGGGATTCTATGGTACAGTTATCGTTGGTGGTGATATACTATACGTATAAACTCGTTTCGTTCTTCTAGGGAAAATGATAAGAAGATCCATCCACCTAAATGGTTATGGTGTGATCCCCGCTCCTATGCGTTATCTGATTATTTCCTAAAAAACCAGTATTGAGCATTCCGAAAATCGACGTTTGGATTTGTGGAGCACCCGAAAATGGAAGAGAGAACTCATAAGAGATGACTCAAACCCCGTAACCACTCCAAAAATCATGTACGGTTCTGTGCAGGAGTTTCGTGATATATTGAGATGTTAGGATCCATGTGTGATTTCGAGACCCGTGAGGATATGGGAATCCATGTGAGATTCCAAGGTCTATTTGAGATTGTTAGTCCGTGAGATGATGGTTTTGATGACAACAACCTTAGAATAGATTATAAAATATAAATACTAACATTATAAATTTAGATATATATGTATTTGCAGGATTTAACTATGCAGGCACTAAGAATGAAGGCTGTACAGTATAAAGATTCAAGATATCAAGATAAAATATCAAGATAGAAGACCCATGAGTATCGAGACTATCAAGAGTTCAAGATTTCAAGGATAAGTATTTTTTATTATTAGGAATTTTTGTTAAAACTCGTAGAAAAGCACTGGCATCTTAAAATCCAATTTATTCGTGGAATGGAATCCACTTCGACCCCGTTAAAGGGATGAAACCCTAAGTAGGATGGAACCTACGAAAAATCTAGTGGAACATTGTTTTGTATCCGCTAACTTTTATTCAAAATGATTTTTCAAAATTATATCCTGTTTTCAAAATATTTTCAAAACCTTCCTTTTAAAAGATTCAAAACCCTCGATCCTGATTTTAAATAATTTTAGCCTCAAAAACATCTTTATTTTCAAAGTCAAATTACTCCTGATTTTGAACTATCATTTTAATAATATATTTAACTTTTAAATATTTATACTTAGATTTAAATATAAAATTATGGTTAAATTATATATATATATTATTCTTTATATTTACTTATGAATTTCAACTATAGTCAAGTATATTTATAAAGTTTAAATTAATTTTTATATAAGATAAAGATTATTTTCAAAGAAATTCAAAACATCATAAAAAGCTTTAGGATGTCGACATGCAAACTGTCACCATGTCGACATGGTGACAGTTTGATTCAAAAATTCAAATTTCAAAAGAAGTGTCTATTCGCCATAACTCTTCATGAATGGACATGGCTATTGTTCTTCTATAAATAGGGGTCAGTTTCAATGAATTTTTAATCACTTTTTTTATGGTTTTCATTCCACTTCTTCTTCCTCTTGTTTTAATACATATTCTTATCATTACTCTGCCGAAATCAACATTGAATCATACTCGATTACTTCTAGTTTGATTCTCTATCACTATCTCTACAAGATTCTCAGTGCTATTCAGAGTAATAGACTTCTTTGTAATCTATTAAGCGAGAAAATGTGTGATTGTAGCCTTGGAAATCAATCAAAAGGGAAAAGGTGTGATTGTAGCCTTGGTAAATCAATTGGGTAAACTTGTGGCCCGCAAATCAAGTATCTCTACCCGGAGGATCGAAATTCTAGAGGGTGTACCTCATAGCCTTGAAACAGAGGGTGTAATTGTACGATTGCTTTTAAAAGGAAATTCGTACTTGTGTTGCGGGACTGGATGTAGGGTAACTCCAAACCAGTATAAAATCCGGTGTGTTCTTTCCTTTACTGCTTTTATTTTATTTCTGTATCTGTGATTATTTTGTGTTTGTATATTGCATACTTTTGTGTCTAAATTAACATAAATCGAAAAAGATTTAGTTATTCTTTATTAACAGTATTCAACCCCCTCTAGTGTTAATCTTAGCCTTAAGATCCGCAATCCGCATTTCTCACAATTGGTATCAAAGCGAGGTTTTCAAAGTTTCATAATCTGATTTTTGAAAAGTTTTCAAAATGGCTATATTCGTTAATACTAATTTAGAAGTATTCAAATCATCATTGTTTCATGAGTCTTCATATAATCAATATTCAAATTCAAGTTATTTACCAAAATTGTTTGATGTACAGGAATCATGCTTTATGGGTGTTCAGGAATCAATCCACAATGGACAAATTGTGCAGATCAGAAAGAACAAATGGATACTTGATAGTGGATGTTCTAGACACATGACTGGCAATCCAGATATACTGAATGATATAATATACAAAGATGGAGGATTGGTTAACTTTGGAGACAATTCAAAAGGATATGTGATTGGCATCGGCAAAGTCGGTAATTCTGAAACTCCTACTATTACTAATGTTTTGCTAGTTAAGAATCTAAAAAATAATCTGCTAAGTATAAGTCAACTATGTGATAAAGGTTATAAAATTAAATTTGAAAAAGATAAATGTTACATTGAAGATAATAATTCAACCATTATATTTGAGGGAGTCAGGAAAAAGAATATATATATTCTTAGTATGAAAGTTTCAAATGATAACTTGTGTATGTTGGCAAATACAAGTGACCCTTGGATTTGGCATAAGAGATTTGGGTATTTGAATTTCAAATTCCTATCTAGACTGTCAAAACATGATCTAGTAAGAGGTCTCGCTAAAATGGATTTTAAAGTAGATAGTTTATGTAATGCTTGTCAATTAGGAAAACTTAAAAAAAATTCTTTTAAGTTAAAAGATATGATTTCAACTTCGAAACCTCTTAAATTACTTCATCTTGATTTATTTGGTCCATCTCAAATTCTATCAATAAATCATAGTAGATATGTCTTTGTAATTGTAGATGATTATTCTAGATTTACATGGACAATATTTTTGAAACATAAAAGTGATACTTTTGAATGTTTTAAGACATTCTCAAAAAGAATTCAAAATCAATTTTCTCTAAAAATTATAACTATTCGAAGTGATCACGGTGGTGAATTTGAAAATGAAAGGTTTGAGGAATTCTGCAATAAAAAGGGAATAACTCACAAATTTTCATTTCCGAGAACTCCACAACAAAACGGAGTAGTAGAACGTAAAAATAGGATGATTCAAGAGTGTGCGAGAACTATGCTTACAGATAGTAATTTACCAAAGAATTTTTGGGCAGAAGCAGTTGCTACCGCCTGCTATATTTTGAATAGAACTTTAATTAGACCTCTAACTGATAAGACATCTTATGAACTTCTTTATTCAAAGAAACCTAAGGTATCTTATTTCAGAATTTTTGGAAGTAAATGCTTTATTTTAAATACAAAAGATAATTTAGATAAACTTGATCCTAAATCCGACAAAGGTATCTTTATCGGATATTCTAATAGAAGTAAAGCATACAGAGTGTTTAATTTAAATACTAATACCATTGAAGAAACAATGCATGTTTCATTTGATGAAAATTTCAAATTTTTTGAAAATACAAATGATGAAGAGGATTTAATCACTCAAAATCAAGAACCGATTGAAACTAATAATGAAATTGATCATCCTAATAAAATGACAAAACTTTTAAAAGATCACCCTATAGAAAATATACTGGGAGATATGCAATCTATTGTTAAAACTAGAAATCAACTAAGTCAAATGAGTAATGTGGCTTTTATATCAACTATTGAACCCAAAAATCCAATAGAAGCATCAACTGATGATTCATGGATTTTGGCTATGCAAGAAGAATTGAATCAATTTACTAAAAATGACGTTTGGGAACTTGTTCCTAGACCAACATATAAAACTATAATTGGAACTAAATGGGTTTACAAAAATAAAATGAATGAACAAGGAGAGGTAGTTAGAAATAAAGCTCGATTAGTCGCTCAAGGTTATTGTCAAGAAGAAGGAATAGATTTTGATGAAATCTTTGCTCCCGTAGCAAGATTAGAAGCCATTAGGATTCTACTTGCTTTCGCAAATCATAATAATTTCAAATTATTTCAAATGGATGTTAAAAGTGCCTTTTAAATGAATTTGTAAAAGAAGAAGTATATGTTGAACAACCGCCACTTTTTGAAAATGATAATTTACCAAATCATGTTTACAAACTTAAAAAAGCACTATATGGTCTAAAACAAGCTCCTAGAGCCTGGTATGATAGACTAAAATCTTATTTATTGCAATCTAATTTTGAAATTGCTAAAGTAGATAATACTCTTTTTATTAAAAGAAATAAAAAAGATATTCAACTAGTACAAGTTTACGTAGATGATATCATTTTTGGTTCAACTAATTTTGAAATGAATAAAGAATTTTCTAAAATAATGAAAAAAGAATTTGAGATGAGTCATATGGGTGAATTAAATTTCTTTTTAGGATTACAAATAAAACAATTAGATAATGGTATCTTTATTAGTCAAGAAAAATATGCTAAAGACCTAATTAGTAAATTTGGTTTGACTACTGCGAGTGGAAAACCAACTCCCATGGAAACCAGTGAGTACCTTAGTAAAGAAGATCTCTCGAAAGATGTAGATCAAAAACTATATAGAGGTATGATTGGATCACTACTCTATATTACTGCCAGTAGACCTGATATCATGCATAGTGTCAGTCTCTGTGCCAGATATCAATCCCAACCTAAAGAGACTCACTTAAAAGCCGTGAAACGAATCATGATATGTTAAACACACGTCTGATTATGGTTTATTCTACCCTAAAAATGATTCTTTTGACTTAATATCTTACTGTGATGCTGACTATGCTGGTTGTAAATCAGACCGAAAAACTACAAGTGGTACTTGTCACTTTTTGGGGCATTCTCTAATTTCTTGGCTTAGTAAAAAGCAAAACACAGTTTCTTTATCAACAACCGAAGCAGAGTATATTTCTGCTTCTTTGGCTTGTTCTCAAGTAATATATATATGCAACAAACCTTAAAAGATTTTGGTTTAAATTTCTCAAAATCTCCAATTTATTGTGACAATACGAGTGCGATAAATTTATCCAAAAATACTACTCAACATGCTCGAACTAAACATATTGATATCAGACATCATTTTCTCAGAGATAATATAAGCAAGGAAGTAGTTACTTTCGATTATATTAATTCTGAAAATCAAATTGCTGATATCTTAACAAAACCTTTAAATGAATCAACATTTGCTAAATTAAGAAGAGAATTAGGTATTTGTTCTATAACTGAAATATAAAATATAAATAACAAGTATAATTAACAATTAGTATCAAAATAAATCAAAGAGTTAAATTTTGTAAAGACCATGTCGACATCCCCTAGGTATACATGTCGACATATAACGTTTTTGATTTTTTAAAAATTTTCCCACCAAAATTCAAAAATTTAGTTATATATTCTCCTCAATTTCGACTTTTCATTCATTCTCTCTGTTTTCTCTTCATTCTCTCTTGTGAAATAAATAAAATCATGGCTTCATCCTCAAAATCAAACATAAAATCAACTTTCTCATTTCCCTCTCATACTTCTAGTCCATTCTAATGCACTACTCTCGCTCATGTGACTAAAATGGGGGAATCTATGAAGGATGTTCTTCAGATGTTGACTGAAATTCAAGTAACTCAACTTCGTATGGTAAAGGAAGAGGAAAGGCAAGGCAAGATTCTTAGGAATTTACAAAAATTCCTAATGGACAACCGGGCCAACCCTATCTTGATCGATGAAGACTCTTCACTCAATCAAGAACAAGATGTAACAACCCAAATTTTAGCAATATTTTATTCTTTATTTATAACTTTGGGGTTTTATTTTTCGAAAATTTGATTGTCTAAATTTAATTATAATAATCACCCAAGATTTTTATTAGCGTGAAAATTCTAAAATTCTTATTTTGGTTAAAACTTAACATTTTTTTTTGAAGTTATAAATCTTTAAAATTTTAATTTTTAATCTTTTGGTTTAATTTAATATATTCGTAACAACGTTTATTTCACCTATTGTTCTTAAAAATAATAATTGATTTTTATACTCTTAAAAATTTAATATTTTATATTTTACTTATATACATTTTTGAATATAAATTTCTTAGTAAATGTGTAAACAAATCATATTTTTATATAAGTAATAAATTTCCAAAACTTTGTGTATAAATAAACTGTTTAATTTCGCGTTTAAAATGCGCGTTATTTGATGGAATAAGTAATGTATATACACATACAAGAAAACGTATAAAATTTAAATCATTTATTTTCATTTTTTTTGGACAAAAATCACTGCGTCTGTTGTACGCATTCTAATTTTATCCACTTTCCTTTTACTCTCCTGATTTAATAGGAACGTTATTTACAAATTTTATAACCGTTCGCCTTTTTAATTTCTTGCCATTGTTCCCATCAACGCCATCTTTAAATTTTAAACGCATTCAATATTGTTTAAAAATCTTATTCCAAAATCTAATCTTAGTTGACCGTTTCTTCTGCTTTAATTTCGAAACCCATTTGCTTAAAATTTGTTAAAAATCTAGTAACAGTGTATAACAAGAAAAATCGGTGCTCAATCAAAATCATGGCCTTTTTTTTTAAATCAATATCTTATTTCTTGCCTATAACTGCTCATTAAAAATCAACGCTACTTTAATTTTCTTTCCATTTCAAAGAAAGTTGATTTATTGCCGTTCTTTCTTCTCCTTAAATCACGCTACCTCTCTGATCAAACCTATATAACTCACGCAAATATTCATTTCTCAACAAAATTTTATTTTTCTAACCTTTCCTTTCCTACGCTCCCCGTTTCCACTTCTTTCTTTATGACCATTCATTATATATATACACTACAGCTGGAAAGTTATAAACGTATAAACTTAGAAACGTTTTGTATTTATTAAAAATTTAAAGCTTACCTTTAATTGTGACTTTTCTCTTTCCTTCCGTTCAAATTTAAACGCGCATCGATCAATTGCTTTAATAAACATTGCAGAATCAATGCACAGACGTTATCAATTTCATTTTATGGTGGTACGTTTTTTTACGTTTTCTACCGTTTAAATTTTAAATAATTTGCTTTAATGGGTCAGCTGAATCAAGCAACGTGACCGTTGCTATTTCTTTCTTTTATTAATTGCTACAATTATTTTCACCAAATCAAGGGTTGACCGTTACAATCACTTTTATTTATTTATTCACTTAAAATTTGGTTGCCTATTCATTTTCTTCCGTTATATTTGCCTGAAAACATGCGGTTCATCCCTATTTATTTTCGCTTTCACTTCTCTTTTCTCTAGATCTGTTCGTTCACCTTCCTACTTTTCTTTGAAAAAAAAAGCAAACTGAAGCATGCGGCTGTCACCATTATTTGCATCCGCCACTTCACCTTTCTTCCAAACTTTCTCATCAAATGAAACCCATCACCTCGCCTTCCGATTGCTTCTGCTTGATCAGTGGGGTATGGGCGTGTAAGCACATATATGTTTTGTTTTATATTCGTAATTACATGTTTTTTTTGTTTTTTGTTTTTTTTTGTTTTTGTTTTGTTAGTTGTTATATACATACTATTTATATAAGTATTGAATACTATTTTTTCAAAAGTTTATTTTCATAACATGACAGTGTATATTTATATATAGTTTCTATTTGATCTTCCTCACAGCTTATAAGTCATGTTAATATTTTGAATTATGTATGCGACATTTTGAAGGGAACATACTATAAAATAAGTATCTTTCATTTTTAATAAGAATATATATATATTTTGTGTTTTATATTTTAATATAGGTCAGCTTCTATTTGTTGATATCAGGTTTCCTATAATATGGTTATTCACTTATGTAAGTCATATATTTGTTTTGTTACAGACTATATAAAATACTTTAATATATGTATATTATGTGGTTTGTTACCATATGAGTTTCTATGTGGTCTGACTTATTTAGTTGATGATTGTATATATTTTGTTACAGTATTATATTTATACTATTTTGGATTTAAGATGATTCTATAAATACTCTACTTTATAAATTATTTTAATACACATATATAATTTGGAAATTTATATAGGTTGAATATAATATGTTATTGAATGTAAAAATATGGATGGATTTAAATTATATGTATATAACATTTAATATATATAGAAATAGTTATATATATAAAAAAAGTTTTCTTTTAGGTATTCATATTTAAACATTTATTTTATCTGTTTGAGAATATATATATACTAGTTATATAAGTTTAGTATAAAGGTGTTAGTATATTTTTTTTTAAGTGTATGTTGATTTTAAAAAAGAAAAAAATGTAAGCTTGATTTATTTATTTATTTTTATGTTTGAAAAACATGTAAATTAAATTTGTGATGTTTGAACTTAGAATATAAATTTCATATGTGTATATATAGTTATAGGTGGTTATAAAAGTTCGCTTATACCATTTATCTTCATCTTTCCAGTTCTGATCTGATCTGTTTCATCAATTCGAGCCAATCAGCTTTGATCGTTGAATTCGTACCGATTTTGCTTTGCTTGGATTTGAAATTTAATTTCAGTGTCTGTATCAGTGTGCGTATCCGTGTCTCCTTCTATATTCTTTAGCCTCGAATGGTGAGCAATCACTCACGATTAACATTTTTTTATTCATTAAATTTGATTTCAATTGAAACGACAATTGAAATATGCTGCTGTAGTTATTTAAATTTTTTATATATGCTATTATCTGTAACTGTTCACTTGCGGGATATGACACCATATCCTGTTGTTTATATTATATTGTTATTAATGATATATGCCTGTTATTTTATTGTATTTTTTGTTATCACTCTGCAAGTTCACTATAGTTTAGAATTCACTATGGGTTGAAATGATACATACCCGAACAGACTTTATAATAGGAGAAAATCGTTATGGGTTGAAATGATAAACCCAAGCGATTTTCATTTAATTGAATTTGGGATTACGGGTTGAAATGATATCCACCCGTATATATTTAGTATACGGATTGAAATGATAAATATCCGTAGCACTTGACAATAAGATAGGAAATATATACAGACACCGTTGGTCCATATAAATATTTTGAAAATAATTTCTATAATTTTGGAAAGAAATATATGGTTTAATAAATTTGATTCTTAAGATATTATATAAATGAAAATTGTATATATAGATTTATTAGTAATTTGATTTAAATTAGATTGATTTAATACATATAATATGGTTAAGTATTTATGTAAATCTATATTTGAAATAGATTCTCTTGTAATAAATTGAATAATTAAGATTGGGAGATAAATTTGGGTTTATAAAAATGGTATTTAAATAAGGATTTATTTAATTAAATCGATTTGAAATTTTTGAATGGGAAATTTAAAGGGTATATTTTATAACTGGATTTTTGATTTAAGTGATTTAATGAATATTTCACGTTTAAATAAATTAAAGAAAATATTGAGTAAAATGTAATTTAAGGTTACTTAAATGATATTGAATCTAATAAGGGAGTATTTCAAGACTAAATAATAATGAGGTTAAATTGAGATCTATATGAAACTGTTATATAGAACATTTAAATATTAAGCCTTGAACTATATTGGAATTTAAATGGTTTATGTTGAGATTCAGATCTGTATTTGAAATCAACGTAGTTGAATTTGTTATTTAGCAACTAAATTGAATTAAAATGAAAATTTAGATTGAACTAAATTTGAATTTATTATTTAGAAAACTAAATTGAATGAAAATTTAGATGAAACGTTGAATAATTAAAATTTTGAAATATATGGAAATATAAAGGGGTATTTGTGATTATAAATCCGAATTTGAGATCGATAAAATTTAAGTGGTTATTTTAGAAATTGAGTTGAATTTAACTTGATAAATTGAGATTGAATTTAATTTGAATGGGAAGGTCGGGTTGATGTTGGAACGATTTGTTAAGTTGAGGAAATTGAAAATACTTTACTGTATAAATTATTTAATATGTATAAATACTATTTTGGGAAATATAGAGATATTTGAAGTGAAAATGAGATTTGGTTTTGAAGTATAAATTAAGCTGAAATGACCACGGTGTTATAGTGTATATTTCTACCTTGTAGAAAGTTCCATGGACCCTTAGAGGATGGTTATCCCAAACATCCTTTAAGTTATTTGTATTTCAGTTGATATTTCACTTGAGTTGGATTTATTGATATAAGAATGTTAATCCTGACTCGAGTGTTTTGTGTTTTGCTTTACGCTCGGGTCAGACTGAGTGATACAGCATTTGAGACTCACCTTTGGAGTTCGGAGCTTCATTTGGAAATCCAACCATCGATTCAGATTCCAGCCTTTCCAGTTGATTGGTTCAGAGAAGTCATCTGTTGCATTGGAGACTTCACTGCATTTGAACTATTCGGTTGTATTTTTCTAACTCTGATGTATATAGTAGCTTCATAAACTACTATTCTTTATCTATTCCGCTGCATTATATTACTCTTTGATCTATGATTGATTTATTTACTGTATATTTTAAGTTTTGCCAAATTTTAATTAACAATTCGGTATTTTGAATTATTCAAGTCGGATATGTATGGTTTTATTGTCGATTTGAATGGTCCAAAATAGCGGGTCGTTACACAAGAGGCCAGCGACGAATAAGAAGAACCCATGAAAGAAGCACACGAGGAGGAGGATGACCAAGTCGTGTGTGTTGGAGAAGTGTGTTTCGACAAAAATGGGAATCTTGTCGAGCAACGTGGAAATTTCTGTTTTCACTATCCAAACTGTTCGATTCATAGATCTCCTATGTTCAGAAACACATATTAGTTTCTTCTTTTTCCTTCCGTTGTTGTTTGTGTTTTTATGTTTTCAAAAGCAAATGTAAATATAACCATATACGTAATAAATAACTCATGTCCTTCTATGTGTTTTTATTATAAGTATTATTGTGAATTCTTAGTTAGGATAGTTAAGAGTTTAGGACTATGTTTTAGTATTAGACTTATGTGTTGATTATTTATGATAACACTATCAGTATAATCACATGTCATAGAATAATAGTTTTAGGGGGAGTTATATAGTTTGGAGTTACCTTGTTTAATTAGAGTTTGTGTTGATGAAAAGGGGGAGAAATATAAAATAGGATAGTTAGGTATAGATCGAGGGGAAGTTGTTAGTTTTAGGGGGAGTTATTAGGATAGAAATAATATTTTATAAACAAAGGTTGTCATCATCAAAAAGGGGCAGATTGTTAGTCCGTGAGATGATGGTTTTGATGACAACAACCTTAGAATAGATTATAAAATATAAATACTAACATTATAAGTTTAGATATATATGAATATGCAGGATTTAACCATGCAGGTACTAAGAATGAAGACTATACAGTATAGAGATTCAAGATATCAAGATAAAATATCAAGATAGAAGACTCATGAGTATCGAGACTATCAAGAGTTCAAGATTTCAAGGATAAGTATTTTTTATTATTATGAATTTTTGTTAAAACTCGTAGAAAAGCACTGGCATCTTAAAATCCAATTTATTCATGGAATGGAATCCACTTCGAGCCCGTTAAAGGGATGGAACCCTAAGTAGGATGGAACCTATGAAAATTCTAGTGGGACATTGTTTTGTATCCGCTAACTTTTATTCAAAATGATTTTTCAAAATTATATCCTGTTTTCAAAATATTTTCAAAACTTCCTTTTAAAAGATTCAAAACCCTCGATCCTGATTTTAAATAATTTTAGCCTCAAAAACATCTTTATTTTCAAAGTCAAATTACTCCTGATTTTAAACTATCTTTTTAATAATATATTTAACTTTTAAATATTTATACTTAGATTTAAATATAAAATTATGGTTAAATTATATATATATTATTCTTTATATTTACTTATGAATTTCAACTATAGTCAAGTATATTTATAAAGTTTAAATTAATTTTTATATAAGATAAAGGTTATTTTCAAAGAAATTCAAAACATCATAAAAAGCTTTGGGATGTCGACATGCCTATGGGTACCATGTCGACATGGTGGCAGTTTGATTCAAAAATTCAAATTTTAAAAGAAGTGTCTATTCGCCATAACTCTTCAT
Organism: Allium cepa; assembly: GCA_030765085.1. Classification (NCBI taxonomy): domain Eukaryota; kingdom Viridiplantae; phylum Streptophyta; class Magnoliopsida; order Asparagales; family Amaryllidaceae; genus Allium; species Allium cepa. The sequence continues at coordinate 437,694,942 of CM060935.1, read as the reverse complement.
GAATGGACATGGCTGTTGTTCTTCTATAAATAGGGGTCAGTTTCAATGAATTTTTAATCACTTTTTTTTGGTTTTCACTCTTCTTCTCCCTCTTTTCTTAATACATATTCTTATCATTACTCTGCCGAAATCAACATTGAATCATACTCGATTACTTCTAGTTTGATTCTCTATCACTATCTCTACAAGATTCTCAGTGCTATTCAGAGTTATAGACTTCTTTGTAATCTATTAAGCGAGAAAAGGTGTGATTGTAGCCTTGGAAATCAATCAAAAGGGAAAAGGTGTGGTTGTAGCCTTGGTAAATCAATTGGGCAAACTTGTGGCCCGGAAATCAAGTATCTCTACCCAGAGGATCGAAATTCTGGAGGGTGTACCTCCTTGAAACCGAGGGTGTAATTGTATGATTGCTTTTGAAAGGAAATCCGTACTTGTGTTGCGGGACTGGATGTAGGGTAACTCCGAACCAGTATAAAATCCGGTGTGTTCTTTCCTTTACCGCTTTTATTTTATTTCTGTATCTGTGATTGTTTCTGTGATCATATCTGTGTCTGTATATTGCATACTTTTGTGTCTAAATTAACATAAATCGAAAAAGATTTAGTAATTCTTCATTAACACTAATCACCCCCCTCTAGTGTTAATCTTAGCCTTAAGATCCGTAATCTGCATTTCTCACAGAGATATGGGAATTAATGTGTGATTCCGTGACCCGTTGGGGTATTGGAATCCATATGGCATTCCATGATCAATTTTGATAGCAGTGCGTGAGCTGGAATGCTGGATGTAGCCTCATCATCGGGAATGACTAAAGCCAGAGATAGGAGGCATGGCCAATAAGGTTGGCAAATCCATAGGGTGTTGTCGGCTCCTCCTAAATGTTACCTATAGTTTTTAGCATGCATGGGGTGATGCATTCGTCCTTAGTGAGACCAACTATGATTTTTCTATGGTACATCACTAGGGATGTATGCTGCTTTGGAAGGATATCTCTTATCCTTGTGCAGGAGGACCGTTCCTCGAAGTACTAAGGGCACCTCTATGGAAATCCTACACAATTAGCGAATGTGCCTTACGGTTTTCGATTATATACATAGTATTATTGTGATGTACACTCACGAGCATCGCAGCTACTTTATTACTATTTTCACCTTTAGAAATTATCATAATATCACCGCAATCTCTGAGATTAACGTTTTGGTTATCGTAAGGTAAAAATCCGTCTTTGTTTATTTACGGCGTGGTATTACGAGATGCCTTTGACTTTGAAGTATTTTATAAGTTAAAATAAATAAAATTTCTTGTGATTTGAGTTCTCACACTGGTTTTACCTGACTGATCCTGGCGTTATTTCCCTATAATGCTTAGGTCAGACCGAGCATATTTCCAGGTTTACTTGGATATTTGGAGCTTCAGGAGATGAGCTGGAAGCCTTGAGACGTATTCTGGTAGATTGTTATTTTTCTTCCACTACTTTCATGGTTGTATTTATCGGCAATTGTAAGGATAGGTTGTTATAACTGTCCATGCTGAATAGGTTATGCAACAACCCATAATTTTGTAAATGTTTTTATTAAATTTTTATTTGAAAACTTAGATTTTTAAATCATCTAAAATTGAGATTTTGGAATTTTCCAATGTAATTTTGGAATTTGTTTGTTATTTATTTTCCAAGTACAATAAAATAAGCAATTTCTGAAATTTTATATTTTGGTCAACCAAAAGTCAAAGTTTGACCATAGTTGAAAATTTAAAATTTGAATTTTTAAATTTGAATTTTTAAATTCTATTCTTTTTCTTTGAAACCGTATTTTATTTTAATATTAGTTCTGCTTATCGTTTCGTCATATTCCATTTTGTACTTTGTAAATTTGATAAAATACAGCGTTTTACACGCAATGATTCTCTATATTTTAATTTCTATTTTTTCTATGTTTAGTTCTCTAATTTTTATTTTCTATTTTATTTGTATAAACTCTGATTATATTTATTTGATTTTTGATTGGTTTATTTTCAATAATAGCTTTGGAAATTTCAAAAGACTTCGGTTTCTCTTCCTTTATTTGGGCCTTTTCCTTTTCCCTAGCCTTCCACCACCTTTAGCCTTTCATTCCTCCACACCTCTAGCCATGCTTTTCCTCTAACCCTAACCGCCATATCATTTTGCAATTCAATTACAAAGTTTCTTATTCCTCATTTCATCTCATTTGCGTCTGTAGAAAATAATACAAGCTCTAAATTCATGGCTTCCTTGTTTTTCTTCTAGGCATGCTCGGCCACACCTCTCCTAGCTGACCTCACCACCACTCCACCAACACCATGCCGACCATCATCCCCTCTTCATCACCACTAAAGCTTTTCCGTGCGCCATAGATGAAAACCCCATCACCATTCCATGATTTAAGCCTAGCCGAGCCACATATGCACCACCTCCTCTTCCTTTTGCTCGGCCACAACAAACACCACCTCCTCCTTGCTTTTCCATGACCACAACACACCTTGCCGTGCCTTCTTGACCAAGATCCAAACATGGTCGAACCCTATTGCCTTAGGGCCGAACCAATAGTCCTTTGTCCTTTGACTTCTTGCCTTCCATTGAGTTATAACTTACACCTCTTCATATTTATTTGCCTTAGCCGTACTTATTGAGCCTATGCTGCTCAAACATGATGAGGCCGAGCACAACATGATGGTCTAGCCCATTGAAGCCATGGATGAGCCCACTTTCTTGGTGATTGATCATCTTGCTTTGTTTTATCAAAAGGTTATGTCCATTTGATTCATATTGTTCATTGTTTTGATTCATAATATTGTATGTTGAATTATACACTTATGTTTTTTTGTAATTGTTTGTATACAAGATTTGGATCTGACTCTTCATTCACTTAAAAATATAGTCGTGCTTTGTTGTGCCTTTTCATGCTTTGTGGAGTTTGGATTGTGTTTTGAATCTGATTCTAGCTTTAAAAGGTTGTTTATCACTCTCGACATTCGTACTTATATTATTGTGAAATGATGACAAGTGAATCTGTATAAATTAATATGTTATTCATATATGCCTGTGATGTGATTATATGATGTTAAAAGCTGTTTATATATTTGTTACATCATCTGATATGATATGATATATTTTACTGTTAATTTTATTTACTATATCACACTGCAAGTTCCCTATCACTATGGGTTGAAATAGTACATACCCGAACGGACATTCGAATAAGGAAAAATCATAATGGGCTGAAATGATAGGCTTGAGTGATTTTTATTTTATTTATTTTAACTTGGGATTGTGGGTTTGAAATGATAAAACCCGAATTTTTCTTTTTAAATGATTGAAATGATATATATCCGTATCACTTGACCTAGGTTAGAAAATATTATACAGGCCCATGGTTAATATTTTAAAATAATATTTTCCTAAAATTTTATTAAGTATTTTGAAATTTTAGAATATATGGAATTTTAACTTAAAATTTGATTTAATGATTTACATATAAAGGTATATTGGTTTGCTGTAAGAGATATTGGTTTTCTATAAGTTAAAATTTTATAAGTCAAATTTTGGTTTTAAAGAGGGACTTTAAAGAGTTTTATTTAAATAACTTAATAATTAAATTGATTTAATATGGAACCTTAAATCTAACCTAGAAATTTTAATAAAGGTTATTCCCTGAAATGAATATGTTTGTATAATAAATAATGTATTTTTGAATGAATAAAATGAAATGCATTTTTGTGGGACATTTCGTAATAAAGTTTATTTAACTTGAAATCATAGTTAATTGATGTCTAAGTGAATAGATTTATAAAGAGAATTGGATTGTTATATGAACTATGATAAAATATTTTATTTATGGTTATGTTTTAAAAAATAAGTGATTATGATTTAAATGGAAAAATGTAACTCAAAGATGACTTAACTTGATAATTGGAAATTTAGTCTTCAAACGAAAGTTTAAGCTAATTTAGTGATAGAAATATTTTATTTATGAGATGGATATTTTAAATAAAGTGTAAAGTTATTTGTTAAAAATAAAGTTAAGTAATAATGTGCTTTTGACTTAATAAATAAATTATAGTTTAATTTGGTTATTTGTCGATAAACTTTTATTTTATTAAATCATAAGTTAAATGATATCCAAATGAATATTTTCTGAAGCGTGAAATATGATTTTATAAGTTAAAATGGCTAAAAGTTGAAATTTTAATAGGGCTGAAATGTTATTATAAATCTGGAATTAGTATTGGTAACACTTCAGAAATGCTGCGGTTTAAGATAGCATTTGCTAAGTGCTATCAATTTGAGACTTAACTATATTCTGAAATAATAATAAAGCTACTGCAACACTTTGTAAGTGCCGTTGTTGCTGAAGGTAAGCTGTTTTGCAGTATTAGTAAGCTATTACAACACTTTGTAAGTGTTGTTGTTGCTGAAAGTAAACTATTTTGAAATAATAACTAAATACCTACTGTAGCACTTCGTAAGTGCTGCTGCTTCTGAATTTGACATTGTTTTGAAATACTAATGTATCTACTGTAACACTTTATAAATGCTGTTGTAGTTGAAATTTACAATGTATTGGAAATTTTATAATAAATGAATGAACTCTGAAATGCTACAACTTTGAAATGAATATTATTTAACATTGAATTTAAATGATTTAAATGAATATTGTTTGAAAGATATTAATACTGACTTTAAATGCCTTAAATGAATACGTTTGAGTGTTATGATTTTCTAAATATTATAATTTCCAAATGATAATATTTCAAAGCGTTAGGATTTCAAAGTATTGTGGTTCTAAAGTATTTTGGTTTGGAGTTGTTATAACTTTGAAAGTACTATGGTTTTGTAAATGAATTTATTTGGAATAATATTTAATTAAGGATAGTCTTTGAGTATATTAATTTGAAACTTATTGAAATTGAAGATTTAAGTATATGACTTTATACAGTGTTTTGGTTTAAGATGAAAAGGGAATATTTCAAGTTTAAGTAAACTGAAAGAAATATTCAGTGATTTGAAATTTGGTTGTATTTAAATGATAACATTTGACTTGGTTTTGAAATGGAAATAGTATGTTATTGAATTTGTTTTGAAATGGAAATAATATATTATTGATTTGGCTTTTGAAATGGAAATGATAGTGATATGGTTTTAAATGGGTATGATATTTTGGTTTTGAAAGTATATACTATTTTGAAATAAATGATATGATTTTGAAATGGATATGCTATTTTGGTTTAAAGTATAAATTATTTTAGAATAAATATCAATGGGTTATAATAATGGTTGGTTGGTTTGTAAGAGACCGGGATCGGATATGGGCATACTCTCTATTGATACCGAAAACCACTTTAACAACCGTGTACGCGGTGGAGATTTCAGAATGAAGTAGGATGGTGGCGACGTTTTATTAAGGTATATACGTAGACCCGACTCCCGTGAGTCGGCATAAGGTGGATAAAACAAGGGAAATCGACGGGCTAATGAGGTCGCTCCTCTGATCGACACACTCCTTCGATACCATTCTATTACTTTGTGATTGATTTGGTGGCCACTTTTGATTCTTTGATTTGGGGACGTGGCTCGAGGTGGGCGGTAGTAGCTGCTACGCGTTACCACCATCCCGGTAGTGTAATTGGTATATCTACCCTGACATTGCCTAGTTGTGCCGTGTCACTTACCCTATCGCGCCTTGTACGAGTTTAGTTTTCTCACGTAGCTTATGGAGTATCCTCTGGTGGCTTCCCGATCAGGAGGGACTATGATATTGGATGGACTACTGGGACTATTATGTGTTAAGGGCGATATGGGTAACCCCTTAACGCTATTTTAAAGTAAGTTTATTTTACTTTAGACATTATTATAATAGCGAAATATTACTACATAGTAAATAGTTTAACGGATCCTTAGAGGATGGGCGGTCCCAAACATACTTTAAGTTACTTGTACCTTATATTATAGTTCACTTGAGTTGGTTTACATTGTATAAGTATGTATGTACTGACTCGAGTGTTTTATGTTTTGCTTACGCTTTGGTCACATTGAGTGATACAGCATTCGAGACTCACCTCCGGAGTTGGAGCTTCACTTGCAGATCCATCAATCTATTTCACCGTCAGTTATCCAGTTGATTTCAATTATTCAGTTGATTCCAATGCTGTATTCAGATTTGTGCTTGTTTATCATATTGAAACTTATGTTGTATCTTGTATACTCTGATGTATTTATGTAGTAGCTTCATGAACTACTAACTTTTTGCTTCCGCTGCATTATATTACTCTGCGTCTGTGATTTATGATTATTTATTTTATGTATATTCTAAGTTTTGCCAAATTTAAATTAACAATTCGATATTTTGAATTATTCAAGTCCAACATGTGTGGTTTTATATTCGAGTTGAATGGTCCAAAATAGCGGGTCGTTACAGGTTAGTATACTCTGATTGATGTCTGTATACATGTAAATTACAGTTTTGTTTTTGTGTAAATATTTGCTATATATTATACATTATTCGTTCCGCTGTGAAATTCTGTGTTGTTTGTTTCTTCTTGTCTTCTTTCTTCTTTCTTTTCTCTAACTATCTGCTTTTCTATACAATTTGGGTTGGACATGTGTGGTTTATTGTCAGCTTAAATTGTATGGAAAAGTGAATCGTTACACATTTAAATTAATATTGAAATTAAATTGATGGTTAAATGCATGATATTAACAAGTAGTTAATTGTTGTGATTTATTTACTGATTTGGATGTTGATTGTGGCGGATGTTTATTTGCTGACAGTTTGGATGATTGGATCTTTATATCCCTGTTATCACAATGAGTTGAAATGATACATACCCGAATGATCTCATAGATTAGGAAAAATTGTTGCAGGTTGAAATGATACATACCCGAGCGATTTTATTGATTCGGAAATTATTGATTCGAAATACAAGTTGTAATGATATATACTCGGAAATTTAACTATTTTGGGTAAAAATGATGTATACCCAATCACTTGACCATAGAGTAGAAATTATATACGGACATCGTTGGTCCATTTTAAATTGTTTTATAAACAATAAAGAATGTTTGAATTATATATTTGATTTTTAAATTTAATTAATGATTTTATTTAAAATTTATATTTGGAAAATTATTCATTTATGTGTTCTAAAGCTTCAAATTATAAGCTAATATATAGTTTTAAATGTAAATTTAAGTTTTTAACTTAAAATTTTATTTAGTTTTATTTTTTTTAAATAGTCTAAAATTTAATTTAATAAAATATTTAATTAGTTTTAATATATATATATATATATATATATTAAATTTAATTTTAATTAATAAATATAGTTTTGATTTAAGATAATAAATATAGACTTTTGTGATAAACTTAATGGATAAAAGATTTTCTAAAAGATTTTAGAATTTTGTAAAAGCTTTTGTAAGGAATTTATAAATGTTTTGTAAGAGATTTTATGATGGATGTTATAAAAGGATTTTTATAAAATATTTTTTATTATAAAGGATTTTATAATGATTTTATAACGGAGTTTATGAGGGTTTTAAAGGATTTTATAAAGGGTTTTATAAAAAGAACTTGTATAAAGGGATTTTGAAGTATTTTAAAGGAATTTGCATAGAAGTTTATGAAAAGGGAAAGAGTTATAAACTATTTTAGAATTTATAAATAACTTTATAAATGATTCTAAAGCATATAAATAGTTTATAAATGGTTTGAGAGAGATTTATAAATTATTTTCGAAATTGATTGAAAGAAATCTTCATCGAGATCTATGAATATATTTATACTTTTAGAATAAGTATATGGATATATTGATACGAAGGTATAAACTGTTTCTATATTTATCATTAAAATATTTTTAAATACCACAGTGTGAAACATATAAGATTGGTTGTTAAAGAGATTGAGGCTGAATATTGGCACATACTCTCTGTCGATACTGGAATCACTTTAACAACTATGCACGTGGTGGAGAATCTAGAACGAAGTAGGATGGTTGGTGAATGATACTGGTATGAGGTAAGAACGCAACCTTGTTCTTCGGGTCAGCTTGATATGACTAAAATCAAGAGCCATAACCAGACCAAGTGAGGTCGCTCCTCCTATCGGACACGCTTCTTCGATAACATATCTGTTATTTTGTGATTGATTGGTGGCCACTTTGATTTGATTATGGGAGTGTTGTTCAAGGTGGGCAGTAGCTGTGGCTATGTGTTACCACCAGCCTGGTTCCGTAGTCCGGTAGAATCCGACCGTGTGTATAGCCTCGTGTGCCCTATCATATGCCTTATCAAGCCTACTACGATTTTGGTTTGTGTCGTACCTATGGAGTGCTCCTTGATTTTTCACCGGTTTGGTGGAGTTTACAGTACTGTATAGACTATGACATTTATAAAAATGTGTTTATGGGGATATGGGTAACACCTTAATGCTATTTTAATACTTTACTGATAGACATTACATATATAGCGTATATTACTACATATAAATAGTTTAACGGATCCTTAGGAGATGGAAATCCCGAAACATCTCTTAAGTTACTGCATGCACATTATACACTGGATAGGAGATGTAAAATACCGTAAACATGTCTGAAGCCATTACACTCACATTTACTTATTGTTGATTTAAATTACATAAGATCTTTTAGTTCCAACTTGATTGTTTTGTCTTTTCATTATGCTCGGGTCAGCTTGAGCATTTCAGTGTTGAAGACTTTATTTCTAAAGGACGAAGACAGAGATTTGTATACTATTTATATATATATTCCACTACATCATGTTGTACAGCTGCATTTTCCTATTATACATGCTGTATGTATAATTCTGATTGTATTGTAAAAGTGTAATCAAATGTATATTATAAAATGACTTTATAAACTGTTTATTTAAGTATTATATTTTGTCATTTCGTTGTGAGATTCTGTGTTTTGTTTTCCTTTTTTCTCTTATTTTCTTTTTTACCCCATTGAGAATCTTCCCTTTTGAATGGTTTGAGTTGACATATGCGGTTTATTGTCGATATATATAGTCCAAAAAGGTGGATCGTTAAATATCAAGTAGATGGCTAAAATAAAAAATATACCAATAAATATGACAAAAAATTTCAAACATGTTAGAATTGTTGAATTGATCGCATTTGTTAGGACATGATGTTTATATGATATATGGATGTTATTTTTATAAGGTACATCAAATATCCCAATGGCTTAGCTTGATTCCTAATAGTGGAGCTCTAAAACCATATGGTCGTAGAATGGAGTGCAAAGGGGCTTAAAAGTCCATATACACACATACACACACACACATACATGTACAGAAATATATACACAAATATAAATATATAGTGAAAGAGGGTGTACTAATTCGTGTATATATGTCTGCACATATGTATTTATGCATGTCTGTGTGAATGCACATGTGAATACCCTTTAGTACATGTATGTATATCACTACAAACCTTTTTCATTGCACCTTATTCCAAACCTTATGGTTTCTATGTTACATAACTAGAAATCAACTAAAACTTTGTTTATGCTTGATCTATACTGTAGCACGACGTTCGAAAAAATGAGATCATTTAGAACTTTTTTCAAAATGTCAAGTCAATACCAACCTCTAAAACATTAGTTTTAAACATCAAAGATAAAATTTTGAACATTTTATGTTTATTCGAATGGGATAAAAAGTTTAAAAGATGATATCGAGGCATGCAAGAACATATTTACAAATGTCTGTTCAATTTCAAGCCATCTAGCTCTAATGATTGTAATGGTGTACATGAGGTACAATATAACCCTTCTACATACATGCATGCGTGCACGCACACATACACAGAGAGAGAATAGGTGGTGGAGGGATCCATATGCCGATTATTTTGCATACCCGTTTGGCTCCAATTGATTTTTCTATTCAACGATTATTATAACAAAATAATGTTTTGGTAGACATGAATTACTTATCATAAACATTATATCTTCAAAAATCATCTTGTTTTGATATATTTCTCTCACCAAAATTAACACCTTAAAATTAAAGAGCGCAATAAATATTTTTGACATATAATGTACTGCAATAATGATTTTGATGGTATAAATTTAAGGATACAAAATTTATCCAATTCCAAAAATCTTAGGTATTAGAAATTAGTCATACATCATACAAAAAGCTGGAATGTGGTATATAAACACAAACACGCTATCAACACTCCACTTTCACTACATCTCATTCTATGTCCCTACGGATGAACAATTCAAAATCATATATTTTGGGAATGTTGTATTTACACTATGATAGCATTAAGGATGTGCCCTAAAGGAAATTATGTAAATAGTTATGTGACACAACTCTGTAAATAATCTTGATCCGAATAAAGTATGCCTTTGTTTTATTTTCCTTTTTATTTGTGCGGTAATACAGAGATATAAATAATTCAATTAATACGTTAAAACATGTATAAGTAGAAGTAATTTATCGATTACTATTACGAATGTGTTTGTAACTATGAGTATTGTATCAATATTTAAGTACTTAATTCTTAAATGTTCTTTACAACGATTTATCGAGAAAAGGTTATCGATACCTCCCTTTAACTAGTGTACGTAATGCTCTCCATACGATGGATGGTGAACTACCCATGTCCGTTAGGGTCGCCATTGCTTTACGTACTTATAACTGTTTGGAATACATAAAAACTCAACAAGAATCTTTTAGATGTTAATACAACTATGTCAAAATAAAAGATCTTATTATAATAACGTGTAGTAATCTTCAAACTTGATGGTACTTTTGATCTTAAGTAGCTAGGTTATACTTTGGTTATGGTCAATCAACGACATCAAGATCATGTTATGGCCATGGTTGGATATGCATTTAATCATTTAAGGTTTGAACTACTCAAGAAAGGATTCATCTTATTCATTGTGGAAGATTAATATTTCCATAATTGATAGTCAACTTAAAGTCAAATTCTCTAGAAAAAGTAATTATTTAATCGACTGAACCATAGACTTCAATGTGGTCTATGCATTAACTATGGATACTTGTAAAGTTTTTTACCATAGACCAAACCATAGATATCTCAATGATATACTGATGGTGAAAATAAAACATGCACAAAATATCGTTACAAGGTGCAACTTAATAAAGATTAGAAATTGGATTTTGCTTGAATGATCTACAAGCAACTGAACTTGTCCTCGATATTGTACTCAAACAAGGTCCATATAGGCTTCATTATTAAAACTATTTAAATATTGACTAAGGAAAGAGTTTACACCAAAATATCAATACAACCGTGTTAGTTAATTTCCAAGTTCGACCAACTTAAAATTAATTTATTAATACTGTAAATTAATAATAAAATTGATACAAAAACTGTATTGAATTTTTGTTATGTTATAATTATTTATTTAAAGCCTTAAAATGAGTTAAAACAATTTATAACTATTATATATTGATTTAATTAAGATAAAGCATTATTAGATTAATTTATTTATTTAGCACTTAATTAGATAGGCCCAAAGTGAGGAAAGTCGGACACGAGTGGTTCAGTGGAAGTAGCGGAGAGGAAGGGCTAGAGACACGATCTTCAGATTTAGATAGAATTATGCTAGATATTTGCGATCTAATTGGCCATGCATGGTCACCCTATTCAAAACCCTAGCCTCCACCATTAGAAAATTAGTGATGCCTTATAGTTATAGTTGCATCCTATTGTTAAGGACAAAGAGCTAGAAATTCGAAGATGGAAATAACTAGCAACCAAGGTGTTGGCAATCATGGGATTGAAAAAAGTTCTTATTTCATTTTAGAATGAATACTCAAAATACATATACATATACATATACATATACATATACATATACATATACATATACATATACATATACATATACATATACATATACATATACATATATAAATATATATATATTCTTTCTATCCAAATTATATATATATATATATATTTGATCAAATTAAAAGATCGATATATATATATATATATATATTAAACAATTAAATTATATATATATATATAAACATTACTTTGATCCTAATTCAAATTCATACATTGCTTACAACTTAAATAATTTTCTTTGAATTTCTCAAATAAAAAAATTATATACATACATACATACATACATATATATATAAATGGTTTCTTATTGAAAATATATTTATTTTTTAGTTAAAAAATCAGTTTTTTATCTTCTTAGTTTTAATATATATATTACCATATTTATTTTTGAAATAGTATTTTCAGCTTTAAAAAACTTCTAAGTTTTTTATAAAATAAATTTATTTTAACAAGTCAATCAAAATTAAATATCTAATTAGCCAAATATGTTTAGACTTTGAATTTAAATTAGATAAATTATAATATATAACGATTCAGCTTTTAATGAGAAAATCTATTTTAAAATCAAAAGATAAAATTTAATCACACACGAATTATATATATATATATATATCATTTAATAAATATAAAATTACATATATACATTAATAATTTATATCCGAATAGGAAATAAAACATACTGTTAATTTAAAGTTACATCTATGTGTATACATATCTATTGATAATATATCCGATATACCTAAGTTAAATTGATAATTACATTGACACTATATTTATTAACCATAAATCCCAACAGTTAATTTTATACCTATGGCATATGTTCATCATGTGTACCCTAGGTTATATTACTATATTTAATGTAGCCATGTTATTTGTATTGTGAATAAAAATACATTATAAAATAAAAATATATAATTAAATTAAAAATAAATTAAACTAAATTAAAATAAAATATTATAATTAAATCATATAAAATAAACGTGAAAGTTTTAATACATAATCGATTACATTAAAGTGAAAAACATCGAACCATTCTGTTAATCACGACTAAAAATTAATTAGTACAAAGGTATTATTCATGTAAACATAAAATACACTCTAGTGCAAATGAATGAAAGGAATTTTTTTGAAATCCCCCCATTTCACCCCATTACTAATGCACCTAACCTAACAATGGTATCAAAGCATGGATTATCTTCATATTATTAATTAACAAATATGTAGGGCAGTAACTTAGAAAACCAATTAAATCGGTGTCTAAGAAAATGTGCTTTAACTAAGGAGATTTTTATTCCGACTAACAAAAATTCTTATGAACATAAAACCTCCAGGTCTCCTGGCCTTTAGCTTGATTGTCAAGGATACACCCTAGTAGAATGCTTAAAACTATTTTAAACCTTATGTTGATTCAAATAAGCATATTTGAATATTAAAAAAATAAAATTAAAATATTTTTAAATTTAAATAAAGTATTTAATAATTTTATCAAGAGCTATAAAATGTAAATTTAAAACCATCTTAAATTTATACAAATAAATATGTTATATTTTTAATTACTTAAAATGTTTAGTGGATAAAAGGATACTTATGAATATATATATATAAAGCTTAATGAATTATGAATGTTATAATAAAAAATACATATATTACCTATATAAAGAAAATGAGGGCTTTAAGTGAATTAAAACCTATATTGACCGTATATAGTATACGTTGGATGTAGAGACATATGGTATCATGAGTATATACTCATCTCCCTTATCAACAATACCAAGTCAACATTTTTTGAATTATGAATTTAAATAAAATTACTCCTCGTTGTTTACAATATTAATATTTTAAAATACATACCTATGGTTGTTAAGCACCCTCAAGCCGTAGGTTATTTACAACGTGTTTACATTATCATTAGATAGGTAAGAATATTATGTGTCTTTATTGAGCACCCTCAAGCCATAGATGATTTACAATGTGTTTATATTGTCACCAGATAGGTAAAAATATCATGTCACTTTATTGAGCACCCCTACAGGTTACATAATTATCAGTACGCTAACTCAAAAATGATGGGTCTAGGGTATCTAGTATATTTTATGATTTGATGAGCATCCTGAAGGTCATAAAGACAATTAGGAATAAAGGAAGAATAAGTTAGGAATTATATACGAGATATAATTAGTAAAGTATTACTTAACATTTATGGGAAATACAATTTGTTGAGCACCCTCAAAGTTGTAGTAACATGATGAATGTGTCCTAACACACACTGAAGGAATTTTCAAAATTACCATCTCTTTTAAGATTTTTGAGAGATGTAGAATTCAATTGGATTCTTATTAGATAAATATGTTAAACCATTATAATAAATATAAGAACATGTGTTGTGTCATTTAATTTACTGTAAATTAAATGACAACTAGGAAGCTACTTCTAGATAAAAACACGCTAATTGACGCAAACTATAAAGCTTGGTTAAGGAACATTGAAATTGCACTCACCTATGGAAAACTCAAGCACGTAGTCACTAACGAGCCCATCGCTGAACCTGATAAGGATGTCATGCTCGAGAATACTAAAGCCTATGAATCATGGTCATTAAACTAAGAATTTGCTCAGCTTACATGCTATCTACTATGAGCATCAAGCTTCAAACGAGAACATAATGATATGGACATTCTAGCCTTATTCAAATGTCTAAAATAGTTATATGGTGGTAGTCTCATAGCAAAAGGTTCAAGTGCAATGCTCTATATTTTGGAGTTCCTTAGTGTATGAATTTAATAGCAATAGGAATTTGTTAAATGATAATTAAGTGAACTTAATTAAAGGAATCATTCCAAGGAAATTAATTGACTAATTGTGGGACAGATTTGATTTAATTAGGTGAACCAAGAGATAAATAACATGATTCAAATTTTGGCCATGAACAAAGAAATAGTAAAGTAATGTTATAAAGAAAGGGCTAAGGGATTAATACGACTAAGCTAGAAAGGAATATAGCCCAAGCCCATACTATTAACCTTTACATCCTCTAAAGACACCACTCTCATTTATTTCCATTTCATCAAAGACGAAGTAAAAATCTAAGGCTAGCCACCATTAACAAGGGAGAGGATGGTAAATCAAACTAAGGCAAATTTCAATTTTTCCTTTTTAAAGAAGGGAAGAGATTTAATCAAGCTTTTCAAATTTAAGTATGTAATACTACCCTATCTTCCTCCAAACAATTTAGGTTCAGATTTTACACTTTTTGGGCAATTTGAAAGTTGTTGAACATGTTTTAATGATAATAGAATGAACCTACCCATGTTTAGATGTTACGTATCATTTTCTTTGATATCTTAAAGGATAAAATGTGAATTAATTTTTTACAAATGACTTGAAATTGTAATATGATGTTTTTAGCATTAAAATAGATATAGGTTTTTAATTTTCATAAATTTTTGATGAGGAAATTATTTAATTTATATTTCCTAAGTACAAAATGGGCAATTTCAACTGTAAATGAATATTTAAAGTTGTAACGCTTAATATTTTTGTTTTAAATTTTTTAGAGGAGGTAAATAAAGATGTTTTCAAATTTGATGAATTTTTGAGAATTTTCTCAGTATTTTTCGGATTTTTATGATTTAAACTAAATGGAAGAAAATATCATAACCAAATAATCAAGGAAATAATTAATCAAGGCTAAATTAAAGGACTAAATTTTCAGCTAAAATTATAGATTTTAGGTTTATTTTTATAATATTAGATGATGAAATTATTTAATATAAATTTCCCAAGCTGAAAATGGGCAGTTTGAATTGTAAATGAATATTTAAAGTAACATAACTTAATATTTTTGTTCTAAAATTTTTAATGGAGGTAAATAAAGATGTTTACGAAGTCTATTAATTTTTGAGAATTTTCGTACTTTTTTTAGATTTTATGAATTTAACTAAAATAAAGAAAATATCTTAACCAATCATGGAAGTGATTAATCAAGGCTAAATTAAAGGACTAAATTTATTACTAAAATTAGAGGATTTTTTTATAAAATTAAAGTGATAAATGATTGTGAGACGTGTGTATTGAATTTGTAAAAATATAGTTACTTTATTAAGGAAATACCTATTTTTTGCTTAATTATAGATTTGCCACTTTAAACAAGAGACAGCCTCTATAGTAGCCATATGATAGCCCAATATCAGCACTTGTGATGGCCGCATATTAAAACATGGATAACACTAATATTAATACATGCGAGAGCTCCATACCGAGACATGTGATAACCAGATATTGATATATACATACATACATACATACATACATACATACATACATATATATATATATATATATATTGGCTTCGTATGAAGACACGTAATAGCCCAATATTGATATATGTGATAGCTCAATATCGAGACATGTGATAATCCAATTTTCATGCGATATCTCCATATTAAGGCATGCGATAGCCCAATACATGCAATATCACTTAGGTAAAAATGCAATAATACATAAGTTCATACTTGCAATAGTTATTTGGAAGTGTGATAACACTTAAGTCATACGTACGATATCTACACTTGTGATAGCTTAAAGGTGCAATGTAATACCCCTAATTTAATAGTAATTATATTTAGTTTTAAATGATGAATTTATTAATACAATATTTGAGTTGCAAATTGGTCTTTTTTTCAAATTTATAATTTAAGGATGAAACCTACGCTATAGCAACTAGCTCATTTTTTAATTCGTGCAATGCATTCATTATTATTATTTAGAGGCCATGCGAAGGAGTTAAGGATGCTCGTGAGCACCAAAATTTGTTTTTTTAAATTTTTATTTACATTTACTCTTCTTCCCATATATATATATGTATATGCTCAACCAAAAGAGTACGGTGATTTTTTTCTTATTTTAGAAACTTCCATCGTTTCATTCTCTTCCAAATTTCCTCTTCTTAGGCTTTAAAATATAATATCTTGCATAATGCTCAACGGAGTCAAACAAAACAGGTGGCATCGTATAGCAGATTGAAAGTACTATGAGTACACACTATATTTTATGCGACTTTTGAAGAATTGGTGGCGTAGTAGTCCAAATAGTGGAGATTTTGGGGTTTGGGTGAGTAAGCTTGTCTCCTTTATATATAAATCCAATATAATATTAAAATACGACTTCAATCTATATTAAGATTTATTTTTGGATTTTATTAAGGGATAATTACTATTTTAAAATGATTATTAGTGAGTAAATTAATATTCAGATGAATAATGAGCTGAATTAGGGATTGACTGATTTTCTATGTGATTTTGTAATAAAAATAATCCAAACTAAATAAATGATTACATAATTGAAATAAGAAAAGATTTATACTTGAATATGGAGACATAAGAAATGGAAGTTAATTAAGGACCAATAAAGAAATGCCTTGTAGTAAATGAAAAATGGAAGTAGATAATTTATTTCATAATCTGATCGAGTTAGGCTATGGTAAAATTGAAGTTTTATTGGTAATGGATGTAAAAACGATTAGATAATGATGTTAAATGAATTAGAGATTGAAAGAAGAAGCAATTAATGGAAAACTAGAATGACCTTAGAGTAAACATAACACAGATGAGAAGAAGAATAGGAAAAACAACGGCATAACCAATCGACCATAGCTCATGAGCGGTTAATTGGTCATCAATGAACGGTCGACTAGTCATGGGTATGGTGACCGACAGATTATGTTATTTTGTGCATAGATTTGGCTATTGCCCAAGTAGGCAAGGCCAACCTATATATTTTCTAGTAATCTTATTTTTTATGATGTTTCAGACTATTTCTGAAGTGATTCTTTAGGATAAGGCAATGGAGTGACGAGATGCATTTGTATGGAATGTTTGGATGTTTGACATATGGACTTGAATGTATATGATATATATGTTGACGTTTGATATTCGGATCACATTCGTAGAGAAACTTAGTAAATCTAGTCGTACTTTGTTAAGTTACTGATATATTGAGCGTTCTTCTGTAGAACTGATGTGATGTAGGGAATTTTTGTCTTGGTGATATAGTTGTTCCTAGAGTATTACATGTAATGGTTGTTCTAGGAAATTAGTTGTTCCCTCAATAATGAAAGAAATGGTTGTTCCAGGGAAATACATGTTCCTTTAGTTCCGTAGAAGTATTTTTTCCTTTTGGTCAGAGCGTAGCTAGTATCGAAAGTGCTTTATTGTGTCATTGATTTATATGTTAACTATTTAGATGTAACATTGATCTTAACTGAGTGGTCAACTCTTGAATGTCGATGTTATTACTCGGTAGGTTAAGTTATGTTTTGCATAAGTTAAATAGGTTAATGATGTTATAATAGTATATTTGAAGTATACTAGGAAAGATTATTTCTCTTTTATTTTCCTTTTTATCTATATCACTAGGCTGATGGACCCCCATGACATGGAGGACATGTTGACAAAGATCTCGTTTTGTAAATATTGTATAGATTGTAAGTATAATGTATGACCGATATATTTCTATATGTTGTGAACTAGGATTTATTGTACAGATCTAACTATGTATTTTGATCTACGTTAAATATAAATTGTTTATATTATATATTGTTTCCTCTTACTGCGAGTTCAAAAAGTTTATAGTTAGACTCTATTTTTTCCTTATTATCATACCTTAACAACTTTGCATTTTTGGTTTTTGAGATGTTAATGTTGGTGTAACAGCCCTCTACTTAGAGGCCCAAAACTAACGAATACGGCAGTCATCCATATTTATTAATTTTCGACGACTAAATATGGCGATGTTAGATACATTGATACACAAATCACAAGAATATGGAAAAAAATTAGAAAATTTAAATCACATTTCCATATTCCATTCAAATCATATCATGTTCATTACATAATCCAAAAAACGTAAACCTCATTCAGCAAAATATAATTCTTACACGTACGCCAAGAGCGACATATAAACATGTCCCCTTGATTGATCAGAGTATATAATAAGGCTAACAGCGGAAAAAGATAACTTTAAATAACTAACTGCCTCCTGCATGCCTTTGGAAGCTTTATACGTCTAAGAAGAGAACCTGAAAACCTTAAATCTCAAACCACTCAAAACAATTGAGTACGCGAGAGTGTAAGGGGAAAACAAAAACTTCAGTCGGACATAAAGTCTGGTATGAATAATAATCTATCATATCAATCACTTGTAATGGGTTTCCCCTCACTAATATCCTAAGATTTGTTCAAAGCCATAAAAAAAATTTTATATACTAAAAATTATTATAGGAACTTGTATCTTGAATTTTATCATTTTGAATAAGAAAAATTTTCAATTTAAAAACTGAGAAAATCAGAGTCTACAATATTTGGTATCAGAGCCATGGAGGTAGATAAGGTATATGAAGATCTTAAAAGTAGACTATCAGTATTCTTGATGGCAAAATCCATAATAGAAACTAAAGAAAAGCTATTTATCATTAAAACTGGTACTCTAGAGTATAATTTGTTTGCCAATATTCTTACATATAATCAACTAAGATTAGCCTCCCTACAAGCTCCTAGTGATTATGTAACTATCATAGAAATTAATAATAAGATAGATAAAATGATAAGGAGATTAGGTATATCGGAAGAAATGTTGCCAATAAGTATAAAGTCTTCTACTTCAGGAGGATTTACTATTAACCCTAAATCCTCAATAGAAAATAGTAAAATGAATAATATTGTTGAGTCTCATACTCAGTATGATGACAAAACAATGGAAGAATTAAAATTGCTTTGGGATACAGCTGATGGCTCCCAACTAGGTGACATAGCTATAGCCATGTCTAGATTATCGGTATTACAACAACATGCTAAGAAATCTGTAGAACATTTAAAAATGGAAGCCACCAGTAGTAGTATAGTATCTGTACAAAATCCCCCGCGTACAGACAACCGCACAGATAATCTAGAATCAGTAACACAACATGAAGGGGAAGAAATATACAATGAATATATATTTCCAAAAAAGGAAAAACCATATAAAACATATTCTGAATTATATAAACCAAAAATTAAACAACTACAAGAACATTCAAGATCAGTCTTAGATCTTGATTGCGCTAAAAATGTTATTCAACTAGTAGACGCATGGGCTGGAGACTTACAAACTTTAAGAATTACAAAAAATATACAGTCATCTATAGACATGTTAGGTATTATAGAAAACATATTTGTAGGTAATGTAAGAAATTGGTATAAGAATCTAACTAAAGAAGCTAAACAATTAATTAACACAGGATCAAGAAATTCTGTTAATTTATTAGATCCTTTGAATTTAATTGAATCATTTAGAAAAATATTAAAAACAGAATTTGGTGGATTACCATTTGAAGACAAAAAATTAGAGGATGAAGAAAAGAAAAAGGCAAGAATAAAACTTGCTAACCTTGCAATATGTGATTTAAAATACCTTGATGAATATAATTGTGAATTCGCTAAATATTATTATGCATCTGCACCAGACGAAGGAACAATGGAGAATGTATTATCTTTATATTTCTTAAAACTACCTTTACCATGGGCAAACATATTACCAAAAGATTATGAAAGTTATCTTAGAAATAATCCAGATATATTTCCATCCTTGGGAATACAAATGAAGTTTACTAAAGACAGAATTGATTACTATTGCATGCAACAATCTCTTATGGGAAGCGCCAGACAGTATTCTAGACAAAAGGGTTTGTCATGTGAAACTTCTGGAATACCAACCCAATGGGGGTGTACTCCAATTGGTAAAAAATATAAAAAGAAATTTAAAAAATATTTTAAGCTAGCCAAATTAAAGAAACACAAACCGCCTAATTTTAAAAGGAAAAGATATTTTAAAAGAAAAAATTTTAAAAATAAAAAAGATTTGGCTAAAAAGACATGTAGATGTTGGGCATGCAATAAGGAAGGATATTATGCTAATGAGTGCCCGGAAAAAGGAAAATATAAGAAAACAGCGGTAAAAGCATTTAGGTTATTTTCTGAACAAGTAATACCTATACAATCAGAAACTGAATATGATTCTGATGACGAAATATATGAATAAATCTCAGACTCTGAATCAGACACTGATACAGAATCTGAAGAAGAATATAATTATAAACCACACAGACTAAGCGTGGTGAATGTTAAGATGTTAAGGACAACTTATCAAAACTTTGTACAACAATATAATGAAAAATTTGAAAAATTAGTGAAAAAACCTGTACCATATGATATTCTAGAATTTAAAGAACCACTGGAAAAGAAAAATATAAAACAAAGACCTAAACATGAAAAGGTTATTCCATGTGATCACATTTTTGATCATAAAATATACAGTGTTATAAAAACTAGACAAAATGTAATAATAAGTAAGAAATCTAATGGTAAAATACAAATTTTTGATAGAGAAAAATATAGTTTCCAAACATATCTAGATGCATTAAGAAAAGTAACGATAGTAAAAGAAAGAGAACCAAAAGAAGTTATTTCTGAAATCTCATCTACAGATAGTAAAAGCATTATGTCTGATAACTCAGAAGAAATTGAAAAAGAATTCCAAGAATTAGTGAATGAACAAACCAATATAGAACAACAACCTTCTATGGAAACAAACATAATTTCAACATCAGAATCTTCAGAAATCTCTGAGATCAAGGATGATGAAACTGGATATGAACAGACCATACAAATGTCAGAAGAAAAATATAATCAAATAGAAAAAATAAAACATACACTTTCTTGATATGAATACTATGAAATGCCATTAATAAGATATATGTCTAAAGAAAAATATGTTATAAAAACTTTTGAACAACCTATAGATGGTCTTTACTATGGAAGGAGAAATTCCTTTAAAATTACTTACACAAAAGGCAATAAAAGAGGATAGGAAAAACTTTTCAAAAGAATTTAATAAACAAGTGAAATGGTTACATCTAGGAGGAATAGAACTAATTATAAAATGTGCATGCAGAAGAGGGATGAATGTTCCCTGTACATTTTGGATATCAGATGATAGGATACTTCATGATGCAAAAGACGCCTTACTAGGAGTAATAAGAGGAAATTTTGCATATCAAACAATAAAAATGAGAATATTTCCTGATTTTGCAATTTCATTATCAGACCAAAATATAGAATTAGGACTTACAATGTACCATAAAATTGAAAGACTTAAAATGCCACCAGGAAGTAAAGTATGTAGTATTACAGCATGTATGGTATATGCTTATTCAACTAAACATCATATTACTACAAAGAAATTCAAAGAAGAAAATATCAATATTGCTAAACCATTTTCTGATATATGTGAAGTTATACCTCCCAGAGAACTAAAGCATGAAGAATTAGATTTTCCTCAAGAATTAATTCTTCAAAGAAAAAATAGATATAGAACTCAACCAACTGTAAAACCACATAGCAGAAACTCTTTTAGAATAAGTTATGATGATGAAACATCTACCTCTGATCAGTTAAGAGATATAAATATATCATCCCAGAGAAAAGGATTAGAATTAGAACCATTAGACAAGTTAAATCTAATAGAATCAAGCAAACAATTATATATACAAGGTTTTTTAGATAACAAGGAAGTAAATGTGCTCTTAGACACAGGCGCAGCATCCTCTCATATTAACTCTTTGCTAGTACAAACATACTCATACAATACTATACAAAACCCCTATAAATATATAGACTACTTTGGACAAATACATGAATTAAAGAAAAGTGTAGAAGTAAGATTATCACTTATAGACAGAAGTGGGAAAATCCTGCAAATACAAATGGAAATGTTAGTAGATGATAAACTAGCAAAAAATGAAATATTATTATGAATGAATTTTATTACAAAATATACTTTTAGTTTAAAAGAATCATTCATACAGTTAGATCAATATGAATTTCCAAGAATTAATAAACAACATATAAAAAAAGGCAGTAGTCACCTCACCCTATTCCACATACATAGAAGAGACCATAGAAATACCTTATTACCAACCACTAATGCTAAATGCATATGTTGATACAGGATCAGGGATATCTTTGTGTAAAAAATATATTTTACCACAGAAATGGTGGATTCAAGATGGATCATCTATAATTGCTTTAGATATACAAGAAAAAGAAATTTGTTATAAAGATTATGCAATAAATGTACCTTTTACAATAGGAAATATTAAAATCAAAATACCAAAATTATGGGCCAGTAATGTTCAAGGTCCAGACATATTGTTAGGAAATGATTTCTGTCTACAATATCAACCTATGACTCAGTTAACAGATCATATTATCTTTACTACACCATGCGGAACACCAATTTTAGCACCTAGGCTTAAACAAGCATATGCTATTGATCCAAGTTATCAACTACGCCAGCACAGCGTGGTGACATTCCAAAAATTGAAAAAATACCAATATTAAAACATGAAAGCATGGATAATCTTGAAAATATTAAGGAAAGATTCAAAGAAACATATAATGAAAATCCTTTAGCAGCCTGGGATAAAGATAAAACATTGGCAACAATAAAATTAAAAGACCCTAATAAAATAATAAGGGTAAGACTTATGAAATATTCTTTAGAAGACTTAGAAGAATTTAAAGTCCAAATTAAAGAACTATTAGAATTAAAAGTAATCAGACCCTCTAACAGTCCGCATAGTTCTCCTGCATTTATAGTCAGAAAACATAGTGAAATTGTTAGAGGTAAAGCTAGAATAGTTTTTAATTATAAAGCTTTAAATGATGCCACAATCTTAGACGGATACTATTTACCAAATAAAGAAGTATTATTAAATAAAATACAAAATAAAAAATGGTTTACAAAAATGGATTGTAAAAGTGGATTTTGGCAAATAAGATTAACAGAGGTATCTGTACCATATACTGCATTCAGTTGCCCACAGGGACAATATGAATGGTTAGTTATGCCCTTTGAACTAAAAAACGCACCACAAATATTTCAAAGAAGAATGGATGAAGTATTAAAACAACATGATGATTATTGTATCGTATATGTTGATGATATTCTAATATTCTCTGATAATTTAGAAAACCATATTAAACATTGTAATTTTGTGATAGACACATGTATTAAAAGAGGAATAACTCTTTCTGCTAAAAAAGCAATTATTGGAGTACAAAAAATAGATTTTTTAGGCATAACTATAGATAATGGAGATATAGAATTACAACCACATATACTTACAAAAATTAAAGAATTTCCTGACCAATTAGAAGATATAAAACAATTACAAAGATTTCTAGGATGTCTTAATTATGCTGATATATTTATTAACAAATTAGCAAGATTAAGAGCTCCTTTGCAACAAAAGCTTAAAAAGAATAATAAATGGCAGTGGATAAAAGACGATACAAAATATATTCAACATATTAAAAGGGTTTGTGAACATATGCCCAAATTATCTTTACCATTAGAAACTGATGACTTAATCATATATACAGATGCTTCAGATTCATACTGGGGAGCAGCTCTAGTAGCTATCAGAAATAACCAAGAAAAATTATGTAGATATAAATCTGGAACATTTAAACAAAGTGAATTAAACTATCACTCCAATGATAAAGAACTTTTGGCTATTAAAAATAGTATTAAAGCCTTTTATTTATATCTAAATAAACCCTTTAAGGTACACACAGACTCTATTACTGCAAAATCCAGAATAAAAAACAAAATCCCTGACATAGGACCCAATAAAAGATTAATAAGGTGGCAGTCATGGTTTTCTGAATTAAATTTTGAAATTGAACATATTTCTGGAAAAACTAACTTTCTTGCAGATATTTTAAGCAGAGAGTTACATAATGGCAGATAGAAGTGAAGATACAATTGATTATCTTAGCATCTTCGATGAAATATATAAAGAAGTATTAATTGCACAAGAGACCTTTGAGCAGTACTTAATCAAAGCAGATAATGAGAAAAAGGAGGAGCTAAGATCCTTCTTTCATCACATGATCTCTTATTCAGAGCATATGTTTAGAGAAGTACAAAAGGATATGCTTAGAAAAGAACGATTAACTCAACAAACGCAAATCACTGAGAATTCAGTCAACAAGCCCTCTGAGGTAAAACAGCAAAACAAAGAATTTATAATATGGTTCAGTAAATTGGTAAAACCATTATTACTAGAGACAAACCCTTAAAAAGGAATATATTCAGGATATGGTTATGATTTGAATAAAGTATATATTCACCCTGAAGCTGATCCATTGGTGGTGAAAAACTTATATGAAGCAGGATTAATTTACTGTATTTATACAGATAGTACCCTTCATAATCTGAAGGAACTACCAAAAATAAGAAATGCAGTTTATACTTTCTCAAAAGCAATTAAGCATAGCAATATCTACTTAGCATGTAACCAAGTTATTCCTGAAGAAGGTAAAAAAGGCCTCTCCATGATAGAAATGAAGATGGGATCAAAAAGGTCGACTCCAAAATTCTTTCAAAATATGTTCTTAGTTGAAGAAGATATAATATCAGTTACAAGGGCAAAGCAATTAGCAAGTCTAGTATCAAGAACCATTGAAGCTCTATCAAACAATATATGGACCTATGAATCTGATCCTAATGAGTTGATTCTAGCAGTAAGCAAAGTCCCAAAGGCAGGAGCTAAAAAAGATATAATTCAATTTATAGAAAGTATTTTAAAATGGAGCGCACACAAAAATGCATATAAATATTTCGTCAAGAATGTGACAGAAGAACTCAAAAACAAACTACAAGTACATGGGATAAAGTGGGAGACATTACAGTATGAAGATCAAGACATGATGGTAGGCCCCTCAAGCAAAAAAGACAAGCATGAAGAAAATGATAAGTCGGAAGACAATTCTGGAGGAGACACGGATTTTCTTGAAGAATGAACACCTGTCCAGATAAGATAACAAAAGCATCTTAAAAAGAAGAACCCACTAACAAAAGAAAAGAAGCATCGAGTAAAGAAGCCTATTCTGAAAGAGACTAAGGCGGTAGAAATCAACTATAAAAGCATCTGAAGACATTCAGAGAGGGCATTCGAAAATAAGAGAAAAGCAAATATATTTTGTAAATTAGTGTGTGAGATTGTGTGTACTATAATCTGTATTTTCCTCAATCATCAATAAAAGTTTGTTCTGAGTGAGATTATCTGTTTAAAAAATTTCTGAGTTTAGAAAATCATAAACAAAAGCTTCTAAGTTTATTTACTGCTGGGAATCCTTCAGCCATTTCCTAGAGTCCTGATTAGTATCCAGTGTTCGTAGGCGTTTGGCAAAGTGAGCCGTGAAGCCGTAGAAGAACAGGAGAATCGTAAGGATTGGAAGCGTGCTGGGCCCAAACAGGTAATAACTAGAGATTGCCGGTTTTTGATTTCTCTTAATTTAGAAATTTGTACAGAAGTCAAACGTAACAAAAAAAAAGGGTTCTGGAAAAAAATTTATATACTAAAAATTATTATAGGAACTTGTATCTTGAATTCTGTCATTTTGAATAAGATTTTCAATTTAAAAACTGAGAAAATCAGAATCTACAATATTTGGTATCAGAGCCATGGAGGTAGATAAGGTATATGAAGATCTTAAAAGTAGACTCTCTATCTTATTTATAGTTTCTAGGATCACTATTAACCTATTATATTTCATGGGTTTACTAATAACATTTTTCATGACACATGGACACTATGTCCTATTTCATAGTTTTCATGGAATCACTAAGAATATATAGTCCCATTCCAATTAACGCAATTAATTCATGGCCCTCCTAAACCTAGTGGTCATTCCAATAACTCATCCCTTATCCTAGTTTTCATAGGTTGACTAAGAACCTATGGATTCATCTAGTACTCCCTTCTTATCCTTGTTTACATGGGTTAACTAGAAATCTACTGATGCCTCCATTAACTTCTTTCTTGTCCGAGTTTTCATGGGTTGACTAGGAATTTATTGACCGATGTCAATTCTTAATCCGTATATAGTTTTCGTGGGTTCACTACAAACCAATTGGCCCTTGCCAACTTTCCTTAATACATAGTTTTCATAGGTTTACTATGAACATATCTCTCGGACAACTCCAAGGTTCAAGCATCCTATATTATTATCTCCCATACTCCTTGGATGTAATTCTACTCATTCGGGAGCTTAATCAATTTATATTCACTATTGGATTAACCTAGTTGGTTCTTCTACCCATTTATCTCCAAAATACAGTTTTAGGTTCTTTATCATATGAATGTATTCATATTTGAAGAAGCAACATAACAATTTAACAATACCACTCCGGTGGATTTAAGGACCTCGAAATGTTTTCACATAAAAAATAGATAATTCCTTTAACCTATATTTTTATCAAGGTAATACTTCTTAAAATTTACATAAATAAAGTCATTTCAAAAATCTTTTATTTAGCCATGGGGTTTTCCTTTAAAAATGAATTTGGGTTATAAAACCTTTCAACTCCTTCATAACCTTGCTTTTGACATCATAGAATGACCTCCAAAAGCATTTAAAAGCCAACTTTAAAACAATAGGCTCCTGCCTTTTGAATACTTTAAAACACCTCTTTCAAAACCTTTCGATCATGTTAAAGTATTATCATATAAGTATAGAAGCATAGCTTCAAAACTATTTGAAAGTACCCCTTTTGAACCCTTGAAGTTTACCCTTCGAAACCATTGAAATACACCTTTCGAAGCCAATGGGTTTATATTTAAAATAACATTTTTTTTGTCAAAATGAACATAAGCGAAAGCATCTCTTTCGAAACCATTCTTTATTTCATAAGTATTGGGTAGCTTGACGGTGCTGAAACCATCCTTTCGAAAGCAATATAACATCTGGGTAAACAATTGAAGGTTGGATTCGAAACCCCTTCCGAAACCATTGCCTTCGAAACCCCTAACCCCTTTCGAAAGCAGTAGGAAATGGGCTATATTTATTAAAAAACCAATACCTTTTGACAGCATTGATATCTTCAATACCATTGAAAGGCATCAAGTCACAGAAGGGTTTTGATCTGGTCGAAACTATCCCTTTCGAAAGCTTCAAAAATTCTAAGTAACTTCTATGGAAGCTAACACTTTAAATAAAGGCAACAACTTTCCTTCAAAAGCTTCATTTGAAATACTCTTTGGAAACCATGGGTTTCGACTACTTCAAAACCCTTTGTAAACAGGCAAGCGCTTTTTCTTTAAACCAAAACAAAACAAAGGAACCAACCCCTTCGGAAGCCATGTTTCGACACCCTACCTTCCGCCTCTCTCCAATCCACTATATACCAGCTAATTAATACCATGTGTATTGGTTTCATGGTAGAAGGTTTTGACTATGTCGTAGGCAAAAGCTCTGGGTCGAAAGGTCCGTCTAAAGGAGGCAGAACCTACTTTTTTTAGCAAAAGGCTATTTTTACCAAATAAAATAAACTTTTTTGTAACAAACTTGCCCACTTGTAAACATTTGATTAACCATCTTGAACTTTCAAATAATTTAGATAATATTTTCCACATTTTTCTTAGATTTAGAAACTGAATAACTTTTAAAATTAAGCCTTTCCTAATAATAAGCTAATTAAATCATTTAGGTCCTCCTTTCAAAATAATTTAATCTCCATAGTAAATTACTTAGTAAAAATCCCTAAAAATTCACTTTAATCATGTTATCTAACATCTCAAAATTTCAGACCCAAACAATCAATATATTTTTCAAAATAAATCTATAAACCCAAATAACCATATTTTCCTTTGAAAATTCATAATTAATTCTCCATGGCTTGAGAAATTATAATAACCGAAACCCAATTCCAAAATCCTATTTTACATAACATATAATTTTTCCATGGCATTTAAAAATATTTTAACCTTGGTTTTACCCTAAAACCATGAATATCATCTATTAAATAATCCTGTTTAATCTATACTTAGTCAACCATATCATCATCCAATATATCATTAAAACGTATTTACCCTTAAATCCGAAAACATATGATCATAAAAACCAAAATAGAGAGATAGTGATTATTATTCACTTTAGATTGGATAAGGAAATTTGAGATTGATTGAGATTTATTTCTTCTAGCTTAAATCCTAAGCTTTATTTGAATTTCTTTTCTCTTCTTTCTTCCTAATGGCCGAACTTATATTTGTTTACTTATATTTTGTTTTTCTTATGAAAAATGAACGTGTATGGTCTTGGGAATAACAGTATGGGTAGGAAAGTAGGCAACAAATTACCTAATTCCCTTATAATTACTTAGCTAACACCTAACCATTTATAAGTTCATTCAATTTAAATAAGCACGATCACTTAATTTATTAATCAACCTCAATCTCCTTATCACTCTACATTATTCTTTTTAATTTATTTTAATTAAATCTCCTAAATAATGTTATCAAAAATTAGGGGTGTTATAGGCGCCTCTCCTTAAAGAATTTCGTCCTCGAAATTCAGTAAGGACTACATAGCAATCATCTATAACCACTCCTAACATTCATACTAGCCTACCCGACAAGCAACTAATCTATATAAATCCAATATAGACATACCATTAAAGTAGATCACGATAGGAATCTCGAATCCTGTCCTTTATCTCCCAAGTACAGTCCTTCTCGTTGTGGCTCCACTGAACTTTCACCAACTTGACTGTTTTGGTCCTCAATCTTTTCACATCTCTCGCTACTAACCGAACTGGTTGTCTAAGAAAAGTCAAATTAGGCTCTACTACCAAGTCCTCCAACTCTATCTAATAGTAGCCTCCGGATCATGTACATACATACGAAGATGAGACACATGGAAAACATTACGGATACCTGCCAAACTGCTTGCCAACTCTACTATGTAGCAAGCTTTCCAATCCTTTCTACAATATGAAATGGACCAACATATCTTGGGGCTAACTATCCTGAATTTCCAAACTGTACCACCCCCTTCAATGTTGATACCTAAATGAAAACTCTGTCCCCCATTGAGAACTCCAGGACTTTACGCCTCTTATCTGCGTAACTCTTCTATTTATGTTGAGCTTTTCTCATCTGTCCTCGGATTAACTCAATCTTTTATGATGCCTTTCTAACCAAATCCGGACCTAAGACTAATCTTTCTCCTATCCCCAACCAACATGCTGGCAATTTGCGTGGTCTTCCATGCAAAGCTTCTAAAGGCACCATTCCTATACTAGTTTGATAATGTGACGACCCACATTCGGAAGATTTAAATCGACAATAATCCAAACATGTCCAACTTAAACAATCCGAAACATAGATAATCAATGGGAAAAATTAAGAAAAATAAGAAAAGAAGGAAAAAAACACAGAATCTCACAGTGGAATGACAAAATATAATAATCAAACTAACAGCTCATGAAGCTATTTACCATACATTTGATTATAATTTATATAACATTTATCAGAGTTATATAGAAAAAAGAAACAAAATACGATGCAGGAGAACAACGTGGAGCCAGAACTAATATTAGTAATACTAATATACCAAATATTCATCTTTATCCTCCAGATATTAATCTTCAATGCGCTGAAAAACTCAAGACTGACCCGAGCGTAATGAAAACAAAACACTCGAATCAGGGCTAAAATATCCTTAAGTGAGTCAAATCGATATCACATATCATGAATGTAATAGCGTCAGAGATGTTTACGGGATTTCACATCTCCTATCCAGTGTATAACGTGCGTGCAATAACTCGAGAGATATTACGAGATTTTCCATCTTCTAAGGATCCATCAAAATATTTATATGTAGTAGAATACACCACATATATAATTTCTAATCAGAAAAATAAATATTTTCCTTAGCGTTAAGGCTTTACATTAATCCTCCTTAATGCGTTTTTAAGCATTGTCGTACAGTTTGCATATAACGCCCCAGTAGTATGTCGGGGGATAGGGATGTGCCGTGATACGACAACATTAGACCAAAATCATAGGGGCCTCGTACAAGTATAAAAGTATGACAAGGCACGTGAGGCAATGCCCAAGGTAAAATATTACCTGTTCAGGTCGTAGGGATGGAGGTAACACATCGTAGCCACGACCGCCCACTGTGTTCATCAATCCCATTTCGAGTCAAAGGGAGGCTATCCCGAAATCAAGGTGCATGAATTGAAACCAACAAAAAGAATAATAATATAGACCAAGTCCAAGAATATTGAAGAATAGATGTCCATTAGGGGTAATTAGCCCACTTGGCCATGTCAAGATGTCCTGTTTTAGTGATTTCAAATTTGCATAAGTGCCAGAGACTATCAATCATCGTTCTCTTTCTTCAAATCAAGCAAACGATGCCAAATCCAACCACTTCTTCTTGGAGTTTCCTCCACGTACACAGTTGTTAAACTGGTTCTAACATTGACAGAGAGAATGCCAATAAGAGGCCTCGGTCTCTTTAACAACCAAACGTTATTTTACACACCGGTGGTACTTTTATATTTCGAAAATAATTCACACTTGATATCGAAATATCATATTCGCTTAAAAATCAAATTCATTTCGAAATCATCACATTTACTCAAAATATACAATTTCAATTCAAAATCATTTCGCCTTAATATCTCAACTCCGCTTCCAATTCAAAATCATAGTTTAATATAAAATAATTTGAGTATTAAAAGTGGTTTATATACTAAAATAACTTGGAAATCCAAATAATTTGAATATTTAAAAGATAGGTTTTAATAATTTATATTATAATAGTTTACTTGAAAATAGTTTCAAAGTCAAACTGATTCAATTCCAAATCTTCCAATTCAAATCAATTTCTATCTCTATTTCCATTTAAATCGATTCAATTTCGACTTCAACTCGAATTTACTTCGATTACAATTTTAGTTCAAATCAATTTCAATTTTGATTCCAAGTTAATTCAATATCGATTTCAGTTCCAATTACTTCCAATTCAATTCCAATTTGAATTTATTTCAATTCAATTCTCAATATTAAAACCATTTCGATTTATATAAATTCGAGTTTGATTTTATAAGATCAATTTAAATCATTTAATTCGAATTAAACTTCCATGTTCTAATTTAAATTCAAATTTCCAAAATAATCCAATTTTGAGGTCAAATTAGAAATATCGACTTACATAAATTTTATTTAAATAACTTCAAAATTCAAGTAAAAGTTCAAACCTTTTTAAAACAATTCAATTTCTATGATTCAAGTTATATATTTCAATCATAACTTCAATTCCAAATTAAATTCTTTTAAAACAAATCAAATTCCAGAATTCAAATCTTATTCCGATTGTAACGTCAAAATTTCGGCTTCAATTATTTAAACAATTCCTGTCATCACTTTAAATTTCAGCATTTCGAGCTCCGGTTTCCGTAGATTCAATTTTTTTTCTTAAAATCAAAATCATTTAAATAATTTCAAAATCAAGACCTTTAAAATTATTTAATTTGACCAATCTTGTGTCTGTATAGAATTTTGCTATCCTATGGCCAAGTAAATAAATTATTTTAATTTAACTTTAGGGATGAACATATACCATTTCAATCCAAATCACAGCGTCATAGGTATATATCATTTCAACCTATTTCTTAATTTATTTGAAGTACTTCGATTTACAGTTTTATATCCTATAAATAATATAAAGGATGATAACAGAATACATCAAAATAAATAAACATCAAAAATGTTAATCAATAACATCCATCACAATCAAAAACCAAATCAGTCGAAATATCATAACAATTTACTAGCTATCAATAATCAAGAATTTTACTAGCAATTTAATTTCCATTTCGAATTGAAACTGTCAATTCAAATTCCTATCAATTTAATTCATATTAATTTAGATGTCAGTTAAATGTACCAAACAACAATCAGCAAATTTAAATTACATCACGATATGAATTTAACTAACATAAAAATTACTCTAATAAGTCGTGAGCATTATAAAATACTCACGTTATATTTGAAACTGAAAATTTTCAACTTCAAATAATTTCCAGATCCAACCGCTTTGTAACCTTTGTCGATACGAACCTAATGCCATTCGTTTCATCCGAAAAGGACCTTGTATGCAAAAATACGAGTTTACTAATATAACGATATAATTACAAATTTAATTAACTTAATTAAAAACTTGATTAAAATTAACTTAACTATTACCTTCTCCCACTCCCTCCTCCTGTCAATACACGCATAACAATGAAGTAGTGACACCCAAACCCTAGCTGCAACACGAACCAATATCACCTTGACCCGTTCTGCTTAGTGTTCGTAATGTTTTACCCCCATTTCGAATGCAATGGAACTAGTCTCAAGGTCCAATTCAATCGTATTCAGAAGATAAATTTTCAAAATCAATTTAATTTAATTAAATTCTGAAATTTAATTCTACGCATTTCAAGCTCGCATGGCAAAACGACAAGTCTGATCGCTATGAAACTTGAAATCCTACAATAATTCACTTTTATGGATCCGATGAAACATGTTTCATCGAAATCAGAGACAGTGACCAAAATGGCTATTTTTACTCGTTAATCATAACAAGTAATTTCAAAAATAAGTTTATTCACTTTTGAATTAAATTTGAAAGTTAGAAATCCACATTCATATTTAAATAAAATTTAAATCAACTTCTGATATCATTTTCATTCATATTAAATTTAGAATTAAATTATTTAAATAATCTCCAATATTAAATTTAAACGATTTACTTATGCAATAAATCACATTATTAAATCATTATACTTCAAATGAACGTGAACTAAAGTATTTCATTTCTATCTAATAATTCAATATTTATTATTCCATTTCAGTAATTGATTACAAACACATTCAATATATATAATTTAATTTCAATACTTGTTATTGCTAAAATCTTCGTAATTGGTTATTTCAAAATTTTATTCAGGTTCATTTTAAATAATTTACATAAATTAAACATTAAAATTTTATTTCTAACCATTTTTATTCAATAATCATATTAAATTTAATAATTTAAAATTGTTAAAAATACGAGTCGTTACAGATAACTATTATTATTGAAAAACTCAATTAAATGTAGGCGATCCTCCCAAAATCCACCAAAGTCCAATAAACAAGCTCTCAATAAATCCTCGAGTACCTTGTTGACTTTCTTTATCTGCCCATCCACCTATGGGTGATAAGATGTACTGATCTTGAGCCTGGTATCTAATACCTCTTGTAGAATCCTCCAAAATCGTTAGTGAATAATGCCTCTCTATCACCGACTATGCTATTAGGAATCTCATGAAATCTAATTATGTTCTTCTTGAACAGCTTAGCCAAAACAGGCGTCGTTCTGGTTGACTTGGCTGGAGTGAAATGGGCACACTTGGTTAACCTGTCTACTAACCCATATGCTTTCATTTCCTCTATTTGACATTGTCAACCCGTCAATAAAATCTATCAATATTGAGTCCCATTTCTAGACCGGAATCTCTAAAGGCTGGAATAATCCATACGACTTCTGATGTTCGACCTTCAATTGTTGATAGTTTACACACTGCCTAACCCATAAGCCAACATCCCACTTCATGCCTTCCTAATAGAAGCTCCTCTTTATATCCTGATACATCTTGGCCCCTCTAAGATGAATCGTAAACTTCAATCGATGACATTCCTTCAGAACTTCACTCCTTAATTCTCTATGTTTGGAATGCATAATCGTTCCTTCTTTCTCAACCATCCTTTTTGGTCAATATTAAAATCCTTTAGATCATCGATCTCAGATCCTTCCTTAAGCCTTCTAATCTTCTTGGCTAAAACTGGATCAACCCTCCGCTTATAAGCTTTCCTTTCGATCAGTACTAGTTGAACTTCTAAACAAGACAACATGGCAACACTCAGACTAGAATTAGTGGTAGATCTCGACTGCACACCACAACTGGCTAAAGCTTCTAGATCCTTCCATTCTTCCAACATCGATAACACCATATTCTAATGTTTTCTACTGAAAGCATCTGCTACCTTATTCCCTTTCCCAAGAGTATATTCTATACTGAAATCATAAGCAGCCAAAAGATCCAACCACCTTCGCTATCTCATATTCAACTCCTTCCGAGAGAATAAGTACTTTAATGATTTATCATTGGTATACAACTCAAATCCCTCCCCTAGGAGATAATGCCTTCAAATTTTCAAGGAAAAGATCAGCATAGCTAACTCTAAGTCATGAGTATGATATCTTACTTCGTACGGTCTATGCTGTTTGGATGTGTAGGCAATAAATTTACCCTTCTGCATTAATACTGCTCCCAATCCAGTCCCACATGCATCAGTGTATACTACCAACCCTTGGTTACCATCTACTACTAACATTGGCGCATTGGTCAGTAAATGCTTTAACTTAAGAAACCGTTCCTCACATTTTTTGGTCCAAATAAACTTCATGACATTCTTGGCCAACTTACTCAAAGGTGTTGCTATCCACGAGAAATCCTAAATGAATCTACGGTAACAGCCAGCAAGTCCTAGAAAACTCTCGATCTCGGTTACCATCTCTAGTCTCTTCCAATTGTTGATAGCATCATTCTTAAGTGGATTGATTGACAAACCTTCCTCTGAAACTATCCCGACCCAGAATACAACGTTCAGAAATCGACATCAAATACCTCACTTGTATTCGACTGTCGGAGATTCAAACGTTGAACTCCAGTTTGGATGGAGCTTATGACAACATTAGATGAATATAAAACAGCGAAAAAAATTATTTTTCATTGATCATAACACAAATACAACATCATTACAATATTTGATTACAACAACTTAACACCACAGCGGAGAAACAACATCAAGACTATAATGACTTT
Organism: Allium cepa; assembly: GCA_030765085.1. Lineage (NCBI taxonomy): Eukaryota > Viridiplantae > Streptophyta > Magnoliopsida > Asparagales > Amaryllidaceae > Allium > Allium cepa. Next base: position 437,659,261 of record CM060935.1, on the reverse strand, counting down.
AATAGAGTTTTCCAAAAGAAAGAGATCAAGGGCGAGAATCCAGCATAAGCACCTTCTTCCAAGCTTCAAATGCTTAGATTTCCATAATAAAGACTCTAAAAGACTTCAAAGTTTCCTAGCTCCAAATCTACCATCAAAGCTAGCTCCATAACACGGACAACCTGTTTCTAGGCTCTGCCCGTGTGGAAAATTAAGGGTACCCAGAGTTTAGAAAGGGAAAAATAAACACCTTGTCAGTCATGGGACGGGTATGAGTAAACAAAAATAGTTGTTTGTAAAAGAAACAATTTAAAAAGAAATCCGATATGCTTTTGGAAAATGAAACTACAATAAGGCCTCCTACCACACACACAATGCAATCGCACAATTGGAGGAGATTTCTTCTTATGATAGTCAAACATGCATTATACGAGAATACATTTTCTTTTGATATTATTATTAGTGCATAGTGTAGAAAACATTTCGAAAGTATAATTTCAATCTTAGCCAGCATACCACCATTATGGTATACCTACTATAGCTACCAATTAAACGGCAGGTCACCACCGTAAGTAAAAGCCAAGTAATACAACTAAAACCGTACAGGGCACGTATTGTTTCTTTGGATTTCCAACAAAAGGTCAGGCTAAGGAACTTCCTATGCCACATGGGTATGCCTCTGGAAGGACATCCCGAGAACTTAACCAGCTCTCTGCCAACACAAGGCCGGGTTACCTCTGTACCTAGGTAACTACTGACACGAATATGCCATCCCTCAGTCGTTACCGACCTTTGTCCGAGGATCCTCAACCACAAAGCAACAACCACAAAGTAATAAATTTGCAGAAACCACATAGGCTAAATATCTAGACTCCATACCATGATATGACCCTTTTATAGAAGAAAATGGCATACCCTAAAGGGCACGAACCTCATAACCTTGCCGCATTCTTCCTGTTTCGACCATTTCCGAGCTGTGAGGTCCGACGAGGTCTCGTCCACAAAGCTATGCTTTACATAAAAGCCATGCTTCGATCAAAAAATGATCCGTAGCACGTCTGCCACATTACCAAATTAGGAATGTATCACTAGTAACCATCAACTACATAACCGCTAAGCTCGTACATCTCGGAGAAGGGTGTTAAGCTAAGAGAATAAATTCTCCGCCACCAAACAGAAATGTATTTGATAGAAACCAATTTTACATCTCAAAGTGTAACGTCAGACACACATCCATACAAGTCTATTCCGGGTTCAAATAGAACCGAAGGCACTTCACAAAGAAACCCTTGCAAATTCGGGTATTCAAAATCCCGATCGGACTCCCCATTACATATGGATATTTCTATACCGGAGCCATGATGCAGAGACATTCGACAAGTAATCCTTTCATTTTCGAAAATACCCGGTCTTCAAATGCCATCCACATCGTCGTATCACTATTCGGAATGGGTTATATGACACAAGTCCTCTCCCAGTTAAACTGAATAATGAGCGCTTAATTTTAAAAACGCGTGAGAATATCAATCACAAAGATTCACCATTATGATTCGATGTGGGTTTCAGATAACCAACTGGAATCCGACTCCCTGTCACATTGAAATTCAAATGCCGTATTATGGGCCAAGGGGTTTTCACATTCACGAAGAAACAAATCACAGATATCACGGTTTAATACACCGCAATTCACACCACAAAGTATCACAATCACATAACAGGGGTATCAATCAGCTCAAGGATTTCAATCATAATTAATCATCTACAAGTAAGATGAACAAACCATGTGATTATAACTAATTAATCACATAATTTCTTTTATTAATTATCTTTAATCAATGATTAATTATCCTTAATTATTTAATTAATAAATCTTAATCACCTTCATTAATTAATTATTCCTTAATTAATTACCTAATTAATTAATCCTTAATTATAAATTAATTAACCTTTTATTAATAATTAATTAACCTTTAATAAATCATTCTTTAATTATTAAATAATTATAAATCATTAATTATTTAATTATCATTAACCAAATAAATCAACTTAACTTTAAAGTTAACAATTTAAAACACATTTGAGCAATTCCTTAATCACTTTGTTAAGTTTTTATTTAAAATAATCTCTTTAAAAGTATAAGTTTGAAACATCTTAAACTTGATTAATTTAAATATTTCACTTTCAAAATCTTTTATTACACATCCAATTTAACAAACAATCGTTATTTTCAAAAGAATAGATTTAGAAATTTAATTGACTTAAATTTAAAGTTTTAAAAATGGAAATGCTAATACTCGAGTCAACCCAGAGATTTCCCCAAGAAAATCGCCTGTTTACTTTGAGTTTCCCCGAATCAAACCCCAATTTTCATTTTTTACTTAAATCTTGGTTAAGTCTTTTTATACCCAGGATTATCTTGCAAATAACCGATTCCAAAAACGAGCCAACGCACGAACTCCCCGAAGTTTACTTCGAGTATCCCCTTTCTTCCTCTAACAAGCTACCTGATACAAACCAGGCCTTGTGCACATGCACAAACAGAACAGCCACCTCCGATCGAAGCTCTGGTTGTCGACAAGTCATCGACAACCTTCCTAAACCACCAATCCACCCAGAAGTCAAAAGCAACGACGAATTCGCAAAAGAGCTATCTGACCTATCCTGGAACGCCCACGATAGCTAGAAAAACGCCTCAAACTTCCACCTCCGACCATCAGAGGTCATGCGATGCCGGCTAGAACAACGTCGAACCCCTACGCTTCGAATCCAACTGGTGCAAACAGCTTCGGTCCATCGATGATGATGAAGCGACACCTATTTGGACCATGACCAAATATGGGTTTCAAACCCTAAATCGGTCTCGTCTCTACTCCACGATGATCAGAAACTTTTCTGTTCATTTTTCCTCAGCTCGAACTTTACCCAGCTACCTCCAGTAGCGATCCCCATCCTCCATTTTACTCTGATCGCCGAGAAACACCAGAAAACTTCAAAACAATCAACTCAAGATTTCTCCATGTTTATAGACTTAAAAATCCTGATTCCACTTTCAAAAATCATTGTTTTCGAAAACATTTAACATGATAAAATTAAAACCCGAAATCACGGCGATCAAATTTTCCTTATGTATTTGGGTTTTCCTGTATTTTTCGATGAAAATTATTATATTAATTATGCTTGGATTTCTTTTTAGAGCTTGAACATGTTTAAACAAACAATTATTGTTTGGATTCTAAGGTTGAAAAAGAATTAGGGGAGAAGGAATTTAATTTTCAAACAGGTTTTGAAAACCTGTTTCCAAACAGAGGCAAAATATTTGATAATAGACATGCACAATCATTCTTGCATAATCTACATATATCTGCTTGCACGCAAACACTTTACAATTTTATCTCAAGCATCACCACAAACAACAAGTGCCATTCCAAAATTTTAAAATGGTGTTTACTCACCTGTCAACCTGAAACAGAGAGGGCTTGTACTTTTTTCTTGAATTTGAAAAAAACTGGGATTTGTTTTCTGGGTTTGTTCTCTTTGAATTAGATTGTTGTTTATGTGACGATCCTTGCTTTACTTTAGTTATTGAAGTTGAATCCTTCTTTGCTCTTGATTTGCCTAATTTCTGGGCTGATCTTGCTTTACTTGAAATTGCTATTTTGGTTTGAATTTTTTGAGAAGGTTGTTTTCAGATTTTTTTATGTACTGGAATTTGTTTTTTGGTTTAAATGTTGAGGAAGTTGTCTATTTTGATTATTTTGTTGCTGATTTTAAAAATGTACAAACTTTTGAAAATGAAGATAAAAGAGATGAGAGGGAGGAGAGTAAAGATATTATATAGTTTCATTTTTCTTTTATTTATTATTTTAGAAATATTGAAATAAATGACACTTGTTCATCTTTTAAATTACATGGCATACATTTGTTAATTCTCTTACTAAAACACTTACACTTGTTAATTGATATGTTAAATATTAACACTTATAAATTTTCTTGCATGAGAAAATGTTTATATATTATTTTGAATTGTACTTCTTATTTTATAAATACATTTATGTATATTATTCTAAATTGCAATTTCTATTTATAAAATCACATTTCCTTTATTATATTCATACAGTTTTAAAAGAAAATGTTTTAAAACAATTTTATACATTAATGAAAAATCATACATATATATTAATATTTTGAATCCAAATATTTTTAAAATATTTTAATTTTGAATTTCAATTTCAAATTCAAATTAAAATTAACTCCAAAGTAAATTCGAAAATTCATATCAATTACTAATTTAAATTTGATTTAAAAATGAGATCGTTACAGATTCCCCCTTATGAAAATTCCATCCTCGAAATTTGAAATAGAGAGAAGCAAACAAAGAATAAATGAATATAAAAAGATAGAGAAATGGCTTACCAATCAAGCCGGAATATCCGCTCTGCAATTGGAATAGGACTTCGGCATATTATCCTATGTTTCCCAAGTACATTCATTTGGATCACCAATCCATTGCACCTTAACCAGTTTCACAAGTTTATTCCTTAGCTGTTTTTCATCTCGATCAATGATCTTTAACGGTTCTCTTTTAACTGCTAAGTTGGGAGTGATTTCAAGATCCTACTGAGCTGCCTCTTCAATAATACAGTCTGGATCATGCACATATTTTCGAAGGTAAGAAACATGAAGCACATCATGCACGCTACATAACCAATTGGGTATCTACACTCGATATGCCAAAGGACTGATCCTCTCCAGTATAGGAAATGACCAATATACCACGGTGCCAGCTTACCAGTCTTTCCAAACCTCAACTCACCATGCATTGGAGACACTTTTAAGAATACAGAATCTCCAACTTGGAATTCTAGATCTCTTCTCCTATGGTCGACATAACTTTTCTGACGGCTTTGATCAGTTTTCAACTTCTTTAGAATAAAGTCAACTTTCTCAGTGGCTTCCTTTATCATATTTGGTCCAAGGACGAGTCTATCACCTGACTCAATCCAGCATGCAGGTGATCGACACGGACGACCATATAAAGCTTCGAAAGGAGCCATTATCATACTGACCTGATAGCTATTGTTATATGAGAATTCAACCAGATGCAAATGGTCCTCCCAAGAACCGCCAAAGTCTAGAATACAAGCGCACAAAAGTTCTTCTAAGATTAAATTTATCCTTTTAGTCTGCCCATCAGACTGCAGGTGATAAGGAGTGCTGAAGTTTAGTTTGATTCCCAATGTGGCTTGAAATGCCTCACAAAATCTACTAGTGAAGATCGGGTCACGATCACTCACTATACTGCTAGGTATACCATGGAGACGAACAATATCCTTCACATATAATTTAGCCAAACTTGCTGTTGTCCAGGTAGATTTTACTGGGATGAAGTGGGCGGTCTTGCTCATCACGGTCCACAGTAACCTAAATTGCTTCATTCCCCTTTCGAGTTTGTGGCAACCCGTCGATGAAATCCATCGACACTTGATCCCATTTCCACTTAGGCACCTCTAATGGTTGGAGTAAACCCACCATTTTCATCTGAGCACTTTTGATTTGCTGACAAGTTGCACAACGACTGACATAAATAGATATATCCCTTTTCATTATTTTTCACCAGAAAGTCCTTTTGATATCTCGATACAACTTATTGACTCTTGGATGGATACTAAGTTTGGACTTGTTATGTTTGTCCAAAACTTCACGTTTTAAATCAGAGATATCTGGAACACACATTCTACCTTTCGGCCTTTCGATTATCCATTTCAAAACTAGGATCTTTACCATGACATATTCTTCTATAAATTTCTCTAGGAAACATGTCTTCTGTTTACTGTCTTGCAATCTTCTTCAGAAGAGTAGGAGAGACAACAAGATATGCGAGAACAACATGTCTTCTACTCAAGGCATCGGCTACCATGTTGGCTTTTCCAGGCGTATACAGAATATCCAGATCGTATGACGCTAGAAATTCCAACCAACATTGTTGTCTCAAATTTAGATCTTTTTGGGTGAAGAGATACTTCAGAGATTTATGGTCAATGAATAATTCGAATTTTTCACCTAGAACAAGAAGGATTTATTAAGTATACTTATTAAGTTAAATTAAACTTTTAAATTTTCTTTAGAAAAGCTGAAAGAGATTCTTACCCAGAAGATAGTGTTGCCAGATTTTCAAAGCGAAAATAACAGCCAAGAGTTCCACATCGTGGGTTGGGTAATTTTTCTCATGCGGACACAATTGTCCACTCGCGTAGGCAATCACTTTCCCATTCTGCATTAGCACAAAACCCACACCATCACCACAAGCATCTGCATAAACAAATAAGCCTTGATTCCCGTTAATAATAGCGTGAACGGGAGTGGTAATTAATCTCCTCTTCAACTCCTGAAACGCTTCATCACATTCGGAGTCCAATCGAATTTGGCATTTTTCACAGTTAGCCTAGTCAACGGACTGGCTAACGTTGAGAAATCGTAGACAAACTTTCTGTAATACCTAGCCAATCCCAGAAAAATTCAAACTTATTTTGGAGTAATGGGTTGTTTCTAGTCTAGAATAGAAGAAACCTTGCCCGGGTCAAAAAAGATTCCCTTTTCTGTAATAATATGACCGAGAAATCTAACTTTCTTAACCCAAAAGTGACATTTAGAAAATTTGGCGAATAGAATGTTCCTTCTTAATATCTCCAAAACAATTCTTAATTGTTCAACATGCTCCTCTTTAGTTTTGGAGTAGATTAAAATATCATCAATAAACACCAGAACAAATTTATTCAATACCTCTCTAAATACACGGGTCATTAAGTCTACGAAGTATGCGGGAGCATTGGTTAGTCCGAAAGGCATGTTTAACCATTCATAGAAGGTGTCTGGACCCCTGAAAGTGGTTAAGTGAACACGGTCTTCAGGAATTCGTAGCTGATGGAATCACTGGGCCAGATCCATCTTTGAAAAGAATCGAGCGCCATGCAACTGATCAAACAGATCATCGATTCTGGGTAAAGGGAATTTATTTTTTAGGGTCAATTTATTAAGATCGTGGTAGTCCACGCACAACCTCAAGGATCCGTCAGACTTGGCGACGAACACCACAGCTGAACCCCAATCGAAAACATTAGGACGTATAATTCCTTTTTCTAGCAAATCTCGGGGTTGATTGACTAGTTCTATCCTTTCCCTAAGTGCCATCCTGTGGCTTGCATGAACAACAGGATGAGCACCGGGAACTAAATCAATTCTGAATTCAATTTCTCCACGTGGAGGTAAAGATTTGACTTGTTCGAATACGTCTGGAAATGCTCAGACAACAGGTATAGACTCTAGACTAGGTTCGAGATATCCCAAAGTATACATCGGCTTATCTCTTTTAGGACTCGGATCCTCACAAGAGATTTCGAAAAAATTCCCGAATTTGGTTCACACTGAAATTGTACGATTGTTACAATCTAATTTAGCTTCATATCTAGTTAACCAATTCATTCTGAGTAAGATTTCAAATTCATTGAAGTCGAGAAAATAAAGGTTGATAGGAAATTGATGACAAGAATATGAGATGGGCACTTTTCTACAATATAGACAAAGATTTACAGGGCCACCAACCGGATTCTTCACGCAAATGGATTCGTCGATAAATTCAGGTTTAAGTTTTAATTCGTCCACGGTTTGTTGGGAGATAAAGCTATGCATGGCTCCCATGTCGAACAAAACTCTAACAACTCTATCATAAATAAGAAGGTTACCCTCTAAAACTCCTTTTTCTTTATTCGCTTTTGAAGTTGAGGGGGTTATCTTTTATCACGTGCATTTTCATTACTTGTGCTTGTTTCTTTGCTAGGCAATCTTTCTTTACTTCTTTCTTGGGCTTCTTACATCTACTTGAGAAATGCCCCTTCTCCAAATAATTAAAACAAATAATGTCCTTTTTCTTATCCTCTTGATTATTCTTCTTTTCCTTGCCTTGGCACGGTCTCTTCCCTCTGAACTTCCTTTTCTTCAAATTTGGATTGCTTCCACTTCCCTTCTCCTCTGGAACTTCCTGCTTATCCAGGGTATCATATCTATAACCCATATCGATCAAATCAGAAAAAGATTCCTTTACGTGGGCTGTCATCCTCTCGTGGAATTTCTTATTCATTCCACAAATGAATCTTTCATTCTTCTTCAATGGTGTACTCACCAACTCCGGACCAAATCGAGAAAACTCGTTAAATTTGTTCAAGTACCCTTCAAATGATAAGCTGCCTTGCTTCAAATCTATGAACTCCTAGTACATTCCGGAGATACTGGTAGATGGCATATATCGCTGCTCAAACACTTCTTTGAATCGATCCCAAGAGAACTCATCCTTCGGCTCATCCACTGTAATAGTCTCCCACCATACTAAAGCTTCTTCTTGGAGTTGCCAAGAAGCTATCAATCGCTTTTGATCGTTCTCCAATTCCAACCCTTTGAATATCCTTTTGCAAAACCGAATCCAGGCTTGTGCTTCGGCAATAGTTTCTTTGCCTGCGAACGGGTTTCCACCAAGTCTGGAAAAAATTCGATATAGATCAGCCAGATTCGGCTGTGGTTGAATAGGAATAGCTGTTGTTGTAGGGACTTGACCAGTTGTGGTGATATTTCCCCATCCCCTACCTCGTCCTCTTCTCTCACTCATTATCACTATCTGTAAATAGCAAGAAAACTTGATTTAGGCATACAGATGAGATATCTTAGGGAATATCAACAGTTTAAAGAAATAAACCAAGAAATTTTAGGTTTTCGGTCTCTCGGTTTATACTCATTCTAGGGTATTTCTAACCCTATCTCTAATGAGCCACCTAATTTGTTATACTCCTTAGCTAAAGTTCTTACTCAACCTTTAGCTCTGATACCACTTGTCACGACCCGAAATCCAGCATTCAGAAATCGACATCAAATACCTCACTTGTATTCAACCGTCGGAGATTCAAACGTTGAACTCCAGTTCGGATGGAGCTTATAACAACATTAGACGAATATAAAACAGCAGAAACAAATGATTTTTCATTGATCATAACACAAATACATCATCATTACAATATTTGATTACAATAACTTAACACCATAGCGGAGAAACAACATCAAGACTATAATGACTTTAATAGAGTTTTCCAAAAGAAAGAGATCGAGGGCGAGAATCCAACATAAGCATCTTCTTTCAAGCTTCAAATGCTTCCAAAAGATTTCCAGACCAAAGACTCCAGAAGACTTCAAAGATTCCCAGCTCCAAATCTACTATCAAGCTAGCTCCAGAACACGGATAACCTGTTTCTAGGCTGCCCGTGTGGAAAATTATGGGCACCCAGAGTTTAGAAAGGGAACAATAAACTCCGAGTCAGTCATGGGACTGGTACGAGTAAACAATAACAGTTGTTTGTAAAAGAAACAATTTAAAAAGAAATACTATATGCTTTTGGAAAATGAAACTACCATAAGACCTCCCGCCACATACACAATGCAATCACACAATTGGAGGAGACTTCTTCTTATGATAGTCAAACATGCTTGATACGAGAAAACTTTTTTTTGATATTATTATTACTGCATAGTGTATAAAACATTTCGAAAGTATAATATCAATCTTAGCCAGCATACCACCATATGGTATACCTACTATAGCTACCAATTAAATGGCAGGTCACCACCGTAAGTAAAAGGCAGGTAATACAACTAAAACCGTACAGGGTTCGTATCTTTGGATTTCCAACAAATGGTTAGGCTAAGAAACTTCCTATGCCACATGGATACGCCTCTGGAGGGACGTCCCGAGAACTTAACCAGCTCTCTGCCAACATAAGGCCGGGTTACCTCTGTAACTAGGTAACTACTGACACGAATATGCCATCCCCCGGTCGTTACCGACCCTTACCCAAGGATCCCCAACCACAAAGCAACAACCACAAAGTAATAAATTTGCAGCAACCACATAGGTTAAATATCTGAGCTCCATACCATGATATTACCCTTTTCCGGAAGGAAATGGCATACCCTAAAGGGCGCGACCCTCATAACCTCGCCGGATTCTTCTCGTTTTGACCATTTTCGGGTTGTAAGGTCCAACAAGGTCTCATCCACAAAGATACTGTGACGACCCGGCTTTCTCATCACAGAAAGTCGCATCATCATTAAGAAAGAAAGGGATAGAAAAGAGAAAAGATAGAGAAGAAAGAACGAAACAACATCAGAATCTCAATAGTGGAAAAATTAATTATATTAATCACATAAGTATTAAATAATATCATATACAACAACTATCAGAGTTACATAGCTTATACATCACATATTAGACAGTTATAAACACCTGTCTAGTCATTACAACTCAAAAATACAACACAGAGATACCAACACAGCGAAAAACTGTATATCTACGAACACTGAAGCCTCCTGCTCCATACCTCTTCCAGAATTCATCAAAGCTAACCTGAATCCCCTGGCTACTCGTAAAATTTGAGTACCCAAGAGTTTAAGAAAATATAAAATAAATTCCAGGCCAGACATGGGTCTGGTGTGAGTAACAGGTTAAAGTTGCTTAACTTTGAAAAACCTTTGGAAACAAAAGGTATCTCGTAAGACTTCCTGCATATAAATACGGAAAAGTTTTTACCTTACGATAACCAAAACATTTGATCGGAAATATAGTGATATTATAATAGGGTCAAGGGTTTTCAAATAAATAAGAAATAGCTTAAATTGCTACATGATTAAATTCCAGCATACTAGCCACAAAGTGGGTTATACAATTAAAACCGTAAAGGGCATGTATGAAGAATGGGTTTCCATCAATGGCAGGGCTGCTGGGGTACTTCCCGTCACAGTACGTGGTCTAGATCACTATATTGAGGGTCCACAATAAATCCCCCGCAACATAAGGCCGGAACCACCCCTTACTGGATAGTCCCGAACAAGACAACTCCGGCAGTTGTTGCAATCAACTGCCCCACATAGCCGAATAAAAAGGGACTTCTAGACAGAGGAACATCTTGTCCTACTTGAGCGCGACTCACTTAGCCTTGCTGCACCTCCCCTGTTTTAGCCATTCCCGGTTGATGAGGCTTGAGGCTACGATTACCTTTATAGAATACATCCTTAGAATGCTCATCGTCCACTTGACGATGTTCTGAAAGCATTCAATCCATACAAGTTCATTCCGGGTTCGAATGAAACCGAAGGCACTATCTCGTTACACTCATTTTGGAATCACCCTCAGAATTAACGACGATAGCCCTTGCACTCTCTAAATCTTCATCACAATTGAAAGCACTATCCCGTTAAGTCATTTTGGAATCACCCTCAGAGTTAACGACCATATCCTTTCCTCCGAATCTTCACTTGAGATTTCATGACCTATTGTTTAATTTGGATCGATGTGGTTTTCGGATACCCAAATTTGGAAACCCGATCCAGGTCTAATCGAAATACAAAACGCCGTCTTTTAAAGCCAAGTTGTTTTAAAGTTAAAACAATTTAATTCAATTCGTTAACTATTTTCACACAATAGATAATTCACAATCTCACAAATAGATAATCCATATCATCACAATTTAACCAAAGCATCTCATATCACAGATTAGCACATATTTCATATCAGAGATATCAAACAATCCAAGGCATTCAGTGTCAATCAGCCATCCATAAGCAAAGGTTTATTAATCACACCATCTCTAATTAATTTAAAATAAAATAAATTAATTATTTCCATCACTATAAATCCTGCTTACTTAACCATTAATTAATTACAAACCAATTAACTAATCACCCTCTAATTATCCATCTTAATTAATCATCCTTGATTAATTATTCTTTAATTACATTAAGTAATTAGCCTTTAATTAATTATACAAATTAATTATCCTCAGACAATTACAGTAATTAACCCTTAATTACTCCCATTAATTAATTAACTATAATTAATTACATTAATCCTTAATTAATTACGTTAATTAATTATTCTATAATCACTTATTTTGATTAACTATCCTTTAATTAATCAACCCTTAATTACTTCATTAATTAAAGTAATGATCCCTTAATTATTTCCTTAATTAATTATTATTCTAATTAATCACATTTAATAATTAATCTTTAATTAATTACATTCATTAATCAACCTTGATTAATCACATTTAGTAATTAACTACCCTTAATTACTTACATTACTTAATTAACTTAAAAATAAATTTTATTAATTAATTCTTTAATTAATTACACTAAGTAATTAATCCTTAATTACTTCCACTAAGTAATTATCTTTCTTATTAATTACACAAAGTAATTAAACCCAAAACTACTTCCATTCTTCAATTAATTACATCCAGTAATTATCCATTAATTACTTCACTAAGTAATTACACTTTATAAATTACATTAAGTTATTATACTTAACAGATTCCACAAATGATTATCCTTAATTAATTAATCTAGTTAATTACCTTATATTAATCACTTAATTAATCAGTTCATAATCCCTTGTTAATGATCTTTACATCAACTATTAACAATTCTTTAATTACTTTCCTTAAGTAGTTAAACTTAAATTTGTTAATTTCAAATTAATTAATTCTTAATTACCAATTAATTACCTATAATTACTTAATTAATTAATGCTTAATTGTAACTTAATTAATTTTTAATTACTTGATTAATTAATTTTTAATTACAACTTAATTACTTAATTAATCAATCTCTAATCATTAATTTATATTCTTTAACTCTCTAATTAATGGTCCTTAATTACAAATTAATCAACCTTTAATTAATTAACTTAAACCCTTAATTATTGATTTATAAATCCTTAATCATTAATTAATTAAATAAATCAATTACTTTTTAATTACCTTATTAATTTAATGAATCTCAAATCATTAAATCTTAATTAACTTTAAGATTAAATACCATCCTTATTAATGACTAAACTGGCATTAACATGTTCTTTTAAAACATTATACTTTTAAAATTTACTTTTAAAATTCATTTCAAATTTAAGATTTAAAATGATTATAAATTTAACCTAACAAAATTAAAAAAAACAATTAACAAACTTTTAAATCAAATGTTAAAGAAACACTTATTTTATACAAAAGAAATTTATAAGAGTTTTAAACCAAATTTATTTAAATTCAAAATCTTGCTTTTTAAAAAAAAAAATTAAAATCTGTTCTAAAAAGCTGCTCCGGGTTCAACCCGTAAGCTACTCGAGCATTAACCTGAGAAAACCTTTTCTCTTCTTCATTTCAAAAAAATTAGTTTAGGTTTTAAAGTTTTAAATTCTAAATCTGGAACACTTCATTCACGGATTAACCCAAGAATTCACTCGAGTCATCACTCCTCTAACCCGAGTCCTTCTTCGAGACAAACCCATAAACCAAACTTCTGACACAAAATCCCGACCATCCATGATGCCTTACTCATGTCGACGTTCCTCCCCGTACCAGATTACGACCATCCATACTTCGATCCTCACTCAAAATCAAATTCGAGCATTCAACCACAAACCTGGAACAAAACAAAACCTGGAGAAAACTCTCGAGCTCGCTCCTCCGACCACCGGAGCGTCTGAACTTTCGGCCACGCCTTTGCCAACACCCATGCTTCCATTTCCTAGAGTCTGGTGGAACTTGATCTACCAGAGGTGCCGGGGTGGATGCATTTCCGACCAATCCCAAAACAAGGGTTACAACCTATATCGACCACCAGCCGCCGCTATAGTGACTTACAAACCCTTCTGCCATTTTCCCAAACTCTCCGTTCATTACTCTACCTCCAGAGAAGACCGCGACTTCGCCCATCACCTAGATCAACAGAAACCACCCAAAATACCAATTCTGATCAACCCCACGATGCACACTCAAATCTAATCCAAAAATTATCATTTCACTTCTAGAAATCAAGTTTTCAGACAAGGATTTAGATCAAATGCCTGAATCAATGAACTAGGATGTTTGAATTTTCACTTATCTTAAGCTTGCACTATTGTTTTGATTTCTAAAGACATTTCAAATTTTATTTTAACATAATTATAATTTTAAACATTAATCTATGATTAATCAAACAAATTTTGTTAAAAACCTAAGTCCTATCAAAGATTAAATCAAGAGATAATAAATTTTGTTTAAAATCTTAGTTTGAAAACTAAGAACAGAGATGCCACAGGTGTAACAGGCATGCACACATCCATACATCCATATATACATAGAAAATGCACTTATGTATATATACACACAATACATACTTATCCCAGAAATTAACATGCAACCAGATTCATACATAAGCTTTTTAAAAAAAATGTTACTCACCTGATACAAAGATGAACAAAGACTTTTCTTTTTGAAATAGCTTGAAACTTTAAACTTGAATGTTGAAAATGCTTCTGATTTATAAACTTGAATTGCTGATCCTTATTAAAAGTGGAATGCTTGTTATTGAAATTTGTAGAGATGACTTAAATTTGGAACTTAGATGAATCCTACCTTGATTTTTCCTGAGCATGCTTTTGTTTACATCTCAGGTTGAAGAATGCTTGCAGGCTTAGGTTTTGATTTTTGAAAATGGTTAACAGGTTATTGATTTTGGTAAATTTCTGGTTTGAGGAAGTACTGATTATCAGATTTGTTTTTGAGTAATTTGGTTTGAGTTTATCTTGGTTTAGAAAAGAGAACAGAAAAAGAAATGAAAGTGAGAAGCATATGTTTATATAAGTCAAAATGTGGTTTATTAAAAATAAAAGAAAAATTAAAATTAAAGGTGACATTCGTTTAAAATTTAACATTTGTCATATAGTATAGTTTATTAATTAACACTTGTTAAAACCAAGCCTTATATATTTACACTTGTAATCATGTAATTTTTATTTATTTTAAATATTAATAATAAGCTTTATACTTAATTTGTAAATTCTTACGTAAATGTGTGTATATATATATTACTTTAAAGAAAATAAAACCAATTATATATAAATAAAATCTTATACCTATATTTTTAAAAATCCAAAATATGTTAAAATATCTATCTTTTGAATTCAAAATTAAATCCAAATTCAAACTCAAATTAAATTTGAAAATCCAATTTAAGGTCAACTTATATATATACGTATATAACAACACATTTAATTTAAAAATAACAATTCTATTTTCTTTAAAATCTACTTATATCTAACACATTATTATTATTTGAAAATAACAATTTTGCCATTTTAAATAATTTAAAAAAATAACATTATTTATAATTTTCTTATATTACTAAATGAATTAATGTATCGTATGTAAATTGTATTTTAAACTTTTATATATATTTTTAAATCATATTTATCAAGAAATATTTAAAAAGAAAATAAAACAAAACTTTTATTAATCTTATTTAAATTTAAATATAAGCTTAAAAATATTTTAAATAATTAAGATTTACCTTAAGTATTTTAAAACTATATGGTTAACTATTTAAATAACCTTTGAAAATTTTTATATTAAATTAATCATAACTTCCAAATTACCAAAATATATACTAGAATTTGAAAACTCGATTTTATTTGTTAAATACAAACTAACGCTTTTCTATTTACAATATATACAAATATATATATATATATATATATATACATTTTAAATAGAAAACATTTTATTAGCTTTTAAAAGACAAAATTTACCAATTAAATATTTATTTGCTTTTTAAAAGAATAAACTTGCCAATTTAAATTAAAATTATAGAATAAAATTATCAAATCAATTTAATTATTAATACAGATTATTAAATTGATATTGCCCAAAATTTTGAGTCATTGCATTCCTCCCCCCTTAAAAGAATTTCGTCTCCGAAATTTAAAAGAAAGGTAATTTAATAGCCCATCAAAGATTTTAATTTTAAACCACAAGCATATATTATCAACCATATGCTAACAATCATAGCAACTAATTCACTCAATCAAACAAATCTAATGATCCTGACATAAATCAGGATAGACCTTCCTAAGACTATCTAGAGTTTCCTAGGTATAAATACTGGGATACTCGCTCTACTAAAGCCAAACAATCTACACTACCAGCTACAGAGCTTCTACTCATCTAGATCTACAAAACTGAACAGGATATCAGACCACAGCCAAGTCTGACTCAACTACCAAATCCTTTTGAACTGCTGGTTCCACAACCAGTGATGGATCATACACGTACTCCCTCAGAGACACGTGAGACACATTGATTCCCAGTTTTCCAAACTGGCAATTCAACCCTGAAGACCAAAGCACTTATCCTTATAAGAACACAAAAAGATCCAATATATCTCGGAGGTAACTTCCCAGTCTTACCAAATCTTATAGCTTCTTTGATCGGAGAAAACTTATCCAAAATCAAATCTTCGACTTCGAAATCCAAATTCCTATGTCTCTTATCCACAAAACTCTTCTGATGATCCTGGGCTGCCTTCATCCTTCCTGATCAGCTCAACCTTCGCTGATGCTTCTCGAAACAAACTGGACCAAGATAACTCAATAAAATGATCCTGTCAAAATCAACCAAAATCTAGAACACAAACTCTACTTCACAATCATTAGTAGACTTCAAACTTACTTCTTCTATCCGAAAAAGACAAAACAGGAGCACTCGCCAATCTCGCCTTCAGATCCTGTAGAAACCCTTAAATCTAAGAAAACTACAAACTTCCAAGGAGTCTAGGGTTGCTTCCACTCTAGAACAGATGCACCTTACTTCCGCTGCACAACTCTGATTTGGAGTAGAAGGGAATGTCAATGATAAACACGAGCAAAGACTAGTCCAATACATCATGGAAGACACGGTTCAATAGATCCATAAAGAGAAAACACAGAAGTTCCACCAAAACCTAAATTGCTTCACCCAAATCCTCTTTCTAGGAACCATCCTTCTACTAAACTGAACCATTGGTATCACTCCTGGAATCCTAGTCGTTACGAAAACTCAATTTCTAGATGCTAAGGCAAACCTTGGCTTCCTAGAAGAAATTTGAAAAAATCTCTGATAACTTCTATAACTCCTACCTTCCTTGGAGATGCCTCGATCCCAATCAAAAGATTACACAAGAGAACATTCAACTATCGCAAGTCACTTTTGCGATCAACCCAGCCTAATTTCCAAGGATAGTGTTCTCTCTTTACCAATCAGAACAGCTTATACTTATCAAGCCAACCTATTAAAGAAATGGGTCCACTCTGCTGCTTCTGAACTCCACCTCTAGAACACTGCTTAGCCAAATGACCTTCATGTCGGTACACAGAACACCTTCGAGCTGCAACGCTGCTACTGATGCCAAAGACTTCCTATCCAAAGCTCTTCAAACCTCAAAGCCATATCATCCACTTCCATATAGAGCCTAGAGATGGGTAGACATCTCCTCAAGAAACTCGAGACTCAAACCAAGCATAAATACCCTGCTGAACCTAGTCTCATCACCGATGCAAACACACTTCCCTAAACTTGCTCCAAAAAAAACATCTTTGGATACATCCATAGTCACTGCATATCACCACGCAGCTGCTTCTGCTAAACTGACAGATCCAAACTCTACTCATCTAAATTTTGCACTTCAAAGATGGACTCAGAACCTTAAAAAGGTTTCCTTATGAAATTGGTGAAATCCTTACACCACAGCAAAGCTTACTCGAGGTAGTATTAGGTCTACAGCCTCGGCAGATACACTTCCAACGTCAACACTCGGACCTCTTCCACTGGTAGTCGTGCTACATACAGCACTACCCATCCTACCTCTAGAACTCATATTGGAAAATCCGAATAGGTAACCCAACAATAGGTAGAAATAGATATATATACACATACACACACATATATAGACATATACATACATACATACATACATACATACTGAAAGTGCGGTGTGTATACAATTATATGTGCTAATATCGTATACACGGATCGTTTAATATGGATTACAATACAAATGCAGAAATAGATGATAATAGCATTGTAAATAAAAAATAGAAAAATCACACCAGAGATTTTTATACTGGTTCGGAGCACCGTCCTACGTCCAGTCCCAGACTACTATCTGGATTTTCACTAATTACAACCTCGCTTCACCCGGAGGAACAGGTTTACAATTACCCGAACAGCCGAACGGGATTTCACGCCTCTACAACACTGAGGGCTTCAACACTTGCCTCTTACAATACTGAGGACTTCAACAAAAACAATTACAATTGTTGTTGACAACTTGTGCTCTTGTAAACACGGATTTGTCACTTGTAGTACACTCTTCCTATAATCTTATCCTCAAATTGTGAATGATGTTTGTGAAGATTATGGAATTTATATTGCTTATTGAATCAAAATATATGAGATAGTGTCAATGATTCAATAAGGAATGAAAGTAGTTTAGAGCTTTTTGAATGCAAGTGAATTCAAAGAATAGATAGAGAGCATATATAATCTTAATAAAACTTATTGTTTTAATCAATGATATTGATGTGTATTTATAGAGAGAAAATAGTTATAACCCTTGGTGAAAAGTTGCAGTCAAAAGTTATGATCATTGATGAAGAAGAAGAGACGCAACCATTGAAGAAAGATGTGTCTTTTGGAAGAAGTTGCTCTCTGTTTAAAAACGGTCGACAGGTCAAAAACTAACCGGTAGACAGGTTTTTAAAAATATAGTCGTTATGTGCATGTGTGCACGTTTACTGTGCACATTCAACAGGAACGGTCGACCGTTCATTTTTGGACCGGTCGACCGGTCTCTGTTAAGTTGCACAATAAAGTGCACAACCTATATAAATGTGTGTATATATATATTATATTTTGTGCATGATTATTTGAGGATAGATTTTGACAATTTTATTACTATTATAACATCAAATAATCAACCTATAATCTAGAGTACCATATGTAGGTCTTGATTTGTCGATCGCTTTAATATTGTTGTCAGCAATCAAAATCTTCATAGAAGTTGTGACTCAACATTCTCCCCCTTTTTGATTGATGACAATATAAAAACTCAAGTATAGGATCTCCCCCTGAATATGTGATTTCCTGCAGACAATTATTAGCTTCTTTCATCCTGCAAACAATTATTAGCACCTTTCTCCCCCTTTGTCATCGACAAAAAGGAGTAAACAATAGAAAATATAAACCAAAGAGAACAATGCATATATTCAAACACAGGATGTTTTGATGAAGTACAATGCAAGTCATAGTCTACTACGAATAAAAAGATGGACACTATTTAGTACAAGTGCCATATATGTTTTTAAAGAAATGAAAAGAAAAACAAACTAACTTCATTCCGACTGAATCTCTTCCTCATCATCATCATCATCATCATCGTCGTCGTCATCGTCATCGTCATCATCATCGTCATTGTCCCCACGACCTTGTCCGCTTGTACCACCGGATTCCTCGGATGTCGACCAAGTAAAAGTTGGAGGAGCCGGACGTTTTCCGGGGTCTTGATGTTGGGTCGAGACGGATGTGCTACATGATATAGCATCCCATATAGCGCCGAAGAATGACTTTACCTTATTGAATCGTCTATCAATTTTCGAATCCATTCGTTTTAGTCTTGATTCAAGTAAAAATTGATTCCGAGCGATGGTTTCAAGAGATTCTCTTGTAGATGATTTAGATTTCAATAATCTAACATCTTCAGAACGACGACGAGATGGTGGAGCTTGTTGTTCTTGAGTATCGCGTTGTTGCCATTGTTCGAATGGCATAATATGAACATATGGAGGAGGAAGCTTCATCCGTTTGATAGTAGTGGAGTCAATACACTTTGGTGTAGAATATGCCGAATCCGGGGGTGTGACTCCACATGCAAGCAACATACGCATAATATACTCGTTATAGAAGAAATGTGGACGAGTAGAGTTATTTACCTTAAGAATTTCATCGAAAATCATGTGAACCCAATTTATTTCGATATCATCGTAGATAGCATAAAGAGCCTTGAAATTCTCTTTGTAAACGGCATCATAGTTTCCTAATCGAGGAAATAGAGAGTGCATTAGGACATGGTGTAACAACCTTGCAGTCGGTCGTAGCCCAATCGATTTGGTGCCGTTACTATCATCTTCTATAAATTTATGACTCGTACTATTCCGGGTGAAAACTTCACAAAATGTCGATGAAAACTCTTCACCCCTATTCGGTATTCCCAAAATAGAAGCAATTCTATCATAAGTGAGATAGATTCGTTTGCCACATACTACTGACCAAATAACTCCATTTGGATTTTCCGGAGTATATTCCTCTAAATTCATATTCGCATAAAATAGCTTAATCATCAAATGATTAATTTGTACGCTATTTACAGAAAAATCAATAAGAGGAGAGATACGAGATTTATTTGCTAATCTTTGAATACCGTATGCAGTGAAATCGTCGAATTTGATGAATGAGCCCGGATGGAACTTGTAATTTGTCATTTGATTCCATCTAGTTACTGCAACCGGAGATTCTAGCCATTTTCTAGCAGAGAGAGTAAGAGAAGAAGTTTCTGATGTTGCTCTTTTCTTTGATTTCTTCTGAGGAGGAGCCATTGAAGAGAATTTGAGAGTTTGTGAAGCTTGAGAATATGAACACAATTGCTCACATCGCCTTTGCCGATGATATAACCTTTTGAATTGTCTCCAAAAGTGACTGAGCCACCATCTGAGTATTTAATATTTGTTAGTAAGCTCTTGTCTCCCGTCATATGCTTTGAGCAACCACTGTCCAATATCCACTTTCCTCTTTTCTTCAGTGGGACCTGCAAACATAGAATTAAGTTCATGGTACCCACTTTTTATAGGGTCCTAAGAGTTAGGTCTTAGGAGTCCAAACCCATTTGGGTCCGGTATCCCCTTTATATATATAATTGTTATTAAAATGTACATTATTCATGAATTGCTGAATGTATTTGTTCCTAATCAAGTTATTATTTGTTTTAGGAACCCATATTTTGATAGTCTTGACATTTCTCTTTTGAAATTTCACAACTGGTTTTGGTTTGAAATATAATAAACTAAGATTTTTCTTAGCTTCAGTTTTTTGTACTTTCTTCTTCCTTTTATTTTTAAGATGTTTTTTAGTTTCATGTTTGTTATATCCCAAACCTTGTTTATCTGAAATAGATTGTGAACTTTTAATGATTTTAGTCAAATTTTCTCGACCTTTGTTAAAGTTAGAAACATTTTGAGTAATGTCATCAAATTTTGTTTGTAAACTAGCTTTTTCTAGGTCTAGAATTTTGACTTTTGCTTTAAGTTCATGATTTTCAGTAGTGAGAGCATTATTTTTCTCTTTTTGAGCTTCTACTTCTTGACTCAAAAGAGATATTAGAGAGTCAACATTAGATGATGATTCTTGAATATTTTCAAGTTCTTCTTCTAATATTTTCTTCTCATCTTTTAACATATCTCGTTCAAACTCTGCTTTACTTAAATCTGCTTTGACTACTTTTAATTGACGTTTTAAGTCTTTATATTTGACTATCAATTCAGCATTAATATCAAGTAATTCATCAAATGTAGGAATTTGTACCTCATCTTCTGTTGCCATAAAGCAAACATTAGCTTGTTCATTCTCCGAATCACTTTCACTTTCTGATGAAGATGACTCTGAATCATCCCATGTTACTGAGAAGGCTCGTTTCTTTGATTTGTCCTTCTTATATTTGAATTTGTCATTTTCTGACTTTTTCTTTTGTTCTGGACAATCCTTCTGCATGTGACCCTTTTTATGGCAGTTGAAACATTCTATAGCAGATGAAGATGGTTTATTTGATCCAGGTTTCCTTTTATTGTAGCGACTGGCTTTTCGATATTTTAGGAATTTTTTGAAACCTTTAGCAATGAACGCCAAATCTTCATCTTCAGAATCTGATTCATTTTCATCTTTCTCAACATGAAATGCTACATTTTTCTTTTCTTCTTTCTGTTCTTTTCTAGCCTGCAAATTTGCTTCATAGGACATTAAATTTCCTATCAATTCATCTGGCTTCATGACGGAAAGATCATTAGCTTCTTCTATTGCTAATACTTTTCCTTCCCATTCATTAGTCAGAGAATGTAGGACTGTTGAAACAACATCAAAATCATAATACTTTTGTCCTAACCCAATAAGTGCATGGTGAATAGTTTGAAACCGTGAATACATGTCATTGATTGTTTCATTTGGTTTCATTTTGAAATTTTGAAATTGACTTTTCAGCATGGCTATTTTGGCTTGTTTAACCTTGTTAGTACCTTCATGAGTGATTTTTAGCGTTTGCCAAATTTGATATGCAGTAGTACAGATACTAACACGATTATATTCATTTTGGTCTAATGCACAGAACAACATATTTATTGCTCTTGCATTTACGGCTGCTGCCGTTTTCTCAGCCACAGTCCATTCTGAATAATCAGTTGTTGGATTCACTATTTCTCTTTGAGTAGCATTCCAAGCATCATAGCTACTTGATTGCATAAAGAATGACATACGTGTTGCCCAATAACTATAGTTAAGACCATTGAAAAATGGAGGTCTTTGTGTCGATTGCCCTTCTGTGTAAGTGGTGTTTTGAGTGCTAGTACTTGCGTTATTTGCCATATTACAAGAATATATCAAATAACTGTGTTACGGTTATATGATGACCTTGCTCTGATACCAAATGAAAGTGCGGTGTGTATACAATTATATGTGCTAATATAGTATACACGGATCGTTTAATATGGATTACAATACAAATGCAGAAATAGATGATAATAGCATTGTAAATAAAAAATAGAAAAATCACACCAGAGATTTTTATACTGGTTCGGAGCACCGTCCTACGTCCAGTCCCAGACTACTATCTGGATTTTCACTAATTACAACCTCGCTTCACCCGGAGGAACAGGTTTACAATTACCCGAACAGCCGAACGGGATTTCACGCCTCTACCACACTGAGGGCTTCAACACTTGCCTCTTACAATACTGAGGACTTCAACAAAAACAATTACAATTGTTGTTGACAACTTGTGCTCTTGTAAACACGGATTTGTCACTTGTAGTACACTCTTCCTATAATCTTATCCTCAAATTGTGAATGATGTTTGTGAAGATTATGGAATTTATATTGCTTATTGAATCAAAATATATGAGATAGTGTCAATGATTCAATAAGGAATGAAAGTAGTTTAGAGCTTTTTGAATGCAAGTGAATTCAAAGAATAGATAGAGAGCATATATAATCTTAATAAAACTTATTGTTTTAATCAATGATATTGATGTGTATTTATAGAGAGAAAATAGTTATAACCCTTGGTGAAAAGTTGCAGTCAAAAGTTATGATCATTGATGAAGAAGAAGAGACGCAACCATTGAAGAAAGATGTGTCTTTTGGAAGAAGTTGCTCTCTGTTTAAAAACGGTCGACAGGTCAAAAACTAACCGGTAGACAGGTTTTTAAAAATATAGTCGTTATGTGCATGTGTGCACGTTTACTGTGCACATTCAACAGGAACGGTCGACCGTTCATTTTTGGACCGGTCGACCGGTCTCTGTTAAGTTGCACAATAAAGTGCACAACCTATATAAATGTGTGTATATATATATTATATTTTGTGCATGATTATTTGAGGATAGATTTTGACAATTTTATTACTATTATAACATCAAATAATCAACCTATAATCTAGAGTACCATATGTAGGTCTTGATTTGTCGATCGCTTTAATATTGTTGTCAGCAATCAAAATCTTCATAGAAGTTGTGACTCAACACATACATACATACATATATATATTAAAATTACAAGTACGCTCTCTCAAGAAACAAAATCACTCCAAAGCCTAGATATTCACTCAACCTAGCGCTCTGATACCAACTGTGACAACCCGCTTTCTCATCACAGAAAGATGCATCATCATTAAGAAAGAAAGGGAAAGAAAAGAGAAAAGATAGAGAAGAAAGAATGAAACAACATCAGAATCTCAACAGCGGAACGAATAAATTATATTAATCACATAAGTATTACATAATATCATATAGAACATCTATCAGAGTTACACAGCTTATACATCACATATTAGACAGTTGTAAACACCTTTCTAGTCATTACAACTCAAAAATACAACACAGAGATACCAACACAGTGGAAAACTATAAATCTACGAACGTTGAAGCCTCCTGCTCCATACCTCCTCCATAATTAGTCAAAGCTAACCTGAATCCCCTGGCTCTACTCGTAAAAATTTGAGTACCCAAGAGTTTAAGAAAACAGAAAATAAACTCCGGGTCAGACATGGGTCTGGTGTGAGTAACATGTTAAAGGTGCTTAACTTTGGAAAACCTTTAGAAACAAAAGGTATCTCATAAGACTTCCAGTACATAAACACGAAAAAGTTCTTTCCTTACGATAACCAAAACATTTGATAGGAAATCTAGTGATATTATAATTGGATCCGGGGTTTTCAAATAAATAAGAAATTGCTGAAATTGTTACATGATTAAATTCCAGCATACTAGCCATGAAGTGGGTTATACAATCAAAACTATAAAGGGCACGTAGGAAGAATGGGTTTCCATCAATGGCTGGGCTACTGGAGTAATGCTCGTCACAGTACGTGGTCTAGATCACCGTACCGAGGATCCACCCTAAATCCCCTACAACACAAGGCTGGAACCATCCCTTACTGGATAGTCTCGAACAAGACAACCCCAGCAGTTGTTGCAATCAACTGCCCCACACAGCCGGATAAAAAGGGACTTCTAGACAGGGGAACATCTTGTCCTACTTGAGCGCGACTCACTTAGCCTTGTTGTACCTCCCCTGTATTAGCCATTCTCGGTTGATGAGGCTTGAGGCTACGATTACCTTTATAGAAAACATCTATCTTAGAATGCTCATCGTCCACCTGACGATGTTCTGAAAGCATTCATTCCATAAAAGTTCGTTTCAGGTTCGAACGAAACCGAAGGCACTATCTCGTTACACTCATTTTGGAATCACCCTCAGAGTTAACGACCATAGCCTTTCCTCTGAATCTTCACTTGATCTTCACTTGAGATTTCATGACCGATCGTTTAATTTAGATCGATGTGGTTTTCGGATATCTAAATTTGGAAACCCGATCTCGGTCTCATCGAAATCCAAAACGCCGTCTTTTAAAGCCAAGTTGTTTTAAAGTTAAAATAATTTAATTCAATTCATTATCTATATTCACACAGATAGATAATTCACAATCTCACAAATAGATAATCCATATCATCACAATTTAACCAAGCATCTCATATCACAGATTAACACATATCTCATCAGAGATATCAAACAATCCAAGGTCAACCAGCCATCCATAAGCAAAGATTTATTAATCACACCATCTCTAATTAATTTAAAATAAATTAAATTTATTATTTCCACTACTATAAATCCTACTTACTTAACCATTAATTAATTACAAACCAATTAATTAATCACCCTCTAATTATCCATCTTAATTAATCATCTTGGATTAATTATTCTTTAATTACATTAAGTAATTAGCCTTTAATTAATTACACAAATTAATTATCCTCAGACAATTACAGTAATTAACCTTTAATTACTCCCATTAATTAATTAACTATAATTAATTACATTAATCCTTAATTAATTACATTAATTAATTATTCTATAATCACTTATTTTGATTAATTACCCTTTAATTAATCAACCCTTAATTACTTCATTAATTAAATTAATGATCCCTTAATTACTTCCTTAATTAATTATTCTTATAATTAGTCACTTTTAATAATTAATCTTTAATTAATTACATTCATTAATCAACTTTGATTAATCACATTCAGTAATTAACTACCCTTAATTACTTACACCACTTAATTAACTTCAAAATAAATTTTATTAATTAATTCTTTGATTAATTACACTAAGTAATTAATCCTTAATTACTTCCACTAAGTAATTATCCTTCTTATTAATTACACAAAGTAATTAAACCCAAAACTACTTCCATTCTTCGATTAATTACATCCAGTAATTATCCATTAATTACTTCACTAAGTAATTACACTTTATAAATTACATTAAGTAATTATACTTAACAAATTCCACAAATGATCATCCTTAATTAATTAATCTAATTAATTATCTTAAATTAACCACATTAATTAATCATTTCATAATCCCTTGTTAATGATCTTTACATTAACTATTAACAATTCTTTAATTACTTTCCTTAAGTAATTAAACTTAAATTATTATTTTCAAATTAATTAATTCTTTATTACCAATTAATTAACCTTTAATTACTTAATTGATTAATTCTTAATTGTAAATTAATTAATCGTTAGTTACTTGATTAATTAATTTTTAATTACAACTTAATTAATCAATCTCCAATCATTAATTTATAATATTTAATTATCTAATTAATGATCCTTAATTACAAATTAATTAACCTTTAATAAATTAACTTAAACCTTTAATTATTGATTTATAAACCTTTATCATTAATTAATTAATTAAATTAATTACTCTTTAATTACCTTGTTAATTTAATGAACCTCAAATCATTAAATCTTAATTAACTTGAAGATAAAATACCTTCCTTATTGATGACTAAATTGCCATTAACATGTTCTTTTAAACATTACACTTTTAAAATTTACTTTTAAATTTCATTGCAAATTTGAGATTTAAATGATTACAAATTTAACCTAACAAAATTTAAAAAAAGATAATTTACAAACCTTTTAAATCAAATGTTAAAGAAACACTTATCTTATATAAAAGAAATTTATAAGAGTTTTAAACATTCAAAATCTTGCTTTTTTTTAAAAACTTTTAAAATCTGTTCTAAAAAGCTGCTTCGGTTTCAACCTGCAAGCTAATCGAGCATTAACCCGAGAAAAACTTTTCTTTTCTTCATTTCAAAAAATTAGTTTAAGTTTTAAAGTTTTAAATTTTAAATCTAGAACACTTCACTCACTTGAGAATTCATTCGAGTCATCACTCCTCTAACCCGAGTCCTTCTTCGAGACAAAGCCACAAACCGAACCTCTGACACAAAACCCCCTACCATGCACATGCACAGAAAACGCAGCCACTTCCAACCATCCACGACGCCTTCCTCATGTCGACGATCCTCCTCGTACCAGATTACGACCATCCAAACTTTGATCCTCACTCAAAATCGAATTCGAGCATTCAAGCACAAACTTGGAACAAAACAAAATCAGGAAAAAACTCTCGAGCTTGCTCTCTGACCACCGAAGCGTCTGAACTTCCGACCATGCCTTCGCCAACAACCCTGCTTCCATTTCCTAGAGTCTGGTGGAACTCGATCCACTAGAGTTACCGGGGTGGATGCATTTTAGACCAAGCCCAAAACTGGGGTTACAACCTATATCGATCACCAGCCACCACTATAGTGACTTAAAAACCCTTTTGACATTTTCCCAAACTCTCCTTTCATTCCTCTACCTCCAAAGAAGAACGCAACTTCCCGCATGACCTAGATCAACAAAAACCACCCAAAATACCAATTCTGATCAACCCCGCAATGCACACTCAAATCTATTCTAAAAATTATGAATTCACTACTAAAAATCAAGTAAATCAAGTTTTTAGACAAGGATTCATATCATATGCCCGAATCAAGGAATTAGGATGTTTGAATTTTCACTTATCTTAAGCTTACACTATATTTTTGATTTCCAGAGACATTTCAAACTTTTTTAACTTAATTATAATTTAAACTTTAATCTATGATTAATCAAACGTATTTTTGCAAAACCTAAGTCCTATCAGAGATTAAATCAAGAGACAATAAATTTTGTTTAAAATCCTAGTTTGAAAACTAAGAACAGAGATGCCACAGGTGTAACAGGCATGCACACATCCATACATCCATATATACATAGAAAATGCACTTACACACACAATACATATTTATCCCAGAAATTAACATGCAACCTGATTCATACTTAAGCTTTTAAAAAAATGTTACTCACCTGATACAAAGATGAACAAAGCCTTTTCTTTTTGAAACAGCTTGAAACTTTAAACTTGAATGTCGAAAATGCTTCTAATTTATAAACTTGAATTGCTGATCCTTATTAAAACTGGAATGCTTGTTATTGAAATTTGTAGAGATGACTTAAATTTGGAACTGAGATGAATCATGCCTTGATTTTTCCTGAGCTTGCTTTTGTTTACATCTTAGGTGGAAGAATTCTTGCTGGCTTAGGTTTTGATTTTTGAATATGGTTAGCATGTTATTGATTTTGATAAATTTCTGGATTGAGGAAGTACTGATTATCAAATTTGTTTTTAAGTAATTTGGTTTGAGTTTATCTTGGTTTAGAAAAGAGAATAGAAAAAGAAAAGAAGGTGAGAAGCATGTGTTTATATAAGTTAAATTGTGGTTTATTAAAATTAAAATTAAAATTAAAGGTGACACTTGTTTAAAATTTAACATTTGTCAAATAGTATAGTTTATTAATTAACACTTGTTTAAACCAAGCCTTATATATTTACACTTGTAATCATGTAATTTTTATTTATTTTAAATATTAATTATAAGCTCTATACTTAATTTATAAATTCTTATGTAAATGTGTATATATATATATATATAAATCACTTTAAAGAAAATAAAACCAATTATATATAAATAAAATCTTATACCTATATTTTTAAAAGCCCAAAACATTTTAAAATATCCATCTTTTGAATTTCGAAATTAAATCTAAATTCAAATTGAAATTAAATTTAAAAATCCAATTTAAGGTCAACTTATATACATACATATATAACAACACATTTAAATTGAAAATAACAATTCTATTTCCTTTAAAATCTATTTATATCTAACACATTATTATTATTATTTGAAAATAACAATTTTTCCATTTTAAATAATTTTAAAAAAATCACATTATTTATGATTTACTTATATTACTAAATGAATTAATGTATCATACGTAAACTGTATTTTAAACTTTTATATGTATTTTCAAATCATATTTATCAAGCAATATTTAAAAAGAAAATAAAACAAACCTTTTTATTAATCTTATTTAAATTTAAACTTAAGCTTAAAAATATTTTAAACAATTAACATTTACCTTAAGTATTTTAAAACTATATGATCAACTATTTAAATAACCTTTGAAAAGTTTTATATTAAATTAATCATAACTTCCAAATTACCAAAATATATATTAGAATTTGAAAACATGATTTTACTTGTTAAATACAAACTAAAGCTTTTCTATTTACAATATATACAAATATATATACATTATAAATAGAAAACATTTTATTAGCTTTTAAAAGATAAAATTTACCAACTAAATATTTATTTGCTTTTTAAGAGAATAAACTTGCCAATGTAAATTAAAATTATAAAAGAAAATTATCAAATCAGTTTAATTATTAATACAGATTATTAAATCGATATTGCCCAATATTCCGGGTCATCACAGCTACACTTTACACAAAAGCCATGCTTCGATCAACAAATGATCAACAACACTACATATGCCACATTACCAAATTGGGAATGTATCACTAGTAACCATCAACTACATAACCTCTGAGATCGTACGTCTCAGAGAAGGATGTTAAGCTAAGAGAATAAATACTCCGCCACCAAATAGAAATGTATTTGATAGAAGCCAGTTTTACATCTCAAAGTGTAACGTCAAACACACATCCATACAAGTCTATTTTAGGTTCGAACAGAACCAAAGGCACTTCATAAAGAAGCCCTTGCAAATCCGAGTATTCACGTCTCAGAGAAGGGTGTTAAGCTAAGAGAATAAATTCTCCGCCACCAAATAGAAATGTATTTGATAGAAACCAGTTTTACGTCTCAAAGTGTAACGTCAGACACACATCCATACAAGTCTGTTTCGGGTTCGAACATAACCAAAGGCACTTCACAAAGAAGCCCTCGCAAATCCGGTATTCACAATCCCGATCGGACACCCCATCACATATAGAGATCTCTATACCGGAGCCATGATGCACAGACATTCGGTAGGTGATCCTTTCGTTTTCGAAAATACCCGGTCTTCACCACCAGTCTTCAAATGCTATCCACATCGTCGTATCACTATTCAAAATGGGTTATATGACACAAAGTCCTTTCCCGGCTAAACTGAATAGTGAGCGCTTAATTTTAAAAACACATGAATGTATCAGTCACAAAGATTCATCATTAAGATTCGATGTGGGTTTCGGATAACCAACTAGAATTCGACTCTCTGTTGCATCGAAATTCAAATGCCGTTTTGCGGGCCAAGGGGTTTCCACATTCACACAGAAACAAATCATAGGTATTACAGTTCAATACACAACAATTCACACCACAAAGTATCACAATTACATAATAGGGTTATCAATCAGCTCAAGGCATTCAATCATAATTAACCATCTACAAGTAAGATGAATAAAACGTGTGATTATAATTAATTAATCACATAATTTCTTTTATTAATTATCTTTAATCAATGATTAGTTATCCTTAATTATTTAATCAATTAAATCTTAATCACCTTCATTAATTAATTACCCCTTGATTAATTACCTTAATTAATTAACCTTTTATTAATAATAAATTAACCTTTAATAAATCATTCTTTAATTATTAACTAATTATAAATCATTAATTATTTAATTATCATTAACAAAATAAATCAACTTAACTTTAAAGTTAAAATTTAAAACACATTTGATTAATTCCTTAATCACTTTGTTGAGTTTTTATTTAAAATAAACTCTTTAAAAATATAAGTTTAAAACATCTTAAACTTAATTAATTTAAAATATTTCACTTTCAAAATCTTTTATTACACATCCTAATTTAACAAAAATCTTTATTTTAAAAAGAATATATTAATAAATTTAATTGAATTAAATATAAAGTTTTAAAAACTAGAAATGCTAGTACTCGAGTCAACCCCGAGATTTGCTCGGGAAAATCACCTTTTTACTTCGAGTTACCCCGAATCAAACCCCAATTCGTTTTTTACTTAAATTTTAGTTAAGTCTTTTTATACCTGGGATTATCTTGCAAATACCCGATTCTAAACACGAGCCAACGCACGAACTCCCCATAGTTTACTTTGAGTTTCCCCCTTCTTCCTCTAACAAGCTACCTGATACAAACCAGGCCTTGCGCACATACACAAACGGAATGGCCATCTCCGGTCGAAGCTTCGGTCGTCGACAAGTCAGTGACAATCTTCCCAAATCATCAATCCACCCAGAAGTCAAAAACTACGACGAATTCGTAAAAGAGCTATCTGACCCATCCTAGAATGAACACGATCGCCAGGAAAACGCCTCGAACTTCCACCTCCGACCATCAGAGGTCACGCGACGCCAGCCAGAACAATGTCGAACCCATATGCTTTGAATCCCACCGGTGTGAATGGCTCCGGTCCATCGACGATGATGCAGCGACACCTATTTCGACCATGACCAAATATAGGTTTCAAACCCTAAATCGGTCTCGTCTTTACTCCACGATGATCAGAAACTTTTCTGATCATTTTTCCTCAGCTCAAACTTCACCCAGCTACCTCCAATAGCGATCCCCATCCTCCATTTTAATCTGATCGTCGAGAAATACCAGAAAACCCCAAAATAATCAACTCAAGATTTCTCCATGTTTATAGACTTAAAAATCCTGATTCCACTTTCAAAAATCATTGTTTTCGAAAAAATTAACATGATAAAATTAAAACCCGAAATCATGATGATCAAATTTTCCATATGTATTTGGGTTTTCCTATATTTATTGATTTCCAAAAAATTATTATATAAATTATACTTGGATTTCTTTTTAGAGTAGAAACATGTTTAAACAAACAGTTATTGTTTGGATCCTAAGGTTGAACAAGAATCAGGGGAGAAGGATTTCAATTTTCAAACAGGTTTTGAAAACTTCTTTCCACATAGAGGCAAAATATTTGATAACAGACATGCACAGTCATTCTTACATAATCTACATATATCTGCTTGCATGCAAAGTCTTTACGATTTTATCTCAAGCATCATCACAAACAAAAAGTGCCATTCCAAAATTTTAAAATGGTGTTTAATCACCTGTCAACCTAAAACAGAGAGGGCTTGTACTTTTTTCTTGATTTTAAAAAAAATGGGACTTGTTTTCTGGGTTTGTTCTCTTTGAATTTGATTGTTGTTTATGTGATGATCCTTGCTTTACTTTAGTTGTTGAAGTTGAATCCTGCTTTGCTCTTGATTTGCCTAATTTCTGGGTTAATCTTGCTTTACTTGAAATTGCTTTTCTGGTCTGAAATTTTCGAGAAGGTTGTTTTCAGATTTTTTATTTACTGGAGTTTGTTTTTGGTTTAAATGTTGAGGAAATTGTCTAGTTTGATTACTTTGTTTTTGATTTTAAAAATGTACAGACTTATGAAAATGAAGATAAAAGAGATGAGAGGGAGGAGAGTAAAGATATTATATAGTTTCATTTTCCTTTTTATTTATTATTTTAGAAATAGTTGAAATAAATGACACTTGTTCATCTTTTAAATTACATGGCTTACATTTGTTAATTCTCTTACTAAAACACTTACACTTGTTAATTGATATGTTGAATATTAACACTTGTAAATTTTCTTGTGTGGGAAATTTTTTATATATTATTTTAAATTGTACTTCTTATTTTATAAATACATTTATGTGTATTATTCTAAATTGCATTTTCTATTTATAAAATCACATTTCCTTTATTATATTCATACTGTTTTAAAACAATTTTATACATTAATGAAAAATCATACATAACCAACTTAAATTTTATACATTAATGAAAAATCATACATGACCAATTTTAATGTTTTAAAACAACTTTATGCATTAATGAAAAATCATACATGACCAACTCCAAAATAAATTCCAAAATTCATATCAATTACCAACTTAAATTTTATTTAAAAACGAGATCGTTACAGAAACCACATGACCAACAAATTTAAACTCTATCTTCCAAAAATGGCACTTGGAAAAATTCACCTTCAACTGATTCTGTCTCAGCGTTTCAAGCACCACTCTAAGATGAATCTAATCCTCTCTTTCATCTTTCGAGTACAATAAAATGTCATCAATGAATACCAAACGAACCTATCCAACAGCTCCCAAAAAATTAGTTCATCAAGTCTTCGAAGAAAGCAGGCGCATTTATCAACCCAAATGGCATTACCAACCACTCATACGAACCGTGCCTAGTCCGAAATGTTGTCAAAGGAATGCTATCCTCTGCTACTCTCAACTGATGGAACCATGTTGGCATATCCAATTGGGAGAACACTCTGGCCCTACTTAACTAATCAAACAAATCATCTATCCTCAATAGGGGGTACCTATTCTTGATCGTCCTTTCGTTCAACTTACAACAGTCGATGCACATCCTTAACGACCCATCTGGTTTCTTCGCGAATACCGAGACCGCTCCCTAAGGCAAACTACTTGGTCTGATAAAATTCCTTCTTTCAAGATCCACTAGCTGCACCTTCAATTCCTTCATCTCTATCGGTGTCATCTTGCTTGGTGATCTGCCTACAGGTTCAGCTCTTGGTAGAAGATTTATCCAAAGCTCAACAACTCATTTCGGTAGTAGTCCTGTGACTGGCTCAAAGACATCTGCAAATTTTCTTACTATTTGAACCTGACTTAGCTCTTCTCCAATCTCCATGGCACTTAATAAAGCATAAATACTCTTACTAGAATTCTCTACTAAGAAGATTATTCGGCTATAACTATTTGGTTATCTCAATGATATTTCCCTATACTGGAAAAATATCTTAGCCTCATACTTACCCAACCAATCTATATCCAGAATGATCCCAAAATCTACGAAATCATAAACATACAAACTGCATGCAGACTTATGACCTAACAATTCAAGTTCTAACTGGTCACATCTCATCCCTAAAGTTGCATACCCTCCTATTGCATTTGCAACCCTTAAGGAAGTAACAAGATCAGTGGGTTCTATATGAAAGCGAGTGCGGATTAAGGATCTTAAGGCTAACTTAACACTAGAGGGGGGGGGTGAAAAGTGTTTAATGGATTCTAAGACTTATATGAACTAACTTAAAATTATGACACAAACAAATGAAAAACTTAATCATAGAACAATTACAGAATCAAACACAGATGCAGAAAGCAAGTAAAAAAATAGTAAAGGGAAAGAACACACTAGATTTTATACTGGTTTGGAGTTACCCTTCATTCAGTCCTGTACCAAGGCAAACCACCTCATATAGATTTTTATTATACCAATGTCGATACTACATTCCTCAATTTCTAAAGGCCTTGAGGTACCCTCTTGTCTCACGAGTCCGGGGCAAACTCTATTGATTTACGGGCCACAAGATTACCTAATTGATTTCTAGGCACAACCACACCTTATAGAGAGACTTGATAAACTTTTGATTACAAATTAATCTTATAACTCTAAATAGCACTTTGATCTTCGAGGTAGGGCAGAGAATCAAACAAGAATGAGATTCTAATTTGATTCACTTAAGAATTCGGCATAATTTCGGCGCGATCTTAAAAATATGAAAATGATAGAATATGGATTTGTGGAGAAGAAGAAGTGAAGAAAATATGAAAATAGATGATTAAAAAATTCGTTTGTGAAGCCTATTATAAAGCACTAACGGTCATAACCATTCGTAAAGAGATTTAAACGAGTAAACACTTCTTTTGAAAATTGTAACTTTGAATTCAACGACCACCATGTCGACATGGGGTATCCCATGATGTCGACATCCCTATGTAAGAAACAATGTAAAATTTGTTTTTGAAAATGAAGTTTAAAACAAGAGTTTATTTGAAAACAAAAACAAATAATATTTTAAGGCTAAAACATCTTTTTGAAAATTCATTTGAAAAGATAATTTTAAGGCTAAAATATTTTGAAAATCAGTTTTGAAAATCATTTTGAAAATTTGAAGTAGTTTTGCAAGCTTCTTCCTGCAGAATATCTCATCACATCAGGACTCGATAACTTTTACAAAACTAGGATGTTAGTGGGTTTGTAAGCCACTTGTCGTAGGTTTGTAAGCTACTTGTCGTGGATTTGTAATCCACTAAGAAGGTAGAAATGGGTTCCATCCCAAATTAAATTCGAAATGAAGATTTCCATGCTATTATGAAGTTCTAACAAAAACTAGACACATATCTTGAAATCTTGATCTCGATACTCTAGAGTCTTCAATCTTGAGTCTTGAGTCTTTATACTAATCAGTCTTCAGTAATCAATACATACATATATATATCCTGCATACACATATCTATCTAGACAACAATGTTAGTGTATATTTTAATATAAGATAAGTTAAAAAGGTTGTTGTCATCAAAACCAACATCTCGGTTCCTAACAGTCTCCCCCTTTTTGATGATGACAACCTGTATTTATAAAATATACTTATCATACCATAATTCCTATCATAACTCCCCTTACTCCATAACTTCTCCTTACTCCAATCCAACTATTATTTTATATTTTCTTCCCCTTTGTCATCAACAAAAACTTATTAGAAATCCCTAAACTTGTTAGAAGATAATCAACCATAATAATATAAGGTAAACCATATATAAGTGAAATAAGTGCTAAGTGTGATCATAAGTGTAATCTCAAAAGTAAATCAATCATCAACTAACCATATTTACAGTAATTATTCATATATACAAACCATAGAAAATAAGTTAAGTCAATCAAGTTTAAAACGCACCAATCAAATCAAACAAATGACATATAGAATGACTAGACATTCCTTGGTACTTCCACCCATCCATCTTCTTCGAAGATAGGGTCTGCTTTAATGGCATCCCATTCTTCTTTATCTTTTTCAAGAGTGACTGGTGGATTTCCTTCGAGATCATCCTTATTAAGGGCTGAGATCATCCAACAAAAAGCGTCGAAATGTCTCTCTTGCTCCTTTCATTTGTATTTGACTCAATTCTAAGTGACGCTGATTATGAAGTATGAATGTAAGAATGTTCTTGAAGGAAGTGAGAGTTTCTTCAAGATTATCACTTTGATTCTTAATCAAAAAAGTCATAATTCAAGAAATAGGAAGAACTATGAAAGAGAGTGATTAGAGATGAAGTTTTACAATTTATTCTGGAAGAAACAGATATAAATAGGGGTAGAAAGTCATTTGAAATGAATAGACACAAGTTAGTTACATGAAAATGAAATTTGAAAGTGTAACTATTTTTTGCCCGTTGGATGTCGACATGGGAGAATGGTGTATATCGACATGCCTCTTCTTAAAATGACATTTTGCTTTGTTTTGAATATTACGAACAAATCTATTAAACTAAAATTTGTATAATATAAAAATAAGCAATTGCAGAGACAAGTGAAGTTGAATAACATGAAATGAAAGATTCCATTAATAATTCTAGTCAACATTACATAAGATAATATAATATAAACTAAATAATGGAAATACAAAGATAGAACTTAAGATAACATGAACTAAAACTAGTTGGATGAAGACGAAGAAGATGATAGTCCAAGCTTTCTACTAATTTTCCTAAAGAACTTGTCGATTTTAGTGGAAATCTTATCCATTTTCTTACTCATTGATCTTTTAAGTGTCTTTTGATTTTCCACTATAATTCTTTGATTATTGAGAATGGACTTTTTGGATGGATTAGCGGGATTAGTAGGATATTCAATACTTCTAAAGAGGTTTCTTGATCTTCCTCTTCCTCCCCTTCAATTTCCATTCCTTCCTCTTCCTCTTATTCTTCTTCTTCCTCCATTTCTTCCATTTCTTCATGAGAAAGTCTTTCTTCCTTTTTCGTAAGTGTTTCATATGGTTGAAACACTAACAAAATTTGCATAAGGGAAATGTTTCCATGGTTGAACACTTTTCTAGTTATAAATTCTTCTCTTTTGAAATCAACTCCAAAGTAATTAAAAATCTGGGTGATATAAATTCCATGATATATTGTGTTTTCACCCATAGTAAAATTCTTGGGCCTTAGCTCATCCAAAATAACTTGAGCCCAATTAATATCATTATTTCCAAAAATTGCAAAAGAGCCTTGCAAACTTTTAAAGTGTTGTAGTTTCCCAATCTTGGTATAAGAGTGTGTTGGATAAGAAGATTAACAATTCTTACTTTTGGACGAAAATATCAACTTTTGAATTCGAAATTGTCATCCCCTTCAAAGATGTGATGAAATGTCTCTCGATCATTTTCATTGATTTGAAATTCTAGGAGATTCATTCCGGTATACTTACATCCAAAAATATTTCCCAAAATTTCACAATCCAAAACAATTTATATTCCTTTAACACTACTCCAAATTTGTCCTTCTTCCCCATCATAAAAACCACAATTCAAATTCGCATAAAGCATCTTAACAAGATTTGGATAACATACAAAATCATTTTGTTTGTTATCAACTAAACTAAGAATAGAACATTGTTGAAAAATATTTTCAATTTTATAAGAAGGAAAATATTCAGAAATAGAAAATTTTTCCGTATGAATTTTACCAAAGTTTACATAGTTGATGTAAGGTTTGGTAGCTTTCTGGTCATTAAAAAGAAAGTTTTTGATAGATTTTGGAAGCCTAATGGTGTTAGGTGTGCTTGAAGAGGCCATTGAAGAAGTTTGAGGGGAGTTGAAGATAATGAAGATAATTTTGAAATTTGAAATAAAAGTGAAAAATGATGATAAAGAGAGTGAGACAAATAGAGATTCTATACGCATGTTCTCTGGTCAAGAGACATCTTTCCAGAGCATTGAAGTTGGTGAAAAGGTGGAGGGAAATTCAAAAGTTTGAATTTAAATTTTGAAATCAAATTCCAAGGGGCATGTCGACAAGGGGTATCCGGATATGTCGACATGTATCTATTGAATCAAAGGACAAGTTTCTATTCCTAATTCCTAATAAATATATAGATTATATCCTATATTCTAATTATATAATTCCTATGATAACATTATATATAATAGTACTTAAATATTAATAATTTAATATTTGAAATATTATTAAAATAATATTTTTTTGAATTTAAAGTTTTTGAATTGAAATATTATTAAAGTTTTTGAATTAAAACGATCAAGCAAACAAACAAGCATCCATTCAAACAAGAAAAATCAAAAATAATGTAAATGCGTACCTATTTTTAGATCCATACTCCTATCATCATCTGATTCATGAATAGCAGTGAAACGCATATTTGAATTATCCATCTTCTTTTCATCATCACTAGATGATGAGTCTGAATCATCAAGAGTTGCCGTGAATGCTTTCTTTCTTTTCTTTGATGAGTCATTGTTTGGAGGGAATAACTGTTTATCTGGATATGAATAATCTTTTCTATAATGCCCGACCTTATTGCAATTGTACCATCTTCATTGTTGACGTTCTCCGTATTATTTCTGGAATTCCTTTGATCATTTCTTTTGTAATTATACATTTTTCTATATTTTAGGAATTTTCGAAAGTTTCTTGTCATGAAGGCAATCTCCTCATCACTGTCTGGTTCTGAATCTTCAGTTGTTGCATTGAATGCTAATGACTTCTTTTCCGTATCATTGTTTTCACTTCTTCCTTGCAAATGAATTTCAAAAGACATCAGATTCCCAATCATTTCTTCAATTTTCATGAGACAGATATCATTTGCTTCTTCGATTGCAAGTGCCTTTTGATCCTATTTTGGAGTGAGTGAATTTAGAATTTTTCTGACTTGATCTTCCTCCGAAAATCTTTTTCCCAGTGCAATTAGTGAATGAACAATATCTTGAAATCGACAGTACATGTCGGAAATGGACTCATTTGCATGCATTTTAAACAATTGAAATAGATTAGTTAATATGAAAATTTTAGTCTGTTTAACTTTGCTTGTTCCTTCATGAGTAACTTGCAAAATTTTCCAGATTTCAAATGCAGACTTATAAACAGACACACTATTAAATTCTTTCCTATCTAGTGAACAAAATAATATATTCATGGCCTATGAGTTATTTTGTGCAACACCCTTTTTCTCAACAGTCCACTAAGAAAAATTTGTAGTTGGTTCAATATAACTCAGTTTATGTGATATTCCATGTGTCTAATCCTACAGATTGTAAATAAATTTTCATTCTACAAGCCCAATATGCGTAATTGCTGCCATTGAAAAATGATGGTCTGACAGTAGACTGACCTTCTACAAATGAACTAGTGTTAGTGATGACAGAACTAGTGCCAGAGTTGACATCACCAGTGTTGGTAGCCACTAAAACAATTTTCAAGTTTCAGATTATGAAAACTATGAAAACCTATGCTCTGATAACAATTAAAAGAGACTGCGGATTAAGGATCTTAAGACTAATTTAACAATAGAAGAGGGGTGAATAATGTTTAATGGATTTTAAGACTTATATGAACTAATTTAAAATTATGACACAAACAAATGCAAAACTTTATCATAGAACAATTACAGAATCAAACAGAGATGCAGAAAGTAAATAGAAAACAGTAAAGGGAAAGAACACACATGATTTTATACTGGTTCGGAGTTACCCTACACCTAGTCCTGTACCAAGGCAAACCACCTCATACAGATTTTTATTATATCAATGTCGAGATTACATTCCTCAATTTCTAAAGGCCTTGACTTACCCTCCTGTCTCACGAGTCGGGGGAAAACTCTCTTGATTTACAGGCCACAAGATCACCCAATTGATTTCCAGGCACAACCACACCTCATAAAGAGACTTGATAAACTTTTGATTTCAAATTGATCCTATAACTCTGAATAGCACTTTGATCTTCGAGTGAGGGCAGAGAATCAAACAAGAATGAGATTCTAATTTGAATCACTTAAGAATTCGGCAGAATTTCGGCACGATCTTAAAAATATGAAAATTATAAATATGGATATGTGGAGAAGAAGAAGTGAAGAGAATATGAAAATAGATGATTAAAAAATTCGTTTGTGAATCCTACTTATGAAGCATCAATGGTCATAACCATTCGTGAAGAGATTTAAACGAATAGACACTTCTTTTGAAAATTGAAACTTCTGAATTCAAGGCCATCGTGTCGACATGGGGTATCCCAAGATGTCGACATCTCTATGTATAAAACAATGTAAAATTTGTTTTTGAAAATTAAGTTTAAAAAAAGAGTTTATTTAAAAAAAAAAACAAATAATATTTTAAGGCTAAAACATCTTTTTCAAAAATCATTTGAAAAGATAATTTTAAGGCTAAAATATTTTAAAAAGCAGTTTTGAAAATCATTTTGAAAAACCATTTTGAAGTAGTTTTGCAAGCTTCTTCCTGCAGAATATCTCATCACATCAGGACTTGAGAACTTGTACAAAACCAGGATGTTCGTATGTTTGTAAGCCACTTGTCGTAGGTTTGTAAGCTAAATGTCGTGGGTTTGTAAGCCACTAAGAAGGTAGAAATGGGTTCCATCCCAAATGAAATTCGGAACGAAGATTTCCATGCTATTATGAAGTTTTAACAAAAAAATAGACACATATCTTGAAATCTTTATCTCGTTACTCTAGAGTCTTCAATCTTGAGTCTTGAGTCTTTATACTGATCAGTCTTCAGTAATCAATACCTGCACACACACACACACACATATCTATATATCCTGCATATACATATCTATCTACACAACAATGTTAGTATATATTTTATAATTAGATTAGTTAAAAAGGTTGTTGTCATCAAAACTAACATCTCAGTTCCTAACACTATGCTTAACATATCAACCAAATACTGTGATATAAATGAATTTGATGCACGGGTATCAAATAATACCCTACTAGTATACTCTGAATCAAAATCGTATCTTCCATCGTAGTTCTCGCTTTATCTGCTGTCGTAAGCCTAGAATAAGATTGTTGTCCAGTAGCAGACACCTTCCCTTTGTCCGCCCTGACTGGCTCTGGACACCGGTTCTTATAATGCCCAACTTGGTCATAGTTGAAGCATTTCACATTCTTCTTATCTACAGGCTTCTTTCCTTTGCCTGTTCTGCACCCATGAGCATAATGACCCTTCTTATCATACCTAAAGCACACAAAATTAGCCTTTTCCTTCTTGGCATCATCCCCTTTCTGGGCTTCTTCTTCTTAAAGAATGTCCTCTTCTTTTCCTGGAGACCCTGGGACTCAACTGGCTTCTCCCTAGCAGAAACAACAAGCATCTCTTCATGGCGAATGGCCATTTCCACCACCACATTCAAGGCTCTCTGATGTAGATCATGGTCATTCTAGCTAGCTCTGGCCTCAGTCCACAAATGAACCTCTCATTCCTTCTGATGCCAGTGTCTATAGTATCATATCCATATCAAAGTAGCTCATCAAACTAAGCAGCACACTCGATCACTGCATATTTCCTTGGACAAGATCCATGAACTTCCTCATCAATGCTGACTTGGCAACCCCAGGTAAAAAACTCTGCTCAAACCTCCTTCTAAAATCAGCCCACGTCAGTTCTTTCTTCAAAACTCCAGCGGCCATATTATTCCACCAGTAAAGTGTTGCCCCTTGCAACCGTCTAGAGGCCAGCCTCCTCTTCTCTCCATCACCCAAGCCTAAATTAGTAATGATCCTCTCACAGCTCAATAGCAAATTCTCAACTTCTACTACATCCTCAGTTCCGACAAATGGCTTACCACCCGAACTATTATAGTCTCTGCTCAGCCTAGCATAATTATGTCCAACTGGAGCTATAAGAATTTCCTCTAACATTACCAGCAGCTCCTTCTTGCAAATGGTTGGCCAACAACTGATACACCATCTTCGAATCTACTAGCGGATTCCCAGCACTTACATCGGCTTCAGCATTTGGGTTAGCATTAGCCTGTCGACATCGGATCCTCCTGGTATTAGGTCGAGCATTTCCATTGGTTATGGTGCTTCTTCCACCTAGATTTCCTCTTCCATTTCATGCTTCCATATCCTCTTTCTCGTAAATCTACATACGAGCCTTAGTAAGATACAAAAGAACAGTCTAAGAGAGAGGGGAACATGTACTTAGATATACCTATATATGAAATACAAATACATTACTATAGCGTTAACCCAAACCTCGACCATATTTCTAATTTATTGGAATACATTTCAAAAAGCTTGTAGGTTTAAATTTTCTTTAAAATTTTCATAAACCTATGCTCTGATACCAATTTGTAACAACCTACTACTTGGAGACCCAAAACTAAAGGCTACGGATGCTGCAGTCATCCATAGTTATTAATTTTCAGCGACCAAATATTGTGGTGTTAGATACTTTGATACACAAATCATAAGAATACAGAAAAAATTTAGCAAATTAAAAACATATTTCCATATTCCATTCAAAACATATAATGTTCATTACATGATTCCAAAAACGTTAACCACGTTCAACAAAATATAATTATGCTAAGAGTGACATATGAAGATACCCTCTTAGTAGATCAGAGTATATAATAAGGCTAATAAGTCTGCCTTTACATCCAAATACACAGTGGAAAAAGAAAACTCTAAATAAATAACTGCCTCCTACATGCCTTCGAAAGCTTTATTCATTGAAGAAGAGAACCTGAAAATCTTAGATCTCAAACTACTCAAAATCAATTGAGTACCTAAGAGTTTGAGTGGAAAACAAAAACTTCAAGTCAGACATAATGCCTGGTATGAATAATAATCCATCATCTCAATCCCTTTTAGATATCTAGTGAGACCATGCCGCTTAACGGAGCGATTTTTCTCCTCAGTAATATCCTAAGACCTTTTCAAAATCGTATACTATGCTCCTACATCCACAGTGATTAAAACATAGCATTTCAAAATATTACGATGATATGCATACATCTAAACATTTGGATTTCCCATCCTCGGTTTAATTGACCCCCTGTCATATTTATAGTTTATAGGATCACTATTAACCTATTAGTTTTCATGGGTTTACTAATAACCTTTTTCATGACACATGAATACCCTATTCTATTTCATGGTTTTCATAGGATCACTAAGAACCTATAGGCCCCTGCCAATTAATTTAATTAATTCTTGAGTCCCCCTAAACCTATTGGTCATTCCAACAACTCATCTCTTATCCTAGTTTTCATTGGTTGACTATGAACCAATGGATTTATCCAGTAACTCCCTTTTATCCTAGTTTTCATGGGTTGACTAGGAACCTACCGATGCCTCCATTAACTTTTTTATTATCCTAGTTTTCATGGGTTGACAAGGAACCTATTGACTGATGTCAATTCTTAATCCAGATAGATTTTTCATGGGTTCGTGTGACGACCCAGAATTTTGAACATTTGAAATCGAAATATTTAATTGATTTTAAATATTTGGAAGTTAGTTTAATTTGAAATTTCAAATATAAATGTGAATGTGGTAATTAAATTGTTGAATTTAATTTATTAATGTTGGGTAAAAATTTGAACCTTCAGTTTGAAGCCGATTAAAAATATTTCAAAGGCTTAGGAAATTTATATTTATAACACTGAAGATAATGGAAGCTTCAGAATTGAATTTGGGAATGTTTTGTTCAGTTTGAAATTATGTCGTTTTAATCGATATTTAAAAATAGCCTTCCGAGGCACAGTCTCGGAATTCGACGTAACTTGTTCCATTGGATCCATAATATTGTATTATTATCGGATTCCAATTTTTGTAGCAATCGGAGTGGTCGTTTGACCCTGGCAGCTCAAAACGCAAAGAAACTGTTTTAATCGATTTAGTATAAAATTGATCGTTTACTTCTGTAACTTGCGTATATGATCGAATTAGCCTCTAGAACATGTTCCATTGTGTTCGGAATGTGGATAAAACCTTATAAACACTAGGTGGCACGCCTCGATAGGAGTTCGGGATTTTGAGCTAGGTTATACGAGATATTTTGAATATAAAATTATAAAAATTCACTGTAGCTATACCTTCCTCCATACGCCAACACCCCATACTTTTTTTTAAAAGTCGAGACCCCTCTTTCTTCAGTTAGAAAACTAACCCCAATTCATTAGCAACGAAAAAAAATCGAATCAAACAAAAAAAAATCAAAACCGATGGCCGCTTCCTTCCTCTTTTCGTATTCGAGTCGATCGAAATCGTGTGCGAGGCCATGGGTATAGATTGGTTGCGTTCAAAGTAGGGTTTTTCGAGTTTGAGCTTGAATTTTAGATTCACGAGCAAGGTTCGCAAGTGCGAACGACTACATGACCTCGTCGATGCTGGTGGCGCAAGCGCGCGGGGCACATGGTTTCTGAGCACGAACTTGATGGCGACGGAGGCTGCAAGTTGTGGACGCGAGGCGACTCGAAGGGAGAACGCGACTCGCGAGTGGTCGATGATGATTTCAAGCGGTACGATGGTGGTGAGCTTGGCAACCGAAGGCTAATCTCGTGTAGCCGAGATCGTGATTTTAGGTGCCTGTTCGAATTAAGGTAATCAAAATCTTAAAACCATTTAAATTAATGTTAAGTAAGTTTTGATTTTAAATTTAATGTGTTGATTATTATGTCACTTAACAGTAAAGTAGGTGAGATAATTTATTCTTATATTTTTCTTTTTTCCAACTTAAAGATATTACACAGTAAAGAAAATTTGTTTAAGATAAATCATTGATAATTTAAATTATAAAGTGAATTTAGTTTTAAAATTTAAAATGTTATTTAAATAAATTTATTAAAAAAAAGTTTGTTTAAATTTAAAAGTATTAGTCTTAAATAAAACAATTAGATAATTTAAACTATCAAAATGAAATTTGATTTTTTTTCGAATATTAACAAATTGTATAAATTGTTCGCACGAGGTCAAAAT
Organism: Allium cepa; assembly: GCA_030765085.1. Lineage (NCBI taxonomy): Eukaryota > Viridiplantae > Streptophyta > Magnoliopsida > Asparagales > Amaryllidaceae > Allium > Allium cepa. Next base: position 437,614,496 of record CM060935.1, on the reverse strand, counting down.
CTGAAAGGAATCAAGCCGAAAATGGAAGTGGATTGCAAAATAAAAAGCAAAGGTGAGATGTAACGACCCGTATTTTACGGGTCGACAAATCGTAAAATAGTTGCCATTAGGTCGTTTGCATTGTTTGAGTCAACCAGAGTTAGCTCGCGTGGGAGCTTAAGTCGTGTTGTGATTTGGGTCGGTGGAGCGAGTTAAGAAGAGTGACCGACTTAAGGTAGTTATCAGCCTAACGGGATAAGCGAGTTAGTGGTAGTTGCCGACTTAAGGTATTGACCGACCTAAGGGAACTAACGACTTAAGATGGTTAACGGGTTAAGGAGATGGGCCGACCTAAGAGCTAACGGTTTACGGGAGTAAGTGGCTTAGCAGAGTTAAAGGTATGGAGGTGGACCGACCTAAGAAGCAAGCGAGTTATGGTGATAGGGTGAGTACAGTTAGGTCGTTGAGCCCATGTGTATAGTGTTAAGTCGGATACATCATTGGGTTGGAAGTATAGGTAAGTGTTAAGTCGGCTATGTGTTAGGTCGTGGGGTGGTTAAGTCGGGTGGCCCTGTGTTTGGTTAGGTCGGTAAGCCGTGTATATTGTTAGGTCGTAAGACTCTGTGTGTTTAGATAAGTCGTAAACGAGTTAAGGATAGGTCCATATGGTGAAGTCGTTAGGTCGGCTATGCCGTGTTGTGGTTAAGTCGCGTATGTGTTCGTGTGTGTGTGGTCTTAGGTCGGCTATGCGTTGGGTTGGCTGTGTGTGTTAAGTAGTTGGGTCGGCACCTAGTTAGGTCGTGTATCGTTGAGTCGTGTAGAGGCTTGAGTCGGTAGGTCGTTAGGTCGGCAATGGTTAGGTCGTGGACGACTTAAGGGATTTCCAGCCTATAAATAGAAGTGCCTATCTTCATTTTTGGGATCCGGATTTTGAAGCGATGAAGTGCTGCCATTCTGAGAGCTCGACTACGACACTTCTTCACTTCTTTTCTCCACTCTAATATTGTGCTTCCATCCATCCAAGATTGAAGATCAAATCGAAGATCCAAGAGCCAAAGTTGAAGATCACCATCCATCGAAGAGAGATTTCATCATTTGAAGGGAAACCTTATCGGATCAAGCTAGATCCTTTGCTGTCCAGATCTGGAGTTTGTTGTTTTTGAGGTGTTTAGGTGATTCGGTGAGTGGTGGTTATCTCTCACACGGACCCAAAGGAGTATATTGGATCGGTGGTTTGTTTGTGTGTTAAAGATAGTGATTTCATGCATTTTCCTTAAGTCTGCATGTAGATCTATTGTTTATAAAGCTTTGATATCCATTTTACTACATGATAACCTATGCTAGTTCATTCATCAAGATATTACTTAGAATTCATGCTTGTTAGATTTGGACCCTTTAATTACGAAATTGCCATTATTGTTATAACTGTCTATTTAGATCTTATTTGAATGATTGATTACTTGGATGAATGAATGATTTGATTGATTAGTTGATTAGTGATTGAATTTGGACAAGTTGGTCGAAGATGATTCAAAAGCTAAGTGGAAAGGCTCTAGAATAAGGAAAGCTGCTCGTGGCATATGAAGCGGATTATAAAGCTCATATGGATAGATGTGATCATGATATTGAGATGGGACTTTGCTATGATGTGATGAGGCAAAGCATGATGTTGAGACGAGACTTTGCTATGATGCGATGAAGCAAAGCATGATATGAGAAAGCCTTGGTTTAATCCAGACGGGATCATTCTAAGCATGTTGATAACTCGGTGATGTGATCCGAGTTTGTTGATAATGGTTGGCTCGAGAGGCGCTTGAGCTAGTATGTGAATAGTCATCGGGGAGGATGACTAGAAGGCTGAGATCTCATCGTTATTGAAGGTTCTAGCATGCTCAAAGCAAGAGTACGTTGGGACGGGTCACGACGACGTCCCAGACACGGGTCACGATGACGTGTTAGTACTCTGGGCAGATTCGATAGTCCTAGGCACGGGTCACGACGACGTGCGGAGTTATGTCTAGACCCGGGGTTACCATTAGCCCTTGGCGGACGGATGAAATAATGGGCCGGTCATTCAATTAACGGTGAAATCGAGGCAATGATAACAGTGATATCCAGAATCATGGATGTTTGGATGTTGGTTGAACCATCATTCGGTCTCAAGAGCGATGCTTTCTGGGTGCTTATCTGATCTTGGTTTAGGCCTTGGGGGTTTGTACTTGGAAAACATTGACCTTGACTCTAGTGATAATTGCTTTACTTTAATTGTCTGCTTTGCTATGATTGTTCTGCTAGTGTGTCTGGGGGTTATCACTGTAGAAAGAGGTGGAGTGGGATGGTTGAGTTCCTATTCCTTTTTACCCTTTATGCTCTTTTGGTATGTTTGATAGTTGATTTATTGCTCACTAAGACTTTTGTCTGACTCAAGGTTTTATGTTTAACTCTTATTACCTTGGGCTGTTCATCCATGTTGGGATGGGCAGACTAGGTAGCAGGTGACAGGTGCTGTTCTTAGTGACTAACGCTGTTGATGACGAAGACGAGCTGGAGGCTTTTGCATATTGTTTTCTTACTATATGTACTGGATGTTCCGCTGTTTGTATGATTCTCTGAGTGTTATGTAGTGAGGCTTGCTGTATTGACTTTTCAGATTGTTGTACCAAACTATTATGAGTTTATATGATGAATTCTGTTCTATGGAGCTTCACTATGTATACTTTTCTATTGTATTTTATCCATGCGCTGTGAGTAATACGATAGACTATTCTGTGTTTACCTTACCCTGATGATCGTCCATGGCGGCCTGGCACACTTTACAATGCACTATTTCTTTGTTTAGTGCAGGAGTCATGGGCGGTCGTCACATTTGGTATCAGAGCTTTGGTTAATCGATTTTAGCCAACGCTCGCTGACGTAACTACATATGAGAGACGTAATTGTATTTTGATGGATGATTACTATATATAATATAGTAGCTTAGAAGGATTAGAACCTCTTATGCAGTTGTTTCTCAAAGTGTTCTAATCATTCTTTTTATAGATATTAAGAATGAGCGGAAGAGAGAGACAAGCTGCTAGGGAAGGCCGTGCTTCTGAGAGAGTTGCTGATTATGGTTCTATGTTTGAGGCCATGATGACTTCGATCATGCGAAAGATGCCAACTCCAGGGCCATCAGTAGATGTTGGGGTTCAAGTTCATGCTCCAAAACCAGTGGATTTTGCTAAGTTGTGTAAAGACTATACTGCACTTGGAGGAAAGGTTTTCTTGGGAACAGAATCAACCATAGAAGTCCAGAGATGGATAGATGCTTGTAGAAGGATCTTTGGTGATTTGAGAATTAAGGATGAAACCAAAAGGAAGCTTGCATCAAGACAGCTTCAGGGAAGAGCTTCTGATTGGTGGAACTCTATCACCATTGATACTCCAGAGGAAGAAATTACTTGGGAGCAATTCCAAGCCAGATTTGAAGCTAAGTTCATTTCTACAGCTCAGAAATCTGTTTTGTTTAAGAAGTTTGTGGAGCTCAAGCAAGGTAGAAGACCATTTCTTGAGTATGTTTCTGAGTTTGAAGCTTTGTCGAAGTATGCTCGGTCATATATTGAATCTCCCTATCAGAAGAATGAGAAGTTTGTGACAGGCTTGGACAATTATCTTGGGAGGCAGTTGGTGGATCATTTGGACGATCCGTTTGAGAAGCTTGTAGAGAAAGCTCTCAAGCACGAGAATCTGTTTCCTAAGGAAGGATCTATTGTTGCTGTGACCAAGGAGCAAAGTGGAAACAAGAAGAGGAAACAGCAGCAATAGAAGGGTAAGGATGGCCAGAAGAAGCCGAGGGGTGAAGTGACCTGCTACAATTGTCGGCAGAAGGGCCATCTTTCCAGAGATTGCAAGAATCCGAGAGTGCCGGTGAAGTGCCACAACTGTGACAAACCGGGGCATATCAAGAAGAATTGTCCAGAGCCGCGAAAGGACAAACAGATTGTGCAAGCCTATGCTTTGGGGCTGTTCCATCATCTTTGAAAGCTCCTACTGCTGATGAGAAAAGAAAGAGTGTGGTGGTTCAAGGTACTCTTTCCATTTGTGGTGTTCCAGTTAGAGTGTTGTTTGATACTGGAGCGTCGCATTCCTTTTTTTGTAGTGAACTTGTAGGTCGGTTGGGTTTGGAACCGGATATCGTTGATAGACTATTGGTTGTGACTAATCCGGTTGGGGGTTCGTCCTGTTTGAGTATGGTATGCCGTGGTCTAGTTGTATCGAGTCATGATTGCTCTTTTTTTTGTGATTGTTTTGTTCTGAACTTTGTGGGGTTCGGAATTATTTTGGGTATGGAATGGCTTAGGAAGTATGCGGCAAGGGTTGATTGCAAGAGGCTGGAGGTGGCAGTCGAGAATGTGGAGGGGCGAAAGGTTGTGATACGATGTAAGCATGAAGAAGGCATCTTCATGAGCTTCATTTATTCGCTGGTTGTTCCACGGGATGGACTGTCATCGGTGCCTATTGTGAACGGATTTGAGGATGTCTTTGACGAGGTCAAAGGGTTACCGCCGCATAGGGAGATCGAGTTTCGTATCGATCTAGTTGAAGGAGCTAGACCTGTTGTGATGCCTATTAGGAGGATGGCACCTAGGGAACAGCAAGAGTTGAAGGTGCAAGTTGATGACCTTTTACAGAAAGGATTCATTCGGCGTAGTGTGTCCGAATGGGGTGCACCAGTTGTGTTTGCAACCAAAGCGGATGGATCGTTGAGGTTGTGTGTGGATTATCGTGAGCTGAATAAAGTGACTAAGAAGAACAAGTATCCATTGCCGAGAATAGATGACTTGTTTGATCAGCTTCACGAAGCTAAGGTGTTTTCTCAGATGGATTTGGCAACGGGATTTCACCAGTTGAGAGTGGCAAATGATAGTATTCCAAAGACTGCTTTTAGGACACCATCTGGTTTCTATGAGTGGCTGGTAATGCCGTTTGGATTGACCAATGCACCAGCATATTTTGTGGATCTTATGAATAGAGTGTTCAGGGATTAGTTGAACAAGTTCGTACTTGTGTTCGTGGATGATATTCTGATTTATTCCAAAACTGAGGAAGAGCACAAGACGCACTTGCGTATTGTTTTGGAGATCTTGCGAAAACAACAGCTGAGGGCTAAGTTTTTGAAGTGTCACTTCTGGAAGAGCGAAGTGAGGTTCTTAGGCCATGTTATCTCTGGAAGTGGAATAGCGGTTGATCCCGCCAAGGTGGCAGCAATCCAGGATTGGGTTAGACCTAAGAATGCATCTGATGTGAGAAGTTTTCTTGGATTAGCAGGATACTATCGTCGGTTTATCAAAGACTTTTCCAAGATAGCTGCACCGTTAACAGGATTGACGAAAAAGAATCAAGTATTCAGATGGGAAGCTAAGTGTGAGCAAGCTTTCGGAATCCTGAAAGAGCGATTGACAAACGCTCCTGTTTTGAGCATTCCAAGTGGGAATGATGAGATGGTGGTTTACACCGATGCATGTGGTACTGGACTTGGAGCAGTGCTGATGCAAGGGGATAAAGTTGTTGCGTATGCAAGTCGACAACTGAAGCCGCATGAAAGGAATTATCCTACTCATGATTTGGAGTTAGCGGCGATTGTATTTGCTCTGAAGATGTGGAGACATTATCTATTGGGAGTTCGATTTGAGTTGTTTACAGATCATAAGTCGTTGAAGTATCTCTTCTTCCAAAAAGATTTGAATCTCCGGCAGCAACGATGGCTAGAGTTTTTAGCATCATATGATTTTGGTATAGCCTATACTCCGGGAAAAGGTAACGCAGTGGCAGATGCATTAAGTCGTAGACATGCAGGATTGGGAGCCATGTTTACAGAATGGAAGAGCCTTGAGTATTTGGCTGGATTTGACTTCAGACCTAGATGTGAATTGGAACCTGAGATGTTGGCAAACTTATCGATAAGACCTACTTTAGTGGAAAGAATTGGCGAAAGCCAAAAGCGAGACGATAAGCTTGTCAAGATTATCCGAGATTTGGAATCTGGATCAGACCTAGAGAAGGATAAAGGATTCGAAGTCGATCGAGAGGTTTGGCTTCGGAAACAAGGACGACTAGTTGTTCCCGATATAGATGGATTGAGAGATGAAGTTCTTAGGGAAAGTCATCACTCGAAGTTGACAATTCATCCAGGTGGAAATAAGATGTATTGGGATATGAAGAGAACCTATTATTGGGAAGGTAAGAAGAAGGATGTTGGAAATTTTATTTCCAAATGTATGAACTGCCAGTTGGTAAAAGCCGAACAGTAAAAGCCAAGTGGATTGCTTTAGCCGTTAGAAGTTCCTACATGGAAGTGGGAGCAAATATCAATGGATTTTATTGATGGGTTACCTAGAACCAGAGCAGGAAATGAAGGGATTTGGGTCATCGTAGATCGATTGATTAAGAGTGCAAGATTCATCCCTGTTCGATCAACTAGGACTGCATCGAAATTGGCTGAGTTGTATGTTAAGTGGATAGTTCGATTCCATGGTATTCCGAAGAGTATAGTGAGCGATCGAGACCCATTGTTCACTAGTGGATTTTGGAAGAGCTTCCAGGAAGTTTTGGGAACCAAGCTGTGTTTGAGTACGGCTTATCACCCTCAAACAGACGGTCAGACTGAGAGAGTCAACCGAGTTTTGGAAGATCTCCTTAGAGCATGTGTTTTAGATTTCGGAGGATCATGGGAAGATCATCTTCATTTGGTGGAATTTGCATAAAATAACAGTTACCAGTCAAGTATTGGTATGGCACCGTATGAAGCATTGTATGGAAGACCGTGTAACTCTCCGACATGTTGGTTGGAAACTGGAGAAAAGCTGATACTTGGGCCCGAAATGATTCGACAGACTTCGGATTGCATAGAGATCATTCGGCGACGAATGAAGGCAGCCCAAGATCGTCAGAAAAGTTATGCCGATAAGCGTCGTAAGGATTTGGAATTCGACGTAGGCGATATGGTTTTCGTGAAGGTTTCTCCACTGAAGAATGTTATTCGATTCAGGAAGAAAGGAAAGTTGACTCCGAGATTTGTTGGACCTTTCCCGATTATCAAGCGAATTGGAAAGCTCGCTTATAAGTTGGAATTACCAGAAAAGATGTCGGGTGTGCACAATGTTTTTCATATATCGTATCTACGGAGGCATGTGCACGATCCAAGTACGGTGGTTTCTGCTGATAGCTGTGAAGATTTGGAGGTTGATCCAGTAGTTAAGAGACCTCGTAAACCGCTTCGTGTTGTGGAAACTGACACGAAACAGCTTAGGAGGAAGGTAGTCAAGTTGCTCAAGGTACAATGGAGTGATGATGTTAACGACTGTACATGGGAGGAGGAAGAGAGGATGATGGCAGCTCATCCTGAACTCTTCGAGGTATGGCCCTAAGGTGTCATGGCATCTCATGAATTTGTAACTTGTTCTAGTCTTAGAATTCTGCATGCTAGGCTAGTACTTGGATGCATGGTTTGTTGAGTGCTATGGATGGTAGGCATGCAGAATAGTTTTGGTTGTTCTTGATTGTTTGGAATTTCGGGGGCGAAATTTCCTAAGGGGGATAGAATGTAACGACCCGTATTTTACGGGTCGACAAATCGTAAAATAGTTGCCATTAGGTCGTTTGCATTGTTTGAGTCAACCAGAGTTAGCTCGTGTAGGAGCTTAGGTCGTTTTGTGATTTGGGTCGGTGGAGCGAGTTAAGAAGAGTGACCGACTTAAGGTAGTTATCGGCCTAACGGGATAAGCGAGTTAGTGGTAGTTGCCGACTTAAGGTATTGACCGACCTAAGGGACCTAACGACTTAAGATGGTTAGCGGGTTAAGGAGATGGGCCGACCTAAGAGCTAACGGTTTAGGGGAGTAAGTGGCTTAGCAGAGTTAAAGGTATGGAGGTGGACCGACCTAAGAAGCAAGCGACTTATGGTGATAGGGTGAGTACAGTTAGGTCGTTGAGCCCATGTGTATAGTGTTAAGTCGGATACATCGTTGGGTCGGTAGTATAGGTAAGTGTTAAGTTGGCTATGTGTTAGGTCGTGGGGTGGTTAAGTCGGGTGGCCCTGTGTTTGGTTAGGTCGGTAAGCCGTGTATATTGTTAGGTCGTAAGACTCTGTGTGTTTAGATAAGTCGTAAACGAGTTAAGGATAGGTCGGCCATATGGTTAAGTCGTTAGGTCGGCTATGCCGTGTTGTGGTTAAGTCGCGTATGTGTTCGTGTGTGTGTGGTCTTAGGTCGGCTATGCGTTGGGTTGGCTGTATGTGTTAAGTAGTTGGGTCGGCACCTAGTTAGGTCGTGTATCGTTGAGTCGTGTAGAGGCTTGAGTCGGTAGGTCGTTAGGTCGGCAAGGGTTAGGTCGTGGACGACTTAAGGGATTTCCAGCCTATAAATAGAAGTGCCTATCTTCATTTTTGGGATCCGGATTTTGAAGCGACGAAGTGCTGCCATTCTGAGAGCTCGACTACGACACTTCTTCACTTCTTTTCTCCACTCTAATCTAGTGCTTCCATCCATCCAAGATTGAAGATCAAATCGAAGATCCAAGAGCCAAAGTTGAAGATCACCATCCATCGAAGAGAGATTCATCATTTGAAGGGAAACCTTGTCGGATCAAGCTAGATCCTTTGTTGTCCAGATCTGGAGTTTGTTGTTTTTGAGGTGTTTAGGTGATTCGATGAGTGGTGGTTATCTCTCACACGGACCCAAAGGAGTATATTGGATCGGTGGTTTGTTTGTGTGTTAAAGATAGTGATTTCATGCATTTTCCTTAAGTCTGCATGTAGATCTATTGTTTATAAAGCTTTGATATCCATTTTACTACATGATAACCTATGCTAGTTCATTCATCAAGATATTACTTAGAATTCATGCTTGTTAGATTTGGACCCTTTAATTACGAAATTGCCATTATTGTTATAACTGTCTATTTAGATCTTATTTGAATGATTGATTACTTGGATGAATGAGTGATTTGATTGATTAGTTGATTAGTGATTGAATTTGGACAAGTTGGTCGAAGATGATTCAAAAGCTAAGTGGAAAGGCTCTTAATAAGGAAAGCTGCTCGTGGCATATGAAGCGGATGATAAAGCTCATATGGATAAATTTGATCATGATGTTGAGATGGGACTTTGCTATGATGTGAGGAGGCAAAGCATGATGTTGAGATGAGACTTTGCTATGATGCGATGAAGCAAAGCATGATATGAGAAAGCCTTGGTTTAATCCAGACGGGATCATTCCAAGCATGTTGATAACTCGGTGATGTGATCCGAGTTTGTTGATAATGGTTGGCTCGAGAGGCGCTTGAGCTAGTATGTGAATAGTCGTCGGGGAGGATGACTAGAAGGCTGAGATCTCATCGTTATTGAAGGTTCTAGCATGCTCAAAGCAAGAGTACGTTGGGACGGGTCACGACGACGTCCCAGACACGGGTCACGATGACGTGTTAGTACTCTGGGCAGATTCGATAGTCCTAGGCACGGGTCACGGCGACGTGCGGAGTTATGTCTAGAACCGGGGTTACCATTAGCCCTTGGCGGACGGATGAAATAATGGGCCGGTCATTCAATTAACGGTGAAATCGAGGCAATGATAACAGTGATAGCCAGAGTCATGGATGTTTGGATGTTGGTTTAACCATCATTCGGTCTCAAGAGTGCTGCTTTCTGGGTGCTTATCTGATCTTGGTTTAGGCCTTGGGGGTTTGTAATTGGAAAACATTGACCTTGACTCAAGTGATAATTGCTTTACTTTAATTGTCTGCTTTGAAATGCTTGTTCTGCTAGTGTGTCTGGGGGCTATCACTGTAGAAAGAGGTGGAGTGGGATGGTTGAGTTCCTATTCCTTTTTACCCTTTATGCTCTTTTCGTATGTTTGATAGTTGATTTATTGCTCACTAAGACTTTTGTCTGACTCAAGGTTTTATGTTTAACTCTTATTACCTTGGGCTGTTCATCCATGTTGGGATGGGCAGACTAGGTAGCAGGTGACAGGTGCTGTTCTTAGTGACTAACGCTGTTGATGACGAAGACGAGCTGGAGGCTTTTGCATATTGTTTTCTTACTATATGTACTGGATGTTCCGCTGTTTGTATGATTCTCTGAGTGTTATGTAGTGAGGCTTGCTATATTGACTTTTCAGATTGTTGTACCAAACTATTATGAGTTTATATGATGAATTCTGTTCTATGGAGCCTCACTATGTATACTTTTCTATTGTATTTTATCCATGCGCTGTGAGTAATACGATAGACTATTCTGTGTTTACCTTACCCTGATGATCGTCCATGGCGGCCTGGCACACTTTACAGTGCACTATTTCTTTGTTTAGTGCAGGAGTCATGGGCGGTCGTCACATGAGATCTTCTCACTCAAGTTCAAATCAAAATTTCCAGGTTGATTTTTAATAGTTAAATTTAAATTGGTTGACTCTTTGCTTGGTTGATTGGTTTATAATAATTATTCACTGGATGATATTATATATATATATAGTATTATATAGTACATAGTATATATTGGGTGATTGATTTCCTGCATTATAGAGCAGATGAGACCCTATTGCGCCGCATAATAGCGGATGATATTTCATAAATCCCATATAGCGCGATATTCCATCTCGAAGTGGAATTGGTATTTAATTGTTGTGCTGACGTCTGTGGATGCAGGGAAACAGGTTGGAGGGATCCAACTGGATTCCTCAAACATTTGAATTTGTTTCATTTGTTGTGTGTTAATTTTTTTTATAATCTTTGTGTGATTATATTATAATTGGAATCATTATAGGCTAAAATTTAGTTGAATATATTTTTGGTGTCGTAAGATACCAGAAATAAATAAAATAGGATTTTTGAATTTAAGTTGAAAATCTATAGTGAAATCCTATTGAATAAATTCCAAAATATGGGAAAATAGTTTTAATAAATGGGTTTTGAGTAATATTAGTTGATAGTTGAAGAATTTATCTAAATTATGGATTTTAAATAGTTTGGAAAAAATAAATAAAGGGATTTAATTTTAAAGATGATACATTTGGAAATCCATTTGAAAATTGATTTGGTACTTGAAAATAAATCTTTGGGAATCAAACTGAAATTTGATTCGATGTTTGAAAGAAAATTTAGAAATCAATTTGGAAATTGATTTTGGTGATTGAAAATAAACCTTTGGGAAATCCATTTGGAAATTGATTCGGGTGTTTGAAACAAATTTGGGAAATCATCATGGAAATTGATTTGGTGTTGAAAGAGAATATTTGGAAATCGATTTGAAAAATCGTATATCAATGGATATTTGGAAATTTGAATTCACAATGGAATTTATAATGGAAAGGGAAATTGTTTTAAAAATAAATATTGATTTATTTTTAAAAGCGTGGAAAGGAATTTACGGATTTGGAACGTAAATTTAACGTAAATCCAAAAGGATTTATAAATTGATTTGAATGAACCATTTTAGAATGGAAGGCGTACTTTCGCTGGAAAGCCGAGTATGTTTTCAACATAGTTTATAAATATGAAATTGAAATTGTAAAGATGGTTTTAAAGATAGAATGTTGGAGAAATTATTTATTTGGGTTATTTTGAAAATCTTGAAGTAAAGATTTATTTAATTTATTCCAGAAGTGATTATTTAAAGATTTAATTGATATGTGTTTTAGAAAATGGTTATTTAAATAGCTATACCCGATCTACTAAGTTTATTTTAAAATTAGTTTGGACTTCAAGTTTTATATGAGATAATAGTATAATATTTTTATAACTAATATTTTTAGATAAAGTGTTTAAAAAAAGTTTTACTTTAAAATATTTCCAAGTATATATTTGGACAAGTGATTTAAATTATTTTAATGTATTCGAACTCGGCAGAATTTTCAGTGGAAATAAATGATTTCGGGAATTTTATTCCGCGAGTGAAAAATGATTTGAAATTCGTTTTCAAATGGTTGAAGTGTTAAGATATATCTTGAAAAGATATTTGGAAATAAATAACTGGGGGAAAATTATTTGAAATCCAGTAATTGTTGTGAATGTTGATTGATAGTTAAATTACCGACTATCAATATTGGCCTTTGAATGGCGTTTGAATTTCGATGCGACCGGGGGTCGGATTCCAATTGAATATCCAAAAACCACATCGAACCTTTGTGATTGTGATGAATCGTTTATTTAAAAGATCAAAGTGGAAATTATTGTGATTTGTTTGAAATCTGAATGAACGCTTATTTTTAAAAATAAGCGCTCGCTATTCGAATTAGCCGGGAGAGGATCTTTGTGTCATATAACCCATTCCGGATAATGATACGATGAAATGGGATTGCATCTGGAGATCGGTGGTGAAGACCAGGTATTTGGGAGAATGATAGGATGACATATCGATTGTCTCTACACTGAGTAGCTACGGTATAGAGATTCCCTAAGTGATGGGAAGTCCGATCGGGATTGTGATTACCTAGATTGTAAGGGCTTCTTTGGAAGTGCCTTCGGTTCTGTTCAAACCCAGAACAGACTTGTATGGGTGTGTGTCTTACGTTACAGATTGAGATGTAAAGCTGGTTTCAATCAAATACATTTCTGTTGGTGGTGGAGAATTTATTCTCTTGGCTTAACACCTTTCTCTGAGTTGTACGAGATTAGAGGTTAGGTAGTTGATGGTTACTAGTGATACATTCCCAATTTGGTAACGTGGCATACGAAGTGTTGATGATCATTTGTTGATCGAAGCATGGCTTTTGTGAAAAGCGTAGCTTTGTGGACGAGACTTCGTCGAGCCTCACAACCCGAAAATGGTCGAAACAGAAATGTTGCGGCAAGGTTTTTAGGGGTCGTGCCCCTAGGGTATGTCTATTTTCTTCTGGATAAAGGGTGGTATCACGGTATGGAGCTCAGATACTTAACTCATGTGGACACTGTAAATTTATTACTGTATGATGTTGCTTTGTGGTTGAGGATCCTCGAATAAAGGTCGGTAACGACCGGGGATGGCATCCTCATGTGTGGAGTTATCTATGTTACAGCTTCATTGCACCGGAAGCGTGAGGTAACTCGGCATTGTCGGCAAAGAACTGGTTAAGTTCTCGGCGCGTCCCTCCAGAGGCGTACCCATGTGGCAATAGGATGTTCCTAAACCTGACCATTTGTTAGAAATCCAAAGAAACAATACGCGCCCTGTACGGTTTTAGTTGTATAACCTGCCATGGAATATGGCGGTAACATGCTATTGAACATGGTAGCTATAGTAGGCATACGACGAAAAGTTGTATGTTGGCTAAGATTAATATTATACTTTCGAAATGTTTTCTGCACTATGCACTAGAAATAATATCCAAAGGTTTTCGCGTATCAAGCATTTTTGACTATCATAAGGAGATATCTCCTCCAAGTGTGCGTTTCCATTGTGTGTGTGGCGGGAGGCCTTATGGTAGTTTCATTTTCCAAAAAGCATAGCGGATTTCTTTTATTTTCTTTGTGAAAATAACTGTTTAAAGATCTCACACCAGTCCGATGACTGACATGGAGTTTATTGTTCCCTTTCTAAACTCTGGGTGCCCACCAATTTCCACACGGGCAGCCTAGAGTCAAATTATCAGGTCATTCTGGAATTTAGGAGTTGCTGTGGAGATCAGGAGTAAGCTGGATGGCGAAGCGTATCACAAGTATATGTTATATTTTCTTCCGCTGTTGGTTATTGTAACACTCTGATAATGTAACCTGATGTAATGTTATAACAGATACGATTCTTTATTAAAAAGATTATTCGTTCATATATTATATGTTTTCCGCTGCGAAATGTGAGATTCTGTTATTGTTTCTGTTTCTTCTTCTATCTTCTTCTTCTTATACCCTAATGGTTCAATTTTCTGGCGTTCGATGGTTCGAAAGTTGATACAGTGGACGTATTAATGTCGACTTTCGGAAATCGAAAAATCGGGTTATTACAATGTGGTATCAGAGCATTTGGTTAAGCGACAACCCTGGCTCTGTTGGGTTTTCCTCATTAGAGATAGAGTCAGTAGTACTTTAGAATGAGTGTGAGTGTAATAATAGAAACGAGAGCGTATTTTTAGTGAATATAAAATTGTTTTGTATTGTGTTGACTTATCGGTTGATTGCTTATAGATTCTAGTCGGTGCAGTTTGGCCAACTATTTCGATAGGGGTTTCTAAACTCTTAAACAAGATAAATCGACACAGTATTGTTTTAAATAGGGTAAATGAAATAATTTTACCCAAAACTATTTTCGTATATAAAAGAAATGAATTTTCTGTGAATTATTATAATATATGGTTGCTTGGTTGTTAAGAAGCGATAATATTAAATTATTATCATCGTTGTATGAGAAATTGAAATCAAAACCAAAAGCTAAGAAAATAAAAAAATACAAATGAGATTTGTAAATGTAAATTGTAAATGTAATTTATAATTTGGAATGAAATTCATTAATGGAATGAAATTGGTAATGTGAATGTATAAATGATTTTTATAAAATTGAAACGAGATGCCAGAGTAATCTTTGAAATACATATTAAAGGATTTGGATTGAAATTTCAAAAGATTAAATTTCTTTAATTTGAAAATGGTTTCCAAAAGTATGGAAAATAATTATTTGAGAAGTATTTTTGGAGTTGAATATGAAATCTGGTGGGGTTTGAAATTTAAAAATATTTGAAAAATATATTTTGAATGGATATAATTGATTTCAATGTTGGTTTTGAAATGTGAGCAATTGTTAAAAAGACTCTGGAAATCTTTGAAATGTTACGATATCTAAATAAGTTTGATAACTCATAAAAATATTTGAAATTTGATTGAAATAAGATTCAAATTGGAAAGGATAAATAAAAGTAAGCATGGAATAAATTTGTGAATGAACAAATAAGTTAACATTTGTAAGTAAATGAATTGGATTGAAAAATAGGATGAGATTTGATTGGGATCAAGTTGAAAAAAAAATCCAAACATGGGAAAAATAAAAAAATAAAATGGATTGAATTCAAGTAAACTAATATGATAATTAATTAATTCATGAAATAGGAAAGTTGAATTAGTTAAATTAAAAATTGAATTGTGAGTTAAATAAAAATGGTTTGAATTTGCAGATAAATTCAAGTAAGTAGAAATAAATTGAAAATTTCCTTGTTATTGATAAAATGAATTCTAGATGAATTGAGAAAGGAAAATTTGAAATTTAAAATGGATAAGTGAATAAAACTAATTTAATTAAATTAGTAGATGGAATGGATTTGATAAATGAAAAAAATCAAATCAAGGATTTAAAATTGGAGTTATTAACAAGGAAAATGAACTTGAGTTTTGAATTAAAATAACTTAAGCAAATATTAGACAAAAGCTCGACTTAAGTAAAATTGTGAAATAGTTGTTGTTAAGTTTATGAAATGGTTGCGAACGAAACTTGTTTGATTAATGAAATGCAAATGAATGGATTAGAACTAAAAATGCAAGTATAAATATTGACAATGAACTATTGAATTAATATGATGTGAATTAGAATGTCAATAAAGAAAAGAAAAAAATGGTTTTGAAAATTGATGCCAAGTACAGTTGATTTGTAAGCTATAATTGCATAGTGAATGCTTGGTTGTTGAATATACATAAATGAGATTTATGAAATGGATGCTAAACAAAGATTTTTGTATATTAATGCATCAAAATGAATGTAAATATGGAATGCAAAATGAATTGAAAGGAAATCAATTGGAAATGAAAAAGAATACAGAATAAATTGAGTTGGTGTCCATTTAAATTAGCTATAAACTAGATTGGATATTATACTTAGTGAATATCGTCGAATTTGCATAGAAATGGTTGTTGTTTGACGCAAACGAGATTGCATAAAATCCTATGAATTAATGAAAGCTAATATAATTGATTTTGTATCAATTGAAATGGATATGAGTTCATTTCGTTTAAAAATGAATTGAATGAAAGAAAGTGTGTTGTAAACCATTGAAATTGAATGGAAATGTGTGTGATTTAGTTGTAAGCAACTAAAATTGTATCGAAACCATATGAATTGCTAATGGAAATAATTTTGAATATTTTGCTTGTGAAAACTATGTGTTTACCATTGAAAATAAGTGAAATGTAAATATATTTCCTATATATGACACTTAAGTGTTTACATTGAGTAAGTATAGGTACGGGGGGCCGTTTGGCTGGATTTGATTGCGCAAAATGCTAATTAAATAAGCCGCTTGCTTAAAAATGTTAAATAAAGTACGTCTACGTAATAAAAATAGAAAATATGAACTGTTTTTTTGTTTTTCCGACCGGGTGGATCGATGTATATATATTTTTATCTTTTGTCAAATTGCAAAAGCTCCTCCATACAAAGGAGACTCTGCCAAAAAAATTTGAAAATTTTGGGAGTTAGAAAATTTTTGAATTTTTTTATTAGCAACAAACGATTCAAATTGGAAATTGAAGTAAATTAGTGAATGAAACTAAATTAAAATAATAATATGAATCAGTTATAATTGAAAGATAAAATTCAATATTCAGAATTGGAGATAAATTGAATTCATATGGAAATGGGAAAACTAATTAAATAGAAGTAGATGTGAAAATTTCTGTAAGAAAATGTATAAAATAATTTTAAAGGCTATGAATGGATAGTATTGCTAAGTAGAATATACAGGTGTGTATGGAATTGGATTTTGATTTCGAAGATAAAATTGAATTGCTCGACAAAAGGTACGTATTTAAATTTCAATATGAAATTTGGTGATTTTCTTGTCTAGCCACTTGGCCTTTTGTTTTCTTTTGGATCTGAGGGCCTGTGGTGCCATTTTGTAGTCGTACCGAGCTAACGCGCAAAGCAGACGCTTGCGAATTTTTTTGAAAATTTAGGGTGTTAGGAAAATTTTGAGAAAATTTTGGAAATTTGAAATTTGAATTTAAATTCAAATTTGCATTGTTGAGAAAACAATGCCGTTTGAAAACTATAAAGGATTTTGGAATGTTAATTGAAATAATAATGGGTTTTCAATTAAAAGATTTGTTTTGAAAAGTTGATAAAACTGTTTGGTTCGGAAAATATTAAACGGGTTGAGGATCATTCTTCCTAACTAGTAATTTTGGGACGAAATTCTTTTAAGGGGGGAAGGATGTGACGACCCATAATTTTGAACATTTGAAATCGAAATATTTAATTGATTTTAAATATTTGGAAGTTAGTTTAACTTGAAATTTCAAATATAAATGTGAATGTGGCAATTAAATTGTTGAATTTAATTTATTAATGGTGGGTAAAGGTTTAAACCTTCAGTTTGAAGCCGATTAAAAATATTTCAAAGGCTTAGGAAATTTATATTTATAATACAAGGTAATGGAAGCTTCAGAATTGAATTTGGAAATGTTTTGTTCAGTTTTGAAATTATATTGTTTTAATCGATATTTAAAAATAGCCTTCCAAGGCACATTCTCGGAATTCGACGAAACCAGTTCCATTGGATCCGTAATATTGTATTATTATCGGATTCTAATTTTCGCAGCAATCGGAGTTGTCGTTTGACCCTGGCAGCTCAAAACGCATAGAAACTGTTTTAATCGATTTAATATAAAATTGATCGTTTACTTCTGTAACTTGCGTATATGATCAAATTAGCCTCTAGAACACATTCCATTGTGTTCGAAATGCGGATAAAACCGTATAAACGCAAGGCGGCACGCCTCGATAGGAGTTCGGGATTTCGAGCTAGGTTATAAGAGATATTTTGAATATAAAATTATAAAAATTCACTGTAGCTATTCCTTCCTCCATACGCCAACACCCCATTCTTTTTTTAAAAGCCGAGACCTCTCTTTCTTCAGTTAGAAAACTAACCCCAATTCATTAGCAATGAAAAAAAATCGAATAAAACAAAAAAAATCAAAACCGATGGCCGCTCCCGTCCTCTTTTCGTATTCGAATCGATCGAAATCGTGTGCGAGGCCATAGGTATAGATTGGTTGCGTTCAAAGTAGGGTTTTTCGAGTTCAAACTCGAGTTCTAGATTCACAAGCAAGGTTCACAAGTGCAAACGACGAGGTGACCTCATCGATGCTGGTGGCGCAAGCGCGCGGGGGCATGGTTTCTCGAGTACGAACTTGATGGCGACGACGACTGCAAGTTGTGGACGCGAGGCGACTTGAAGGGAGAACGCGACTCGCGAGTGGTCGATGATGATTTCAAGCGGTGCGATGGTGGTGAGATTGGCGAACGAAGGCTAATCTTGTGTAGCCGAGATCGTGATTTCAGGTGCCTGTTCGAATTAAGGTAATCAAAATCTTAAAACCATATATATTTAATGTTAAGTAAGTTTTGATTTTTAATTTAATGTGTTGATTATTATGTCACTTAACAGTAAAGTAGGTAAGATAATTTATTCTTATATTTTTCTTTTTTCCAACTTAAAGACATTATATAGTGAAGAAAATTTGTTTAAGATAAATCATTGATAATTTAAATTATAAAGTGAATTTAGTTTTAAAATTTAAAATTTTGTTTTTTATTAAAAAAAAGTTTTTTTAAATTTAAAAGTATTAGTCTTAAATAAAACGATTAGATAATTTAAACTATCAAAATGAAATTTGATTTTTTTCAACTATTAACAAATTGTATAAATTGTTTACACGAGGTCAAAATCTGAAAGGAATCAAGCCGAAAATGGAGGTGGATTGCAAAATAAAAAGCAAAGGTGAAATCTTATCACTCAATTTCAAATCAAAATTTCCAGGTTGATTTTTAATAGTTATATTTAAATTGGTTGACTGTGTGCATGGTTGATTGATTTATAATAATTATTCACTGGATGATATTATATATATAGTAGTATACAGTATATATTAGGTGATTGATTTCTCGCGTTATAGAGCGGATGAGACCCTATTGGACCGCATAATAGCGGATGATATTTCATAAATCCCATATACCGTGATATTCCACCTCGAAGTGGAATTGGTATTTAATTATTGTGATAATGTCTGTGGATGCAGGGAAACAGGATGGAGGGATCTAACTGGATTCCTCAAGCATTTGAATTTGTTTCATTTGTCGTGTCTTAATTTTTTTATAATGTGTGATTATATTGTAATTGGAATCATTATAGGCTAAAATTTAGCCGAATATATTTTTGGTGTCGTAAGATACCAGAAATAAATAAAATAGGATTTTTGAATTTAAGTAGAAAATCTATAGTGAAATCCTATTGAATAAATTCCAAAATATGGGGAAAGAGTTTTAATAAATGGGTTTTGAGTAATATTGGTTGATAGTTGAAGAATTTATCTAAATTATGGATTTTAAATAGTTTGGAAAAAATAAATAAAGGGATTTAATTTTAAAGATGATAAATTTGGAAATCCATTTGAAAATTGATTTGGTACTTGAAAATAAATCTTTGGGAATCAAACTGAAATTTGATTCGATGTTTGAAATAAAATTTAGAAATCAATTTGGAAATTGATTTTGGTGATTGAAAATAAACCTTTGGGAAATCCATTTGGAAATTGATTTGGGTGTTTGAAACAAATTTGGGAAATCAATATGGAAATTGATTTGGTGTTGAAAGAGAATATTTGGAAATCGATTTGAAAAATCGTATATCAATGGATATTTGGAAATCTGAATTCACAATGGAATTTATAAAGGAAAGGGAAATTATTTTAAAAATAAATATTGATTTATTTTTAAAAGTGTGGAAATGAATTTACGGATTTGGAACGTAAATTTAAAGTAAATCCAGAAGGATTATAAATTGATTTGAATGAACCATTTTAGAATGGAAGGCGTACTTTCCCTGGAAAGCCGAGTATGTTTTCAATATAGTTTATAAATATGAAATTGAAATTGTAAAGATGGTTTTAAAGATAGAATGTTGGAGAAATTATTTATTTGGGTTATTTTGAAAATATTAAAGTAAAGATTTATTTAATTTATTCCAGAAGTGATTATTTAAAGATTTAATTGATATGTGGTTTAGAAAATGGTTATTTAAATAGTTATACCCGATCTACTAACTTTATTTTAAAATTAGTTTGGACTTGAAGTTTTATATGAGATGATAGTATAATATTTTTATAACTAATATTTTAAAATAAAGTGTTTAAAAATAGTTTTACTTTAAAATATTTCCAAGTATATATTTGGACAAGTGATTTAAATTATTTTAAAGTATTCGAACTCGACAGATTTTTCAATGGAAATAAATGATTTCGGGAATTTTATTACACGAGTGAAAAATGATTTGAAATTTGTTTTCAAATGGTTGAAGTGTTAAAATATATCTTGCAAAGTTATTTGGAAATAAATAACTGGGGGAAAATTATTTGAAATCCAGTAATTGTTGTGAATGTTGATTGATAGTTAAATAACCGACTATTAATATTGGCCTTTGAATGGCGTTTGAATTTCGAGGCGACCGAGGGTCGGATTCCAAGTGGATATCCGAAAACCACATCGAACCTTTGTGATTGTGATGAATCTTTTATTTAAAAGATCAAAGTGGAAATTATTGTGATTTGTTTGAAATCTGAATGAACGCTTATTTTTAAAAATAAGCGCTCGTTATTCGGATTAGCCGGGAGAGGATCTTTGTGTCATATAACCCATTCCGAATAATGATACGACGAAATGGGAATGAATCTGAAGACCGGTGGTGAAGATCAGGTATTTTCGAGAATGATAGGATGACCTATCGATTGTCTCTACACTGAGTAGCTACGGTATAGAGATTCCCTAAGTGATGGGAAGTCCGATCGGGATTGTGAATACCTGGATTGCAAGGGTTTCTTTGGAAGTGCCTTCGGTTCCGTTCGAACCCGGAACAGAGTTGTATGGTTGTGTGTCTGACGTTACAGATTGAGATGTAAATATGGTTTCTATCAAATACATTTCTGTTGATGGTGGAGAATTTATTCTCTTAGCTTAACACCTTTCTCTGAGACGTACGAGCTCAAAGGTTAGGTAGTTGATGGTTACTAGTGATACGTTCCCAATTTGGTAATGTGGCATACAAAGTATTGGTGATCATTTGTTGATCGAAACATGGCTTTTGTGAAAAGTGTAGCTTTGTGGACGAGACTTCGTCGAGCCTCACGACCCGAAAATGGTCAAAACAGGAATGTTGCGACAAGGTTTTTAGGGGTCCCGCCCCTAGGGTATGTCCATTTTCTTCTGGATAAAGGGTCGTATCATGGTATGGAGCTCAGATACTTAACTCATGTGGACACTGTAAATTTATTACTGTATGATGTTGCTTTGTGGTTGAGGATCCTCGAATAAAGGTCGGTAACGATCGGGGATGGCATACTCATGTGTGGAGTTATCTATGCTACAGCTTCATTGCATCGGAAGCGTGAGGTAACTCGGCCTTGTCGGCAAAGAACTATTTAAGTTCTCGTGGCGTCCCTCCAGAGGCGTACCCATGTGGCAATAAGAAGTTCCTTAGCCTGATCATTTGTTGGAAATCCAAAGAAACAATACGCGTCCTGTACGGTTTTAGTTGTATAACCTGCCATGGAATATGGCGGTAACCTGCTATTGAACATGGTAGCTATATTAAGCGTACGACAAAAAGTTGTATGTTGGCTAAGATTAATATTATACTTTCGAAATGTTTTCTGCACTATGCACTAGAAATAATATCCAAAGGTTTTCGCGTATCAAGCATTTTTGACTATCATAAGGAGAAATCTCCTCCAAGTGTGCATTTGCATTGGGTGTATGGCCGGAGGCCTTATGGTAGTTTTATTTTCCAAAAAGCGTAGCGGATTTCTTTTATTTTCTTTGTGAAAATAACTGTTTAAAGATCTCACACCAGTCCCATGTCTGACCTGGAGTTTATTGTTTCCTTTCTAAACTCTGGGTGCCCACCAATTTCCACACGGGCAGCCTAGAGTCAAGTTATCAGGTCATTCTGGAATTCAGGAGTTGCTGTGGAGATCAGGAGCAAGCTGGATGGTGAAGTGTATCACTAGTATATGTTATATTTTCTTCCGCTGTTTGTTGTTGTAACACTATGATAATGTAACGTGATGTAATGTAATAACAGATACGTTTCTTTATTAAAAAGATTATTCATTCACATATTATATGTTGTCCGCTGCGAAATGTGAGATTCCGTTATTGTTTCTGTTTCTTCTTCTATCTTCTTCTTCTTAAACCCTAATGGTTTGGTTTTCCAGCGTTCGATGGTTCGGCAGCTGATACAGTGGACGTATTAATGTCGACTTTCAAAAGTCAAAAAATCGGGTTGTTACAGTTCGCTACAAACCAATTGGCCCCTGCCAACTTTCCTTAATATATAGTTTTCATGGATTTAGTTTGAACCTATCTCCCAGATATCTACATGGTTCAAGCATCCTATATTTTGGTATTCTAGACTCTTTAGATGTAATTCTACTCATTTAGGAGTTTAATCAATTTATATTCACTACTAGGTTAACCTAGCTGGTTCTTCTACCCCTTTATCCCCAAAATAAAATTATTGGTTCTTTATCATGTAAATATATTCATATTTGAAGAAGCAAAATAACAATTTAACGATACCACTTCGGTGGGTTTAAAGTCTTTGAAATATTTTTTACCTAAAACATAGATAATTCCTTTGACCGATATTTTTTTCAACGCAATACTTCTTCAAATTTACATACTCAAAGTCATTTCAAAACTCCTTTATTTGGCCATGGGTTTTTCCTTTAAAAATGAGTTTGGGTTATAAAACATTTCGGCTCCTTCGTAACCGTGCTTTCGACCTCATAGAATAACCTCCTTCGAAAGCATTTAAAAGCCAACTTTAAAACATTAGGCTTTTGCCTTTCATATACTTTAAAACACCTCTTTCGAAAACTTTCGACTATGGCAAAGTATTATCATATAATTATAGAAGCATAGCTTTGAAACCATTTCAAAGTACCCCTTTCAAAACCATTGAAGGTTACCCTTATAAACCATTGAAAATACACTTTTTAAAGCAATTGGGTTTATATTTAAAGTAACATTATTGGGTCAAAGTGAACATAAGAGAAAGCATATCTTTCGAAACCATTCTTTATTTCAATAATTATAGGGAAGCTTGATGGCGTCTAAACCATCCTTTCGAAAGCAATAAAACATTTGGGGAAAACAGTTGAAGGTTAGCTTCGAAATCCCTTTCGAAATCATTTCCTTTGAAACCCCTAACGCCTTTAGAAAGCAGTAGGAAGTGTCTTATAATTATAAAACAAGAATACCTTTCGACAACATTGATGTCTTCGTTACCATTGAAAGGCATCAATTCACAGAAGGGTTTCGACCTGGTCGAAACTACCCCTTCTGAAAGCCTTAACAATTCTTAGTAACTCCTACGGAAGCTACTATTTTAAAACAAAGGCAACAGCTCTCCTTTGAAAGCTTCATTTGAAATACTCTTTCAAAACCATAGGTTTTGACTACTTCGAAACCCCTATGTAAACTGGCAAGCACTTTTCCTTCAAATCAAAACAAAACAAAGGAAACAACCCCTTCGGAAGCCACATTTTGACAGCCTACCTTTTGCCTCTCTCTAATCCACTACGTACCAACTAAATGATACCATGTGTATTGGTTTCATGGTAAAAGGTTTCGACTACATCGAAGGCGAAAGCTCTTGGTCGAAAAGTCCATCTAAAGGAGGCGAAACCTACTTTTCTAAGCAAAAGGCTCTTTTAATAAGTAAAGTAAACTTTTTGTAACAAACTTGCCCACTTGTAAACATTTTATTGGCTATCTTAAACTTTCAAATAATTTAGCTAATATTTGCCGCATTTTACTCAGATCTAAAAACTGAATAACTTTTACAATTAAGCCCTTCCTAATAATAAAGCAATTAAATCATTTAGGTTCACCTTTCAAAATAATTTAATTTCCATAATAAATCACTTCGTAAAAATCTCCAAAAATTCTAGAAATTCATTTTTAATCGTGATACCAAAATTACAGACCCAAATTCTCAATAAATTTATAAATCCACATAACCATGTTTTCCTTTGAAAATTCATAATTGATTTTACATGGCTTGGAAAGTTAAAAAAATTGAAACCTGACTCCAAAATCATGTTTTACATAACATTTAATTTTTCCATGGCATTAAACCTCAGTTTTACCCTAAAACCATGAATATCATCTATTAAATAATCTTATTTAATCTATACCAATTCATAATCAAACATATCATCATCCAATATATCATAAAAGCTAATTTACTCTTACATCTAAAAACATATGATCATAAAACCAAAAATAGTGATGTAGTGATTAATATTTACCTTAGATTGGATAAGGAAATTGGAGATTGATTGTGATTGATTTCATCTGGCTTGAATCCTAATCTATACTTGAATTTCTTTTCTCTTCTTTCTACCTAATAGCCAACCTTGATATTTTCTTACTTACGATTTTTTTTGCTTATGAAAAATGAATGTATATGGCCTCGGGAATAATAGTATAAGGGTGGGAAAGTGGATAAAATTTTACCCTAATGCCCTTATAATTACTTAGCTAACACTTAACCATTTATAAGTTCATTCAATTTAAATAAGCACGGCTACTTAATTAATTAATCAACCTCGACCTCTTTATCACTTTACATTATTCTATTTAATTTATTCTAATTAAATCTTCTGAATAATGTAATAAAAAATTAGGGGTGTTACAGTTGGTACAGATGTTAAATCCATGGGTCGAAAAAAGTGGGCTTTACAATTGGTACCAGAACAATGCCATCCTAAATTAAGGATTAGGAATGTATCAAGCGAGCTTATTTCTATTATTATAAATCTATAAATTATATAATATATAATATTTTAGTCAGGTATATGTGTGTACCCAGTTTACTGTTCTAGTTTATTAACTATTTATTACAGAGTTATTAGTAAATCATATTTACAGATAGCCGAGAATGAGTGCATTAATTGAAAGTGGAATAGAAAACAATGTTGGTGGGGTCGAAACTAGAACTGGAAGTGTCACTAGAATGGATGTTATAGATATTCCAACCGTGAACATTCCCACTTGGTTCCACCGATATGTATACAAGCGAGTAGCTAGACCGGTGTTAACCCCACAAAACCTGCAACAGCAGCGTATGGAGTGATATAGGTCCATACACCACCTAATGTGAATTTCTCAAAGTTGTGTAAGGACTCCACTAGTTTAAGTGGTAGACCATTTGTTGGAATGGAGCCCTATGTAGCAATGCAAGCTTAGTTATGATTGTGTGACAAAGTCTTTACTCCTTTGGGTTTAAGGTATACTTCGAGGATACATTTAGCTTCTCAGCACCTCTAGGGAGAAACCAAAAATTTGTGATAAGTTGTTACTACTGATAATGAGAGGAGTAAAGGACTGGATATGATATTTCATATATCGTTATCTTTGTAGTCGCATGATAACGAGTTGATATCTACCTTTGATAAAGGATACCCATATGTCTTCGTTGGAGATTCTGACCTTGTAACAACTTGAAATTTTAAAAACTTTGTATTTAAATATTTGAATCCAGAATTAATATGATTAAATTGGATGTACAACCTTGTTAACGCCTTTTAATTAATAACTAATAATGATAAACCAGTTTTTGAAATATGTTTACAAAAGTAAATACATCGAAGGAATATAGATAATGTGACCAAAAATTATTTTATCAATAAACTTTTTAAGCTTTCCTAAAATATTAATGTGTAGTTAATTAGCAACTAAAATACTCACTAATGGTGATTAGTGGGTAGGATGATGTCGTGGTTGATTTCATAGGGTAGAAGATATTTACGGAAGATATTTCCTACGGGGTGTAAGGTGGAAAGCAAGGCACATGGAACGGAGCATACATGATGACCTTCCATGGAGGTTAAGAGGTGGATAATAACCCCTTGGCAAAGCCTATTTAAAGTCCTCAAAAGTTTAGGAAGTAGTTTTGCAAATGTATTTATATAATAGTATATACTCTCTATCTTCTCTCTTCTCTTTAACAATTCCTAAACAATGCAAATCAACATCAAACTTTAGCAAACTCAAGCTATAGGCCAAACGCAATATAAAAAAAAGGAAAAGCAACTCAAAGCTAGAATAAAAGGAGCACAAACCCCAAATCTATTTTTGGCCATAAACATTAGTGAGGAGGGAAGGTGGCCGAGTGCATAAGTAGAGCAAAGGTTGGATCTTTTGGCTTGTCGGTGATGGTAGGAAGTGGTCTTGTGTTTTTAATGCTTGTTCTTGATATTAAAATGGAGTTAAGGTGAGTTAATGTAATGATCCGTAAATCAATCGCTTTATACTTGAATATTTAAATCAATTTTAAATGTTTAAAAAATGGATTTTAATAACCAAATAAACATATTTTAAATCTTAATTAATGATATTAAAATCATTTTCAAATTTTTTTTACCAAAATAATTAGTTCAAATAAAAATAGAAAACGTGACCAGAAACACTTTTTTTGAATTTTTGACCTTTCGACATCGGAAAGTCATCGAAAATGATGTGCAAATTTTGCATCACTCATATACACATGCACATTTGCACATATGTCTTGTGATAAGATAATCAAGGTGTTAAAGTTAATAATCAAGCTTAGTTTAAATATAAAACTTGATTTTACATAAAATGCACAAAAATATATTAAATAACCCTAGGTAATTAATTTAATACACAAACCATAAGATAAACAAGTACCTAAGGCATGGGTGAGGGTGGACCTAGGGGGCACGTGTCTTTTAAGGTGAGGTGGAGGTATGGAATCATGCACATGACAATATTGAATATATTTTAAATGTTTAAGTTAATTTAAAATAATATTCCACATCTTTGCCTATAAATACCCTCTATCTCCACATATTATCACTTTACATCTTCATTTTCATATTCACTTCTCTTCTCTTCATGTTCAAGAATATCCATGGCTTTTAAAATTATTTCCAAAGTAAAAAACTACTGAATACACTACTACAAATCAGGTTAAAAACTTCATATATTCATATACAAACACCACTCCACTAAAACAAAAGCCACTCACACCTCAAATTCCCAAGGTTGAGCACCATATTTCCCAGGCCAAACCTAAACCCAGCTCATTAAGGGCCTAAAAGTCCAAGTTGAGGTGTAGTGAAGATAGTTCATGACTTCGGAAACTTGTCGTGGTGATCCAGTTAAGTTAGAAGTGTTTTTTGTGAGTAAAGGTTCAACTTTTAAACCAAATGTTTTCAAACTATATTTGTGTTTATGTTTGAGCTTTAAATTGTTATACTACCTTTTGACCAGGTAGTATATCATAAAAGTTGGCTAAATGGCTTCTGCGATCATCAAGGCAGGAAGCCCGTAGTGACGATTATCAGACTCGGAAGTCAATGATATTTTAAACTATGGACAATGGTTGGGCGGAATTGGATCGGGTCCCAATCAAGCCGCAATTAATATGAAGTGATAAGCAAGGCTCCATGAGTCTACATTTCAAATTTCAAGTCAATTGAGTTCGTATTCTCGAGTTATGGACAAATGAAGAATTAATGTGGATCGATCAAGAACGATCCATAAAACATAATAAGTCAACGAAGATCGATCAATATCTCAAAATCTACAAAGCCAATGAACTTGAAACTTTCAGGGTATTAATATATGGAAGAGTAGAGCCTACAAAATCAAAATATGACAAAATTCCCAAATTTTGGAAAAGGAGACCGATCTTTATCGGAATGATTGTACAAACCAGCAAGAACGATCCATAGTTTCATGGAAAATGCGATATCTCGCAAATGGTAAGCCAGAATTGTACAAAAATTGGAATGCAAGTATCTTGCATAATTGATCACCCTATGATAGATTGCAGTGCAGAGCTCCAAAATCTTGGAAAAAAGGCCTATCATTATTGGAACAATCATACAAATCAGCCAAAACGATTCATAGTTTCATGGAAAATGCGATATCTCACAAATGGTACGTTAGAATTGCATGAAATTTGGAGAGCAAGTTTATCACATCATAGAGCACCCTAGGACCGATCATAGCTCAAAACTCCCAAATATTTGAAAAAGTAGCCGATTGTTATTAGAATGATCGTACAAATCAGCCAGAATGATCCATAGTTTCATGGAAAATGCGATATCTCACAAACGTATATCAAAATTGCATAAAATTTGGAGAGAAAGTAGATTACATCATGGAAACCTACATGATTAATTGTAGCTCAATTGGATGAAGCATGGAATGATCGTACTTGATTTACTACGACTCAACTCGACTCTGTGTAAAATGCGATGTCTCACAAATGGGATGTTGGAATTGCATGAAATTTGGAGAGCAAGTAGCTTAAATCATGGAGCATCCCTATGGTCGATCAAAGCTCCATTGGAGATCATATGAACGATCAACCTTGATTGTTACAATGATGTGTGATTGATCCATAAATTGGTGGACCTAGGCGTACGAATTTGGAGATTCTTCTAGCAAAATTTAAGCCCGACCCATGCACATCTTCACCTATACGTAAAATGGACTTGGCTCATTGCAAAGGGTTTTTTGGCTGACTCTCCTTTATCACTTCTTATCTCTTCTTTCATTAACTTTCTAAGTCAAAAATAATTGTACTTGTAATCTTACAATATAATAATTATTAGAGTAGATGTAGGCTATAGTTTGCTGAACCACTATAAAAGCTAACGTGTTCATTTACTTTTCTAAAATCTATTATGTGATCCATGAATTTGCATTTCTCTACATGGATCTAAATATTAGACATTAGTGCTTTCACTTATAATAGGGTGTTTGTGACCAAATTTGATGAAAACATTTGGTGCTTTCACTGAGAAGGACTTGCACCCGTGGATTTGAAAGCTAGGATCATGGATTTGAAAGCTTGGTGTAACAGCCCGCAAATCCGTACCCCTTGAGTTAACACTATTCTACAAAAATCAACTCAAGTTGCACAAAATTACGAACCATTTGGGTTTAAGAAGAAGAGGTAGAAGAAGAGAAAACAAAATCAACATCAGAATCTAACCATCGCAGCGGAATAAAATATAATAGATAATATATAATCTTTACTCAACATCAAATATTTCTGTTTATATATTACATCATCAAAGTACATCAATCACAGCTCAACATCAATATCATACAATGAATACACAACAACTCAGAATACACAACTCAAACAGCGGAATATATATATATATACAAGTACATGAGTACGTATCGCCATCCTACTCGACTCCTGAGCTCCACAGCAACATATCCTGTATCCTATAATACTCGGTCTGACCCGAGCATTATAGTTAAATAATACCCGAGTCAGTCTGTAATACCAGCGTGAGAAAATCACACCCAATTGATTATTAAAGTTTCAAAATCCTTTGAAAACAAAAGCATCTCGTAAGACCACGCCACAAATAAACATGTCGGGTTTTTACCTTACGATAGCTAAAACGATTTTTATAGAAATCCTCTGATATTATAATAGGGTCTATATACAAATACTTATAAAATAGCCGAAATTGTTACATGATTAAATTCCAGCTACTAGCCACAGAGTGGGTAATACAAACAAAACTCGTACAAGGCTCGTAGGGAAAATGGATTTCCAACAATGACTAGGCACTGGGGTACCACCTGTCACAGTACGGGGCCTAGATCACCGTACCGAGGACTACTCCCTTCATCCCCTGCAACACAAGGCCGGAACCATTCCTTACTGAACAGTCCCGAACAAGATAAACCCCGTGGTTGGCGCGACCAACCACCCACTAAGCCGAAATATATATATAAGGGACATCTAGACAGGGGAATTATCTTGTCCTGCTTGGGCATGACCCACCTAACCTTGCTGCATATCCCCTGATTTTCAGTCATTCCCATTTGATGAGGCTTGAGGCTAAGCGTTACCTTTAGAACGTTTTCACTTAGAATGCCCATCGTCCACCTGACGATGTTTCGCAAGCATTCGTCCATACAAGTCCGTCCCGGGTTCGAACGGAACCGAAGGCACTACCCTACTACATCCATTTTGGAAATATCCTCAGGATTAGTAGCGACTACCCCTTGCACTTCACTGCTCCATCTTCGAATCCCAAATCGTTTACACGAAACGTACAAACCGGATCGAAGTGGTTTTCGAGAAATAAATCTCGATCCCGGTCTCTTCGAAACGATCAACGCAGTTGGCCAATATTGATAGTCAGTTATTTAACTATCAATTTATATTCACAAACAACCATCCAACAATAAATAATTTCCTAAATTATTTATGTATCTCAAAATATCCTCAAAGATATATTTCTATTTTCAATCCTTTGAAAACAGTTTCAAAACCATCTTTCCTTCCAGAATCAACTTTCCCAAATCTTTTCTATCTCCTCTGAAATCACCAAGCACAAAATAGATTTTTAAAATAATTTTAAAACACTTTACTTTGAAATATATACTTTAAAACATTTAAGTTAAATTACTTCAATAAGTTTGTTAAAAATACATACAATATGTTTTTGAGAAAATAAGGTTTCTTTATAAAATATAAAACAAGGTTTTCACTTTTAAAACAAATACTATGTCACTTTTAAATAATTAATACTATAATATATATTAAAGGAAATACTTGCTTTAGAAATTAAATATTAGAAACAATAAATATTACAAAAAAACTTGCTTCCTTTAAAAACAACTTTAAAACATCTAATTTATATGTACAAATTTACTTTTAAAAAAAAACGTGTACTTGGTCATCCAGAGAAAATTCCAACTTCAAGCACTTAAATCAATTTCCCAAATTGATTTTCCAATTCATTCTATTTGAAATTAAATTTCTCTACTTATCAGTTTATCTCCAAATTTCATTAATTATGGGCTTAATATTCATTATTATGTCTTTCCGTTTGATTTTATACTATTTAACTGAAATATACTAATTTCAGCTCCTTCCAAATTTTCTTTATTCTTCTCAACAAATTGAATCAAATAAAAGTTTTATTCCTTTAACATAATAACACTAAAATTTGAAATTCATAAATCTTCTGATTTATTCAAATTTCCCTTACTAAACTTAAGATTTATTATTAGAATTTTAAAAGGGCACTTTATTTCTTTCCCAATAGATTCTTAAATTCATTCAAATTTCTATAATTATTCTACTTACAAGTTCACTACTTTTATTATCTTTCCAAATCCAATTTATATATTTTGGTAATTCATTTACTCAAATACATCCAATCAACCATAACATTCAATATTCCAATACAACTCATCATAGAATATCAATATTCACAGCAGAGAATATTAAATAAATTTAAATAAATGTTGAGGGATCCAGTTGGATCCCTCCAACCTGTTTCCCTGCATCCACAAATGTTAGCACAATATAATATGCCAATTCTAAAATATCATACTAGATCACATCACTCAATTCATCCATCTATACAATTATTAAATTTAAACATTTAAATTTAAATTAACTGAGTGAGATTAACTCACCTTTATTTCTGTTTACAGTCCACTTCAACTTGCCTTGGATTCACGGTTTTTTTCGACCTTGTATAAAAAAATATTATATAAATTTATTATCACTTGAATTTTAAATCAAACAATTTTTTGTCATTCGCTCATTTAATTTAACTGATGATTTGACTCAAATTCTTAAACTAAAAATGTCCTTAAACCAATTATTTTTAGTCCAAGAATTAAATAAGTTGATTGGAACAGTTTAACCACTACATCCATCATGTTTTCATTTAAAGCCTTATATTTCAGAATCTTATACATGTGTGTATTTCCTATTTTAAACCATTTATGTATTTTATACTTAACTGTAAGAAAAACAAAAATTATTTCAACAAGTAATACCAAAAGCTACTAATCTGATTTGACTAGCCCAAAAGGTCGGTTTTAAAATTCCAGATTTACTTTTACTTTTTTTCTTCTTCTAAAACTTTGATTATGAAATAATAATTCAAGGCTAAATAAACTATCAGAAAAACAAAAGAAAACGAACCTCAACCCGCAACCACGTTAACCGAAACTCGAGAAAAGAAATGGAACCCCAGATTCATCGAGTAGCCAACATGAGCCGTACACAAAAGAAACGAGCCCAAGCCCTAGCCTTCGATGTTCAACGCGACGCCGCCTGCCGTGCCTCCCCATGACCTTCCCAGTCGCATCCCTGTGCTCGCTCTCGAGTTCCACGGTTCCCAAATCAAACGCCAAGTTCCTCGCGAAACCCTAACGCATGTTGCTCGCCTGAATCTTCCATCGGCCTACCGCCGAGCACGAGTTTTTTTTTTTCCCTTCTAGTTCGATGATGACGACGCGATGCCTACGCGTGTTCGAGCCCGCGAGTCCTCCATTTTTGTTTCGCGTATATTTTTTTTTTAACTGAAATCGAATGATTTGGGGGAAAAGAAATATAGGAGGAGGGAGACGCGCGTATCAATCAACAGATTTGCTCGGCCACCATTCCTTAATTTAATTTTTTTGTTTTGTTTTTGTTTTAGGGATTCAGCTGATTCATTTGATAGAGATGAATCTTTAAGGGGTCGAATTGCTTCCAAAGGAAGGCAAGATAACGTGGCAAGGAAAGAACTGGGAAGGTTGAAATGCAAATTGAATTTGACTAATCACGTACAGTGTTCACTTATTTTAAATTCAAATTGGAATCGATAATTATCAATTAAATTTTCATCGCGTTTATATATCGTACACTCACACACTAACTCCGATCAATACGAAATTTGAAATCCGATAATAATTCAATACTACGGACCCAATGGAACTGGTTTCGTCAAATTCCGAGACTGCGCCTCGGAAGACTATTTTTAAATTCAATTTAAACGATATAAATTTTAAAACCGAACAACCCACTATTAATTTCAATTTTAACACTTTTATTATCTTCAAAATCATCAATATAAATTCTATAAGCCTTCAAATTATTTAATTCAATAAATTTAATTATCAATAATTAGTGATATTCGTAAATCAAGTTAAAATTAACTTTTAAATATTTAAAATCAATTAAATATTCAAAATTTAAACGCTCAAAAATTCCGGATCGTCACATTCCTCCCCCCTTAAAAGAATTTCGTCCCCGAAATTACTAGTTATGAAAAATGATCCAATACCCGTTTACTTTTCCTCAAAACCAAACAATTCAACACCCTTACCAATTATCTTTTTACAAAAGGCCCATTATTATTCTTATTAACTGTCCAAACCTTTCCCTAGATTGCAAACAATCCTATTTGCCCAACCATACAAGTTTTAACCATAAAACAAATTTTGAATTATCAAAATTTTCTCAAAATTTTTCTAACTCCCTAAATTCCCGAAAAATTTCGCCAGCGTCTCCTTTGCGCGGCTGACTCGGTACAACTACAAAAATGGCTCTGCGGCCTCCCAAATCCCAAAAGAAAACAAAAATCCAAGTGGCTCAATCCAAATCCAAATCCAAATCCCAAACAAATTCCATACCAAATTTAAATACGTACCTTTTGTCGGGCAATTCAAATTTATCTCTTGAAATCAAATCCAATTTCCTTTCCCTTTTAATAATACCTGCATATCCTGCTTAGCACTAATATCCAATCACAATATTCCCAAAACATTATATCAACTTTCTTACCAATGTCAATATTTATTAATCCCAAATATCAACTTAGAATGTATTTGTGATATTCCATTTCCAATTAAGAATGCACCATTTCATACTTAAGTTAGTATAAGTATTTTATGTGTTTCTTATATTTATTTCACTCCGACTTTAGTTTATATCTATTTCTATTCAAATCGATTTCCACATTACATATGTATTTCATTTTTTTTCAACATTGAACTTTTAAATTTTGTCCTTCATTTATAACTAATTTAAGTCATTACGTTAATTAGTTTCATTTACTAACTTATTTTAGTTTCCAATTCTAAATAGTTTTGTCGTTAACAAAATTTTCCAAAATTTTCAAAAAATTTCAAAAATTTTCTAACTCCCAAAATTTCTGAAATTTTTTGGCAGAGTCCCCTTTGTACGGAGGAGCTTTTGCAATTTGACAAAAGAGATAAATATATATACATCGACCCACACGGTCGGAAAAACCAAAAACAGTTCATATTTCCTATTTTAATTGCGTAGGCGTACCTTATTTAGCATTTTAAGCAAGCAGCTTATTTATTTTAGCAAATAGCACAACCAAATCCAGCCACACGGCTTCCAGGTACCTGTACTTACTCAGTTTAAACTTGTAAGTGCCAAATATAAGAAGTTTAACACATTTCACTTACTTGCAATAATTAAAACATATGAATTCTAAAAGAAATTCACATTAAACATTTTTCTGTAAGCAACTTATACAGTTTTCATACTAAACTAACTGTTTCAATTAATTTATAAACCATTTTCCTTCAATTTGAATGGTTTACAACACAATAGCTTGCATTTAATTTATTTTAAGCAAACTGAACTCATATTTAATCCAATTGATCTAAAAAATCAATTTATTTTATTCCTATCCATCCAAGGTATTTTAATAACTTCTATTTACATTCAATAACAATTTATTCTTTGCAATTTGACGAGAATAAATAAGCGCTTGAGTTTTAAAATCAATTTAAATTGATTTCAACTCAACATACACTTAATTCAATTCCATTTTTAAATTTATTCACAAATCATAAATTCTCAGTTTTATTGCAATTAAATTTTAATCCATTCACAATCAATTATTTAGCTCGACACACTCCATTTAAATTTCATTTACAATCCATTCATTCACATTTCATTCCAAATTTGTTTATTTCAAACTATGGTATTTAGTTCAAAGAAAATTCCAAGCTATTGCATTCCAAAACCATTTCTCAACTTATTTAAACCATATTTCATTTGATACTTATTTATTCCATCATTTATTTATTCAATATAAAATTAGTTTATCCACATTCATTTAAACTGTTCTAATAAACTTGACACATTCTATTTTCCTTACTGTCTCAAGTTAATTCAATCCCTTAATAATTTAAATGGTTTACAATTATTTGTTTAAGCATTTTCATTCCATTAAATATTATTGGTAACTCACCGAATTTATTTCAGTTAAAATTTATTTTTACTTGATGTAAATCCAATCCACTATCATTACACTTAGTTTTAGGTTGAATTCACTTTAACTCTCCTTCATTTCTTCAGCTTAAGTTATTCCACTTTAATTTATTCAAATTTTATACTTAAGCTCATTCTCAGTTTGCAAACAAGTTCTCTTTTCAATTTAACTTGATTCTATTTCAATCCAATCTCATTTTAAATTTTCAATTTCATTTGATTGGTTATTATAGAATTTAACTTCCCAGATTCAATTCATTTAATTTATCACAAAGCCATTTCCATCTTATTTCTACTGATTTGGATTTGATTTGCAATTCATACCATTACTGTTTTAATCCATTTCATTTTTTTTTATACTTTCAAATTATATTTACTTTGTTAATACTTCTAGTCAAATTTTAATTGATAACTCAAGTTCTGATTCCACCATTCATTTTTTTAAATTTACCATCCAATTTTATTACCTTACATTGCAATTTCATTCACATTTACTTCCACTTCATCAACAATTTGAATCCAGTTTAATTTAAAACTTGAGTTTATTTCCAAACTTTATCATAAACTCACAATTCAATTTCATTAACTAATTTATTATCAATTAGTTTTTTTTTCCCTTATCTATAATCCAACACTTGAATCTTTATTCCAAATATCACTTCCTTTTTAGTTTCTTAGTTCAATATACTTTATAATTCAAGTTTGGATTTTCTTTTCATTTTCCAATTTTATAAGTCACAACTTACTATTTTATACAATCCCATTCATTCAAGGCTTAAATATATTCATCTTTTATTTTTAACTCAAGCCTTATGCTTATTCATAGCCCAAGCATTTTTATTTTTATGGAATTTTAATTCTCTTATAAGTTATTCTGATTTATGGATTTCAATTCTAATCCTTATTCAATTTCCATTTGCTTAAGTATGAATCTAATTTCATCAAATAATTCAATTGAATTCTTATTCCAATTCAATTTTATTTTGACTCGATTTTATTTAACTCAATTCGATTTCAATTTAATTCGAATTCAACTGGATATTATTTCAGCCTATTTAAATTTATTCCAATCCAGTTAATTTCATTTTTGCCCTTTAAATTTAAATTCCATTATTCAAAGCTTATATTTCCTTCATTTTCATTTACTTAAGTTAAATTTTATTTGCTGAATTCAAATTTTCAATCCCTTCTTATTAATATCAACTTCTCTTTATAAGTACATTATTTGATCATTTATTCATTCACCAATTCATTATTTAACCAATAAATGTTATGTCCAAACATTTATTATCTTTAGTCCTTCCTGACTAAATTTCCCATTCCACATAACTCAACACAATTAAATTTTAAATTCCAGTTCTCAGTTTCACTTACACCGTTGAAATTTTGTTTTTCAACAAATTCCAAAGTTAAACAACCTTCAACATTTCAAAATTCCCTTTGAAAACTTCTATATCCAAAATTCGTTTGATAAATTCAATTTATCTCTTTGAGTTTCAAAACTCAACCAGTCTTGCAAACAATTTCAATTCAAAACAATTTGGTAGCAATTTCACTTCTGGAAACTCGAAAATGAACATCGATGATGCTGCAGTCATCACCGAAGTTATTTTCTAGCGACCAAAAGAATTTATATGCTTTTATTCTCTTTCTAAAATCCATCCAATATTTTTAAATTCCAAATTTCTCTAGATTTCAAATCCGATTCAAAACTATTCCTCAATATATATTATTCTCCCAACCTTTGAGAATCATTATCCAATCCAAAGAAATTTAAATCTCCAAATTCCAAACTCTTCAGATTTAAATTCAAACTTTTCTTTGGA
This sequence comes from Allium cepa, assembly GCA_030765085.1. Taxonomy (NCBI): domain Eukaryota; kingdom Viridiplantae; phylum Streptophyta; class Magnoliopsida; order Asparagales; family Amaryllidaceae; genus Allium; species Allium cepa. The sequence goes on along the minus strand of CM060935.1, from coordinate 437,577,602 downwards.
ATTTTATCTTACCTTAATAATTTATTACACTATAATTTACATTATAGTTTACATTTACAAATTCATTTGATATGAATTGGTTTCTTAGTTTTTAATTATGAATTCAATTCCTTATGCTATTATGAATCACATTCATAAATTTCATCTATTATGTTAATTTATTCCTTAATTTGTTTTAGTTATTATTTCAAACTTTATTCAATTATCTTACGATGATAATAATTTAATATCTATCACTTCTATCATCCAAACATCCTTGTATATCTATAATAATTAAGAAAATCATTTTCATTTTTTTAATATACATAAAATAAATTTGGGTAAAATTATTTCATTTACCCTAGTTTAAACAATACTGTGTCGGTTTATCTTGTTCAAGAGTTTAGAAATCCCTATCGATGACATGGCGTCCCATACATCGACCAGAATCCATAAACACTCAACCGATAAATCAACACAATATAAAAACAATTTCATATTCACTAACAAGTATGCACTCATATCTATTAATACTCTCAAACTCATTCTAGAGTACTACGGACTCTATTTAATGAGTAATTCCCACCAGAGCCAAGGTTATCACCAACCTATGCTCTGATACCAACTGTAACAGCCCGCAAATCCGTACCCCTTGAGTTAACACTATTCTACAACAATCAACTCAAGTTGCACAAAATTACGAACCATTTGGGTTTAAGAAGAAGAGGTAGAAGAAGAGAAAACAAAATCAACATCAGAATCTAACCATCGCAGCGGAATAAAATATAATAGATAATATATAATCTTTACTCAACATCAAATATTTCTGTTTATATATTACATCATCAAAGTACATCAATCACAGCTCAACATCAATATCACACAATGAATACACAACAACTTAGAATACACAACTCAAACAGCGGAATATATATATATATACAAGTACATGAGTACGTATCGCCATCCTACTCGACTCCTGAGCTCCACAGCAACATATCCTGTATCCTATAATACTCGGTCTGACCCGAGCATTATAGTTAAATAATACCCGAGTCAGTCTGGAATACCAGCGTGAGAAAATCACACCCAATTGATTATTAAAGTTTCAAAATCCTTTGAAAACAAAAGCATCTCGTAAGACCACGCCACAAATAAACATGTCGGGTTTTTACCTTACGATAGCTAAAACGATTTTTATAGAAATCCTCTGATATTATAATAGGGTCTATATACAAATACTTATAAAATAGCCGAAATTGTTACATGATTAAATTCCAGCTACTAGCCACAGAGTGGGTAATACAAACAAAACTCGTACAAGGCTCGTAGGGAAAATGGATTTCCAACAATGACTAGGCACTGGGGTACCACCTGTCACAGTACGGGGCCTAGATCACCGTACCGAGGACTACTCCCTTCATCCCCTGCAACACAAGGCCGGAACCATTCCTTACTGAACAGTCCCGAACAAGATAAACCCCGTGGTTGGCGCGACCAACCACCCACTAAGCCGAAATATATATATAAGGGACATCTAGACAGGGGAATTATCTTGTCCTGCTTGGGCATGACCCACCTAACCTTGCTGCATATCCCCTGATTTTCAGTCATTCCCATTTGATGAGGCTTGAGGCTAAGCGTTACCTTTAGAACGTTTTCACTTAGAATGCCCATCGTCCACCTGACGATGTTTCGCAAGCATTCGTCCATACAAGTCCGTCCCGGGTTCGAACGGAACCGAAGGCACTACCCTACTACATCCATTTTGGAAATATCCTCAGGATTAGTAGCGACTACCCCTTGCACTTCACTGCTCCATCTTCGAATCCCAAATCGTTTACACGAAACGTACAAACCGGATCGAAGTGGTTTTCGAGAAATAAATCTCGATCCCGGTCTCTTCGAAACGATCAACGCAGTTGGCCAATATTGATAGTCGGTTATTTAACTATCAATTTATATTCACAAACAACCATCCAACAATAAATAATTTCCCAAATTATTTATGTATCTCAAAATATCCTCAAAGATATATTTCTATTTTCAATCCTTTGAAAACAGTTTCAAAACCATCTTTCCTTCCAGAATCAACTTTCCCAAATCTTTTCTATCTCCTCTGAAATCACCAAGCACAAAATAGATTTTTAAAATAATTTTAAAACACTTTACTTTGAAATATATACTTTAAAACATTTAAGTTAAATTACTTCAATAAGTTTGTTAAAAATACATACTATATGTTTTTGAGAAAATAAGGTTTCTTTATAAAATATAAAACCAGGTTTTAACTTTTAAAACAAATACTAAGTCACTTTTAAATAATTAATACTATAATATATATTAAAGGAAATACTTGCTTTAGAAATTAAATATTAGAAACAATAAATATTACAAAAAAAACTTGCTTCCTTTAAAAACAACTTTAAAACATCTAATTTATATGTACAAATTTACTTTTTTTTTAAAAAAAACGTGTACTTGGTCATCCAGAGAAAATTCCAACTTCAAGCACTTAAATCAATTTCCCAAATTGATTTTCCAATTCATTCTATTTGAAATTAAATTTCTCTACTTATCAGTTTATCTCCAAATTTCATTAATTATGGGCTTAATATTCATTATTATTTCTTTCCGTTTGATTTTATACTATTTAACTGAAATATACTAATTTCAGCTCCTTCCAAATTTTCTTTATTCTTCTCAACAAATTGAATCAAGTAAAAGTTTTATTCCTTTAACATAATAACACTAAAATTTAAAATTCATAAATCTTCTGATTTATTCAAATTTCCCTTACTAAACTTAAGATTTATTATTAGAATTTTAAAAGGGCACTTTATTTCTTTCCCAATAGATTCTTAAATTCATTCAAATTTCTATAATTATTCTACTTACAAGTTCACTACTTTTATTATCTTTCCAAATCCAATTTATATATTTTGGTAATTCATTTACTCAAATACATCCAATCAACCATAACATTCAATATTCCAATACAACTCATCATAGAATATCAATATTCACAGCAGAGAATATTAAATAAATTTAAATAAATGTTGAGGGATCCAGTTGGATCCCTCCAACCTGTTTCCCTGCATCCACAAATGTTAGCACAATATAATATGCCAATTCTAAAATATCATACTAGATCACATCACTCAATTCATCCATCCATACAATTATTAAATTTAAACATTTAAATTTAAATTAACTGAGTGAGATTAACTCACCTTTATTTCTGTTTACAGTCCACTTCAACTTGCCTTGGATTCACTGTTTTTTTCGACCTTGTATAAAAAAATATTATATAAATTTATTATCACTTGAATTTTAAATCAAACAATTTTTTGTCATTCGCTCATTTAATTTAACTGATGATTTGACTCAAATTCTTAAACTAAAAATGTCCTTAAACCAATTATTTTTAGTCCAAGAATTAAATAAGTTGATTGGAACAGTTTAACCACTACATCCATCATGTTTTCATTTAAAGCCTTATATTTCAGAATCTTATACATGTGTGTATTTCCTATTTTAAACCATTTATGTATTTTATACTTAACTGTAAGAAAAACAAAAATTATTTCAACAAGTAATACCAAAAGCTACTAATCTGATTTAACTAGCCCAAAAGGTCGGTTTTAAAATTCCAGATTTACTTTTACTTTTTTTTTTCTAAAACTTTGATTATGAAATAATAATTCAAGGCTAAATAAACTATCAGAAAAACAAAAGAAAACAAACCTCAACCCGCAACCACGTTAACCGAAACTCGAGAAAAGAAATGGAACCCCAGATTCATCGAGTAGCCAACATGAGCCGTACACAAAAGAAACGAGCCCAAGCCCTAGCCTTCGATGTTCAACGTGACGCCGCCTGCCGTGCCTCCCCATGACCTTCCCAGTCGCATCCCTGTGCTCGCTCTCGAGTTCCACGGTTCCCAAATCAAACGCCAAGTTCCTCGCGAAGCCCTAACGCATGTTGCTCGCCTGAATCTTCCATCGGCCTACCGCCGAGCACGAGTTTTTTTTTTCCTTCTAGTTCGATGATGACGACGCGATGCCTACGCGTGTTCGAGCCCGCGAGTCCTCCATTTTTGTTTCGCGTATATTTTTTTTAACTGAAATCGAATGATTTGGGGGAAAAGAAATATAGGAGGAGGGAGACGCGCGTATCAATCAACAGATTTGCTCGGCCATCATTCCTTAATTTAATTTTTTTGTTTTGTTTTTGTTTTAGGGATTCAGCTGATTCGTTTGATAGAGATGAATCTTTAAGGGGTCGAATTGCTTCCAAAGGAAGGCAAGATAACGTGGCAAGGAAAGAACTGGGAAGGTTGAAATGCAAATTGAATTTGACTAATCACGTACAGTGTTCACTTATTTTAAATTCAAATTGGAATCGATAATTATCAATTAAATTTTCATCGCGTTTATATATCGTACACTCACACACTAACTCCGATCAATACGAAATTTGAAATCCGATAATAATTCAATACTACGGACCCAATGGAACTGGTTTCGTCAAATTCCGAGACTGCGCCTCGGAAGACTATTTTCAAATTCAATTTAAACGATATAAATTTTAAAACCGAACAACCCACTATTAATTTCAATTTTAACACTTTTATTATCTTCAAAATCATCAATATAAATTCTATAAGCCTTCAAATTATTTAATTCAATAAATTTAATTATCAATAATTAGTGATATTCGTAAATCAAGTTAAAATTAACTTTTAAATATTTAAAATCAATTAAATATTCAAATTTTAAACGCTCAAAAATTCCGGATCGTCACACTTGGATACTTTGATCTAGGGAGCATTAGCTAAGAAATCAACAAGGAGACCATTAGAAGATTGGAGTCACCATGGAGGGAGTCAGGAGGCTTCTTCTATAGTTGGAGCAAATCAGACATATATCTGCATCACCACAGACGAGATGGAAATGATGATAGAAGCTATGCAACAAATGATGCTAAAGTGATAAGAGGAGATGATCCATAATACCTTCGGGTAGATGGGACAAGCTGTAGCACAAAACCAAGGAAATGGAGTAGTAAGAAATGCTGGAAATATGGATCATAGAGTTGGAGCAGCAGGAGCTCAGGAAAACTAGAATTAGGACCTAGGAAATGAAGCTAGCAGATAGCAGGATAGAGTAGTATAGCTGAAGGCAATCCTTGACCGATACATAACGATCTGTACCGGTCGTTCCAGAATGATCGAGGCCGATCGATCTAGACTCGGAGGTATGTTCTTGGTAATGATGGATCAATCCCAAGTATGATATTGGACAATATTGAGAAGTTTGGCATCAATTAGAACATGGATGTGCGTCTAGTAGAGGATAATATTGGATTCCCTCTCATACTTGGGGGCACGATGGAAATAATGATCGAAGATCACTTATGGATGCTGGAACAACTAGAAATTGGAATCCAGGACTTGGAGTGGAAACTAGCAGACTAGGGTATGGTTGGAGAAACTGGGGGCAAACCTTGGCCAAGGAGAATGGATCAGCACTGCTCCCCATGGAACTTGTGGAAAGGATCTAATTGACTCTGGAAGGAATCGGATAACGGTGATGTAACAGGAGCAGCCATCATCCACCATAAATCGGAGTGAGCCCGGGTTAAGGGCATTGGTCATTCATCTCCCGATTAGGATGGCATGAACTAGATAACTAATAAACTCTATAATAAAACGGCTAAGTCATTTATACATGTACAAGATCGAGGACAGTCCCTAGGCATGCTCTGAGATGGCGATAAACCACCATAACTAATTAATCTTAAATCATTTGGATCCGCACTACTACGATAAATAACGCATGTCGTGGTTATGGCCCCAACCGGAGAGAAGAGCAATAACCACATGGTGTGAGTGCCTATGTCAAAGAGCATATGATGGACTCATATGTGGATTAAGTCCTCGACTGGTGATTGAGGCTGGAGAAGGATACCCTATGGATTAAGGACTAGGGATAGAGCCCGAAGAAGGATACCCCATGGATTAAGTCCTCGACTGGGGATCGAGGTCGGAAAGAAGACCCCATGGATTAAGTCCTCTATTGGGGATCGAGGCCAGAGAAGGATACTATATGGATTAATTACTCGACTGAGGATCGAAGTCGGAGAAAGATACCCCGAATATCGTGCTATGTCCCGATCGAAGAGATGGGATCCAAAAAAGCAAGAACTAAGCCATTATGTCGTCGAGCGACAGGATCGGCCTACTTATCGTTGTTCCCTTCTTGTCAAAGAGTGGGTGGAGTATAGAAAGAGCTCAAAGAAGCTATGTTCAACCCAAAGAGGTTACAGATTTGGATATGGACCTAGAGTGGTCTCGGATTTGGCTAACGATCCAGAGAGGTCATGGATTTGGATACCAGCGTCAAACAACAAAGAATTTGGCTTTAGATGGATATAGTTTTGGATAAAACGATCCGAGAAGTTTGTAGATTTGGTTAGTTAATTTGTAATGGATTCAGAATTGGATATCGACCTAGAATAGTCATGGATTCACTAATGATCTGGAGAGATCAAGGAACTGGATTGGCAATGGATTGGATTTTGAATCAGAATATTGGGCTATCAACGGATTATGGGTTTAGAATTTATAGAAATTCAAAACGCACCTTCATACCGCAAGGCATGTTTTAAGGGGACAAATGTTATACCACCTTTTGACCAGGTAGTATATTATAAAAATTGACTGAAAGACTTCTATTATCATTAAGGCAAGAAGCCCAAAGACATGGTTTTCAGGCTCGAAAATCAATGATATTTGGAACCATGGACGATAGTTTGGCGATTCAGGCTGGGTCCCAGTCAAGGTGCAATCAATACGAAGTAACAAGGAAGGTGCCTTTGAGGCTAAATTTCAAATTTTAAGTCAATTGGAGTTCATATGCTCGAGTTATGGACAAATGAAGAATTTATATAGATCGATCTAGAACAATCCATAAAACATCATATATCTATGAAGATGGATCAATATCTCAAAATCTACAAAGCCAATGCATTTAAAACTTTCCAAGCATTAATATATCGAAGAGTGGAGCCTACAAAAACAACCGCATAAAAAAACTCCCAAATATTAGAAAAACGAAGCCGATCGTTATTGGAACGATTGTATAAATTACTAGAACGATCCATAGTTTCACGGAAAATGTGATATCTCCCAAACGGTACATCAAAATTGCACGAAATTTAGAGGGCAAGTATCCTACAACATGGAGAATCTCTATGACTGATCGTAGCTTAAAAAACCAAATCTTGGAAAAAGATACCGATCATTATTGGAACGATCGTTCAAATCAGCTAAAACCATCCATATTTTTACGGAAAATGCGATATCTCACAAATGTTAAGTCAGAATTGCATGAAATTAGGAGAGCATGTATCTTACATCATAGAGCACCCCATGATCAATCGTAGATCCAAAATCCCAAATCTTGGAAAAAGAGGCCGGCCGTGATTGGAACAACCATACAAATCTTCCAGAAAGGTCCATAGTTCATGAAAAATGCGATATCTCATAAACGGTACGTCTGAATTGCACCAATTTGGAGAGAAAGTAGCTTACATCATGGAAACCTACATGGTCAATCACATCTTAATTGGATGAAGCATGGAACGATCAATTTGATTTACTATGACTCAACTCGAGTACATGGAAAATGCGATATCTCACACACGATACATCAGAATTGCACGAAATTTGGACAGCTGGTAGCTTACATCACGCACCACCTCTATGATCGACCGTAGATCCATTGGAGCCCATGTTAACGGTAGGCCCTTATTTTTCCAATGGTATGTGATCGATCCAAAATAGTGGACCAGGTCGTACGGATCTGGTGGATCTTTTGGCCAAATTTCAGCCTAATTCATGCACATCTTCACCAATAAATACAACGGACTTGGCTTTTTGCAAAGGACTTTATCGGTTGGCTCTACTTCATCACTTCTTATCTATTCCTCCATTAATTTTCTAAGGCAAAAATAGTCGTACTTGTAATCTTACAGTGTAAATAAAAGATTATTGGAGTGGATGTAGGCCAGAGTTTACCGAACCACTGTAAAACTTGCATGTTCATTTACTTTTCAACAATCTATTCTACGATCTGTGAATCTATATTTCTCTGTTTGGATCTAAATATTGGACGTTGGTGCTTTCACTCATAATAGGGTGTTTGTGACCAAATTTTGCGCAAATATGAATGCTTGTTGTATTGGTGAAAGTATAGTTCGGTTGTCGGATTGGTTTTTTGCTTGAAAGTTTGTCGCTTAGAAAAATTAGTAAGCGAATCATAAGACATATGAAATCTTAGTAGCCAAATTATGCCTTTGTTATTAAATGCTTGATACATGTTGTATTATTGCAAACCACCATGTATATATGCTCATACCCTTACTACGTAATGTGTGGTTGTGTTGCAAATGACATAAACTTGTTTTCTGAATTGCCCATATAACGATAGTCGCTATATCGGCACTTTCCAAAAGTCACCTTTTATCGAATCTGTTTGCTTTCGTAATCATAATTATAATTATTTTACAAGTTAAGCAATATTTTGATTAATGATGTTTTGAAAAATAATTAATTATTTTAATAATGATTATTTAATTTAGTTAATTATTTACAAGGATTAAAGTTAACTAATTAAATTATTAACGATATGTTTAAAATTAGTGGAAATTAGGGAGGCATCCCTATCATACTTTCATATTAGAAAGTGGGTCCTTATCAAAGTTTCATTATAAATAGGGTCCCTATTTTCTACAAACAAAGAAAAATTATTGCTGAAATGTCAGCAACTTTTATAAATAAGTGCTGATATTTCAGCAACTTTCCCTGTCAAAGTTTCTTTTGTGAATCTGGTCCCTACTTTCTAGAAACAAAGAAAAATTATTGCTGAAATGTCAGTAACTTTTATAAATAAGTCCTGATATTTCAGCAACTTTCATAAACCGTGTTCACAGTGTACATAAATGTTGCTAAAATGTCAGCAACTTTTATAAATAAGTGTTGATATTTCAGCAACTTTCATACACTATGTTCACAATGTAAAGAAAAGTTGCGGAAATGTCAAAAACTTTTATGAAAAGTTTCATCATGCTCTGCAACAATCGTGAATAAAAAACAGGGACCTAATTTACACTGAAATTTAGTGAAGGACTTTTCGTGTATTTTGAACCTTAATAAGGACATGTGCCAAAAGGACCCTTAAAATTAACTAACCACTTGGTTAATGATGTTTTGAAATTAATTAATCATTTTAACCAATGATGTTTAAGGTTAGTTAATCTTTTAATGATGATGGATTGATGTTAAATAATCAAGTTACTAATTATTTTTTAAATTAATTAATCATTTTAATTAATGAGTTTTATAGTTTAATAAATCTGTTTATCCTTAATTAATCCTTCCTTAAATAAAGTTTTAAATTAATTAATTACTTTTAAATAATGATATTTAATTAGTATTATTAAATTAATTAAATTAATTATATTCTTATTTAATTGAATCAATGATTTTTGAAGGTGATTTACCCTTTTTTAAAGGTTATTGAAGTTTATTAATCAACTTGGTTAATGAAGTTTTAAAAGTTAACTAATCGATGTAACAATGATTTTTTAAGTTGTTGAATCCTCTTTAATGAAGTTTCAAAGTTAGTAGACTCCTTAATAAAGTGTTTAAAGCTTATACTTGTAATGTAAAGCAAAGTACGAATTTGGGGTTTTAAAGGAAAAGTTTGAATTGTTTATGGAAATGAATTAATTTCCATAAAGCAATTCACTTGTATGGAAATGATTTATTTGTATAATTAGCACTAAACATCGAAGAAGTATACTTGTCGCTATTTCGAAAGTCAAAATAATCGTGAGACATGACTTTAAGGTAACACTACCTTGACTTGTCTAGTATTATTATTAACCAAGAAATAGTACAAGTGTGAATTCGATGAATGGTGGTGAGTATGCAAGACTTAATTTCCATATATGATCGGTTTATATCCTTGATAAATGGTTTCTCAGCCATCGATAACTTTAGCTTCTTTATTATCTTCACTCTAAGATAATTTGTTGCTCCATTGATCTTTGTTATCCTTTATCAGTAAATGGCTAAACTCAAAGCGCAAAAGGATGTCCAACTATATGTTGTTGCTCCCATTAGGGTATTTTCACATCTCATCTTCTTAGGCATAGATGGTGCAGCATGATTGTGGGTTCCTACTTATTGTTTGGTAGGGAACAGATGAATCTTTCCTCTGCATATCCTTCGGGTTGGTTGGCCAGATGGGCTTACATTCGAGAGGCTGGCCATAAAAGCAAGTGGGAGGTACTAGTGTAAGCTATGGTGGGGTGTACCCACTGTCAATGGTTGAAAAGCCTATATCTTTACAGTTAGTATCAAAGCTTCAGTTGAGCGAACACCTTAGGCATATTAGGTTACAACTCAGTAGAGATAAGGTAGAACCCTAGAATGATTTAATCTTGAGAGTGTTTCCTTTTCTCCCATAAAATTCTGGTTTTAGATCCCTTGTTGCAGTTTTCCTTTTATCATCTTTAACCCTATGTTTGCATCTGAATAATACATGTCACTTATCTAGGTTATTAAAAATGAGTACAAGAGGAAGAAGAGGGAAATGATCTGGAACCAACACGACTACAAATGGAAGAACTCATAGAAATGAGCCAGTTATAGAGCCTGTAGTAGAAGCAGAAGTGCAAGTTCAGTCGCCTTAGAACTTTGCGACCTTATGCAAGAATTACACTGCTTTAGGTGGTAAGCCATTTTATAGAACTGAAGATATTTTGGGAGTTCAGATATCGTTCCACGCTTATGAAATGATATTCAAGGATCTACAGTTGGAGGATGTTAGAAAAGATTGTTGGCATCGCATCATCTTAACAAAGCATAAATGGATTGGTGGGATTTAGTCACCATGAATACACTAGAAGAAGATTTCTCTTGGGTGCAATTTAAAGTGGTTTTTGAAACTAAGTTTATCCCAGAGGCAGGATGGACTCAATCGTTCAAAAGTATTATGAATTCGAAACTAGGTGAGGTGACAGTGGCACGGTATGAACATAGGTTCAATGCAATGTCCCATTTTGGGTCAGGATTGATTGATATGCCACTCAAAAGAATGAAATGTACGTGAAAGGAATACGACCAGAGTTTCATCAAGAAATGATCAATAATCTTAACATTACCTTTACCAATCTTATTAGTATGGCTTTGAGGTTTGAAGCTCTTAGTATTGAGCAAGGTGTTCAGAAGGGAGTATTGCCAACAGTTAATGCCCAACATTTATCTGTGATACCAGTTACTGATAACCTATTTTTCAAGTGCAAAGGAAAGATGAGGTGGTTGGGAAAGAAGCCTAGAGGTGGAGCTCCAGCTTAGAATAAGCAATTAGACTTGACTAAGATCCTTTGTTATAAGTGCAACTAAATGGGTCACTATTAACCTGCCTTTCGTCAAGACTACATACAGACAGATTTAACCTAATCTACTACACAAAGATTGAAGTTGGATTTCACGGGTAACAAACAAGATAATTAAGCCACAACGTAGCATAGTCGGTGAATAATCAGCGATAGATGTCTAAGATATGATTTCAACGAATGTTGATTTGTTTCAAGTTGCTTGGAGTCTGCTCCGAGCCATATTGATGTCTGCTTCGAATTTTCAGAAGATTTGCTTCGGGTCATTGAGAAACAAGCTACTTCGAGTCACCACGGCACCTGCTTCAAGTTGCCAATAGGTTTGCTTCGGGTTAAAGAGATGAATGCTTCGAGTCAAAGCCATGGATTGATTGACAACCAAAAACCATACCTGGTTCGTATCCATCAAGCACAGATGGCTTAGTTCGTATCGATCGCCAGCCACATCTCTTTGTATCCATCAGGCACCCATCAGTCGTATCCATCGCGCCTACCTTATTTGTATCCATCACCTGGGGGGATTTCGTATCAATACTACCAATATACAACATGTATCACTCCTCCTCTGAAGAATTCATATCGATCAGTTAAAGATTGATACGAAGCATGCATCCCATGAACGATACGAGATGACATTCTTCCATCGGTACGAAATGCCTAAGAAAATATCGATAAGAATAGGAATAGGAGTCATCATACGAAGTAAACCGAAGCTAGTTCTTATCGATTCCATTTGTACAGTTCATATCGATCGGCCTACGACCGATACGAATACGCAACTGGGCGATCGATACGAAAAAGTATTGTCTATCGACACGAAATGATACACACTAGATGGATATGAACAAGGTAGCGCCTATCGATACATACAAAGCCAAAAAGGGTAGAAGACTCGGTTAAAGGGGTCAATCCTAAAGGTTAGCGCCATGTCAACTGGCATCACGTGCAGAACCACCGATGCAAAATCATCGATACGAAGAGATCGGCAACCGAAAAGCCCAAACTTGCATCGGTCATAACTCACAATCTAAAAGTCCAAATTCCACCAAATTTTATAGGAGCTTACATACAACCTAAAGAATGTTCGTGCTAAATTTCGACTCGATTGGATCAAATCTTGATTGATATGAAACTCGTTCGTAACGATCACGGAACGAGTGTACATGATATCGAATCGATCATGTGGGCCAACTCACGTGCCAAAAGAGGTCTCCTGAGATATGTGCGAGATATTTGCATCCTACGCCTATAAATAGCATCCCAGAGTCTACAGAAAAGGGACCTTTAGCTCTCCTACATCCAGACTCTACCAAAACCATTTTTGTACTCAACGATCACTGTTGTACTCGAAATCCATTGTTGTAATCCATTGTAACTAGTTGTAATAAGCAAACAAACTTCAATAAACTCATCAATTTCATAGTGGACTTAGGCAATACGTCAAACCACTTTAAATCTTTGTCTTCCTATGTGACTCTTTTTAAATTTTGAGTGTTCTTCACATTTATTTTCTCTACATATTTGTTATCTGTGATTGTAAACGGGTACTTTCATCGACATTAGGTGTTTATGAGCATTTTTGGCGCAAATATTTTTGTGCTTTCACTGAGAAGGCTAGCATTTAGGATTTGTATAGCTTGGATCTTGGATCCAAAGGCTTAAGGACTTAGATCTGGAAAGCAATGGTGAAGTAATCAGCAAGGAGACCAAGAGCAGGTAGAAGCTAGAATGAAGGAAGTCTGGAGGCTTCCTCAGGAGCGAATCAGGCCTCAGTCTTCATCACCCGAGATGAGATGGAGATGATGATGGAAGCTATGCAGGAGGGAATGCTGAAAAGGCAAGAAGAGATGATGTAGAACATGCTCGAACAAGTTAGACAAACTAGAGTGCAGAATCAAGAGAACATCACTGCAAGGGATGCTGGAGATAGGGATCAGGAGCATGGACCAACTAGGATCTAGAATAGAACAGGATCGTCAGGAGCAGCCCATGAACTGGGAGGCACTCCATAAGAGCATGTTCATATGACCTTAGGCAGGATACCAGACACAATTGTTAAACATGGCATTGATAGAGGAACGCCCGTTTGGGAGAGCAGATTTCAAGATTCCCTCGCAAACTCGAGGGGCAAATCGGAGGCAATGAACAAGGACTATAGCTTAGTGGAAGTGATAGATTGGTGGAGATGGTCAGACGAGCCATGAGAGGCAGACTGGTGAATAGAGATTTGGAAGATGGTAATAGAAGCCCCTTCCCTCCCGTAATTAGGCAGGCCAGGAATCCATCAGAATTCAAGCTACCGACATTTGAGACACATGATGGAAGGACAGATCCAACTGTTCATATGAAAAGATATATGAGACATATGGAAGTACTGGTGGTCATCAGAGGAAGTCATGGCCTGGTGTTCCCCATTGTATCTGAGACATAGAAGCATTATGGTCCAAGCAATTGGAAAGCGGCTCTGTTAGAACATGGACCGAGCTAACTGAGAAGTTCATGGGGCAGTTTAGAGTTCACATCTCGAGACCCAAGAATGTGATGAATCTAGCGGCACTGAAGCAGAAGATCGGAGAGTCTTTGAGGAACTTCTTAACACGATTTAATACAGCAGCAGCATCGGTGGATCTCCCAGATCCATCCATGTTCATAATGGTAGCTGTATTTGGCATAGCTGATGGAACAGAGTTCAAAAATTTCGCTGACAAGGGATCCACCTATGGATTTAGGGGATTTTTATCATGAGGCCGAAGAATTTTACGATTAGAGGATGCAAATGTTGAAAGAGATGAAGGAGAGGAAGTTGATGTTTTATGCAGTTAAAAGCGGAGATCCGCCGGAAAGGATTCAGGCAAGGACAAAGGGAAATAAAAAGCCGAAGATAACGATGATGGACCAAAGAGACCATGAAAAGAACCCAGATTCACCTCTTATAAAGAGTTGAATGAAACTTTGGAACGGATCTACCAGGACACCAGGGGCAGGTTCCTTATCAAAAGCCAATGAGGAGGGATCCGACCAATAATGAGGGGAAATCAGACAAGTACTGCTTATTCCATGAGGTAAGCGACCATAATACCAATAATTGCTAGCACTTGAGGGATAAAATAGAAGGACATATGTGGAATGGTCTGCTATCGCAATATGTGAGAAGGCGAGCGACAACGGTGGAACGAGAGCAACCATCGCCTACATCAAATGAAGTGGCTCCGGGTCGAGGCATCGGCTTGTCATCAACTGATCAAAATAATGACGAATAAGTGGCAAACTCCACATCAACGCGATTGAGTTTACATATGTACAGGATCACAAACGATTCTCAGGCATGCTCTGATACGACTACCAATTGCATCAGTGTAGGTATTTGCACTTTGACATCTTTGTTGTGCTTTTTTTTATATGTCTCATGTTTGGATTTATTTTTGTTGGCCATTTTTGTTAAAAGATTCATTTTGAATGTAAATATGCTATTTGTGATTCCATAAGGGCTAAGCCACTACACATGTATGGGATCACGTACGGTCCTCAGGCATGATCTGAGATGACGATAAACCGTCATAACAAACGATTCAAAAACTCACTCGAACATGAAACCTGCCATTAATGATACTAAGTCCCCCCTCCCCTCCCCTCCCCCCGGAGCACAAAAAATACGCCTAGAACGGCACCCGACCGCAAACGGTCACAACTCGCCTCGGACGGCACCCGACCGCGAATGGTCACAACACGCCTTGAATGGTACTTGACAACGAACGGTCATAATTCACCTCGAACGACACCCGATCGCGAATGATCACAATTCTCCTCTAATGGCACTCGACCGTGAATGGTCCCATACTACCCCGAATGGCATACAATCTCAAACGATCGCCACTCATGGCCTGGTAGGAATATCAATCTCTTTGTAGGTCATTAACAGGATATGAACATCCAGCTTACGACTCTACAAAACACACCTTTCTATCACAAGCCATGTTTTGGAAGGCAAAGTGTTAACCCGCCTTTAGGCAAGACCACATACAGACAGGTTTAATCTAATCTACTGCACAAAGATCGAAGTTAGATTTCACGAGTAACAAGCATGATAATGAAGCCACAACGTAGCATAGTCAATGAAAAATCAACGATAGATGTCTAAGATATGGTTTCAACGAATGTTGATTCATTTCAAGTTGCTTGGAGTCTGCTCCGAACCATATTGATGTCTGCTTTGAGTTTTCAGAAGGTTTACTTTGAGTCATCAAGAAACAAGCTACTTCGAGTCACCATGGCACCTGCTTCGAGTCGCCGATACATTTTCTTCGGGTTAAAGAGATGATTGCTTCGAGTTGAAGCCATAGATCGATCGACAACCAAAGACCACACCTGGTTCGTATCCATCAAGCATAGATCGCTTTGTTCATATAGGTCGCCAACCACATCTCTTCGTATCCATCAGGCAGCCATCAAATTGTATCCATCGCGCCTACCTTAATTCATATCCATCACCTGGGTGCATTTCATATCGATACCACCAATATACAACACGTATCGTTCCTCCTCTCAAGAATTTGTATCGATCGGTTAAAGATCGATACGAAGCATGCATCCTATGAACGATACGAGACGACATTCTTCCATCGGTATGCAATGCTCAAGAACGTATCGATACGAATAGGAATATGAGTCATCGATACAAAGTCAACCGAAGCTAGTTCGTGTTGATTCAATTTGTGCAGTTCATATCGATCGGCCTACGATCTATACGAATAAGCCATCGGACGATCGATGCAAAAAAGTATTGCCTATCGATATGAAATGATACACACTAGATGGCTACGAACAAGACAGCGCCTATCGATACGAACAAAGCCGAAAAGGGTAGAAGACTCGGTCGCTTGGCAGAAAAAATGGATCGATCCTAGACATGTCAACTGGCATCACGTGCAGAACCACTGATGCAAAATCATCGATACGAACAACATCGATACAAAGAGAACGGCTATCGAAAAGCCCAAACTTGCGTCGATCATAACTCACAATCCACAAGTCTAAATGACACCAATTTTTCATAGAAGCTTACGTACAACCCAAAGAAAGTTCATGCAAAATTTTGACTCGATTGGATCAAATCTTGATTGATACAAAATTCGTTCGTATCGATCACGGACTGAGTGCAGATGACATGGGACCGATCATGGGCCCACTCAGCTGCCAGAAGAGGTCTCTCGAGATCTAAGCAAGATATTTGCATCCTACACCTATAAACAGCATCCCAGAGTCTACAGAAAAGGGACCTTTAGCTGTCCTACATCCAGACTTTGCCGAAACCATTTTTGTACTCAAAGGTCACTGTAGTACGTGAAATCCGTTGCTGTATTCCACTGTAACCAGTTGTAATCAGCAAACAAACATATATAACCCATCAATTTCATAGTGGACGTAGGCAATACGCCGTACCTCTCTAAATATATGTTTTCCTATGTGATTCCTTTTAAATTCTGAGTGTTCTTCACATTTATTTTCTTTATATATTTGTTATCTATGATCCGTGATTGTAAACGGGTACTTTCATCGACAATTGTGTGTTTGTGACCATTTTTGGCTCAAACAGTCACTTTGGCAATCAGTGCCCGAACCCGACTAGTGACCACTCTTCTATAACTACAATAAACATGGAAATTTAAAGAACGAGTGCCCATTTCTAAAGAAGGTGGCTCATAGCAAAGCTTTTACTATTGAAGAGATACCTTCTACTTCTATGGATCTAAAAGGAAAGCAGGTGTTGCAGGATACATTATCTATTTTCAATATTCCTGTTAGAATATTATTCAATATCGATTCATCCCACTTTTTCATTTTAGTAAATCTTGTTGATAAGTTTAACCTTAAACACATACCTTTAGACAATTCTTTTTGTGTGTCGAACTAAATTGGGGGTCCGACCAATCTTAATACAATATCTTTGAATGTGCCTATTTCTTATCGAGATCGGTCTTTCTTTTCCGACTTGTTTATTCTCAGGTTCATGGGTTTTGAGGTACTTTTGGGGATGGATTGGTTGTCTAAGTTCAGTATCATCCTAGATTGTAGTAGAAGAATCGTAGTGATAAAAGATGCGGTAGGCAAAAGCATTATTATATGTTGCGGAGAGCCTAATAAGTTGATGAGTAATTTTCTTTATTCCTTCAAAGTACCCAAAGAGGAGACAAAAAATATACCAATTATTTGGGATTTCAAGGATATTTTTGTAAATGTGCAAGGTTTACCTCCACATTGAGAAGTGGAGTTCCGCGTTGATTTGATTCCAGGAACCAGACCTATTATACAACCTCCTCGAAGGTAGGCTCCAAAGGAAAAGAGGGAGTTAGAGATGTAACGTTTAATTTATTGCATAAGGGGTTAACCAGATGCAGAACATCGAGTTGGGGATTGCCAGTAGTTTTCGTTATCAAGGCATATGATTCCCTTAAATTATTGTAGATTTTACCGAGAGTTGAATAAGAGGACTATTAATAATAAGTATCCTTTACCTAGGATTGATGACATGTTTGACCGTCTCCACAAAGCTTGGATATTTTCTCAATTGGATCTTGCCATTGGTTTTTACCAATTAAGGGTAGCAGAAGAGTGTAAACTTAACAGCTTTTCGAACCTCCATTAGTTTTTACGAGTGGTTAGCTATGCCATTCAGATTGACTAACACACCCTCTTATTTCATGGATTTGATGAATAGAGTGTTTCAGGATTTTCTTAACAAGTTTTTTCTAATCTTCATTGATGAAATCCTTGTTTATTTTAAAACGTAGAAAGAGCATAAGTACAATCTTCATGTTGTTCTAAGTACTTTAAGAAGTCATGTATTAAAGGCAAAGTTTTCTAAGTGTTATTTCTGGAAATCTAAAGTTAAATTCTATGGTATGTAGTTTCGAAAGAAGGTATATTAGTGGACCTAGCTAAAATAGTTGTGGTTCAAGATTGGAAGGAAACTGAAAATGGCCCTAAGATCAGAAGTTTTTTGGGATTGGCTGGTTTCTATAGAAGGTTCATTAAAGATTTTTCGAAGATTGCTTCTCACCTAACAAAGCCGACGAAGAAATATGCTAAGTTTGAACACCCAAGTGCGATCAAGCATTCAATGAGTTAAAGGAGAAATTAGCTGGTGATCCTATCTTGACTATTATAGATGGGAGCAAAGGATTGACAGTTTACACGGATGCTTATAGGACCGAATTAGGAGCAGTTTTGATGTAGAAGCCTATGCGAGTCAATAGTTGAAACCTCATGAGAAGAATTACGCTACACATGATTTGGAGCTGTTGTGGTTGTCTTCGTATTGAAGAAGTGGAGGCACTATCTTTTGGGTGCAAAGTCTGAGTTATATATAGATCACAAGTCATTAAAGTATCTTTTTACCAAAAAGGATTTAAACTTAAGGTAGAATAGATGGCCGGAGTTTCTGGCGTCTTAGGACCTAGAGATTCTTTTATACCATAGGAAAAGCAAATGCCATTGCAGATGTGTTAAGTAGGAATGTGGCGATGATTGAAAATTTGGAAGTTAAGTCAGCATAAATGGAGAGAATTGCATATTTCCAAGAAGAAAATGCTATTTTAGTTAGGCTTAAGAATAATGTTGAAGATGGAATTATTTCTAGTTTTCAAATTGACTCCCTGAGGCGTTTTAAGAATGAATGGATGGGTTTGTATCCCAGATGTTAATGGAATTAGATAAGATGTACTGAGAGAGTGCCATTGGTCAAGGTTATCTATCCACCCAAGAGTAAATAAAAAGTTTTAGAATATAAAGAAAACCTTTTGGTAGAAAGGGGTGAAGAGAGACACTTCGGTCTTCATGAGCCAATGTGCAAATTTTCAACTTGTCAAGAGTGACTCGCAAAAGACAGATGGATTACTCCAACCATCGGAGATACCGAATTATAAGTGGGAGCAAGTATCCGTGGACTTTATTGATGGGCTGACCAGAATGAGAAGTGGTAATAAAGGCGTTTGGGTAATCATAGATCGATTAATAATAAGCGCCCACTTTATTCCAGTGAAGTCATCAAGAACAATAGCTTCATAGGCATGGCGCCCCTTGAAGGTTTGTATGGATGACCATGTAAATCACCTTCATATTGGGTTGAGACTAAAGACCGAGTAATTCTTGGGCCAGAGATGATTCGAGGAGCATCAGAGAAAATGACTATAATAAAAAAAAGGATGAAAGCCCAGGATGGGCAGAAAAGTTATGCCAATCAAAGAAGAAGGGACTTACAGTTTGCGATTGGGAATTGCTATTTGTGAAAGTTTCCCCGATTAAAGGAGTTGTAAGATTCAGAAAAACTGGGAACTTAGCACCCAGATTCATTAGACCATATAGAATCCTTAGGGGAATTGGATCGTTGACTTATAAACCAATTTTCCTGAGTGATTGTCAGAAGTTCATAATGTTTTTCATGTATCTCATCTGAGAAAACATGTTCATGATCTGTTTTTAATTATTGAGACGTCTATTCAGGAAGACTTGGAAACAGACCTAAATTTGACGAAGACATCTAGTTTATATTGTAGATCGGGATGAAAGAAGATTGAGAAACAAGGTGGTGAAGCTTGTGAAGGTTCAATAGAGTGTTGATCTCCATGATTTGTACTTGTGAGACCGAGGATCATATTAGACAATATCCAGATGTAATGTCAAGTTAGTTGTTCGTTGTTTGAATGCGTTATATATGTTCTTTTACGGCATAGTTGCCTTGCATTGTTATATGAATTTTTTGGCATAATATATACCTTTTGAATTGTCTTTTTGTGTATTAATTTAGAGGATGAAATTATCCTAGGGGGGAGGGTAACGGCCTGTAAATCTATCGCTTTGTATTTGAATATTTAAATAAATTTTAAATATTTAAATAATGATTTTAATAACCAAATAAACATATTTTAAATAATAATCAATGATATAAAATCATTTCAAATTTTGTTTACAAAAATAATTGGTTTAAATAAAAAGTGAAAATGTAACCGAAAAATGTTTTCCAAAATTTTGAATTTTTGGCGTGGAAAGTCATCGAAAATGTTGTGCACATTTTGTTCACTCATACACACATGTACATATATTATATGATAAGATAATCAGCGTGTTAAAGTTAGTAATCAAGCTTAGTTTAAATATAAAATTTGATTTGACATAAAATGCACAAAAAAATATTAAATAACCTTAGGAAATTAATTTAATACCCTAAATACTAAAAAAGTACCTAAGGCATGGTGGAGGATGGACCTGGGGTGCGTATGTTCTAAGGTGAGGGTGGAGGTATGGAAGCATGCACATGACAAAACTTAATATGTTTGAAAGGTTTTAAGTTAATTTAAAATATTACTCCACTTCCTTGCCTATAAATATCCAACATCTCCACACATTCTCACTTTACATCTTCATTTTATATTCACTTCTCTTCTCTTCATGCTCAAGGATATCCATGGCTTTTAAAATTATTTCCAAATAAAAAACTAGTGAATACACTACTAAAATCAAGCTAAAAACTCCATGTATCATATACAAACACCCCTCCACCAAAGCAAAATCCATTCCCACCTCAAAAACCACAAGGTCAAGCCCAATATTGCCCAGTCTAATCCGAACCCAGCTCGTTAAGGGCCCAAAATTCCAAATTGAGGTGTAGTGAAGATAATTTGTGGGTTTGGCAACTTGTCATGGTGATTCGATTAAGTTAGAAGTGTTTTTGTGAATAAAGCTTCCACCATCAAACCAAATGTTTTCGAACTATATTTGTTCATGTTATAGCTTTGAATGCTTATTGTATTGGTGAAATAATAGTTTATTTATTGGATTGGTTTGATGCATGAAAGTTAGTAGCTTTAGAAAATTAGTACGTGAATTATAAGACATGTGAAATTTTAGTAGTTAAATTTACGCCTTTATTAATAAATGCTCGATACGTGTTCTGCTATTGTAAATAACCATGTATATATGCTCATACCTTTGCTATGTGATGTGTGGTTGTGTTGCAAATGACATAAACTTGTTTGCCGAACAGCCTGTATAGCGATAGTCGTTATATCGGCACTTTCGGAAAATTACATTTTGTCGAAGCCGTTTAGTTTCATTATCGTGCTTGGAATTATTTGACAAGTTAAGCAAGTTTTTGATTATTTATGTTTTCAAAATAATTAATTATTTTAATAACTATTATTTAATTTAATTTATTATTTAATTAATAAGGATCAAAATTAACTAATTAACTTATTAATGATGTGTTGAAAATTAACTAATCACTTGGTTAATGATGTTTTGAAATTAATTAATCATTTTAACTAATAATGTTTAAGGTAATTAATCTTTTAACAATGATGGATCAAAGTTAGATAATCAATTTGCTAATGACGTTTTTAATAATTAATCTTTTTAATTAATAACTTTAAAGGTTAATAAATCTTTTTATCCTTAATTAACCTTTCCTTAAATAAAGTTTTAGATTAATTAATCACTTTAAATAATGATATTTAATTATTATTAAATTCAATTAATTAATTATGTTATTAATTAATTGAATCAATTATGTTTTAAAGGTGATTTTCCCTATTTTTTTAAAGGTTATTGAAGTTAATTAATAACTTAGTTAACAAAGTCTCAAAAGTTAATTAATCGATGTCATAAAGAAGTTTTAGGTTGTTGAATCCTATTTAATGAAATTTCAAAGTTAGCAAACTCTCTAACAAGCGTTTTATTACTAATACTTGTAATGTGAAGCGAAATGCGAATTTTAATAGGAAAGGTTTGAATTGTTTATGGAAACGAATTAATTTTCGTAAAGCGATTCACTTGTATGGAAATGATTTATTTGTATAATTAGCACTAAACATCGAAGAAGTAGACTTGCCGCTATTTCAAAAGTTAAAAATAATCGTGGGACATGACTTAAGGTAACACACCTTGACTTGTTCGGTATTATTATTAACTAAGAAGTAGTAAAAATTTGAATTCGATGAGTGGTAGTGAATACACAAGAATTAATTTCCATATACGATCATTTTGTATCCTCAATAGTGGTTTATCAGCTATTGGTTACTTCAGCTTCTTTATTATCATCATTCTAAGATGATTTGTTGCTATGTTGAGCTTTGTTATCCTCTGTTGATAAATGACTGAACCTAAAGCGCAAAAGGATGTTGAGCTTTGTGGAGTTGATCTCGCATCATGTTATTTTCACATCTCATCTAGATCGGATTCGTTTGAGTATTTATATCTGAAATATTCAGATTCTCGGTAAGGTTTGGCAGGGTCTGGTTAGTAAATTTTCAAAAAGTGTCATGGAGTTATGAGCTTCTCAGAAGAATATTACTAGAGGTATACTTCAAGGGTGTTGCACCTTCCTAGTTATTTGTTGGAGATTTTCCATTTCTTATTTGATTCGAACCATCAAATTTATTTCCTTATTTGCATCGAGAAGAGTCAACCACTTTTCATGCAGTTTAATTATTTGTCCATTCTTTATGTTTGGATGTTGATTTGTGTGTGAGTAAACCCGTTTTGTGTTCAGCGACATGGTAATCATCCTGTATCTATAACATGGGATATGAAGCCGAATTCTATAAAAAGTATGTACAAACAGTTATCTTCTACTGCTACTCTGCCTGCTGCTAGGTGGTTCCCTGTTATCTGGATAAGAGACTCTGTTCCAAAAGAGAATTTGATGATGTGGAAGGTTATTAGCCATGCTTTGTTGACTAGAAGTGTTTTGATCAAGTATGATATGGCTTGTTGCTCGGAGTGTGTGTTTTATGACTTGTATGAGGAAACAATTGATCACCTTTACTTTGAATGCCCGGCTCTAATTTTCATGCTGCATAGAATTAGTTGCAAAACAGGGTATACTTTATCCACTTCTAACTCTAGCATTGTTTGGAGTATTATTTATAAAGCTACAAGATGGAGGAATGATGGGGCAAGAGTGTTGCCTGTTTGCTTGAAAATATATTTGGATGTGATTTGGAGAGAAAGGAATGCTACTGTGTTTGAAAATCAAAGAAAGAATCTTGAAGCACTTTGGTATGAAGTCAGGTCAAGAACTTTCATGCAATTGAATAGGAGTTCTAGTCCTTTCCCTGATGTCTTGATTCATGGATGGGCCCATTAGCTCTGTTTTATTCTTCGTATATTTCTTTTCTTTTTCTGTTCTCCTTCTTGCTTGTTTCAAGCATGTTTGTATCTTTTTTATTGTTTTGCAATAAAACTGGTAGGGGTCCAGTCAACCCCGCTGGCTTTGCCAAAAAAAATACAATCTGTATGATTTTATATAAATTTATATAGGTTGGTAATAGGTTGTTGGTTCATATATATATATATATATATATATATATTATAAAGTAAGTATAATGATTTTAAAATAAGTATTGATTTTTCTTAGTACGGATGCCCTCAATACCTATATTGGTATAATGTTGTGTAAATATATATATCCACCATACATATTATAGAGGCTTTATATAAAGAAGAATTATAAATATTTTACTATTTTGGGTTATGTCTTGTTCTCTCTCTATATATATATATGTTTATGATAGTAATTTATAATAATTATAATGAAGTCAGTTATATACATATGTATTTTGATATATTTTTAAAGAATCATTTGACGATTTGATGAAAATATATGTATTTTAGTAAATATGAATTTTCAAAATAATATGAAGATGTTTTATATTAATATGTTTTAAATTAAGCATCGATTTCAAAATATATGAAGATTTTTTAGAAAAAAATTGAATTGTGATTTTTAGAAAAGATTTAATATGATATACATTTCGTTTCGGTTTATATCAAGCTGATTTGGATTCGTCCTCATCGATTCCTATTTACAAGCTTTGTTCGTCAAATAGTGTTCTCTTCTCTTAGCTTTGAAATTTGTCGTTTGCATTGGTTGATTATCGAGTTTGAGATTCAAATCGTAGCTTGTCGTGTGGCCAAATTTCTCTAGCCTCGCAAGGTGAGCAATCACTCACAATTAACATTCTGATAGTTAGTAAATTTGATTTCACTTGAAACAAAAATTGAAATATGCTATTAAATTTGAATTGCTAGTTATTTAATTGTTAAATATGATATGCCATTATCCGTAAATTGTTCACCTGTGGTATATGACACCATATCCAGTTGTATACATTTTATTTAATTTATCACTGATGATATATGCCCATTGTTGATATATTATATTATTATCACATTTGTTCTCACTCTGCAAGTTCACTGGTAGTTTAGAAATCCCTATGTGTTGAAATGATACATACCCGAACGATATTCTGGAATAGGGTAAAATCTTTATAGGTTGAAATGATAAATCCAAGCGATTTACATTAATTTTGAATTTTGAAGGTTGAAATGATATATACCCGTCGATATTTAAATTACAGATTGAAATGATATATATCCGTATCACTTGACCATAGGATGGAAAATTATATGCGGACACCGTCGGTTTATTTGGAAAATGATTTCTAGAGTTTAAAATAGAATATATGGATTTTATTAAATATTGCTTTTCAAACATATTTCAAAATATGTGTAAAATTTAGATTTTTAAAATTATATGTTTTGAAAATTTTAAATTTATATGTTAGTTTCGAAAATAAAAATTTTAGATTTTTCTTGTAAGTTTATTTTTTTAAAATATATAAAATAAGATCTAATACAAAATACATTTAAGATAAAATTTATTTAAATTTAATTTAATTAATTACTATATGTATAATATGTTTTAAAATATTTATTTAAAATTTATATTGATATTTTAAATAGTTTTTTTAACCTTAATAATAGAGGTTTGGATGATAAATAAATGTTGACTTGGAATTTAAATTGGTTAATAATTAAATTTAAATACGAATTGAATTGAACATATTGGTTTTGAGATTTTGAAAGATATGATTATAACTTGATTTATAACTTGATTTGATAAAAAGTGATTAAATGAATATTCTCAATTTTAAATAAAATTGAGATTGAATATTTAATATTGATTTAAATATATGAAATAGGATTTCAATAAATTTTCATTAAAATGATCAAGTGAATATTTTCCAATTCGAATAAAATTAAAGTTAAATGTTGAAGTATAAATGAAATTTATAATGTAAATGTTTGAATATATAAACTTGAATCTTTAAACTTTAAATTAAAATGATTAAACTGGAATTGATTTAAATCGAATGGTGGAATTTAAGATGATTTGAATTGACATGCCAAATTGGATGAAACTATTTTTATTATGTAAAGTATTTTAATATATAAAGTATTTCATTATATAAACTATTTTAATATAAACAATTTTAATTTATAACTACTTATTATGTAAACTATTTTCAATATCTAAACTGTTTAAGTCGAAAATGTTACGATTTCCAAAGCGTTATGAGTTCAAAAGTGTAATGATTTCAAAGTGTTATGATTTTAAAAGTGTTATGACTTCGAAAGTGTTATGATTTGAAAGTGTTACGATTTTGAAAGAATATTATTTAAAGTGAATAATAATATCCAATTGATATGGTTTTGAACTAGATATGATATTTTGATATGAAGTATGGACTATTTCAATTGAAATTACCACGTTGTGATATAAACATTTGGTTGATAAAGAGACCGAGATTGGATCCTGTCATACTCTCTGCCAATACCGAAAACCACTTTAACAACTGTGTACGTGGTGGAGATTCCAGAATGAAGTAGGATGGTTTGGTGACGATTCTATATGATATTTACATAGCCATGACTCCCATGAGTCAACTTAATTTGGCTAAAACAGGAGCTATGCCAGGCCAAGTGAGGACATTCCTCCTATCGGACACATTTCTTCGATACCATTCTATTGCTTTTGTGATTTGATTGGGTGCACCCTTTGATTTGAGAGTGTGTCACGAGATGAGTGGTAGTAGCTACTATGCGTTACCACCAATCCGGATCTGCAAACGGTATATCTACCCTGGCACTGCTCGAGTGCCTTGTCGCATGCCCTATCACGCCTTCTACGAGTTTGTTTTGTACCGTATCTATGTGATGTCCTCTACGTAAACCTCCAATTTACGAAGGAGCGTACGACATTGTATAGACTATGGGAATATATAAAATGTGTTAAGGGGGATATGGGTAACGCCTTAACGCTATTTTAATACTTTTACTTTACTACAGACATATTATAATAAAGTATATTACTACATAGTAGATAGTTCCATGGATCCTTAGAGGGTGGAAATCCTAAACATCCTTTAAGTTACTTGATTTCACTTAGTATTTCATTTGAGTTAAATTTATTGATATAAGAATGTTAATACCGACTCGAGTGTTTTGTGTTTTGCTTTTATGCTCAGGTCAGACTGAGCGTCACAGCATTTGAGACTCACCATTGGAGCTTTGCTTGAAGATCCATATATATCAATTCAGCTTTCAGCTATCCAGTTGTTTCGTTCAGACTTGTCATTTGTTTGTATTCTAGACTACATTGTATTTGAGATATTCTATTCTATTTTATTTCAAACTCTGTTGTTTTTATTGTAGCTTCATGAACTACTATTTATCTATTCCGCTGCTTATTATTATATTACTCCGTGTCTGTGATTCTATGATTGATTTATTTACTGTATATGTTGAGTTTTGCCAAATATAAATTAACAATCTGATGTTTTGAGCAATTCAAGTCAGACATGATGGTTCGAAATACCGGTCGCTACGGTTGGTATCAGAGCTTTGATTTAGGCAAAACTTAGCATATAGAGTAAATTTAATTACAAAACCACTTTCAATCGAGCTTAAATTTCTCCCCTTTGATTAGGACTTCTTTTGAATTTCGAAACTTTCCTTTTGTTCTAAAATCTATTCTTGTCTCTCCCTATTCATGTTCTTCTTGGTACTGGAGCATCCCATAAATCCATTTTTGTTCCAACGATCTTAGTATGATTTGTAAAGGGGTGAAACTCCTTTACAACAAGCGTCGATCCACCAAAGATTTCTACGTCCTCGGTTTAGATGTTGTTATTTACTGCAAAGCCCAAACCGTCCCTAGTAGACGATCAGGGTAATTCCCTTGTATTCTTGATTCTACTCTGATAATAAAAAATTATCCCAATGTTGGGTGAAGTCACCCCTCTTCCCTTCAAGCGGGCAATTGAATTTCCGCATCAATTTTATTCCTAGAATCTCGGTTGACCCGGTTAAGATCCCCGTTATTTATATAAGTCTATCCATGTTTTATCTTTTGTTATTTAATTATCTTATCTCCCTTTCAAGCCTATTTCCTTTATTGAAATCAGTTTGATCAGGGTCTCTCTAAATTTGAAACTCTATCCTTATTCTAGAATCGCTGCGGATCGTCTTATGAGGGAGTGTATTTGTACTTGTAATTAAAATGTTTTATATTATGTTGTTTGAGTTGTTAAGTTTGAATTTTGGGTTTTGATCGATTCATCCTGCTAACGCTATCGATAGAAATTCCAAGACACTTGAAAAGAGTAAACCGATACAATATTGTTTTCGAAATTGGTAAATAAAATAATTTTATGAATAATTATATTTTATAAATAAGAGTATAATTTTATAAAAATCAAATAGTTAAATTGAATTGATTGTTAGAAATGATAATATTATGTTATCATTTATTGTTTTGTCAATATACCCAAAACATTAACTGTTGTTGTATAATTTGTTATAAAATATAGTTTATAAATCTGATTTACAAATAAAATGAATTTAAATTTTGTATTTGAGAATTTAATTTCCATTATGCTTCAAAACTTTGGTTTTCAAGGTTGAAAATATATATTATCTGGAAGTATTTCGAATGGAAATTGTTTTCAACAAATTTCAAAGAATTAAGTCAGTACTCTCCTCTTTTATCACTGGAAAATAGTTTCGATGATGACTGCAGCATCCTCGATATTAATTTTCGAGTCTCAAGGTGGAGAGACCACTTAGTAGCTTTGCTACACTTTTGTTTGGAAAATAGAGTTGATTTGAATTCCTTGAGTACGATTTGAATTTGTAAAACATATATGTATATATGTATGTATGTATGTATGTATGTATGTATAATTATTTCAAAATAGTTTGAAGTGAAACTAAAAATTTGAATCTTAAGTTTTATATCAAGATATGGTTTCAATTATTGAAATAAAGTGCAATTTTTGAATAACTAGAATATATAAAATGATAAATGAAATTAAACCAACTTGAAATAGTAGAATTTATATAAAACTTATCTGTATAAAATAAATTGCATTCTAATATATATAACTTACCTAAAATATTCAAAAAGTTAAAATATTCGGACGAATATGTAATTGAAGGTTACACAAGAGAAATTTTAGTAATCAAAATTGTTTATGCTATAATTTGCTTAATAGAAAATGTTGTAAATAATAGGTAAATTTGTATAGGGTTTAGTTACACTCGGAAACATTAATATAACTTACCTAGGAAGTTTAAAGTAATTAGAATGTAATTGGATAATATACACTATGATATAAGTAATAGGATATCAAAAATTATATTTTGTTAAGAGAATTTACTAATAATAAATTCGATAGTAAAAAGGAAAATTTATTTATTGAATGATATATGGTTACAAAATGTATACACCAAATCATTGTTGCAAAATATGATATGTGAAATAAATTAAACAGATAAAAGAGAAGACTATTTAAGTAGGTAAATATGAACTTAAGAATAGTGAACTTGAATTTTTGTGGAATCAACTTAGCTAAAGATAAATTAATAAAATAAATGAGTTAATGTAAAATGAATTTGTTTGAAAGAAATGTTGATAAAATGAAAGAAAATCAATTTTAAATTTAATGACTATCTATTAGTTGAATAAAATGGATTAAACCAAATTGTTGAATATTAATTTATCTAAAATTGAAATCTATGTGATTTTGGATAGTTAAAGTTGAATGTTGAGGTGGAATTAACTATGGTTGATCAAATAGATTTAATAGATGAGTAAAATAAAATAAAATTGTTGTGAATTTTTTTCTAATAAATGGGAAACAAATCAATTGAATAAAAATATATGAAAATGAAACCAATCAAACGTGAACACAATAAATTTGATTGATTAAATAAAATTAATTGGAATCAACTAATTGAATATAAACCAGTTTTAAAATAAATGTAGTGTATATGGTTTTAAATTAATTGTTTTATTTTATATTTCAAATCTATTTTTCTTTCTGATTGTTTCTATTCTCATATCTCCTTCCATTTCGGGGACGAAAAGTTTTGAGTGGGGAGAGTGTAACGACTCATAAATTTTTAATGGTTTTAATAACGTAATTAACTAGATTTTGGAAATTTTTAAACAATTGAAATTGTAAATTAAAAACTTGATATTTGTAATATGTCTATTTAAACAGAGAAAATGGTAAATTTTCATCAGATAATATGGAAGTTTATTTTGTTGTGTAATTTTAATTTCAATTTAAATCAGTTGATATTAGATTATAATAAAATATTTCTCAAGCCAGGATATTTTTATATAATAAATTTGTAAATCATCTTCTGAGTGGGACGTCATCTTTTATTTCATCAAATTTGGCTCCGTTTATCTTATTTTCTGCATTTTAGCAGCACTTCCTGTAGCAAAAAATTCAAGTTTTATAATTTGATTTTTTTTGTCGCTCATATCTGTATACGTTTTGTTCGTCTCGTCGTGCTGATCTGCGTAGTATATTCATTGGTGTGTTTCGACATCCGGTGCATGGCGAAATCGACGAAACGATTTGTCGCATCAGTTCTGTATTCGATTTTTGTATCCTATATCTTTTCATTTGCCAACGATATAATTTAAACAGCCATTAGCATTTATAATTTCTGCAACAAAACTGACAACAGTTGTCATCATATCACTTCAATTTATTAACTGTCGGTGCGTTTCATTTTAGGTCTCTTCATTCTCTTACTGTTATTGCTTTATAAAATTTATATTATAACGTTATATATTTATTTTCCTCATCAGCCTTCATGTTTCCTCTGCCTCCCCTCTTTTCTTCTTATCAATTTGTTCAATTCCTTTGAAAAGTTTATGTTTTGGTCTCTTGAAACCCATTCGTACTCCCCATTATTTCACTTCCCATCATTTTTCGCCTTCAGAGATTTCTCCAACCAACCCATCCCTGCTCCTTCGCCTATAGCCTCGCATCGATTCATCCACACTCCTCTACATGAAGAGCACACACAACCAATGAGTATGAAACCCATTATCGGCTGACCCATCGCTTCACTAAGTAACTTTTCCTTACCATCTTCACGTCTGACCTATCGCCACATCTGACCGTCGCACATGCTCCAGATCTACCTCTCCTCCGCCATCTTTCCGTGACCACTGTGTCTTTCTCTCCTCCTTCATCTACTCACTCAGCCTCATCTTGGACCTACAGCCGCGTTCATGCATGCCGCACCCAGCCACCTTTCTCCTCACTCCGGTCTTCCGCCCTCCGTAGCAGTGCCGCACCCAGCGAGCACTCTCCTCCATGTCACCAAGCTTCAGCCACCTCAACCGCAGCCTGAAGCTACCCAGCCGGACAAACCTCTAGTGCTAACAGCATCGACGCTTGGTTTTCCGCCTCTCCGACATGTTAGCAGATGTGACGACCCGCCTTTCTCAACCCAGAAAGACGTTTCATCATTAAGAAAGAAAGGGATAGAAATAGAAAAAAAGTAGAAAGAAAGAACAACAACATCAGAATCTCACAGCGGAATGGAACAAAATATAATACATCACATAACTATTACATAATTATACTTACATCAGAGTTATACAATATCATATAACATGACTGTCACATACATATATGTCCATACATTCATCCAAATACAGCATAGACTAACTACATAGCGGAACAACATATATAGATACATACGTCTGGTCTTCCCTCCAAAATAGCTCCTTCAGAAAAATCAACATTCCCAAATACCTATCACTTGGCTACTCATAAAAATTTGAGTACCCAAGAGTTTATGAAAACACAAAATATAAACTCCGGGTCAGACATGGGTCTGGTATGAGTAAACAGGTTAAAATTGCTTAACTTTGAAAATCATTTGAAAATAAAGGTATCACGTAAGACTTCCCACAAATAAATACGGGTAAGTTTTTACCTTACGCTATCCAAAACATTTTATAGGAAATTCTGTGATATTATAATAGTGTCTAGGGTTTTCAAGTAAATAGAAAATAGCCGAAATTGTTACATGATTAAATTCCAGCTACTAGCCACGAAAGTGGTAATACAAATCAAAACCGTAGGGTCTCGTTGGGTAATTGGATTTCCAACAATGACAGCGGAACAACATATATATATATTTACAAACATATAACTATTTAAATATCCAAGATCTCATCAATTTAAACATTGACAAGCTTATATTTAATTTAAATTAGATTAAATATTTATTAAAATATATCGTCAAAATTCTGGGTCGTTACATTCCTCCCCCCTTAAAAGAATTTCGTCCCCGAAATTTAAACAACAGTTAATTCCACAAACTTTTATATTAACCATCCAAACATACATATCATTCATACAATAGCCAACAAACAAACAGTCTAAACTAACAAACATCACTAGTTATCCGAACATAAATCCGGATAAGCACTCCTAAAACTATCTAGAGTTTCCCAGGTACAATCTCTGGGATACTCACTCCATTACACTTTGACGAGTTTCACCACTTTGTTCCTAAGTTTCTTCTCGTCTCGATCCACAATCTGAACTGGATTTCTGACCACAGTTAAATTGGGTTCAACTTCCAAATCTTCTTGAACTACCGGTTCCACAACCAGTGAGGGATCATGAACAAATTTCCTCAAATGCGATACATGAAACACATTGTGAATCCTAGACATCCGCTCTGGTAATTCAATCCTGTAGGCCACAGTTCCAATTTTCTCCAACACTCGAAATGGTCCAATGTATCTCGGAGCAAGTTTTCCCGTCTTTCCGAATCTTATAGCACCTTTAATTGGGGAAACTTTAACAAAAACCAAGTCTCCGATCTCAAATTCCAATGGCCTTCGTCTTCTATCCGCATATTTCTTCTGACGACCTTGAGCAGCTTTCATCCTTTTCTTGATAAGCTCAATCTTCGCAGAAGCTTCACGAATAAGATCGGGTCCGAGCACAAGACGATCCTTCGATTCAATCCAACAAGATGGAGATCTACACAGTCTTCTGTATAAAGCTTCATAAGGAGCCATCTTAAAACTTGCTTGATAACTGTTATTATAAGAAAATTCCACTAAATGAAGATGGTCCTCCCAAGATCCTTCAAAATCTAAAACACAAGCCCAAAGCATATCCTCAAGAATACGATTCAGCCTCTCTGTCTGTCCGTCCGTTTGAGGATGATAGGCTGTACTTAATCTCAAATCTGTACCCATTGCTGATTGCAGAGCTTCCCAAAATTTGCTAGTGAAAATAGGATCACGATCACTTACTATGCTGACTGGGACACCATGCAATCGAACTATCTCCTTCAAGAAAATTTCTGCCAAAGAAACTGCAGTACGGGTTGCCTTAACTGGTATAAAATGGGCACTCTTAGTTAAATGATCTACAATAACCCATATACCATCATTTCCTTTCCTGGTTCTAGGCAAACCATCAATAAAATCCATTGAGATCATTTCCCATTTCCACTTTGGAATTTCTAGAGGTTGCAATAATCCGGCAGATTTATGTTGATCACCTTTAACTTGTTGACAAATGGCACAATTGTTCACAAATCTAGCAACATCCTTTTTCATGCCTGGCCACCAGAATACTCTCCATATATCTTTATACATCTTCGAAATTCCAGGATGAATATTCAATTTGGAGCGATGACTTTCTGATAACACTTCCTGCTTCAAATCCTTGTCATTCGGAACACAGATTCTCCCGCTAATCCTTAGTGTTCCTTGGTCATCAATTTCAAAACTGGGGCACTGACCTTTCCTGATTCTCTTGATGATCCTCCACAACTTCTTATCAGACTCTTTCTCGCATGAGATCCTTTCAATAAGAGATGGAACCACTTCCAGAAGAGATAAAACTGCATTCCTACTAAGAGCATCAGCTACGACATTCGATTTCCCCGGAGTGTACAGAATGTCCAAATCATATGATGCAAGAAATTCAACCCACCGCTGCTGTCGCAGATTAAGGTCTTTTTGAGAGAATAGATATTTCAACGGTTTGTGATCCGTGAACAATTCGAATTTCTCTCCTAAAGGAAAATGTCTTCAAATTTTCAAAGCAAAAACAATGGAAAGCAATTCAAGATCATGCGTAGCATAGTTCTTCTCATGAGGCTTCAACTGCCGACTAGCATACGCAATAACCCTTCCGTTCTGCATCAGAACTGCTCCCAAACCAACAATACAAGCATCAGTATAAACCTCGAATTTGCTCTTCCCATCCGGAATAGCAAGTACTGGGGCACTAGTTAGCCTTATCTTCAATTCCTGAAAAGCTTCTTCGCACTGAGGCGTCCATTTGAATTTTGCTCCTTTCATGGTCAGCTTAGTCAGGTGCGAAGAAATCTTGGAATAATCTTTGATAAATTTCCTGTAGTAGCCAGCCAATCCTAGAAAACTGCGAACTTCCGTCGGTGTCTCTGGCTGTTTCCATTCCAGAATAGTTTCAACTTTCGCTAGGTCTACAGAAATGCCTTCACCAGAAACAATGTGCCCTAAAAATTTAACTTCCGATTTCCAGAAATGACATTTCGAAAACTTCGCCTTCAACACATTCTTCCTTAGAGTCTCCAATACAATCCTCAAACGTTCCCTGTGCTCTTCTTCGGATTTGGAATAAACCAAGATATCATCAATAAATACCAGCACAAATTTATTCAACACATCTCTAAAGACTCAATTCATGAGGTCAACGAAATAAGCAGGAGCGTTGGTTAATCCGAACGGCATAACCAACCACTCATAGAAACAATTCGGTCCCCTAAATGCAGTCAAGGGAATACTGTCTTCAGCTACCCTCAACTGGTGGAAACCTGAAGCTAGACCCAATTGAGAAAAGATAGAAGCACCATGCAACTGGTCAAAAAGATCATCAATGCGAGGAAGAGGATATTTATTATGGATAGTCACTTTGTTCAATTCTCTATAATCCACACAGAACCTCAGTGATCCATCCGATTTGGTTACAAACACCGCCGCTGAACCCCAACAAGAAAAACTAGGTCTTATCAATCCTTTCTCTAAAAGATCTTGAGTCTGCTTAATCAACTCTTCTCTTTCCCTAGGAGCCATTCTCCTACTGGGTTGAATCATTGGTACAGCTCCTGGAATCAAATCAATACGGAACTCTATTTCTCGATGTGGTGGCAAACACTTAACTTCTTCAAAATCATCAGCAAAATCTTGAACCATATCGATGTCTTCAACCCTCTCTTCAGATATCTCAATTCCATGCAAAAGACTGCTCAAGTGAATTCCAGAATTATCACACGACACTCTGGCAATTCTACCCAGATCAATTTCCAACAAAACTGTTCTCTCATCACAATTCAAAACGGCTTTATACTTATCCAGCCAATCCATACCCAAAATAAAATCAAATCCCTTAAAATTCAACACATACGGGTCACAAGAAAAACTGTGGGATAGATATGAGATCTTCAAGTCCTTACAAATAGTGTCTAATTTGGTCACCCCTCCTATAGGATTTGATACCAAGATAGGACTATCTACAGAACTAGGGGTAAGAGAAAACTTTTCAACAGAATCCAAAGAAATAAAACTCAAGGAAGCACCCGAATCAAACAAAACTCTAATATATTTTCCATCTAAAAGTAAAGTACCTTCTAATACTCCTTTGCCCATCGAAGAAGAAGATGGTTTGGCTTCCAAAGCAAAAACTTTATTCTGAGGTGCTCTCTGCAGAAGTGGACAGTTCTTGATCATGTGTCCTGGCTGATGACAATTAAAGCACAATGATTTCTGAACCATAGCTGATCCTGGACTACTCTGATGCGGTTGCTGCTGTTGCTGCTGGAATCCCTTCCTAGGACGCTTTTTTGCCAAATGTCCTTCCTGATGACAAATGTAGCACTTTCGAGGTCCGTTGCTATTCCCAGGTTTCTTCTTATTTGGCTTCCTCCATTTAGGATCGAACTTTTGTTTATTCGAATTAATGAAATTCCCACTTGAAGTTGCAACTGGAGCCACCGGCTTCTTGCTCATCAAACTTTCATACCTCAACGCCATATCAATCAAATCAACAAAAGATCCCTTCAGAAGCACCGTCAATTTCCCATGGAAATCAGGCCTCAACCCTTGCACATATTTCTCATTCTTTTTCAGAGGAGTATCGATGAGTCCTGGTCCATAATAAGAGAGTTCGTTGAATCTAGTTTCGTACTCCGAAATGGACATACTACCCTGCTTCAAATACAGAAAATCCTGATACAATTGGGTTCTCCCTGCCGACGGCACAAACTTCTCTTCAAACAACTCCTTGAATCTGTCCCATGACATGTCATCCTCAGAAATATTTGCAATAGTTGAATCCCACCATG
Organism: Allium cepa; assembly: GCA_030765085.1. NCBI lineage: Eukaryota > Viridiplantae > Streptophyta > Magnoliopsida > Asparagales > Amaryllidaceae > Allium > Allium cepa. Next base: position 437,541,590 of record CM060935.1, on the reverse strand, counting down.
CTGCTGCACCACCTTGCAGGTGCCACGATGCCATATGTCTCTTACGCTCATCAGTCAATCTCATGCTCTTGAAAATACGTTCGCAAGAGCGTAGCCAGTCCTGAACTTCTATTATTGACTCTGAACCTTTGAATGGTTGGCCTCCAAGATGTTTGAAATCCTTGCATAAAGCTGCAAAACTAACTTGAGACGGTACTGGATTGACAGCCTCACTAACATTCTGACTCCGTCCATTATCTGTTGAAGTACTGGCCCTAACTCTGCCTCTTCTTCCTGAACTCATGTTGGTCACCTGAACAGGTAACTCAACCAATTTAGATATATATATATATATATATATATATATATATAATATTATATGAAAATACAAATACGCACTCTCAAGATAGACATAACACAAGAGCCTAGGCACTCGCTTTACCTAGCGCTCTGATACCAACTGTGACGACCCGCCTTTCTCAACCCAGAAAGAGGTTTCATCATTAAGAAAGAAAGGGATAGAAATAGAAAAAAAATAGAAAGAAAGAACAACAACATAAGAATCTCACAGCGGAATGGAACAAAAAATAATACATCACATAACTATTACATAGTTATACTTACATCGGAGTTATACAATATCATATAACAGGACTGTCACATACATATATGTCCATACATTCATCCAAATACAGCATAGACTAACTACACAGCGGAACAACATATATAGATACATACGTCTGGTCTTCCCTCCAAAATAGCTCCTTTAGAAAAATCAACACTCCCAAATACCTATCACTTGGCTACTCATAAAAATTTGAGTACCCAAGAGTTTATGAAAACACAAAATATAAACTCCGGGTCAGACATGGGTCCGATATGAGTAAACAGGTTAAAATTGCTTAACTTTGAAAATCATTTGAAAATAAAGGTATCACGTAAGACTTCCCACAAATAAATACGGGTAAGTTTTTACCTTACGCTAACCAAAATATTTTATAGGAAATTCTGTGATATTATAATAGTGTCTAGGGTTTTCAAGTAAATAGAAAATAGCCGAAATTGTTACATGATTAAATTCCAGCTACTAGCCACGAAAGTGGGTAATACAAATCAAAACCGTAGGGTCTCGTAGGGTAAATGGATTTCCAACAATGGCAGGGCTACCGGGGTACCGCCCGTCACAGTACGGGGCCTAGATCACCGTACCGAGAATCACTCCCGACCCCCTACAACACAAGGCCGGAACCATTCCTTACTGAACAGTCCCGAACAAGATAAACCCCGGCAGTTGTTGCAATCAACCGCCCACACAGCCGAAAATAAAGGGACATCTAGACAGGGGAATATCCTTTTCCTGCTTGGGCATGACCCACCTAACCTTGCTGCACCTCCCCTGTTTTAGCCATTCCCGGTTGATGAGGCTCGAGGTTACGATTACCTTTAAAGAACATATCACTTAGAATGCTCATCGTCCGCCTGATGATGTGCTGAAAGCATTCAATCCATACAAGTTCGTTCCGGGTTCGAATGAAACCGAAGGCATTATCTCGTTACACTCATTTTTGAATCACCCTCAAAGTCAACGACGATAACCCTTGTATTCTGGAACTCCATCTCGAGCGCCAATTGATAAGTCACGACCTATCGTTTAATTTGGATCGATGTGGTTTTCGGAGAATCAAGACTGATTCTTCCGATCACGGTCTCATCGGATCCAAACGCCATTTTAAGGGCCAAGTTGTCTATTTAACTTAGCAGTTCAATTAAAATATCAGAATTCCAATAACAGATATAACAGATAAATCATACACAGTTATCACAGATATCCATAATATATAACAACATATCAGAGAAATATCATCAAACTGATATCAAGGTCAATCAAACATAATTATCAATGCATACCAAACAGTTTGGATTTATTTTACTTAATTGATTGCTTAAGAATAAACTATTTTATTCTGTTTAATTAATTACTGATTAATTGGCTGATTAATGATCAATTAATTAATTAGTTAATCATTAATTATTAATTTATTAATTATCAAATCTTTAATTACTTATTTAAATTAATTAACTTTTATTCATTAACTATTCCTCAATTACTCAATTAATTAGTTTATTATTAATTATTAATTAATAACTTACTTATTCATAAGTAATCACTTATTTAATTACCACTAATTACTTTAATAATTTATTATCAATTTAGTTAAAGTGTAATATCTCTAATTAATCTCGTAAGTTAACTTTCATTTACTAATTAACTTTTTAGTGATAAGCTTACATTCTTAAGATTTAAATTGATTTAACATATGATTAAATTTTTATTTCAAAATCAACTTAAAGTTATCAATTTAAAATTCAAGTATAAATTTAATCAACATTTTAACTACTTACTGATAATCTCCTACCTTTATATATTTACCTAAATCAACCTTTAATTAAAACACTAACTTAACTAATTAACAATTATTTATTAAAATTAGTTACACACCTGTACAAAATCAGTATACATTTCCATTTGGGAAAGCACCGAGACCCCATCGTTCCTTACTCGAGAAAACTCGAGTTTTCCCTCGTCTCCCTCCTATGTCACTCTCCCATCTCCTTTCCCGTTCTTCTTTCCAGTTCTTCTTCTTCCAGTTATATTTTTTTTAGTTTAAGTAGAAGTTATAAAAACACAGCAGAAACCAAACACGGGAATGACCCAGAGGCAACCCGAAGTCAAGCTCGAGGCAAACACCAAAAATCATGGCACGCGACGACTCCCCTAATCATCGACCATCACCTCGCCACCGTGCACGTGCACGGTGGCTCGCCTCCCCTGCAGCGACTCGCGACCATCACCACAAATCACAAAACATGTGATGCCCCACCTCTATACCCACGCTAGCCAAGAACACTCCGGAGTAGTGCTGTCAACTAGCACGGAGAATAAGGTTGTTGAGGAGCGACCATCCATGTAATTGCTTATCACACGGTGGCTATAAATAATCTTCGGAAACAAACATAGAAATAATCATATCACAAATCAGTCACAGATATCCATATCACAAATGCGGAAGAAGATATGAATATATAACTAACACATGAAAGTGTACATCAGAGTAGTGGTCAGTAAGATCCACGATAATACAAAAGAATAGCAACACGTGCTATACAAAAGAATACAACTATGAGTCTATATCTCAAGTGTATACAACAAAAACTGCTAATCTAAACAGTTAGCCAAAAGTCAGAGTGATGAATCCTTGGGAAGAAGTCAAGCAGAAGCACCTGTAACATCTCGGTCTGACCCGAGTATTATTTAAGAAAATAATAAACGGGTCAGTCTAGCTATAAATATCAGATGACATGATATAACATAAAAGATATGGCATAAACATAAACATCCATAATGACATACCACTATAAGTATGTAAATAATGATCAACAGAAGATCAATCAATAAGAGATAATCAATATCACAAGAATCTTCTCAAAGATTCGGAAAGGGCATCATACCCCAAACTTGTACTCATAACAAGTCAATGACATAAATTCTAGAAATCAATGCAAGAAGTCCAGAAATCATAGAAAAGAGAAAGAGGCCTGTCACATGACGGTCCGAAGACCAAGGGGAGCTACCCCACATGTGTGAATGGAATCACACAGATGAAGGTCCAGACTAACCAAAAAGCAAAAAGGTATGTGTGAGTGGAATCACACAAGTGGTGTCTAGTCTAACCTCGCAACAAGAGACATCGCACAGTTGCTAGTCTAAATCATCAGAATGATCGTCATGATCAACGAGAAGTGTCAGTTACACTAAGCTAGTAAATATAGAAGTTTAGCTTCATGTCCCATAACCACTTGCTTAACTTAAATATTTACGAACAAACTGTAAATCTTCACTAATAAAATTGTCACAAGAGGTTCAATCGAACAAGTCCAAGAATTAACCGACGAAGTGAACGCAAGCGTTTCATACCACTTGTTTTACTAAGTCGTTTAATTAGATTTCTCATCCGAGTGAGGTAAAGGTTTGTATATACTAATAGATTGGAAAACGGTTTAAGAAAAGAGCTTTGTTATTAAAAATAGAGTTGAAATTGTTTGTTAAAAGAGTTTTGATATTTACTACTAGTATTGAAACCTTTATATTATAAAGTGACAAAACACAGAAGCAATTGTAGAAACAATCAGTCACAAAAATCGCATACGGAGATGTGAATAAAATCCAAGGAAATCATCTCAATGTTCTTCAGATAAGATCCCCTACGGATGGGGGGTCCAGGGGGGTGGCAACCCCCCAAGGTGGGGGTGCGGGGGCAACGCCACCGCTTACGGGGTTCGACCTGCCCGGTCTGGTCGCGGGGGTCCGGGAGGCAGCGCCCCCGGCGGGGTGCGGGGCAGCGCCCCGACCAAAACGGTACGACCTAGTGAAGACAAAATGAGGTCTAACGACCTAAGGGGAATAGGGTCGAGCGACCTAAGGGTTGCGACCTAGGGGTCCAAGGGGTCAAGCGACCTATCGGGATAAGGTCCAACGACCTATAGGGTTATAATGTCATGTGACCTATCGGTTTATAAGGTCATGCGACCTAACGAGCTATGGCCAAACGACCTAGTAATGGTAGTAGGGTTGAGCGACCTAAAGGTTTAACCGGTCAAGCGACCTAAGGAAGGTAAGGTCTAACGACCTAACGCTCGCGACCTAACGGTCTAAAGGCCATGCGACCTAGAGGAAAACAAGGTCAAGCGACCTAAAACGTCGCGACCTAACGACCAAAAACGTCGCGACCTAGCGACCTAAAAATGGAAGGCAAGGCCGAGCGACCTAACGAAGAGGGGGTGAGCGACCTATGGTCATAAACGAGGTCGAGCGACCTATAGAGGCATAGGATGCAGCGACCTAAAACGTCGCGACCTAGCAACCTAAAACGTCGTGACCTAGCGACCTAAGGGGATAAGGGCCGAGCGACCTAACATTCGAACGACCTACGACCTAAGGAGCTTGCGACCTAAAGCCCAACGACCCACGACCTAATTCCGAAGCGCCGAGCGACCTAACGTTATAGGCCATTTTAGGTCGGAAACGAGCTATTCGAAGGCCGAGACTTTTCCACGCGAACGACCTAGCAAAGGCAGAGCGACCTAAGGGCAGATTTTCACCAAAAACACTAAAAGTTGGAATTTTTAGCCAATCCAATCCTAACCAAATGCAAATGTACAAGCTAAAGTGGTAGGAAATCATTCCCAAACATCCGTGATAGTTATAGACAAGAATGTGAGATAAAAATCTCACCTTTGCACTAAAATTTATGAAGATGAAGCTTGAAAGCAAGGAGAAGCAATCCAAAGCTTGAATCCAATATCTTCTACTTGAATTTGGAGTTGAATGTTGGATTTGCAATTGAATTTGTGCTTGGAGTTTTAATTTCCCATTCTTTTCACCATTAATGCCCAAGCTTGAGTTAGTTAGGAAATTTATGAAGAGTGAGGAGAAGGGGGTTGGAACTTGGGCTTAATAGGCTAAACTAACCCAAAGTCCAAAGCGGGAAAAGTTAGTGAAATTTCACTAACTCCAAATCTATTGATGTTTATACTTAAAAAATTTGTAAACGACATTTCGAACTCAATGGAAGTGGTCTCGAGTCTTAATTTGACCGTTTGCAAAAAGTAGCTTTTCGGACCAATATCCGATTAACGACAAAATATTTGAATAAAATATTTAAATATTAATTTGATAAATATGCGGGTTGTTACAAAACACCCCTAGAATCGAAATCTAAACCCAGATTTCGATTTCAAGTTGAAAATAAAAATACGACCTGATGCTCGAATATGCGACAGCAACTCCACTGTCAAATCGATCGTGCGGCCACCACACATCACCGGAGGTGATGAAAATTCACCAGAACGTCACTCACATCCCCCTCTAACTCCACCAAAGATCACGACCCACTCGATTCACATATGATGCCGAAATCAATATTTTACAGAGCATCACAATTTTAAGCACTCAAACCCTATTTGTGATTCAAACTCAAAATTCTAGCATTCGAAAAATAATTTGACATTTTTCTTGAATCAAAAGGTTTACAAACTTGCTTCCTGTAAATTTACAGAAATTAAAATTAGCTCAGTCTCCTAAAATTGACAAAAACCCATTTTTGATTCATTTTAAAACTGCTCTGTTGATCTTTGCTTAAAAATCAAGATTTTTATGTTTAAAATCATAATTATGTTTATGAAAACTAAATATGTTATTGGATTTACAAATTTCAACATTTGAATTTTAAACTTTGATTTCTTTTTTTACCTGTAGTTTGATAATACAGTATGAATATCATGCTGTTAAACCTTAAACATGTTTGCAGGCCTTGTTTCATATAAACAAACTCGAATTAGCTCACTACCAAGTTCAAATGGTTATATGAATAAGTTTTGTAAATTTATTGGCTTTACTTTGTACAAACTTGAAATACTGATCAAGAACAACCATGTAAGTTTCAAGTGCAAACAAAACATACACAGAACATCATGTTTAAACTATATCAACACATATCATTAATAAGCAAATATACAAGCTAAAGTTGAAATTAGTTTTGTTTACTCACCTAAAAGCAATTGAACAGAAAGTATGTTGAAGAAGACACTACAGTTGACTACTCTGAATCCTTCCTTTGTTTTTGCTGTCTTCTGTTTCTTTTTTTTTTTTCTTTGTTTGATTTTCTGTTTAAGTTAATATATATTTTTGCAAAGCAAATAATTGTTTCTCAGATTTGTTTTTAAGTTTAGGTTTGTATAAATGAACTGATAATAGAAAGGTGGATATATATAAATGTTGAACAAAACAGGTAATAACTGGACAGCCTCCATTTTTGACCAACAAGAATTTTGGTATTAAATTTTACTGCAAATATGAAATGACTTTGTGATCTCGGCTGCATGTACTTGTTAAACAATATGTTATGCTAATTAATGCTTATGCTTTTAATCATGATAGCAAGTAATTAATTGTTTACTGACAGTTGCAAATTTGTACAAAGATATTTATGTTATTTTCGGCTAAGCATACTTTGTAAGATACAGGTTTTGTTTTTATTATCTTTGAAGTGAAAACTTGTTTTATATTGAAGTGGACTTTGTTTCCTGAGGAATAAAACTGTACACAGCACATATTAAAAGTTATTGTTAACATATTTGTTTATTTATATTGATAGTTATATTTTATATGAAATTTGAATACTTGTTCATATGATTTTTTTTAACATTTTTATTAAGGATGTTGTGTTGTACAATTTGAATTTTGAAGATTATTGTTTGACTAAAATACTTGTATTTATATATTTCAAATTGTAATTTATATTTGTATATTTATATTACTTTGATTATATCTTATAATTTATGACTTATACTTATGTTTATAATTATGATTCATACTTGTTTTCCATGTTCATGTTTAATATTACTATGTTTGTTTATTTTTAATCTAGTCATCTTAAAAACTAACATTGTATCCATATAAACTATCAAATAACAAAATATTGAATCTTTGATTTGATTTTATTAAATAAGACCGATTTTGTTTTAAATGGTTTTGAAGTATTCTATTTAAATTTTCAAATCAAAACTTTCTTTGACAAACATATAACTATTTAAATATCCAAGATCTCATCAATTTAAACATTGACAAGCTTATATTTAATTTAAATTAGATTAAATATTTATTAAAATATATCGTCAAAATTCTGGGTCGTTATAGCAGCAATCTCACTCAACTTCTTTAACCAGTTTGGTTGTAGCCTTCTTTCGTTCAAGCTATATTTGCTGACAAACATAGTGCATTTATCTTGGTGTATATTTATATCTCAAATTTATTTGCATAGTGTGTATACTTGGGTTGATCATAACACTGATGTTGAAGTATATTCGTATATATGTTCGTGTGTGTGTATATATATATATATGTGTGTGTGTGTGTGTGTGTGTGTGTGTGTGTGTGTGTGTGTGTATGGTCACACTAGGAATACAACCCGTTTGATTTTATATAAATTTATATAAGTTGGAAATAGGCTATTGGTTCATTTATATATATATATATATATATATATATTAATAAAGTATGTATAGTGATTTTAAAATAATTACTGATATTTATTAATATATATATATATATATATATATATATATATATATTTCATTCGTATATGTTATATATGGATGCGCTCAATACCTATATTAGTATAATGCAGTGTAGAAATATATGTCCGCCGTACATATTATTGAGGCTTATATAAAGAAGAATTATAAATATTTTACTATTTTGGGTCGTGTCTTGTTCTATATATATATATATATATATATATATATATATATATATATATATGTTTATGACAGTAATTTATAACAATCATAGTAAAGTCAGTTACAAATATTTACAAAAATTTATGTTACATTTTAAATAGAGTTTTTATATAGCTTTAATTTTGATATATTTTTAAAGATTCATTTTCTGATTTTGACGAAAATATATGTATCTTAATAAATATGAATTTTCAAAATAACATGAAGATGTTTTATTTTAATGTGTTTTAAATTAAGTATCGATTTCAAAATATATGAATATTTTTATAAATTGAATTTTGATTTTAAGAAAAGATTTAATATGATATACATTTCGTTTCGATTTAAATCAAGCTGATTTGGATTCGTCCTCATCAATTCCTATTTACCGGCTCTGTTCGTCAAATCCGTGTTCTCCACTCTTTGCTTCAAAATTTATCTTTTACATTAGTCAATTATCGAGTTTGAGATTCAATTCATAGCATGTCATGTGACTAAATTTCTCTATTCTCAAAAGATGAGCAATCACTCACGATTTACATTCTGATAGTTAGTAAACTTGATTTCACTTGAAACGACAATTGAAATATGCTGTTAAATTTGAATTGCTAGTTATTTAATTGTTAAATATGTGTTCACCTATGATATATGACACCATATCCGGTTGTATACATTTTATTTAATTTATCCCTGATGATATATATGCCTGTTGTTGAATATTATATAATTATCATATTTGTTCTCACTCTACAAGTTCCCGGTTAGGTTAGAAATCCCTATGAGTTGAAATGACACATACCCGATCGATATTCTAGAATAGGGTGAAATCATTATGGGTTGAAATGATAAACCCGAGCGATTATCATTAATTTTGAATTTTGGGATTGCAGGTTGAAATGATGTATATCCGTAGATATTTAAACTACGAATTGGAATGATAAATATCTATTTCACTTTACTATAGGATAGAAAATTATATACAAACACTATTGGTCTATTTGGAAAATGATTTCCGGAGTTTGAAAGAGAATATATGGATTTGATTAAATATTGATTTTCAAATTAATTTTGAAATATGTGTAAGATTTAGATTTTTAAAATTATATGTTTTGAAAATTATAAATTTATAAGTTAGTTTTAAAAATAAAAATTTTAGAATTTTCTTATAAGTTTATTTTTTAAAAATATATAAAATAAGATTTAATACAAAATACATTTAAAAATAAAATAAAATTTAATTAGTATATGTACATAATATGTTTTAAAATATTTATTTAAAAATTGTATTAATATTTTAAATATATTTTTTAACCTTAATAATTGAAGTTTGGAAGATGAATAAATGTTGACTTGGAATTTAAATTGGTTAATAATTTAATTTAAATATGAATTAAATTGAACTTATTAGCTTTGAGATTTTAAAGATATGATTATAACTTGATTTATAACTTGATTTGATAAAAAGTGATTAAATAAATATTCTCAATTTTAAATAAAATTGAGATTAAATATTTAATATTTATTTTAATATGTTAATTGAGATTTAAATAAATTGTTATTAAAATGATTAAGTCAATATTTTCCAATTTGAATAAAATTAAAGTTAAATGTTGAAGTGTATATGAAATTTATAGTGTAAATATTTGAATATATAAACTTGAATCTTTGAACTTTAAATTGAAATGGTTAAACTGGAATTGGTTTAAATTGAATGGTGGAATTAAAGATGATTTGAACTGATTTGCAAAATTGGAGGAAACTATTTTTATTATATAAAGTATTTTAATATATAAACTAGTTCAATATATAAACTATTTTAAAATATAAAAAATTTTAATTTATAACTTTTTATTATGTATACTATTTTCAATATCTAAATTGTTTAAGTCGAAAGTGTTATGATTTTCAAAGTGTTATGAGTTCAAAGGTGTTATGATTCCAAAGTGTTATGAGTTCAAAAGTGTTATGATTCCAAAGTGTTATGATTTCAAAAGTGTTATGATTTCGAAAGCGTTACAATTTGAAAGTGTTATGATTTTGGAAAAGAATATTATTTAAAGTGAATAATAATATCGAATTGATATGGTTTTGAAATGGATAAGATTTTTTGATGTGAAGTATGGACTATTTGAAATGAAATGACCACGTTGTGAAATAGGAATTTGGTTGTTAAAGAGACCGGGATCGGATAATGTCATACTCTTTGCCAATATCAAAAACAACTTTAACAACTGTGTACATGGTAGAGATTCCAAAATGAAGTAGGATGGTTTGGCGATGACTCTATATGGTATTTACATAGCCCTGACTCCCGTGAGTCAGCTTGATGTGGCTAAAACAGAAGCCACGCCGGGCCAAGTGAGGTCATTCCTCATATCAGACACGTTTCTTCGATACCATTCTATTGCTTTGGTGATTTGATTAGGCGTACCCTTTAATTTGGAAGTGTGTTACGAGGTGGGTGGTAGTAGCTGCTATGCGTTACCACCAGTCCGGATCTGCAAACGGTATGTCTACCCTAGCATTGCCTCGAGTGCCATGTCACATGCCCTATCTCACCTTCTACGAGTTTGTTTTGTACCGTGCCTATGTGGCGTCCATTGTGAAAACCTCCAGTTTATGGAGAAGCGTACAGCATTGTATAGAGTATGGTTGTGACGATCCTGACTCGACCTTCGAAAAATCAACACCGAATACATCACTCGTATTACAATGCCGCAGATTCAAATGTCGAATCTGGTTCGCCGGAGCTTATAACACATTAAGTACAACAATACAACGAAAGAAAATGAATAATATCATTGATACAACAATGAATACAATATCTGATACAATATGATACAACAATATCAGAGACAAAAACAACAGCGAAAAAGATAACTCAAATATGATCTTCGATAAAGAGTGAATCCAAAATCTGCCACTCCAAACCAAAAGCTCCAAAGCCAAAGCTTTAAAACTTCAAGCTCCAACCACCATCAAGCTTAACTTGTAGCAAATGCGATCCCGAACGAGATTTCCAAACCAAAAACTTCAAAGATCCAAAAGCTAAATAAGATCTCCAAATGCTACCAAACTAATGGCTTTGAAGGCTATCGAATCTATTCCTATCATTGGATTATCTGAAAAACTCAACTCTAGACTGCCCGTGTGGAAAATTATGGGCACCCAGAGTTTAACAAAGGAACAATAAACTCCAGGCCAGTCATGGGATTAGTATGAGCAAACAAAAATAGTTTTATCTTTAAAACAAAACAATAAAAGATTACAAAACATTGAAATCCGCAATGCTTTTTGGAAAATGAAACTACCATAAGGCCTCCCGCCACACAGACCATGCAAATGCAGAATTGGAGGAGATTTCACATTATGATAGTCAAACATACTTGATATGCAAAAACAATTTTGGTATTATTATTAGTGCATAGTGGAAAACATTTTCAATTATAATATTAATCTTAACCAGCATAGACATTTCGAACTATGCCTACTATAGCTACCATCTAAACAGTGGTGACCACCATAAGTAAATGGAAGGTTATACAACTAAAACCGTACAAGGCGCGTATTGGAGATTGGATTCCAAAAAATGATCAGGCCAAGGAACTTCCCATTGACACATGGGTACGCCTCTGGAGGGATGCCCCGAGAACCTACCCAGCTCTCTGCCAACACAAGGCCTGTTTCCTCCCTGCCCGGGAGTAATACCTAAAGATATGTCATCCCCGGTCGTTTGCAACCTTTATCCAAGGATCCTCAACCACAAAGAAACATCACACAGTAATAAATATACATTGTCCACATGAGTTAAATATCTGGGCTCCATACCATGATACCACCCTTTTCCAGAAGGAATGGACATACCCTAAGGGCACGACCCCTGCAACCTTGCCACATCTTTCCTGTTTCGAGCATTTCTGGGGTGTGAGGTCCTGTTGCAGTCTCGTCCACAAAGGTATGCTTTTTCATAAAGCCATGCTTCGATCAAAAAAAGATCAGCAGCACTTTGCATGCCACATTACCAAATTGGGAATGTATCACTAGTAACCATCAACTACATAACCTCTGGGCTCGTATGTCTCAGAGAAGGGTGTTAAGCTAAGAGAATAAATCTTCGCCACCAAACAGAAATGTATTTGATAGAAACCAGCTTTACATCTCAAAGTGTAACGTCAGACACACATCCATACAAGTCTGTTTCGGTTTCGAACAGAACCAAAGGCACTTTCAAAGAAGCCCTTGCACTCCAAGAATTCCCAATCCCGTTCGGACTCCCCATCGCATACAGAGATCTCTATACCGGGCGCTAATCGATGTAGAGTCATTCGATGGGTTATCCTTTCGTTCTCGAAAATACTCGGTCTTCACCACCGGTCTTCAAATGCTATCCATAACGTCGTATCATTATTCAGAATGGGTTATATGACACAAGGTCCCCTCCCGGCTAAACCGAATAATGAACGCAATATTTAAAAACATATGGATATTGGGATTTCAGTTAAACCATAACTTAAAACCCAAAACTTTCTTTTCAAATGGTTTAAACAAATTACCATTTTCAAATCTTTAAACAAAAAGTTCACTTCACAAAGTTTGCTAATCTTCCACAAAGGTTAATTCATAGTTTTCAAAACTATTTACAATTCCATATCTTTTTATATAAAAGACACGCCCTCAAGATTCTCTTCAATTTTGAAACAAAGTTCACATTTCTTTCACAAAGATTCAATTATAACTTTGAAAACCATTTTCTTTTGAAATTGGATTAACTCATCTAATCATTAAATCAAAAACTCAATCCATAGCTTTCACAACCATTCCCAAAGATCCATTCATAACTTTCAAAACAATTCCCGTTTCAAATCTTTTATATAAAAGATACACTATTTAAAATCCTCTTCAATTTCAAATGAGGTTCAAACATCTTTCACAAAGATTCATTCATAGTTTTCAAAGCTATTTCAATTCCATTTCAAACTTGAAAATTTTCAACTCAAATTGGAAATCCTTTCTTTATGTGAAAGCTATTATTGTTTGAAAAAAATAGTTTTCGTTTCAGAAAAATTCGATTAAATTTGCACAAGTTAAAGCCCTTCTAGTATAAAACTCGGGTTAAATTTAAATTCTCAAAACAATACCTTAAAAAATGGTTTAAACCCATATAAACACTTTTATAACCTATATAGACTTTTTACACCATAATTTCCAAATATAGAATTCAATTTCAAAATTTGAATTTAAATTCAAATCAAACTGTTTCAAAACTTAATCAAGTTATTCAAAATAATTTTTATTTTTTGAAATTCCTTTTCGAAAGCTTTCAATTCAATTTCCAAAACTATTTTGGATTCAAAAATTCAATCTTTAAAATCATTAAAAATCTGTGACTTAACCAATTTCCTCGTTCAATCCATATTTGTGTATGTATGGTGTAGTTCAGGGGTTTTACACAAAAGTGCAACAACATCAATCATCACATCACAGATTCAAGCACATCAATATCGATAAGCGATATAATCTTCTATCGCTTATCTTCATTCACAGATTCATAGATAAATAATATAAATTTATCACAGATAAATAAATTACATTCATCACAGATTACACCAAAACAATTCATAGCACAAAGCATAACATATCAGGGATATCAAACAATTCAACAATCAATAGAATTCAAACATCCATAAGTAAGATTAATTTAAACCAGATTAATTATTTATCCAGGTTAATTAACATTAATTATTTACAATTATTTTTATTAATTAAACTTTAATCATTTATTAATAAACCTTAATAAATAAATCACTTAACTTTTAATTATTTGATTATCTTTAAATTAATCTCTTTAATTAATTTATTAACCCTTAATTAATTACCATTTAATTAATTACAATAAACGATTATTCCTAATAATTTTTATTAATTAATTAACTTTTAATTAATTAATTATCCTCAAGTAATTACCCTTTAATTACTTATATGAATAAATCATTAATTACTTAATTAAATTTAAAAGATAACCCTTTTTATCTTTAAATTAATTACCCAAATTAATTATCCTTTGATTAATTAATTCCTTTAATTACATTATGTAACAACCCGCAAATCCATACCCCTTGAGTCAACACTCTTCTACATCAATCAACTCAAGTTGCACAGAAATACGAACCATTTAGGTTAAAGAAGAAGAGGTAGAAGAAGAAAAATAGAAAACAACATCAGAATCTAACCAACGCAACGGAATAAAATATAATAGATAATAAATAATCTTTACTCAAAATCAAATATATCTGCTTATATATTACATCATTAGAGTACATCAATCACAGCTCAACATCAATAACATACAACTGGATACACAGCTACTCTACACAGCGGAATATATATAAAACAAGTACGAAAGTACGTATCGTCATCCAGCTCATCTTTTGAGCTCCACAACATCATATCCTGTATCCTATAATACTCGGTCTGACCCGATCATTACAGTTAAATAACACCCGAGTCAGTCTGGAATACCGACGTGAGAAAATCACACCCAATTGATTATTAAAGTTTCAAAAATCCTTTGAAAACAAAAGCATCTCGTAAGACCACGCCACAAATAAACATGTCGGGTTTTTACCTTACGATAGCTAAAACAATTTTTATAGAAATCCACTGATATTATAATAGGGTCTATATACAAATACTTATAAAATAGCCGAAATTGTTACATCTATTAAATTCCAGCTACTAGCCACAGAGTGGGTAATACAAACAAAACTCGTACAAGGCTCGTAGGGAGAATGGATTTCCAACTAATGACTAGGCACTGGGGTACCACCTGCCACAGTACGTGGCCTACATCACGGTACCGAGGAGTATGCCCGCTCCCCTGCAACACAAGACCAGGACTACCCCTTACTGGATAATCCCGAGTGAGATCACCCCGCGGTTGGGATCAGCAACCGCCCACTAAGCCGAAATAAAAGGGACATCTAGGCAGGGATGACCTCACCCTGCTTGGGTGCTACCCACCAAGCCTTGCTGCATAACCCCTGATTTTCAGTAATTCCCATTTGATGAGGCTTGAGGCTAAGCATTACCTTTTTAGAACATATCCCTTAGAATGCCCATCGTCCACCTGACGATGTTCACGAAAGCATTCATCCATACAAGTCCGTCCCGGGTTCGAACGGAACCGAAGGCACCATTCCTACTACATCCATTTTGGAAATATCCTCAGGATTAGTAGCGACTAGCCCTTGCACTTTACTGCTCCATCTTCGAATCCAAAAATCATTTTCCACGAAACGTACAAACAGGATCGAAGTGGTTTTCAAGAAATAAATCTCGATCCCGGTCTCTTCGAAACGATCAACGCATTTGTCCAATATTGATAGTCGGTTATTTAACTATTAATTAATATTTACAACATCCATCGACAATAAATAATTTCCCAAATTATTTATTAATCCCAAAAATATCTTCACAAGATATATTTCTATTTTCAACCCTCGAAAACAGTTTCAAAACCATCTTTCTTTTTCAGAATAGACTTTCCAAATATTTTCTATCTCCACTGAAATTACCAAGCACAAAACTAGATTTTTAAAATAATTCAAAACACTTTATTTTGAAATATACTTTTAAAACATTTAAGTTAAAACTACTTCAAGAAATTTGTTTAAAATACATACTATAGGAATATTTGAAAATAACGTTACTTAATAAAATATAAAACTAGATTTTCACTCTTGAAAACAAAATAATAAGTCATTCTTCAAATAATTACTACCATAATGGATTAAAAGGAATTACTTTCTTTAGAATTTAAATATTAGAAATAATAAACTTTCCAAAACTTGCTTTATAAAACAACTTTAAAATCTTTTAACTTATATTTAAAAATTTACTTTGAAAACGTACTTGGTTATTCAAGGAGTATTTCTAACTTCAATCAATTAAGTAAATTTTCCAAATTGATTTCCAATTTATTCCATTCGAAATAAATCTCTTTACTTACTTAGTTCATTTCAAAATTTATTAATTATGGACTTTATTATTATTGTTATTATTTCCGTTTGATTTCAAACCTTTTTTACTGAAATATACAAATTTCAGGTTATTCCCAATTTCTTCTTTATTCTTTTCAATAATTTAAATCTTAAATTTTAATTAAATTGTTTTGTTTTTTTAAAATAATAACACTGAACTTTAAAATTCATTACTTCTGTTTATTCAAATTTTCCTTTCCATACTCAGGATTTATTTATTTGAATTTTCAAGTCATTTTATTTCTTTTCCAATTCATTCTTAATTTATTCTATAATTATTTTACTTACAAATTCGCTTCTTTTATTTTCTTTCAAAAATCCAATTTATATATTTTTGGCAATTCATTATATCCAATTATATTAATCAAGCCATAACATTCAATATTTCCACATAATTCATTATGGGATATTAAATAATCACAACAGAGAATATTAAATGATTTAAATAAAGTTGAGGGGTCCAGTTGGATCCCTCCAACCTGTTTTCCCTGCATCTACAGACGTTAGCACAATATAAAATATTTTCGCTATATAATGCGGGGGATCAATCATTCCAAGGTGTAATATATACTACTATATATATACTGTAACACATCAAAGCCAATCAATCAATCAATTATTTAAATTTAACCAATTAAATTTAAATTATAATTCGGCTTAGTGAGATCAACTCACCTTTTCTTTTGATTTGCAGTCTATTTCCATTCATTTTCATTCTAGCTTGTTTCTCGATTTTAGACCTTGTATAGACATTATGCAGTTTATTAATATTTGGACTAACCGATCAATTAGTTTCCGTTTAAGAATTTTAATTCAAGCTAATAAATTTTATTTTCAACTAATGATTTTACTTTAAACAAATAATTAAAAATTTAAACTACTTTCCTTTTTACAGATTATTCTAGCAACCAAACGATTAAATAAATTTATTTCTCCAAAATATACTATTTTTATTAAAATTTATAGATTCAAAAATCTAGCTTTTACATAATTCCTCGGCATTTAAAATCATTATATACTTTAAGACCATGTCTATAAATATTCTTATTTTAATAAATATGTATATTTTAAATTAGAATAGGGGTGTGTAAATATATTTCTGATAAAATTAACTAAACCAATTTCATAAACTTGGTTAAATAAATTACAGCATCAAATTCCTTTACTGTAAAACCTCTCCTCAAATAATCATATATATATATTTTACTAAATCAAAAACATAAATTTATACCTATATTCCTTTCCTGTTATCGTTTCAACTAAAAAGGCATTTAAGTTGATCTCCTAATTAACCATTTAAATCGACACATCACCTGAAAGGATCGAACGAGCTCTGGCCGAACACCCCACAGTCTGTACTCGAGCCAGTCCCTTCTCTAAGTCGCAAGTTCCCTCTTGAACATCGTCTCGCCGAAGCCCTAAGAACAAATCGCGAGCACGTCGCGATCGAATCCCAACACGGCACACGGCCTCGATGTCGAGCCCTAAGTTATCACCTGTGCTTGCGTTCCCTACCTAAATGCTCGCCAACCCTAGCCTTCGCGCCACTTGACATCGGCGTCGCCTTGCCATCACAACCCCCAGCCTCGCGCAAATCGAAGTGCCGCCTCCTTGGCTTCCTTCACGTTGTGAAATCGATTCGGTCATTTTCATTTTTTATTTTATTTTAGGGTTATCGATATGGGACTGAGAGGAGAAGCGGTTGGATTCAATGGGGTTTGATTTGAATGGGGGAAAATATCGCAAATTGATTTCGGCCATTATTATATATTTTTTCGTTCAATTTCTTCTGCGATCTGAATTGAAGAAAGTGGGAGACGTAAATTAAAAGGTGAGAGGTGATGGGTTGCGTGATGTCGTAAAAAAAAGGACATGGATACGAAAGAAAGTCGGTTGATGTCGCTCCATTTTGACCAAACACAAATATAAAGGTACTTAAATTTTTCGATATAAGATCTCAGGGCGTTTACTTACCATACGGTCACACAACACCTCTGATCACTACGAAATTTGAAATCCGATAATAGTACACTATTATGGATCCAATGGAACTGGTTTCGTCGAATTCCGAGACTGTACCTCGGAAGGCTATTTTTAAATACAATTTAAACGATGAAATTTCAAAACTGAATAAATCACTATTAAATTTAATTTTAAAAATTCTATTACCTTCAGTATTATCAATATGAATTTTACAAGCCTTCAAATTATTTTTAATAGGCTTAAAATTCCAAATTCAACAAATTACCCAACTTCACTTATTTAATTCAATAATTCTATTATCAAATAAATTGTGATATTCGTAATTCAAGTTAAAATTACTTTATTGAATATTTAAAATCAATTAAATATTCCGATTTTAAATGCTCGAAAATTCCGGGTCGTCACACATTCGAATTGTGATTTGGGGTAATGACGCTATCGATTCAAACGTGGTTTTTGATGTCTCTGTTGAAATCAATTAGGAAGTTGGTGTGATTGGAAGTGATAAACGTATAGCTTCTGCTGATATTTCCAGCATTAATCAATGCACATCTGGTGCTTGTGTTAATGCTGTTGAGAATTGTATCCCCTTACCCAGTTTTAAGTATTCTGGTGATTCAATCTTTACCTTCCCTGTTCATTATCCCTTTGTGGTGGAGCGCCCCGATCATTCTCCTCTTAATCTTTGTACAACCGCTCCTGCCCTGATCCAAATCGTGTGGCCGTGAGTTACCTGTTGATGCGTTTGTATGTTCGAATTTTGCTCGATACTCCCCAGGTGTTCGTTTAAATGCTATTGAAAATTGTTCTCCCATTCACATTGCAAAGAGTTCCGTTGTTTCTTCTCTTGCTGTACTGATGATTATCCCAATGTTGTGGAGCCTCCTGGTCCTACAGCTCCTTTAAAATCTTGGTCTTCACTATTTACATCATTGCCCGTAATGCGGGTGATTGCAATCCGATTGAATTTGAAAATGTAGAGGAAAATGGAGTGATGATCCCTCCACCTATTGTTATGCAAGCCGGTTTGGATTATTGGTCAGAATACTTGGTTGGATTCTTTCTTGACCCTTCTCATCGCCTGCACGATGCGGCCTCGGTTTCTCGTAGGACTTGGCGGCTTTGTCGTGATCTTCGTGTCAGGATGGTTGACTCCATGTATTTCCTTTTGTTCTCCTCCGCCGAAGATCGCTGTCGTGTTCTTGAGGCCGAGCCTTCTTTTTTTGGTGGGCAGCCTTTTATTATTAGTCCTTGGTCTCCGACAGTTGCTTGTGCTCGTGAGCACATCCTCTCTATCCCCGTTTGGGTTTACTTTTCCCATATTCCCTATGTTCTTCAACTTTACTTGGTTTGAATTGGCTGGCTTGTAATGTAGGTAAATTGAAATTTTTTGACTCTAATACGGTTGTGCGTGATAAATTGATGTTCGCCAAGGCTCTGATTGAGATTTCCCCTTCCAAGCCCCTCCCTTCCTCTATTCCTGTTCAGCTAGCTGTTGGGCACGTAGTGGAAGTCCATGTTCGCTATGATTTGGCTCCTAATATATGTTCCTCCTGTCACTCCTTTGGCTACCTGGCGATTGCCTGCACGCATTCTGTTGTTACATCGGCTGCTCCTAAGATCCCTCTTCCTCGGCCTCCGCTTAGGAATGGGTTCCTAAGGTTACTTCTCAGGTTGCTCCTCCTCCCGCGGCTTCTTTTTCTGTCCCGGATCCGCCTGCATGTCCTGATGCTCGGCCTGCTTGCCCTTCCTTTTCTGTAGCTCTAAATGATGTATCTATGGATCCTATTGCTGCTCCGGTTCCTGTTCTACCACATTTGCCTGTTGTTTGGGACGAGTCCGAGAGATGTTGGGTTGTTCACAATTCTGATATGAGATTGAACCCCGTGGATGACTCCTACTTTCGATTTTTTTTGGATGAACTTTTAGACCTTCGTTGCCTTTATTACTGGCGTTCTGGCGACTCCTTAGTTCTCGATTTGGGTGGTCCGTATGCGGCTTTGAATTCTGACTTGCTTGCTGATTCTATTTGGGATCATTCTTTCATTTACTCTTCTGATGCTGTGGTTTATGACCCTTGTCTTGCTATGCTTTTTCGCCCCTTTGCTGGTCTTTTTGGGAATGCCCCTTTAGTTTCTTCCCATGTGATAGTGGACGTTGGTGCTTCTGCCTCTCCGGAAGAGACGTAGTCTCGGTGTTTTTTGTAGCTGTGGCATGTTTGTCACACTCCAATGCTCTATTTTCCTTTTCATAGCAGTTTAGGTGTTTTTACCTAACTCCTGTATCTAAAGCTTTTATTACGTTTGTAATAAAAAGTGGACGGTCCACTATAAAACCGGCTGGCCTTGCTAAAAAAATAATAATTATCCATTAATAAATTACCTTAATTAATCACACAAAGTGATTAACCTTTAATTATTAAATGATTAAATAAATCACATTGTTTAATTAACTACCTTGATAAATTATCCATTTAATTAACCATCCTTTAATACATTAAGTCATTAATCATTTAGTCACTTAAAATCTTTAAATTAAATTAAGGATTAAAATACTTCATTTAATCACAATATTAAGTTTATTTAAAAATAAACTTTCAAAACAAAGGTTATATATGTATTAAACTCTTTCAAACTTAGTAAAAAAAAAAATATTTTAAAACATTTAATTAAGTTTCTAACTTAAAAAAACATGTTTTATTGAAAAACATTGATGAAGAAAACATTTAAACTTGATTAAATTTAATTTTTTTTAAAACTGGACAATATCTTGTTTTAAAACTTGCCCTCGTTTCAAAAACCCGAGTCACACCCACGAAATCCCGAACACAACTTCGAGTCGAGCCCTCCCTTCTTCTGCTTCGAGACGCTCACGTGAACAACTTTGAATTTTTCCCAAAAAAACCCTTTCTTCCCTAAATGTTCAAATCGCCAGATATACACAGTTCTGTGTGCACGTGCATGAACGTTTCAACGAACTCCAGTTGACTTTGCCGACACCAACATGTCGACGATCCCTCACTCGTATGCTCAGACCACCCAACTTTACACTATCACCTGAGAATCAAAATTTGAGCTCATCAACAACAACCTGGATTGAAATAGTTCATCAAAACCTCCTCGCCATGCCAACCAAGCACATTAGAGGCCACGTGAACCCCACAAGAACTACGGCAGTACCCCACGTATCGTTTCCACCCGAACCGATCAACTCCGGTGCCTCATCGCCATCAAACGATTTCGACAAACAACTTCAACCCATTCCGGTCCTTAAACCCTACAACGCTACCTCACCTCTTTCACGATGATCGGAAATCACTGTGATAATTTTTTCGATGATCACCAACCTTCCAACTATCACCTTGATTCAACACGACACCAACCTCCTTGCTAATCGTCGGATATTGACGATTTCAACCATTATATTCAAATCGAAAATCTATAGGATTTTCAAATCTAAAAATCTTGTTTTTATTGCTAAAATTCATGATTGTTCAATACAAATTCGGTCATGCAAGTTAAACAAGATAGCATGATACGCTACTGACATGTTTTTCTTTGTTTTTTCACTGTAAATTTAAATTTTCCAGTTAATTACTTAAGAATTTTTCTTGGAATTATTTTTAAAATTAAACATATATTCTTACAATCATTTTCTCTTTAAAACCCAAAGTTTAAAATTGATTCATTTAGAATCTGAATTTATTTATGATTTTGGGGCATGTTATTTAAACAGAGAAGACATATATATATATATATATATATATATATCTTCAAAAACATAGACGTTTGCATACATATATAGACATGCTATGATTTCACTACAACAGATCTCAATCACAAATATCAGGCATTTATCACACGCAATCAAAATATCAGAGGGGATAGCTTGCTCACCTTGGATTGAAGACAGAGGATAGTGATCAGAAACCTGTTTATTTGCAACTGGAATCAGAGGATTGCTTTAATCTTTGAATTGTTATCTGGCTTGAATTTGAGATGCTTCGGATTTGCTTGATTTTCTTTTGTTTTCCAGATTAATTTCCAGGTTTTAAGTTGCCACAAATTTTTCGGACTTGATTGTTTAATGTTTAAGATGCTTTTGAGTCTTGGCTTCCAGTTTTTTTCTTTTCTTTTCTACACTTGATCCTTGAATTGTTTCCAGGCTTTTGAGAGAATTGTTTTGATTTTTTTCTTTTTATTTTCTTCTTTCTCTTCTGGTTTGCTTTCTTTATTTATCTGATTTGATTTGCTTGCTTGATCCCTGACTTAATTATTTTGAAACAGCAACCAAGTTTTGAACTTTTTTATTACAGATCTGTTTGTTTACAGATTTTGAAATGAGAAGATAAAAGAGAAGTGAGGTCCGATTTTTCTTTTCCTATGCCTATTTTCTATAATTCTAAAAGAAAAGTTTATTTTCTTGCCACTTGTTGCATCCATTAGTTACACTTGTTAATCTCATGAGTTACAAAGCTTATACAAGTTTTAATCCTTAATTATTAACCTACAAATGTCATTTGCAATGAAATTTATGTTTATATCCTTGCTTTAAATAAATTTTGAATTTTTTTTAAGCCTTACTTTTTTTTAATTTATAAAACATGTTTTATGTTTTTTTTAAATCTTTTAGTAATTTAAGCAAATCATAATTAGTTATATTTATTTATGCATTTTTTTTCCATATATTTATACAACTTTGAATACCCCCTTTATCTTATAATTTACTTAATTTTATATATTTACAAACTATATTTTTAAAAGAAAATGTTCAAATCCTATTTTAAACTCATTTTGTTATTATACTTTTAAATGTACATATATACATACAAATTACATTTAGTTATGTATAAATTTTAACATCAAACTTAAGTTATTATACTTAAATTTATATAAATAATATTAGTGTTGAAAATATTCAAATTTAACTTTTTGAAAATTATTGTATTAATTTCAAAATAAATTTCCCAAAAAATTATATTATAACTAGGAAACAATTATTTATTTATTTATTTTGAACATAGTGTTTTTAAATTCAGTTTATTTTCTAAAATATTTATTTTAGAGTTTCAAATTCAAAATGCAATTCAAAATCAATTTATATACATATATTTATCCAAATTTTCAATTTAATCCATAATTAAATTTATAATCAATATAATATTCAAAAAATTTATTTTTGAATTTCCAATTGGAAATTCTATTTTAAAAATCATTTTGATATACAGTTATATTAATAAAAAGACAAATATCTATTTAATTTTGAAAGTACCAATTAATTCACAATTTAATTTCAAAAATTAAATTAATTTCCAGTTTGAATTTGATTTGAAAAAAAAGAATGTTACAGATTCCCCCCTTAAGAAAATTTCGTCCCTGAAATTTGCCAAGGAGACAACACAAGATGGTTACACAAAGATAGAGAAACAGTTTTCCATGTCAAACTGAATATCTATTCTACATTTGGTTTACCCAATCAGAGTATCAATAATATGAGAACAAAACACTTTCAATATTACACAAGATACTCGAGTCACCAGATCTACGAAATATGTAAGGCACTGGTTAGTTCGAAAGGATAACTAACCGTTCATAGAATATATCTGGACCCAAGTGAACAACTAATGGATACCCAATCTAGATTAGAATACCCTAAAGTATACACTATCTTGTCCCTCCTCGGACTTAAATTCCCACAAGAAATTACAACAGAATTTCAAACTCTGGTTTTGACCGAAATTGTTTTATCGATACAATTTAATTTATCTTCATACTTTGCTAACCAATTTATTTTAAATAAATTTCAAATTTATTAAAGTTAAAATGGAAAGATTGATAAGAAACCGATGAAGTAAGGATTTTCTACAACGATTTGCAGGGCCATCACCGTACCTCTTCTGGAGCTGCCACGAAGTCATCAAAGAATTGAAATCGAATCAAAGGAGATTGATAGAGAAAGTTGTTTTCGTTGTTGCAGGGTATTGACCATTTGTAGTGGTACTCCCCTGTCCCCTACCTCATCCTCTTCTTGCACACATACTCACTATCAGCGGATAGTAAGAGAATTAGCTGAGGCATACGAACGGATATCTTAGGGATATACTCATTCTAGGGCATTTGTAATCCTATCTGTAATGAGTTACCTAATGTGTTATACTCCTGAGCTAAAGTTTCAACCTTCAGCTCCAATACCACCTGTGACGATCCTGACTCAACCTTCGAAAAATCGACACCGAATACATCGCTTGTATTACAATGCCGCAGATTCAAACATCGAATCTGGCTCGCCGGAGATTATAACACATTAAGTACAACAACACAGCGGAAGAAAATTAATAATATCATTGATACAACAATGAATACAATATCTGATACAATATGATAAAATAATATCAGAGACAACATCAACAGCGGAAAAGATAATTCAAATATGATCTTCGATAAAGAGTGAATCCAAAATCTGCCACTCCAAACCAAAAGCTCCAAAGCCAAAGCTTTAAAACTTCAAGCTCGAACCATCATCAAGCTGAACTTGTAGCAAATGCGATCCCGAACGAGATTTCCAAACGAAAAACTTCAAAGATCCAAAAGATAAAGAAGATCTCCAAATGCTACCAAACTAAAGGCATCGAAGGCTATCGTATCTATTCCCATCATTGGAGTATATTAAAAACACAACTCTAGACTGCCCGTGTGGAAAATTGTGGGCAGCCAGAGTGTAAGAAGGGAACAATAAACTCCGGGTCAGTCATGGGACTGGTATGAGCAAACAAAAATAGTTTTATCTTTAAAACATAACAATAAAAGATATTAAAACATTGAAATTCGCAATGCTTTTTGGGAAATGAAACTACCATAAGGCCTCCCGCCACACATACCATGCAAACGCAGAATTGGAGGAGATTTCTCCTTATGATAGTCAAACATGCTTGATACGCAAAAACCATTTTGATATTATTAGTAGTGCATAGTGGAAAACATTTGCAAGTATAATATTAATCTTAGCCAGCATAGACATTTTGAACTATTCCTAATATAGCTACCATCTAAATAGTGGTGTCCACCATAAGTAAACGGCAGGTTATACAACTAAAGCCATACAAGGCGCGTATTGGATATTGGATTTCCAGCAAAAGGTCAGGCCAAGGAACTTCCCATTGCCACATGGGATGCCCCGAGAACCTATCCGGCTTACTGGCCAACACAAGGCCGGTTTCCTCCCTGCCCGAGAGTAATACCTAAAGATATGCCATCCCCGGTCGTTTGTGACCTTTATCCGAGGATCCTCAACCAAAAAGCAATATCACACAGTAATAAATGTACAACATCCACATGAGTTAAGTATCTGGGCTCCATACCCTGATACCACCCTTTTTCAGAAGGAATGGACATATCCTAGGGGTACGACCCCTACAACCTTGCCGCATCTTTCCTGTTTTGACCTATTCCGGGGTTTGACGTCCTGATGCAATCTCGTCCACAAAGCCACGCTTTTTCACAAAGCCATGCTTCGATCAACAAATGATCAGCAGCACTTCGTATGCCACATTACCAAATTGGAAAATGTATCACTAGTAACCATCAACTACATAACCTCTGAGCTCGTACGTCTCACAGAAGGGAGTTAAGCTAAGAGAATAAATCTCCTCCACCAAACAGAAATGTATTTGATAAAAACCAGCTTTATATCTCAAAGTGTAACGTCAGATACACATCCACACTAGTCTGTTCCGGGTTCGAACAGAACCCAAGGCACTTCCAAAGAAGCCCTTGCACTCTGGGAATTTCCAATACCAATTGGACTCCCCATCAAATATGGAGATCTCTATACCGGGCTCTAATCGATGCAGAGTCATTCGACGGGTTATCCTTTCATTCGAAAATACTCGGTCTTCACTACCGGTCTTCAAATGTTATCCATAACGTCGTATCATTATTCGGAATGGGTTGTATGAGACAAGGTCCTCTCCCAGCTAAACCGAATAATGAGCGTAATATTTAAAAACATATGGATATTGGGATTTCAATTAAGCCATAACTTAAAACCCAAAACTTTCTTTGCAAATGGTCTAAACAAATTACTATTTTCAAATCTTTAAACAAAAAGTTTCACTTCACAAAGTTCGCCAATCTTCCACAAAGGTTAATTCATAGTTTTCAAAACTATTTACAATTCCATATCTTTTTATATAAAAGATACGCCCTCAAGATTCTCTTCAATTTGGAAACAAAGTTCACAGTTCTTTCACAAAGATTCAATTATAACTTTCAAAACCATTTACTTTTCAAATTGGATTAACTCATCCAATCATTAAATCAAAAACTCAATCCATAGCTTTCAAAACCATTCCCAAAGATTCATTCATAACTTTCAAAACAATTCCCGTTTCAAATCTTTTATATAGAAGATACACTATTTAAAATCCTCTTCAATTTCAGATGAGGTTCAATCATCTTTCACAAAGAATCATTCATAGTTTTCAAAATTATTTCAATTCCATTTCAAACTTGAAATCTTTCAACTCAAATTGGAAATCCTTTCTTTCTATGAAAGCTATTATTGTTTGAACAAATAGTTTTTGTTTCGAAAAAATTCGATTACATTTG
The DNA here is from genome assembly GCA_030765085.1 of Allium cepa. NCBI lineage: Eukaryota > Viridiplantae > Streptophyta > Magnoliopsida > Asparagales > Amaryllidaceae > Allium > Allium cepa. The sequence continues at coordinate 437,514,646 of CM060935.1, read as the reverse complement.
CACAATTTAAAGCCCTTCTAGTATAAAACTTGGGTTAAATTTAAATTCTCAAAACAATACCTTTTAAAATGGTTTAAACCCATATATACACTTTTATAACTTGTATACCCTTTTTAAACCATAATTTCCAAATATAGAATTCAATTTCAAATTTTGAATTTAAATTCAAATCAAATTATTTCAAAACTTAATCAAGTTATTCAAAATAACTTTTATTTTTTGAAACTCCTTTTCAAAAGCTTTCAATTCCAATTCCAAAACTATTTTGGATTCAAAAATTCAATCTTTAAAATCATTAAAAATCTATGACTTTACTAATTTCCTCGTGCAATCCATATTTGTGTGTGTATGGTGTAGTCCAGGGATTTTACACAATAGTGCAACAACATCAATCATCACATCACAGATTCAAGCACATCAACATCGATATGCGGTATAATCTTATATCGCTTATCTTCATTCATAGATTCATAGATAAATAATATAAATTTATCACAGATAAATAAATTACATTCATCACAGATCACATCAAGACAATTCATAGCACAGAGCATAACATATCAGGGATATCAAACAATTCAACAATCAATAGAATTCAAACATCCATAAGTAATATTAATTAATCATCTGGTTAATTTAAACCAGGTTAATTGTTAATCCAGGTTAATTAACATTAATTACTTACAATTATTTTTATTAATTAAACTTTAATCATTTGTTAATTAACCTTAATAAATAAATTAATTAGATTTTAATAATTTGATTATCCTTTAAATTAATCTCTTTAATTAATTTATTAACCCTTAATTAATTACCATTTAATTAATTACAATAAGTGATTATTCCTAATTAATTTTTATTAATTAATTAAATTTTATTTAATTAATTATCCTCAATTAATTACCCTTTGATTACTTATGTGAATAAATCATTAATTACATAATTAAATTTAAAAGATAACCCTTTTTATCTTTTAATTAATTACCTAAATTAATTACCCTTTCATTAATTAATTCCTTTGATTACATTCAATAATTATCCATTAACAAATTACCTTAATTTATCACACAAGGTGATTAACCTTTAATTATTAAATGATTAAATAAATCACCTTATTTAATTAATTACCTTGATAAATTATCCATTTAATTAACCATCCTTTAATACATTAAGTAATTAATCATTTAATCACTTAAAATCTTTAAATTAAATTAAGGATTAAAATACTTCATTTAATCACAATATTAAGTTTATTTAAAAATAAACTTTCAAAACAAAGGTTATACATATATGTATTAAACTCTTTCAAACTTAGTAAAAAATATCTTTTAAAACCTTTAATTAAGTTTCTAACTTAAAAAAACATGTTTTGTTCAAAAAACATTGATCAGGAAAATATTTAAACTTGATTAAATTTAATTTTTTTTTTTAAGCTGGACAATCTCTTGTTTTAAAACTTGCTCTCGTTTCAAAAACCCGAGTCACACCCACGAAATCCCGAACACAACTTCTAGTCGAGCCCTCCCTTCTTCTGCTTCGAGACGCTCACGTGAACAACTTTGAATTTTTCCCAAAAAAACCCTTTCTTCCCTAAATGTTCAAATCGCCAGATATACACAGTTCTGTGTGCACGTGCATGAACGTTTCAACGAACTCCAGTTGACTTTGCCGACACCAACATGTCGACGATCCCTCACTCGTATGCTCAGACCACCCAACTTTACACTATCACCTGAGAATCAAAATTTGAGCTCATCAACAACAACCTGGATTGAAATAGTTCATCAAAACCTCCTCGCCATGCCAACCAAGCACATTAGAGGCCACGTGAACCCCACAAGAACTACGGCAGTACCCCACGTATCGTTTCCACCCGAACCGATCAACTCCGGTGCCTCATCGCCATCAAACGATTTCGACAAACAACTTCAACCCATTCCGGTCCTTAAACCCTACAACGCTACCTCACCTCTTTCACGATGATCGAAAATCACTGTGATAATTTTTTCGATGATCACCAACCTTCCAACTATCACCTTGATTCAACACGACACCAACCTCCTTGCTAATCGTCGGATATTGACGATTTCAACCATTATATTCAAATCGAAAATCTATAGGATTTTCAAATCTAAAAATCTTGTTTTTATTGCTAAAATTCATGATTGTTCAATACAAATTCGGTCATGCAAGTTAAACAAGATAGCATGATACGCTACTGACATGTTTTTCTTTGTTTTTTCACTGTAAATTTAAATTTTCCAGTTAATTACTTAAGAATTTTTCTTGGAATTATTTTTAAAATTAAACATATATTCTTACAATCATTTTCTCTTTAAAACCCAAAGTTTAAAATTGATTCATTTAGAATCTGAATTTATTTATGATTTTGGGGCATGTTATTTAAACAGAGAAGACATATATATATATATATATATATATATATATATATATATATATATATATATATATCTTCAAAAACATAGACGTTTGCATACATATATAGACATGCTATGATTTCACTACAACAGATCTCAATCACAAATATCAGGCATTTATCACACGCAATCAAAATATCAGAGGGGATAGCTTGCTCACCTTGGATTGAAGACAGAGGATAGTGATCAGAAACCTGTTTATTTGCAACTGGAATCAGAGGATTGCTTTAATCTTTGAATTGTTATCTGGCTTGAATTTGAGATGCTTCGGATTTGCTTGATTTTCTTTTGTTTTCCAGATTAATTTCCAGGTTTTAAGTTGCCACAAATTTTTCGGACTTGATTGTTTAATGTTTAAGATGCTTTTGAGTCTTGGCTTCCAGTTTTTTTCTTTTCTTTTCTACACTTGATCCTTGAATTGTTTCCAGGCTTTTGAGAGAATTTTTTTGATTTTTTTCTTTTTATTTTCTTCTTTCTCTTCTGGTTTGCTTTCTTTATTTATCTGATTTGATTTGCTTGCTTGATCCCTGACTTAATTATTTTGAAACAGCAACCAAGTTTTGAACTTTTTTATTACAGATCTGTTTGTTTACAGATTTTGAAATGAGAAGATAAAAGAGAAGTGAGGTCCGATTTTTCTTTTCCTATGCCTATTTTCTATAATTCTAAAAGAAAAGTTTATTTTCTTGCCACTTGTTGCATCCATTAGTTACACTTGTTAATCTCATGAGTTACAAAGCTTATACAAGTTTTAATCCTTAATTATTAACCTACAAATGTCATTTGCAATGAAATTTATGTTTATATCCTTGCTTTAAATAAATTTTGAATTTTTTTTAAGCCTTACTTTTTTTTAATTTATAAAACATGTTTTATGTTTTTTTTAAATCTTTTAGTAATTTAAGCAAATCATAATTAGTTATATTTATTTATGCATTTTTTTTCCATATATTTATACAACTTTGAATACCCCCTTTATCTTATAATTTACTTAATTTTATATATTTACAAACTATATTTTTAAAAGAAAATGTTCAAATCCTATTTTAAACTCATTTTGTTATTATACTTTTAAATGTACATATATACATACAAATTACATTTAGTTATGTATAAATTTTAACATCAAACTTAAGTTATTATACTTAAATTTATATAAATAATATTAGTGTTGAAAATATTCAAATTTAACTTTTTGAAAATTATTGTATTAATTTCAAAATAAATTTCCCAAAAAATTATATTATAACTAGGAAACAATTATTTATTTATTTATTTTGAACATAGTGTTTTTAAATTCAGTTTATTTTCTAAAATATTTATTTTAGAGTTTCGAATTTTTCCCAAAAAACCCTTTCTTCCCCAAATGTTCAAATCGCCAGATACACACGGTTCTGAGTGCACGTGCATGAACGTTCCGGCGAACTCCGGTTGACTTCGCTATCGCCAACATGTTGACGATCCCTCACTCGTATGCTCGGACCACCCAACTTTACAATATCACCGGAGAACCGAAATTTGAGCTTATTGACAACAACCTGGAACGAAACAGTTCATCAAAACCTCCTCGCCGTGCCAACTAAGATCGTCAGAGGCCACGTGAACCCCACCAGAACTACGACACTACCCTACGTCTCGTTTCCACCCGGACCGATCAACTCCGGTGCCTTATCGCCATTACACGAATTCGAGAAACAACTTCTACCCATTCTAGTCCTTAAACCCTACAACGCTACCTCACCTCCTCCACGACGATCGAAAACCACTGTGATCATTTTTTCGATGATCACTAACCTTCCAACTATCACCCAGATTCAACACGACACTAACCTCCTCGATAATCGTCAGATATTGATGATTTCAACCATTCTTTTTAACACGAAAATCCATATGATTTTCGAATCTAAAAATCTTATCATTATTGCTAAAATTCATGATTCTTCAATACAAATTTGGTCATGCAAGTTAAATAAGATAGCATGATACTCTGTTGACATGTTTTTCTTTGTTTTTTCACTGTAAATTTAAATTTTCCTGTTAATTACTTAAGAAATTTTCTTGGAATTATTTTTAAAATTAGACATATATTCTTACAATCCTTTTCTCTTTAAAAACCAAAGTCTGAAATTGATTCATTTAGAAGGTCTGAATTTATTTATGATTTTGGGGCCTGTTGTTTAAACAGAGAAGACATATATATATATAAACACATACGTTTGCTTACGTATATAGACATGCTATGATATTCACTACAACAGATCTCAATCACAAACATCAGGCATTTATCACAGATAATCAAAATATCAGAGGGGATAGCTTGCTCACCTTGGATTGAAGATAGAGAACAGTGATTAGAAACCTATTAATTTGCAACTGGAATCAGAGGATTGCTTTGATCTTTGAATTGTTATCTGGCTTGAATTTGAGGTGCTTCAGATTTGCTTGATTTTCTTTTGTTTTCCAGATTATTTTCCAGGTTTTAAGTTGCCACAAATTTTTTGGACTTGATTGTTTAATGTTTGAGATGCTTTTGAGTCTTGGCTTCCAGTTTTTTCATTTCTTTTCTACACTCGATCCTTGAATTGTTTCCAGGCTTAAGAGAGAACTATTTTGATTTTCTTTCTTTTTATTTTCTTCTTTCTCTTCTGGTTTTCTTTCTTTATTTCTCGGATTTGATTTGCTTGCTTGATCCCTGACTTAATTGTTTTGAAACAACAACCAGGTTTTGAACTTTTTTTTATTACGGATCTGTTTATTTACAGATTTTGAAATAAGAAGATAAAAGAGAAGTGAGGTGTGATTTTTCGTTTCCTATACCTATTTTCTATAATTCTAAAAGAAAAGTTTATTATCTTGCCACTTGTTTCATCCATTAGTTACACTTGTTAATCTCATGAGTTACAAAGCTTACACATGTTTTAATCCTTAATTATTGACCTACAAATGTCATTTGCAATGAAATTTATGTTTATATCCTTGCTTTAAATAAATTTTAAAATTTTGTTTTTAAACCTTACTTTGTTTTAATTTATAAAACATGTTTTATGATTTTTTTTAAATCTTTTGTTAATTTAAGCAAATCATACTTAGTTATATTTATTCATGCATATTTTTTTTCATATATTTATACAACTTTGAATACCCCTTTTTATCTTATAATTTACTTAATTTTATATATTTAAAAACTATATTTTTAAAATAAAATGTTAAAATCCTATTTTAAACTCATTTTATTATTATACTTTTAAATGTATATATATACATACAAATTACATTTAGTTATATATAAATTTTAAAATCAAACTTAAGTTATTATACTTAAATTTATATAAATAATATCAGCGTTGAAAATATTCAAATTTAACTTTTAAAAAATTATTATATTAATTTCAAAATAAAATTCCCAAAAAATTATATTATAACTAGGAAACAATTTTTTTTATTATTTTGAACATAGTATTTATAAATTCAATTTATTTTATAAAATATTTATTTTAGATTTTCAAATTCAAAATGTAATTCAAAATCAATCTATATACATATATTTATCCAAATTTTCAATTTAATCCACAATTAAATTTATAATCAATATAATATTCAAAATATTTATTTCTGTATTTCCAATTAGAATTCTATTTTGAAAATCATTTTGATATACATTTGTATTAATAAAAAAACAAATATTTATTTTATATGGAAAATACCAAATTAATTCACAATTTAGTTTCTAAAATTAAATTAATTTCCAATTTGAATTTGATTTAAAAACAGGAATGTTACAATGGGAATATATAAAATGTGTTAAGGGGGATATAGGTAACGCCTTAATGTTATTTTAATACTTTTACTTTACATAGACATGTTATAATAGCGTACACTACTACATAGTGGATAGTTCCATGGATCCTTAGAGGGTGGAAATCTCTAACATCCTTTAAGTTACTTGTATTTCAGTTGAATTGAATCTGTTGATATAAGAATGTTAATCCTAACTCAAGTGTTTTGTGCTTTTCTTTATGCTCGGGTCAGACTAAGTGTCATAGCATTTGAGACTCACATTTGGAGCTCTGCTTGAAGATCTATCTATATCAATTCAGCTATCCAATTATTTCATTCAGACTTGTCATTTGTTTGTATTCGAGACTACGTTGTATTGGAGATATTCTATTGTATTTTATTACAAACTTTCTTCTTTTTATAGTAGCTTCATGAAATACTATTTATCTATTCTGCGGCTTATTGTTATATTACTCTGTGTCTATGATTCTGTGATTGATTTATTTACTGTATATGCTGAGTTTTGCCAAATATAAGTTAACAATATAATGTTTTGAGAAATTCAAGTCCAACATGTGTGAATGCGAATGGTTCAAAATACTGGGTCGTTACAGTTCCCCGTGATGTTAGTTACTTGCTCTTCAAATTCATGCCATTCTGACTTACCATTTATGAGATATCGCATTTTCCACGGAGTTAGGATCGTTCTGGCTGAAATGATACGATCATTCAAGAACGATGTAAGCTGATCGTTCAAGTTTCTCCAAATGATTTGCGATTGATATGATAAGTTCCTTTATATAATATTTTAAAATTTCCACAGTTTTGTGTCATTTCGATTTTGCACTTGTGAGATATTGATCGATCATTATTGATTTGAATTGTTCTATGGATCGATCCATATGGACCATGGCCGATCGACCCAACTTCATCACAGGGCCCAACGATCCATGATATGGTCCCCACATGGTGTAATGTAATTGTCCTTCAAATTTCATGTCCATTGCCTATATAGATTTTGAGTTGTAGATCGATCATCGTCCTCAAAAATTGCCAAAAAGATCGTCGAAATACCCACTTCAAGGTTGACCCGAAGCGAGATCCAAAGTAACCTCCTTTCTGACTCGAAGCATGTGTTGAAAATTCTCGCCCGGGGTTAGACTTAGGTAAACTCCAAATTTTCTCCAAGTAAACGTGACTCTGTCTCCAAGCATGAAAAACCATCGTTGTCGATCGTTTTTCTCCAAAACGGTGGTGTCGATCATTTTTCTCCAAGCAATCTCCAAGCAAATATGCATCTGACTCCAAGCTCAATCCAACACTTCAAAATTATGCAACTCTAAGCGAACCATTCATCGACTCCAAGCATGTGGCAAATTTTCTCGGATCCGACTCCAAAAAAATTACCACTGATCTGTCAACATCGTTCCATCTTTTATTGTTTATTACTCGAGCATACAAACTCTAATCGACTTGAAATTTGGAATGTATCCTTATATGGCCTCTTTGTCACTCCATTCTAATCGCACCTTAATTAGGTCAGAAATTGGGATCTGATCCGATCTGTTGCCTAAGTGAAGTGTCAATTCCATACTTATCCATTTTTTGAGTGTTGTTCATCCGAATCCATTCAACTATCATCTATAGTTTCAACTATAATCAATTTCCAATCCATCCATTTCAAATCCGTGATATCCCGGCTTAACCAAAAGGTAGGATTACATTTGCCCCTAAAAAATGCCTTGCGATAGGAAGGTGTGGTTTGAATTGATATAAATCCCGAATCTGAAATCCATAATCCATCCATAGCCATATTATCCAGCACAGAATCTGATCCATTGCTAATCCAATTCTTTGATCTCTTTGAATCGTCAGCGAAATCCATGACTCTTTTAGGTCGGTATCTAATTCTAAATCCATTCCAAATTCATTAACCAAATCCGTGATCTCTCTAGATCATTTTATCCAAATCCGTATCCATCCAAAGAAGAATTTATTGTTTTTCATAGATGATATCTGATCCATGACCTCTTCGGGTCGTTAGCCAATTCGGGACCGCTATGGGTTTATATCCAAATCTGCGACCTCTCTGGGTCGATGATAGCTTCTCTTTGCTCTTGCGATACTCCACTCACTCTTTAATAAGAAGGGCACAATGATAAGTTGGTCAATCCTATCGCTCATAGGCGTAGCGGGCCACTTCCTGGTTTTTTCGGTTCTGTCTCACCGGCTGGGACATAGCACGATTTTTGGGGTATCCTTCTTTGGCCTCGATCCCTTGTTGAGGACTTAATTTATAGGGTATCCTACTTCGGCCTTGATCCTAGTTGAGGACTTAATCCATGAGTTATCCTTTTCCGACCTCGATCCTCTATTGAGGACTTAAACCATATAATCCATAATGTCGCATACCGAAGAGGGGATTCACGCCTTGCGGTTATTACCCCGTCTCTCTAGTCAGAACACAACCCCGACCTGTGTTATTTATTACATTAATCCATATTTAAGCATTCCAAAGTCCATTTTTCAAAGTATAAAATAGGAGACTGTACAAATAGAAAACTAGTAAGCCAAAATATCAAAAACCAGAGTTCGAAGTAAATAAGAAAAACAAAATTTCATAAACCTGAGCACTATGGTTCATTATCATCTCAGAGCATGCCTAGGGACCGCCCTCGATCATGTACATGTGTAAGTGACTTAGCCATATTACTGTGGAGTTTATTACTTATTCCATGACATCCCAATTAATTGATGATAAGTTGACAATGATGCCTTGATTCAGTGTCATTTTCATTCGAGGTTGATGGTGGCTACTCCCGTTCCACCGTCGTAGCCCATGTCCTCACGTATTGTTGCAGCTGACCACTCCTTACATGTTCCTCAACTATATCCTCTAAATGCCTTCAGTTTTTTGTATTATGCCCATCCATCTCATAGAATAAGAAATGCTTTGCTGATGCCCTCTCATGTTCGGAGGGTTCCCTCCTTATCGGCCTTCGGTATTGAAGGCGTATTCAAGTATCCAAATAAATCCTTTCTAAAGACTTAGCCAAATCTGCATAAGAAGAGGATTTTGGTTCTCTCCACTGCCTCTTTGACTCATTAATGCCATCATACGTTTTTCATTTTCTTTTATCATTCTTATTTATATCTCCTGGTGATCCTTTGCTTTGCACAACATTCACATCCGGCTTGTTGGCTCATGCGTCTTTCTGTCATAGGAACCTTTCTGCCTCATGATAAAACTGCCAGAGATCCATAGGTGGATCCCACACTAGTGAATCCTTAAACTCCATGCCTTCAGCATCTCCAGATACAACTACCATCAAAACCATGGATGGAACCGGATGATCCATCAATGCCGCTGCAGCATTAAATCGTGTTAGAAAACTCCTCGAGGACTCTTTGATCCTATGTTTCAGTGTTACCAAACTCATCACATTTTTGGGTCTCGAGATATGAACCCTAAACTGCCTCATAAACTTTTTGACCAATTCTATCCATGTGTCAATAGAATCACTTCAACTGCATGAACTACTGTGCAGTCATATCTTTTAAATACAGGGTGAAACACCATGCCATGACTTCCTCCGATGCCCCTAATACTTCCATGTACGGTATATACCTCAACATATGCATAGTTGGACCTGACTTTCCATCATAAACTTCTAATGTTGGCAGTTTGAATTCTGGTGGATTTCTAACATTCCTAATATTAGGAGCAAAGAGACTTCTATTTACATCTTCAAGATCTCTGTTCACCAATCCTGTCTCATAGCCCATCTGATTATCTCCGCAAGCCTTCTATTGTCATCTAGTGGTAACCTTCGATCATTACTTCAAACGTGCACCCCGAGTCTAAGAGGGAATCTTAGAACCTGTTTCTCTAAACATATCTACACATTCAGATTAACAACATACTGCTCAGCATTATCCAACAAGGATCGATCAGCCATGACCCATGTGCATGCCTTAGAGTTTAGATCGATCGGTGCCGATCGTTAAAGGATGATCGGTACTGATCGTTCAACGTTGGCCAAACACTACCCTTGGGTGCTCCACTCTGTCTTGGCGCATGTTGGCTTCATTTCCTCATGCTTTGTTCCGATTTCTAGCAGCTTCATCTGCTCCAGTTTCTTGATCCAAGTTCCAAGAAGTTTATCTTGCCCTAACTCCGTGGTTTTGTGTTCCGGCTTGTCCAGTCTATCGGAGTAGATTTTGCATCATTTCCTTCTATCTTTTGAACATTCGTTCCTGCATGTTGCTCATCATCGTCCCTATCTTATCTCTAGTGATCAAGACCGAGGTTTGACTTACTCCAGAAGATGCCTCTTGACTTCCTTCATGATCGCTCCTATTTGCCGTATATCTCCTTGTTGATGGTTATAATATTGCTCCAAATCCAAGCCCTTCAGTTGATTCCAATTCTGAACTACAAATCCACGTGGGCTTGCTTTCTCAGTGAAAGCACTAAAATGTTAGCGGCAAAAACGACCACCAACACTTATTTGTATGTGAAAGCTCCAATGTCCAATATTTAGATCCAGATAGAGAAATATATATTCACAAATCACAGAATAGACATACAATTTTTCCAATGGTCGGCAAACTCTGGCCTACATCCACTCTAATAATCTTTTATTTATACTGTAAGATTATAAGTATGGTTGTTTTTTGCCTTAGAAAAATAATGACGAAAGCGATAAGAGGTGATGAAGGAGAGCTAGTTGAAAAGTCCTTTGCTATGAGCCAAGTCTTCTGTATTTATAGGCGAAAACGTACATGGATCAGGTAGAAACTTCACCAGAAGAACCTCCAGATCGGTATAACCCGATCCGCCAATTTTCAAACCGATCACACACCATATAAATGATTAGTGCCAATCATTCATATTACCTCCAATGGGGTTAAGATCATTCATAGGAGGTCCACATGCCTCTAGTCCATGCTCTCAAAGTTTTGCGCCATTTCGACTTGCCATTTGTGAGATGTCGATCGATCTTTGTTGTTTTGAGTAGAAAATGGATCATTAGAGATCGTTCTATACTTGCTCCTTTTGGGGTGCGATCATTTTGGTGACTTCCCCAGGATTTTAGCTGTTGGCTTTGCAAATTTTGTGCCATTTTGACTTACTTTTTGTGAGATATCACGTTTTACGTGGAGTTGGAACCTTTTTGGCGGAAATGATATGATCTTTCAAGAATACTGTAGGCTGATTGTTCAAGTTTCTCAAATTGATGTGTGATTGATAAGGTAGGTTTATTTATGTAATATTTTACTATTCCTAGAGTTTCTTGTCATTTCGACTTTGTACGTGAGATATTGATCGATCATCATTGATTTGAGCTGTTTTATGGATCGATCCATGTGGATCATGATCGATCGATGCAACTTCATTGCGGGGTGCAGCGACTAATGATATGGTTCTCTCATGGTGTAAAGTAGTTGTTCTCTAAATTTCATGCTGATTGCCTTTATATATTTTGAGTTATAGATTGACCATTATCGAAAAACCCACTTCAGGGTTGACCCGAAGCGAGACCCCAAGTAATCACATTTCTAACTCGAAGTAGGTGCTGAAAATTCTGGCCTAGGATTAGACTCGGGTAAAATCCAAATTTGCTCCAAGTAAACGTGATTCTGACTCCAAGCATGAAAATCGATCGGTGCAGATCGTTTTTCTCCAAGCAATCTCCAAGCAAACATGCACCCGACTCCAAGCACAATCCTTCACTTCAAATTTCTTTGACTCCCAGCGAACCATGCGTCGACTCCAAGCAAGTAGAAAATTTTTCCGAGCCCGACTCCAAGCAAATTACCATGATCCATCAACACCGATCCACCTTCTTTTGTCCATAACCCGAGCATACGAACTCCAATCGACTTGAAATTTGAAATGTAGCCTTATGTGGCCTTCCTTGTCATTCCATATAAATTGCCTTTGGTTAGGTCAGAATTTCGGGATCCAATCTAATCTGTTGCATATGTAAGGTACCAATTCCAATATTATCCATTTTTTGAGTGTTGTTTGTCCAAAAACATTCAATTATCATCCATAGTTTCAACTGTAATCGATTTCTAATCCATCCATTTTAGCTAAATCTATGGTCCCAGCTTGACCAAAAGACGGGATAACATTAATATAATTTAACTATATTCTATACTCTAAATTTTTATAAGAATCAAAAATAAATAAAATCTCATTTTGAGAATCTTTTAAAAACATTTGAATAATACAACAATAAATCCATTAAAAATGCATATTCTGGAGCCAACATCGCTCTATAAAATATCATTACATAGTATAAAAATTTTTAGAGATCCAAGTTGCTTTTCGACAACTCTAATCATACGAAAAAATATAAGTATCAGCATACTATAAAATTCAATTCACCAACAGGTGGAGTTCCGTTTTAAAATTCACACCATCAATCCATACAACAATTCGTTTATCGCCAAATAATCAAATTCAAACATTTTTGTTTTAATTAAATCACTTTAATATTACAGCTTCGATACAAGGTTGTTATAGAACCACTTATGAAAATTGTGTCCTCGCAATTTATAAAGAGACATTGCACTAAACTCTGACATTAACATTTTTCGCATTGTACAATCAAGTTGAAACTCATTCAGTTCACTAATGGGTTAATATTGAAATCAAACTTATATAAGTTATAAACTTAAATGGATTCATTTATTAATCTTTATTTCTACGCATGCAAAATTTACGAAAAAATTTACAAGTGTTTGAATTTCTAAATAAATCGGTAGAGTCTCATTTGTATAGAGAGTTTGCAATTTCACAATTATAGTATATACAATATACATCGGCCATATAATCGGAAACACAATGTATATTAATATTTGTAACACTTATATATTTTAATCTAAAAATGTACCTTTATTTAGCGTTTTAAAACGAGCTATCATACTTTTATACGAGTATAAGTGAGCTATCATCGCCATTTAGTCCAAATATGCTTCTTAAGTACCTGTTCTCAACTTATGTTGAATATTAGTCACATAGAAGAAGTATAACCATTATACATTCGTTTAATTTACAAACACATACGATCGGCAATTTCTAACAATGGTTTTAAGCGACAAAACAAAAAGTTTGATAATGTTTTGAAAAGTAAATCATCATATAGCATATTAAATTTCCACAACAACCTACCGATTACTAAAATGTTGAGTATAACTTAAATTATATGAATTATTCTACAACTATCAAATTCTGGAAATACATCACATACTCGGGCCTGCCTCGTTAAACTCCATTTTTGGCCGTGAAACATTAAAATCCTGCATAACACTTCAAAAGAAAGTTGTATGTTAGATTCTTAGCTCTTTGGAAGGGATAAAATCATTAAAATCACACAAAAGGTTCAAAAGATATGAACGTAAGAGTTCGGTTCAGTTTTGAGCAATTTCTTAATTAAGGACAGCGAACATTATTCATATTTATTCATGTTTATATCTTCAGAAAACTCAAATATTTGGAAAGTTATAAATAAAAAAGTAGTTACTCATGCAATTACCTAATTGTAGAATATGTTAGTATATGATTTTTGTTTGATGATAATAAACATATATATATATATATATTCATTTAAATGTGTTTGTTATTGTACTATTTTATTTTCACATAATTAATTAAATAAATATTTGTCGAATAAAATAAATAACACATAATTTAAATTCAAACAAATATTTTATTCAAACGAATATTTTATTACAATTTTGAATAGTATAAATTTGAGCATTCACTATATATACACAATTTCAATTACAATTCAATTTCAAATTACAATATAATTTTTCACTATGCAGTTTTTACATACATTTTCACCTCACTACATGTCACTCATTCACTCGTATTTATCTTAAACTCTATTCCAGATTGAATCCAACATCTGAATTAATTGCAAAATAAACATTGATGCGGTAAAATTAAAAAAGAAAATATCTTGCAGTAATTTAAAGTGTGGATTTTGAAAATGTTATTTGCCTCAGTTTTTTGGGTTATTCGTCATTATCTTACACGAATAGCTTGTAACATGCACAATGTATCACTGTACATGTCACAAGGCTGTGTACAACGATGTACACTTGATAAAACTATAGGATAGATGTGCACAAGGTCAAACCCAACCAAATGGTGGATTCAAATCAACCGAAAATGCTCAATCAAAGCAATAAATAGTAATACAAAAGTGCAATCACACCAGACCATGCAGATGTATACACATCAATGAAAAGTCAGACTTCAACATACAACATCTATAACAAATGCACAAGTGTAGCCTCAACGATTCGGTACACATAAAGAATTGCTCCAGACTGCATGAGCAATTATAAAAAGGCCAATTGAAACATCTATTCAGATATGGGATGCAATAAAGCAGTGGACATAAAGTCAACCTGAAAGCATTTCAGAAATGAAGTAGTGGAATAGTACTGGTGCAAAGAACAGTGAGGAAAAAAACGTAACGATAAATAGGAAATCACAGTGAACAAGTGAATATGGCAACATGAGCATGCAACAATCATACACTCACAACATACATGTATACATACATGCATACACACACACATATTCAGTTCAAAGAACAAAGCCATGAATACAAGGTGGAGAATTATATATGAATGACCACAAATTGTTTCAAGCTACAGATTAAACATCAATGGACAAGACTGCAATTCAAAAGGAGACAACAAATACAAGGCAACCCGGTTTAACAAATGCAAAGCACTAGAATAAAAAGTGCATATGAAAAATATATCAGACCGGAACAAAGAAATGCAACACATACAACAAGGGCTCAAACTAGTACCAGACTTCAAATGCTCAAAACAACAACAAACTTCAAGAATAAAAAACAACAATATGCACACCAAAAATACTATACCAGACCATCACATGAAAACCACATATACACATGTATACAACGAATTCGAGTTCAAACAAATCAACATACAAAATAAAGCACAAATCACATACCAATCTCGTGTCATTCGAACTCGTATCAATTGAAGCTACAGAGAGCAACTCAAGCAAATCGATTGATGAAGCAACCAGAAGCAAAAGCAAACCTCAATCGATCAATTTTAGTAGCGGTGGCTTCAATCGAACGAAGCCCTGATTTTCTCAAAGAGAATGAAGCAGACATTGCAAAGCAAATAAGATAGTCGGCTGAAGTAAAAGGGAATAAATGGTTTCCTCTTTATTTGTTTATGGGCTGGCTGTTGTTATTTGATATTTGGGCTTAAATATTTAAAAAGGGTTTTTCTTAGTTTAATTTGAAATTTTCTTTTAAACTTGTGTAAAATTCTAGTTGTGTGACTAGTTACGAACTACGGTTGTGTAGTTCGAGAATTCGCAACTCAATGGCTGAGTTGTGGATGGGTTTTGAGCGTAGAGTTATGTTAGTCATTAGCAGATATCACAAGTTCACATATGTAAGCCTCTGACTACTTAATTTCTAGTAGAAAGCTTGGGGGCAGCACGTAAACAAAGTTTTGCCGAAGCTGGGTAAATCTGTGTTGTTCAATTTCTTCTTTTATTATTTTGTTATTATCTGTGCTGCAATTATTTTATACATTTCCATGTTAATTTTTATTATTACTAGCATCACCATATTCATCCCCCTCTAGAGTGAAATCGATCGTACACAAATTAACAGAAAAGGACTCGACAAAATCGGATTAACCGTTTGAAAGTTACGATCAAAACAAATAAGCGTTGTTTTGTGAAGTTGAATTTTTAAGACAGCGATTGGATTCAATTTCAAAATAGTTTTAACACATTAAACTTCAAATGTTTGTGAAGTGATTAACATGAAATTTTTTTAATATTAAAACATCTCTCAAACAGAAAAGGATTCATCAAAATTGGACAATCCAATCAAAAGTTATGCACATATTTATTAAGCACTTTCAAAGTATAAAATTTCTAAAATCTTATTTCCTTTCAACTCATGTTATACTTAATTATCGATATGCATTTTATTAATGCAATGTTTCGATATTAAATTATTGAATTTGATCTGCTATTTTATTTAAAGTAAAATCCATGCTGCTATAATTTAACATATGAAACATGCCACTGCTCGCATTTCATTAAAACAAGTTGCAAACAAACCTATTTTTAATTTCTAGAACTTGTATACCATTTATCAAACATGAACAAGTTATTACTTCTTTAACTTGTTATCTCTTTGCACACTATTCAAGCAAGTTACGAAGCAATCATCAATTCAGTAAAAACTATAAAAAATAGTGTGTGTATACATGCAACTGATATGCACAAACACGGTGATGTCAAGTTATTAAAATTAGTATTCTTCAACCAATAACACAACTTGTCAATATGTGAAGAGTAAGAGCTAGATTTGTTTAAATAAGAAAAGTATTAGATTTCAACATGTTTTCTATTATACGTCAGCTTCTATCTAATATTTTCTTAGAAGTTCACACTTGATTAAATTAGTATATAATACTGCAGATAGGGAGATGTTATTAATATTATTAAGATGAATCTTCATGTTATATTATCTTATAGATGCATATACATAAGCCAACCCTAAATCAAACAATGTGCCACTGCCGCTGGATGTGGAAAATTTATAATTTTACTAAATAAACACATTTTAAATAGAAAACCAGTCCATGAGGGCATGTGCTTTTAACTTTTGTTACTATGCATACTCGGCTTACTTCTGTAAGAATTACCCACAAGTAGTTTCAGTGTAATGGATTACTTAAAGTGTATAGAGTATGAGCAAGCAGGTATGATTTTTCCAATCTTTATATTTGAATATGCCATACTAATAGTTTTTCTAACAAAAGTGATGACTGTAAGTCTGACTGAACCATGTCTAAAACTCTTTGTTTTCCATAGTGGCCGTCTTGTCTTTAACAAAACATGTTATATATGTTATTAATCTTATGTCATAAGAGCTTCAGGTTTAACATACTTCAGTTACTTAAACTTCACATAAATGCTTAAAGAATACTTGACATAAAAGCTTGATTCCAATCATCAGCATAACATTAAATCCACGGATGAGACTACAAATATTGCCACATATTTTGTTGCTATCTCAATGGCTTATTATGTTGAACAATAGAAAAATATAAAAGCATTGTAAGTGGTGTAAAAACGCTAAAATGTGTTATTATAGTCCTAATCTATACAAAATAGGATATTAATCTCAACAACTTCTTTGTTTGAGATTTTAACCCAATGATCAAACATAACTCCATTTTTCTACATAAAGGTTGAAAATTTTAATATATTTTCCAAATCATTTAAATCCCTAGCATAATTAGAAACCCTGCCAAAATGAACACAATAAAATTTAAGTCGTTGACATAATTATAAACCCGTTCTAAATAACACCATAGCATTCGAGTCACAAACATAGATAGAAATTCTTTCCAAACAAATACTTTACTTTCATGGTAAAAATGATTTAGCAAAATTGATAACTCGCAATATTCTTTTTAAAAATATTATTCATCTTCAAGATACCTTCCTTTGAAATCATTATATATTATCAAAAATTTCATATGATACTTTACTCTAAATAAAACATATAGTTCATTGCATCTCTTACAATGTTATTTTTCTTTCAGACATTTTCTTTCCAAAAGTCATTACATATGCATATATATACATTTATCAAAACATTTATTCCGTTTCGAAATAATATTTAACTTACTTAAACCTTTATTTCCTTTTTAAACATTGTTTATAATACACTCATAATTATATATAATAATTTAAATATTATAACTCAAAATACTATGTCCAATTATCTCGTCCAAATGTGCAGAAATCCCTATCGCTTGTGTTGATCAGGCGCATCATTCAAAATTCGTAAAGCACTCAATGGGTAATTTAACACAAAATTATTTTCTATGTGATATGCATATATCTTTTAATACTTTATGCCTTTATAAAATATTTGCTTGCCTATAGTAAACATAATCAAGTTCCATACATATGCATATCTAATAACAAAAGATTTTAATTCAAATAGATGCTTGCTTTTATTAAATTTCTTCCAATTAGTCTTAACGTTATTATAGAAATAATAATTTACTAATAAAAATTCCATAGTACACATTCATCCATAAATATTTCAAGCAAACATTAGAATTTTAATTCATCTTAATATGGCTACACATACGATTTAATGTTTCATTTTATAATATTTCTTGCGATAACAACACTACTGAAGACACTACAAAGTCCTTATTGTTATTATTGAGCAGGTTTCAAATCTTAATAGTGATTCCCACTCAATATTAACTTGACATAATCACTTGTAGTTTTTAAAACAACCAAGCATCCATCAATCAATTTTTTTTATCTTATTTTTTTATTAAGTATATTTTCAATTCTGAATTTAATTAAATATATATTATTTATCATTCTATATGTTATAGCTATTAATTGCTTAGACATTTTTATTATTCCCCAACGATTCTATTTTATAGAAACCGTTGGCTTTTATTAATTGTGACGCCCCACCTCTATACTCACGCTAGCTAAGGACACTACGGAGTAATGCCGTCAACTAGTGTGAAGAATAAGGTTGTTGATGAGCGACCATCCGTGTAATTGCTTTGTGCGAGCATTGATATGTCAGGTAGTATAACATGCATTTCATTTCAAGAGGAAATCCGACACATCGATAAAAACCCAAAGCTACTACACAATGGCTATATGATCATCGAAAACAAATATAGAAATAAGCATAACACAATCAGTCACAGATATCCATATCACAAAGGCGGAAATAGATATGAACATATATAACACTTAGAAGTGTTTATCAGAGTAGTGGTCAAACAAGATCCACAGTATAACAAAAGAACAGATACAAGTGCTAGACAAAAGAATATGTATACATCAAGGAGTCTCTATCTCGAATGTATAACAACAAAAAACTACCAATATAGTGTAGTTAGCCAAAAGTCAGGTAATACTCCCAGATGAGGAGTCAAGTAGAAGCACCTGTAACATCTCGGTCTGACCCAAGTATTATTTAATAAGAAAATAATAATCGGGTCAGTCTAGCTATAAATATCAGATAAAATGAGATGGAATAAGAGATATAACAAAACGTATAATAACAATAATGCCATACTATGAAAAGTATACATTTGACAACAACAAAAATCATACAATATCTCAAGGAATCTCATAACATCAAAAAGAATGTCATATTCTTTACTCTATTCACCAAACCACAAATATTGACATCATATCGATGCCAATAATAAAATTTGGTGAAACATAAATTCTAGAGATCATCAATTAGAAATCCATAAATCACAAAAGGGGGAGGCCTATCATAAACGGGAGCATGTAAACTCACCAACACGTGTACCACAAATGGAACGCTATTCCATGGTCGCTAACCATAAATTCGAAACATCGACGCAGTACAAACGGTACGTCCAATGAATCGAAAAGCCAGGACATTGATGTAGTACAATAACGGTACATCTGATGAACCGAAACTCAAACAGTTCGGAACATTGACGTAGTACAATAACGGTACGTCCAATGAATCGAAAATACGGGACATCGATGTAGTACAATAACGGTACATCCGATGAACCGAAACTCAAACAATTCGGAACATTGATGCAGTACAATAACAGTACGTCCAATGAATCGAAAAGCCGAGACATCGATGTAGTAGAATAACGGTATATCCGATGAGCCAAATATCATAAAAGAACATGGGTCGCTAGCTCATAAAAGAAATGAGACGAAGCTCAATAGGACGAGGTACTGTCCCCCACATTGACAAAGAGACATCGCACATTGCTAGTCTAAACCATAAAATGATCATCATCGATCATCAAGAAGTGTCAATTACACTAAGCTAGTAAATATATGAGTTTAGCTTCATGTCCCATAACCACTAGCTTAACTTAAATATTTACAAACAAACTATAAGTCTCCACTCGAAAATTGTCACAAGAGATTCAATCGAACAAGTCCAAGAATTAACCGACGAAGTAAACGCAAGCATTTCATACCACTTGTTTTACTAAGCTGTTTAATTAGATTTCTCATACGAGTGAGGTAAAGGTTTGTATATACTAATAGATTGGAAAATGGTTTTATAAACAAGCTTTGTATTAAAATAGTGTTGAAATAGTTTTGATGAAAGAGTTTTGATATTTAGTACTAGTGTAGAAACCTTTTCATTTTGAAAACAAGTCAAAAAAATTGATTGTAGAAATAATCAATCACCAAAAATTCACATTCGAAGACGTGAATTAAATCCAAAGAAATCGATACCAAATCCATTGAAATGGATATTCCCAAAAATCCCAAAAATAGAAGTTATCAAAGTCGACAAAGGTGATAACAACTAATTGGAGAAAAAAAATCGATTAAAAGTTGGATGTTCAAACCCAAAGGAAAATTGGGCAAAAGCAGCAAATTCAGTCGAATGGACCAGGGTGGTCAGTCGACTGACTCAGATCTGGAAACTTTCTGTTTCCAGGTCCAGTCGAGTGGTTAGTCGACTGAATCATGCCTGGAAACCTTCAGTTTCCAGGCTCAGTCGACTGAGCCATAGTAGTCAGTCGAGTGACACTGGCCCAGGAAATTTCCAGGGATCGGTTCAGTCGACTGACCCTCTGATTCAGTCGACTGAACTGGGAGTTCTAGTGCATTCAGCCTATGCCCCCAAGGGGCAAAATTCCAACAACTTGCGATCGATCGAGCGAGGGGCATTAAGGGTTTACGCCAATCGGCAACCCAGCCCTATAGGCTCTTCGATACGCCACCAAAAGCATGATCAACAACAAAGCTAGGATTTTTAAAGATTTGAACTCAAAGCACCAATAACTGGAATATTCACAAATTCAATCCAAATCAAAAAAAACAAATGTACATAAATAAGTGTTAGGAATTCATATCTAACAACAAAGATAGATATAGACAAAGATGTGAGATCAAAATCTCACCTTTTACTCAAAACAATGAAGAAGAAGCTATAGAGCAAGGCAAGAACAATCACTCTACAATTCTAACCCAAGAAGATTGAATCTAAGCTCAAAAGAAGATCATTTCCTAAATTAGGTTTAGGAATTTCTGAAATTTAAGGTAGAATGAGTTGGAGAAGAAGAAGAGGATGCACCGATAGCTTCTCTTTGAAGTTGGAGCTATAACTTGAATTTGCAAAGAACCTAGGTCTTAGGATTTTAGTTTCAAATCTCTTCCTCCATTTTTTATGAAGCTTGAGTGTTAGGAAATGAAAGTGAAGTAATGAAGAGGAGAGGGGGTGGAATAATGATATAATATGAGTTAGGTTAGTGGGCTGAACCCATACCCAAAACCCTAAGTGAAAAATAGCAAAATTCACTCAACTCAAAACATATCGATATTTATACTCAAAAAGATTGCAAACAGCATTTTGGACACAATGGAGGTGGTCTCGAGTTCTAATTCGACTTTTTGCAAAAAGTAGCTTTTCAGACTACAATCCGACTAACGATAAAGTATTTAAATAAAATATTTAAATATTCAATCGTAAAATATGCGGGTTGTTACATTAATAATTAGCTTCATCCAGATTCAAATGGGATCATAAATTTTTTGAGTGATAATGCCCTTTTCAGTTCACATTTTAAATTAAGCATAAACAAAACAAATATCAATGCAAACAACATACATACTAATCAATAAATAAACAATCGCGTTCAATAGAAAGCTATCTTCCCGCTTGCGCTGTGCAACACTAACCACTAAAAGATCAGGACATAACAACTTAATTCTAAGCCATCTAAGGTCTCATTTATACTACTTGTTAAACCTCACTCTTTACCGAAGTGAGTTCCAAATTTAAAATCATTTTCACAATAATAATTTGTACAGTATTTCAAAATTTCTACAATTACATCCCGCCTATTATTCCTACTAATCATTTATATTTTTATCATAACAAGGAATAAATTCTAAGTTTTATCCTGCACACCCAAGGGATGGGACTCCTAGTCTCACAAGGTTTAGATTTGGACTCTGTATCATTTTCAATTATATTCTATAATGTTTTGAACCTTAGCTCCGATATCAGTTGTAATGACCCTGCCGCTATACCCATATTATTAAAGAAAATTACAAGTAATGTCATCTAATAACATGGAGAATACTACTGATTAAGGGCGATCGAATGTGAATATAACTTTGTACTAACATTAGCATGTCTCTGTTACCTTTTAAGGATCAGAATTGAAAATTTTGACTTGTGTAGTATTAATACAAAATAATAAAGACACCAATTAAAAATATTCCCAACAGTATATAATATAGATAAATCGAAATAAGATTCATAGATCACAGCGGAAAAATATACATTATACACATAATAAAATGCGAATATACAAAATATTGGTACTAGAACCACATAATATGTACATCGCATCAAAAATACTGTATCAGATACATAGTGACTACTAAATAATATACATAACATGTCCTCCTAAATGTCAATATATAAAAGAATGAAGTAAACGGAAACAATTAAAATAGTCTACTCCAGTGCTAGCACAAATCCAAAAGTTAATAAATCCCCATACCTATAGGGTCTCGGCCTTACGTGGGCATTTTAAAATAAACAAGTGAGATTATATCTAATAAAGAGACTAGATAATAGTATTGTAATTATTAAACCTAACAATAATAACAAGTTATAATAAAAATATGCCTGAAACCAAAATCATAATAATAAGGCGTGTTAAACAAAATCACCATTTCATAAACCTATATCAATTCTCCAACGGATTACCATCAAAAATATGGTGATAACAATTCAAAATTCTCTAAAGCTAAAAGCACTAAACATCCACCCAATTTTTTTTAAAGAAACAACCATCAATAGTGAATAATCATAACCATGGATCCAAAAAAGATTATGAGTCACTTGAAGTTTGACCAGGTCACTAACACCTCTCTCTGTTGCAGTTTTACCAGGTTGCTAACACCTCTCGCTTGGCTGGCTAGGCCACTAACACTTCAAGCAGCTTGGGTTAGATTGCTAAAATCTCTCAAGCAGTTAGGCTAGGTCAATAACACCTCACTCACAGTTTGGTCAGCTCGCTAACACCTTGCTTGCAGTTTAAGATAAGGTCGCTAACACATCTTAAATTGATGGATAAAATAAGTCATCATCACTCGGGGATCTATCGGCCTGAAATGCTAACACCCTAAGACAATACAACTCTAATATTATCTCACTTTCATTTTAGTAATCATTAGAATCTAACCAGCTGTCCCAGTCCAAAAAGTGAAATTTTAGAATTTACTAAAAGCTAGTAAATTCCACTCAAACTCCGTTTAACGAATTATAATAATAAGCGAAAGAATTGTACGAAATGTCCCGTACCAATTTGACAGTTTAATTGTTTATTAAATGTAACGACCTGCCTTTTTAGTCAGTTTAAATTGTCGATATACCACACACGTTAGACTCAAACCATTCAAAAGGGAAGATTATTATGGGGTAAATAAGAGAAAGCAGAGAAAGAAAGAAAACAATACAGAATCTCGCAGAGGAGTGACAAAAATATAATGGTCAAATAAACAGTTCAACAAATAACATTGATTATACTTTTATAATATAGATCAGAGCTACATACAACAAGACTAAATATTAAATAAATGCAGTGAAAAACCATGATGCAATGGAATAAACATAATAAATAATAATAGCACAAAATCTTCGTCTTCATCCTCCAGAAAGCAGTCTACGATAAACTGAAAAGCTCAGAATGACCCGAGCGAATTGAAAAGACAAAACACTCGAGTCAGAACTAAAAGATCTTACGTAAGTTAAATCAACAATAAATAAATATGGGTGTAACGACGTCAGACATGTTTATGGGGTTTGACATCTCCTATTCAGTGTCTAAGGTAAGTGCAATAAATGAAGGGATGTTTGGGATTTCCATCTCCTAAGGATCCGTTCAACTATCTAATATGCAGTACAATACGATATTATAATAGTATCTACAGTAAAGTATTAAAATAGCGTTATGGCGTTACCCATATCTCTCTTAACACATTTTATATATTTCCATAGTCTATACACTACCGTATGCTCCTCCATGAGGTTTACCTACAGGGCACTCCATAGGTATGGTATAAAACAAACTCGTAGAAGGCGCGATAGGGCATGTGAACATGGCACTCGAGGCAATGCTAGGGTAGATATACCAATTGTGGATCCAGACTGGTGGTAACGCAAAGCAGCTACTACCGCCCACCTCGAAACACACACCCATAATCAAAATCGAGGGGTGGCCAACAAATCATCACAAAATCATAATATGGTATCGAACAAATTTGTCCGATCGTAGGTGTGACCTCACTTGGCCTGACGTGGCTCCTATTTTACTCACGTCTAAGCTGACTCACGGGAGTTAGGGTCACGTAAATATCTCATACAGAATCGTCCGTAGAACAGTCCTATTTTATTTCGAGAATCTCCACCACGTGCACAGTTGTTAAAGTGGTTTTTCGTATTGGCAGAGACTGTGACAATATCTAATCCCGGTCTATTTAACAATCAAACGCTTACTTCACATCGGATTGTTCTTTTGCATTTCCAAAGCTGATTTATAATCTATATCAAAATATCATACTCTCAAAATCATATCATTTTTGAAATCATATTTACTTTCGAAATTATATCACATTTGAAATCATATCACTTTTGAATTTATATTTCTAAAAATAGATTAAATCCTCATTTAAATCATCGTATTCCTCAAATATGTCATTTAAATCCTACTTATGTTATAACATCATTTAATCGTATTCTACTTAAAAATCAAGGATTTAAATGTACGACTTCTACTTTACAAAACCTGAAATTCAAAAAATAGTTTAGATAGTTTAAAATAGTTTTAAAAATAGTTTAAGACAGTTAAAATAGATTAAAACAAATTAATATAGTTTAAAATAGATTAAAATGGATTAGTATATTTAAATAGATAAAAAAAGATTAATATAATTTTAAAATAGATTAAAATAATTTAATATTGTTTAAAATAGATTAAAATAGATTAATATAATTTAAAATAGATTAATATAATTTAAAATAGATTAAAATGGGTAAAAATGCTTTAAATAGATTTAAAATTAATTAAAATACTTTAGAATTTTGATTTAGACCAATTTTCAATTTCAACCTTCAAACTTGGATTTCAAAGTAATTCAATTTATATAAACCAATTTCCTTCAAAATATCATCTAATCCAATTCAAGATTTAAGGATTTTAAATCATTTAATTTAACCAATCCGATGTCCATATATAATTTTCTACCCTATGGTCAAGTGATACAGATATTTATCATTCAATCCGCAAAATTTAAGTTTACGGTGTATATTATTTCAACCTACAATCCCAAATTCCAAATCAATGAAAATCGCTTGGGTTTATCATTTCAACCCATAACAATTTTTTCCTATTCTATATGATCGTTCGGGTATGTATCATTTCAACCCATAGGGATTTTCTGACAATAACTAAGGGAACTTGCAGTGTTGTAACAATATAAATATAACATCAAATCATCCAATATCAACAATTAAATATACATCACAATCATCATCCAAATCAACCAATGTACATCAATAGATAACTGATTATCATTAAAAGATATTAAATTTACAATTAAATTATAACGACCCGATATTTCGTGCCATTCTCATCTACTCATGTCGGACTTGAATTGTCCAAAATCTCAGATTGTTAATTTATATTTGGCAAAACTCTGCATATACAGTAAATAAATCAATCACAGAATCACAGACATAGAGTATTACAATAATAAGTAGAAGAATAGACATATAGTAGTTCATGAAGCTACTATAAAACAACACAGTTTGAAATAAGTCACAATAGAATATCTCCAATACAAAGTAATCTCGAATACAAACAGATGACAAGTCTGGACAAACAACTGGATAGTTGAAAGCTGGATAAGTAGATCTTCAAACAATGCTCCAATCTCCAAAGGTGAGTCTTAAATTCTGTGGCACTCAGTCTAACCCGAGTGTAAAGCAAACACAAAATACACGAGTCAGGATTAACATTCTTATATCAATAAGTTTAACTCAAGTGAAATATCAACTGAAATACAAGTAACTTAAAGGATGTTTGGGATTTCCATCCTCTAAGGATCCGTGGAACTATCTACTATGTAGTAATATATGCTATTATACTATGTCTATAGTAAAGTAAAAGTATTAAAATAGCGTTAAGGCCTAACCCATACCCCCTTAACACATTTTATATATTATCATAATCTATACAATGCCGTACTCTCCTCCGTAAATTGAAGGTTTACCCAGAGGACATCACATAGATATGGTACAAAACAAACTCGTAAAAGGCGTAATAGGGCATGCGACACGGCACTCGAGGCAATGACAAGGTAGATATACCGTTTGCGGATCTGGACTGGTGGTTACATATAGCAGCTACTACCACCTACCTCGTGACATAATCCCAAATCAAAGATGCACCCAATCAAATCACAAACGCAATAGAATGATATCAAAGAAATGTGTCCAGTCGGAGGAATGACCTCACTTGGCCCGGCGTGGCTCCTGTTTTAGCCGCATCATGTTGACTCACAGGAGTTAAGGCTACGTAAATACCATATAGAATCGTCACCAAACCATCCTACTTCATTCTGGAATCTCCACCACGTACATAGTTGTTAAATGCTTTTGTTATTGGCAGAGAGTATGACAATATTCATTCCCGGTCTCTTTAATAACCAAACGCTTATTTCAACCGTGGTCATTTCATTTCGAATAGTTTATACTTCTTATCAAAATATCATATTCATTTCAAGACCATATCGATTCAATATCATTATTCACTTCAATTATATTCATTTCCAGAATTGTAACACTTTCAAAATTATAGCACTTTGAAATCATAACACTTTTGAAATCATAACACTTTGGAAATCATAACACTTTTGAAATCATAATGCTTTTGAAAACATAACACTTTAAAAATCATAACAGTTTCCACCTAAACAGTTTAGATATTGAAATAGCATATATATTAAAACGGTTATAAATTAAAATACTTAATTTGTTTCCTCCAATTTCATAAATCGATTCAATTCAACTTAAATTCCAAAGTTCAATTTAAATCAATTTTGGTTTAACCATTTCAAATTTATAGCTCAAAGGTTCAAACTTATATATTCAAACATTTACATTATAAATTTCATTTATATTTCAACATTTAACTTTAAATCTATTCAAATTGGAAAGTATTCACGTAATCCTTTCAATAATAATTTATAAATTCCCAACATATAAACTTAAATAAATATTAAATATTAAATCTCAAATTTTAAAATTGAGAATATTCATTTAATCACTTTTATCAAATCAAGTTAAAATCATATCTTTTCAAAATCTCAAAACTAATAAGTTTAAATCAATTCTTTCTTAAATTCAATTATTAACCAATTTAAATTCCAAGTCAACAATAATCTATCTTCCCAACCTCTATTATTAAAGTTATTAAAAGTCTATTTTTATAAAATATTAATATAACTTTAAAGAAACACTTAAACATATTATGTACTAATTAAATTTATTAAATTGAATTTTATTATTAAATTTATTTACATTAATTTATTTTAAAATTATAAAATTGCAAATAAAGTCTTAAAAATTATAATTTGAAAACTAACTATTAAATTTAAAGTTCCAAAACATAAAATTTCAAAAATCTAAATTTATATATATATAAATAACATTTATATATTGTATTTTTAGAAACCAATATTTATTAAACCATATGTTTCTTTTCAAAACCTTGGAAATCATTTTCAAAAGATATGTAGACCAACGGTGTCTGTATATAATTTTCTATCCTATAGTCAAGTATTACGGATATTTATCATTTCAATCCGCAATTTAAATATTTACGGGTATATATCATTTCAACCCGCAATCCTAAATTTTTAAATCAACGAAAATCGCTTGGGTTTATCATTTCAACCCATAACGATTTTCCCCTATTCTATAAAATCGTTCAGGTGTGTATCATTTCAACCCATAGGGAATTCTAACTAACAGGGAACTTGCAGAGTGAGAACAAATGCGATAATAATAATAATATCAACAATAGACATATATCATCAATAACATATCGTGGTGTCAGATGTCACAGATGAACAGCTACAGATAATAGCATGCCGTATGTAGCAATTATATAAATAACAGTTAAATCTAGTAGCATATTTCAATTGTCGTTTCAGTTGAAATCCAATTTAATAAATACAAGAATGTTAATCGTGAGTGATTTCTCACCTTTCGAGGCTAGAGGAAATAAACTTCACGATGGGTTACGAATTTGAATCATGATCTAGGTGATCGATCAATCCAATCAACGAATCTCAAAGCGAAGTAAGCTGAACACAGGTTTGACAGACAAAGCTAATAGATAAGGAATTGATGAAATAAATCAGAATCTGCTGGATATTAATGTTTGTATATATATTATCCTAAAATTCAATTTTTCTTCCAAAATCATTCTTATTCAAAATGAAAGTTTTGTTTTTATACATCTCAAAACATGCAATTATCTTAATTAAAATGTTCATTCCATATTGACACAAAATGCAAGTTTCTACATTAACTCATTCATTACAATTTCATTTATGTTTCCTTTTAACTGAAACATTTCAATTTATCTAATTCCAATTTATTTCATTACTAATTTCAACAAATTCTAATTATAAACACTGTTTTCTTTTCATTTATACCAATTCAATTTTTTTTTATTAAATCTCATACACAACAAAATTTATACACTATTTACAAAGTAAATGTTTTTATCTTATTGAAAATCAACTTTTATAAACATAGTTAACATTTATTTATATTTTGTTACATTAATATTCTTCTTTTATCATCTTTTACCATATTAATTGCAATATTTCAATTACATTGAATTTTTGTAAATTTTATTATAATTTAAAGTCCCGATAAATCAATTATTTTTCTTTGAATATAATTAATATTTCTATACATTATATTGCATTCACCTTTTACAGTTATCCTCTTCACTCACATTAATGTAACATTTAATTACATTTATTTGTAATTGATTAAATAAATTGGTAACACAAAAATTGTCACTTTTTCTACATTTAGTTATATTTGTAAGTTTGTTATCTACACATAAATGTCATAATTACTACCACAACACTACTTTATTCAATTATAATTTATTACATATTATTTCATTAATTAATAACACATTTAAATTATTAATTATTCTTCTTTTCCAATTATCAATTAATACACACATTATTACAATAAATTTAAAAATCTATCCCAATTATAACTTTTAATCATTTCAATTAATTGGAATTTCATTAAAATTGTTAGTTAACTCAAATTAACATTGTTACCTTTCATTCTAGCTATTATTCTGATTAAAAAATCATAATTTTTTTCCTAATATTAAATCGCAAAACCTTATTAAAGTAACTATTTTTAATTATCGAAAATTATGCGTCGTTACACTCTCCCCCACTCAAAACTTTTCGTCCTAGAAAAGGGAAAAGAAGGGATAAGGAATTTATATCTCTTATTCAAATATTAAATTTATAAACAATTAATTTACGTAATTAAAATTTTAAATAAAATATAACAATTTATATGTAATCAAATCCTTTTATATTCAGTTAATAAAAGTTTGAAAAACATTTCCTAAATTTTTTCTAAGTCTAAAATTCATAGAAAATTTCGGCAGACTCTCCTTTGTACGGAGAGGTCTGGAAGAAATAATAATATCAATAATAAAATTATATATCACATATTTTAAAATAATATATCCCAAACCACATGACAACAATATAATATCGCTAGAAAACCGTAATCCGAAAACGTATCTATTTGTCGAGAAAACAACACTTATTTATGAAATCAAAAGTAGTAGCTATTACTTCCATAAACCTGTATTTCATTTATATAATCCAAAGGAGTTAATAATTATATAAAAGAGAAATATTTAATTTGTTTCAATTAGTCACAACCAAATCAACACAACATACAATAATCACAAGTAACAAAACCATACAATCATCACATGCAATCAAAGCGATCAATCATCCATCCATAGCAATCAAAACAAAGGGTTTGTTCGGGTTCAGAAACTTTTAATCGTATAAAATGAAAAATAAACTATGAAGTAAACCATATACTCAACAGTCATAGATAAAACTTTATAAATTACTTATACATCTCTATAGAAAATAGAAGTATCCTTTCCCAACCAATCCATAAGCCAAACAAACAATAATTTCAATGTTATTTAAGTTTGTTCTTTTTTTCATCATTTACTGTTCCTTTCCCATTCATATGATGCTTATTTAATTAATTTACATACACCACTAAAATTTCATTTCCATTCATTTATACAATGTCATCTTTCTCTTTTTGTTACTTTGCATTCGTTGCTTACATAAGTTATTTCCATTTCAATTATTATGTTATCCGTTATTATGCAAGCTTCTTTACCATTTAATTCACCATTAATAGATTATATTTTTCTTTTTCCACATTCATTTCTTTAGTATATAATATTATTGAACATTTAATCTATTTTTGAGCCATTTCACATTTTCTAAAGTCATAACCATTCAATAAATATAGTATTTTCTTTAATTACGAATGGCTTCAACATTAGCTAAATTTTAGAATCATTAAATTACTATAATCATCTTCTCTATTACAATTTATGTGTAGCACTTCAAATCTTTAACTTAAATCTATAACATTTTATAGCATAACAATTCTTATTTATTAAAAAAATTCTATCGAACACTTACTTTTCTAAGTTTACATGTACAATATTCAATTATATATTCTTATTAACATTTTAACTTTTAAATAATTTGATAAGCTATATATGTCTTTAGTATTAACATTTTAACTTTTAAATAATTTGATAAGCTATATATGTCTTTTAGGATGCAATAAAATGTTACATAAGTTTCCCCTATTTATTTAGTTAACAAAATGTTCAATGGTTACCCTTTCTTATTTTTATTTCCTTTTTATTTACACTTTACAAATTTCAATTTCTTATAATTTCATTAATCATTTAACATCTTGTTTCTAAAGACACATCTTAGAAGTTTCCAATTATTAAACAGTTAAGATTTCATTCATTACAACAATTGAAACTACTAATTTACAGAAAATAAAGAACTAAATACCGAAATTATTTTCCAATGACAGAGGGGGGTACAGAACTTATTTCATTCGAAAATTCTTTTAAACATTCTTTTCAAATCAAATTGATATGTTTATATCTGAAAATACTTCCAAATAATACTAATATTATATTCCAAAAACCTTTTTGAATGAAATTATCAAAATCCCAGAACTTAAGTTCTAAAATTTTCAATTTATATTTATTTTATTTACAATCTCATTTTTCGACAAATATTTATAAATTTCGCTACCTAACAAACAAATATATTACAACCAACTATATCATTTATAGAATTAATCTTTTATATACAAAATATGTGCCAGGTAAAATTATTTCATTTACCTATGTTTCAAAACCAATAATATGTCAGTTTGTCCTGTTAAGTGTTTAGAAATCCCTATCGATGCCATAGAGTCCTCTATACCAATCGAATTTATAAATACTAAATAAAACAAACTAACACAATAAAAAATCATTTTTTAACATTAACAAACACGCTCTATATATATAAACCCACACACACTCAGCGACTCATTCTAGGGTATTACTCCCCCATTTCTAAAGAGTCAAACCCCACAACGCTAAGGTTATCGCTAAACCAAAGCTTTGATACTAACTGTAACTACCTGCCTTTTTGGACATTTTAAGTCGATGATATACCACACACGTCAGACTCAAATCATTCAAAAGAGCACATTGTTATGAGGTAAATAAGAGAAAGCAAAGAAAGAAATAAAACAAATACAGAATCTTGCAACTGAATGATAAAATATAATAATCAAATAAACAGTTCATGAAGCTGTTTACAAATAACATTCATTATACTTTTATAATACAGATCAGAGCTACATACAACAAGAATAAATAATAAATAAATGTAGCGGAACAACATGATGCTGGAATAAATATAATAAATAGTAGTAGTACAAACTTCGTCTTCATCCTCTAGAAACAGTCTTCGAATAACTGAAAAGCTCAGACTGACCCGAGCTAATTGAAGAGACAAAACACTCGAGTCAGGACTAAAATATTTTATGTAGATTAAATCAATAGTAAATAAATGTGAACGTAATGGTGTCAGAGATGTTTACGGGGTTTGACATCTCTTATCCAGTGTCTAACGTGAGTGCAATAACTTAAGAGATGTTCGGGATTTCCATCTCCTAAGGATCCGTTAAACTATCTACTATTATAATAGTGTCTACAGCAAAGTAAAGTATCACTACTACAAAACAAGCCATTTGCATCGGTTGTTTACCCCCCTTTTGCATCAGTTCAACAGCCGACGCATATGCAACCGATGCAACAGGCTTAACACTTTTGCATCAGTTCTGAAACCGATGAAAAACGGTCCTTCTTGCATCGGTGTTACTAACAACTGACGAAAAACATCATGGTTGGTTGCTTGGACACAGCCCCCATGTTGCATCGGTTGTAATGAAAACCGATGCAACTAATCCCTCTATTGCATTGGTTTTTTATAATAATCGATGCAAACTAATCTCTCTATTGCATCAGCTATTTATACCTGATGCAAAAAAGCCATTCTCAAAAACCATTATTACAGTACTCAAATAGACTATACATATATTATTGATTATAACAAACAATTATTGCATGCAATATTACTATCATTCAATCTGTTACACTTGCACAGTACATTAGCAACAATTTTGTATACTAAATTTAAACAGGCAACGGGTCTACCACAAAATTGCAGTATAGATTCAGCCTGTATATTTTTGGTTCTTATATCTTAAAAAGAATACTAATTTATGAGATATCAATAACTTAATACAAAATCAAGGAGGCCAGCATAAGCTAACTATGATACAAGCCACATGAAAAGGGTAGACCACAAAGTCAGTGAAAAAGAAGCCAAAGCATACGTCCATAGTAATAAAACCGAGCACTCACTTTCTCCAGCTCCAAATAACTGTGTGATGGTACCTGCCATTACCAAAAAAATTGATTATAAATCCCTGCTATATCTCGTGGAGTAAGACTAATATATGTATAAATCTTACGCATTACTTATGTTCATTGCAGATGGTAAACAGTACTGCAGTAGTAGGATAAACTGAAACAATGGATCAGCATGCACAAGTCCTATATGAACCGCTCCCTTGACTATAACTATGCCGAATAAAGGCAAAAATATATAACGAATAGTCGTGACTCCAAATATCAGCGATAAGCGAAGGTTTGATCCCCTTAAACCTGAAAAATATATTATTAAAAACATATCACATCATTTTCTATAAAAAGGAAACATTTGCATGACTAACAAAAACTCCAACTTTGATAAGGTTTCCTCCCATTATCAGAGTGGTAGCAGGAATTGCTCCATCACTACATTGAATAATTTGCAAAACAATTAACACTAGCTAAGTGTTTAGAATAATAATCAGCATTTACTTCGGGTTGAATCGGTAGAAAATGCCTTAATAATGAAGCAGAGTCTTGAATTACACGAAGAAGATGAACGGTAGATATGGCCCCAACTACTACCAAGTAACACATTAAGTCCTTTTCTATTGTCCCCACATCATCTGTTTTGTATATTTATGTTATTAGCCTTTGAATTTTTTTCATTATTCTACAATAATCATCAAACTCAGTCAATATTTTAAAGGTATGGCAATAATGATGGATTATTCTTTTGTACTATCTCATAGGTTGAAGGTTCCCCGTTACTCCTACAAACACACACACATCCATGTGTTTTATGAAGAATTTATTAATAATTCTAATAACTAACCATGATAGCATGAAGCTATTTCACTTTATACTAAGAAAATTGTATATAGAATTTTCAGGAACAAACTAAAAGTAGCTGCATGCAACTCAAAACCATTGTTGTTTATAGTGAATGAAACTACATTAACCTATGTTAGTGCCTTACCAAAAGTACTAGATTTTGTTTTCCATGTCAAATAATCACTATAGTAGCTACACATATATGTAATAATGAAAGAGATTCAGAGTCAGTCTACTCGGAACTTTATACAAACACATCAGATAACTCTCAATTGGAACCACATTGTACAGTAATTCCCCTCTTATATGATGCTACAGAACTATCAAGCTGGAACCATATTATACATTATTATCTATATAAAAAATAAAGATGACAGTGGCAATAATGAAACCTTATCATTGACATTAGCCTCCTTGAGCCTCTGTGTGTAGATAAACCTTCCAGGAAACATAATATACTGCCGGCCACCGACCTGAATTATTTCACATTTTAACTTCAATCCTTACAATTGAGGTCGTAGTCATCAATTAATTATAATTATTGTTTTACAGAAAACCAGTGGAAAGGGAAACTAAAATCGGAAAAGGAAATGAAGAAAGCTGTAAGCAGTATAAGAATAATACCACGACGACAGCAAATATGTCTTCCCCCTTCGGAATTTCTGCTTCAGAAGCCGCTATCTGTACTTGTACCGCCTCTGGAGAATCCACCTCTACGACAGAAGAAGAGTAACCAGGAAATGTTTCTGGATCACCCTTATTATCTTCTTCTTTTTGGAAACGACAGCAGCGGAAGCAATGATGATGAAAAATTACAGCGGTTAACTTCGATTTCGAGTTTGCTGCCAACTTCGCCATTAAAATTTTCAAAAGCTTCGTTTTAATTTTTTCTTCTTTTGTTCGATTTTGAAAATGAAAAGAAGGGAAGGGCACGGTATTATTTTTATTTTTATTTTTATTTTTGGGAGTGGGTTATTGAGGAGGAAGCAATACATTTGTCCAAAGTAAACTTTGGAGCCAATTTTTCATTATTTCCCACCTAAATTTCATACTGCCATCAACATGTAGTTGCATCGGTTGACTTTAAAACCGATGCGCCTAAAACTATTTGCATCGGTTGTTGGTGAGAACTGATGCAAATTTAATTTTTTTATTACCTATTGCTTTCCACGTACCAATTGCATCGGTTATTAAGAAAGAACTGATGCAAATAGTTCTATTTGCATCAGTTTTTACTTCAACCGATGCAAATGAGGCGAAGCAATATGCACTTTTTGTACTAGTGTATTAAAATAGCATTAAGGCGTTACCCATATCCCCCTTAACTCATTTTATATATTCCCATAGTCTATACAGTACCGTACACTCCTCCGTGAGGCTTACCCAGAGGGCACTCCGTTGGTATGGTACAAAACAAACTCATAGACGGCGGGAGAGGGCATGTGAACAAGGCACTCGAGGCAATGCCAGGGTAGATATACCAACTGTGGATCCGGACTGGTGGTAACGCATAGCAGCTACTACCGCCCACCTCGAAACACATTCCCATAATCAAAATCGAGGGGTGGCCACCAAATCATCACAAAATCATAATATGGCGTCGGAGAAATATGTCCGATCGGAGGTGCGACCTCACTTTGCCCGACGGGGCACCTGTTTTAGTCACATCTAAGCTGACTCACGGGAGTCAGGGTCACGTAAATATCTCATACAGAATCATTCGTAGAACCATCCTACTTCATTTCGAGAATCTCTACCATGTGCACAATTGTTAAAGTGGTTTTTCGTATTGGCAGGGAGTATGACAATATCTGATCCTGGTCTCTTTAACAACCAAACGCTTATTTCACCCCGGATTGTTCTTTTATATTTCCAAAGATGATTTATAATCCATATCAAAATATCATATTCTCAAAACCATGTCATTTTCGAAATCATATTTACTTTCGAAATTATATCACATTTGAAATCATATCACTTTCGAATTTATATTTCCAAAAATAGATCAAGTCCTCATTTAAATCATCATATTCCTCAAATATGTCATTTAAATCCCTACTTATGTTATAAAATCATTTAATCGTATTCTACTTAAAAATTAAGGATTTAAATATACAACTTCCACTTTACAAAACTTGAAATTCAAAAAATAGTTTAGATAGTATAAAATAGTTTAAGACGGTTAAAATATATTAAAACAGATTAGTATAGTTTAAAATAGATTAAAACGGATTAATATAGTTTAAATAGATAAAAAAAAGATTAATATAATTTTAAAGTAGATTAAAATAATTTAATATTGTTTAAAATAGATTGAAATAGATTAATATAATTTAAAATAGATC
This sequence comes from Allium cepa, assembly GCA_030765085.1. Classification (NCBI taxonomy): domain Eukaryota; kingdom Viridiplantae; phylum Streptophyta; class Magnoliopsida; order Asparagales; family Amaryllidaceae; genus Allium; species Allium cepa. The sequence continues at coordinate 437,478,018 of CM060935.1, read as the reverse complement.
AAATAGATTTAAAATAGATTAAAATGGGTAAAAATACTTTAAATAGATTTAAAATAGATTAAAATACTTTAGAATTATGATTTAGATCAATTTTCAATTCCAACCTTCAAACTTAGATTTTCAAAGTAATTCAATTTATATAAATTAATTGCCTTCAAAACAACATTTAATCCAATTCAAGAATTAAGGCCTTTAAATCGTTTAATTTAACAAATTCGGCGTCCGTTTATAATTTTCTCTATGGTCAAGTGATATAGATATTTATTTTTTCAATCCACAAAATTTAAATTTACTGGTATATATTATTTCAACCTGCAATCCCAAATTCCAAATCAATAAAAATCGCCTGAGTTTACCATTTCAACCCAAAAGGATTTTCTCCTATTCTATATGATCGTTCGGGTATGCATCATTTCAACTCATTGGGACTTTCTAACAATAACTAAGGGAACTTGCATTGTTATAACAATATAAATATAACATCAAATCATCCAATATCAACAACTAAACATACATCACAATCATCACCCAAATCAACCAATAAACATCAATAGATAACCGATTATCATTAACAAGTATTAAATTTGCAGTTAAATTCAATATTAAATTAAACGATGGTCAAATGCAATAAAAGTTAAATTTAACTAGAATGACAATTTAAATATACCAAATATCAACCAATCAATTTCGTACCATATTATGAATTCAATTTAACTAACATAAGATAATTTAGTAGTTGTGAGTGGGTCAAAACACTCACTTTATGGTTTTCCCTTTTCAAGTCGGATTTGGATCCGCTACTATTTCCTCCATTTTGGTTTATTTCCTTGCTATTTTAATCTTCTATTTTTATAGAAAGTATTGAAAGAGATGGAAAAGTTTGTATAGATCTGGATTTGAATAAAATGATTTGAAAAAAGAAGAATATTTGAAAAAGAAGAAGAAAATTTAAAGAAGATGAAGAATTGAAAAAGAAATGGAAGCTTTGAAAAAGAAGAAGAAGATTTGAAGAATAAGAATAAGAAAAGGGAAGCCTTGAAAGAAAGAAAAAAGAGAAGACGGGGATTTGAGGAAGAAAAAAAATGGAGGAGGAAAATGAAGAGAGAGAGAGAGAGAGAGAGAGAAAAATGAGATGGAAGTTTGTTTAGAGGAATGAAGCTACAGAAGATGAGATTTGAAAAATGAAATGAGGCTAAAGGGATGAAGATGGAAACAAATTAAAAGCTAATAAAGTACATATAAACAAGCTAGTAATTGGAATAAAGTAAGAATATGAATAGCCTTAAAATGATAGTATTGAAAGAGGTAAAGTAAACGAATAAATATATGAATAAAGATAAAATAAATCTTCCGTTCTTTAATATGAAGCTTCAGAAGAAAGAGTCGCTATTGAAAAGAAACTACAAGAACTATTAACACGTGAATGAAATAAACTTCAGAAACAGAGAATAGTAAATGCAAATTAGATGGCATGAAAATTAATTTAGATGTTCACATTAAAAATGGAAAAAGAAAAAGGAAAAAACTTCAGGTTAAACACTTGAAAAGAGCAAAGGAACAAATGAAAAAGTGAGGAAATTATTAATTAGTAAGAAACGAATGGGTAGTCTAATAATTAAATGGATGCCTAAATGAAACCTACATGGAGAACTTGAAAATGAAAAGTAAGAGAATGTGGACGTGATAATAAATGCAAAGTAAGCGAAGGGACTAGTTATATACAATAAACAAACCTTTGGGTTCCAAAACTTACTCCTATTAATTCACTTCAACAATCCCAAATATACACATATTTATCATTTAATTCTTTATTAAAATATTTGTTTTACGTTAGTATATGTGCATACTCCATTAGCGTAATCAATCAATTAACAATCAATCAGTCAATTAATCTATTCATTTATTTATGTTACTCAAACCAATTTTATTAGTTAATGAATATATATATCTATCTATGCATTATAAAATGATTTACTTTACTCTTTTTTTACTGTAACGATCACATTAATGCAACAAATTTACAAGTTTTAACTATATATGAAATGGAAAAATAAATATACGTGAACATGTGTAATTAATATACAATTGTTAATTAAAGGTAATTCTAATCGATTCCACAACATTTACACGACCATGAACCCTCTGATATATTTAGAAATCTAGATATTAATGTGTATGTGTGTATATTATCCTAAAATTCAATTTTTCTTCCAAAATCACACTTATTCAAAATGAAAATTTTATTTTTACACATCTCAAAACATGCAATTATCTTAATTAAAATGTTCATTCCATATTGACACAAAATGCAAGTTTCTATATTAATTCATTCATTACAATTTCATTTATGTTTCCTTTTAATCGAAACGTTTCAATTAATCTAATTCCAATTCATTTCATTACTAATTTCAGCAAATTCTAATTATAAACACTGTTTTCTTTCCATTTATACAAATTCAAACATATTACATAAATTTCATATACAACAAAATTTATATACCATTTACAAAGTAAATGTTTTTATCTTATTGAAAATCAACTTCTATAGACATAGTTAAAATTTATTTATATTTTATTACATTAATATTCTTCATTTATCATCGTTTACCATATTAGTTGCAATATTTCAATTACGTTGAATTTTTTGTAAATTTTATTACCATTTTAAAGTCTTGATAAATCAATTATTTTCTTCTGAATATAATTAACATTTCTATACATTTTATTGCATTCACCTTTTACAGTTATCATCTTCACTCACATTAATGTAACAATTAATTACATTTATTTGTAATTGATTAAATAAATTGGTAACACTAACAGTTGTCACCTTTTCTACATTTAGTTATATTTTTAAGTTTGTTATCTGCACACAAATGTCATAATTACTACAACAACACTACTTTTATTCAATTACAATTTATTACATATTATTTCATTAATTAATACCACATTTAAATTATCTATTATTCTTTTGTTTCAATTATCAATTAATGCACACATTATTACAATTAATTTAAAAATCTATCCCCAATTATAACTCTTTAATCATTTCAATTAATTGGAATTTCATTAAAATTGTTAATAATTAACTCAAATTAACATTGTTACCTTTCATTCTAGTTATTATTCTCATTAATAAATCATAATTTTTTCCCCAATATTAAATCGCAAAACCTTATCAAGTTAACTATTTTTACTTATAAAAAATTGTGGGTTGTTGCACTAAAAAAATTATTTCATAGAAAAGCGTGGAATTCCAATAAAATCTCAAATCCATAGTAAATAAAATAAAAGAGTTTTAAATTAATTTTATGCATAAAGATATAATTTTCCAAAATCATTTCTAATCCTTAAATTCATTTTTAAGAAAGAGTTGTTCATTTACAAAGGTTGACAACTACCAAAATTATTTTAAACCCCTTTTTTAACTAAAATCACTTGAAATTGAAATTATTACTTTTATGATAGCTTTTATAAAATAATACCATATTTTATCTTTTGCTTCTAAAACATTTCCTAAATTTTATACTTAAAATGGTAAACTTAAAAAGATTTTATATTTAAATATCACTCATTTTTAAAAGTTTTGAATAGAAATTTTAAAATAAGAACTAAGTTATGAATTTAGTATAATTTAGATATATTCTATAAACTAAATTCTAATAAGGATCAACATATCTCATTTTGAGAATCTTTTAAAAACATTTAAATAATTCAACAATAAATCCATCATCTAGAGCCAACATCGCTTTATAAATATCACTACATAATATAAAATTTCGTAGAAATCCTAGTTGCTTTCCGATAACTCCGATCATACAGCAAAATACAAGTATCAACATACCATAAAATTTAATTCACCAACGGATGGTGTTCCGTTTGTAAATTCACACCATCAATCCATGCAATAATTCGTTTGTCACTAGACAATCAAGCAAACACTAGTAGGCAATAGTATTTCATTCAATTCAATCACCAACACCTAAGTATTTTCACTCAAACAACCATATCAAGGGATGTAAAAACGGATATAATTATTCAGATATAGATGTGTTAGTTAACAGGATAAATCACCTTTCTCATTCGATGCCTTAACTCCTCTTGCTTAGTCATGCCTCCACCTTGCTGTTCTAACCTCAGCCCTTCACAACATCGCACTCCGCTCCACAGGCAAGCTCCTTTTGTTGCCGCTAATCATCAACCACCTAAAACCTCCTTCCCTAGGTCCACGCAACCTCCCAACACGATGCGTTGACCTCCTCCATTCAGCAACCAGATAGCTAGCCTCCTTGGACGCTGCCACCAGCCATGTCAATGCTTCAGTGCTTGATGTCTCGTGCCTAAGCCTTAGTCACGATTTTTTTGCCATCGTTTCTTTCTGTCTTTCTTTCTTTTCTTTTGCTCCATCATTGTTTGGGGAATTAGGATATGAGGCAAAAATTGGATTTTTAAGGAAATAAGGACCCAACATGTTAATATGAAAGATAAGAGTTTAAATTCCTACTTGAGCCGTTAGGTTTTAGAAGTGTTAAAGAAGGGAAATAAAAACAAATTAATCTGTATCTACTCATATTCTCCATCAAGTCCTTAAGTTAATAAATTTCCATTTCATTTCCTTAAATTGCAATTGATTTGAACTTTATTTACAAAGTACATTTATTTCAACAACTACTCAATTTATGTTCAATTTAATGTTATTTCATTGTATTTGATTATCCATTGAACATGTATAAACAAATTTGTTCATCTTCGTCGATTTAGTGATTTTATTAAATATCCAAAGAAAATTTCTTTTCATCCATTTTAAGTATATATAATTATTCACACTTGCAATATTTTATGTTTATTAAAACATTTTATTTGAATTTTATCATATTATCTAAAAAGGAATTCATTAACTAATTCGATTTTATTATAGCAAAATTCTTTATTAAATAGACCTTAATTGAATAATAATTTTATTCAAATTGATACTTATTAGAATAAAATTCAAACATTTAAATTTGAATTAAATTAGTTTAATATTATAGCTAAAAAATAGGGTTGTTACATTTTATCTTTCCCTTAATTTCTCAAATGCTCTTTCAAGCAGTTTGGGAAAGGCAGAGTTTCTGTTGATAATTTTTGGAGCTCAACGAGTCGAGTTGGATGTTTCACGTGCGGTAGTATTCTTATTTCCACTGCACTACTAGTATGTATATATCATCATATGCGAGGATAGACTATTATAACTGTCCAAGCCGATGATAGCACTTAGGATGGATACCCTAAAATATTGTGTATCTTAAAGTAACAATTTATACTATCCTTTTGATATGATATTTTATCGTTCCATTTGAAATTCAGATGTTTTCTTCTTCTTTCATTCTACGTTTCCTTTTTAGTTTACCCAATCATTTTGTCTTTTTGGCACTTGATTATTTGACACATGAATATTAGTGTCGACGTTAGGTTAATGAAATATTGGCTTTGGTCAGGTATAACTCATTAGAAATAGGGTAAGCAATGCCCTAAAATGAGTAGAGTGTATTATATATATGTGAGCGTATTTGTATTTGTTATAAACACATGCCTTAAAGGTAGTTCCAACTACGAATAAGTATGAATTATTAAAATATATTTTAATTAATGAGGGGATCAATGATATTTATTCGTTATCCCTCATTGAATAGTTTAGCCACACTCTGCCTATTTATGAACATTGTTATTCTACATTACAATGACTAGCCTTGCTTAAACTATTTACCAGCATTGTTGTTGTAACATCCCTAATTTTTGACAACATTATTCTTAAGATTTAATTAGATAAATTAAATAAAATAATAATGATAAGGAAATTGAGATTTGAATAAATTATATAATAGGGTCGTGCGTATTAACGAGATTAATGGGCTTTAATTTCGTATAAGGGCTAATTTAGTTACACATGGTCCTATTATTAAAATAGCCTCCTTATTATTTTACTGGCTATCACTTTTCCTCTATGTCCATTCACGTTTCATTTTCTCACGATCACAAAATCTAAAACCTAAATCAAAGTCAGCCATTACCAAGGAAGAAGAAGGAGAAATTTCAATCTAAAGCTAAGAATCAAGCTCGGTAGGATTAATTAGCAACAAATCTCAAGTTCCTTATCAAATCTAAAGTGGATAATAATTCTTACCATCTCTTTTTAGTTTTATAATCATGTGATTTCAGAATATTTATTTTTTCCATGATATATTGGATGATGATATGCTTGAATTTATGGATTGTTTGATCCATTAAATTATATGAAATTCGTATGGTTTTAAGGGTAAAACTATGAGATACTTGTTTTAGAATGACATGGAAAAATTTTACGTTCAGTAAAACACAATTTTGGAGATGGCTTATAATTTTTAGAATTTTCCAAGTTTCTGAAATTTTATTATGAATTTTTGAGGGAAAATATGATAAAATTGGGTTAAATACTTATTTTGAATATTAGAAATAAATTAGGTTTAAAATTTTAATATGTTTGATTAAATGGTTAATTTGAATTTTTATGATTTTCTGGGATTTTTCCTAGTTGATGTATTTCGGGAAGTAAATTATTTTAAGGGATGGGCTTTTTAGAAAATGTCGGTTTTAGGTATATGGAAAGGTTTCAATGTTTAAATCCTTTAATTTAGGATCTGAATAAATGAAACATTTTTAGAAGTAAAGTAACTGGAAATTTTTACGGCAACCAATCCATGTTTTACAACTGGGCAAGTTGTTAGGAAGAAATTACTTAAAGTTGCTATGATTCAGCCTTTAAATCAGAAAACAGTGTTTCACCTTTACTGGAAAGTACCTTTCGAATCCCTTGATTCTGCCTCATTATGGTCGAAACCACATTAGTTGGAACCTTCCTAATCGAAACCGATACACATGGTATCTTCTAGAAGGTACGTAGTGGATTGGAAAATAGGCGAAAGCATTGGTGTCGAGGGGTAAACCTCCGATGGGGTCCAAACTTTGCTTTGTTTTCATAAGTTAAAATCCTTGCCTTGTTTTGCTTAAACGCTTTTGACATAGTCAAAACGTTTGTTTTCAAAGGGGTTTAAGTTTAACTTTCGACGAAGGTAGCCATGTTAATACTAAAGTACTAGCTTTCGAAGGGCGTCCTTTTTCCTTAAATAAAAGCTTTCGAAGGGGTTGGTTTCGACCGAGTCGAAGCCTAGCCGCTACTCTACCTTTCGATCATGTTGTCCAATAATGCTTTCAAAGAGTTGCCCTTGTTTTTACTTTAAACAAAACCTTTTTCTTAATTGCTTTCAAAAGCGGTTGGGGTTTCGAAGGAGAAGGGGTCAAACGGGGGTTTCGATGAAGACCTTCGATGTTTTGATTTGTAAGTCTTTTGCTTTCGATTAAGATTGTTCCGACACCATCAGTTTTTCCCCATATTTATTTTAGATGGTTTCGAAAGAGATACTTTTGTACATAACCATCTTGACCCAAATGATATTTTTAGAGTAAACCCATTATTTTCAAAAGGATATTTCATTTGTTCCCAAACCTATGTTTTAAGGCATATTTTTTTGATACCATCGAAAGGTTCCATTGGTTTCGAAATATATATATATATATATATATATATATATAGTTTTAGAAAGAGGATTGCCATGCTTTCAAAGGAAGTCATCCAAGGGTTTGGAAAGTGACGTTTTGCTTCAACCTGGGTAAATCTATGGGAAATTATTTCCAATCAAATCCCCGAGGTAGCACTATTAGTGAAGTCCCAAGGTTTCAAAACAAATAACCCATTCTCATTTTTAAGGAAAACGATGGCATAAATAAATATGTTGGAAATATTATTCATATTGTTATTAACCATAACTTTATTTTGGAAAAAGGAGGAATAACCAGTTAGGTTGACCCAGTAGTGAATATCACTTAACAGATGTTAAATTCTTAATTTAATGATATTGGCAGGGGCGAATAGGTTTACAGTAAACCCATGAAAATTGTATGATATTAGCAGGGGCCAATATGTTCATAGTCATCCCATGAAAACTATGATTTGATACCGACAAGGGACATTAGGTTTGTAATTAGCCCATGAAAATTATATCTAGATTATGATATTGGCAGTCAGCCAATATGTTCTTAGTTAGCCCATGAAAACTAGAATAAGTAACATGGTATTGGACTTACTAGTAGGTTCTTAGTGACCCCATGAAAGCTAAGTAAATGGATATATAGTCTATGAACATTTAACAGGATAATAATAACCCTAGAAACTATAACTGATACAGATAGTCAGAACGAATAGGGATGGGTAATCCAGAATTGAATTTATTTATATTGTATACTGTCATAATATTTTGAAATACTATGTTTTTAACCATTGTGGATGCAAGAAGCACAGTATATGGTTTTGTAAATGTTTTGGGACACCAGTGAGGGGATAACCCGTTCTGCTAAGCGGCATGGTCTCACTAGAAATCCAAATAGTTTGAGATGGTATATTATTATTCGTACCAATCTTTTTGCCTGACTCGAAATTTTTGTTTTCCCTTTAAACTCTCGGGTACTCAGTTGATTTTGAGTAGGTTGAGAGTTAAAGGTTTTCAGTTTTTTTGTTTAGACGAATAATGCTTCCGGAGACGTGCAGAAGGAAAATAGTTAGCTATAGTTATTTCTTTTCCATTGTATGCTTGATTGTAAAGGCAAACTATTTTAGTGCCTTAGTATGTACTCTGATTAACCATGGAAGCATCTTTATATGTCGCTCTGGATGTATTTTGTTGTTATATGTTATATGAACGTGGTATGCGAATGTGATTATGTAAGGAATGTGGATTTTATTTTTTGTTTTATATTCTTCCATATGCTTGTATTTTTTTGTATCAATGTACCTAGTATCACCGTATTTAGTCACCAAGAATTAATAACTATGGATGACTACAGCTTCCATAGCCATTAGTTTTGGGCCTCCAAGTAGGGCGATGTTACAAGTTGGTATTATAACATGGTTTATGAAACTTTAAAAGAAACTTAAACTTAGTTTTCGGACATAATTCAATGAATCAGGTAACAAGATAGGGTTTTGGGTTAACGCACTATAATAACTTACTTGTAATTTAAATATAAAGTTGTATATATAAGTATGTTTACCCCGCTCTCTTAGACCATTCTTCTGTATCTTACTAACACTCATATGTAGATTTACAAGAAAGGAGATATTGAAGCTGGAAACAGAAGAGGAAATCTCGGTGGAGGAAGCACCGCAACTAATGGAAATGCTCGACCCACTACCAGAAGAAACCTTGGTCGACCGACTAATGCTAATAACCAAAATGCTGAAGCTAATTTGAGTACTGGAAATCCACCAATGGATATGGTGGCGATGTTTTAGTTCTTTGCTGGTTGGAGGCAAGCTGGAGCTACTGTTGGTGTTGCCGGAAATATAGGAGGAGCTAATCCTATGGCTCTAGTTCAGAATATTACTTTGCTAAGTAGAGATTATACAAGCTTGGGTAGGAAACCATTCTTAAGAATAAAAAATGCTATAGAGGTTCAGAATTGGCTATTGCATTGTGAGAGAATATTTATTGATATGGGTCTAAATGACGGACTAAAAAGAAGGTTGGCCTCTAGGCAGTTACAAGGGTGAGCACTACACCGATGGAATAGTGTAACTAGCGGAGTGCCAAAAGAATAGTTAACTTGGGCTGATTTTAAGATGAGATTTGAGCAGAAATTTGTATCTGAATTTGCCAAATCCAAGCTGATGAGAAACTTTATGGATTTAGTGCAAGGGGAGATGTCAGTAGTTGAGTATGTTACTAAGTTTGAGGAGCTATCTAGATATAGGTATGCACTTATAAATACTGACATCAAATGAAATAAGAAGTTCATTCGGGGATTAAGGCCCGAACTTGCTAGAATGACCATGACACATGTCTGTGATCCCTGTAATATTGTGGTAGAGATGGCTATTCGCTATGAGGAGTTGCTTGCTGATCTAGCTAAGGACAAATTAGTGGAAACCCAGGGTTCTGAAGGGAAGAAGAGGAAGTTCTTTAAAAATATAGGAGCCCAGAAGGGAGATGCAGTTCAGAGGTCAAAGGCTAAGGTACTTTTTTATAAGTGTGATAAGAAGGTTCACTTTGCAAATGAATGCCGATCAGGAAATGGGAAGAAGGCTGTAGTTAAGAAGAATGTGAAATGCTTCAACTGTGATCAAGTTAGGCATTACAAGAATCGGTGTCCAGAGCCAGCTAGGGAGGACAAAGGAAAGGTCATTGCTATTGGATCAGCAGACAAGGGAAAGACGGTGATGGAAGTTATGCTTTTGTTTAAGAGTATTTCAGTTAGAGTACTTTTTGATACTGGTGCATCATATTCATTTATTTCTCAGTGTTGGTTTATAGATTATGCCTAGAACCTACCTACTTATTACTTCGTTAAGGGTAGTGAATCCTATAGAAGGATATGCAACTCTAAGGTTGAGATGTGACCAGTTAGGACTTGAATTGTTAGGTCATAAGTTTGCATGCAGTTTGTATGTTATTGATTTCGTAGATTTCGAAATCATTTTGGGAATGGATATGTTGGATAGGTACGAGGCTAGAATATTTTGCCATGATAGAGAGATATCACCAAGATACCTTGATAGTCATAACCGAGTGATATTCTTAGTAGAGAATACTAACCGAAGTGTTAGTGCTTTGCTTAATGCTATGGAGAAAGGTGATGAGTTAATTCAGTTTCGGGTAACAAGAGAGTTTCCAGATGCCTTTGAGCCAGTCACTTGATTACCCCCTAAAAGAGATGTTTAGTTCAGAATAGATCTTGTGTCCAGAGCTAAACTTGTGAGTAGACCACCTAGTAAAATGAACCCAACTGAGATGAAGGAATTGAAGGTGCAGCAAGTGGATCTAGAAGGGAAGAATTTTATCAGATCAAGCGGTGCACCTTGGGGAGCAGCTGCGGTGTTTGTGAAGAAACCAGAAAGCTCATTAAGAATGTGCATTGACTATCATAAGATGAATGAAAGGACAGTTAAGAATAAATACCCCTTTCCAAGAATAGATGATATGTTCGATCAGTTGAATGGAGCCAAAGTATTCTGCCAGTTGGACTTAACGATAGGTTTCCATATGTAAAAAGTGGCGAAGGACTTAACTACCGGAGATTCATTAAGGATTTCTCATGCATAGCAGCACCTTCAACTAAACTGACCAGAAAGGAGGTGAAGTTTTTTGTTTCGACAAATGTGAGGAAGCATTCCTTAAGTTGAAGCATTTGATGACCAAAACACCCACGTTAGAAGTTCCAGATGGACACCAAGTATTAGTGGTATATTGATGCATGTGGAACTAGATTAGGAGCAGTATTTGTGATAACTCGAATTTTTGGGCATCAGATAATTGAGTAATTAAACCCTTTTAAAATTATGTAGAGGTACATAGATATTTGTTTGAGCTGATTTTAAATTGGATTTTTAATTGAATTTAGAGTTGAATCTGAATTTGAAATTTGAAATTTAAAAGAAGTATATCTTAAGTATATTTTAGTTTAAATATATATTATATAAATGATTTTATTTGATTTTAATTGGTTTTTAATTATTTTCTACAAAAGAACTTTTTATATATAGATTTATAAAAGAACTTAATAATTAGTACATAAATGAAAAAGGGCTTTTTATTAACATTTAAGAATTTATTAATTTTGCATAATTACAAGTGTTGTCTTAAAATCATTTTAATAACAAGTGTAATATGATAAACTTATGTAATTGACAAATGTAAGTTAACTAGCATCTAAGTCTACAAATGGCAAACAATTCTCACTTAAATTTTTAATGTAAATAAATTTCAAAAATAAGAAGGAAAAAATCTAGGTTTTCATTTCTTCTCACTTTCAAATCTGGAAACAATATATATATGTGTGTGTGTGTGTGTGTGTGTGTGTGTGTGTGTGTATGTATATGTATAATCAAAACCTTTAACAAATTCAAACCTGAAGACCAACATAAACCAAGTACAAATCTGTTTCAAAGCAGATCTCGCATCAAGAAATCAAAGCTTTAAGTTTAGGAAAATCAAAGTAGGGTTCCAGATAGTTAGCATTCATTTTCATAATCAAAGCTTTCGAGATTCAGGGGATTACAGGTTCAAACAACAAGCTTTCAAAAAAAATCTCTCTACATCATCAAAATAGGTGAGTAAACAGAAACTGTTAAAAGCTCAAGTTCTTATTTAATTGATGCATATGGGATCTATGTAGAGTAGGTGAACATATGGTTTTCACGGATGCTTTTAAGTTTGAAAATTGATAAACTTCTCTGTATATATTCATTTTATATGTCCGTGTGCATAAATTCATGGACTCTGTAGTCTGTTGTATCCATAGACTCAGGAATGAAAATAAATTCATATCTTTTTATTTAAGAAAATTCAAGCTATGTTATAGAATAGAAAATGATTATGATTGGGTAAATTCATTTTTAAAAATAAATTCATATGGAACTATTTAGTTAATCTTTCAAAATCAAGTTTTTGCGGTGAAACCTATATATTCGGAAATTTTCAAATATTTTAATTTCATGAATTGAATTCATGACTAGAATAATTATTGAAAATGATGAATTTAGGTACTAAAATCATGAATTTTAGATGAGAAATTGATGTGTTAATCTGTATGGAACGAATTGGGTACTTTGGTCAATTGCAGTCGAACGGCGGCATGCGGCGCGTCGGAGTTAGGTCTAAAGATAGTAGGAGGGACGGAGATTGTGGAAAAATAATCACTCGATTTTTAGTTGACCAATTTGATCAGAAATCGTCGAAACTGGGTTCGAAACCTAGTTTGAATTGGGGGGTTTAGTGACGGTTTCCGGCATCGATGGCATATCAAAGGTAATCGCGAGTTTAGGGTTCGAAACTGGAAGTCAAGGTGAGGTTGTGGTCAAAGCATCGAGGTCTTCGGTGGTGTGGATCAACGTCACGGTGATGTTATGTTTCCTGTGTGTTTGCCTGTTATGTGCCGTGTGACTCGATTTCGATTCGAGTCGAATCTTTGGATGTGGGTGATTGTGCGTGGATGTGGGGTTCGAAGGCGAGGTGTTTAGACCAGCGTTGATGGTCGGAGAGTCGCGATTCGTCGGTTACGTGCACCGTGCACGTCTGTGCATTAGGGGTTGTGTTCATATGGGAAGATGAAGTTCCCTTATTTTCGTTCTCGGGTTGATACTTGTGCGACACGAATTGGATATAGAAGGGGACACGTGAGTGTCTTAGGGTCTCAGGAGTTTTAGCTCTGTTTTTTAGTTTTGTGTTCAGGTTTAATTTTTGAAATTTTTTAACAACCTATAACAGTTTTAAAATTTAAACTGAGTTAAGAAAAAAGAGGGTGAAACTCAGGAAAAGAAGATGAAGATTCTGTGTTTTGGTTAATTTTTGCTCGGGTTAAATTTGGATGTTAACCAGCTTTTAAGTTTATTAAAAATCAAGTGTTAAAAACTTATCTAAAAGTGTTAGTTCAAAGGAAGGGTTAAATCAAGTTTTATACAAAGTGTTAACAAGTTTTCAAAATGAGTTCCAAAGTTATAAATGTTTTCAAATTGTGGTGATTAGATAATTATACAAGGATTTAAACCTATATGTTTTTCAAGGGTAAATTAAATGATGAAATTTAATAAAGTATTAATTATTTAATGTTTTAGGGGTGGGAAATTGATTAATGTTATCAATTAAGGAAGTAATCAATTAATTTAATCATTAGATAGTTAATAAAGGTTAAGTAATTTTGAGTATTCAATTTTAAGGATTGATTTGTTAATGTGATTAAGTAAATAAAGTATTAATATAAAGATGATTAATTAAGATTAATCACTTAATGAAATTGATTAATGAGTATGAAAGTAATTAAAGGATAATTGCTTAATGTCATTTGTTAAGGAAGGAAATAAATGGAGATTACTAAATGTGATTATTTAATGATAACTGCTTAATATAAGTAATCGAGAAGTAATTATTTAGTGTAATTAGAAAGTATGATTTAATTAAGTAAATTGATTAAAGGGCTAGTTAATTATCTTATGTGACTAATTAAGGGATAATTAATCAATGTAAGTATAGGATAATTAATTAGAGTAATTAAATAATGATCAGGGAAATAAATTTTGTTAATTGATTTAGGAGATTCATACAAAGATAATTAGTGAGAATGGTTAGGCTAATTAATCGGTGTGATAATTAAAGATTAATTACTTAATGTAATTAAAGGTTAATTAGTCAAGGATGATTAATTGAGATTGATGAATTAAGGAATGATTAATTAATTGGGATTGTGATTAATTAATGTTAAATAAGAAGGATTAAGGGTGATTGAAGTAATTAATTTAATTTTTTTAAATTAATTAGAATGGTATGACTAATTTATCTTGCTTATGAATGATTGAATAATATTGTATGTCGTAGATTGATTAATATCTCGGATATGTGATTTGTGATGCTATGTGATATGATATATTGGGTTTAAACCGAGATAATGTGGTTATCTATCGATGATGAATTAATGTGTATAGGTGACACCCTGTATTTGATGTTTGAACTGTGTTTCACTTGAATAACTTAGGATAAGATAGTATTGAATTCGAAGAGACCGGAGTCGGGTATTAGTAAATACCCGAAACCACTTCGATTTATTATCTATAATAATTCTATATAGATTTGATATGTGAAATCAATAGACTCGAATGGAATGATTTAAGTGAATTGGACCATTTAATCTAAGATTTGGTACTTAGAAATTGATGTGTGAAATAAGTGATGTCTATAACCACTTGTGAAGTTGTAAATTGATATAAGTTACCCCGGGTTCACATAAGTTGTATGCTTTTGTATTCCATGTTAGATGGGTTTACTCATGCTGGTTTCCACCCTGACCCGGGTGTTACTTTGATGTAATGCTCAGGTCAGACCGAGTATTATGGATTTTCAGGTAAGGACGTTTTAGAGCTCAGGAGGCGAGCTGGATGGCAGGAACGTAAGGAGTGTTTCGCTGTATTATATTGTTTTATATCCGAGACATGTTGATTATATATGTCCAGTGTTTGAATATATGTTGTAACTCTGATGTATTAAAATGTAATTGACAGATGCAACTTCTTTGTGTAAAGAATTTTATTTGATATTATATTTTATCCGCTGCGAATGTGAGATTCTGAGTTTAGTTTTCTGTTTCTTCTTCTTCTATCTCTTTTCTTCTTTTCCTAACTATCTGGAATTTTCGGGATCGAAAATTCTGGGCTGTTACATTTGGTATCAGAGGGGAAGGTTAAGCGACAACCTTGGCTCTGGTGAGACTACACATTTAGGATTGGGTCAATAATACCCTAGAATGAGTTGAGTGTAATATATATGAGAGAGCGTATTTGTTATTTTCCTATATAATGGTTTTAAAAGTAAATGATTTTATATAAGTTTATATCTAAAACAATATTTCTTTCTAATAAATATTAACGTAATTGGTTATTATATTAATTGAATTAAAAGTAAAAATAAGAATTTAGTGGCAATAGAAATACAACCAAACTAAAATTGAATGAAGATAAGTTTGAAATGGATTCAAACTGAAATTAAAATCTTGAAATTGGAAAAGAGTTTCAGAATAAGATAAATTAAAATTGGTTTCAAACCAGAAAATAGAATGATTATTGTGTTTAATAATGGAATGATTGTTTTCCAATAAACAATAAATGTTTTAAGAAAGTAACCATTTGATGAAAATAACTTGTAAATTAGAAAGGATGTAAATTAAAATGGGATTCAAATTGTGAAGTTCTGAATTCTAAATTTAAATATTTGAAATTATTTCTAAAATGTTAAAGGAAATAATATTATTCAAACTATTTTGAATGTTATCTTATTTTAGAATAAGAAGTTGTTTGTAAACTTTAAAGGAATTTTGTTTTGAATTAAAACCAAGGATGGTTTAAATTTTAAAATTGGCTTGATGGGCCAAGAAGTAAATATGTATATATGTGTATATACATAATATCAATGATGGTATGAAATAAACTCTAAATATTGAGTATTAACTATGAAATGAGATGTGATACCCAAAATGATAAGTTTTTGAACTTAATAAGCTGGAAGATTATTTATGAGGAGTTTAAAATTTGAAATGGAAATTCAAATTGGGTAAGGTTAACTAGATTAAGTGAATTGAAATTAACTTGGGAAAAAGTTAAATAAGCTGGAATGATCAACCTGATTTGGAAATTTCAAGATGAAATTGGGATTTAACTTGGAAAGTTAAATGGTTGATTTGAATTGGGAGTTTGAGTGATTCAAAATGGGTTTCAGATCCGAAAATTGGAAATGGATGGATGTTTTAAAATAATTGGATAATATTACCCTATTGTTATTAATAATCTTTAAACTATGAATTGGATTAGTTTAAAGAAATGGGGTGTGGTAATATATCCATTATTAAGATAAAATGGACTTAAGATTTGAAAGTTTAAGATAAAAATTCAAAGGTTTGGTTTCAAAGTGAAATTTGATGATGAATTGAATTTCAAAGATGTAGTTGTTTAAAAAGGATTTGAATTATTTGAACTTTGAAATAAGTTATAAATGGAATTTGAATTCAGAATTAAATGGTTTAATGATATAAGTTGATTTGATTTAAAGTATTAGATCAACATTAAAAAAAATTAACTCGAATTTATATAATTCGGGATGATTTTAATTTGAAATTTGAATTGAATTAGTTCAAACTGAATTTGATTTGAATTAATTGGAACTGTGATTGAAGATGGATAAGTTAAATGGAAATTCGAATTGGATTAATTTGAAATGAAATTGAAGTTGAATGAGTTCAAATCAAATGGGAATTGGGATTAATTCAAACTGGAATTGATTCGAAATTGAAATGGGTACAATTTGAAATTAGTCCAAATTGATTTGAATAATTTAGTATTGTGATTAAAGTTGAATAGGTTTAAAATTCAACTGGAATTGATTTGAAATTGGATAGAAATTGAGAATTTATTCAACTTGAATTGGGGATTAAATCAATTTTAATGGAAATTAAGGTTATATAAAATTGGAATTGAATCAATTTAAATGAGAGTGAAAATTTAAACTGGAAATGGGCAATTGATTGCAAATGGAGGTTAGGAATTGAACATTTTGACTCTGGACTATTTTCAAAATAAATTGTTTTAATATAAACTTATTTTTCCAAGCCACTTACCATACAATCTATCTTTTAAAACCAAACTATTATATACTTATTTTACAATTATTTTTGGAACCATTTAAGAATCTTTCAACTGTTTTATAAACTAATTCTTATTTTTCAACTACTTTATAATTAATTACTATTTTACAATTATTTAAAATTATTTAAAATTTTCTATAACTATTTGACTATTATCTAACTATTTTACAATTACATAACTAGTTTACTGCTATTTTACAAACTAATAATTATTTTTCAACCACTTGTCTATTTTTAATTTTTTAAGCTATTTTCTAATTTTAAAATGGTCAGAGTGCAAACTGTTTGTGATTAATTACCAATTGAGATAAGGATTAAAGTGCTAATCCAAATGGAATTGAAGCAATTGTGAATAAGTAGATAGAAATTAAAGTGAATGTGAATAGAAAAGGAGAATTGATTTGGCTAATAACCAATAAAGATAAATACGTAGGATGTACGTATATTATTCTATTCGCACAGTGATTTAATCCAGATTCGAGCACAGAATTTCGAGATAGATATATCGATCTGCGTTGGGATTTTTTACTCGAATTTCAACGGTGAACCTGGATATGGATTATTGATTGGTTCTGGATATTCTATATCATAGTTATGGCTATGCAAGGAGAATGACGGTTTCTGATCAAGAAACCAGATCTGAGTCAGCACTAGAAAGTCGGGTGGACGATACTAGTTCGGAAGAGAAATTGTGTGATCGAGTTAGCGATCAAATTGATATTGCGTACGGATGATATGTGTACATCGTACGGATTGGAATGAATTGATATTGAAAGTTTGTAGATAAGAACTGTAAAATGGTTCTTGAAGTGGAAAATATATTTTGTGAAATATATGATGAAGTAAAGAGGAAATTTGATATTTCTATGGTAATAACTTACTTTTTGGAAGTAACTAATTTGGTAGGTGATCTATAGAGTAATCAAATTTGAATATTTGATTTGGAATAAACAAAGTTATGTATCTTTATTATATAAGATAAATCTCTCTTTGTTGAATCTATTGCCGGAAGGAAAGGATTTTTGAAAAGTATTTGAAGTATAAAAAGGGAATTTACACAAGTTTGAAGTAATCCAAAGATTTCAAAATTATATATATCTATGTATATATATATATATAAAGGATTTCATGAGGATGATTTTGGAAAGGTTTTTGGAACCTTTGGATTTGGAAAGACTTTTGATTTTTGGGTAAAATCAATATTGGAATTTGGAAAAGCCTAATTTGAGAATTATCGATTTTGGGATAATCGATTTTGAGAAAGAAGATTTATTTGAGATTCATACTAGGTGTATGATTTGGAAGATACTACATGTGTATAGTATAAAGTGTTTTGAAAATGGATCTGGGGAAAAAGGCGCTCCCTTGAAATGAACTTCTCAAAAGTGCCATAGGTTGGTACTGCCTTGAACCCTAAGGGGGGTTTCTAAAGTTGATCCTGTGAGGAGTCCGGACAAAACTAGTTCCCGAGGATTTTGTGTAGTGTGTAGCGAAAGTCGAGGGCACTGAGTTCTACAGAGGCATTTGGTTATGTTGTGACGATAGTGTAACTTGATGTCACTACGATCTATTGTAGACCATAGCAAAAGTCGTGTGTGCCTCTGAGAACCAACAATCTGCATTTGATTTTATATCGGTAGACTGTGACATATGGTAACATAGCGAAAGTCGTGTGTGCTGCTGAGAGCCAACAGTCTACGTTTGATTTTACATCGGTAGACTACGACCTATGTGGGAGTGGAGAAGTTTCATTTTTGGCAGCGAAAATCGAGGGCGCTGATGCCTACACTTACACGGACTTTTGCTGTGATGGCAACGTAACCCTGGAATGTAACTGTGATCTATTGTGGATTCCATGGCGTGATCGAGGGGCGTGGAGTGCCTACAGTTACATGGACTTTTGCTGTGATGGCAACGTAACCCAAGATGTAACTGCCACCATGGATGGGGGTGATGATTTTCAGAGCATTCTCACCAAAGATATTTCCTCTATTTTCAAAAATGTTTTCTATATTTTCAATAAAATTATTTTTCAAGTATTTTCGTTGGGTGTTGAAATGGATCTGCTAAGTACTTATAGATTTTCAGTTCTACGCCTGATCAACGTATGACCGAATTTCTATGGGAACGAGGACGAACCTGTTGAAACATCGAGTTATAAATGATATTTTAATAAAACTATTTTGGAAATATTATATAGATTTTAAAGTGTTTTAAAAAGTGATTTAAAATATTAAGAATTTTAATAAATTCTGGCTTCGTCTCTTTTCAAGGACGAAAAGATTCAATGGGGGGAGGAATGTGATAACCCGAATTTTTGGGCATCAGATAATTGAGTAATTAAACCCTTTTAGAACAATGTAGAGGTACATAGATATTTGTTTGAGCTGATTTTAAATTGGATTTTTAATTGAATTTAGAGTTGAATTTGAATTTTAAATTTGAAATTTAAAAGTAGTATATCTTAAATATATTTTAGTTTAAAAATATATTATATATATGATTTTATTTGATTTTAATTGGTTTTTATTTATTTTCTTTAAAAGAACTTTTTATATATAGATTTAGAAAAGAATTTAATAATTAGTACATAAATGAAAAAGGGCTTTTTATTAACATTTAAGAATTTATTAATTTTTCATAATTACAAGTGTTGTCTTAAAATCATTTTAATAACAAGTGTAATATGATAAACTTATGTGATTGTAAGTTAACTAGCATCTAAGTTTACAAATGGCAAACAATTCTCACTTAAATTTTTAATGTAAATAAATTTCAAAAATAAGAAAAAAAAACCAAGTTTTCATTTCTTCTCACTTTCAAATCTGGAAACAAAAAAAATATGTATAATCAAAACCTTTAACAAATTCAAACCTGAAGACCAACATAAACTAAGTACAAATCTGTTTCAAAGCAATTCTCAAATCTGAAGTGCACCAAGAAATCGAAGCTTCAAGTTTAGGAAAACCAAAGCAGGGTTCCAGATAGTTAGCATTCAGTTTCATAATCAAAGCTTTCTAGATTCAGGGGATTACAGGTTCAAACAATAAGCTTTCAAAAAAAAATTCTCTCTGCATCGTCAAAATAGGTGAGTAAACAGAAACTATTAAAAGCTTAGAGTTCTTATTTAATTGATGCATGTGGGATCTGTGTAAAGTAGGTGAATATATGGTTTGCATGGATGCTTTTAGGTTTGAAAATTGATAAACTTCTCTATATATATTCATTTTATATGTCTGTGTGCATAAATTCATGGACTCTGTAGTCTATTGTATCCACAAAATCAAGAATGAAAATAAGTTCATATCTTTTTATTTAAGAAAATTCAAGTTATGATTATAGAATAGAAAATGATTATGATTGGGTAAATTCATTTTTAAAAATAAATTCATATGGAATTATGTAGTTAATCTTTCGAAATCAAGTTTTTACAGTGAAACCTGTTTAATCGGAAATTTTCAAATATTTTAATTTCATGAATTGAATTCATGACTAGAATAATTATTGAAAATGATGAATTTAGGTACTAAAATCATGAATTTTAGATGAGAAATTAATGGGTTAATCTATATGGAACGAATTGGGTACTTTGGTCAATTGCAGTCGAACGGCGGCATGCGACACGTCGGAGTTAGGTTTGAAGATAGTAGGAGGGACGGAGATTATGGGAAAAATAATCACTCGATTTTTAGTTGACCAATTTGATCAGAAATCGTCGAAATAGGGTTCGAAACCTAGTTGGAACTGGAGGGGGTTTAGTGATGATTTCCGACATCGATGGCATATCAGAGGTGATCGTGAGTTCAGGGTTCCGAACTGGAAGTCAACGTGAGGTTGTGGCTAAAGCGTCGAGGTCTTCGGTGGTGTGGATCGTCGTCACGACGATGTTATGTTTCCTGTGTGTTTGCCTGGTGTGTGCCGTGTGACTCGATTCGAGTCGAATCTTTGGATGTGGGTGATTGTGCGTAGATGTGGGGTTCGAAGGCGAGGTGTTTAGACCAGCGTTGATGGTTGGAGAGTCGCGATTCGTCGGTGTACGTGCAGGTGCACGTTTGTGCATCAGGGGTTGTGTTCATATGGGAAGATGAAGTTCCCTTATTTTCGTTCTCGGGTTGATACTTGTGCGACTCGAAGTGGATATTGAAGGGGACACGTGAGTGTCTCGGACTCTCAGGAGTTTTAGCTCTATTTGTTTAGTTTTGTGTTCAGGTTTAATTTTTGAAATTTGTTAACAACCTATAATAGTTTTAAAATTTGAACTGAGTTAAAAAAAGAAAAGAGGGTGAAACTCAGGAAAAGAAGATGAAGGTTTTGTGTTTTGGTTAATTTTTGCTCGGGTTAAATTTGGATGTTAACCAGCTTTTAAGTTCATTAAAAATCAAGTGTTAAAAACTTATCTAAAAGTGTTAGTTCAAAGGAAGGGTTAAATCAAGTTTTATACAAAGTGTTAACAAGTTTTTAAAATGAGTTCCAAAGTTATAAATGTTTTCAAATTGTGGTAATTAGATAATTATATAAGGAGTTAATCCTATATGTTTCTCAAGGGTAAATTAAATAATGAAATTTAATAAAATATTAATTATTTAATGATTTAGGAGTGGGAAATTGATTAATGTTATCAATTAAGGAAGTAATCAATTAATTTAATTATTAGATAATTAATAAAGGTTAAGTAATTTTGAGTATTCAATTTTAAGGATTGATTTGTTAATGTGATTAAGTAATTAAAGTATTCATATAAAGATGATTAATTAAGATTAATCACTTAATGAAATTGATTAATGAGTATGAAAGTAATTAAAGGATAATTTCTTAATGTCATTTGTTAAGGAAGGAAATAAATGGAGATTACTAAATGTGATTATTTAATGATAACTGCTTAATATAAGTAATCGAGAAGTAATTATTTAGTGTAATTAGAAAGTATGATTTAATTAAGTACATTAATTAAAGGGCTAGTTAATTATCTTATGTGATTAACTAAGGGATAATTAATTAATGTAAGTAAGTATAGGATAATTAATTAGAGTAATTAAATAATGATCAGGGAAATAAATTTTGTTAATTGATTTAGGAGATTAATTCAAAGATAACTAGTGAGAATGGTTAGGCTAATTAATCAGTGTGATAATTAAAGACTAATTACTTAATGTAATTAAAGGTTAATTAGTCAAGGATGATTAATTGAGATTGATGAATTAAGGAATGATTAATTAATTGGGATTGTGATTAATTAATGTTAAATAAGCAGGATTAAGGGTGATTGAAGTAATTAATTTAATTTGTTTAAATTAATTAGAATGGTATGACTAATTTATCTTGCTCATGAATGATTGAATAATATTGTATGTCGTAGATTGATTGATATCTCTGATATGTGATTTGTGATGCTATGTGATATGGTATGTTGGGTTTAAACTGAGATAATGTGGTTATCTATCGATGATGAATTAATGTGTATAGGTGACACCTTGTATTTGAAGTTTGAATTGTGTTTCACTTGGATAACTTGGGATAAGATGGTATTGAATTCGAAGAGACCAGAGTCGAGTATTAGTAAATACCCAAAACCACTTCGATTTATTATCTATTATAATTCTATATAGATCTGTTATGTGAAATCAATAGACTGGAATGGAATGAGTTAAGTGAATTGGTCCATTTAATCTAAGTTTTGGTACTTAGAAATTGATGTGTGAAATAAGTGATGTCTATAACCACCTGTGAAGTTGTAAATTGATATAAGCTACCCCAGGTTCACATAAGTTGTATGCTTTTGTATTCCATGTTAGATGGGTTTACTCACGCTGGTTTCCAGCCCGACTCGGGTGTTACTTTGATGTAATGCTCGGGTCAGACTGAGTATTACAAATTTTCAGGTAAGGACGTTCTAGAGCTCAGGAGGCGAGCTAGATGGCAAGAACGTATGGAGTGTTTCCACTGTATTATATTGTTTTATATCTGAGACATGTTGATTATATATGTCTAGTGTTTGTATATATGTTGTAACTCTGATGTATTAAAATGTAATTGACTGATACAGCTTTATGTAAAGAATTTTATTTGATATTATATTTTATCCGCTGCGAACGTGAGATTCTGAGTTTGGTTTTCTGTTTCTTCTTCTTCTATCTCTTTTCTTCTTTTCCTAACTATCTGGTATTTTTGAGATCGAAAATTCTGGGCTGTTACAGTATTAATGCAGAATGGTTAGGTTATTGCCTACACATCCAAGCAGTTTAGACCGTATGAAGTAAGATATCTTACTCGTGACTTGGAGTTGGCAGCTGTGATTTTCTCATTGAAAATCTAGAGACATTATCCCTTAGGGGAGAGGTTTGAGATCTATACCGATCATAAGTCTCTACGCTATTTATTCTCTTAGAAGGAGTTGAATATAAGACAACAGAGGTGGCTAGAGTTTTTGGCAGCTTATGATTTTGGTATACAGTATACACCAAGAAAAGGTAATAAGATAGAGGATGCTCTTAGTAGAAAGCATCAGAATGTGATGTTAGCTATGTTGGTGGAGCGGAAAGTTTTGGAAGCTTTGGCTAGTCGTGAAGTGCCGTTAAGATCAACTGCTGGCTCTAGTCAGAGTTCCACCAGGTTGTCTTGTTTAGAAATCTAACCAGTATTAATTGAGAGGATTGCTTCTAAGCGGAAGGAAGATCTAGTAATATCTAAGAGGATCAAGAGACTTGGGGATGGAACTTAGATTGATGATTTAAGGATTTTAGCCAACCAGAAAGGATGGTTAAGAAAGAAGGGATGGCTGTGTGTTCCAAATGTAGAGGACTTGAGGAAGGAAGTTCATGGAGAATGTCACCGATCCAAATTTACAATTCATCCCAGAGGAACCAAGATGTATCAGGATATGAAGGGAAGCTTCTATTAGGAAGGAATGAAGAGGGATGTTGGCTCATGGGTTAGGCAGTGTGCAAACTGTTAGCAAGTGAAAGCTGAACATCAGAAGCTGATGTGCACGTAACTGTGTATATATTTACATCCATATTTTATCTCTTTTTATTTAAATAGACATCATATTTGGGCATTTTAACATGTTTAAAACCAAAATTCAATTATTTCCAAACCATCGTATTTTCATATTCATTCAGGGGCAAAACGGTCATTTTTGTGCATGTGTCAAAGTAAGAATTTTTACATGGACATTTTTTGATAATTTTTATAGGAATTTGGATGCATATGGAAGAGGCTTATATAAAGATATATGCATGCACAAATGAATACAGAGGGAAGAAGAGGGAAATAATTCAAGCCATGAACATTGAGGACCCCACCTACTTACCTAAATGTACAATTAGGAGCTAATGGACAACTAAGTGGAGGTTAAAGCTTCATCTAAAAAAAATGATGGATTAATTAGTGGATAATGGTTACTTGGTAGCCACACTTTGTAAAGGGAAATTTGGGAAGCTTCCTAAAAATAGAATTAGGGTTCTATGCATGTATAAATAGCCCTCTTATGTAAATGAAAAAATCATCTTCTATTCTTCCATTTTACTTAGGAAATTAAGAAATCAAAGTGTAAGCACAATGTTCTATGAAATAAAAATGGCTTCCAAGCCTCTTTCTTCTCTCTTTTCTACATGCTTTTCTTTGTTTTATTGTTAATGTTTATTTCTATGCTCTCTTTCTCCTTATGTTCATAGCTTAGATTTATATTTATGCAAGTAGTTAGTAGCTAATCTCTTTTGCTTTCTTTACTTGTTTTCAATTTTTCTTTTCTTTTTAATGTTGAAACTTACATGTGTTGTTTCAATGCCACAAATGAGTAGCTAAACTCCTTCAATTTAGGGGTGATGAAGCTCTCTAACTTTATGTAATTTCAACATTTTATGATTTATGATCTCATTTGGTTTATGCTTCATGAAGTGGATTTTGATGCAAGTTTATACAAGTGGGTTTGATAGCTTATATTGCTTATGCAAATGAGCTATTCTTATTCAACGTAAACACATGTTGCATCATCATTTGCTAATTCATTTTTGATTGTGAAATTAAAGTAAAAATTAAATTCAATGATCTATATTACTAGTTACAATAGTAAATAGATCATACTTAAAATAGCTTTTGCTTTGACTTCATTTTCATGAGAATTATAAGTGGGTTATTTGTTGTATTATAGTTTGATGGTTTGAGTTATGTTAATTAATAACATAAACAAACCCTACTTATGATAAATACAATAATATTTCACTTAAATCAAAGTTAGAAATCATAAATTGTTTGTTAGTTGATTTACAAAAATATGAGAGTGGATTTGCCTCTAAATTGTTCTCTAGTTCAATAGTTTTCTAATCTCATTTTAATTCTAGATTTAGCTTCATTTTAGTTCTAGTCATCAATTTCTCCTCCATTTGGTCTAATTTGATTGAATAGAATTTTAAAATCATCAATTCCCTGTGGATCGACCCGTATTCGCCACGTGCTACATTCGTACACCGTGCGCTTGCGGTTATTTAAAATTTAAATTCGTTCGACGGTTTTCTAAACCGATAGAATTTCCGTCGACGAACATGTTTTTGGCGCCGTTGCCGGGGGATTTGTTTTGATTTTGATTTTCTATTCTTCGGATTATTTTTGTGTGATTTTATTTGTGTGTTTGTTTAGTGTTTGTGTGCATTTGTTTGTGTTCTTGTTGTTTTGCATTTTCATTTGCATTTCCATATTAAAAAAAGTACAAAATTTCAAATATATATATATATATTATTTCATTTTCTTTCTATTTTCTGTTTTACATTGCTCTTATTCACACTACCTCTCTATTCCCTCAGCCTCACATCACCATAACATACCATTGCCTCTGTTCCATACCATTGCCTTAAAACTGCTGCTACACTCTACCAACTTCACCATTCATTCAAGCATCTTCCATTTCTGTCCTAACCATAGAAACCCACAACACTGTCAAAACTTCGACCATTCTACTGCCACAAACAACCAAACTGCCTCCTTCATACAACTCTGCAACAATCTCCTCATCAATCCTCTTCACTTACCAAACAAACCAC
Organism: Allium cepa; assembly: GCA_030765085.1. Lineage (NCBI taxonomy): Eukaryota > Viridiplantae > Streptophyta > Magnoliopsida > Asparagales > Amaryllidaceae > Allium > Allium cepa. The sequence continues at coordinate 437,451,730 of CM060935.1, read as the reverse complement.
GACCAAAACCACCACTTGCATAAAACATTCTCCTACCAACTTCTCCACCTACTTCACGAACATATATACTCTCCATCACCATCATCTAACTACTGCAGAGTTGCCATTCACCACACATACACACTGATACTCCACTGATACCAAACCAGCAGGTTATTCTTTCCAGTCTCATAGCCTAACTATTCCATCTCCATTTACTGTCAACAATACAAAATTGTGCAGCTTTCCTCCTTAGCCAAAAACAACCTCATCATCTTCACACCATATCACTGCACCATAGCACTGCAGTCAACAGACATCGCTACTCTGGAAATTGCTTCACCCAAACTCCACATCGCAACAGACAAACCACCCAGACCATCAAAACTCTCTGAACATCTCCATATACAAGCTCCATCATTACCATAAACACCTTCCCAGTCACCACCTACTGCTCCTCCACACAAAACACCCATCATAAACCCAATTCAACCAAGCCCTTCTCCACATCCATACAAACTGTTGTGCCAAACCCCATCACCAATCATAATACTCACAGCAACTACCCACTGGAACTTGCCTTAGCTATCCACTATTGCATCCACTTCAACCTGCACACACTTGGCACGACATCGACATCCCACTATTCCTCCCACTTCATCATTCATCACCAATTACTTCCCTTGCCTTCACTACGAACCAAACCTGCTCCCCAAAACTCCACTTTGCCAATTCAACCATCTCCTCCATCACCAACCGCAATCCTCCACGAACTAACATCGCCTCCCACAATCCCCTCTAATATTATCTTCTACCGTGATCTTCTCTTCAAATTCCATACAAACTTGAGCTCCTCCAAAAACTCACCCTAGCATCCTCACAAAATCCCCAAATCCTTCAATCCCACCAGAACAGCAAATCCACTCCTCAAGCACCTCCTTCTACCTCCCTACAGACTGCTCTTCCCCTTCAGTTCAACTTCCTCGCCATCAAACACGCGACTTCCAAGCAAAAGCCACCTTCAGATGCTACAACAAGCTCACTATCACGTTAACATTGCAGTCTCCATTCTCTCCTCAAAATTCCCTCCTCAATCACTGTCTGTCGAACCCCATACCACATTAACCACTCATTACTGCCGTGCTAGTATGCTACTGCCATCCCCTCCCACTATGCATGTGTGCTACCACCATCAACCTACTTCAATCAATAGTTTCAACCTTCTAAACGACCACATCAAACATCTTCAATCTCCACCTCTTCCATATCACAGACACTTCAACCACAACCTCCACCACCGCAGCAAACCCCACCTACAACCATACATTGCTTGCGACTTCATCCACTGCCTACCCAGTCAAGCAACACCTGATACACCTCACAAGCAATTCGCCAAAGTTCCAACATCCTCCAAACACCACCATCTCCAAGTACAACATCACCACCAAACCATCTGCCTAATTTCAGACCCTCATACGTCAACTACCACACTTACCTCAGCCACCAACCACCTTTGCATCACGCGCGACCCCCAACTCAGCAGGCTCCTCCTCAACCTGCAACGCGTCTCCTCCGCAACCATTCCCAAATCGACCAGCAAACTCCGCCAACAACAATCACCTGAATTTATCCCTTCGAACTAGCGACACCCCAATCGAACAACCACTAACGCAATCGCCTGCAATCTAAGCTGAAGTTTTGATTCGAGAGTTCGAGATATTAGTGGATTTGACTACAAGATTTGAGATGTTAAAAAAATTTGAATTGGGAAACCAAGTCGATTTGGTTACAGCATTTTTTATAGGAAAAAAACCTGTTCATTTGGTTTTTGCTTATTGGGCCGAGTTTTAAAGTAAGGTGAATTTACCTTTTACTTTGTTTTCATTTTAGTTTAAAGTTTTTAGGTTGTTTTAGCTTAAAAAAAATTCTTGATAAAAAAAAGAGTTTGAATTTATTTTCATTTGTTTTTTTAATTTGTTTTACATTTTCTTATTTTCGTTTTTTTCACTTGATTTTTTTTGTTTTCATTTGTTTTAAATTTCATCCTTATATTTAAAAAAAATTGTAAATATATCTTGTCTTTTATTTCAGGTTGCCAAAGCTGAAATTCAAAAGGAAGAAGTGCCTGCCAAAAATAAACTGCTTTGTTTTGCTTACACAAAATTGCTGCTAAAAAAATTGCTAAATAATCTACACGCTCTGGTATCGTGCACCTTTTCCATTGTTTTTATTTGAATTGCGTTGTTGGTTGCTTGTATTTGCATTTGTGTATATACAAAAAAAATTCAAAATCCAAAAACATAAACAAACTTCATATTAGTTGCGTTGTAATTTCATGTTTAATTTTTTCTTTGCATTCATCTCATCTTGTTTTTCTTTTCTAAGGCAATACCCCAATTCACATAAGGTGAGGGATTTCATCACCCGTTCCTTAGCCCACAAACGCATTTCATCGTAAAATTTGACTAATAATAAAGGTTAGACGTTGGACCTAAGGGTGTCACAAGCTCACTTAGGGCTTAATTGTATCTTCATAATTGTTTTATTTGAACGATTTTATTTCTTGGTGTCTAGGCTACGGCAGAGTAATAACCAGTTATAAAAATTACGGTGATACGTAAATATTATACTGGTTGTTCCTCTGAAGGTACTTAAACCTTCGGCTGCATTGCTACGGTGATTCGTGGTGCACCGATAACCCCTGTCCGTTACCTCGCTGAGAAATATTTTTGTTGATTTAAGACAAAGTGTGATTATACAATATTGGGTTAGGAGCTACTAAGGACAGAAAATTGTAGTTAAGTCCTTTGCATTCATTTAGTTGCATTAGTTCATGCATATTTAAAAAAAAAATCCAAAATCCAAAAAAAATTAAAAAATTGTAAATTTTACTTAACTTAACTTTTAATCAAATTTTTTTTCCTTTCCTTTGAAAATTTTCAATCAAAAACAAAATTCCAAAAAAAATATAAAATCTTTTAAAAAAGAAAAAAAAATTGAAAATTAAAAAACAAAAATCAATTTCCATTTTTAAAAAAAAAACCTTTTGGTAAATATATAAAAATTCAAAAAACAAAAAAAATACAAAACCAAAAACATAAAAAATTTGAAAAACCAAAAACAAGACAAAAATCAAACTTTTCTTTTGAAAATAAATCTCACTTGTTAAATAGTTTTCTTCCTTGTAAAAAAAAGTCAAAAAACAAAAACACGTTTTCAAGTCTTCTTTCATTCCCTAAACTCAATTCTAACTCCTTTCTCTTCTCGACTTTCACTTGTGCATGAGTACTTGGACTCGTGACACAACAACGAATCGTTGGACTCGTGGCCCTTCTACAAACCGTTTAACTCGAACAGACGATCCTCCTGAAATGGCGAACGAAAATGCCCCTCGAACTCTTATGGATAGAATCTTTCTCGATAGCGTTTCTATTCCATCTTGCATCACGTTACCCGCCCCTACGGGTAACCATTTTGAAATTCACTCGAACCATATTGCCACACTTCCGAAATTTGGCAATTTCAAGCACGATGACCCATACATCTTCTTGACTAAATTCGAACAAGTTTGCGCAACCATTAAACTCCAACAACTTTCCGATGATGGAATCAAACTTCGATTAATCCCATTCGCTCTTACGGATTACGCTGAAAAATGGTTGTGAAGCTTATCATCAAACTCGACTAAAACCCAGGAAGAATTCGTAAAAGCTTTCTTGAAAAAATTCTACCCTTTGGAAAAAAACAAGTAAAATTCGAAATGAAATTGTAAATTTTCATCAATTCAAGGGAGAACCATTTGGAAAATATTTTGAAAGATTCAAAGAGCTTTTGTTAAAATGTCCACATCATAACTTTGAAAAGTGGACAATTTGCCAAATCTTATACGATGGACTCGAAAACCGCTCGCGAACAATGCTCGAATCAATGTGCCAAGGCAACTTTCTTGCCCAACATCACGACAATGCTTGGCAATTCCTTGAAAACCTCGCTGAAAAGTCCTAATGGGAACGTTCGAAAGAAAAATCAATTTACTCACGATCGTGTGCAAACTCGTTAGGATCTTCTTTTGCTTTGGAAGCCAAGATCGATGCAATGATTAAAAAATTTGATAATGTTTTCTCATCGAATCAAATGAACCAAGCTTCCCAACCAATGTGTTATAAATGCAACGATCCTAATCATATAGCCGATCAGTGTCCCAATTCAGTCGAACAAATTAATGCTTTCAACAAAGCCAAAAACGATCCGTTTTCTCCAACTTACAATCCTGGTTGGAGAAATCACCCGAATTTTGCATGGAACCAAAACAATCCCAACACGAATATGATTCATCCCAATTTTCAAGCAGTCCCAAATAATGCTTCGTATCCTCCCTTTCAGCCTAACAATTTTCAACCAAACTTTGCGGGTCCATCCCACAATCAACCACAACAATCAAATTTTCAAACAAATTCTGCTCATCCTACCCAAGACGACAAACGTTTAACTTCACTTGAGAAAACTCTTGAAACGTTGGCTAAGGCAACTACTCAAACCCTTCAATCAAACAACAATTTGCAAAGTTCATTGACTTCATATATGCAAAACACGAACCAATCAATTGCAAAACTCGAATTGCAAATAAGTCAACTAGCCACATCTTTAAGTGAACGCGAACGAGGCACTTTTCCAAGCCAGCCCCTTCCAAATCCCAGAAATCAAAACACAAATTTAAATCAAGCCTATGTTGTTCAAGATAGCAATGTCACCCAATTGAATGTTATCACAACTTTACATTCCGGTAAACAAATCGATAATCAAGTCGTTAACCCAAATGATTTACGGGAAGTCTCTCTCGACGTTTCTAAAACAACAAACGAATCTGAACAGAACGAGGAGCCAAACGTCGAATAGAATTCCAATCAAAACTCTTCCTCTTCTACTCCAGTAGACCCACCTACCAAGTTTCGTTCCATTTCCACATCGTCTTCGACCAAAGAAACACTCAGACCAAATGGAAAAGATGTTGGAAATTTTTAAACAAGTTAAAGTTAACATTCCGCTTCTTGACATCGTTCAGCAAGTCCCCACGTACGCGAAATTTCTTAAGTACTTCTGCACGCAAAAGCGACACACTCAGGTGCCCAAAAAAGTCTTCTTAGCGGCCAGTTTGAGTGAAGTCTTATACCATTCCATGCCCGTTAAATACAAAGATCCTGACTGCCCTACAATTTCTTGTACAATTGGAGATAAGACAATTCACAAATGTTTGATAGATTTAGGCGCGAGTGTCAACTTGATTCCACACTCCGTGTACGAACAATTAGGTTTAGGTGAGCTCAAACCCACAAAAGTTACACTTCAATTCGCCGATCGTTCGATTAAGAAGCCCGTGGGAGAAATCGAGGACATGCTCATTCGAGTAGGGCAATTCATATTCCATGTCGACTTTATAGTTCCCGAAACACAACCCGTGATAAATCCCTCAAGTCAAATTCCATTGATTTTAGGCCGACCATTCTTAGCCACCTCAAATGCCTTAATCAATTGTCGTAACGGATCAATGAAAATCTCTTTTGGAAACATGACTTTGGATCTTAACATTTTCAATCTTGAAAGCCAATCGAATGAACCTCATGATGAAACATTAGAAGTTAGTGCCATTCACGAAAACTTCGAAAGCGAGACACTTGACCTTAACGATGAACGCGAAGCCAAGTACAAAAAGTTGTTACCCGAAATTTCCAACGAGATTGAAAAAACTTTTCCCTTTGAATCGCTTCAAGTTGGGTCCGAATCTCAATCCAACTCTTTGATCGAAAAACTCCCGAAGTTCGGCCTCAAACCACTTCCCGATCACCTTAAGTACGCATACTTAGGTGAAGACGAAACGTTACCCGTCATAATTTCCACAACTCTCTCTCTCTTGATCAAGAAACCTCGTTACTCTCTATTCTTTCGAAAAACAGAGAAGCAATTGGATGGTCGATTTCCGATATCAAGGGAATTAGTCCCACTCTTGTTCAACATCGCATCCATTTAATCGACGATGCCAAGCCTACTCGTGACGCGCAGCGAAGTCTTAATCCAAAAATGAAAGATGCGGTGCGTGATGAAATTCTTAAACTTCTCGATAACGGAATCATTTACCCAATCTATGATAGTTCATGGGTTAGCCCAATTCACGTTGTACCGAAAAAGTCTGGGCTAACCGTTGTCAAGAACGATTCAAATGAGCTTATTCAAACTCGTACTCAAACGGGTTTGCGTGTTTTTGCATTGATTATCGAAAACTAAATGTCGCAACACATAAGGATCACTTCCCCCTTCCTTTCATCGAACAAATGCTCGAACGTTTAGCCGGCCATGAATTTTACTACTTCCTTGATGGTTATTCCGGCTATAACCAAATTCCAATCGCTCTCGAAGATCAAGAGAAAACGACTTTTACGTGTCCATTCGGTACCTTCTCTTATAGACGTATGCCATTCGGACTTTGCAACGCTCCTGTGACTTTCCAACGATGCATGGTTGGAATCTTTTAAACATGATAGAACGCCTTCTAGAAGTTTTTATGGACGATTTCTCAATCTTTGGCGATTCTTTTTCCCAATGTTTACATCATCTCGAGTTAGTTCTAAATCGATGTAAAGAAAAACATTTAACTTTGAATTGGGAAAAATGCCACTTTATGGTCAAACAAGGCATAGTCCTTGGACATATCATCTTAAATAAAGTCATTGAGGTAGATAAAGCAAAAATCAACGTAATTGCAAATCTACCCATTCCCAAATCTGTTGAGGACATTCGATCATTTTTACGCTTTGTGAAAGACTTTAGCAAAATTGCTCGTCCTTTGACGACTCTTCTTGGAAAAGACGTTCCTTTCGATTTTAACTCTGATTGCATCTCTTCTTTTGAACGTCTTAAGAACGAACTCATTTCTGCTCCAATCATTTGCGCACCTAATTGGGATCTTCCTTTCGAAATAATGTGTGATGCTACGAACTTTGATGTTGGTGCTGTCTTAGGAAAACGCATCAACAAGATCCTTCACGTCATTTACTACGCGAGTATGACTCTGAACGACGCTTAACTCAACTACACAACAACCGAAAAAGAGCTTCTTGCTGTAGTTTTTGCTCTTGAAAAGTTTCGACCTTACTTGATAGGTTCACACATTACGATCTACACTGACCATTCTGTGCTCCGATATCTCTTCGCTAAAAAGGATGCTAAATCCCGTTTGATTCGTTGGATCCTTTTACTTCAAGAATTTGACCTTACAATCAAAGACAAAAAAGGATCTGATAATTTCATAGCTGATCACTTGTCTCGTCTTTCGAACGCACCATCTTCTTTGCCGATCAATGAAAACTTCCCCGATGAACAACTTCTTTCAATTTCTATCGACCCATGGTACGCTGATATAGTGAACTACTTAGTCACTAGAGAAACTCTCTCATCTTGGTGCAAACAGGACAAATGCAAATTCATGTCCTAAGTGAAATATTTCTATTGGGGCAATCCATACTTGTTCAAATATTATCCCGACCAAATCATTCGACGTTGCATTCCGGATAATGAGATCAGGAGTGTTCTTTCGTTTTGCCACGATCAAGCGTGTGGTGGACATTTCGATCCTCGAAAAACTGCGAAAAAGGTGCTTTAATGCGGTTTCTACTGGCCTTCTCTTTTCAAAGACTCATTCGAATTTTGTAAAACTTGCAATCGATGTCAAATGCTTGGACGAATTTCTCGACGAGATATGATGCCTCTAAATCTCATTGTTACGATCGAAATCTTTGATGTTTGGGGTATTGACTTTATGGGACCTTTTCCTAATTCTTTTGGAAACTTGTACATCCTTCTCGTTGTTGATTACGTTTCAAAATGGGTAGAAGCCGTTTCTTGCAAAACCAATGACCATAGAATTGTTGTGAAATTTCTCAAAGAAAACATCTTTTCGAGGTTTGGCGTACCTCGCACAATAATCAGTGATAATGGAACCCATTTTTGTAACCGCTCTTTTGAAACATTAATGAAGAAATACTCGATAACCAACAAGTTATCTACTCCGTATCATCCTCAGACTTGTGGTCAAGTTGAAGTTTCAAATCGGAAAATAAAATAAATCTTGGAGAAAACTGTTAACAAAAATCGAAAAGATTGGTCTCGGAAATTGACCGACGCGCTTTGGGCTTACCGTACTGCTTTTAAAACTAACATTGGGATGTCTCCATTTTGTTTAGTTTACGGTAAAGCTTGCCATTTACCTATTGAAATCGAACACAAAGCGTTGTGGGCAATTAAGAACTTAAATTTTGATCTTGAGAAAGCTGGCAAAAACCGAAATCTACAACTCAACGAATTAGAAGAACATAAAAATGACGCGTATGAAAACGAGAAAATTTACAAAGAAAGAACAAAAAATTTTCATGAAAAGTCAATCTTAAGAAAAACATTTTCGCCTAACCAGAAAGTTCTTTTATATGACTCAAGACTTCATTTATTTCCTGGGAAACTTAAATCGAGATGGACCGAACCATTTGTGGTACGAACTACTTTTCCACATGGTGCCGTAGAAATAGAAAACCCTAAGGATGGATTGATTTTTAGAGTCAACGGTCGTCGTTTGAAACCTTTCTTGGAATTGCCTAGTAACCAAGAGGAAGAGCTCATGATCCTTCATGAGCCAAGCTATGTCTAGTAAGAATGTTAACCCTCTTTTGTAAATATGTACATTGTTTTCCCCGTCACACTCATTATATCATGCATTGACTATGGGGACACAGTCAAAATTAAGTGTGGGGGGGGAGTCTCATTTATATTTTTAGTTTCATGGCATTTTTGAATTTTCATTTTCTTACTTAAAAAAACTCAAAATTTCTAAATCTCAAAAACATTTTCTTTTTAGCACTTTGATTTATTTTAGAAGAAACACTATGAGATAAGTATAAGTTTTGGTTAATAAATTGAAATTTTTGAAAGTTATGATGTCGACATTTTATCAAAAGCTCTTTAAATCTTTCAAAATATTTTCCAAATGGTCCTCCCTTGAATTGATGAAAATTTACAGTTTCATTTCGAATTTTACTATTTTTTCCAAAGGGTTGAATTTTTTCAAGGAAGTTTTTATGAATTCTTCCGAGGTTTTAATCGAGTTTGACGGTAAGCTGTACAACCATTTTTCAGCGTAATCCGTAAGAGCGAATGGGATTAATCGAAGTTTGATTCCATCATCGGAAAGTTGTTGGAGTTTAATGGTTGCGCAAACTTTTTCGAATTTAGTCAAGAAGATGTATGGGTCATCGTGCTCGAAATTGCCAAATTTCGAAAGTGTGGCAATATGGTTCGAGTGAATTTCAAAATGGTTACCCGTAGGGGCGGGTAACATGATGCAAGATGGAATAGAAACTCTATCGGAAAAGATTCTATCCATACGAGTTCGAGGGGCGTTTTCGTTCGCCATTTCAGGATAATCGTCTGTTCGAGTTAAACGGTTTGTAGAACCATCGTGAGTCCAACGATTCGTTGTTGTGTCACGAGTCCAAGTACTTATGCACAAGTGAAAGTCGAGAAGAGAAAGGAGTTAGAATTGAGTTTAGGGAATGGAAGAAGATTTGAAAACGTGTTTTTGTTTTTTGACTTTTTCTTTTACAAGGAAGAAAACTTTTTAACAAGCGAGATTTATTTTCAAAAGAAAAGATTGATTTTGGTTTTTCAAATTTTTTATGTTTTTGGTTTTATATTTTTTTGTTTTTTGAATTTTTAAATATCTACCAAAAGGATTTTTTTAAAAAATGGAAATTGATTTTTGTTTTTGAATTTTCAAATTTTTTTTCTTTTTTAAAGATTTTATATTTTTTTGGGTTTTTGTTTTTGATTGAAAATTTTCAAAGGAAAGGAATTTTTTTGATTAAAAGTTAAGTTAAGTAAAATTTGCACTTTTTTTATTTTTTTTTGGATTTTTGATTTTTTTTAAATATGCATGAACTAATGCAACTAAACGAATGCAAAGGTCTTAACTACAATTTTCTGTCCTTAGTAGCTCCTAACCCAAAATTGTATAATCACACTTTGTCTTAAATCAACAAAAATATTTCTCAGCCAGGTAACGGACATGGATTATCGGTGCACCACGAATCACCGTAGCGATGTAGCAAAATGTTTAAGTACCTTCAGAGGAACCACCAGTATAATATTTACGTATCACCGTAATTTTTATAACTGGTTATTACTCTGTCGTAGCCCAGACACCAAGAAATAAAATCGTTCAAATAAAACAATTATGAAGATACAATTAAGCCCTAAGTGAGCTCTTGACACCCTTAGGTCCAACTTCTAACCTTTATTATTAGTCAAATTTTACGATGAAATGCGTTTGTGGGCTAAGGAAAGGGTGATGAAATCCCTCACCTTATGTGAATTGGGGTATTGCCCTTAGAAAATAAAAACAAGATGAGATGAATGCAAAGCAGAAATTAAACGTGAAATTACAATGCAACAAATATGAAGTTTGTTTTTGTTTTTGGATTTTGAATTTTTTTTTTGTATATACACAAATGCAAATGCAAGCAACCAACAATGCAATTCAAATATAAGCAATGGAAAAGGTGCACGATACTAGAGCGTGCAGATTATTTAGCAATTTTTTTTTTAGCGGCGATTTTTTTTAGCAGAAAAAAGCAGTTTATTTTTGGCAGGCACTTCTTCCTTTTGAATTTCTGCTTTGGCAACCTGAAATAAAAAGCAAGATATATTTATAATTTTTTTAATATAAGGATGAAATTTAAAACAAATGAAAACAAAACAAATCAAGTGAAAAAAAACGAATATCAAGAATTTTTTTTTTAAAGCTAAAACAACCTAAAAACTCTAAACTAAAATGAAAACAAAGTAAAAGGTAAATTCACCCTACTTTAAAACCCGGCCCAATAAGCAAAAACCAAATGAACTAGTTTTTTTCTTTAAAAAAATGCTGTAACCAAATCGACTTGGTTCCGCATTTCAATTTTTTTTTAATATCTCAAATCTTGTAGTCGAATCCACTAATATCTCGAACTCTCGAATCAAAACTTCAGCTTGGATTGCAGGCAATTGTGTAAGTGGTTGTTCGATTGGGGTATTACGAGTTCGAAGGGATAGATTCAAGTGATTGTTGTTGGCGGAGTTTGCTGGTCGATTTGGGAATGGTGGCGGAGGAGATGCGTTGCAGGTTGAGGAGGAGGCTGCTGAATTGAGGGTCGCGGGTGATGCAAAGGTGGTTGGTAGCTGAGGTAAGTGTGGTAGTTGACGTATGAGGATTTGAAAGTAGGCAGATGGTTTGGTGGTGATGTTGTATTTGGAGATGGTGGTGTTTGGAGGATGTTGGAACTTTGACGAATTGCTTGTGAGGTGCATCAGGTGTTGCTTGACTGGGTAGGCAATAGATGAAGTCACAAGCAATGTATGGTTATAGGTGGGGTTTGCTGCGGTGGTGGAGGTTGTGGTTGAAGTGTCTGTGATATGGCAGAGGTGGAGATTGAAGATGTTTGATGTGGTCGTTTAGAAGGTTGAAACTGTTGATTGAAGTAGGTTGATGGTGGCAGTGCACATCATATAACAATGGTTTAACAAAAATAAAAATGAAGTTTGATTACAAATAACAATAGTTTAACTAGTATATAGGAAGGTTCATATTTGTTAATTATGAAGTATGTTCTATTTGAAAATCTTTGTTTAAAAAGGTGGTAAATTTAAAGTAAACGATATAACATTTTTATCTTCTAAGTTAAATGGTGCTAAGATGATTTTGCAAAACTCTCTCTCTTAAAAAAATAAAAAAAAATAAAAATAATAACATCCAAAATATTCACTCTCATTTAAAAGTCCTCACGGTTTTGTATGGGTGAATTACTTGGAATCTTTGATCATGTGCTTTCATACTCATTTAAAAGTCCTCATGGTTATGCATGTATGGAGCACATGTAAAAAACAGACTTAATAAAAACCACCTACGGTCGATAGGTGTATGCGCGAAGGTGTGTGCACTCGCCATGCTCTATACTCCCCTCACATAAGCCCGAAAGGCAGTGCATGGGTGGTATATCTGGGCTCAGTTTACCTGAGCTAGGTGTGTAATTTTTCTTGCAAATAATGAGAGAGCAAGCAATTGAAATCCTAGCACTATTTTTACTTATTTGATTTGATTTGTTATTGAAAAGAAATGAAAATACCACTTTGATAAATTTTGATAATCAACTAAGGATCCATTTCATAGTTACACCATGTTATTAACCAAAACAACGAGTTAAACTATAGTCTATTTGTTATGATAACTTGATTTTTGTTGGAAACTTTGACGAGTAAATGACATAAATTTTCAAGATAGTAGCCAAAACTTATATTTAACTTATTCATGTTAATTTAAAAATAAATCCTTCATTTGTAAATATTTTTGAAAACTTGCATTCATCTCTTTGTAAATAAATCTTGCATTTTATCAATATGTTCATCCTGCATATGGATTTTGTGGGTAGTATCCGCTGAAAACCCTCACGAGACAATACTCGTCCTACTGGGGACACCCAGAGGTTCAACGGCTTATTGAAAACGCTCAATGCAATCGTGCTCCCTACGAAAACGGATTTATCTTAGTTTTCCTTTATTCGAGGACGAATAAAAAGATAAGTGTGGGGGTATTTGATGTGCACGTAAATGTGTATATATTTACATCCATGTTTTATCTCTTTTTATTTAAATAAACATCATGTTTGGGCATTTTAACATGTTTAAAACCAAAATTCAATTATTTCCAAACCATCGTATTTTCATCTTCATTCAGGGGCAAAACGGTCATTTTTGTGCATATGTCAATGTAAGAATTTTTACTTGGACATTTTTTGATAATTTTTATAGGAATTTGGATGCATATGAAAGAGGCTTATATGAAGATATATGCATGCACAAATGAATACAAAGGAAAGAAGAGAGAAATAATTCAAGCCATGAACATGGAGGACCCCACCCACTTACCTAAATGTACAATTTGGAGCTAATGGACAATTAAGTGCAGGTTAAAGCTTCATGCAAAACAAATGATGGATTAATTAGTGGATAATGGTTACTTGGTGGTCACACTTCCTAAAGGGCAATTTGGGAAGCTCCCTAAAAATAGAATTAGGGTTTTATGCATGTATAAATAGCCCTCTTATGTAAATGAAAAAATCATCTTCTACTCTTTCATTTTACTTGGGAAATTAAGAAATCAAAGTGTAAGCACAATGTTCTATGAAATAAAAATGGCTTCCAAGCCTCTTTCTTCTCTCTTTTCTACATGCTTTTCTTTGTTTTATTGTTAATGTTTATTTCTATGCTCTCTTTCTCCTTATGTTCATAGCTTAGATTTATATTTATGCAAGTAGTTAGTAGCTAATCTCTATTGCTTTCTTTACTTCTTTTCTATTTTTCTTTTCTTTTTAATGTTGAAACTTACATGTGTTGCTTCAATGCCACAAATGAGTAGCTAAACTCCTTCAATTTTGGGGTGATGAAGCTCTCTAACTTTATGTGATTTCAACATTTTGTGATTTATGATCTCATTTGGTTTATGCTTCATGAAGTAGATTTTGATGCAAGTTTATACATGTGGGTTTGATAGCTTATATTACTTATGCAAATGAGCTATTCTTATTCAACATAAACACATGTTGCATCATCATTTGCTAATTCATTTTTGATTGTGAAATTAAAGTAAAAATGAAATTTGATGATCTATATTAATAGTTACAATAGTAAATAGATCATACTTAAAATAGCTTTTGCTTTGGCTTCATTTTCATAAGAATTATAAGTGGGTTATTTGTTGTATTATAGTTTGATGGTTTGAGTTATGTTAATTAATAACATAAACAAACCATACTTATGATAAATACAACAATATTTCACTTAAATCAAAGTTAGAAATCATAAATTGTTTGTTTGTTGATTTACAAAAATATGAGAGTTGATTTTCCTCTAAATTTTTCTCTAGTTCAATAGTTTTCTAATCTCATTTTAATTCTAGTTTTAGCTTCATTTTAGTTCTAGTCATCAATTTCTCCTCTATTTGGTCTAATTTGATTGAATAGAATTTTAAAATCATCAATTCCCTGTGGATCGACACGTATTCGCCACGTGCTACATTTGTACACCATGCGCTTGCAGTTATTTTTAATTAAATTCGTTCGACGGTTTTCTAAACCGATAGAATTTCCGTCGACGAACAGAAGCCCAAAGGATTGCTTCAACCTTTAGAGATATTAGTTTGGAAATGAGATTTGATATCCATAAACTTTATAGATGGGTTGCCAAGGTCAAAAAGAGGTAATGAAAATATAAGGGTTATAGTGGATAGATTGAAAAAGAGTGTCCATTTCATTCCAGTTAAGTCAACGAGGAGGGCACATGTTTTAGCTAAGTTGTTCATAAAGAACATAGTTAGACTACATGGAGTTCCTAGTAGTATAGTCAGTGACAGAGATGCTTTGTTTACTAGTGAATTCTAGAAGAGTCTATAGGAAGTAATGAGCACCAAGCTTAATACGAGTACTCCATATCACCCTCAGACAGATGGCAGATAGGGAGAGTCAACAAAGTACTCGAGGATTTAATAAGGGTTTGTGTATTGGAATTTAGTGGAGCATGGGAAGGTCACCTACATTTGGTTGAGTTTTTCTATAATAATAGTTATCAGACTAGTGTAGGAATGGCGCCATTTGAAGCTTTGTATGGAAGGCCATGCAAATCACCAGCATGTTGGTTGGAGACTGGAACAGATTAGTCTTAGGTCCGGAAGTGGTTAGAGAGGCGTCAGAGAAGATTGAGTTAATCCTAGAGAGGATAAAGGAAGCTCAGTCTAGACATAAGAGTTACATGGATAAGAGGCGTAAAGACCTAGAATTCTCAGTTGGAGATAAGGTTTTCATTAAAATATCACCTATGAAGAGTATGGTACGATTTGGAAATTCAGGGTAGTTAGCCTCAAGATATGTTGTTCCACTCCAGATTTTAGAAAGGATTGGAAAGCTCGCATACAGAATAAGTTGCCGAGCAGTTTGGCAGGTGTCCATAATATATTTCATATGTCTCATCTTCGTAAGTATGTGCATGCTCCAGAGATTACCATTCCTCCGTCAGGGTTGGATGACCTAATGGTAGAACCTAATTTGACTATTGTTAGACAACTAGTTTGGGTTGTAGCTAAAGATGAGAAAAGATTAAGAAACAAGACAGTCAAGTTAGTGAAAGTTCAGTGGAGCGACAACGGGAAGGATTGTACTAGGAATATAGAGGATATGATTAAAGATACTTATCCTGATTTTCTTTGAGGGTATGTCTATATTAGGTTTATATAATTTGTTGCTAGGCCGTTAGACTAGTATGGTTGTTAGGAGTTGTTACAGATGATTACTAAGTTTAGTATTTGGCCCTTACTGAATTTCAAGGACAAAATTCCTTAAGGGGGAAGCTTGTAACATCCCTAATTTTTGACAACATTATTCAAAAGATTTAATTAGATAAATTAAATAGAATGACGATGATAAGAAGAATGAGATGTGAATAAATTATATAATAGGGTTGTGCTTATTAACAAGATAAATGGGCTTTAATTTGATATAAGGGCTAATTTTGTTACACATGGACATATAAGTAAAATAGCCTCCGTATTATTTTACATGGCTATCACATTTCCTTTTTGTCTATTCACGTCTCATTTTCTCATGGTCACAAAATCTAAAGCCTAAATCAAAGTCAGCCATTACCAAAGAGGAAGAAGGAGAAATTTTAATCTAAAGCTAAGAATCAAGCTAGGAAGGACTAATCAATAACAAATCTCAAGTTCCGTATCAAATCTAAAGCGAATAATAATTCTTACCATCTATTTTTAGTTTTATAATCATGTGATTTCAGATTTGAATATTTATTTTCTTCCGTGATATATTGGATGATGATATGCTCGAGTTTATGGATTGTTTGATTTAAACAATTAAATTATATGAAATTCTTGTAGTTTTAAGGGTAAAATTATGAGATACAGGTTTTAGAATGTCATGGAATTTTTTATGTTAAGTAAAACATAATTTTGGAGATAGATTTTAATTTTCAGAATTTTCCAAGTTGTGGAAATTTTATTATGAATTTTTGAGGGAAAATATGATAAAATTGGGTTAATATTTATTTTGTGAATTTCAGAAAGAAATTAGGTCTAAAATTTTAATATGTATGATTACGTGATTAATTCGAATTTCTGTGATTTTTTGGGATTTTTCCTAGATGATTTATTTGAGGAAATAAATTATTTTAAAGAATGGGCTTCTTTGAAAATGTTGGTTTTAAGTTATATGGAAAGGTTTTAATATTTAAATCCTTTAATTTAGGATCTGAATAAATGCAGCAACTTTAAAAGTAAAGTAATTGAAAAGTTTTATGGCAACCAATCCGTATTAACAACAAGGCAAGTTGTTATAAAGAAATTACTTAAAGTTGCTATGATTAAGCCTTTAAATCAGAAAAAGATGTTTCGCCTTTACTGGATGTACCTTTCGACTCTCTTGATTCTACCCCATCATGGTCGAAACCACCATAGTCGAAACCTTCATAATTGAAACCAATATATATGGTATCTCCTAGAAGGTATGTAGTGGATTGGAAAATAGGCGGGAGCATTGATGTCGAGGGGTAAGCCTCCAATGGGGTCAAAACCCTGCTTTGTTTTCATAAGATAAAATCCTTGCCTTGTTTTAGTTAAAAGATTATGACATAGTCGAAACATTTTTTTTCAAAGGGGATTATATTTAACTTTTGAAGAAGGTTAACATGTTAATACTAAAGTACTAGCTTTCGAAGGGTGTCCTTTATCTTTAAATAAAAGCTTTCGAAAGGGGTTTTTTTCGACCTAGTCGATGCCTGGCCACTACTCTACCTTTCGACCATGTTGTCTAATAATGCTTTCAAAGAGTTGCCCTTGTTTTTACATTATACCTTAACTTTTTCATAATTGCTTTCGAAAGTGGTTAGGGTTTCAAGGAGATGGGGTTGAAAGGGGGTTTCGACCAAGACTTCGATGTTTTGATTTTTATGTCTTTGGTTTTCAATTAAGATGGTCCTGACACTATCGGTTTTCCCCATTTTTATTTTAGTTGGTTTAGAAAGAGATACTTTCGTACATAACCATCTTGACTCTAATGATGTTTCTAGAGTAAACCCATTGTTTTTGAAAGGATAGTCATTTTTTCTGAAACCTATGTTTTAAAGCAAGTTTTCTTGACACCATCGAAAGGTTCCATTGGTTTTGAAAGGTATATGCTTAAAGTTTTGGAAAGAGGATTTCCATGCTTTCAAAGGAAATCATCCAAGTGCTTCGAAAGTGATGTTTTAAGGTTTCAAAAAATAACTCATTCTCATTTTTAAGATAACCCATGGCATAAATAAATAAACATTTTGGAAATATTATTCATACTGTTATTAACCTGTAGCTGTATTTTGGGAAAAGGGCAGAATAACCAGTTAGATTGACCTAGTAGTGAATATAACTTAACAGATGTTAAATTCTTAATTTAATGATATTAGTAGAGGCCAATAGGTTTACATTAATATCATGAAAACTATATGATATTGGTAGGGGCCAATGGGTTCATAATCAGCCAATAAAAACTATGATCTGATACTAACAGGGGCCGGTAAGTTTGTAGTTAGCCCATGAAAACTATATCTGGATTAAGCTATTGCCAATCAGCCAATAGGTTCCCGGTTAGCCCATGGAAACTAGGATAAGAAATATGATATTAGAGTTACTAATAGGTTCTATGTGATGCCATGGAAACTAAATAATTGGACAGATAGTCTATGAACATTTAACAGGTTAATACACTACAACAAAAAGTGTCTTTTATAGCGGCATATAGCCGCTATTAATCACAACCATAGCGGTTTGATAAGCGCTGTATATCGACATGTTATAAAAAAATGTTGAATATTTATAACACAAAATATGCCGCTATGGTTGAGCTTAGTTTTATAACGCAAATTCGCCGCTATGGTTGAGCTTAGTTTTATAACGCAAATTCGCCGCTATGGTACGTTAATTCAATAGCTCATTATAGCTGCTATAATACAGCTAAATCTCAACGGAACTGGAAATCTTTATAACACCATTTTGCCGCTATAAAATATTTATTCAATAGCTCATTGTAGCCGCTATAATACAACTAAATCTCAACGAATTGGAAATCTTTATAACATTTTAATAATAACAATCAAACTAAATCTTCATACACGAATAAAGATTATAATCAACAAATATAACACAAGAGCATGCTCAGAAAGAAATGTGATATATTTTTCATTACAGTGTACAAACATTAAAGCAAATGCATAACCATTGAATAAAACATAAGCCTGAAGCCAAGTTAACACAGAGAAATAGAAAATAATGTCAATTTAATAAGTGTACAAACATTACAGAGTACAAACATTAAAGCAATCCTATCCAATTATAACAGAGTACAAACATTACAGAGTTCCAACATGCAAGATCTGATCTAGTTGCGTACTAAGGACCTTGCTTCCTTCCAAATAAGCCTACGAAGTTGCAAAATCAGTTGATCATTACTACAAGTATAGAAGAACAACTATACATGATATAAAAAAATATGGAGATCTGATATGGATGTTTACAGCAGCTAAAAGACCAATAACATCTGAAATCAAGTTTAATTAACTTGTTGGAAAACTAGTTAAACAATAGAAGAATGATGGATGGTTTCACATGCATGATGCCTGATAGTTTAACATCAGGAATCAAGTTTTCCTTGTCCACCAACTAATAGGATAACATCAATAAATTAGTGTTTAACAACCCACGATGCATGTATCCTCCATCAAACATTTGCATTCCTAGCCTGTTATCAAGAAGCACCTAGCAGAAAACAAATATAGTCAGTATTTTACTTGCATTAACCTGTGTTGTTAATCTCATTAACATCCAGATATTGGTCAAGGATTTCTTGATATTAAGAAAAGTATCGAAATAATGATGGAGTATCAGTATGTTAGCAAGTTATTGGTTCCCACAATCAAAATTGTACAAACAACATACAATGTCCACATTTCAAAAGTATGATCCATAGGCTATAAATTTATCACTAAATACTAGATTCCAATATATCAAATCTAATAATTTTCCACTGTGTCATATTGACTAATCTAAGTAATTGATGTCCAATTTGCTGAACAGAAAATTTTTAATAGTACTGCTGTCAAATACAACCATTCACTCATTCATCATCGACAATGGATCCCAGAACATAACGGATAAAGAATGAATTCAGAATAATTTTATGCATGAGGATGTGTTCCATAAAGGAAGTTTCCATATTATTGAAAATGGAAATTATGTTATCCAATTTGGTGACAAATGATAATTTCTAATTTACAATCAATTTTACATATAGTCGAATAATAAATCTCAATTGTATAGAATGAACTTACCCTGAACCCAGGTTGATATTCAAATGGAGCAGCAGCCTTTCTCCAACGAAATCACCTTGACCAGCACGAGAAGATCCTCTGTATTCTTCTCTGTCACTTCGCCAATCCCCCTCAAATAATGGGCCCTTACATGTTATGGTATGTCAAATTAGACTTCAGGTTATAATATTTATCAATCATTCAAATTGAATGAATTAAGTAACCTAGAAATGAGCAACAGTAGTAGAGATTGAAAATCTGTAACCTTCCGGTCCAGTTTCTTTCATGAGTATGATGTCTTCCTACATATTTGGAAGAATAAATTAGGATAGTTTGTTACACTTATCAAATCTTCAAAACAAAATATTACGACCATTACGATTGTCAATAATACCTTGTATTTGTGATAACCATTGGATGCCACATCAGCTGTAACGCCTTGCCACGTCCTGTGATTTGTACAGACACAAGATAAAGGCAGATACATGATTGTATGGTCATAAATTTCGAAGAATGAGTTTAAGAAACATGCATATAACATGTTTCTAACATTAATATCCGAATTTTCATGCATAATGATATCTAACCAGTGTGTAGAAGTGTCCCAAATGTTAGGAACAACCGTCAAAAGAAGGCACTTCTAGTTGACAGATAAATAGATGGAAACCAAGCGCTGGATCCATGCAATTGAACCGACAAGACCAAACTATATACAAATAACTTATCTTAACTAGATATGCACCCTTGTTTTCAATGTAGTTTGGAAGGACACTGCATGTGTATGGTTTAGGATGATTCAGGGGACATGCATTACTTCTTTATTAGTAAAGACTTGGTCTTTTTGAGTTGTTATGCATTTCAAATATACAAGGTGGTTTTGGTTTTGGTTTTACATTGTTATTTTCTAAGTTTATTCAGTCCATTTTACCTTTTCAGTTTTTAAGTAATATAATATAATATAAAAAATAAGAGAACATATTTGACTTTTAAATATTTCAAAATTTGCTTTCAAAATGAGAAAAAGAAAGCAGGTTTGGATTAGTTTTGTTTTCCACCCCTTTGAATCCATTTCCTACTTATTGCTCTGTCTTCTAGACATATTCAAATAAAGCTTCTTTTGAGTTTGACAGATTGGATCATTGTCACAAACGAGTCATTTATTTTTATCTTAGTAGATGTGGAACCTACACTCTTTTGCATATCACCGGATAAGTATGAAGTAAAATTTAGAACCTGAATTTATGTTATATACATACTTGTTGATGTAAACACCTGATTAAACAACAAATGAAAATACATTAATGTTGAGCTAAGCATTAAAAAAATAGTACCTAAAAGCAAGTAACGTAACAGTAACCATTATTTGCAAAGAAATAAACAGAAAAAGAAAATGTAGGCTAAATACAAATAAAATAATCTATTATTGAAAGAAACAACACAAAACGAAATGATGATGCCATTTGAGAGATCCTAAAGCATAATATTACTCCTAATAACATATAACTCCTAGTAGAAGCTAACATATACACATTCATAAAATAAAGCAGAATAGGTAGGACAGACTGTATATTCCTAGAAAAAAGGATTTAAGAAAGAAAATTTAGAAGTCTAACATGATACACACTGTTCGATGGCAGTTTGACTCCCTCTTAATTTGATTTGAATGTCCTTTAACGTTGGATTGGTTCAATGACATTTTTGCAATTTTTGACTTTCATAGTTTCATCCACATGTACATTCCAATAATCAAAATTTTCTTATATGATTACAAAAATTAAAAATAAAATAGTCTAATGAACTATTGCCTTACAAGTTTTTGCAAAAATGTCTCTTCGATAAATACGCTTAGCTCTTGTTAACATAATAGCTCGAGTATTTGTTACTCCTTTTTGACTGCCTTTTAAGTATAGAACTGGATACCACTGTCTCTATGACAACATATTTAGAACATTTGATAATTACATTTCTCGCAGCTTAATATAACCACTATATGTTTGACATATTCAGAACATTTGATATCTATATTTTTTGTAGCTTAGTACAGTTTTGATAAAAAATAACGGAAAGAGTATTCAACATCAATGATAATGGAAAGTGAAATAGAAGGATTAATGGACCTTGAAGGATACATGCCATGGGAAGAAAATTTTGGATTTAAGACTTTATCCTACGCTGGATTTGGAAACCACCTGGTTCTGATGTTAGGTCGAGAGTTAATTGGCTAGGAGTTAAGGTGATAAATAATAAAACTATGACATGTTACATGTCAACTCAAACTAAGCATAAATGTTGCGTAGCAGCTCAAGTTAAACGTATGTGTTGGCTGGCAGATGCTATTGAAATGATTAAAAGTAATATTTAACTTAAGTGGTGAAGTTCAAGTCAAATAATAATTCTGGCAAATTATAAACAAAATCCAAATACAATGGTTATACTTCCAATGATTTTTTTTCTTTTTTCTTATACAAAATCTGTAACGACCCAGAATTTTATTTAATTAAAATTTGAATATTTAATTTATTTTAAATATTAATGAGTGAAATTTATAGGTCGAATAAACTTTTATTTTGAATAATTGGATTTAATTGGATAATTAAATCAATAATTTAATATGTTAAATTATGGAAATGATTGAAAATTGAGTTAAATATGATTGAAAATGATTTGGAAAATTTTATTTTATCATGTTGAAGTTAGACCGATATTTTAGAACTTTTAAAATCAAATTAAAAGTTAATTTGTGAAAATTGAATATTTTAATATTTAAATCGACTAGTGAAAATAGTCAATTTTTGAACAGTCTCAGAATTGGACGAAACCAGTTCCATTGGATCCTTAATAGTTAGTTATTACCGGATTTCAATTTTCGTATCAATCGGAGTTACCGTTTGATCGTGGCAGCTCGAAACGCATCGAAATTGTTTTTAATATTAATTTGGCGAGTTAAAATAGCCATTTTTCAAAAATTCTCGGATTTCGACGAAACCAGTTTCATCGGATCCGTAATGTGATATTATTGTATGGTTTCAAATTTCGTGTCAATTGGATTTACCGTTTGTCCGGTACAAATTAAAACGCCTAGAAAATCGTTTAAATCGGTTTAATTTAAATCGAACGTTTGTAGCCATAACTCGCACAGATGACCGAATTAGCTTCCGAAACCTGTTCCATTGTGTCCGGAACGCGGGATAAACCCTAGGAACGTCAGTTTCGGCGCGTAAATCGGAGTTCGGAATTTCCGTGATGAATAGTGTCGTTCGAAATTCTATAAATAGACACCAACACCCTTCATAAATTAAAAAAAAAATATATATCAAAACCCTAAACCTAGCCACCACTTCTTTAACCAAAGGCCAGAATTCAATCTTCTTCTCCTCTAATTTTCTTCAAATCCGTAAGGAATTACACAAATGTTTCAACTACAAACTCGTAGAGGACGTCAAGATCTATCATATCAACGGTGGAGATCGCGTATGGAGTTGTATTGTGAGTTATAGAGGGCCAACGCCTATAGGTTGTACACGTGTTTTCACGTGAGAAGGGAGGCCGAGCTCCTCCATGTTTGGGCCGAGCATAGTAGAGGTGATGCTCTTCGATATGGGAGTCATTGATCGTGTTTTAGTCGAGCATGGAGATGGTAATTTGGAACCCTAGTCTCATGAAGATGGGTTTGTTGTGCGGCCTGGAAATTAACGTGAGGAAGATGAAGGGAGAAGATGCTACGCACGGCCGTGATTGCTAGGATGTTGGATCTAAGGGCTGTGATGAAGCTAGGTTTAAAAGTTGTAAATTTATATAGTTTAAATTCGTGTAAAACTTTGAAAAATCATAACTTTTTCATACGAGGTCGAAAACGCGCGAAACCAGTTGCGTTGGAATCGTATCGTCGAGTACTACGCGATGGAGTTGGATTAGAGTCGTTTGGAGTTAGTGAGAATTTTGGGTAAAATTAAACGTCCGTTTAATTTTATTCGAAATAAATCGCTAAAACGGAATTTAAATCAAGGTGAGAACTTCTCACTCAATCGAATCAGTTTCGATTTTATTTTAAATAGTTAGATTTAAAATATTTGAATGCATGTTTGAATGATGATTGTTATCTATTTATTGTTAAAATAGACATTATGCGCCGTTAGTAAGCGGATGTTATTTATTAAAAACATATACCGCGAATATTTCATAAACAGTGAAATTGGTATTATATATAATAGCAATATATATATATTGGCATATGTATATATTGGAGTTATTGATTTCCCGCATTTTTTTAGCGGATGAGACCCTATTGCGCCGTCTATTAAGCGGATAATATTTTAAATCCCATATACCGCGATAATTTCGTACTGGAGCGAAATTGGTATTGTGCTAATGTTTGTGGATGCAGGAAAACAGGTTGGAGGGATCCAACTGGATTCCTCAACAGTATTTATTTGATTATGGATATTTTGATATTCATTGATTTTCATATCGATATATGATATCGTTGTAGTCGTGATTGACTATTTGGTGTGTAGCGTCATTGGACCAAGTTTTGGAATTTTAAAATGTTTTTAAAGTGATTTTTGAAAGTATAAGTTATAAAAATATATTTTTTGAATTGATCCATTATAAATAAATAAACGTTATACTTTTAAAAGTTATATAAAATTATGATTTTTGAGAAATACGGTTAAAGTTGATTTTTGAGAAATATGGATTAATGATTTTATAAAAGAGTTTAAATCAGGACTAATTGAATTTATTGTGAAAAGTTTAAATATAGGATTTGTAAAATTTGATTATTTTATAAATCAAGAGAATGGTGAAATTATAAAGGAGATTAAAGATGTTTTAAAATAATAGTATAAATTGATTTTATAAAGGATTTATAAATTGATATTTATAAATTAAAACATTTGAATTATAAAACGAGTTTTTATAAGTGTTTGAATGAAGTGAAAATGAATTCCATAAATGAATGAAATTTATAGAATTATAAACGGTGAAGTTATAAATGGAATTTTATAAACAGTAGGTTTATAAAATTTGTAAGGATATTAAAAGAATAGATTTGGGTGAATAATTGAATCTTATAAGTTATGAGATTTATAGTTATGAAGTTCAAAGGAACGATTTTGTAAAATAATCGTTTTATAAGCATTTAACTTATAATATGAATCTTTGGTTTATAATTGAGTTATAAATCGAATAGATTAATAAAGGAATTTATAAAAGGAAGTTGTTATAAAATAAATAGAAAAGGAATTTATAAACGTTGTTTTATAAATTCGCAAACGACTTATTTTGATAAGAAAATTGTTGAAACCTATTAATGGAGTTATATTCACGTTTTTAACTGTGAATAATCCTTTGAAATAAAATGAATAAAAGGATGAAATTTGTTAACGAAGTATATTCACGTTTTTGAATAGTGAATAATATGTTAAAGAAAATGTTTAGATTTGATGTTTTAAATAGAATTAAAACGATCTAACGATATTTTAAAATGTGTTGAGATTCGAAATCATAGATTTCAACATTCATTGTTGAAATAAACGTTTTCGAGAAATAGAAGGAAATGGTGGACTGTAACACTGTTGTTATAGTAAATGATTTCCGAAAGGAAATGTTTTGTATAGTATTGGGATTTATATATCTATTTTAATTTCGAATCCCTATACTAGTGATTTTGGGACGTCGTAACGATGTTTTACGTAACATTCGTTTTGGTCCAAATAAATATGTTTAAGAGAATGATTTCCTTAAAGAATGAAATATATACTTAATTTCGATTTAAGTATATTGAATATTTTCCAAGTGTTGAAAATAAATAAAATTTGTGAATTACTTACGAATAAATAAGTATGGAAATGTTTTTCAATATAAAGTGAATATTAGAGAATTTATCTTTTTGAAGATAAATTGAAATGAATAATTGAAATCGTATATGCATGGATATTGTGAAATATAAATTCACTATGGAATTTATAAATAAAAAGGGGAACTTGTTTAAAAATAAATATTGATTTATTTTTGGCATATTGAAATTATATATCTTGTAAAGATATTTTTGAAAAATAAATAATTTGGAAAATTATTTGGAAACTGGTGATGTGTGCATATCCATTGATAGTTCAATAACCGACTATCAATATTTCCCTTTGAATGGGTAATTGATGTGATTTGTTTGAATTAGAATGCCACACTTATTTTTGAATAAGCGCTCACTATTCGGGTTAACCGGGAAAGGACCATGGGGTCGTATAACCCATTCCGGATATGTGATACGTCGTTATGAATTGCATTGGATGACCGGTGTTGAAGACCGGGTATTTGCGAAAGCGATAGGATGACCTATCGATTGTCTCTGCACTGGGTAGCTCCTGGTATAAAGATTTCCTAAGTGATGGGAAATTCGATCGGGATTGTGAATACCCGGATTGCAAGGGCTTCGTGAGAAGTGCCTTCGGTTCTGTTCGATCCCGGAACAGACTTGTATGGATTGTATGTCTGACGTTACAAATTGAGATATAAAGCCGATTTCATTCAAATATATTTCTGTTGGTGGCGGAGAATTTATTCTTTTAGCTTAACACCCTTCTCTGAGACGTACGAGCTCAGAGGTTATGTAGTTGAAGGTTATCAGCGATATATTCCCAATTTGGTAATGTGACATGCTGAGTGTTGCATTGTGTTGATTATTTGTGATAGGATCGTTTATTTGATCGTCTATCCTGGTGATCATTTCTATGATCATTTGTTGACCAAAAGCATGGCTTTTGTATAAAGTATGTTTTTGTGGACGTGACTTCGTCGAGCCTCACACCTCGGGAATGGTCAAAACAGGAAAGATGCAGCAAGGTTATGAGGGGTAGCGCCCTTTAGGATATGTGCATTTCCTTCTGGAAAAGGGTGGTATCATGGTATGGAGCCCAGATATTTACTCATGTTGAAAACACTTTATGATTGTGTGAATTGATTACGAGCGCTCGGTTGAAAGGTCCCAAAGGACCGGGGGATGGCATATTCGGTCAGTTGTTACTCAGTTAGGGGTAACCCGGCCTTGTGTTGGTAGAGATCCGGTTTGGTTCTCGGGGATGTCCATCCAGAGGCATTCTCATGTGGCAATGGGAAGTTCCTTGGCCTGATCATTCGTTGGAAATCCAAAGAAACAATACGAGACTTGTACGGTTTTAGTTGTATAACCTGCTATGGAATGTGGCGGTAACCTGCTATTGAACATAGTTAGCTATAGTAGGCATACGATAATGGTCGTATGTTGGCTAAGATTTATATTCTACTTTCGAAATATTTTCTTACACTATACACTAGTAATAATATCAAATGTTCTTTTAAATGCGTATCAAGCATCTTTGACTATCATAAGGAGAAATCTCCTCCGATTCTGCGTTTGCATTGTGTGTGTGTGCGGGAGGCCTTATGGTAGTCTAATTTTAAAAAGCATTGCGAATTGACTTTAAAAATATTCCTCTATTTTGATTTTAAAGATAAATAAACTGTTTTGAGTTCTCACACCAGTCACATGTCTGACTCGGAGTTTATTGTTTTCCTTCCTAAACTCTGGGTGCCCACCAATTTCAACACGGGCAGTCAAGAGTTAAGGTTTATCAGGATATTCTGGATATTCTGGAGTTGCTGGAGGCAAGATGGATGGCATGGCGTATTACTAGTATATAGTATTTCTTTTTCCACTGCACTATTGATGTTGTCTGTTGTTGTGCACTCTGATGTAATGATATGATGTAATGATGTAATGTAATGTAATAACTGATATAGTTCTTTGTGTAAAGATTATTCATTTATGTATTATATATTGTTCCGCTGCGAATTGTGAGATTCTGATATTGTTCTGTTGTTTTCTTTTTGTTCTGTTCTTTCTATTTTCTTTTCCCTCTATTCTCTTATGTTCTTTCCTCTCTTCTTCTCTCTTTTTCTTTTTCTTAAAACCCTAAGTGTTCGGTTTTTCGGCAACCGATTACTCGGCAGTTGATACAGTGAACGTATTGATGTCAGTTTTCGGAAGACGAAGAATCGGGTCCTTACATCTGGTATCAGAGCATATGGTTAAGCGACAACCATGGTTCTGTTGGGTATTACTCATTGGAGATAGAGTCAGTAGTACTCTAGAATGAGTTTGAGTGTAATAATAGCTATGAGAGCGTATTTGTTAGTGAATATATAAAATTGTTTTATATTGTGATGATTGGTTTATTGAGTGGCATATGAACTTTCGTCAGCGTGGTCCGCAAAACTATGCCAAAGGGGTTTATAAACACTTAAATAGAACAATTCGACATAATATTGTTTTAAAATGGGTAAATGAAATAATTTTACCTTGATTATATTTTTATATATAAAGAAATAATTTTTCAGAATTATCAAAGTGTATATAAGTGATTGTTTAGTTGTTTGAATAATCTAAATAAAAGAATAATTGTATAAGCAAAAGAATTATAAGAATTGAATTATAATTAAAGTGATTTACAATTGTGAAATAAACTTATATATATGAGAAGTGAAACTATATGAATATGAGTTGAAATAAAAAAATGAATTTAAAGTTAAATGGAAATTTACTTTAGAATTTGGAAGCTGAATTGATCTATAAGTTGGAATTTAAGTTAAGTGATGGATATGAACTTAAGTTATTTAAATGAAATTCAACTTTTGAAATTGAATTGAATTAATGAATTAAATGTTAATCAATTGAATGTAAATAAAATTGATATGAAATAATGAATGTAAGTGTAATTCATTAAAATCTAATGTTATTAGAAGTTGAATAGTTGAATAAAAATCGTTTAATTAAACCAATTGATAAGCAAAGTAATTTGGTTGTAATTGATATACATATGGTTGTTAGTTGGTTGATTGTATATAATTCATTAAGTGTTAATGAAATTGAAAGCTAAAGTAATTGGAATTCGATTGGAAGTTAAGTGAATCTTAAATAGAATTGAATTTGATTTTGGAAGTGAACCAACTTAAATATGAATTAGTGAATATAAACTAATTGAAAATAAATGTTAGTAAGAACATCCACTGTTAATGAATCAAATGTGATTTAAATTGAAACCCTAATTCATTTAATATTAATGAGAATATGAATGAATATTTATTGGTTATGAATGATAATTGGTTGATGGTTGAATATATTGCTTTTATTGCATTTGCTACGTTGACATATATAGTTATTATGTTGCTATATGTTGTATATTGATACTATTGTCTATATACATGTTCTCATGTTGTTTGTTGAGTGATTAGTAGGTGCGGATCACGTTTGCTTCGCATTTGGAGCTCGCTTTCGCGCTATATTAGCCGTATATGCTCGCTAATAAAATATAAGGTACATATCTCGGATTAAATATCGTACTTTTACACTTTTTCCCTTCGGGATGCCTCATTACTTGATGAGATGTATATTTGTGATATATACACTGTCATTTTTTTTTTCGGATCGAGCCGCGCAAAGGAGACTATGGCGAATTTTTCCGAAAATTTAAGGCGTTAGAAAAAATTTGAGAAAATTGGAAAATTTTGAAAACTATAACTTTGATTTGGAAATTGAAAGTTAAACAATAGTAGTTGTTTTTGAAAAGATAACTAAGTATGATTTGAAAACTTAGTAAGTTATTATAAGAAGTTTTAACTATGGATTTATGGAAAGTTAATAAATTCTGTAACTTTTCTTACTTGATAATTTCGAGGACGAAATTCTTTTAAGGGGGGAAGATTGTAACGACCCAGAATTTTATTTAATTAAAATTTGAATATTTAATTTATTTTAAATATTAATGAGTGGAATTTATAAGTCGAATAAAATTTTATTTTGAATAATTGGATTTAATTGGATAATTAAATCAATAATTTAATATGTTAAATTATGGAAATAATTGAAAATTGAGTTAAATATGATTGAAAATGATTTGTAAAATTTTATTTTATCATGTTGAAGTTAGAACGATATTTTAGAACTTTTAAAATCAAATTAAAAGTTAATTTGTGAAAATTGAATATTTTAATATTTAAATCGACTAGTGAAAATAGTCAATTTTTGAACAGTCTCAGAATTGGACGAAACCAGTTCCATTGGATCCTTAATAGTTAGTTATTACCGGATTTCAATTTTCGTATCAATCGGAGTTACCGTTTGGTCGTGGCAGCTCGAAACGCATCGAAATTGTTTTTAATATTAATTTGGCGAGTTAAAATAGCCATTTTTCAAAAAGTCTCGGATTTCGACGAAACCAGTTTCATCGGATCCGTAATGTGATATTATTGTATGGTTTCAAATTTCGTGTCAATTGGATTTACCGTTTGTCCGGTACAAATTAAAACGCCTAGAAAATCGTTTAAATCGGTTTAATTTAAATCGAACGTTTGTAGCCATAACTCGCACAGATGACCGAATTAGCTTCCGAAACCTGTTCCATTGTGTCCGGAACGCGGGATAAACCCTAGGAACGTCAGTTTCGGCGCGTAAATCAGAGTTCGGAATTTCCGTGATGAATAGTGTCGTTCGAAATTCTATAAATAGACACCAACACCCTTCATAAATTAAAAAAAAAATATATCAAAACCCTAAACCTAGCCGCCACTTCTTTAACCAAAGGCCAGAATTCAATCTTCTTCTCCTCTAATTTTCTTCAAATCCGTAAGGAATTACACAAATGTTTCAACTACAAACTCGTAGAGGACGTCAAGATCTATCATATCAACGGTGGAGATCGCGTATGGAGTTGTATATTGTGAGTTATAGGGGGCCGACGCCTACAGGTTGTACACGTGTTTTCACGTGAGAAGGGAGGCTGAGCTCCTCCATGTTTGGGCCGAGCATAGTAGAGGTGATGCTCTTCGATATGGGAGTCATTGATCGTGTTTTAGTCGAGCATGGAGATGGTAATTTGGAACCCTAGTCTCATGAAGATGGGTTTGTTGTGTTGTCTGGAAATTAACGTGAGGAAGATGAAGGGAGAAGATGCTACGCACGGCCGTGATTGCTAGGATGTTGGATCTTAGGGCTGTGATGAAGCTAGGTTTAAAAGTTGTAAATTTATATAGTTTAAATTCGTGTAAAACTTTGAAAAATTATAACTTTTTCATACGAGGTCGAAAACGCGCGAAACTAGTTGCGTTGGAATCGTATCGTCGAGTACTACGCGATGGAGTTGGATTGGAGTCGTTTGGAGTTAGTGAGAATTTTGGGTAAAATTAAACGTTATTCGAAATAAATCGCTAAAACGGAATTTAAATCAAGGTGAGAACTTCTCACTCAATTGAATCAGTTTCGATTTTATTTTAAATAGTTAGATTTAAAATATTTGAATGCATGTTTGAATGATGATTGTTATCTATTTATTGTTAAAATAGACATTATGCGCCGTTAGTAAGCGGATGTTATTTATTAAAAACATATACCGCGAATATTTCATAAACAGTGAAATTGGTATTATATATAATAGCAATATATATATATTGGCATATGTATATATTGGAGTTATTGATTTCCCGCATTTGTTTAGCGGATGAGACCCTATTGCGCCGTCTATTAAGCGGATAATATTTTAAATCCCATATACCGCGATAATTTCATACTGGAGCGAAATTGGTATTGTGCTAATGTTTGTGGATGCAGGAAAACAGGTTGGAGAGATCCAACTGGATTCCTCAACAGTATTTATTTGATTATGGATATTTTGATATTCATTGATTTTCATATCGATATATGATATCGTTGTAGTCGTGATTGACTATTTGGTGTGTAGCATCATTGGACCAATTTTTGGAATTTTAAAATGTTTTTAAAGTGATTTTTGAAAGTATAAGTTATAAAAATATTTTTTTTGAATTGATCCATTATAAATAAATAAACGTTATACTTTTAAAAGTTATATAAAATTATGATTTTTGAGAAATACGGTTAAAGTTGATTTTTGAGAAATATGGATTAATGATTTTATAAAAGAGTTTAAATCGGGACTAATTAAATTTATTGTGAAAAGTTTAAATATAGGATTTATAAAATTTGATTATTTTATAAATCAAGATAATGGTGAAATTATAAAGGAGATTAAAGATGTTTTAAAATAATAGTATAAATTGATTTTATAAAGGATTTATAAATTGATATTTATAAATTAAAACATTTGAATTATAAAACGAGTTTTTATAAGTGTTTGAATGAAGTGAAAATGAATTCCATAAATGAATGAAATTTATAGAGTTATAAACGGTGAAGTTATAAATGGAATTTTATAAACAGTAGGTTTATAAAATTTGTAAGGATATTAAAAGAATAGATTTGGGTGAATAATTGAATCTCATAAGTTATGAGATTTATAATTATGAAGTTCGAAGGAACGATTTTGTAAAATAATCGTTTTATAAGCATTTAACTTATAATATGAATCTTTGGTTTATACTTGAGTTATAAATCGAATAGATTAATAAAGGAATTTATAAAAGGAAGTTGTTATAAAATAAATAGAAAAGGAATTTATAAACGTTGTTTTATAAATTCGCAAACGACTTATTTTGATAAGAAAATTGTTGAAACCTATTAATGGAGTTATATTCACGTTTTTAACTGTGAATAATCCTTTGAAATAAAATGAATAAAAGGATGAAATTTGTTAACGAAGTATATTCACGTTTTTGAATAGTGAATAATATGTTAAAGAAAATGTTTAGATTTGATGTTTTAAATAGAATTAAAACGATCTAACGATGTTTTAAAATGTGTTGAGATTCGAAACCATAGATTTCAACATTCATTGTTGAAATAAACGTTTTCGAGAAATAGAAGGAAATGGTGGACTGTAACACTGTTGTTATAGTAAATGATTTCCGAAAGGAAATGTTTTGTATAGTATTGGGATTTATATATCTATTTTAATTTCGAATCCCTATACTAGTGATTTTGGGACGTCGTAACGATGTTTTACGTAACATTTTTTTTGGCCCAAATAAATATGTTTAAGAGAATGATTTCCTTAAAGAATGAAATATATACTTAATTTCGATTTAAGTATATTGAATATTTTCCAAGTGTTGAAAATAAATAAAATTTGTGAATTACTTATGAATAAATAAGTATGGAAATGTTTTCCAATATAAAGTGAATATTAGAGAATTTATCTTTTTGAAGATAAATTGAAATGAGTAATTGAAATCGTATATGCATGGATATTGTGAAATATAAATTCACTATGGAATTTATAAATAAAAAGGGGAACTTGTTTAAAAATAAATATTGATTTATTTTTGACATATTGAAATTATATATCTTGTAAAGATATTTTTGGAAAATAAATAATTTGGAAAATTATTTGGAAACTGGTGATGTGTGCATATCCATTGATAGTTCAATAACCGACTATCAATATTTCCCTTTGAATGGGTAATTGATGTGATTTGTTTGAATTAGAATGCCACACTTATTTTTGAATAAGCGCTCACTATTCGGGTTAACCGGGAAAGGACCATGGGGTCGTATAACCCATTCCGGATATGTGATACGTCGTTATGAATTGCATTGGATGACCGGTGTTGAAGACCTGGTATTTGCGAAAGCGATAGGATGACCTATCGATTGTCTCTGCACTGGGTAGCTCCTGGTATAGAGATTTCCTAAGTGATGGGAAATTTGATCGGGATTGTGAATACCCGGATTGCAAGGGCTTCGTGAGAAGTGCCTTCGGTTCTGTTCGATCCCGGAACAGACTTGTATGGATTGTATGTCTGACGTTACAAATTGAGATATAAAGCCGATTTCATTCAAATATATTTCTGTTGGTGGCGGAGAATTTATTCTTTTAGCTTAACACCCTTCTCTGAGACGTACGAGCTCAGAGGTTATGTAGTTGAAGGTTATCAGCGATATATTCCCAATTTGGTAATGTGACATGCTGAGTGTTGCTGTGAAATGATCATTGTGTTGATTATTTGTGATAGGATCGTTTATTTGATCGTCTATCCTGGTGATCATTTCTATGATCATTTGTTGACCCAAAGCATGGCTTTTGTATAAAGTATGTTTTTGTGGACGTGACTTCGTCGAGCCTCACACCTCGGGAATGGTCAAAACAGGAAAGATGCAGCAAGGTTATGAGGGGTGGCGCCCTTTAGGATATGTGCATTTCCTTCTGGAAAAGGGTGGTATCATGGTATGGAGCCCAGATATTTACTCATGTTGAAAACACTTTATGATTGTGTGAATTGATTACGAGCGCTCGGTTGAAAGGTCCCAAAGGACCGGGGGATGGCATATTCGGTCAGTTGTTACTCAGTTAGGGGTAACCCGGCCTTGTGTTGGTAGAGATCCGGTTTGGTTCTCGGGGATGTCCATCCAGAGGCATTCTCATGTGGCAATGGGAAGTTCCTTGGCCTGATCATTCGTTGGAAATCCAAAGAAACAATACGAGACTTGTACGGTTTTAGTTGTATAACCTGCTATGGAATGTGGCGGTAACCTGCTATTGAACATAGTTAGCTATAGTAGGCATACGATAATGGTCGTATGTTGGCTAAGATTTATATTCTAATTTCGAAATATTTTCTTACACTATACACTAGTAATAATATCAAATGTTCTTTTAAATGCGTATCAAGCATCTTTGACTATCATAAGGAGAAATCTCCTCCGATTCTGCGTTTGCATTGTGTGTGTGTGCGGGAGGCCTTATGGTAGTCTCATTTTAAAAAGAATTGCGAATTGACTTTAAAAATATTCCTCTATTTTGATTTTAAAGATAAATAAACTGTTTTGAGTTCTCACACCAGTCACATGACTGACTCGGAGTTTATTGTTTTCCTTCCTAAACTCTGGGTGCCCACCAATTTCCACACGGGCAGTCAAGAGTTAAGGTTTATCAGGATATTCTGGATATTCTGGAGTTGCTGGAGGCAAGATGGATGGCATGGCGTATTACTAGTATATAGTATTTCTTTTTCCGCTGCACTATTGATGTTGTCTGTTGTTGTACACTCTGATGTAATGATATGATGTAATGATGTAATGTAATGTAATAACTGATATAGTTCTTTGTGTAAAGATTATTCATTTATGTATTATATATTGTTCCGCTGCGAATTGTGAGATTCTGATATTGTTCTGTTGTTTTCTTTTTGTTCTGTTCTTTCTATTTTCTTTTCCCTCTATTCTCTTATGTTCTTTCCTCTCTTCTTCTCTCTTTTTCTTTTTCTTAAAACCCTAAGTGTTCGGTTTTTCGGCAACCGATTACTCGGCAGTTGATACAGTGAACGTATTGATGTCAGTTTTCGGAAGACGAAGAATCGGGTCCTTACAAAATCATTGACAAACAAAATGATTTTTACCATGTCAGAGAATAAAGTATTAAACAACAATTTTAGTACCTGTGATATTTAACAGTAAAATATAAAGACCAAAAAATAGTACAAGAAACAGATTGTAATAAGAAATAGATTTCACCTAACCCAATATACAAAACACTTGTTTCATTAACCGATTTACAAAAACTATTATGAAATCATAAATATAAAAGCAATGAGCAATTTTTGATTTTTCAGTACGATAAAAATATTCAATTCAAACATCTTTTAAACTTGAAAAACAGTCAAATTTTTGTATCTGATTATATCCATAAAATGGCATAATTCTTGTTGTCAGCTAGTATGATAATGCCTATAACCATAAACCACAAACATAGTAAGGCATTATTATTTATACAATATACTTATTTAGTTCCAGTAGCATGTACTGTTTTATGAAGGACTGTATTCTATTTTTTTATCTGACCATGACAAAAAACAAGGCAGCTATGTGGTCAAATTTGTATGCCATAGAATAACAGTTATAACTAGTATGATACTCTATTAAAGAATAGGAAGAATAAATTAATGATAGCTGATGCAAATGCTCTCTTTAACCAACACCGTTAAATGAGTAAAATCTATTAAAGAATAGGAAGAATAAATGTAAACTTTCATTAAAAATATATATACATCAACATACCCAGTTCTTGTAAGGAAGCATTTGGCGCTATTGATATCCAACACGCGAAACTCACCGAAGTAGAACTTGCTTAAATCATCTTTCGTCGGCAATTGTAGAACTGGTGCAGCAAGAGGTCCCTGTAACCATAATTTGTGTTACGACCACTGATCAAAAATTCAGAATAATGCACATTTTTCATGAAAATAAATGGAATAGACAGTTAGAAGTTCAATATTACCAACCAGAATTTCATTCTACAGCTCTTGTGTGACTTATGTTTAAAAAAAACTTCCAAACCTTATCGATCACCATCTATATCCATATATAATTAAGCACTGATATTATATAACTAGAAAATTTTGATAAAATCAAGAGATTTCACTCACAATTATTTCTTAGAAGATGCATGATACAATGAATTGCCACTACAACACATCAGGTCGCTCTCACTGTCATCTAGATCATCACATCACTACCTTCCCATGCTTAGATCTACACCAGCAGGTCACACATAGATCTTGTTATTCCAACCCCTGTAGCAAAAGCATATACCCTCACAGGCACACATAATCACACTCTTCTCATGTTTCTTCTTCTTCGCTTCAAAGAATATGAAGCAAACTCGAACTGGAATAAGTGAATGAAACTTGAATTAGATGTGCTTTCACAAAAGCATGAATTGATTGAATTACTTAATATAATATGCCTCTAGGGCAACTGATAGAGATAAGAGTGGCATTATCCACAAAGTTGGTTACATAAACCGTAATCACAGGTTAAATTCACGTGCTCTATTTTTAATGTATGGTGTAATTAATTTCAAGACCAACCGAAACTGTATGTAAGAACAGTTTTTTGATGGAAATCTTACGATATGAACTTAAAAGAAGAAAAATGAAGAAGGCCCAATTTTGATCCCAATGATGATACGATCCACTTATAGAACTCATAGAAACATTTTATTTCTAGTAGATATCATTTTTAAAGTCTATGAACATGATTTCTTTCAAAATAACAGTACCTTTATCCATTTGATTGTTGAAAGCATGCTCTAAAGTCTGAAGTGTGCATCTCGATTAAATCTGTGAGGCGTAGTAAAAATGATTATACACTGCATCTCCTCCTTTTAAATGGTCCTACATCACAACCTCCAAATCGCACGTTGCCTATTCCAATCCACGCTACAGCTACCGCCAAGCTCGCCTCTAAGTCATTGCGAGCGTATCTCTGCACCAGGCACCGAACTCCCTTTCCTCTCCCGATGATGCATAGGATTTAACTTGATCATATTAGGGTTTATAAAGGAGGAATGGATCTGAAGGAGTGATTTATGGATTTGATTCCACTGGTATGGGAGACTAAGGAAAATTGGAACGAAATGAAAGAGGAAAGAGGGAGAGGGAAATAATTTGAGTAACCCACGGCCACGAAATAATTAGGAGATTTCGCGCTTTGTGAAGGCGTTACACGTGAATGGTACAAAACAAATAGGCAAAAAAAAAACAAATTATTAAAGGCAAAAAATAACACTTTAGAATAATGCGTTATTAAATGGTGTTATTAATAGTATATTTTCTTGTAGTGATAATAACCCTGGAAACTATAATTTATATAATAGTTAGATTGAATGGGGATAGGTAATACATAATTGATTTACTTATGTTGTATATTATCATAATATTTTGAAATACTATGTTTTTTAACCATTGTGGATGCAGAGAGCATAGTATATGATTTTGTAAATGTTTTAGGATACTAATGAGAGGAAAACAAAGCGGCGTGGTCTCACTAGATATCCAAATGGTTTGAGATGGTAGATTAGTACTCGTACCAGGCTTTTTTTTCAGACTCGAAGTTTTTTATTTTCCCTTTAAAATCTCGGGTACTCAATTGATTTTGAGTAGGTTGAGAGTTAAAGGTTTTCAGGTTTTCTGTTTAGACAAATAAAGCTTCCGGAGATGTGTAGGAGGTAGATAGTTAGCTATAGTTTTCTATTCCATTGTATGCTTGATTGTAAAGGAAAACTATTTTAATGCCTTAGTATGTACTCTGATCAACCAAGGGGACATCTTCATATGTCGCTCTGGACATATTTTTTCGTTATATGTTATCTGAACGTGGTCTACAAATGGGATTATGTAACAAATGTGGATTTTATTTGTTGTCTTAAATTCTTCCATATGCTTGAGTTTCTGTGTATCAGTGTACCTAACATCGCCGTATTTAGTCACCAAGAATTAATATCTATGGATCATTGCAACATCTGTAGCTGTTAATTTTGGGCCTCCAAGTAGGGGGATATTATGGTTATCATTTATTGATTTGATTAGTTATGCTTGACTACTTTGTGAGCATTGTTATCATTTGTAGATTGATTATGTACTGAATCAACTTTTTAACTCTCAAACATCGACACTAATACATCCACAATTCCTGTGTCGATCATCCAAGTATCAGAAAAATGAAAAGTTAGGGTAAAATAAAAAGAACACAAAATAGAACAAGAAAGAAGAGAATACAACACTAGAATCTTACAGGGAACGAAAATATAAAATATCAAAGGAACGGTACAAAAGGGTCATTCCAATATAGAAATTTTGAAGTTACAAAACCTATTTACTATCATCGGCCTTGACAGTTATAACAATCTGGCCTCATAAATGTTGATATGTATACAATAGTAATTCAGTGGAATTAAGAATAATATTGTAGGTGAAACATCCAAATCATCTTCTCGAGCTCCAAAGAACATCAATGAAAACCTACCTTTCTGAAACCATTTGAAAGAGCATGTGAGGAATTTAGTGAAAATAAAAACCAAGCATCAGACATAAGTCTAGTGTGAGAAACTAAAGAGATATGTGGGTAACATATAACAGTAGTTTTGAGACCATATGGAATGCCACAACGATTATCCTCTCAAAAGAACCATAATCTAAAAGGTACATAAGGTGATATAATAGGTAATGTCTAGGGTGTAGAAAATAAATATTATCAAATAGCCATGATGCTTACATTCAACACATCACGACATATTTTGGGTATATTCAAAATTGATAAGGAACGTTTACATAATGGATTTTCCACAAAGATTCCTCCATTCAAGCCGAAATCCAATATCCATATACATGGATCGGAAACCACCTTTCAAGCGTAGTATATTTCTAGATAAAATATACCATATGGAAAATATAAAGGCTCATGCTCGAACAATAACATGAACCACGTTGAACCAAATATCATCAACTACTGGTACCAACATCGATAAGCATATTCTATGTAAAGACCTGTAAATCCGTACTCCTTGAATAGACACTAATCTCCTTTGTTTAATTCAAGATGAACGAAAATACGAACCCTTAGGGGTTTAAGAAAAAGAATTTAGGAAAAGAAAAAGTAGAAAAGAAGAGAAGAAGAGAAGATAATAGATAAGGTAGAAGATGGAGGGAAAAGAAAACAGAAAATTAGAAAATAGAATAGAAAAGAGAAAATAGAACAGAATTTTAAAATAGAAAGAAAAGAGAATAGAACGGAACAGAAAACAACAGAACAACATCAGAATCTCACAATTCGCAGCGGAACAACATATAATAATAAATGAATAATCTTTAAACAAAGAACTATATCAGTTATTACATTTTATACATTACATTACATCATATCATCAGAGTGTACAACATCAACATCAAACAGTGCAGCGGAAAAAGAAATACTATATAAGTAATACGCCATGCCATCCAGCTTGCCTCCAGCAACTCCAGAATATCCAGAATATCCTGATAAACCTTAACTCTTGACTGCCCGTGTGGAAATTGGTGGGCACCCAGAGTTTAGGAAGCAAAACAATAAACTCCAAGTCAGTCATGTGACTGGTGTGAGAACTCAAAACAGTTTATTTATCTTTAAAATCAAAATAGAGGAATATTTTTAATCAATTCGCAATGCTTTTAAAAAATGAGACTACCATAAGGCCTCCCGCACACACACACATGCAAACGCAGAATCGGAGGAGATTTCTCCTTATGATAGTCAAAGATGCTTGATACGCATTTAAAATAACATTTGATATTATTACTAGTGCATAGTGTAGAAGAAATTCATTTCGAAAGTAGAATATAAATCTTAGCCAACATAGACATTTCGAACTATGCCTACTATAGCTACCATCCAAACAGTGTTGCGACACCATAAGTGAATGATAGGTTCTACAACTAAAACCGTACAAGTCACGTATTGTTTCTTTGGATTTCCAACAAATGGTCAGGCCAAGGAACTTCCCATTGCCACATGAGAATGCCTCTGGAAAGACATCCCCGAGAACCAAACCGGAACTCTGCCAACACAAGGCCGGGTTACCCCTAACTGGGTAACTAATGACACGAGCACGCCATTCCCCGATTGTAAACGACCTTTCTCACGGGATCCCGAAAACCAACAACCACAAAGTAATAAATTCGTAGTAACCACATAGGTTAAATATCTGGGCTCCATACCATGAT
This sequence comes from Allium cepa, assembly GCA_030765085.1. NCBI lineage: Eukaryota > Viridiplantae > Streptophyta > Magnoliopsida > Asparagales > Amaryllidaceae > Allium > Allium cepa. The sequence continues at coordinate 437,411,800 of CM060935.1, read as the reverse complement.
ACCACCTCTATACAGAAGGAAATGTACATACCCTAAAGGGTGCTACCCCTCATAACCTTGCCGCATCTTTCCTGTTTTGACCATTTCCGGGGTGTGAGGTTCGACGAAGTCACGTCAACAAAAACATACTTTATACAAAAGCCATGCTTTGGGTCAACAAATGATCAACACAATGATCACAAGGATAGACGATCAAATAAACGATCCTATCACAATAATCAACACAATGATCATTTCAGCAACACTCAGCATGTCACATTACCAAATTGGGAATATATCGCTGATAACTTCAACTATATAACCTCTGAGCTCGTACGTCTCAGAGAAGGGTGTTAAGCTAAAAGAATAATTTCTTCGCCACCAACAGAAATATATTTGAAAGAAATCGGCTTTATATCTCAACTTGTAATGTCAGACATACAATCCATACAAGTCTGTTCCGGGCTCGAACAAAACCGAAGGCACTTACAAAGAAGTCCTTGCAATCCGGATATCCACAATCCTGATCGGATTTCCCATCACATATGGAGAACTCTATACCGTAGCTACTCGGTGCAGAGTAAATCGACAGGTCATCCTATCGCTCTCGCAAATATCGGGTCTTCAACACCGATCTTCAATGCAATTCATAACGACGTATCACATATTCGGAATGGGTTATACGACCCCATGGTCCTTTCCCGGTTAACCCGAATAGTGAGCGCTTATTCAAAAATAAGTATGGCATTCAAATTCAATCAAATCACATCAATTACCCATTCAAAGGGAAATATTGATAGTCGGTTATTGAACTATCAATTGATATGCACACATCACCAGATTCCAAATAATTTTCCAAATTATTTATTTTCCAAAAATATCTTTGCAAGATATATAATTTCATTTCTTCAAAAATAAATCAATATTTATTTTTAAACAAATTCCACTTTCTTTTATAAATTCCTTAGTGAATTTATAATTCCAAAATATCAATGAATATTCGATTTCAATTATTCATTTCAATTTATCTTCAAAAAGATAAATTCTCTAAACGTTTCATTTCACATTGGAAAACATTTCCATACTTATTAAATAAGTAATTCACGAATTTTATTTATTTTCAACACTTAGAAAATATTCAATATACTAAAATTGAAATTTAGTATATATTTCATTCTATTAAGGAAATCATTCTCTTCAACATATTTATTTGGGCCAAAACGAATGTTACGTAAAACATCGTTACGACAACCCAAAATCACTAGTATAGGGATTCGAAATTAAATAGATATATAAATCCCAATACTATACAAAACATTTCCTTTCGGAAATCATTTACTATAACAACAGTGTTATAGTCCATCATCTCCTTCTATTTCTCGAAAACGTCTATTTCAACAATAAATGTTGAAATCTATGGTTTCGAATCTCAACACAATTAAAACTTCGTTAGATCGTTTTAATTCTATTTCAAATATCACATTCAAAACAATTTCTTTAACATCTTATTCACTATTCAAAAACGTGAATATACTACGTTAACAATTTCATCCTTTTATTCATTTTATTTCAAAGGATTATTCACTGTCTAAAAATGTGAATATAACTCTATTTCTAGGTTATAACAATTAACTTATCAAAATAAGTTGTTTGCAAATTTATAAAACAACATTTATAAATTTCCATTTCTATTTATTTATAAAAACTTCCTTTTTATAAATTCTTTTATTAACCTATTCCCGTTTATAACTCAATTATAAACTAAAAGTTCATATTATAAGTTAAATACTTATAAAATGATTATTTTACAAAATCGTTCTTTTTAACTCCCCAAATTATAAATCTTATAACTTATAAGATTCATTCATTTATCCAAAATCATTATTTTAATAACTTAATAAATTTTATAAACCTACTGCTTATAAAATTCCATTTATAACTTCACCGTATAAAATTCTATAAATTCCATTCAATTATGAAATTCATTTTCACTTCATTCAAACACTTAAAAAAAACTCGTTTTATAATGTCCATATTTCAATTTATAAATATCCATTTATAAATCTCTTAATATAAATCAATTTATATTATTCTTCTAAAACTTCTTTAATCTCCTTTATTATTTCACCATTCTCTTGATTTATAAAATAATCAAATTTTTATAAATCCTATTTTTAAACTTTTTATAATAAATTTAAAAATCCCAGTTTAAACTATTTTATAACATCATTAACCCGTATTTTCAAAAATCAATCTTTAACCGTATTTCTCAAAATCATAATTTTTATAACTTTAAAAATTATAACGTTTATTTATTTGAAATGGATCAATTCCAAAAATAAAGTATATTTTCAAAAATCACTTCAAAAATCATTTTAAAATCCCAAAATCTGGGTCCAATGATGCTACACACCAAATAGTCAATCACGACTACAACGATATCATATATCAATATGATAATCCATCAAATATCAAAATATCTGAAATCAAATAAATACTGTTGAGGAATCCAGTTGGATCCCTCCAACCTGTTTTCCTGCATCCAAAAACATTAGCACAATACCAATTTCGCTCCAGTACGAAATTATCGCGGTATATGGGATTTAAATATTATCCGCTTAATAACGGCGTAATAGGGTCTCATCCGCTAAACAAAAAATGCGGGGAATCAACAACTGCAATATATACATATGCCAATATATATATATATTGATATTATTTATAATACCAATTTCACTGTTTATGAAATATTCGCGGTATATGTTTTTAATAAATAACATCCGCTTACTAACGGCGTATAATGTCTATTTTAACAATCAATATATAACAATAAACATTCAAACATGCATTCAAATATTTTAAATCTAACTATTTAAAATAAAATCGAAACTGATTCGATTGAGTGAGAAGTTCTCACCTTGATTTTAAATTCCGTTTTAGCGATTTATTTCGAATAAAATTAAACGGACGTTTAATTTTACCCAAAATTCTCACTAACTCCAAACGACTCCAAACCAACTCCATCGCGTAGTGCTCGTCCATACGATTCCAACGCAACTGGTTTCGCGCGTTTTCGACCTCGTATGAAAAAGATATGTATTTTGAAGTTACATGATTTATATACTTATAAATTTACAACTAACTTTAATAATTTTCAACCTACACAATCTCCTAGCCACTGGATCCACTGCAAACTGATCTTGGCCGTTCCCCTTCTCTCCCTCTCCCTCACGTTTCTTCTACAGGTCACTCACGCAAGCATGAACCCATCCCTCAATCACTAGGGTTTCAATTTGCATCGCCAATACTCGACGAAACTCGATCAAACCACTTGCAAATCGAAGCTCTTCGCGAGAGCTACCTCCACCACCCATGGCTTGAAGCTCAGCCCCCTATATGGCCTTGAATTGCGTGCGAAAATCTGCAGGTTCGGCCCCACATAGCTCCCTCTACGTTGCACCATTTCCGATCATCACCGTATGGAATCGAAGCTCTCGTCGAGCTCTTCGACTTTCGTGTTGAACACCTTGGCTAAATCTTTGTAGATTGAGAGAGATTGAGGGGGAAAGGAGAATGATTTCTGGCCATTCAATTATAAAGTGGCGGCTAGGTTTAATAAATTAGGGTTTTAGTATTTTTTTCTAAATTTATGAAGAGAGTGGTGCTATTTATAGAGAAACGATCGACACTATTCATCTGGAAATTCCGAACTCCGATTTACGCGCCGAAACTGACGTAACTAGGGTTTATCCCGCGTTCCGGACACAATGGAACAGGTTTCGGAAGCTAATTCGGACATCTGTGCGAGTTATGGCTATAAACGCTCAATTTGAATTAAACCGATTTAAGCGATTTTCTAGGCGTTTTAATTTGTACAGGACAAACGGTAAATCCAATTGACTTGAAATTTGAAACCTTACAATAATATCACATTACGGATCTGATGAAACTGGTTTCGTCGAAATCCGAGACTTTTTGAAAAATGGCTATTTTAACTCGCCAAATTTAAATTAAAAATAATTCGATGCGTTTCGAGCTGCCACGATCAAACGATAACTCCGATTGACACGAAAATTGAAATCCGGTAATAACTAACTACTACGGATCCAATGGAACTGGTTTCGTTCAATTCTGAGACTATTCAAAAATTGACTATTTTCACTAGTCGATTTAAATATTAAAATATTCAATTTTCACAAATTAATTTTTAATTCGATTTTAAAAGTTCTAAAATATCGTTCTAACTCCCATATGATAAAATAAAATTTTACAAATCATTTTCAATCATATTTAACTATATTTTCAATTATTTCCATAATTTAACGTATTAAATTATCGATTTAATTATTCAATTAAATTCAATAATTCAAAATAAATTTTATTCGACTTATAAATTTCACTTATTAATATTTAAAATTAATTAAATATTCAAATTTTAATTAACAAAAATTCTGGGTCGTTACAATCTTCCCCACTTAAAAGAATTTCGTCCTCGAAATTATAAGTAAGAAAAGTTACAGAAGCTATTAATTTTCCAAAATTCCATAGTTAAATTTCTTATAATAACTTACTAAGTTTTCAAATCATACTTAGTTATCTTTTCAAAAACAACTACTATTGTTTAACTTTCCATTCTAAATCAAAGTTTAAGTTTTCAAAATTTTCCAATTTTCTCAAAAAATTTCTAACGCCTTAAATTTTCGGAAAAATTCGCCATAGTCTCCTTTGCGTGGCTCGATCCGAAAAAAAATGACAGTATATATATCACAAATATACATCTCATCAAGTAATGAGGCATCCCGCAGGGAAAAAAGTGTAAAAGTACTGTATTTAATCCGAGATATGTACCTTATATTTTATTAGCAAGCATATACGGCTAATATAGCGCAAAAGCGAGCTCCAAATGCGAAGCAAACGCGATCCGCACCTACTAATCACTCAACAAACAACATGAGAACATGCATATATGAAAATAATCTCAATATACAACATATATCTCCATAACAACTATATATGTCACATAGCAAATGCAACATATTCAAACATCAACCAACTAGCATTCATAACCAATAGATATTCATTCATATTTTCATTAATATTCAATGAATTGGTTTTCAATTTAATCACATTTGATTTATTAATATTGGGTTTACTAACATTCATTTTCAATTAGTTTATATTCACTAATTCATATTCAAGTTGGTTCACTTCCAATCAAATTCAATTCTATTCAAATTTATTTACTTCTAATTTGAATTCAATTACTTTAGCTTTCAATTTCATTAATTCAATTTCATTAACACTTAATGAATTATATACAATCAACTAACAACCATATAACAATCAATGTATATTAATTACAACCAAATTCCTTTGCTTCACTTACATTCATTTTGGTTTAACTAAATTGATTTTCATTTACTTATTCAACTTCCAATAACATTAGATTTTAATGAATCAACACTTATATTCATTATTTCATATCAACTTAATTCACATTCAATTCAATTCAATTCTAAAGTAAATTTCCATTTTAACTCTAAATTCATTTTTATTTACTACTCATATTCATAAATATATTCATTAGTTTCACTTCTCATATATATATATATAAGTTTATTTCACAATTGTAAATCACTTTAATTATAATTCTTTTGCTTATACAATTATTCCTTTATTTGGATTATTCAAACATCTAAACAATCAACTTATATACACTTTAATAATTCTGAAAAATTATTTCTTTATATATAAAATATATAATCAAGGCAAAATTATTTCATTTACCCAATTTAAAACAATATTATGCCGAATTGTTCTATAAAAGTGTTTAGAGATTCCTATCAACAACGTTAATTACTCGTATTAACCAGAATCTATATACCACTCAACAAACCAATCATCACAATATAAAACAATTTTATATTCACTAACAAATACGCTCTCGTAGCTATTATTACACTCAAATTCATTCTAGAGTACTGCTGACTCTATCTCTAATGAATAATACCCAACAGAACCATGGTTGTCGCTTAACCATCAGCTCTGATACCAACTGTAACAGACGGAAAATTTTCGACTTTCGAAAATTCAACATCGATACTCACTTTATCGACTGCCGAGAAATCGAAGGCCAAAAACCCGAAATGTTATGGTTTAAGAAAAAGAATTTAAGAAAAGAGAAGAAAAAGATAGAAAATAGGGAGGAGAGAAAACAGAAGATAGAACATTTTAAAATAGAATAGAAAAGAGAAAATAGAGAAGAGATAGAAAAACAGAAAATGGAAATTAGAGAGAATAGAAAATAGAAAAAATTTTAAGATAGAAGAAAAAGAGAATAAAGAACATTTTGAAAACATAGAACGGAACAGAGAACAACAGAACAACATCAGAATCTCACAATTCGCAGCGGAACAACATATAATAATAAATGAATAATCTTTAAACAAAGAACTATATCAGTTATTACATTTTATACATTACATTACATCATATCATCAGAGTGTACAACATCAACATCAAACAGTGCAGCGGAAAAAGAAATACTATATAAGTAATACGCCATGCCATCCAGCTTGCCTCCAGCAACTCCAGAATATCCAGAATATCCTGATAAACCTTAACTCTTGACTGCCCGTGTGGAAATTGGTGGGCACCCAGAGTTTAGGAAGCAAAACAATAAACTCCAAGTCAGTCATGTGACTGGTGTGAGAACTCAAAACAGTTTATTTATCTTTAAAATCAAAATAGAGGAATATTTTTAATCAATTCGCAATGCTTTTAAAAAATGAGACTACCATAAGGCCTCCCGCACACACACACATGCAAACGCAGAATCGGAGGAGATTTCTCCTTATGATAGTCAAAGATGCTTGATACGCATTTAAAATAACATTTGATATTATTACTAGTGAATAGTGTAGAAGAAATTCATTTCGAAAGTAGAATATAAATCTTAGCCAACATAGACATTTCGAACTATGCCTACTATAGCTACCATCCAAACAGTGTTGCGACACCATAAGTGAATGATAGGTTCTACAACTAAAACCGTACAAGTCACGTATTGTTTCTTTGGATTTCCAACAAATGGTCAGGCCAAGGAACTTCCCATTGCCACATGAGAATGCCTCTGGAAAGACATCCCCGAGAACCAAACCGGAACTCTGCCAACACAAGGCCGGGTTACCCCTAACTGGGTAACTACTGACACGAGCACGCCATTCCCCGATCGTAAACGACCTTTCTCACGGGATCCCGAAAACCAACAACCACAAAGTAATAAATTCGTAGTAACCACATAGGTTAAATATCTGGGCTCCATACCATGATACCACCTCTATCCAGAAGGAAATGTACATACCCTAAAGGGTGCTACCCCTCATAACCTTGCCGCATCTTTCCTGTTTTGACCATTTCCGGGGTGTGAGGTTCGACGAAGTCACGTCCACAAAAACATACTTTATACAAAAGCCATGCTTTGGGTCAACAAATGATCAACACAATGATCACAAGGATAGACGATCAAATAAACGATCCTATCACAATAATCAACACAATGATCATTTCAGCAACACTCAGCATGTCACATTACCAAATTGGGAATATATCGCTGATAACTTCAACTATATAACCTCTGAGCTCGTACGTCTCAGAGAAGGGTGTTAAGCTAAAAGAATAATTTCTTCGCCACCAACAGAAATATATTTGAAAGAAATCGGCTTTATATCTCAACTTGTAATGTCAGACATACAATCCATACAAGTCTGTTCCGGGCTCGAACAAAACCGAAGGCACTTACAAAGAAGTCCTTGCAATCCGGATATCCACAATCCTGATCGGATTTCCCATCACATATGGAGAACTCTATACCGTGGCTACTCGGTGCAGAGTAAATCGACAGGTCATCCTATCGCTCTCGCAAATACCGGGTCTTCAACACCGATCTTCAATGCAATTCATAACGACGTATCACATATTCGGAATGGGTTATACGACCCCATGGTCCTTTCCCGGTTAACCCGAATAGTGAGCGCTTATTCAAAAATAAGTGTGGCATTCAAATTCAATCAAATCACATCAATTACCCATTCAAAGGGAAATATTGATAGTCGGTTATTGAACTATCAATTGATATGCACACATCACCAGATTCCAAATAATTTTCCAAATTATTTATTTTCCAAAAATATCTTTACAAGATATATAATTTCATTTCTTCAAAAATAAATCAATATTTATTTTTAAACAAATTCCACTTTCTTTTATAAATTCCTTAGTGAATTTATAATTCCAAAATATCAATGAATATTCGATTTCAATTATTCATTTCAATTTATCTTCAAAAAGATAAATTCTCTAAACGTTTCATTTCACATTGGAAAACATTTCCATACTTATTAAATAAGTAATTCACGAATTTTATTTATTTTCAACACTTAGAAAATATTCAATATACTAAAATTGAAATTTAGTATATATTTCATTCTATTAAGGAAATCATTCTCTTCAACATATTTATTTGGGCCAAAACGAATGTTCCGTAAAACATCGTTACGATAACCCAAAATCACTAGTATAGGGATTCGAAATTAAATAGATATATAAATCCCAATACTATACAAAACATTTCCTTTCGGAAATCATTTACTATAACAACAGTGTTATAGTCCATCATCTCCTTCTATTTCTCGAAAACGTCTATTTCAACAATAAATGTTGAAATCTATGGTTTCGAATCTCAACACAATTAAAACTTCGTTAGATCGTTTTAATTCTATTTCAAATATCACATTCAAAACAATTTCTTTAACATCTTATTCACTATTCAAAAACGTGAATATACTACGTTAACAATTTCATCCTTTTATTCATTTTATTTCAAAGGATTATTCACTGTCTAAAAACGTGAATATAACTCTATTTCCAGGTTATAACAATTAACTTATCAAAATAAGTTGTTTGCAAATTTATAAAACAACATTTATAAATTTCCATTTCTATTTATTTATAAAAACTTCCTTTTTATAAATTCTTTTATTAACCTATTCCCGTTTATAACTCAATTATAAACTAAAAGTTCATATTATAAGTTAAATACTTATAAAACGATTATTTTACAAAATCGTTCTTTTTAACTCCCCAAATTATAAATCTTATAACTTATAAGATTCATTCATTTATCCAAAATCATTATTTTAATAACTTAATAAATTTTATAAACCTACTGCTTATAAAATTCCATTTATAACTTCACCGTATAAAATTCTATAAATTCCATTCAATTATGAAATTCATTTTCACTTCATTCAAACACTTAAAAAAAACTCGTTTTATAATGTCCATATTTCAATTTATAAATATCCATTTATAAATCTCTTAATATAAATCAATTTATATTATTCTTTTAAAACTTCTTTAATCTCCTTTATTATTTCACCATTCTCTTGATTTATAAAATAATCAAATTTTTATAAATCCTATTTTTAAACTTTTTATAATAAATTTAAAAATCCCAGTTTAAACTATTTTATAACATCATTAACCCGTATTTTCAAAAATCAATATTTAACCGTATTTCTCAAAATCATAATTTTTATAACTTTAAAAATTATAACGTTTATTTATTTGAAATGGATCAATTCCAAAAATAAAGTATATTTTCAAAAATCACTTCAAAAATCATTTTAAAATCCCAAAATCTGGGTCCAATGATGCTACACACCAAATAGTCAATCATGACTACAACGATATCATATATCAATATGATAATCCATCAAATATCAAAATATCTGAATTCAAATAAATACTGTTGAGGAATCCAGTTGGATCCCTCCAACCTGTTTTCCTGCATCCAAAAACATTAGCACAATACCAATTTCGCTCCAGTACGAAATTATCGCGGTATATGGGATTTAAATATTATCCGCTTAATAACGGCGTAATAGGGTCTCATCCGCTAAACAAAAAATGCGGGGAATCAACAACTGCAATATATACATATGCCAATATATATAAATTGATATTATTTATAATACCAATTTCACTGTTTATGAAATATTCGCGGTATATGTTTTTAATAAATAACATCCGCTTACTAACGGCGTATAATGTCTATTTTAACAATCAATATATAACAATCAACATTCAAACATGCATTCAAATATTTTAAATCTAACTATTTAAAATAAAATCGAAACTGATTCGATTGAGTGAGAAGTTCTCACCTTGATTTTAAATTTCGTTTTAGCGATTTATTTCGAATAAAATTAAACGGACGTTTAATTTTACCCAAAATTCTCACTAACTCAAAACGACTCCAAACTAACTCCATCGCGTAGTGCTCGTCCATACGATTCCAACGCAACTGGTTTCGCGCGTTTTCGACCTCGTATGAAAAAGATATGTATTTTTGAAGTTACATGATTTATATACTTATAAATTTACAACTAACTTTAATAATTTTCAACCTACACAATCTCCTAGCCACTGGATCCACTGCAAACTGATCTTGGTCGTTCCCCTTCTCTCCCTCTCCCTCACGTTTCTTCTACAGGTCACTCACGCAAGCATGAACCCATCCCTCAATCACTAGGGTTTCAATTTGCATCGCCAATACTCGACGAAACTCGATCAAACCACTTGCAAATCGAAGCTCTTCGCGAGAGCTACCTCCACCACCCATGGCTTGAAGCTCGGCCCCCTATATGGCCTTGAATTGCGTGCGAAAATCTGCAGGTTCGGCCCCACATAGCTCCCTCTACGTTGCACCATTTCCGATCATCACCGTATGGAATCGAAGCTCTCGTCGAGCTCTTCGACTTTCGTGTTGAACACCTTGGCTAAATCTTTGTAGATTGAGAGAGATTGAGGGGGAAAGGAGAATGATTTCTGGCCATTCAATTATAAAGTGGCGGCTAGGTTTAATAAATTAGGGTTTTAGTATTTTTTTCTAAATTTATGAAGAGAGTGGTGCTATTTATAGAGAAACGATCGACACTATTCATCCGGAAATTCCGAACTTCGATTTACGCGCCGAAACTGACGTACCTAGGGTTTATCCCGCGTTCCGGACACAATGGAACAGGTTTTGGAAGCTAATTCGGACATCTGTGCGAGTTATGGCTATAAACGCTCAATTTGAATTAAACCGATTTAAGCGATTTTCTAGGCATTTTAATTTGTACAGGACAAACGGTAAATCCAATTGACTTGAAATTTGAAACCTTACAATAATATCACATTACGGATCCGATGAAACTAGTTTCGTCGAAATCCGAGACTTTTTGAAAAATGGCTATTTTAACTCGCCAAATTTAAATTAAAAATAATTCGATGTGTTTCGAGCTGCCACGATCAAACGATAACTCCGATTGACACGAAAATTGAAATCCGGTAATAACTAACTACTACGGATCCAATGGAACTAGTTTCGTTCAATTCTGAGACTGTTCAAAAATTGACTATTTTCACTAGTCGATTTAAATATTAAAATATTCAATTTTCACAAATTAACTTTTAATTCGATTTTAAAAGTTCTAAAATATCGTTCTAACTCCCATATGATAAAATAAAATTTTACTAATCATTTTCAATCATATTTAACTATATTTTCAATTATTTCCATAATTTAACGTATTAAATTATCGATTTAATTATTCAATTAAATTCAATAATTCAAAATAAAATTTATTCGACTTATAAATTTCACTTATTAATATTTAAAATTGATTAAATATTCAAATTTTAATTAACAAAAATTCTGGGTCGTTACATTCTAGATATTTAGTCGATAAAACACTATCGCGGGACTGCAAAACCCTAGATTATGCATCCTACTCAATATTTAGCCATTTTCGATGTTGAGGTCACATTCGGCATTGTTCACATGAGTCTTTATCACTCGAATAGAAAATGAAATCCAAATTGGATCCCCGCATCTCGAACAGATCTCGAAAACACACATGGATTCCCATATGTCGGTAGATCTCAGAATTACAAATGGATTCCCACATCCTGAGTAGATCACAAAAAACTGCGTGTGTTCGAGCATCTTAAACAAATCTCCTTATAGATTCCCAATCTCAGCCTTGAAGTGACTTTTGGTAAGAAAAACACTTAATGATCCTTATCTCTCCAAGACTGAATCGACGAATTTGGTCATTCAATGATAATGAGAGCAATCGCATATGGAAACCAAGTCCTATATACTTATCGTGTTTTTGAAATTTTCATCTCACACTATTCCTCGATCAAGAGATAAGCTAGTAATTTAGAGCTCTATTGCTCATATCCCTACTCGAAGTCCAATCTTAATTTCCATAGATAGACAAGCTTACTTCATCGGCTTTTAGTCCAAGTATATGAGTAAATGTTTTTAGTAAACAAATAAACATGCAAAGCACAATCAAGTCATACAAAGCACAATCAAGTCATATAAGCGACTTCTAATCCCCTTTTTGTTGAATTAATCTTTTATTAATTAAAATCACTACTATTAGTAAAAGTTACTTTACTTAATAAAACATCATTTATGAATTTCTGTTATTCCTTTATACTCTTTCAATACTTAAAAAATTATTTATATGCTTATCTCAAATGGTGTAAGTATATTCACAAATCATTAACAAGATTTCTTACTTTAAACCTTTTCTTTTTCTATCTTTTTCCAAAAGATCCCTTACTTAAAATTTTCTTCAAAATATCCATTTTAATGATCTAAGTACTTTTACAAACCTATTCAAAAGGTTTAAGACAAATGTTACTTAAAAATATTGTCATATAAACCCAAAACCATTTCACTTATGTCTATCTTTGAAACATTCTTTTAAAGGTCTTTTTACATTCATAAGTCTAATCAAAAGGGGTTAAATACGAATATTTTTAAAACATTTTCACAACAAACCTAATAGCATTTCACTTATGCTTATATTTGAAGCGTTCATTTCAGCAATCTAAGTTTAATAATAAGTTAAGTTCGATGGTCAACTAATCGATTATCTAATTAAACAGTTGCTTATACACATCATTGTGCATATACTTAACTCATTTCTGACATTCCCAACTTAATTATTTCTTATTCCAAAGGGAAGCCTGGTAAGCCTGACCTCTACTGTTCCATTCCTACTCGACATTAATCTTTAACTCTTAGAAGTAGATAAGCCTACTACGTCGGCTTTAAGTGTTAAACAAAATGATTTTCAAACGAGTAAGTAAACAACTGGATTATCAAATTTTCGACATTTCAACTTATTTTGTTCCTTTTTCAAGAGTGAACCCACTTAAGTTAGAGCACTAGTTGCATCAAAACCTTGCCTGGACTCTTCGTTCTCAAATCTCACAGACAGATAAGTTAACTCATTGACTTTTAGTGTAAAGCCTTGTCAATCACATTTTTCAAAACTTATATATATAAAGTAATACTTTAGAAATTTGTAAATAGGTTTTAAATATCAAAGTAAAATATCACTTAAAAATAACTAACTTAGAAGTTTGAACATGTTTTGCATTTTGCGGCACTTTATTTTAGAATTTGTAAATAATCATTAGAATTATATGTAAGTTTTTTTTTTCTTACTCAAATACATTTTATAAGAATTTCTGTAAAAAAAATTATAGAAAAGAATTTGGGAACCATTTAAATCATGAAAAACTAGCCAAAAAGTTGCATTTTGTACACTTAAAACAATAAGCGACCTACCACAGCATTTGTAAATGCTTTTCAAAATTCCTTGTTAAATAATTTTGAAAAGCACAATTTTGCAACTAGGTTTAACCACTTAAACCAATGATTTAAGACATGATATTCTTACGATGAATACTTCCCTTTGGGTAATTAAAAACAATAGAAATAAATCCTTGAGAATATCTTTCCGCTTATATAAAATTCTCGAGAACAAGGGGTTCCAAAGTGCGCTTATAACGACTATTCTCTCTTCAAACACTTCAAACTTTCTTCAATTTAACAAAAAAGTTAAACAACCATTCAAACATTAAATCAAAGCCATGCTACATGTTTAAGAGCATAATAGAAGTGATGTTATACAATATAAGGTTAACGTTTTCTTTCAAAAGCAAGAGGGGTCAATGTCACTTCAACTATATACTTTCCACACAACATATACACACACAATATATGCAAACAAGATAGCGAGATAACCCATTTAGATCCATGCCAAAATAAAGCACAAATCCACAAGTGAACCAACTCTTTCTATCAACATAAGCCTAAAGGTCCAACCTTTAGCACTTCTAAACCAAAGCCACCACCTTCTTCCTCCTCTTCCCATACTTACGGACCATCCAAACTCCCCATCTTCCTCTCACCGCCTCCTACTTCTTACTTTATACTCATGCTTCCCATGATGTATAATTCCCAAAGACAAAGTTTAAAAGAGATTTTAGAATATTTGGTTAACTTTTAAAAAAATTAGAGAGTAATAAGTGGATTAGTGCTTAAGCACTTCCACCATTTTCAACCCTCCTGCTTCATCTCAAGCTTAGGAATTTTATGATTATTTCGTAAAGGTATGCCTCTCCATATATAGGATTTTACAAGAGGTCAAAACTACCTCTTACCTTCCATGAAAGGTTACAAAGGATCCTCCTTTACAAATGTTATCTTTGCACCTTTCCTATTTTGCTTAAAAGTTAAGTATTACCATAAAAGGTCATTTTTTAAATATCTTCCCTTACCTCATTCATGACATCATCCATAAAGTTTATTTCCATAAATGAAAAAATATTTTTATTTTATTTTCTTTAATTCCTAAGAAAATAAGTGTACACTAAAAAATATTTAAACAACTTCTGACGGTTAAAAAATTGTTTATTGATAAAATGATTTTCAGTCACGTTATCGATTTTTTTTCAAAATATTTATTTTTGTTTTTTCAAAAAAGTTTACCATCATTACTTTTTTTATAAAAAGGTTAAAAATCTTATTAAATCATTTTAATAACATTTAATCTAAGATTCAAATATTTAAATAATTCAAATATTTAAATACGAAGTGTTCAATATTCCAGGTCATTACATTTTCCCCTACTTAGAATATATCGTCCTTAAAATTCCAACATGAGCAACCGAAGATACAATCACACAGAAATACTTAACAATATTCAAACATTAGCCAACAAAAATCATGGTTTGCTCAAGCTCAAAATCCTCTCATCGCACAAGGATGATAAATGACTTACGAGGCGTACCTTATGCTTAACAGCCTCACGTTATTACTTAGTCGACGATTCACAATACTTCATAACAAATCGAAGAGTCATCATAAAACTCTCCAGCCAACAAAACATAGTATGCAAATACTAAAACCCATGCGATGCACATGCACCATACGGATGCAATATCAATTCTGATCACTTGCTCGATTACATAAATTTCACATTCCAACTAGTACAAATCACTTGACCTCTCTAATGCAGACTCCGATCAGGTTCCTTGACTAGAAACCTCCGTTCTCTGACTAGAAACCTCTGCTCCGCTTTTGTACCAAATGTTCGCCATCAAAAATCTAGTGAAAAATCCTTGTTCGGACCGAAATAAGCTATCTCAAATCATGTACTTGAATACTAGATCAAGAACGGTCTTGTAAATAAAACAATCAACAATAATTTACATATTTATTTTATTGGTTTCTCAACTATACCAATTACTTTTATCAACTTTCTTTTATTTAAATTGTTTATCATTCAATACTAAAATTGTTTATAATCATTTCATAAAACAACTTCAAATTTATAAACAGTTATACAACTTAACTTTATATTCGTATAATACTCCATGACATCCTAAGAGTATATCAAAACATCAAAAAAAATTACTTAATAAACATGTTCAACAAATTAAAATTGTTTTAACTTACTACCTTCTCAATTTAAGTGTTATAAAAAGTCAACTGTTGTATTTTCACTGAAACACTCAGCTTCAAGTTCTATAACGATTGGGAAGTTTTCAACTATCCAAAATCGTCCAAAATCCATTTAATTTTAACAAATGAAGACTTCTAAACAATATTTGATAATATGATGCACATCCACATAATCATAATAAATAGGCTACTTGTCTCCATAAAATAACTCAACAAATTTCGATAATTTATTACTCTTTACCCAAAAGGGAAAACATGAAAAGGTTTTCATCATTTATTTTGAGCTATGCCACTACTACTCGGGCACCTTACATATAAAAAATTTCTGCATAAAAAGTTCATATCAAGCTTCTTTCCAAAGAAAAACTTTAGAACTAAACACCAGATTTTATTTCAAACCATTTTGAAATAATAATATATATACATATATCTTTTGTATATCAAATCATACTTTCAAAATCAAATCAGAATCAGTTTTACTAAAGTAACCCTATAAAATCCCCTACTTAGAAATCGAACATGAACATTGATGATGTTGAAGTCAGCACCAGAATTATTTTTAAGCAACAAGAGTGAGTTCAGTACATCCAATTCATGCCTTCTGGCTTAAACCAAAATCAATCCAAAATAGAATCGAATACTACGCAAATATTACTAAGTACCATAGCCTCAATTTCATAAACCAATTTCCCAAATATACACTTTCAAATAGTGTTACTATTATTTTCTACGAAATCTTGAAAAACATTTTCAAAGGCACCGAGAGTTAAGTTCTTAAAATATAAGTTAAATCCTACATGTTTATAGCCTATGATTTATAAATCATGCTTACATAAAATTACTTCCTTATATAAAATCTTTTCATAAATGTTTATTTTACGAAATATCTTATCTTTCTTAGATTAAAATAAATATCATGTTATCTCGCCTTTTGGCAAGGCCGTGATATCAAGGAATTGACAAGAAACCAAGGAAAGTTCATCCTGAAGATCGATTATACGTAAGTTCACCATGGATGTTGGTAAATTTTATTGGAGTCCGGATTAAGCTCCAATTGATATGATAAGACCAGCAAAGCTATGAAAGCCAACGTTCCAAATTTCAGGTCAATCCGAGTTCGTATGCTCAAGATGTGATCGATACAAATCAAGTAATCCTCTTGTTCGCATCCATCAAGCAACCAGAGAAAGTCCTTCTTCGTATCGTTCTGGTTCGAATCCATCAGATGTATTCATCTTCGTATCGATTTGGAGAATTGCACTCTTCATATCCATTAGCTGAAAGGCGTTGTTCGCATCCGTCAACCTTCGACTGTTCGTATCCAGCGGCAATGTTGGTTCGTATCGATCAAGTGGTCATCATTTCGTATCCATTAGGTGATACTGAACTATATCCCTGAAAAAGCATCGCAATTCGCATCCATTATTGAAACATCGGTGTCCATTTCGTATCGATCAAGTTTCATACATACTTTGTATCGATCAACCGTGGATCGATACCAAACCAACTCCTCATATCGATACGAAGTGGCATACAAAAGATCGATACGATGTAAAATGCAATCGATCGATACGAATAGCGCAATAACAATCGATGCGAACAAGATAGTTCTGATCGATACAAACAAGGTGCATGCATAGGGAAGACTCGATCGTTCAGCATAAAAAGTGGATCCATATGAAGAGTTAGCACCATATAAACTTGCAGGCGCGTGCTTGAATCAACTCGAATAGATCGATACGAACAGCATCGATATGAAGAGAGCAGCGACCGAAAAGCCCAAACTTGCGTCAGTCATCACAATCTAAAAGTCCAAATTCATCGAAATTTTCATAGATGCTTACGTACAACCTAAAGAATGTTTATGCTTAATTTCGACCCGATTGGATCAAATCTTGATCGATACGAAATTCGTTCGTATCGATCACGGACCGAGTGCAAATCATATGGGATCGATCGCGTGGGCCCATACACGTGCCAAAAGAGGTCTTCGAAGATCTGAGTGAGATATTTTCAGCCTACGCCTGTAAATAACATCCCAGAGCCTATAAAAAAGGGACTTTTTAGCTCTTCTATGTCCAGACTCTACCGAAACCATTTTTGCACTCCAAGATCACTATTGTACTCTAAATTTACTGCTATAATCCGTTGTAATCAACAAGCAAACATCAATAAAATCATCAATTTCATAGTGGACATAGGCCATACGCCGAACCACTCTAAATCTATCTGTTTCTGTGTGTTTTTCTTATCTTCTTTTGAAGTGTATGTTAGATAATCCTCTTTTTTACATTTACTTTCTTCATTTTATCTCTTCAAATACTTCCAAAGAGTGTTGTTTCCAATTTTGATACAAACACTTTGGTGCTTTCATTGAGAAAACATAGTTTTTCTTCTTCTCATTGGATCTTCTATCTATACCGGATTGCATAAATCTAAGAAGAAGATCGAGATCTCAAGTTTAGAGTTCTTCCATCCTATTCATATTTGCATAAAATCTAAGCAAGAACTTCACCATCCACCATGGTTAGCGCAAGGATTGCTTCTATAGCTACAGATCTAGAAGAACGGAACAGGCAGAATCCCGTGAAACTGCCTCCAACTGATCAGAATGCTGTCGGACCATCAGATCCATCAGGTCCTATCACTAGGAAAGAGTTTCAGATGCTACTGCAAGAGTTGACACAGAGTCGACAGCAACTTACTGAACAACTGCGCGCCAACGCAGAATTGACTGAACAGCTGAATCGCCAAAGGTGTTGGAGATCCAGGAGGGATCATGCTTCTTATTCCTCCACCGAGAGTTCATCCTCTTCAGATTACCATCATAATCTACGTTCCCACAGCTAGATGGGAGTTACACTCAAGCTACCGGACATCAACATGCGTTGAACATTGAGCAACCAAGAGTTGTCCCGTCCACTAGCCATCAGACTAGATCCTCCTCCCGAGGAGGTGTTATTCCATATCATGCTACAGACAACCGCACTACCACCACTGCCACTGAACCGGGAGCGGATGCCCAAAACTGGACAGACCCCATCCAACGTCAACGTTCTCCCGAGCTTTATATCCCTGAAGACTTAGAACTAAGGAGGCGAGATCTGGACCGTCGACCGTGTCCGGCCCAGCCTTGCATTGTGGAATCCGACCACACCTTGGCTCCGTGCTCAAAATGTCCAGGTGCCAGATATACCGACGATGATCCATCAGATGATACGAGAGAGTCAATGCCTCACTAATGACGACTGGGGAATCTCCTGGAGTCATACTCCTTTTACTAATGAGATACTTTACATTGAACCACCTCGACGATTCAGGATGTCGAATTTTTCCAGTTTATGAAGGGAGTTCTAGTCCCAACCAGAACATCCTGAAATATAAGTGGCTGATGAATGCTACACGATCTGATAATGCAGTTAAATTCTGAAGCTTCCTGATCTCTCTAGGGGCATAGCTACTATGTGGTTCATCGTTTGCCACCTCGGTCTATCTCCTGTTTTGATCAGTTGGCGACCAAGTTTGTTGAGAAATTTCGGATGCATGTTGCGAGACCTAGGATGTTAACACTTTGCCCTGTGTCACTCAAGCTCCTAGAGAGACACTCCAACGCTATTTAGAAAGATTTCATTCTGCATGCACTGAAATCAGCAACCCTGATGATAACTCCATTCTTATGGCACTGATTAAGGGGATTGACCCTGATTCTGGATTCGACAATTGGTTGGGCAGAAAATCCCCTGCATCATTGGACCGTTTCTATTCCAAGGCAATCCAATTCGTGAGAAATGAGGATCCGTAATAGTCTAGGAAACAGGAAGACGCAGGGCTCGGCATGGAAGGAATTCAAAGCAATGTTGCTGTGAAATAGTTTGAGGAGAGCTCGGGGAAAGTTCAACTAAATATTCAGAATAAACAGAATCAGCGGAGAGGTATGGAGATGGAAATAAGAAACGAGATCAGAATCGTGGTCCACAAGTAGGGCTCCCATGTTTGATAATTATACTCCTTTAAATATGTTGCTGGAGAATGTGTACTTATAGACTTGTAATACCATTCAATATAAGAAACCTGCCCCAAGACCATCATCAGAAAAGAAAATCCAAATGGGAAAGTTTTGCAGATTCCACGACAGCTACTGCCATAATACGAATGAGTGTCGTCACTTACAAGATCTTATTGAAAAGTTGATAAGAGAAAGGAAGTTAGAGCAGTTTGTTCGGGCGTCGCAGTCTGGAGGTGCGGGCCCATGGAATCAAAATCATGTACCGAATCAGGCAAGACAGGAGGAACCAGCTCGTACCGACGAGAGGCTAGTGATAAATATTTTTAGTGGTGGTCCTCATCCAGCAGACCGAAGCTGGAAGGAAATGGAGTCGTATGCCAGTTCTATTAGGCATGTGGACATCGAGTATTGTAGTAGATTTGATGATGAGGCCCCTGCCAAATAACAGAAGACGATGACTGACGACATCGTGTTCCGAAATAGAGATGCCGACAAGGTTGAAGCCTCCACTATTGATCCACTTGTCATATCAGCTCAAGAAGGTCCTGCTTGGATGAAGAGGATCCTAGTTGATAGTGGAAGTTCTGTTAATATACTATTTAAGCGAGCCTATGATCAAATGAAGATGGAGGTTAAAGATTTGAAGCCTTGCCAGTCCTATATTCATGGCTTCAACGGGAGTGCAACCGTACCCACTGGAGTGGTGGAATTTCCAATGGAGTTAGGAACCGGAGAACGTCGAAGAGTCCGGATATTACCATTTGTTTTGCTAGATATAGACACATCGTACAATGCTTTCTTGGACCGTCTGGCCCCAGCTGAGTTCAGCGCTACTATTGTCGCATGGTGTTTGGCTCTAAAGTTCCCCATCGATCATGGAGTTGGAGTCGTTCAAGGAGATTAAGCCGCTGGACAAGCATGTCATATTATTGAACCGTGAGATGCACAACGAAGAGAAAAAGGAAAGGCGCTGAGGAATCTCTTTGCGTCCGTTTTGTTGAAAATTGACAATTAATGCCAGGGCCTGGGCACCCTACCCAGTTCCAAAGAGATCTTGACCCGAGAGATAATGGAAGATCAGAGATGGCACATCTAAATTATCGACCGTTGGCGGTCTTACTCTGCCAAGAGCCTGGAACAACGAGAGTCTTCGTCGCTACTACACATGACAGGCTTTATTTATTTAGTCTACTTTTCATTTGTAAATAGTTTTTACATTTTGAAATTTGAATTTGTAATAAGGCAACTTACTTTTTCGTATTTTCTTATTTCAGCAATAAAATACAATCTCTTCGAGATAGGGCTATGATTTATTGAGTACGTCATACAACTATCACTACGCACGAGGATCTAAGTTCCATCATATGGTGGGATGTACTCAAATAGGGAGTGACTGTGACACGACCGGTGACTCACTAAGTAAAGCCCGAGCTCGGGGGAAACCCGTTACACTGAAGCCAAAGAAGGATTGACACACGACAATCCTTTTACTAACTCCTGTCTCCCAAAGTGTGAGCTAGAGTATAAACTTATAAGTGTAGTTTCGAGAAGGGCGGATCCGTCCACCTAACGACCTCGCCCATAACTGAACCAAGTTCAAGGAGGATGGATCCGTCAATCTAACGACCTCACTTGTTAACTCAGGGTGGATGTGAATTGTCCATTCACGATACTGATAAATCCATCGTTCTCGAAGTGCAAACAAAATTCAAACGCCTAAAAAGATGTGACTGACCGTTTGTCAGAAAACGCCAAATTCCCAGAGTGCGAATTGGAGTATAAACATCAATTCCGTTCCCAGAGTGCGAACCAAAGTATAAACATCAACTTCAAATTCCCATAGTGAGAATTTGAGTATAAACATCAAACTCCAAATTCCCAGAGTGCGAATTGGAGTATAAACATCAACTCCAAATTTCCAGAGTGTGAACCGAAGTATAAACATCAAACTCCAAATTCCCAGAGTGCGAGTTGGAGTATAAACATCAACTCTAAGTTCCCAGAGTGCGAATTAGAGTATAAACATCAACTAACCCCGGATTCTCGGAGTGTGAACCAGAGTATCAACATCAATCACCTTCAGGTTCCCGGAGTGCGAACTGGAGTACAAATGTCGACTAACTTCGGATTCCCAGAGTGCAAACTGCAGTATCGACCGCAATTAACTCTAAGTCCCCAGAGCGTGGATTGGAGAATAAACATCGACCAACTCTATATCCCAGAGAGTGGATTAAAACTTAAACACAAATCAAATACAAATTGATCATTCGTAACACAACTCTGAGTCCCTAGAGTGTGGTCAGAGTATAAACATAACTCGGGTGTGAATGACCACTCGTAGACTAACTTAAGTCCCCGGAGCGTGGACATATACATAAACAGGCATGACTGTGACGACCCGGAATTTTGAGCAATATCAATTTAATAATCTTTGATAATAATTAAATTGATTTGATCATTTTATATTATAAATTGACAAGCTAAATTTATTTTAAAGATTTATAATAATAATTTGTTAATATCTATTCATATTTTTCTTTGCAATATGAATAGGCAAGATCAATTCTTTTGAAAGCTATTAATAATCTGATTTGGAAATATTTATTTTGGTAAATAAGAAGTCTTTAATGTAATAAAAACTTTATATTCAAATTGTAATATATATGAATGTATATATTGTGATTTGATATTTGTTTTAAAATTTAATTTGGAAATTAATAAATTTAATATTATAATGTTTCTATTTGAAATGTGTATATATATATATTTGTATATATATATTTGAAATAGGAATTGCATTAATTTGAATTTAATAATAGTTTTCAAACTTGAATATATTTAGTTTTGAATTTAAAATGATAATTTGATTTAATGACTTTAAATTGATAACTGAGATTTAAATTTAAATTAACAAAGTTAATTCAATATTCATGATAAATATGTACTTTAAGCTTTTAAATAAGATTTAATTTTAAAAATAGAAATTTCAAACATATAAACATTTAATTTAATTTAAAATGTAAGTTACTTGAATGAATACTTATTAAAATATATGTATGTACATTTTATATTATATAAATATATATAAGGCTTAAATAAGTTATTAAAAATAAAGTAATATTTTAAAAGAAAAACATTAACTAAACATAACAACACTTGTAAACAATTTAGTATGGGTTGAGACAAATGTATATTAAGTTGCTTAGGTGTAGATTAATCAAAGCATAAGAGGTGACAAATGTCATTTTTTTTCTTTAATAATTAAATTTAAGATTTAATTGTAAATTATAAAATGTAAGTTTTATTATTCAGCTGAAATTTTTTCTTCAACTCAAACAAGATCTTCAAATGCAGCAGCAACAATTAATTCAATCAACTGCAAGTAAAACATTCAACATGCAAAGTTAGGAAACATCAAACAAAACTGGAATCAAGCAGACAACATATTCAATAACATGCAAATTAAATTGAAGCCTGGAAATCATCAACTGCAAGTAAAACACCAACATGCAAGAATCTGGAAATCAAATAAGCATCAGGATGTACAACATTAACATGCAAAGAATTCTATTTTCAACTTGAAAGATAAATTACAAGTCTGGAAAGCAAATTTAGTTTCTACAGCAATAAGATCAACATGCAACAAATTCTGGAAGAATGCAGAAAATTGCAAGTCTGGGAAGCTTTATGTGCAGTTCTATCTCCTTCCATTTTCAGGTGAGTAAATAAATTTTAAAAACAGATTTAAACTTGAATTCTACCTTGGATTGTGAATAAATGTCATGCTGTTGCTTGGATATCTGAATTGAATTAAATGTATGTTTGTATGTGAGTGTTTAATTGTATGTCTGGAGATAGATTGAATGCCTACAGTTTTCAGTGTGGTTATGAAACAGTTTCAAATATTTATAATAAATTCAATATCTTGTTCTTGAATTTGAATCCGAACTTGAATTGTAAAGAGAAGTTGTTTGAATTTAAGTAAGCTATAATCTAAAAATTGTTACAGATTTTTAAATTGAATGATTTGTTATAAATTTTCTGAATTTACAGTAAAATCTTGGTTTGAGTCAAAAATTTTTTGAATCCAAACCTGAGTTTTGATTTGATAATCACAGTGCAAATGTGAAATCATGATTTTAGAAACTTAAATCACAAATTTTATATCAGTAGATTGTGGGAATTTGGGAGTTTGTGTGTTTGAGCATTTTGACCAAATTGAGGTGATAGACGGCAAGGTGGTGAACGAGACTATGCATGAAGATGGAGGGGATAAGGGTGGTCTCTGGAAAAATATGGAGGGGGTTGGCCGATGGCAATGGTGGCGGCGGGAGGAAATTTTATTCTGGTGCCCTAGTTTTTTTTTAGGCAGGAAACTGCGGTGGTTTCATCACCATAAGATAATCGAGTGGGATGGGTTTTGGGTTGATGGAAGTAGTGTCGGAGGCGAATTCGGGGCTGAAGGTGGTGGCACTCAAGGTGGTCAGATTGGCAAGGGGGAACTCGGTGGCGGTGACGATGGATGTTTTTGCTTCAGGAATTTTGGGCTCGAATGCTCATATTTTGATTCTTGATCAAAATGGGATTTCTGAGTTTCGAATTGTGATGTTGGGAACGTAAGTGACTTGGAGGAGCTCGGCATGGTGATCGCCAGCGTTCTCCGGCGCCGTGCACGTTAACGTGCACGGTGATATGTTTTGGTGGTGGGTTCTGGAAGTAAGAGTGGGAGAAGAGAGGGGTAGACTCGAAGTAGGATCCGTGATTTTTGCTGTTTTCCTCGAAGCAGTGGGTAGGCAGGGTGAACTCGGGGAGTTTTGTTGGTTTACTCGTGTTTTAGTAAGGGTTACTCGAGTTTTAGGCATTCAGGCTGTTTTATGTTAATAACGCAAAGAATATTTGTTTCAGAAATTTAGTTTTTAAATCAAAGGTTGAACAAGTTTCAAATTTGTTTCAAATTATGTTTTAAACAAGTTTATATATTTTAAAATATGGAAGTTTTAAATAGAATAAGTGGATTTTAAATAAAATTTGTATTAAACTTTATTAAACAAATTTGGAAAGATTTTAAAGATTTAAAAGTTCAATTTAAAATATGTTTAAATTTAATTGATTTCTAAATCATTATATTTTATTTAAATTAAGTTTAATGATTTAGAATTTGATAATCAATTGTAATAAAGATTATCTTTAGTAAGTTTGAATTTGATTTAATTAAAGATAATTAAACTTGTAAAATTAATTGAGACAATTAAATCCTTTTTAATTATCAAGTTTTAATTGTTAATAAATGATTTAATTAAGATAATGGTTTCTTAATTTAGTATCTTTTAATATAATAAGTTAAGAATCATTTAATTAATTTTAAATGATTAAGTTGAATAATTAATTAAATGATTAACTTGTGATTAATTAAGATAATGACTTTGGATTAATCTAATATAATTACTTGGGAAAGTAATTAAAGTAATTAAGTGATTGATTAGTAAAGGTAATTAAATAAAGGATAATTACTTTATTAAAAGTAATTAAGTAATGTGATTAGGTATTAATCACTTTAGTTATTAATTAAAGACTTAATTAATAATTGATTAAAGGTTTAAATTATTTGATTAATGATTGATTAATTAAAGAATTAAGAGTTATTAATTACTTGTTTAAGTAATTAATTAAGATAGAATTTAATTAATGATATAATCATTAATTAATGAAAATAATTAATTAATTGATAATGAAAAATTTAAGAATAATTAATTTATAATTAAGTTTTAATTACTAAATGTAATTAAAGTAATTAATCAAAGGTGATTAATTAAAAGTAATTAACTAAGTATGATTAATTAAAAGTAATTAATCAATGTGATTAATTAATAATTATTAATCAAGTGTAATTAATTAAAGATAATTAAGGAATAATTATCAGAATAATTAGAGAATAATTAATCAAGGTTGATTAATTTAGAAGTAATTAAGAGGTAATTACTTAATTTAATTTGGAAGTAATTAATCAGGATGATTAATTAATTTGGAAATTAAGTAATAATTACTTATAGTAATTAAGTGATAATTAATCAAGGAAGATTAATTGAGTTGGGTAATTAAGTGATGTTAATTAATTAATTTGTAATTAATTAATGAATAGTTGGATTGAGGATAATCCAAGTGTTTAATTAAGGATTAATTTAATTTAAGGATTAATTAAATTAATCAAGTTTGAATCAAAATTGTTTATGAATGGTTAATGATTGGATGATTTATATCATTTAATGAGTTAATGATATTGGATGTTGTTGGATGGCATTGATTGATATGTGATGATGTGGATATGCTATATCTGAATGTGATATATATGCTGCTTTGTGATATGTATAGATGCATGTGATAATGAATGCTTATCTATCTGTGTTATGAATACATCCATTTATGCTAAGTGATATTTCTAATTATCTATTGTTTAAATCCCTTAAGTATAACTTGGACATTAAAATGGCGTTTGGTTTCGATGAGACCGGGATCGGGTTTCCATATTTGGAATCCGAAAACCACATCGATTCCAATTAAACGTTAGGTCGCTAATCCAAGTGGAGCAAGTGAAGACTCGAGGTGTAAGGGCTATACGTCAGTATAACTCTGTGGGTGATTCCGTAATGAGTTTGACGGAATAGTGCTTATAGATTCGAGATGGTGAATCAGAGTGCAAGGGCTATGGTCGTTGACTCTGAGGGTGATTCCAAAATGAGTGCAACGAGATAGTGCCTTCGGTTTCGTTCGAACCCGGAACGAACTTGTATGGATTGAATGCTTTCAGAACATCGTCAGGCGGACGATGAGCATTCTAAGATGATTGGTCCTATAAAGGTAATCGCAGCCTCAAGCCTCATCAACCGGGAATGGCTAAAACAGGGGAGGTGCAGCAAGGCTTCGTGGGTCGCGCCCACTGGAGGGCAAGATACATCCCTGTCTAGAGGTCCCTTTATATTTCGGCTGTGTGGGCAGTTGGTCTGCAGCCAACTGCGGGGTGGTCTTGTTCGGGGCTGTTCAGTAAGGAATGGTCCCGGTCTTGTGTTGCAGGGGATGAAGGGAGTAATCCTCGGTACGGTGATCTAGGCCACGTACTGTGACGGGCGGTACCCCAGTAGCCCTGCCATTGATGGAAACCCATTTTCCCTACGAGACCCTACGGTTTTGTTTGTATTACCCACTTTTGTGGCTAGTAGCTGGAATTTAATCATGTAACAATTTCGGCTATTTCATATTTACTTGAAAACCCTAGACACTATTATAATATCACTGGATTTCCTATCAAATGTTTTGGTTAGCGTAAGGTAAAAAACTTTTCCATGTTTATGTGTGGGAAGTCTTACGTGATACCTTTTCTTTTCAAAGGTTTTTCTAAAGTTAAGCAATCTTAAACCGTTTACTCACACCAGACCCCTGTCTGACCCGAGTGTTTATTTTCTGTTTTATTAAACTCTTGGGTACTCATATTATTTATGAGTAGTCAAGTGATTCAGGTTATCTCTTGACGAATTCTGGAGGAGCTTTGGAGCAGGAGGCTTCAGCGTGTAGATATATGGTTAGAGTTTCCGCTGTGTATTATGCTGTGTAATGTCTTGTATTGTATTAGACAGAAATGTTATAACTGTCTAAATTGAGATGTTTAGTTGTGTACTCTGATGTATATAATACTATGTATATGTTCTATATTATATTTAAATCGTTCCGCTGTGAGATTCTGATGTGTTGTTTTCTCTTTCTTCTCTTTCTTTTCTTCTTCTATCCCTTTCTTTCTTAATTAGTGATGCGATTTTCCGGTAGTGGAATTTCGGGTCGCTACAGCTGGTATCAGAGCTTTAGGTTGAGCGAATACCTAGGCTCTGGAATGAATCTTTCTTTAGGGAGCGTTAGGTTGAGTGAATACCTAGGCTCTGGAGTGGTGTCTATCTTGAGAGAGCGTACTTGTAATTTTTATATAAATATATATTTATATATCTACCTAATCTGTTGGGTTATCTGTTCAGATTTTTCAACATAGGCTATAAAGGTAGATAAGGTAGAAGTGTGTGGAACACGACTACCACTTTTGGTTGAGACTCATATGTTGTGGTTGGAGATGTGTCTGTCGGGATTGTAGATCTAATACCGTCTCGAATGAGTTTGGTGGATTGTAGAAAGGATTTCTTTGAGTCCAAAGGAAGTCTTTTTCAAGGATTGGAGTATATTCTTGAAGTGTGAGGTTAATTTGCTCTTAAGTGAGCAGGGATTTCCTTGAGTTGAGTTGTCAGTTGAGCCGAAGCTAGTGGTGGTATCTTGATAGCTTCAAGAGGAACAGCTGTGAGATGGGATGCAGTATCCATAGATGGTTCTGAAGATGTTCTGTTGGATCCAGATTTAGATTGTGTTTGAAGAGCATTGATGACTACTGCAGGGAAGGTTCAGATGTTCAGAGATTTTCTGGATCTTAAGTAAGGATGTCTTATCTTTATTGAAGTATGAGACTAAGGTCGATGAGTTACCTCATTTCGGACATGGTCTCATTTGTTTTCTTAAGAAGATAAGTGGTTGGTGTTTAGTTTTGAGCCGAGTTTCTTGAGGAGATGTCTACTCGTCTCAAGGATGTTTTAGAGGAATTGGATGTTAATTTTGAGTTTCAAGGAGCTTTTGGTTAAGGAAGATCTTTGGTTTAGCTGTATCATTTGAGTGAAGTTTGGAAGTAGCAGCATGGGTCTATTTCTTCGATAATTCAGTAATCTGTGGGATTCTACTATCAGCAGACCAGGCAGATGGTGAAGGCTTATTCATTTCTTTGGAAGGCTCAGCAAAGCGAGATATTTGTTGGAAGGGATCTATCAGTTTCTGATAGGTGAGCCATTCTTGAAGATTGATCTTGGATAGGGAAAGCTGTTCGAGTTGGGGAGACAGTTCTTTGGAATCTGAACTGAGTGGATCGCAAAAGTGACTTGCGATTAGTTTGGGAATCTTGGAGCATTCCTTGGTTTGATATTGAGGCATCTCAAGTAGAGGTGGAAGCTATGGAAGTAGTCGGAGGATCTCTAGATGTTTTTGGGGAAATCTGAGGTCTACCTGAATCGAAGATTGAGATTTCTTATCGACTTGGATTTTCAGGAGTAGTATTGATGGTTCAACCTTATAGTGGGATGACTCTTGGAGCGAGAAGAGTTTGGAGAGGCAGCTCAGGATTCTTTGGATTGATCATCTTATTCCAAGTTGAGATTCTGTTGAGATATTTTGACCAAGTGGAATGGTCAATAAGATTTTTATGAGTCGGATGAACCGTGTATAGTGAAAGATTTTGCTTGTGTCCTTCGATAGCATTCTTATCTGCTCTAGATCAGAGTTGTGCAGCGAAAGCGAGTTGGCAGTTATTCTGGTATGGGAGCAACCGGATGTTGTAGTAGAGGATTTCTATTGGAAATTCAAGGTATGAAGGAATTTTCTGGATCTGAAAAACAAGGTTCTCAAGTACAACTATTTGGCTATTTAGATTTGAGATATAGGTCCGAAGTCCATTGGTGCTTATGGTATAGAGTTGTATTTGGATTTCAGCAGATTATTTTTGGAAAAGCCAATTTGTTGAGTAGGACCTGGAGATTTGATTTGAGTTGGTGCTGTTGTTTCATGGAGCAATCAGCAAGGATTAGGCTGATCAGGTATATTGGAGGTGACTCAGAGCATCTGAAGAGTTGTGCAGTTAAGAATTGTGAAATTTTGGAATGTGCAATTAGAGTTTGGATATTGATTTGGTTTTATCCAATCAAAGGAGATATGAGACTGAGTAAAACTGGAGTGTTAGCTTTGAAGGTATTTGGAGTTTTATCTGTGATCTCTAGAGATTTGATTTTGATCTACAGGATTGAATTGCCAGTTTGGACAGCTGGAATTCATTGTATTTCACATATCTCTGAGGAAATATGTGTATGATTCTTTGAGTAATAGAATCAGCAGTCCAGAAGGAATCTGGTAGTTGAGTTGGTTTTGGGTTTAGTCTGATGTCTTGTTCAGATTTGTAGAATCAAGATGAGGGAGTTCTTGGTTTTAGTAGTGTAGTTACTTAAGATTTTGTAGAGCGAGTATTCCAGTATAGGTACCTGGAAAACTCTAGATAATATTAGGAAGTTCTATTCAGAATTTTTCTGAATAGATAAATTGATTGTTTGTTTGAATTGGTTGCTATGATTGATTGTTGATTGCTGTTTGAAATTTAAATTCTTTAACTGGGTTATTAAATTATCTTTGCTTTTAAATTTCGGGGACGAAATTCTTTTAAGGGGGGAGGAATGTGACGACCCGGAATTTTGAGCAATATCAATTTAATAATCTTTGATAATAATTAAATTGATTTGATCATTTTATATTATAAATTGACAAGCTAAATTTATTTTAAAGATTTATAATAATAATTTGTTAATATCTATTCATATTTTTCTTTGCAATATGAATAGGCAAGATCAATTCTTTTGAAAGCTATTAATAATCTGATTTGGAAATATTTATTTTGGTAAATAAGAAGTCTTTAATGTAATAAAAACTTTATATTCAAATTGTAATATATATGAATGTATATATTGTGATTTGATATTTGTTTTAAAATTTAATTTGGAAATTAATAAATTTAATATTATAATGTTTCTATTTGAAATGTGTATATATATATATTTGTATATATATATTTGAAATAGGAATTGCATTAATTTGAATTTAATAATAGTTTTCAAACTTGAATATATTTAGTTTTGAATTTAAAATGATAATTTGATTTAATGACTTTAAATTGATAACTGAGATTTAAATTTAAATTAACAAAGTTAATTCAATATTCATGATAAATATGTACTTTAAGCTTTTAAATAAGATTTAATTTTAAAAATAGAAATTTCAAACATATAAACATTTAATTTAATTTAAAATGTAAGTTACTTGAATGAATACTTATTAAAATATATGTATGTACATTTTATATTATATAAATATATATAAGGCTTAAATAAGTTATTAAAAATAAAGTAATATTTTAAAAGAAAAACATTAACTAAACATAACAACACTTGTAAACAATTTAGTATGGGTTGAGACAAATGTATATTAAGTTGCTTAGGTGTAGATTAATCAAAGCATAAGAGGTGACAAATGTCATTTTTTTTCTTTAATAATTAAATTTAAGATTTAATTGTAAATTATAAAATGTAAGTTTTATTATTCAGCTGAAATTTTTTCTTCAACTCAAACAAGATCTTCAAATGCAGCAGCAACAATTAATTCAATCAACTGCAAGTAAAACATTCAACATGCAAAGTTAGGAAACATCAAACAAAACTGGAATCAAGCAGACAACATATTCAATAACATGCAAATTAAATTGAAGCCTGGAAATCATCAACTGCAAGTAAAACACCAACATGCAAGAATCTGGAAATCAAATAAGCATCAGGATGTACAACATTAACATGCAAAGAATTCTATTTTCAACTTGAAAGATAAATTACAAGTCTGGAAAGCAAATTTAGTTTCTACAGCAATAAGATCAACATGCAACAAATTCTGGAAGAATGCAGAAAATTGCAAGTCTGGGAAGCTTTATGTGCAGTTCTATCTCCTTCCATTTTCAGGTGAGTAAATAAATTTTAAAAACAGATTTAAACTTGAATTCTACCTTGGATTGTGAATAAATGTCATGCTGTTGCTTGGATATCTGAATTGAATTAAATGTATGTTTGTATGTGAGTGTTTAATTGTATGTCTGGAGATAGATTGAATGCCTACAGTTTTCAGTGTGGTTATGAAACAGTTTCAAATATTTATAATAAATTCAATATCTTGTTCTTGAATTTGAATCCGAACTTGAATTGTAAAGAGAAGTTGTTTGAATTTAAGTAAGCTATAATCTAAAAATTGTTACAGATTTTTAAATTGAATGATTTGTTATAAATTTTCTGAATTTACAGTAAAATCTTGGTTTGAGTCAAAAATTTTTTGAATCCAAACCTGAGTTTTGATTTGATAATCACAGTGCAAATGTGAAATCATGATTTTAGAAACTTAAATCACAAATTTTATATCAGTAGATTGTGGGAATTTGGGAGTTTGTGTGTTTGAGCATTTTGACCAAATTGAGGTGATAGACGGCAAGGTGGTGAACGAGACTATGCATGAAGATGGAGGGGATAAGGGTGGTCTCTGGAAAAATATGGAGGGGGTCGGCCGATGGCAATGGTGGCGGCGGGAGGAAATTTTATTCTGGTGCCCTAGTTTTTTTTTAGGCAGGAAACTGCGGTGGTTTCATCACCATAAGATAATCGAGTGGGATGGGTTTTGGGTTGATGGAAGTAGTGTCGGAGGCGAATTCGGGGCTGAAGGTGGTGGCACTCAAGGTGGTCAGATTGGCAAGGGGGAACTCGGTGGCGGTGACGATGGATGTTTTTGCTTCAGGAATTTTGGGCTCGAATGCTCATATTTTGATTCTTGATCAAAATGGGATTTCTGAGTTTCGAATTGTGATGTTGGGAACGTAAGTGACTTGGAGGAGCTCGGCATGGTGATCGCCAGCGTTCTCCGGCGCCGTGCACGTTAACGTGCACGGTGATATGTTTTGGTGGTGGGTTCTGGAAGTAAGAGTGGGAGAAGAGAGGGGTAGACTCGAAGTAGGATCCGTGATTTTTGCTGTTTTCCTCGAAGCAGTGGGTAGGAAGGGTGAACTCGGGGAGTTTTGTTGGTTTACTCGTGTTTTAGTAAGGGTTACTCGAGTTTTAGGCATTCAGGCTGTTTTATGTTAATAACGCAAAGAATATTTGTTTCAGAAATTTAGTTTTTAAATCAAAGGTTGAACAAGTTTCAAATTTGTTTCAAATTATGTTTTAAACAAGTTTATATATTTTAAAATATGGAAGTTTTAAATAGAATAAGTGGATTTTAAATAAAATTTGTATTAAACTTTATTAAACAAATTTGGAAAGATTTTAAAGATTTAAAAGTTCAATTTAAAATATGTTTAAATTTAATTGATTTCTAAATCATTATATTTTATTTAAATTAAGTTTAATGATTTAGAATTTGATAATCAATTGTAATAAAGATTATCTTTAGTAAGTTTGAATTTGATTTAATTAAAGATAATTAAACTTGTAAAATTAATTGAGACAATTAAATCCTTTTTAATTATCAAGTTTTAATTGTTAATAAATGATTTAATTAAGATAATGGTTTCTTAATTTAGTATCTTTTAATATAATAAGTTAAGAATCATTTAATTAATTTTAAATGATTAAGTTGAATAATTAATTAAATGATTAACTTGTGATTAATTAAGATAATGACTTTGGATTAATCTAATATAATTACTTGGGAAAGTAATTAAAGTAATTAAGTGATTGATTAGTAAAGGTAATTAAATAAAGGATAATTACTTTATTAAAAGTAATTAAGTAATGTGATTAGGTATTAATCACTTTAGTTATTAATTAAAGACTTAATTAATAATTGATTAAAGGTTTAAATTATTTGATTAATGATTGATTAATTAAAGAATTAAGAGTTATTAATTACTTGTTTAAGTAATTAATTAAGATAGAATTTAATTAATGATATAATCATTAATTAATGAAAATAATTAATTAATTGATAATGAAAAATTTAAGAATAATTAATTTATAATTAAGTTTTAATTACTAAATGTAATTAAAGTAATTAATCAAAGGTGATTAATTAAAAGTAATTAACTAAGTATGATTAATTAAAAGTAATTAATCAATGTGATTAATTAATAATTATTAATCAAGTGTAATTAATTAAAGATAATTAAGGAATAATTATCAGAATAATTAGAGAATAATTAATCAAGGTTGATTAATTTAGAAGTAATTAAGAGGTAATTACTTAATTTAATTTGGAAGTAATTAATCAGGATGATTAATTAATTTGGAAATTAAGTAATAATTACTTATAGTAATTAAGTGATAATTAATCAAGGAAGATTAATTGAGTTGGGTAATTAAGTGATGTTAATTAATTAATTTGTAATTAATTAATGAATAGTTGGATTGAGGATAATCCAAGTGTTTAATTAAGGATTAATTTAATTTAAGGATTAATTAAATTAATCAAGTTTGAATCAAAATTGTTTATGAATGGTTAATGATTGGATGATTTATATCATTTAATGAGTTAATGATATTGGATGTTGTTGGATGGCATTGATTGATATGTGATGATGTGGATATGCTATATCTGAATGTGATATATATGCTGCTTTGTGATATGTATAGATGCATGTGATAATGAATGCTTATCTATCTGTGTTATGAATACATCCATTTATGCTAAGTGATATTTCTAATTATCTATTGTTTAAATCCCTTAAGTATAACTTGGACATTAAAATGGCGTTTGGTTTCGATGAGACCGGGATCGGGTTTCCATATTTGGAATCCGAAAACCACATCGATTCCAATTAAACGTTAGGTCGCTAATCCAAGTGGAGCAAGTGAAGACTCGAGGTGTAAGGGCTATACGTCAGTATAACTCTGTGGGTGATTCCGTAATGAGTTTGACGGAATAGTGCTTATAGATTCGAGATGGTGAATCAGAGTGCAAGGGCTATGGTCGTTGACTCTGAGGGTGATTCCAAAATGAGTGCAACGAGATAGTGCCTTCGGTTTCGTTCGAACCCGGAACGAACTTGTATGGATTGAATGCTTTCAGAACATCGTCAGGCGGACGATGAGCATTCTAAGATGATTGGTCCTATAAAGGTAATCGCAGCCTCAAGCCTCATCAACCGGGAATGGCTAAAACAGGGGAGGTGCAGCAAGGCTTCGTGGGTCGCGCCCACTGGAGGGCAAGATACATCCCTGTCTAGAGGTCCCTTTATATTTCGGCTGTGTGGGCAGTTGGTCTGCAGCCAACTGCGGGGTGGTCTTGTTCGGGGCTGTTCAGTAAGGAATGGTCCCGGTCTTGTGTTGCAGGGGATGAAGGGAGTAATCCTCGGTACGGTGATCTAGGCCACGTACTGTGACGGGCGGTACCCCAGTAGCCCTGCCATTGATGGAAACCCATTTTCCCTACGAGACCCTACGGTTTTGTTTGTATTACCCACTTTTGTGGCTAGTAGCTGGAATTTAATCATGTAACAATTTCGGCTATTTCATATTTACTTGAAAACCCTAGACACTATTATAATATCACTGGATTTCCTATCAAATGTTTTGGTTAGCGTAAGGTAAAAAACTTTTCCATGTTTATGTGTGGGAAGTCTTACGTGATACCTTTTCTTTTCAAAGGTTTTTCTAAAGTTAAGCAATCTTAAACCGTTTACTCACACCAGACCCCTGTCTGACCCGAGTGTTTATTTTCTGTTTTATTAAACTCTTGGGTACTCATATTATTTATGAGTAGTCAAGTGATTCAGGTTATCTCTTGACGAATTCTGGAGGAGCTTTGGAGCAGGAGGCTTCAGCGTGTAGATATATGGTTAGAGTTTCCGCTGTGTATTATGTTGTGTAATGTCTTGTATTGTATTAGACAGAAATGTTATAACTGTCTAAATTGAGATGTTTAGTTGTGTACTCTGATGTATATAATACTATGTATATGTTCTATATTATATTTAAATCGTTCCGCTGTGAGATTCTGATGTGTTGTTTTCTCTTTCTTCTCTTTCTTTTCTTCTTCTATCCCTTTCTTTCTTAATTAGTGATGCGATTTTCCGGTAGTGGAATTTCGGGTCGCTACAATGACCGACCGCCAATGTACAAATGTAAACCCCCGGAATGCGGATGTGATCATTAATGAGTATGCGAGTGTGATTCGACCACTCGATCCTTACTTGTTTCAGCATCAATTCAACAATGTTAAGCTCGACGAATTGAAGGCAAAATGCAATCGCTAGCCGATATTTACAACCCATCCCTGAACTAGGGGCAGAACTTAAGTGTAGACCACTGACTGAAGCAGTGCAGCATCAGAGTTCAGCTTAGTGTCCAGTCACGGCTCGTAGCCATGATTCCAGGACTTAACAAATAAACTCAAAACCCGATCCAAAGGTCGAAACTTCACAAGTTTAGTGAGAAAGAATCTAAATGCTGGAACACTTAAGCAAAAAACCGATAATTAAGTTGAAGGCAAAACATAATTTCATTTCAACTATTTATGGAAGGAATTTATGTACAAGTTATTTTCAAAAATCCTACTAGAAGGGGGCCAAACCCGCACCTATACACGGCTTACAAAAGCTAAAAGAAATTTCTACCTATTCAAAAAATGAGCCGAGGAGAAACATCTATTCTTTTTTCTTCTTCGGTTTCCCCTTCGATGTGGACTTGCTATAGCTTTCACTTGTTTTTCTCTTAGAGCCCTTGCCTTCCGATGGCCGAACTCCAGTCGGGGGCATTATATCCACTTCCTCCTTCAAACTCACATGTATGGGTATGCTCCTGGAAGGTAGAGTCGGAGGGACCGGTTCAACTGTAGGAGATGGGGTAGGCACGCTGGTGTCAAAAACCGTACCATCGGAAGATATCATCTTTAAGGGGGCCGGGCCGGGTCCCGCCATTCCACCTCGAAGCTGCTGGTTTGGGCTGCCGCTTCCATTTCAGCATTAATCTTAGCTATAATCTCCTCCTCGTGAAGTGTATGTGCATTGCTAGGAAATGCCTGTAGTTGGACCTGAGGAACTAATCACCGGTGCGCTTCCACTCAGGACGAATGGCAGATCCACAAATGGGTCACTGTGACAACTGAGAAGTTCCTCCATCATCTGTTCATCAAGGGAAAGTGTGCATCCCTGCGTTCCGTCAATAGGCGCGGTAGTTGTTGTAACGACTGCTTCAGTTACGATGGCCTCCTGCACATGATGCGAGGCGCAACTGATGTGGCTCCAATCACTGGTAAAAAACAAAGGAAACAGTTATTAAATATCTCCGGTAAAGGTCTCGATCGTAAACAAGCATACCAAAATGTTCAGAGTACCTTCCTCAGTTTGACTTATTGGCGGCTGAACGACCTTAGAAATTTGCATGCTAACTTGAAATATCTGCGGCTGATCCGGGTTGTAAGCAGGAAAAGATTGAGAATCAACCATAGAAGTCGGTTCAGGATGAGGCGGCACAAGAGTTTCGGGACTTATGTCATGGTGCTTGACACCATAACCTTCTCCAACTTCCGAATGCTAAGCGTTAAGCCTCTCCTTCTCATATGAAATCATAGCATTATGGAAAAATTTCCTTTCGTCTTCATTCAGCACTCGGTTCTCAAGCTTGAATTCATCGACCGATTCACCCTGATGGGTAGCCATCTCATCCTTTACTAATCGGCCCCACGTGTTGTATAAGTGTGTCGGATAGTTATCAAGCCAGGCTAGGTTCCTACGCCTCAAGACGTTAGCATTATAGGTAATGAGGAGATCTTCAATGTCAACTCTAGCCTAGACTCTACCATTTGGACCTTCTCCTCGACCTCAGTCTCCACCTCCCGGACCTTAGCTGTTGCCGCATCCCATTCGCCTCGAAGCACTACGGCTTGTTCACATGCCTCCTGGACTGCGCTATTTGCATCATACCTTTCCTTGATGATTTCAGAAAATTTGGCTTTGAGATTGTTAAGTCCTTTAAGAGCTGCATCCCGTTCAGCTGTGACAGTGGTGTTTCGGTGGCCCATCTCCTCCACTAGGGCAAAATGTGTCTGCCGCATCCTCTCCATTGCCAAGTTCGCCTCATCGACCTTTTAGCAGCCTTTATTTATGATTTTCGAGAGGATTCGGCTTCATCGTTAAGCACTTGAACGATTTGGTCCTTTTGAGCGAGCTCAGCTTCTAGTTTCTCTATGGTATTCGCCCGCTCAAAGGCCATCTTTGATGCCTTTTCTGCAGATTTTCCCCACTCCTTGTACTGAGTATAGATATCATGAATAAAATCATGCATTGTGTGCTCTACTTTCAATGGAATTCTCTTTAGGTGAGGGTGAAGACGAAGCCGTCAAAATATAAATTTGGAAAATGTTTCTTCAGCTGGGATCTAATAGCCCCCTCCCTGGTAGGCTCGGTAATAACCTTTTCAGCAACAATAGGAGTTTCGGCCTCATGTCTACGACGTTGTGACTCAAGCCTAGAGGCTTGAGAACATGATTGCTGGCCGGGAGGATCTACCGGTTGTTTTTCATAAGCCGAAGGGTGTGTGGGGGCTTGAGGAGGGAAACGGGATCGGGATCGATTTCTGCAGTCCCTGTCCCTATCTCTTTCATATCATTCCTGGCTAGAGTACCCACAATCGTTGTCCCTTTCTGCCTCTCTCTTACGTGATTCAAAATACGAAGAGGATCAACGAGCTGAACGAAGGCTCCACACCATCGACCCATGTCCGGACATTGTATCTACAAAGTAAGAGAAACAAAGTTAATAATCTCCTAAAGTGAACATCTTGTGATTGAAAATCGTGCAGTGCCATGAAGTTTATATGTACATGCAAACCCCCGATCAACCAAAAATGTCGGCCACTCTTGTGGGAAGAGATTCGCTTAAGTCTAAGGCACTCTAAAGCTCCTCCAATCCAGCGTCATGTTGAAGTGCAAATAATGCAGGATTGGGATATTGGCAAGCCCTTTTAAAAGGTCTCCACTTGCGAGGGAGGAGCCTCTGAAATTCTAATACCATGAGTAGGCAAAGACACAATTACAGATTTCCATCTCAAAGATTTATGGCGCTTATGTGTTGCAGCCTTGCATTTTCTCCTTCCCTTAGAATCTTGAAAGGTGTCAGAAGGCCCGGCTATGGGTTTATCATTGGTGGGTGTATTTTCCTCATCACCCTCTTCAGCTATTACAACCCCGGGCGTTTTATGCTTTATTCGCCTTGTTGGGGTTGCCCACAGTGTTCCTTCAAGTCTTATACATTCGCTCCATTCGATTAGCCCGATAGTTCTCAAATTTCTTTCTGTTAGAACCGAATCGATGTCCCTCATTTCACTTGGAACTTCTTGAAGGACCAGTACTATTTCTTTAAAGTGCACGCCTTCAGGTCGTGGAATTGCTGCTGTAAAAAAAGATTAAAAAATTAGTTTTAATATCAACTACAATTATCTTGGTAACTACTGGAAAAGATTGCAGCACTTATCTCTGACTAACAATCGGCTAGTAAATCCTGGAGGGCGTCGGACATGGAACCATTCCATTTTAAAGTAACTCGGTCTGGTCCAGGATCCCATGACCCACTTGACAATTCCTGACCGCCTCCAGGAACGTAAAATAAGGGCTATCTCCCCGACTCTTGACATTAAATAAAGATCTTATTTTGATCGGAGTTGAGGGTCGAAAAAGATGCTCCATGAATACAATGAATGGTCTATTCAGCAACATATATCCATTTGGGTGTAACTATGATGGGGCGATTCCAAAGAAAGACAGCACTTCTCTAATATATTGGTTAAACGGAGGAAGCGTTCATGTTGTACATGCATGGCGATTAAAGGCAGTAAATCCCTCTAGGGGAGCATGTGGCCTATCATTCGGTCCTGGTAATAAGACGTCGTCCAGCGATAGACCGTGCCTTAAGCATATCCATCGCAACATATCTTAGGAGATGTTGGACGGAACAGAATTCTGTGGGTTACCAATGAACCTGGCATCTGGCAGCTCATCCGAAGTCAGACCTATAATCACGGCTGCAATGACCGGCAACTCGATTATTGGGAAAGATGGACTCTGAATTCCTGCTATTGTGAGATTATAGACTCCATAACTAATTAACTTATCAAAAACCATCATTAGGTAATAATAAGCCCATGTGTTCGTCGGTGTGAAGTGTGTTAATGTGCAGTGTAGTGCAGTGCTATGTGATGCACAAGAAAACTCATGGAAATAATAGAAAAACGTTCGATAAGACTTCGAGATTCAACCGGAGTGACCGTTATCACTAACCATCACAACTGTGTTACCCAAACATTGGAGGTATACCCAAGTAAAAGTTTATTAAGTGTTTCAAGTGACAGTCCATCGACGAGCTTCGAAAGGCAGTCAAGTATGCAGTTTAACAGTTAAGTCCAGTTATGCAATGCCAGAGCTCGCTAGAGTCAAATGTTCGAATTTTGCATGAAGTTCGTATCCATTAAAGTCAAAGCTCGGATTGTCCGTTACAAAGGCCTTAATTTCATATTGGTCAGAAATTCTAGTTTCTATCAATCAAAAGCTTATGAACTTCGTATCGATCGAAACTCAGCGGCCTCATACCGACCAGGTTGTGTGGCATTTCGAATCGATCGAGGATTGCTGGCTTCGGCTCGATCGGGTTATATAACATTTCTAATCGATCGAATGTTATGAGATTTGTATCGATCACCTACTCTGGATGTAACAATCTGATATTTTCAACCATTCGCATCCGCACATGTCGGACTTGAATTGCTCAAAATACCGCGTTGTAAAAAAAATTTGGCAAATCTCAGAATATACAGTAAATAAATAATCATAGATCATAGACACAGAGTAAATAATAATGCAGCGGATTTAAAAGAGATAGTAGTTCATGAAGCAACTATATAAAAATAAGATACATTAGAGTTAAACAAAATACAATAGAAGAGTAATAAGATACATCAGGTACAAATCAAAATAGATCATTGAAACACTGGATATTGAAAGCAAAATAGATGGCTGGATCTTCAAGCAAAGCTCTAACTCCGAAGGTGAGTCTTGAATGCTGAATCACTCGGTCTGACTCAAACGTAAAGCTAAACACAAAACACTCGAGTCAGGACATAAATACTTATGAACTGTAAATCAACTCAAGTGAACAGTAACAAAATGCATCAGTGACTTAAAGGATGCTTGGGATCGCCCATCCTTTAAGGATCCGTTAAACTATTTATTATGTAGTAATATTGCGCTATTATAATAATGTCTACAGTAAAATAAACTTACTTTTAAATAGCGTTAAGGAGTGGCCCAATATTCCCCTTAACACATAATAGTCCCAGTAGTCCATCCAGTATCAGCATATCTCCAGATCGGGAGACTACCCTAAATACTCCATGGGCTATGGGAGAAAAACAAACTCGTAGTAAGGCTCTCTATGGTAGGTGATACGGCACACAAGGCAATGCCAGGGTAGATATACCAATTACGCACACGAGCTGGTGGTAACGTAGCAGCCACATACGCCCACCTCGGAACACACTCCCAATAAAAATCGGAGGATGGCCATCTAATCAATCACAAGTAAGAATATAGTATCGAAGAAATGTGTCCGATCGGAGGAATGACCTCACTTGGCCGGAGATCGCTCCTGTTTTAGCCACCTTATGCCAACTCATGGGAGTTGGGTCCACGTAATATACCTCAAGGACGTAGCAATCATCCTACTTCATTCTGAAATCTCCACCGCGTACACAGTTGTTAAAGTGGTTTTCGGAGTTGGCAGAGAGTATGACAACTTCCGATTCCGGTCTCTTTAACAACGAAACATTATTATAACGCTGTGGTCATTTCAAAATAATTTATACTTTAAAAAAATCAAATCAAGTCATTTCATTTCAAACTATATTTCTTCCAAAATAGTTTATACTTCGAAACCAAAACATTTCAAACATATATTCATTTCAAAATCATAATACTTTCAAAGGATAACCCTTTCGAAATCAAGAATACTTGAAACAATTACACTTTGAAAATCATAACATTTCAAAATCATATATTCGAAATCATGAAACATTCCTTTAATTCTTTACATTTTAGAATTCATTCAATTAATCCCAAATTTCCAATTTTCAACTTATTTCAATTCAAACCATCAGTTTCAATTCAATTCCCAACAACCATTTCAAATCATATCAATCTCAAATATAGATTTGATCCATAAAATAAACTATTCAATTTTTGGTATATTTCAAAGCTTTAATATCCCGCGTTTCAAAACTAAACTTTATAATTTCATATATCTCAAATCTAGTTTCATTATTACTTAGTTTTGAAATATTCATTTCATAAATCCAACATTATTTAAATAAACTCAATTTACAATTAAACTAAATATCCTTTCATACCAATGTAAACTTCAAATATTCATTTATCAAAAGTACATATCATTCCAATTCATATTCTTTATCAGAATAAAGATCAAATCATTTCCAAACCATTTCAATCATCAAATATCATATCTTTGCAAAATCCCATTATTAAATTAGTATTTGAATTTGAATTCAAATATCTAAATTTAAATATCATTTTTAAGTCAAATAAGGCATTCATTTATTATTTCAAATATCATTAACAAAATACATTTCAAAAATTCCATTCAAAAATTCATTTAACACATTTCATCCCATTTAACACATAAAAAAAGTAATCATTATTTAAATTCAAATTCAATTTAAATTCCTTAAAAATTTAAATTTAAATA
The DNA here is from genome assembly GCA_030765085.1 of Allium cepa. Classification (NCBI taxonomy): domain Eukaryota; kingdom Viridiplantae; phylum Streptophyta; class Magnoliopsida; order Asparagales; family Amaryllidaceae; genus Allium; species Allium cepa. Next base: position 437,369,542 of record CM060935.1, on the reverse strand, counting down.
TTAAATTACATTCAAAACTCCTTAAATTTCACAAATAATCAATTTCAAAAGTTAAATCTTTGAACACTTAAAAACATAACTCAAATAGCGTTAAAATCTATAACATTTCAAAAGATTGTCAAATTATAGCAACGACAACATTAAAAAATACTATCGTAGCTTATAGTTCCAAAATAGTTTAGTTCAGGAATAACGGCATTTATAAAATGTCGTAATAGATATTTAATTATTTCAATATAGTTAAATTCAAAAACAACAGCATTTAAAAATGTTGTCATAAGATCATAGCATTTTTGGGAATGCTATTAATAAAATTCCAAATTTTATTATAACTTTAGAAACATTAAAACTCCAAAAAAATTCTAATTTAAATTTATGAATCGTATTTTTTGACTTCAAAATTTCACATTTAAAACCTTTTAACATATGATTTATCACAACAAATTTTTTTAAATCAAATATCCAATTTAAAACTCACTTTCATTTGTTAAGTCAAAATTCACTATTTTCTTAACTTATAAATTAAATAAAACTTAACATTTTGTTTCAAATATCATTTCAAACTTTATATTTAATTTACATTATTTATTTACATTTTAAAAATATAAATTTAAGTTCAAAATCACAATCACTTCAAATTTACATACTCAAATTCACAATTTCAAGAGTTAATATTTAACTCTCTTAAACCATAAAATATATATTTTTAAAATCAAACTTTTATACTTTTAAAATACACTTCTATATAAAAATCATTTAAAATATACCACGAGGTCTGTATATAATTTTCTAACCTAGGTCAAGTGATACGGACATATATCATTTCGATCCGCAATTTAAAAAGAAAAGCCGGGTTCTATCATTTCAAACCCGCAATCCCAAGTAAATAAAAATAAATAAAATCGCTCAGGCCTATCATTTCAGCACATAAAGATTTTTCCCTATTCTAAAGTCCATTCGGGTATGTATCATTTCAACGCATAGTGATTCTATTCTAACAGGGAACTTGAAGTGCGATCATAAATAAATAAACAGTATAAACAATGTCAATGTCATAATATAATGTCATATATCATATGTCAGTTGATAATTAACAGAATTAACATGGTAATAACAAGGCGTAACATATCATATAATCATCATTTACTTGCATAAACATTTTTAATTACTAAACACTTGTTATCGATTCACCATTTCATAAGTAAATATGTCAGAGTGATAAAGACTCGCTTTTTCGAAGCTAGAGACCACTACAATACACAAAACGATTCCAAGGCACGACAAGCACGATTTGATTTGAATGGATGGAGAGCCTTGTAAACAACGCACAAAGTATAACATACATAAGCACAAATATAAATATTTACAAATATAATCAACAACTATAGTTTGCAAAACAATTGCAAAACATGAAAGATAATCAAACCTTAGAAGCAAAAGACTTGCACAAGACAACATAGGCTTGGCCTAAATGAAAAAGGCTTGATCTCATCACACCTAGGCTCGGCCTAGGTCATGTGTGCTCTCATGAGTCATGAGATATGGCTATCGGCATGAAAATGGAAGGCAAAGGCATGGAGAGGCAAAGGTAAGCAAAGGGTCAAGGGATAGAAGGTTTTGGTGCAACATAGACTCGACCTATGCCAATATTTGGCTCGGCCATGCATGGTTTCAGGTTAGGTCAGTGGTTAGGCTGGTGGCCAGAGGTCAGGTCATGCTAGTGGTGGAGCTAATGGTGGAGAGTGGAGTAGAGGCTAGTGGCCGAGCAAAGCAAGAAGAAACAAAGAAAAAACAAGGAAAAAAGAGAGAAAAGTAAGCAAAAGAAGAAGCTATGAGCATGCTTTTTTCTTATCCGTGAGTTTGGAGATGAGAAAGAATTTGCTTCTCACGTGAATGCTGATAGAAATTCATGGCTAGAAGTTAAGGAGTGAATGGCCAAAAGAAAAAATAAAAAGACAAAAGGAAAATGAAAAGACAAAGTCATTTGAAAAGTCGCTAGTAATATGAAAAGGTTTTGTCTCTTTGTTTTCTGTTTTCTTTTATTCAAATAAACTAATTAAAATTTTAGTAAAATAAAATTAAAAGCTGAACAAAATGAAATGAAAAAGACAATAAAATTATAATTTAATGAAAAATAGAAAATAATTAAGAAAATAGCTAATATATTGAAACTAGCATTTAAAAATATAAACAATGTACACTTAACATTGGAAAATTATAACCACACTTATAAAAATGTTTTAAAATAAAATAATTGCATAACATATCATATAACACATATGTACACAATGTATGATATAAAAAATATTATTTATATAAATTAAAATAAACAATTTTGATAAATAAATCAATTTTACACACAATATTGTAAAAAGCATAACTTTCACAATATTAATCGGATTTCAACGAAACGAAAAGTAGCATTCTTAAAATTTTATTTACTTTTATAAAAAAAGATAATTTCAAATATTTCAAATATTTAAATTTAAAAGTCAAAGTTTGACCACATTGACCAAAATTCACATTTTTGGAAAATATTCTATTTAGTTATGTTTGGAATTCTAATTCACATACAGATCAAAGTTTATATTTAAAATAATAAAATTTATTCATTTTAATAAATAAAATAAAGTTTTATCCATAAATAAAATAAATTTTTTAATCAGGAATTTTAGTTAAAACAATAAAAATATACAATTAAAAAAATCAGAAAATACAGGATTGTTACACTCTTCCCCATTCAAAACTTTTCGTCCCCGAAAAGGAATGAGGTACGGGAAAGCATTGAAAAAATAGAACGAAATAGGATTAAGACAAGATGACAAGAAGATTGAAATTATACCTGATAACTATTGGTACAGGTAAGTTTAACAAGATGGAGATGATCTTCCCAAGATCCTTTAGAATAAAGAACACAAGCACGAAAAGATCTTCTAGAATCTATTTCTCTTTCAATTTGACTGACGGTCAGTGGATGGCAAGCAGTGCTCAGATTCAAAATGAATACCAATGGTTATCAAAGATTTCCAAACAGACTGGTATTAGCAATAGCTTTCCCATTCTATAGCAAGGTAAGGGAAATAAGGACAACCAAAAGACAGTTTGAAAAACAAAATAAGATAATAAATTTGAAAGCATGAAAATTTCAACTTAAATTGAAAACTAAATTTTACATAAATTAAATAAATCTTAACTACCTCTAATTTCATTATCTTATCATCCAATTATCTTAAATTAACAATCTCAAAAATCATGGATTTGAAAGAAAAATCATTTAATATACTCATAATGTACTCAATAAAATTTAACTCTTCTTTATTCCTAATTAAAATTAAATTTATTCCTCTCAATATATTTTATCACCTATGTTAAATATATTTACACTTATTATAACTGCTTTAATTTATTCTTAGTTCCATTAACATCATTTTATATTGTAAATTATTCCATTACCCCTTTTTCTTTTCTCTATTTACCACTGTAAATCTTTTATAACTAAAATTAAGTGTATAACATTTATTATAACCACTCAAATTTTATAAAATAAATCCTTTTTATGTTGTATATTATCCAATTTCATATTCAACTTTTGTATAATTTAGGTAAGTTATATTGAAATGAAATAGTGTATTATACAAATAAAACTTTCAAATTTAATCATTTCAAGCTTCAATATTTATTCAAATCTTGAAATTTAACTTGAAAATATCCTTCAAGATAAAATTTAGGAATTAAATTTTCGATAAATTCCAGACTATTTAGAGATAAATAAATGCACATATACTATATATATATCCATTCAAATTTAAATCATATATCAGCATATGTTATAAATCCAGTCTTATTTTATAAATTCAAATCAATTAAATTCCCTAAAACAAAACTATAGCAAGACTACAGAACGGTCTCTTCACTTCGAAACTCGAAAATGAATGTCGACGATGCTATAGTCATCACCGAAGTTATTTTCCAGCGCCAAAGAGAAGAGCACCAATTTTACACTTTAAAAATTCTTTGGAAACAAATTTCTATTCGAAAATACTTCAAATAATATATCCTTTAAAACTTTAAACACGAGGTTTGAAATCCATCGAAAATTAAATTCTCAAATTCTTGTTTTAAATTCATTTAAATTTCCAAATAAATTTTTAACCACTTTTATAGTTCCATTATTTATATATGAAACAAGAGATAATGATATATAAAAAGCGAATTATTATTTCTTAACAACCAACTCAATAAAAATCCAGAAAAATTTATAATATAGTTACAAAATTTATTTCATTACCAAATTTGAAAAAAAACATATTGTGTCAGTTTGCTCTGTTCAAGTGTTTGGGAAATCTTATCGATAGCGTTGATCAAACGAATCGATCAGAAACCCAAATCAATATCAACAACTCAAACAACACAATATATAAAACATTTTTAAATATTAGTTTACAAATACACTTCAAGAATGATTTGAAGATAAGTTGGAAACAGAGATAAGATGGTTAAATAATAGAATAGGAAGATGGATAAGCTTACATAAATCGCGGGCAACCTTAACCGGGTCAACTGTGACTTAAAGAATAAGATCGATGTGGATTTCTTAGGTAAATCAACATTCGGTCTCAAAAGATAGAGTTTGGAATAATAAGAGATACTAGCATCTAAACCGAGGATATAGAAATATTTGGTGAATGGTGCTATTGTAAAGGAGTTTCCCCCTTTACAAATAGATTTGAGATTGGTGAGACCGCCGACTCATTATAAAGATCTTTCGAAGTGGAGTTAAGGGATACTCCAGAATCAAAATAAGATAAATAGTGAGGGACACGAACGGATTTTGGAACCGCAGGGAACGTTCCAAAATTCAAAAGAATCGAGTCAAAAAGGAAGAGAATCAAACTCGAATGAAAGTGATTCTGTAAATACATTTACCATATATACTGAGTTTTGACTAGAGCTACCAAAGCTCTGATACCAATTGTAACAACCCGATATTTTCAACCATTCGCATCCGCACATGTCGGACTTGAATTGCTCAAAATACCGCGTTGTAAATAAAATTTGGCAAATCTCAGAATATACAGTAAATAAATAATCATAGATCACAGACACAGAGTAAATAATAATGCAGCGGGATTAAAAGAGATAGTAGTTCATGAAGCTACTATATAAAATAAGATACATCAGAGTTAAACAAAATACAACAGAAGAGTAATAAGATACATTAGGTACAAATCAAAATACATCACTGAAACACTAGATACTGAAAGCAAAATAGATGGTTGGATCTTCAAGCAAAGCTCTAACTCCGAAGGTGAGTCTTGAATGCTGAATCACTCAGTCTGACTCGAGTGTAAAGCAAAACAAAAAACACTCCAATCAGGACATAAATGCTTATGAACTGTAAATCAACTCAAGTGAATAGTAACAAAATGCATCAGTAACTTAAAGGATGCTTGGGATTACCCATCCTTTAAGGATCCGTTAAACTATTTACTATGTAGTAATATTGCGCTATTATAATAATGTCTACAGTAAAATAAACTTACTTTTAAATAGCGATAAGGAGTGACCCAATATTTCCCTTATGATATAATAGTCCCGGTAGTCCATCCAGTATCAGCGTATCTCCAGTTCGGAAGACTACCCTAAATACTCAATGGGCTACGGGAGAAAAACAAACTCGTAGTGAGGCTCGCTATGGTAGATGACACGGCACATAAGGCAATGCCAAGGTAGATATACCAATTACGCACACGGGCGGGTGGTAACGTAGCAGCTACATACGCCCATCTCGGAACACACTCCCAATAAAAATCGGAGGATGGCCATCTAATCAATCACAAGTAAGAATATAGTATCGAAGAAATGTGTCCGATCGTAGGAATGACCTCACTTGGCCCGAGATCGCTCCTGTTTTAGCTACCTTATGCCAACTCACGGGAGTTAGGACCACGTAATATACCTCAAGGACGTAGCCATCATCCTACTTCATTCTGGAATCTCCACCGCGTACACAGTTGTTAAAGTGGTTTTCGAAGTCGGCAGAGAGTATGACAACTTCCGATCCCAGTCTCTTTAACAACCAAACGTTAATATAATGCCGTGGTCATTTCAAAATAGTTTATACTTTAAAAAAATCAAATCAAATCATTTCATTTCAAACTATATTTCTTCCAAACTAGTTTATACTTCGAAACCAAAACATTTCAAACATATATTCATTTCAAAATCATAATACTTTCAAAGGATAACTCTTTCGAAACTAAAAATACTTGAATCAATTACACTTTGAAAATCATAACATTTCAAAATCATACATTCGAAATCATGAAAATTCCTTTAATTCTTTACATTTAACAATTCATTCAATTAATCCAAAATTTCCAATTTCCAATTTAATTCAATTCAAACCATCAGTTTCAATTAAATTTCCCAACAACCATTTCAAATCATATCAATTTCAAACATAGATTTGATCCACGAAATAAACTATTCAATTTTTAATATATTTCAAAGCTTTAATATCCTGCATTTCAAAACTAAACTTTATAATTTCATATATCTCAAATCTAGTTTCGTTATTACTTAGTTTTGAAATATTCATTTCATAAATCCAATATTATTTAAATAAACTCGATTTACAATTAGACTAAATATCCTTTCATACCAATATAAACTTCAAATATTCATTTATCAAAAGTACATATCATTCCAATTCATATTCTTTATCAAAATAAAGATCAAATCATTTCCAAACCATTTCAATCATCAAATATCATATCCTTTCAAAATCTCATTATTAAATCAGTATTTGAATTCAAATTAAAATATCTAAATTTAAATATCATTTTTAAGTCAAATAAGTCGTTCGTTTATTATTTCGAATATAATTACCAAAACACATTTCAAAAATTCATTTAACACATTTCATCCCATTTAACACATAAAAAAAGTAATTATTATTTAAATTCAAATTCAATTTAAATTCCTTAAAAAATTAAATTTAAATATTAAATTACATTCAAACTCCTTAAATTTCACAAATATTCCATTTCAATAGTTAAATCTTTTAACACTTAAAAATATAACTCAAATAGTGTTAAAATCTATAACATTTCAAAACATTGTCAAATTATAGCAACGACAACATTAAAAAAATGCTATCGTAGAAGTTCAGGAATAACGGCATTTATAAAATGCCGTAATAGATATTTAGTTATTTCAACATAGCTAAATTAAAAAACAACAACATTTAAAAATGTTGTCATAAGATCATGGCATTTGTGGGAATGCTATTAATAAAATTTCAAATTTTATTATAACTTAAGAAACATTAAAACTCCCAATTTTGTTTTCTAATTTAAATTTATAAATCATATTTTTAGACTTCATAATTTCACATTTAAAACCTTTTAACATATTATTTATCACAAAAAAAATTTAAATCAAATAACCAATTTAAAACTCACTTTCATTTGTTAAGTCAAAATTCACTATTTTCTTAACTTATAAATTAAATAAAACTTAACATTTTATTTCAAATATCATTTCAAACTTTAGATTTAATTTACATTGTTTATTTACATTTTAGAAATTTAAATTTAAATTCAAAATCACAATCACTTCAAATTTACATACTTAAATTCACAATTTTAAGACTTAATATTTAACTTTCTTAAACCATAAAATATATATTTTTAAAATCAAAATTTCATACTTTTAAAATACATATCTATATAAAAATCATTTAAAAATATACCACAGGGTCTGTATATAATTTTCTAACCTAGGTCAAGTGATACAGATATATATCATTTCAATCCGCAATTTAAAAAGAAAACCCGGGTTCTATCATTTCAAACCCATAATCCCAAGTAAACAAAAATAAATAAAATCGCTTAGGCCTATCATTTCAGCCCATAAAAAAATTTTCCTATTCTAAAGTCCATTCGGGTATGTATCATTTCAAACCATAGTGATTCTATTCTAACAGGGAACATGCAGTGTGATCATAAATAAATAAACAGTATAAACAATGTCAATGTCACAATATAATGTCATATATCATATGCCGGTGATAATTAACAAAATTAACATGGTAATAACAAGGCATAACATATCATACAATCATCATTTACTTGCACAAACATTTTTAATTACTAAACACTTGTTATCGATTCACCATTTCATAAGTAAATATGTCAGAGTGAGAAAGACTCACCTTTTCGAAGCTAGAGACCACTGCAACACACAAAATGATTCCAAAGGCACGACAAGCACGATTTGATTTGAATGGATGGAGAGCCTTGTAAACAACACACAAAATATAACATACACAAGCACAAATATAAATATTTCACATACAAATATAATCAACAACTATAGTTTGCAAAACAATTGCAAAACATGAAAGATAATCAAACCTTAGAAGCAAAAGACTTGCACAAGACAACATAGGCTTGGCCTAAATGAAAAAGGCTTGATCTCATCACACCTAGGCTCGACCTAGGTCATGTGTGCTCGGCCATGAGTCATGAGATATGGCTATGGGCATGAAAATGGAAGGCAAAGGCATGGAGAGGCAAAGGTAAGCAAAGGGTCAAGAGATAGAAGGTTTTGGTGCAACATAGACTCGACCGATGCCAATATTTGGCTCGGCCATGCATGGTTTCAGGTCAGGTCAGCGGTTAGGCTGGTGGCCAGAGGTCAGGTCATGTTAGTGGTGGAGCTAATGGTGGAGAGTGGAATAGAGGCTAGTGGCCGAGCAAAGCAAGAAGAAACAAAACAAAAACAAGGAAAAAAGAGAGAAAAGTAAGCAAAAAATGAAGTCATGAGCATGCTTTTTTCTTAGCCGTGAGTTTGGAGATGAGAAAGAATTTGTTTCTCACATGAATGCTGAAAGAAATTCACGGCTAGAAGTTAAGGAGTGAATGGCCACAAGAAAAAAAATAAAAAGACAAAAGGAAAATGAAAAGACAAAGTCATTTGAAAAGTCACTAGTAATATGAAAAGGTTTTGTCTCTTCGTTTTCTATTTTCTTTTATTCAAATAAACTAATTAAAATTTCAGTGAAATAAAAATAAAATCTGAAAAAAATGAAATGAAAAAGAAAACAAAAACATAATTTAATTAAAAATAGAAAATAATTAAGAAAATAGCTAATATATTGAAACTAGCATTTAAAAATGTAAACAATGTACACTTAACATTGAAAAATTATAACCACACTTATAAAAATGTTTTAAAATAAAATAATTACATAACATATCATATCACACATATATACACAAGATATGATAAAAAAATATTATTTATATAAATTAAAATAAACAATTTTGATAAATAAATCAATTTTACACACAATATTGTAAAAAGCATAACTTTCACAATATTAATCGGATTTCAACGAAACGAAAAGTAGTATTCTTAAAATTTTATTTACTTTTATAAAAAAAGATAAATTAAAAATTTGAAATATTTAAATTTAAAATTTAAAAGTCAAAGTTTGACCATATTGACCAAAATTCACATTTTTGGAAAATATTCTATTTAGTTATGTTTGGAATTCTAATTCACATACAAATCAAAGTTTATATTTAAAATAACAAAATTTATTCATTTTAATAAATAAAATAAAGTTTTATCCATATATAAAATAAAAAAAATTAGTCAGGAATTTCAATTAAAATAATTAAAATAATCAAAAAATACAGGGTTATTATACTAGATCGATACGAACTTCACCATTCATCAGTCAATTCTTCATCGATACGAACCCAACAAATTAAATCGATACGAAGCCAAATCTCCTCCTTCCTTTCATCAATTCGAAATTAAGGCCAAACAATCTTTCACTAGTTCCTTCGTATCCCTTATAATTCCTTCTTCTTCGACAAACAAAAACGCCATTACTCTCTCCTTAACCTCACCTCAACCCAACTTCGGCATTAACAACGCTGGAATAGGCCACGATTTTGAATGAATTGACGTTTAATCTTGAGTCCCCTTAATATCTACATGGATTCATCGATTAATTGCCTAATTTGAGTAATTAGTTCGGGGGATTGAAACTTGGGTCGGTTTGAAGGCAAATGCAATTTTCTAACTTTCAAAATTTTATCAGTACGAAGGGCTGGAAGTAAAATGAAAACAGAGAGAATTCTTCTAAGTACAAAATACTTTTATATGGACCCAAGAACCTAAGGGAAATGATTTGCCTTCCACTTGTCTCGAGCGGTAGACACGGGTTTCTCCCATGATCGATACAAAAGGATCTATTTGTATCCATTAACTCGAGTCTTATCGACATTCGACTCCATTTGAAGCGCATCGATACAAACTGCTTTATTCGTACCCATCAACGTATACCCCATGAAGACTCGTACCCATCGATACAAATGATACCCAGAGGACTAATTGGACTATTTGTATCCCTCATAAGCCCATTGATGCGAAGATCATTGTAAAATAATGCTTGACCATTCAACTCTATTGATACGAAATCTACGTTCATTCATCTGGAATCGATCCAGGTGAGGATCGATACGAAGGGACACATCAAAAAAACCATCAAGCGTTGTTACAAACCAAACTTCACATTGATTCAAGAGAGGGTCAATACATAATTCGATATAAAAAACCCGACAATGACTCGTGAACGTATAAACGTTAACGGGAGACGGGCTAACCTACATTCATTCATAGTGGACAAACATCCCATCTTTAAAATTCATAGGAATTTAATACTCGTCTGGTGACGATTATAACAAAAAATGACAGATCACTATCGTACAACGATCAATTGTGACAGTACACGATACAACAATTGGCAGTCTACAGTTCATGACTTATGTTTCTATGGATCAATAAAAGGTCACAACTTTCAACAAAACGACGATAACCATTTAGCAAGTCAGATGGAACTTTTCCAAATGAAGTGTTGCAGCTTTTCAAAGCACGTCATGTTCTCACAAGACGTACTTTGGGGGGCAAATGTTATCCCGTCTTTTGGTAAGGCCATGATATCAAGGAATTGACTAGAAACCAAGGACAGTTCATCCCGACATGGATGTCGGTAGATTTTATCCGAGTCCAGACCAAGCTCCAATTGATATGACGAGACGAGCAAAGCTATGAAAGCCAATATTCTAAATTTCAAGTCAATCCGAGTTCGTATGCTCAAGATATGATCAATACAAATCAAGCAATCCTCTTGTTCGCATCCATCAAGCAACCAGAGAAAGTCCTTCGTATCGTTCTGGTTCGAATCCATCATATGTACTAGTCTTCGTATCGATAAGGAGAACTGCACTCTTCGTATCCATTGGCTGAAAGGCATTGTTTGCATCCATCAAGCTTCGGCTGTTCGTATCCAACGGCTATATTGGTTTGTATCCATCAAATGGTCGTCATTTCATATCCATTAGGTGCCTACTGAACTATATCCCTGAAAAAGCATTGCACTTCGTATCCATTTCGTATCGTTCAAGTATCAAACTGTGACGCCCCACCCCGAGACCCACATTAATAAAGAGAATTACTGGGTAATTCTGTCTGCTAATGTGGATAATAGAGCTGGTTAGGAGCGACCAATTATAATCTTGTCTTAAACATCTATTGCATACGTCGATAAATGCTCTATATTTTTTTCTATTTCAGGTGAATCGACATATCCAATAAATGCTTAATACAAAACTATTGGTGGCTAATGGATCTATCAGAACAAAATATAATAACATAATGCATATCACATCACAGAACAGTAATCATCATATATATATACATACATATACATAGATACATCCCAGTATGATACAAACTAATATACAAAAGTTGTACGAGACCACACTATATACATCAAATCAAATACATATCAGAGTCAAGCGGAAAGAAATATAAACTACACAAAAGTGCTAGGCTGATGTCCAAGTAGATGCATCAAAGCTAAGTCCCATAACTGATAGCTAACCTGAAATAACTCGGTCTGACCTGAGTATAAAATACGCGGGTCAGTCTAGCTAAAACAATCAGTTAATAAGGATATACGATAATATGAAGCATAAGATACAAGGTGATAATTCTTCTCAAATGAGAAGAGGCAATAGAAAGAAAACATACTCATGAATTAAGTGAAACAATGTCATTTAAGTATACAAAGACCTCAAAAGGGGTAAACTCGACAATAACACTCAAATAATATAAACAATCACCGATGAAAATCTCCAAATCAAAACTCATGAAACTCAATAAGAGTTTACAATCCCCATATCGAAATCACCATAAAACAACATATATATAAACCTTTCTCTCACTCAAGGCTATAAGTAAATTCATCATCTCAAATTGGTGAAATCGAAATCAAAAACTTATAAAAATTCCCCAGATTGGCCAAATCCCATTTGCATGCCGAAGCGATGCTACACGTGCCACTCTCAGATGGCCGAAGCCTCTGACAAGGTCGCTAACACCTTCCATAGCAGTTCGTCCTCATGACAAGGTCGCTGACACCTCTCCAAGCCATTTTGTCAGCCCTAACAAGGTCGCTAACACCTCCCAAAGCAGTTCGTCCTCATCACAAGGCCGCTAACGCCTCTCAAAGCAGTTATGTTAGGTAAACATCGTGAATGTGTCACAAACTCAAGGATAGGAATCCGAAAAGTGTTAACGTGTGTCACATACCACACGTTCGCACTTAGCGGTTTACTAGCCGCTAGTCGATGCCACACTAGAAACATTATAAAACTCAAAAAATCTCACCTCATCTCATTGGCGAGTGGTAAAAAGATACCATATTCGACTCGTCTCATCGACAAATATTAAATGGCATCTTAACTTGTCTCATCTCATCGACAAGTGAAAACATCATGATGGTTCCCCATAAACCATAAATCTCAAAATGTGAAATCATATACTCAAGACTTGCATTATATCAATGGCAAGTAAATAAAACACCGTTATGGTTCTCATCGACCATACTCCTACATAGGAGATCTCAAACCATAATACTTGCCAAATATTGCCCATCTTAAATAATTCCAATCAATAGGATTTATAAAACTCAAAATATGCCATAAAATGGCAGAACATCTTAGAATCAATAATCTCAAATAGCTTCGATCGTACAAGTCCAGAATTAACCGAAATAGTAAACGCACATGTCCCATACCACATGTTTTACTAAATCGTTTAATTTTCTTTCTCATATGTTCGAATAGTGTAAAAGTGTATGTTTTGTATTTAAAATAGTTTACTAGAGAAAACAAGCTTTTAAAACTATTTCTCGAAAAGATTAATAAAACAAATATTTGAAATTTCTTTATTATAGAAAATAAATAGATTTTATATTAGAAAAATAATTTTAAAACTATATGATAATAATTTGAAATGTCCATTTATATCAAAAATTCACTTCAAAAGTGGTTTAGTGAAAATTGTGCTCGACAACAATGAAAAACAAGAAAGATAACTCAAGACCGATTACTTGAATTCAATACGAATTCAATTTAAATTTAACCCAAAATCAATTCAAATTCTATCTAAATTTGAATTTCAAATTTTCCAAATATAGCTAGCTTATTGATAGGAATTATAGCTCTCAAAACATTTCAAAACAACATCATAATCGAACAAGAATGAGAGCAAAATAAGCTAGTACAATTCTCAACTCAATGATTTATTGCTGTCGTTCATTCTCAGGGCAGCAGCAAAGCAATAAGGTTTCGACTATCTTAATATCAAAATTTTGCAAAAATCAAAACAAGAAATATTTATAAAATAATCTAAGTTTTCTAGAACATCAAGAATTATCTAAATCCGACAAGAAACAAGAAAGATATGTCAAATTTAGTAACCGTGTTTAGTTTGGATAACGTAATTACCAAAGTGACAGAGCTGAGAGTTTGCAACAGGATTTCGATCAAACTAAGTTCATAATATGAAAATAACTTCAACATAACAGTTGTCACACACAAAATAAGCTTTTCGGAACTTCAAAAATCGTCCAAATCCGACAAGAAACAAGGAAGATATGCACGATTTACTAACTGTATTTAGTTTGGATAACATAATTATCAAAGTGACAGAGCTGAGAGTTTGCAATAGGATTTTGATCCACTTATTCTCATACTAAGCAAATATTCTCAACATAAAAGTTGTCACACACAAAATAAGCTTTCCGAAACTTCAAAAATTGTCTGAATCCGAGAAGAAACAAGGAAGATATGCACGATTTACTAACTGTATTCAGTTTGGATAACATAACTATTAAAGTGACAGAGCTGAGAGTTTGCAACAGGATTTTGATCGACTTAGTCTCACAATATGCAAATATGTTCAACATAAAAGTTGTCACACACAAAATAGTCTTTCTAGAACTTTAAAAATCGTCTGAACCCGAGAAGAAACAAGGAAGATATGTACGATTTAATAACTATATTTAGTTTGGATAATATAATTATCAAAGTGACAGAGCTGAGAGTTTGCAACAGGATTTTGATCTACTTATTCTCATAATAAGCAAATGTTTTCAACATAAAAGTTATCACACACAAAATAAGCTTTCCGGAACTTCAAAAATCGTCTGAATCCGAGAAGAAACAAGGAAGATATGCACGATTTACTAACTGTATTTAGTTTGGATAACATAACTATTAAAGTGACAGAGCTGAGAGTTTGCAACAGGATTTTTATCGACTTAGTCTCATAATATGCAAATGTGTTCAACATAAAAGTTGTCACACACAAAATAATCTTTCCGGAACTTCAATAATCGTCCAAATCCGATAAGAAACAAGGAAGATATGCACGATTTACTAACTGTATTTAGTTTGGATAATATAATTATCAAAGTGACAGAGCTGAGAGTTTGCAACAGGATTTTGATCCACTTTTTCTCATATTAAGCAAATGTGTTCAACATAAAAGTTATCTCACACAAAATAAGCTTTCCGTAACTTCAAAAATTATTGAATTCTGATTAAAAACGAAAAAGTTATGACTAAATCAATTTTGGATTCAAACTCAGGAAATTTAGTTAAAGACAGAATCGTACACTTATTTCCAATTGTATTTCAGGTCAATAAAATTTCGAAATCTCTAAAAGTAATCAAAAAAGAAACCGTTCCTTACTGAATCTAATTTCTAACAAAAAAAGAATGACCTCAAACGGATACGAAACGTGATAGTTATAGTTGTTTTACTTCAGCGCATTCCTATTATATTTCAGCAATGTACAATAAACGATTTCTTCCTCATCTTAGCAATTACAATTCAGATTTAGCTAGAAATGTGAGTTAATAAACTCACCTTACTGTAACGAAAATAAAAACTCCAATTTGTGTTGAAAGAAGTAAGCTTTGATGGGGAAGGAGCTTCAAATAACCTGAATTGGAAGAAAACAGTGCATGCAAAAGAAGTTTTACAGTAAATTAGAAAACCCCTTGCAGAAATTAGGAATTTGATGAAATTGTAGGGCTTAGAGTTTGATTACCTTTTAATTCACTCTAATTTGAAGAAATTCCAGCTTGAATTGAAGAAAGATTAATTTGAAAGCTTGGGTTTGCAACATGGTGGTTTCCCTTGTTTTACAGAAAAGAGGAAGAAGGTGAACTTGTGTTAGAACGTACAGGAATTGGTTTCTTCTCTTTCTTATTATCTGGCTAAGTCTAAATGAGCTTATGGATCCAAAATTAAAAGAAGAAAAAAAGAAATGGCCTGAGTTAATTACTTAACATAAAACCAACTGCATTCTTATATACACTAATTTACAAAACAAAGTCAATTTTCCTTCAATTTTCAACCAAACAAAATTTGTAAATTTATATACACATGAAATAAATTATTTTGCACTATGAAAAGATTAATTTTTATTTTTAAAATATTATTATTATTAAAATCCTTTATTTCACAATAATACATAATTTACTCAAATAAATGAATAAAACTCTATTTTAAACTTCTAAAATTCCACAAAAATACTTTTCTTACTTAGAAAAATATTTTCAACCATTTTAAACTCAAATTTATAATTAAACTCGTTTTTAAATCAATTTACATATGTTTATTTAAATAAACAACCTTTAAAATTTCACACTTCTTTTAAAAATTATTAAAAGAAGTAATCGGCAATAATTAATACAATTATAGCATTTTCTCCAAATAAAACTCATTTTCCCATCATTATTAACCCAAATAAATAAAATAAAGTTTCAAACTTTGTTTTTTTTCATTTTATTTCCAAAATTCACTGTTTATTCTGAATAAACAAATAAAATTTCCAATTTTATTTTAATTTACAATATTAGATTATAACTATCGTTATAGCTTAATATTAAAAGGTAATTTCCAAAACCAGGGTTGTTACAGACTCACCCTCTTAATAAAATTGCGTCCTCGCAATTTCTAGAAAAGTATTCATATTCAGCATAATTATTTCATCAATCAAAGGAGGATAGACAAGCTCGAGTTTAAAAAAATTCTCTTACTCTCAAAATAAAATGGTAGAATACCAAGATAAGACTCTCCCGATTAATTCTATGGTTTCCAAAGTGCTATTATGGAATTATCGAACCATTGAATTTGCCTAGCAACACACAAGATTTCGAATGCATCTCACCTTCGAATGAGAACACAACAAGATGCTGCACAATTGATCAATCAAATGAGATTGATTTCTCATAAACTTCTCGAGTAGAATCGGGATTTAGCACAACTCCAACCTGAATTCTAACCAACAAAATGATTACTGATATGATTTTTCATATGACATTACGGAAGGAACCACACCGATACAAGATATGCACAAAAGATACAAGATAGATCAACCAAAAGATGGTTTCTTCAAAGGCCACCAAACTCAAACGACCGTGTAAATGCATGTCATTAGAAATAACACGAGAGTAAGACAAACACTAGGAACTAAAATATATGTATATACTCTCATCAAAAATTCTTAGTGTTTCAAAAATTCAGTATCTTTATAATTATAACCACAATTTTCAACACATGAATTTTATTTCCAAAACTTTTTACTTAGATTTTAAATTTAAATTCATTACTCTTTAATATAGCACTTACACAATGAATAAATAATTTCAAACTCATATTCCCTCTTATTACAAAAATTAAATTTCCTGAAAGAATTTTATAAATTCATATCCACAGATCCTTAAAATAAATTTAAAATTTACCTCTCACTATTTTCAAACAACTGAAAAAATTCCAAAATAAGTTACATATATTATCCAGAAAAAAATTCCTACTTCTCACTCCCATAAATATTAATTTCTAAATTTAATCTCATTAAAACACAATTTAGTATGTCTGATTGTCTCATCACAACGTTTAGGAAATTCCTATCGATAACGTTGATCAGGCGCATCGACCAGAATTCTTAAACACTCGATGGGCGACCCAACACAAAGAAAATCATTTTCTAAAAAAAATTCCATATATAATACTCAAAATATTTTTTTTCCTCAAACAATTTCAGTTCCTCTTAAATCTTATCTTAAATTAAAAGCTTTCAAAACTCTATTTTAATCAATTCGAAATCATAAACGCCAAAAGAATTCATCGTGTTATTCTTACAATACTTGATTCAAAAAACTGATGGAACAAACTAGATTGTCCGTCATTCTGCATGGTATAACGAACTGCTCAAAAGAATCACATGAGTACGGAACGTAAGTAGAATGTTACTTTCCGCAACTCATAGCTTACTAAAATCGATGTAGGGTCAAATTAAAGGATGGCCCTAACACCACTCACTAGGTAGGTTAAAAGAAATCTATGTGATATAAAAGCAATGGCAAGATATCTTCTCAAATGAGAAGAAGGGACACAAATTCTAAATCATTACTTCGAGCGGAGTAATGCCACGAAGCTCATCCACAAATAAGTATCCAAGGGGGATATCTCGAAGGATGCATAAATAACAACAGACGAATAAATCCAATCGATCATCTCATTTCCTCAGTGGACATTCTCGTGGAAGAATGACCAAAAGGCTAAGAATTGTAAATAAGGTCAATACAACATTCAATTGCCCAATAGGGTGACAACCCCGAACGGACTCCCAGAAATCAACGTAGTCATCATGACTAGAATTTGAGATATACCATCAATATCTTGAATCCCAAGAGCGAATACAGAGACTTCAGAATCATGTTTAACGTTCTGAAAAACAAGAACACAAATCAATAGAATTAGGATATCTAAATATAGTATCCTTCAAATCACAAAATTTGGCTTGATAATATACAAGCCACTCATCACAAATTATCTCAAATTTTAGAATGGGACTTTAGATAGAAATTACTATGCTAATTCACACGAAAGGATAGGCCATATGGGATAAATCCTAAAATCCTCATACATCAAATCAAATATTGCGTATCCCCATAATAGAAATTGCAAATCAAAAGGATATCACAAGATAAAACGTCAAAGATCATCCACAAACTCCTTCGATATAGATGAGTATTAAGCACACACATCGAAGAGGACTCAAATAGAATAGTTACAAATAATTACTCTTAAGATAGGACACCATTAAACCAATTTGGAATACTACAGAATAAATATATTCCTAGACATATCCTAAACTTATCTACTCCAATGAATCAATGAAAAGCTTAGGACACAAAATAAAGGGATTTGTAACACTCGTGCAATATTTGGATGTATCATTATATATGTTTCTGTTCCGTGTTTATCATATTTTGTTCTGAACCTCGCTCTGATACCAAGCTGTGATGCCCCACCCCGAGACTCACATTAACAAAGAGAATTACTGGGTAATTCCGTCTGCTAATGTGGAGAATATGGCTGGTTAGGAGCGACCATCTATAATCTTGTTTTAAACATCTACTACATACGTCGATAAATGCTCTATATTTTTTTTATTTCAGGTGAATCGACATATCCAACAAATGCTTAATACAAAACTATAGGTGGCTAATGGATCTATCAGAACAAAATACAATAACATAATGCATATCACATCACAGAACAGTAATCATCATATATATACATACATACATATACATAGATACATCCCAGTATGATACAAACTAATATAGAAAAGTTGTACGAGACCACACTATATACATCTAATCAAATACATATCAGAGTCAAGCGGAAAGAAATATAAACTACACAAAAGTGCTAGGCTGATATCCAAGTAGATGCATCAAAGCTAAGTCCCATAACTGATAGCTAACCTGAAACAACTCGGTCTGACCCGAGTATAAAATACGCGGGTCGGTCTAGCTAAAACAATCAGTTAATAAGGATAGACGATAATATGAAGCATAAGATACAAGGTGATAATTCTTCTCAAATGAGAAGAGGCAATAGAAAGAAAACATACTCATGAATTAAGTGAAACAATGTCATTTAAGTATACAAAGACCTCAAAAGGGGTAAACTCGACAATAACACTCAAATAATATAAACAATCACCGATGAAAATCTCCAAATCAAAACTCATGAAACTCAATAAGAGTTTACAATCCCTATATCGAAATCACCATAAAACAACATATATATAACATTTCTCTAACTCAAGGCTATAAGTAAATTCATCATCTCAAATTGGTGAAATCAAAATCAAAAACTTATAAAAGTTCCCCAGATTGGCCAAATCCCATTTGCATGCCGAAGCGATGCTACACGTGCCACTCTCAGATGGCCGAAGCCTCTGACAAGGTCGCTAACACCTTCCAAAGCAGTTCGTCCTCATGACAAGGTCGCTGACACCTCTCCAAGCCATTTTGTCAGCCCCAACAAGGTCGTTAACACCTCCCAAAGCAGTTCGTCCTCATCACAAGGCCGCTAACGCCTCTCAAAGCAGTTCTGTTAGGTAAACATCGTGAATGTGTCACAAACTCAAGGATAGGAATCCGAAAAGTGTTAACATGTGTCCCATACCACACGTTCGCACTTAGCGGTTTACTAGCCGCTAGTCGATGCCACACTAGAAACATCATAAAACTCAAAAAATCTCACCTCATCTCATTGGCGAGTGGTAAAGAGATACCATATTCGTCTTGTCTCATCGACAAATATTAAATGGCATCTTAACTTGTCTCATCTCATCGACAAGTGAAAAAATCGTGATGGTTCCTCATAAACCATAAATCTCAAAATGTGAAATCATATACTCAAGACTTGCCTTATATCAATGGCAAGTAAATAAAATACCGTTATGGTTCTCATCGACCATACTCCTACATAGGAGATCTCAAACCATAATACTTGCCAAATATTGGCCATCTTAAATAATTCCAATCAATAGGATTTATAAAACTCAAAATATGCCATAAAATGGCAGAGCATCTTAGAATCACTAATCTCAAATAGCTTCGATCGTACAAGTCCAGAATTAACTGAAATAGTAAACGCACATGTCCCATACCACATGTTTTACTAAATCGTTTAATTTTCTTTCTCATACGTTCGAATAGTGTAAAAGTGTATGTTTTATATTTAAAATAGTTTACTAGAGAAAACAAGCTTTTAAAACTATTTCTCGAAAAGATTAATAAAAAATATATTTGAAATTTCTTTATTATAGAAAATAAATAGATTTTATATTAGAAAAATAATTTTAAAACTATATAATAATAATTTGAAATGTCCATTTATATCAAAAATCACTTCAAAAGTGGTTTAGTGAAAATTGTGCTCGACAACAATGAAAAACAAGAAAGATAACTCAAGACCGATCACTTGAATTCAATACGAATTCAATTTAAATTTAACCCAAAATCAATTCAAATTCTATTTAAATTTGAATTTCAAATTTTCCAAATATAGATAGCTTATTGATAGGAACTATAGCTCTCAAAACATTTCAAAACAACATCATAATCGAACAAGAATGAGAGCAAAATAAGCTAGTACAATTCTCAAGTCAATGATTTATTGCTGTCGTTCATTCTCAGGGCAGCAGCAAAGCAATAAGGTTTCGACTATCTTAATATCAAAATTTTGCAAAACTCAAAATATTTATAAAATAATCTAGGTTTTCTAGAACATCAAGAATTATCCAAATCCAACAAGAAACGAGAAAGATACGTCAAATTTAGTAACCGTGTTTAGTTTGGATAACGTAATTACCAAAGTGATAGAGCTGAGAGTTTGCAACAGGATTTCAATCAAACTAAGTTCATAATATGAAAATGTCTTCAACATAACTATTGTCACACACAAAATAAGCTTTCCGGAACTTCAAAAATCGTCCAAATCCGACAAGAAACAAGGAAGATATGCACGATTTACTAACTGTATTTAGTTTGGATAACATAATTATCAAAAGTGACATAGCTGAGAGTTTGCAACAGGATTTTGATCCACTTATTCTCAAAATAAGAAAATATTCTCAACATAAAAGTTGTCTCACACAAAATAAGCTTTCTGTAACTTCAAAAATCGTCTGAATCCGAGAAGAAACAAGGAAGATATGCACGATTTACTAACTGTATTTAGTTTGGATAACATAACTATTAAAGTGACCGAGCTGAGAGTTTGCAACAGGATTTTGATCGACTTAGTCTCATAATATGAAAATGTGTTCAATATAAAAGTTTTCACACACAAAATAATCTTTCCGGAACTTCAAAAATCGTCTGAATCCGAGAAGAAACAAGGAAGATATGCACGATTTACTAACTGTATTTAGTTTGGATAACATAATTATCGAAGTGACAGAGCTGAGAGTTTGCAACAGGATTTTGATCCACTTATTCTCATAATAAGCAAAAATTTTCAACATAAAAGTTATCACACACAAAATAATCTTTCCGGAACTTCAAAAATCGTCTAAATTCGAGAAGAAACAAGGAAGATATGCACGATTTACTAACTGTATTTAGTTTGGATAACATAACTATTAAAGTGACAGAGCTGAGAGATTGCAACAGGATTTTGATCGACTTAGTCTCATAATATGCAAATGTGTTCAACATAAAAATTGTCACACACAAAATAATCTTTCTGGAACTTCAACAATCATCCAAATCCGACAAGAAACAAGGAAGATATGCACGATTTACTAACTGTATTTAGTTTGGATAACATAATTATCAAAGTGACAGAGCTGAGAGTTTGCAATAGGATTTTGATCCACTTATTCTCATAATAAGCAAATATGTTCAACATAAAAGGTGTCACACACAAAATAAGCTTTCCGTAACTTCAAAAATTATTGAATTCTGATTAAAAACGAAAAAGTTATGACTAAATCAATTTTGGATTCAAACTCAGGAAATTTAGTTAAAGACAGAATCGTACACTTATTTCCAATTGTATTTAAGGTCAATAAAATTTCGAAATCTCAAAAAGTAATCAAAGAAGAAACCGTTCCTTACTGAATCTAATTTCTACCAAAAAAAGAATGACCTCAAACGGATAAGAAACGTGATAGTTATGGTTGTTTTACTTCAGCGCATTCCTATTATATTTCAGCAATGTACAATAAACGATTTCTTCCTCATCTTAGCAATTACAATTAAGATTTAGCTAGAAATGTGAGTTAATAAACTCACCTTACTGTAACGAAAATAAAAACTCCAATTTGTGTTGAAAGAAGTAAGCTTTGATGGGGAAGGAGCTTCAAATAACCTGAATTGGAAGAAAACAGTGCATGCAAAAGAAGTTTTACAGTAAATTAGAAAACCCCTTGCAGAAATTAGGAATTTGATGAAATTGTAGGGCTTAGAGTTTGATTACCTTTTAATTCACTCTAATTTGAAGAAATTTCAGCTTGAATTTAAGAAGGATTAATTTGAAAGCTTGGGTTTGCAACATGGTGGTTTCTCTTGTTTCACAGAAAAGAGGAAGAAGGTGAACTTGTGTTAGAACGTACAGGAATTGGTTTCTTCTCTTTCTTATTATCTGGCTAAGTCTAAATGGGCTTATGGATCCAAAATTAAAAGAAAAAAAACAAATGGCCTAAGTTAATTACTTAACATAAAACCAAGTGCATTCTTATATACACTAATTTACAAAACAAAGTCAATTTTCTTTCAATTTTCAACCAAACAAAATTTGTAAATTTACATACACATGCAATACATTATTTTGCACTATGAAAAGATTAATTTTTATTTTTAAAATATTATTATTATTAAAATCCTTTATTTCATAAAAATACATAATTTACTCAAATAAATGAATAAAACTCTATTTTAAACTTCTAAAATTCCACAAAAATACTTTTCTTACTTAGAAAAATATTTTCAACCATTTTAAACTCAAATTTATAATTAAACTCGTTTTTAAATCAATTTACATATGTTTATTTAAATAAACAACCTTTAAAATTCAAACTTCTTTTAAAAATTATTAAAAGAAGTAATCGGCAATAATTAATACAATTATAGCATTTTCTCCAAATAAAACTCATTTTCCCATCATTATTAACCCAAATAAATAAAATAAAGTTTCAAACTTTGTTTTTTTTCATTTTATTTCCAAAATTCACTGTTTATTCTGAATAAACAAATAAAATTTGCAATTTTATTTTAATTTACAATATTAGATTATAACTATCGTTATGGCTTAATATTAAAAGGTAATTTCCAAAACCAGGGTTGTTACACAAACACACTTCATATCGATCGACCGTGGATAGATATGAAACCAACTCTCACATCCACATGAAGTAGCATACAAAAGATCGATACGAAGTAAAATGCAATCGATCGATACGAACAGTGCAATAATGATCGATACAAATAAGATAGTTTTAAACGATACGAACAAGGTGCATGCATAGGAGGACTCGATCATTCGGCATAAAAAGTGGATCGATCTGAAGAGTTAGCGCCACGTCAACTTGCAGGCGCATGCCTGAATCGATTCGAATAGATCGATACGAACAGCATCGATACGAAGAGAATAGCAGCCGAAAAGCCCAAACTTGCATCGATCATAACTCACAATCTTCAAGTCCAAATGCTATGAAATTTTCACAGGAGCTTACGTATAACCTAAAGAATGTTCACGCTCAATTTCGACTCGATTTCGTCAAATCTTGATCGATACGAAATTCGTTCGTATTGATCACGGATCGAGTGAAAATCACATGGGATCGATCGCGTGGGTCCGCACACGTGCCAGAAGAGGTCTCTCGAGATTTGAGCAAGATATTTGTAGCCTATGCCTATAATTTGCATCCTAGAGCCTATAGAAAAAGGGCTTTTTAGCTCTCCTACATACAGACTCTGCCGAAATCATTTTTGCACTCCGAGATCACAGTTGTACTCGAAATTTACTGCTGTAATCCACTGTAATCAGTTGTAATCAGCAAGCAAACGTCAATATATCATCAATTTCATAGTGGACGTAGGCCATATGCCGAACCACTCTAAATTTCTGTATTTCTGCGTGTTTTTCTTATCTTCTTTTGAAGTGCTTTTTATATAATCTTCTTTTTTACATTTACTTTCTTTATTTTATCTCCCCAAATACTTCCAAAGCATGTTGTGCCCAATTTTGGTACAAACATATCTTTTACTAAATTAAACTTGTAACTCAAACATTATTATCTAACGCCTCGTAGTCAAACCATGAAACTAAATTCACAAGCTATTTATTTCAATGTATCTACAAATACTATCTACCCAACCCACGTAGTAGGAGGTAAAACTGTTCATAAACTGGTCGCGCATAACTCATCAATCAACAAATGATAGTTAGTGCCCATAAACTGGCGGAGCATAACTAATCTAATCAAAAAGGGATAATAAATAAACATCATTAACCCTTATATTAATTAAACTATACTTTGACAATTCACACATATAAGTTACCTTATATAAGATCTTTAATTTTTGTAGTTACAATTACCATTAAGGTATACATTTATAACGAGTACAAATACTCTTATATGTACAATACACTCAACTAATGTTAGGGCATTTCATTACCCTATCTCTTAATTAGTCATACCCACCAAAGCCAAGGTTCTCACTTAACCTTCAGCTCTGATACCAAGTGTAACGAATCGACTTTTCGATCCTTAGACATCAACATTAATACATCCATAATATTTGTGTGCTGAGCATTCAAGTGCAGAAAAGACGAAAAGTTAGGGTAGAATAAAATGAAAAATAAATTGAACAAGAAAGAAGAGAAAATAACATCAGAATCTTATAGTGGAACGATAATATATAATGTCAAAGAATAGTACAAAGGGTTTACTCTGATGTAGAAATTTGGAAGTTACAAAACTTAAGTATCATCATCATCGTGGACAATTATAACAATTTATCCTCACAAATGCTTATATGTATAATATAGTAATGCAGCGGAAATAAAAATACTATGGTAAGTGAAAACATCCAGCTCATCCTCTCGAGCTCCAAAGAACATCGACGAAAACCTAGCTTTCTCAAACTACTCCAAAGTGCAAGCGAGGAATTTAGGGCAAACAAAAACCAAGCCTCAAACGTAAGCCTTATATGAGCAACTCAAGAAATATGAGGCCAACATATAACAGTACTATTGAGACCGCATGGAATTCCATAAGGATTATCCCCTCAAAAGAAACACCATCTAATAGGTACATAAGGTGATATAATAGATAATGTCTAGGGTGTAGAATATAAATATTATCAAATAGCTATGATGCTTACATTCATCATACCACAACATATTTAGGGTATAATCAAAATCGATAAGGAACGTTCGCATAACGAATTTTCCATGGAGATTCCTTTAGTCAAGCCGGAATCCAATCTTCATGCACAAGGATCAGAAACCATCTTTCGAGCGTCATATATCTCTAGATAAAATATATCTTAAGGTAAACACAACGGCTACGCCCGAACATTAACATGGACCACGTAGAACCAAACATCACCAAATCCCGATACCAACATTGATAAGCATACTATCGATATAAAGTTGACAATACCCTATCGAGGAACTGCATAATTTTAGATTGTGCATCCTACTCTGTCTTTAGCTATTTTTAATGTCAAGGTCATGTTCAGCCTTGTCCATACGAGTCTTCATCACTCAAACAGGACATGAATCAAAAAATTAGATCCTCGCATCTCGAACAGATCTCGAAACCAAACATGGATTCCCATATCTCAATAGATCTCGAAATCACACATGGATTCCCACATCGAGAATAGGTTACAAATAATTACATGTGTTCAAGCATCTTAAACAAATCTCGAATCTCCACATAGATTCTCGCATCTTAAACAAATCCACTGCCAAGAGTTAAAACATGTATCTCAGCCTTGAAGTGGTTTTCTATAAGTAGAACACTTATCGGTCGTGGTCTCTCCTCGACTGAATCGATGAATTTGGCCATTCAGTGATAATGAGATTGATTGCATATGAAAATCAAGTCTCTTATACTTATCACATTTCCAATATTTTCATTTCACACTATCCCTCGACCAAGAGCGAAGTCGGTAGGTTAAAGCTCTGTTGCTCATATCCCTACTCATACATTAGTCATAATTCCCACATATAGACATGCCTACTTCATCAGCTTTTTATGCTAATTATAAAACTAAATGTTTTCCATAGATGAATAAACAGACGAAGCACGATTAAGTCATCAAAGCACGATCAAGTCATGTTGAATATGCGATTATATGATTTTTGTTTGATGATAATAAACATATATATATATATATATTCGTATAAATGAAATTGTTAATGTACTATTTTATTTTTCATAGGCTAAATAAATATTTGCTGAATAAAAATAAATAACACAGAATTTGAATTCAAACAAAGTTTTTATTCAAACAAATATTTATTACAATCTTTGAATAGTACAAAGTTCAAGCTCTCACTATATATTCAATATTCGATTACAATACAAATTCAATTACATCATAATCTTTCATTTACAGTTAACCTTACTACATATCACTCACACTCGTATTTATCTACATCTTCATTCCAATATGAATCCAGCATCTGAGCAATCTGCAAAAATAAATATTGACGCAGTAAAATTGAAAAGGAAATATTTTTGCAGTTTAAAACAAAATATGAATTTTGAAAATAATATTTGCCTCGGTTATTTGGGTTGTTCGTCATCATTTAATTTTCAATCCATCATACACGAACACCTTGTGACATACACAGTGTATCACTGTATATGCCGCAAGGCCGTGCACACCGATATATACACTTGATAAATTTACAGGGACAGGTGAGCACAGGTCAAACCCAAATTATCGGATTCAACTCAAGTGCAATAAAATAATGTCACAACTTTCAGCACAAGGTCAAATCCGAGCTACAAGCTGGATTCAACTCAGGTGTAATTCAAAAAACAAACAAAATGCAAAGGTCAAGTCACTGCTATCATGACTCAACTCAATGCAACGTGACAATACAGTCCCAAGTGAAAGCAAGACTCATATATGCATCCTCGACCAAAATCAAAATAAACCAAACTCAATATGCATATAACATTAGGATAGAGCATGCAAGCACAACATCAAACCAGAACATCAAAATACAGGCCTCAACATCAAAGATAGAGAAACCAGAATGAAAGGAATATTACTGCAACATGCACCAGTAATACAAGGCAAGACCAACAAAACTAGAGGCAACTGGCAACAACAAGTATACATATATATGCTAATAGCAACTACAACACAGCAAACAATATGGATGCAACAGATGTATAGTGCAATGCACAAGTAAGCCATAGTGCACCAAAGGAATAGCAACAGGTCGAGCACAAAGGAATGCAACAGTATAAAGAAACAAACTCGGCAATGCTCAAGACCAATACACATGAATGCACAGTGCAAATAAATGCACCAAGTAAATGACACAGCAACAATGGGACCAACAAAACAGAAGCGAATGACACTGCTTATCAATCCAAACCAAAAATATCAGGTGAACTTCAAAATACAGACTCGAGCTCAAGACAGTACAACCCACTATAAATATTGGTGCAGACAGCCTCAACAATGAAGTGGCTCTACAACATCAAATATACACAGTGAAGTACAACATCAAACTCAACAAAATCAGACTACAGAGACAAACAGAGTTCAATATGACCGAAGTCAGATATATGAACTCAATCAAGTCCAGATATAATGCAACATGAACGAATGATTATGTGGTCTGCAACAATACCAAAGGAGTGACATGAACAAGGCATAAGTGCAGAAACAAAACTGAGAAGCAGTGCAAACTTAATGCCAAAAGACCACCAAGCAAAACAAGTAAATACAACACGATTATCAAAATGTATACATAATGAAGCAACCAAGTTAAGTGGCCGAAATCAAAAAATGACAATGCAGGCTCGAGCATACAAATGATGACTACAAGTTCACATCCATTTACAACAAAGAAAATGTAAAGTCGAAGGCCACAGTGAAGAATGACCAGTTCAATATCAACAGTATGGCCAAAGTAAATCAACATCGTCAAACTGCAGTGCAAAGTCAAAACCATGAGCTATTGAACAAAGTCGTGGATTCGCATAATCAATAAATCAGTGCCGAAGTTAATGTTGAACAAGTCAGAGACGTGGTGGTAAAGAAACGAGCAAAGTCAAAATCGAAGCCGTGTTAACCAAGCCAAATTTATACGAAATTTAAAAAGTCAAAGAAATCATCAGCATCAAAACAATATCGAACGGCCGAAGCAAATTGTTGAACAAATCATATGAACGCAAACAAAGGAGAACAAATCCATATATATACCCACTATCATCATCGGCAATGAAATCATCGGAGTTCAATCGAGCATAACAGAAAAGCAAAAAAAAAGGAAAATCACATACCAAATTGAAGTCGAAATCCAGAAGCAGCCGAAAGCATCAGACGAACGATAAACAAATCATCACTCAATTATCAACCAGATTGATCGACACAATCGGCAGCTTCATCACGAAACACTAATTTGGAACAAAGGGAACGAAGCCCTAATTTTTAATCAGGAGGAACGAGAGAACAAAGCCGCCATTAACAAAAAGGGAACGGGCCAAATAATATAAAAGGGGCCGGCTATTTTTTAAGTTTATAACGGCTTTGTGTTTTAAAATTAGGGTTGTTTTATTTTTAAATTGTTTTTAATTTGTAATTTCTTTTCAAACCGTTGAAATTTCTAGTCGTGTGACTAGGGGACAAACTACGTGGCATAGTTTGAGAATTCACAACTCGGTGGCTGAGTTGTGGCAGGGTTTTGAGCGTAGAGTTAGGTTAGTCAGTAGCGGGTGTCACTAGTTTACGTGTGTAAGCGTGTGACTACTTAATTTCTTGTAGAAACCTTAGGGGCAGCACGTAGGCAGGGTTTTGCCAAAGCTTGGTAAATTCTGTGTCGTTCTATTTCTGCATTTATTATTCTGCTATTATCTGTGCTTCCATAATTCTGTGATCTGTGTTGAAATAATTTTATAAACTTCCGCAATAATTTTTATAATTAATAGCATCACCCTATTCACCCCCCCCCCTCCCTCTAGAGTGAAATCGATCCTACAAGTGGTATCAGAGCCAAGTTCAAAAGCCGTTTTTGTTTTAAAAATTTGATTTTACAAAAACCAATTTTTGTTTTAAAAAGTTGAATTTTTAAAATGGCTTCTTTTAATATTGCTTTTGCTGAAGGTCAATCCATAGTTAGGCCACCAATGTTCAATGGTGAATATGCTTACTGGAAAAATAAGATGGAAATTTTTCTGTAAACCATTGATGCTTGGAATATTGTTGAGACAGGTTATAGAGTACCGACTATAACTGTAGATAATCAGGAAATAGATAAACCATAGGAACAATGGACAGAGCTAGAAAATAAATTACAAAATACTAATGCTAAAGCTATGAATTCTATTATCTGTTCATTGGATCAATTTGAATTTAATCATGTCTCACATTGTCTAACTGCGCAGGAAATATGGCATACACTAGAAGTGACTCATGAAGGAACATCTCAAGTCAAAGAATCTTGCCTTGCCATGCTAAGCAGCGAATGCGAGAATTTCACAATGGCGAAGGAAGAAAATGTCAAAGAGATATGTGAACGACTTTCCAATATCGTATATAAATCAAAAGCTCTCGGAAAATCGTACACAGAGTTGGAGATAGTCCGAAAAATCCTCAGAGTCCTTCCACGAAAATTTAAAGCAAAAGTGACTGCCATTCAAGAATTGAAAGATTTAAAACAAATGAAAGTTGAAGAACTCATCGGAAATCTCACTACTTATGAGCTAGAAATGAAATTTAAGGGAGAGCATGAAGGAGGAGATACTCGAAAGAAATCAATAGCTCTCAAAGGAACAACTGAAAGTGATAATGATGACAATGATGACGGAGCAGCAGAATTGGAACTGACAATAAAGAAAGTCAAAAGGTGGAATTAAAAATATGGAAATCCATCTCTAAATCGAAAATTGAAAAGCAGAATAAATAAAATATTGGACAATCCAGAAGAATAAAAAATCATCTGTCATAAGTGTCATCAACCCGGACACATCAAGCCCAATTGTCCTCAAAATCGACGCGACTTTGAAAAGAAATCAAAACGGAGAAGTTTTGCAGCCACGTGGAATACAAGTGATGAAGATAATCAAAGTTCTAGCAGTGAGAGTGAGAAAGAAGATATGTGCCTTCAAGGGAATATAACTGATAGCGACGATGACGAGCCAAGCGAGGTATCAAAACTTACTCACTCTGAATTACTTATTTATTTCCATGAAGTAAATGGTTATTTTGAACGACTTAGGGAGAAGTATGCCAAACTTGAATCACAAAAAGATACTTTGATAGAATTAAATGAACAACTTGACCAATTAGTTAAAACCTATCAAAGTAGGATCCCTAAGTGTGATAAGTGTCCAACATTCGAAGAAGAAATTAAAAAATCAGAAATTAATATAAAATCACTTGAAAATGAATTTCTGATTTTAAAAGAGAGTGAAAATACTATGAGAGAGAATTCTATTAAAAAGTGCACACAATTGTTAAACGAAAATGAATCTCTCAAAACACAAGTCCAACAATTGTCAACGACTTTAGATAAATTTTCAAAAAGTGAAAAATCGTTGAATATGCTATTAGGAAAGCAAACTGTTAATACGGTTAGACAAGGACTTGGATATAATAAATCGAAAATTGTTGAAACCAATATTAATCAAGTTAATTCTATGTGCACAATTTGTAGAAAATATGGACACAATCACAATAACTATTGGTATGGACCCAAACATGTGAAAACTATACCGATTTGGGTTCCAAAAGGCACAAATATAAAATCTCTCAAAGTTAAACAAATTTGGGTGCCGAAGGGAACAATTATAAATAGTTTTGGGTCTCCACAAAATTATTTTTCTAAATATTCTGCCACTAACAACCATGGACCTATAAAAACAAATAGGTCACATAAATCTTTTCCCGTGTAGGTGTGGTGGCAGGCTAAGGAACAACAACAGTGTTCTCTGGATTTTGGTTGTTCCAAGGACACAACGAGCAACAAAGCAAAGTTCCTTAGCCTTATAAAGGTGACAGAATCACAATGGACAACAACGAAAAATATCTTAAAGGTAAAACATGTAATGGTATACTTATTTGAACGATATATTAAATGTGATAATGTGACCGTAATCTAAGTAAAATCAGCCAATAATGAGATGATGAAAAGGATGATTTTAATTCTGAATCATTCAAAATAGTTGGCCAATTATATTCTTATGCCAAAAACAATATAAAAATCTATAGAGCATTTGAATTACTTCATATATATTAGTTTGGATTAAAAATAGTGTTTTGTTGGATGATAATACATTTGGTTATAATATGGCTAAGTCTATATTCACAGTTTTTGATTATTTACACGGCTTCATTTCAAATTCAAGAGAATGTCATTTAAAAAACCGCTAAAATTGAGTTTGAAATTTTTGGTGCACACTTTCTGGTCTATCAAATTCAAGTAGTGGTAATTTTGAGTGAAAGAGAAATTCAGATGCAGATTACACTGGTAATCTAGTTGATAGAAAAATTACTAGTTGGACGTGATTTTTGTTGAGACATTTAGTAACTGCATCGTTTTTCAAAGAAAATATCTGCATATTTTTCAATTCAAATAATTTTCAAATAGCAGAAATTTTTCTCATATAACCCCCACGAGAAAATCATTTTTGACCATACTTTCAGATTAGTCATTTTGAAAAATTGATTTCATAATTATTTTTGAATTTGATTTTAAATGACTATTTTGACTAATCTGACTCCCTAATGATTATCGAGAAGATGAATAGTGATTGAAAAAGTGATGAGTGTTAATATTAATCATACATTATAACTCGAGACGGTATAATTAGTAAATTTCTTTAGAAATTTAAACAAGAGTTATAAAACTTTTTGTTGGTAAAAATTCCATGATCATCTCTATTTCTATCATATTTCTGAACGACCATCACTCATCAAAATTCAATATAGTTTGTCGATATGTGGCACTTTAAACAGGAATCATTCGTTTTTCATTTTATATTTCTTTTAAAAAAAGAAAAAATATAAAAGAAAAAAATTTATATAGTAAAAAATAATAATAAATAAATACCAAAGTATTCATTCTCATTTAAAAGTCCTCACGGTTATGCATGGGTGTATTACTTGGAATTTGTTATGTGCTTCCATTCTCATTTAAAAGTCCTCACGGTTGTGCATGTATGGAACGCATATCAAAAATTGATTTTTAAAATAAACAAGTTGATTCTAATCCCATTTAAAAGTCCTCACGATTATGCGTGGTTAGAAGATACTTGAATTCATTTTTTTTTAAATAAAATTGGAATACTGCTAATCTCATTTAAAAGTCCTAACGGTTATGCATGGTTAGTAAATATTCAAATTCCTGATATAAATATACCACAAATAGACACAACTGCATGGTTTTATGTGATGACATCATTTTCATCATTCTAAAAGTGGAATATGCGCCTAACAAAATATTTATGATTTTTGTTTGATTTTTGTTTGATTTTTATTGAAATTTAATATTTATATTCAATTGATTTTTAATGTTGAATTAATATCGATCACTTTATCTCTATTTTCTCTAACACTACTACTCTTTTGCTGATAACAAAAGGGGGAGAGAAAAGTTAAGATTTTGTCAAATAAAATCAAGCAAAGGTCAAATATTTTTCATTTGCATCTAGGCTCATTTGCATATTTTTATTTGTATGCATATATGTAGGGGGAGCTTTGTGTAGAGAGGAAGCATTTAAATAGGGGGAGCAATTAGAGCATATCAATGATCAAATACATTTAACATATTCAAAATCTTAAATATATGTTTTTTATCGTCAAAAGGGGGAGATTGTTGAATATGCGATTATATGAATTTTTTTTTGATGATAATAAACATATATATATATATATATATATATATTTGTATAAATGTATTTGTTAATGTACTATTTTATTTTACATAGACTAAATAAATATTTGCTGAATAAAAATAAATAACACAGAATTTGAATTCAAACAGAATTTTTATTCAAACAAATATTTATTACAATCTTTCAATAGTACAAAGTTCAAGCTCTCACTATGTATTCAATATTCGATTACAATATAAATTCAATTACATCATAATCTTTCATTTACAGTTAACCTCAGTACATATCACTCACACTCGTATTTATCTTTAACTTCATTCCAATATGAATCCAGCATCTGAGCAATCTGCAAAAATAAATATTGACGCAGTAAAATTGAAAAGGAAATATTTTTGCAGTTTAAAACAAAATATGAATTTTGAAAATAATATTTTCCTCAGTTATTTGGGTTGTTCGTCATCATTTAATTTTCAATCCATCATACACGAACAGCTTTTGACATACACAGTGTATCACTGTATATGCCGCAAGGTCGTGCACACTGATATATACACTTGATAAATTTACAGGGACAAGTGAGCACAGGTCAAACCCAAATTATCGGATTCAACTCAAGTGCAATAAAATAATGTCACAACTTTCAGCACAAGGTCAAATCCGAGCTACAAGCTGGATTCAACTCAGGTGTAATTCAAAAAACAAACAAAATGCAAAGGTCAAGTCACTGCTATCATGACTCAACTCAATGCAACGTGACAATACAGTCTCAAGTGAAAACAAGACTCATATATGCAGCCTCGACCAAAATCAAAATAAACCAAACTCAATATGCATATAACCATTAGGATAGACCATGCAAGCACAGCATCAAACCAGAACATCAAAATACAGGCCTCAACATCAAAGATAGAGAAACCAGAATGAAAGGAATATTACTGCAACATGCACCAGTAATACAAGGCAAGACCAACAAAACTAGAGGCAACTAGAAACAACAAGTATACATATACATGCTAACAGCAACTACAACACAGCAAACAATGTGGATGCAACAGATGTATGGTGCAATGCACAAGTAAGGCATAGTGCACTAGAGGAATAGCAACAGGTCGAGCACAAAGGAATGCAACAGTATAAAGAAACAAACTCGGCAATGCTCAAGACCAATACACATGAATGCACAGTGCAAATAAATGCACCAAGTAAATGACACAGCAACAGTGGGACCAACAAAACAGAAGCAAATGACACTGCTTATCAATCCAAACCAAAAATATCAGGTGAACTTCAAAATACAGACTCGAGCTCAAGACAGTACAACCCACTATAAATATTGGTGCAGACAGCCTCAACAATGAAGTGGCTCTACAACATCAAATATACACAGTGAAGTACAACATCAAACTCAACAAAATCAGACTACAGAGACAAACAGAGTTCAATATGACCGAAGTCAGATATATGAACTCAAGCAAGTCCAGATATAATGCAACATGAACGAATGATTATGTGGTATGCAACAATACTAAAGGAGTGACATGAACAAGGCACAAGTGCAGAAGCAAAACTGAGAAGCAGTGCAAACTTAATGCCACAAGACCACCAAGCAAAACAAGTAAATACAACATGATTATCAAAATGTATACATAATGAAGCAACCAAGTTAAGTGGCCGAAATCAACAAATGACAATGCAGGCTCGAGCACACAAATGAAGACTACAAGTTCACGTCCAGTTACAACAAAGAAAATGTAAAGTCGAAGGCCACAGTGAAGAATGACCAGTTCAATATCAACAGTATGGCCAAAGTAAATCAACATCGTCAAACCGCAGTGCAAAGTCAAAACCATGAGCGATTGAACGAAGTCATGGATTCGCATAATCGATAAATCAGTGCCAAAGACAATGTTGAACAAGTCAGAGACGTGGTGGTAAAGAAACGAGAAAAGTCAAAATCGAAGCCGTGTCAACCAAGCCAAATTTATACGAAATTGAAAAAGTCAAAGAAATCATCAGCATCAAAATAATATCGAACGGCCGAAGCAAATTGTTGAACAAATCAGATGAACGCAAACAAAGGAGAACAAATCCATATATATACCCACTATCATCATCGGCAATGAAATCATCGGAGTTCAATCGAGCATAACAGAAAAGCCAAAAAAAAAGGAAAATCACATACCAAATTGAAGTCGAACTCCAGAAGCAGCCGAAAGCATCAAACGAACGATAAACAAATCATCACTCAATTATCAACCAGATTGATCGACACAATCGGCAGCTTCATCACGAAACCCTAATTTGGAACAAAGGGAACCAAGCCCTAATTTTTAATTTGGAGGAACGAGAGAACAAAGCCGCCATTAACAAAAAGGGAACGGGCCAAATAATATAAAAGGGGCTGGCTATTTTTTAAGTTTATAAGGGCTTTGTGTTTTAAAATTAGGGTTGTTTTTTTTTAAATTGTTTTTAATTTGTAATTTCTTTTCAAACCGTTGAAATTTCTAGTCGTGTGACTAGGAGACAAACTACGTGGCGTAGTTTGAGAATTCGCAACTCGGTGGCTGAGTTGTGGTCAGAGTTTTGAGCGTAGAGTTAGGTTAGTCAGTAGCGGTGTCGCTAGTTTACGTGTGTAAGCGTGTGACTACTTAATTTCTAGTAGAACCTTAGAGGCGGCACGTAGGCAGGGTTTTGCCGAAGCTGGGTAAATTCTGTGTCGTTCTATTTCTGCATTTATTATTCTGCTATTATGTGTGCTGCTATAATTCTATGATCTGTGTTGAAATAATTTTATAAACTTCCGCAATAATTTTTATAATTAATAGTACCACCCTATTCACCCCCCCCCCCCCCCCCCTCTAGGGTGAAATCGATCCTACAAGTCACATAAGCGACTTCTTGCCCTTTTTTTGTTTAATTAATATTTTATTAATTAAAACTACTTTTATTAGTAAAACTTCTTTTACTTAATAAAACTTCAATCTGAATTTCTATTATTAATTTGTACTCTTTCAATAGTTCAAAAGGTATTCATATACTTGCCTCAAATGGTATAAGTATATTCAAAAATCATTAACAAGATTTCTTACTTTAAACCTTTAGTTTTTCTATCTTTTTCAAAAAGATTCCTTACCTATAATTTCCTTCAAAATATAAATTTTAAGGATCTAACCGCTTTCACAAATCCATTTAAATGGTTTAAGACAAATGCTACCTAAATATTGTCATTACAAACCTAAAACCATTTCACTCATGCTTATGTTTAAAACATTCTTTTAAAGATCTGCTTACATTCATAAATATAATCAAAAAGGGTCAAAGACAAATGTGATTAACACATTCTCATAGCAAACCTAAAAGCATTTCACTTATGTTTATCTTTAAAACATTCTTTTTGAAGATCTAAGTTTAAT
The DNA here is from genome assembly GCA_030765085.1 of Allium cepa. Lineage (NCBI taxonomy): Eukaryota > Viridiplantae > Streptophyta > Magnoliopsida > Asparagales > Amaryllidaceae > Allium > Allium cepa. Next base: position 437,332,786 of record CM060935.1, on the reverse strand, counting down.
AACAAGTTAACTTCGATAGTCGACGAATCGATTATCTAGTTATGTAGTTGCTTATACAAATTAATGTTCATATACTTAACTCATTTCCAACATTCTCGACTTAACTATTCCTCTTTCAAGAGGGAAGCCTAGTATATTTCTCTGTCCTTACTCAATATCAATCTTTAACTCTGAGAAATAGATAAACCTTCTTCGTCGGCTTTTAGCGTTAAGCAAAGTTAATTACCTTTTTAAAGATGTAAACAACAAGATTAACATGTTTTCAACAAGATAGTGAGATAACTCATTTAGATCAATGCATAACCGAATCAAAAATCCACAAGAACTAAAGAACCGCCTCCTTTTATCAAAATAAGCCTAAAGGTCCAATCTTTTGCACTTCCAAAGCAAATCCACCACCTTTTCCTCCTCTTTCCATGCTCATGGCCCATCCAAGCTCTCCATCTTCCTTTTACCTCCTCCCACTTCTTACTTACTAATCAAGCTTCCCATGATGTTTTAGGCCCAAATCCAAAGTTTAAATGAGATCTAAGAGATTTGGTTAACTTTTAAAAAAGTTAAAGAGTAATAAGTGGATTAATGCTTCAGCACTTCCATCATTTTCAACCCTCCTACTTCATCTGAAGCTTAGGAATTTTGCATTTATTTCCTTAGGATAAGCCTCTCCTTATATATGATTTTACAAGTAGCCAAAACCACTTCTTACCTTTCATGAAAGATTACAAAGGAGCCTCAATTACACATGTTAACTTTACGCCTTTCTTATTTTTCTTAAAAGTTAAGTATTACCATAAAAGGTTATTTCCTAAATATCTTCTCTTGCCTCATGCATGAAATCATCCATAAAGTTTTTCCATACATGGAAAAATATTTTAATTTCTTTAATTCCTAAGCAAATAAGTGTATGTAAAAAAAATCCGAACAGCTTCTAACGGTTAAAACATTGTTTATCGATAAAACGATTTTCAATCACATAATCGATTTTTTTCAAAGTACTTATTTTTGTAAACATTTTTCCAAAACAAGTTAACCATCATTAATTATGATTTAAAGCGGGTTAAAAAGATTATTAAATCATTTGAATAACATTTAATCCAATATTTAAATAATTTTAGATATTTAAATACGAAGTGTTTGAAATTCCGGGTCATTATAGATCATTTATGCTCGACCAATTTATGAGTATTTATTATCATCTATTGATTGATGGATTATGCTCGACTAGTTTATGAGCAATTTAACTACATACTTCATGAGATGGGCAGACAATATTTGTAGAATCACTGAAATGAACATCCTGTGAATTGAATTTCACAGTTTGACTATAAGGTGTTTGGTAATAACTTTTTTAAGTATGAATAAAATGTGGTTCATAAACGAAGAAGATTTAAACTAATATTTTGAAAACTTAAATCTCGGTGTCTTTAAAAATTGTTTAAGCTTTTGGAGAAAATAATAACAGTATCATTTGAAAGTATTTGTGAATATTAACATTTTGAAAAGAGTTTTAAGATCTGTTTGAGTATTAGGTTTCCCTCAAAATTAGCAAATCAATTTGGAATAAAGTATTTTATTATCAGTTCGAGTGCCTAGAAAGTAACTAAAAATGGGCGAGAGATGCAGTTGGTAAGCACTTCTCGTGGGCATTACCCTTCTTAGTAAGGGAATATATTGTACAACTTAGTATGACATGTTTCCTTGTATTATTTTCATGTTACTCGATCTATAGGTATATTTTTTTACGATCTTAAAGCAAATATTTAAGAAATTGGTTTATAAATTAAGATTATGATACTTAGTGATATTTACATAATATTTGATATGGCTTTGAAAATGATCTTGGTTTAATCCCAAAAGTACGATTTGATATAAAAAAAGGTATATGTATGTGTTATTATTTTAAACGATTTGAAATAAAAACTCGAGAGTTCAGTTCTGAAATTTTCTTTAAACAAATATGATATAAAATGTAGAGTAGTTTGCTATAGAGTGGTTTTGGTAATACAAATTTTGATATGAACTTTCTGTAGAAAGGATTTGTATGTGTGCAATGTAGGGAGCCCGAATCATAGTGGCATAGACCAAATAATTATAAAACTTTCTTGTTTTCCCTTTTAGTACAGAGCCATCTAATAATAAGTGGAACTTTGATAAGTTACTTTATTAACGCATGTACCCTATATAGCTAGGACAGAGTGGAATGTTCGTCATATTTTGATGTGGTTGTTTGGTCGTTTTCATTTGTTAGAATTAAATGGATTTTCCAATGATTTTGAATAGCCTAAAACTTCTAAATGGTTATAGAACTTGGAGCTAAGTATTTTTTAAAATTTAAAATTTGAGTTTTTGAAACTCTTGAATTGGAAGGATAGTAAAGTTAAAACAGATTCTATATATATTGAACATTCATGTTAAGTAGAACATTCAGTGTTATTAGGCCAACTAATAAACATCTTTTCCTTAGGGGTGTGTAAGGAAAGTAGAATCTAGATTCGAGTTTGGATACCAGTATCTTACTCTTCCCAGCTACTTGTCTATCATAACGGTTGAAGAAGTCTAAAAGGTTGACTCCATTATAAGACCCAAATTTATTTTGGGCCTTCATCTGATTTAGAAAGTAAAACGAATTTGATGTTTTGTGCATAGTCCAAGGATGTAGTAGAGTATTATACGAGTTATAACTTCAAGTAAGTTTTAACAAAATGTTTTATAAATAAAGCTATGTCCTTATAAAATATTCATAAACTTAAGTAATGTTTTATGAAATGGTTCGTAAATGGTTTTAGTACTAAATGATATGCTATTTGTGTAAATGAATGTGATACAAAATTTAATCGGTATAGTTAAAGAAACCAATAGAATAAAATATGTAGGTTGTACATAGATCATTGTATTTGCATGACAGTTCTTAATATAGTATTCGGACATAGGATTTTCTAGTGACTTACACTGGTCCGAACTAGGATTTTTACTCAATTCTCAATAGTGAACACTTGAAATGGATTCTTCATATGATCCTAAGGTTTCTATCGTAGCATACGAAATGTAAGGGAAACAAAGCTTTTTAATCAAAGATCCTGATTAAAGTCTGCACAAGAGAGGTCAAGTGATCTATGCTAGTTCGAAAGTGAAATTTATGCGATCGAGCAAGTGAATCAGATTAGATATTGCATACAAATAATCCATGTGCATTGTACGGGCTTAAGTATATGTATAATATGTTTTGTTGGCCTATGGAGAGTTCAAGGAAGAACTTTTCCATTTATTCTAGGGTAGTATGAATAATCGTCTAAATAATAACCGAAGGCTATTGAGTGTAAGGTAGGCTTGGTATATTATTTATCATCCTTATGCGATGATAGGGTTTTTAAACCTGAGGAATGAGCTTTGTTTGCTAGTGATTTTGAATATAGTTAAGTATTGATTGTATTTGTCTTTTTTCATGTTTGAATTTCGAGGACGAAATGTTTTAAGTGACCCGGAATTTCTAACATCTCGTTTTAAAATATCTGAATTATTTAAAAATTTGAATCTTGGTTTAATATGATTAATTTGGACTTATAATCTTGTTAACCCTTTTAATTAATAACTAATGATAGTAAACTTTTTTCGAAATATGTTTACAAAAATAAATACTTCAAAGAAATATCGATATTTTGACCGAAAATTGTTTTATCAAAAAATGGCTTTTTACTTGATATAAGTTGTTACAAATTTTTGGGCTTACCTAGGATATTAATGTGTTGTCAATTAGCAACAAAAAATATTTTTCACTATTGGCAATTGCAGGGTAGGATGATGTCGTAGTGTAGATGATATTTGTGGAAGATATTTCATAAGGGGTGTGAGGTGGTAATGGAAACACGTGGAAGGGAGCATGCATGGTGACCTTCCATGGAAGATAAGAGGTGGATGGTAACCCCTCGACAAAGTATACTTAAACTCCTTAAGTTTTTAGGAAATAGGTTTGCAAATTTGTTTACATAGAAAGCAATACTCTTCATCCTCTTCTCCTTTCTCTTTAGCAATTCCTACACAATGCAAATCAATACCAAACTTTACCAAACTCAAGCTATAGGCTTGATACAACATAAAAACAAGGAAAAACAACTCAAGCTTGAAGAAAAGGATCACAAAACCTAAATCTATTTTGGGTCGTGAGCATTTAATGAGGAGGGGAGGTGGCTAAGTGCAAAAGTAGAGCAAAAGTTAGATCTTTCGACTTGTGGGTGATGCAAGGAAGTGGTCTTGTGTTCTTAGTAATTACGATCGATGTTAACAAGGAGTTAGGTTGAGTTAAATCACCATTGAAAAGTATATAATGTGTGTGTATGTTGTACTTGAATATAAAGTTACGATATCGGCTAATTTGAAGTTGTAACTTTGGACCCTCTTGCTTTGAAAGAAAATGACAACTCTATATTTTATATCATCACTTTTGCTACCCTCTGCAACATATAACGTGGCATTGACTTTATGTTTACATGTTTGGTTTGGTTGTGTTTAAATCTAATGCGAAGCAAGAAAGGTCGCTATAAGTACACTTCATAAATACCTTGCGTTTAACTTATTTAAAATGGTTATATGTGAATATACTTTGAAAATGTATAATTCGGTAATGCTCTACACTTATAATAATGTATGGGACAGCAAATAATTGGTTCAGATATTGTTAGTCCTTTGGGCTTGGACGTCTTATTCTGATGTTGTCTAGTGCGCTTGGTTAGCTCATTCACAAGCAAGACCCAAGAACTTATCCAATCACCCTCCAGGAGGGCTCCAACCAGGCCTTACAGGTGGGACTGAAGGCTTGTATGGTGTGTTAACCAGGACATGGCATGGCGACATCAAGGGATTACTCTGTCGTCCCTTAAGGAGGTGTTCTAGTCAGGCCTAATAGGCGGGACTGAAGGATGGTTGGTGCCCTGAACTGGCCATAGCATGGTGCATACAAGGGCATATTCTGTCCCTCCTCTAGGAGGTGCCTTGACCTGGCCACGTAGGCGCGGTCAAGGGTTGTAGATGCTTTAGCTTGGCCATTTCTAACGTGGCTAAAGGCTTATTCTGACCTCCCTTCATGAGGCACTTTGACCTGGTCATCTTGGCGCGGACAAAGACTTATGATTGTTTAAGGTAATTTCCAATTTTAAGGAGAATCTTACTCCCAACCATGTAGATTTTCTTACTCGAATGAGTCTTTTTAGGATTGCTTTACAAATCCATCGATCTTTCCTTGTCTGAAAAAGTTGATGATCATCCCTTCAAGAGCTATTCATCGATTGGTTTCGTGTCCATTCATCATACTATAATGGCAGTAAGGTCATCCCATATTTCTTTCATACTTGGGCTTTTTCTTTTTAGATGGCCAGCAATTGAGTTCCTCTTTTGTCAGTAAGTAGATGTTCTCGATCAATGTAGTCAAGTCGCATTCATTATGGAGTCTTGATTTGTAGCTTGTCATTTGAGGTTGATTTCTACATCTTTTGTTGCTTGATTCAGGAGCTTCACCCTTAATGACCAATTTCCTTTTTAGAATCTTTCGAAGCTCGTATGGAGGTAATGGTCCACTCATTATATGATGCAATTTTTCGCAAAAGTATAGTAATCGGCGATTATTCCTTCTTCAAAGATAGTTCCTTTAGTGTAGGATTGAATAGTCTTCTTCATTTGAACAAACAAATTATCATCCCTACTTCTTGTTCCTTTTAAAGCAAAGATGGGTGTAAGGCCAATGTGAAATGGGTTTAAGCTCCAATTGTTTGGATCATAAGATTTAGCCACCTTCTTTTCCATGATTCTTAAAGCTTCCTACCTTAACATTTATTCTTCATATAACTACGAGTCTTTAGCAATTTCATGAGAGAATCCAACCAAGTATGGTTCGAAAGATCCTTGCTTAGACTTCTTGATTTTGTTGAGCATTGTAGTTTCGGGTCTAAGGTTAGCTTGGAATGGAATAAGGGTAGGAGAAAAAAATGTTGGAAATTCAACAAAATAAAAGATTCGAGCCCTACTTCTAGCGCCAAAAATGTTAACAAGAAATCTTGTCAGCGCTCCGAAGCAAGGTTAATGGAGTGAATGATCCCCGAAACCTCTTTCGAGCTAGTTGGAGTAATCTAAGGACGTAACCTAATGGGAATGAAAGAGATTTAACTAAGTTGAAAGGGTCTTACTCCTTCAAAAGGGACCCTTTCAAAAGGCATTGATGTGCGTAATCATAAACGAGATCATATGCAAGTAGTGAATTAGACTTCATGCATTCAAAAATGTCATGTATTTACTTTATTGATGATTGGTATGAGTACAAGGACTTTAAGTATTACAATGAAGAGAAATCCCCAATTTGATTTAGATATTAGGGTTGAAAACTCAAGAAAAGTACATTATGAAAATAATCAAATCGAATCCCAAAACAACACCCTTAGGGTCTTATTTATCGGTACAAGATGGACCCTTTCGCATCAGTCCTTTTGACTTAGTCGAAAGGATGTTTTCATGATCTTCCGTTGCTGTTGAATCTAGAGCGCCTCTCTGATGTTACTTTAGAATTAGACTTGGATGCCTTCGACTCCTTCAGAAGGCAGAGGAGCGACTATTATGTTGTTGTAGATGTGTTGGGTAAGCAGAAAAGGATGCTCAATTGTGTGCGTAAGGTGGATATTCAATACTCGCGAAAGGTTACTTGTAACGGAGGAGGCTTCTTGATAAAAGATAATTGTTGCAGAAGGTGGTTTTCGAAAGCAGTCCCCTTGATTGATGCGGAATCCTTCTTTTGATGCCTTCGAAAGTACTTACTTGGTTTGTTATGAAAGGCATTCTTGTCGACTCTTTCGAAAGCATTGGACTCCTTCAACACTAGCGGAAGGGTAGTTCTGATTGACTTTTCTTCTGTGGGAAGTAAACAGTAACTGAACCAATCGTTTTGAAAGATTCAGCGTATGCGAAAGGGGTAGTGTTGGTGGAAGCCAATGCTCGCGACATTCATTTGATTCCCTCGGAAGTACTTTCACTACCTTCGAAACCTCCCTTTTGAATCGTGGAAGAACCCCTTTTCAACGCTTGCGAAACCTCTGTAGTGCTTTAGCAATTCTTCTTTTAACACTTGTGGAACCAACTATTATGGAAGGGATTAAATGAAGTGGAAGGGTAGTCTGCTCCCCTTTCGACCATTTCGGAAGCCCATAATTCGTTCAATACTTGCACAAGCATCCATTCGACTCTTTTGAAAGGCCTTGCTATTATTGTTCTTCATGATGCTTCCATTCATAATCTTTTGGGCTTAGATAGTGTTGGAGTGATTTTTGATGGTAACAATGTTATTAGGTGCATTGCACAAAGTAAACAAACACTACTGCGAATATTTTGATACATTAGCATGCACTTACACTTGTCAATAAATTCGATTATAAAGTTATATACTATGTATGGATGTTATTGTATGATTGACTTATTTGGTTGTATGAATATATGTTGAATTAAATGGATGGTATGTTGATTGGATGTTAAAAATTACATATAGGCGATACAAAGTGAGAGAGTGCAACTGCATTATGTCCTTTGGAGGAGGAGAATCTAATACCCTGGTAATTTAATAATAAGTAATATTTAATTTTAAATGATGAATTAATTAATATAAATGTTTGATGGAAAAAATGGTTATTTTTTCAATTTTAGAATTTGATGAGGAAATACGCGTCATTGCAACCGGCACGCTTTACTAATTTCGTATAGTATATTCATTACTCTAGTTTGCAGGCTGTACGAAGGAGTCAAGGATGGTTTTGTATCGAGCTAGTGAGCTCCAAAATTTGAATTTTAAATTATTACTTTTACCATTACACTTCTTTCCATCTATATATTAAGTCCAACCAGATGAGTACGTTGTTTTCTTTTTTCATTTCATAAACTTTCACCGCTTCTTCTCTTTCCATTTTAATCTTCTTGTGTCGTCTTCAAAATACAATAGCTTGCATAATCCTTGACAGAATCGAACGAAACTATGACATCACGAAGTAGAAGGAGAGTACTACGAGTATATATTAGGTTGGAGGTAAATTTCGACAGTAGTCCGGAGATTGGAGATTTGGTCTTCGGATTTGGGTGAACGGCCTTGTGTCTTTCGTATATAAATCCAATATGACTTTAATCTATGTTGGGATTAACCGTTGGGTTCTATTAAGGGATAATCACTGCTTTAAATGATCAGCAGGGAGTAAATTGATGTTTAGATAAATAAAGCATTGAATTAGGGATTGATTGATTTGCTAAGTGATTTAGGCAATCCAAGTTCACCATTATCAAATCCAATTTAAATGATTATGTAGGTGAACACAAAATACGATCTAGTGCAAATGGAGCATGCTACATGGACCGAAAATAAGCGATGACATAGTGCGGATCTTAAAACGAAAGGGAGGAAATCAATGAGGCTAAATAATCTAACGGCTCGTGGCAGTTTCGCATTAAATGACCTACTGATTTTCGGTCGAGACAGCATGTTTCAGTGCAAATAGTAAAAGCAAAATATTTTTAAAATTCTTCACTTTTACATTGCCGCCGATGCACTTAATTCGACACGCTGAATCTGTTAATTTGAAATCTTTAAACATGAAATAAACTAAAACAGTGAAATTTAGACATCTATAACATAACCAGTAAATAATAAACTTTATTTGAACGAGTACCACAGATTTGTATATTGGAATAGGCCCACAAACTAGTTATACAACAAAGGCTCATGCCTCTAACTGTATTTTTAATACATTAAATATTTTTTTTATTCAAATGTAAAGTGACGTCACAGTACTTCATTTTCATAGTTTGGCAGGCTTTGGGAAAATGTCTGGTGTGAACTTCTGAGCAGCGCTCAAGCTGCCTTTAATCTTCATAGCTCCTCTGCATTCAGAATATTATTACAAAAACTATTAGTACGTAACTGATAATCAGACCGCGCTCCTTATTTTAATTTGCTCATGGCATTCATTCAGAAGCATCTGTATGTTTATGTTCATGGGCCATACATCAATATGACTCACAAACTTTTTTTTTTTTCTCGTTCAACACATATCTGTAAAGCTTTTATTGCAGAGTCCAACTCCAAACTGGAGAGAAACACAATAGGGGCGTGTTGATCACTTTAAAACAAAACATTACATCAATTATCAAGCGTAGAATTACATGCTATACCATGAATTATCTAAACCTTTTTTAAGCTTTCTGCGACTATCAGTTTAGATTTAATGGTATATTGGCAATTATCATCAATAGGCTTTTATTTCCACCTCAATATTTGCTGAGTTACCCCGTTTTTATGAAAGAAAAAACGTGTGACAAAATTACCCATTCTAATTTCCATTGAACCACGACAATCCATTTCAACTCCTAGATTAAATTATCAAAATTTAGCATCAGATTACATCAACTTGACAACACGATATGAACTTCGAAAAAGAGAACGGATTGGAACGTGACACAAGTTGTAAATGAGTTTTACACGTTTTTATTCCAATTTTGAATCATAACACAAATTTAGGCTGCATATTCATAAAACCTCTTAGGCTCTGTTTGGGAGTTTATTTTCTACCGGTTTTGACTGTTTTTGAACGGTTGTGTATTTCTTGTGTTATCATAATCTGTGCTTTTAAGTTTTTTTTCACACCGGGTATCATAAAACCAATAAAAACCGATGCAGTTATTGAGATGCTTTGAGGGGTTATAACCTTTTTTCTCAGTTATACTTCTACTAATTATATTATTGAATTAATCTTCATAAAACTAGAGAATAAACATATATATAATGTTACTTTGGTGGAAAACTCTCAAAACCGGTATATATTAAACTCTCAAGCATGTATTGATTGGTTGTAACAACACTTCATGTAAACTAATCAAAACCGCTACGATCATTGATGACGAAAACCGATACTCTTAAAACCTTCCATAACCTGTACTACAAAACTCTCAAGCGAAGCCTTAGGGCCTCTGCAGGAGAATGAAGATTGCTCTGTATGTACTGCGGCTGATGAGTTCTTGTGTACAAGTATAGATTTGACAAATAGGCAACAATGGATCATGGAATTTAACAATGAATAACTTGAAGCCAAATTGAGTTTTTAAGCTAACCTAATAAAAGCCATCTGTGGATTCATCTTCCCAGTAGCCACAGCAAGGAAATCATCGTCTTTAAACGAAAAAGTTACATCAGGCTTCCCTTCATATGGGCCTAAACAGCAACCAAATCAAATTTAGTCATCAACTATTTACATATATAAACCTCTGACCTTGAAAATAAAGATCCTCAATCAAAACATGGTAGCATAGTTCAACCTTTAGTGACTTTCCCCTTTTTCAAATCAACCACATAGATCTCCTCATCTACTCCCAATTTCTACACAATAACAAATAAAAAAGCATAATACTATTTTTACCCAGAACAAGTATAAACATGTGAAAGTTTAAATAGGGTTAGGGTTTTGAAATTATCGACCTTGGGAGCAATATTGAGCTGATAGACGAGACCGACTTTCTCGAGCAGCTTTTTGCCTTCTTCAGTGCTGAGATGGAGTTTCATTTGTTCGAGAAGAGCTGCAGATTTTAGTGACGATGAATCTGCCATCGATGCAAAACCGAAAAAGAGAGAAATTGTTCTGATAAGCAAATTAGTCGGCTGGAGAACAAATAAATATATAGCTGAAATTGAGAAGATCAATGGAGATATATCAGGTTGGTTGAGAGAGTTAATGAGGCAAGCTATTTGTTCAATCATCAGCATGCTGCCGTGTTTCTGGATGATGGAAAAAAAATTAATTAATAAACAAATAGATAAATCAATCAACAAAAAAGTTAATTGTATACTCATAAAATCTGTTTAATAACAAAAAAAATTCTTCTGTTTTTACAAAATTAAATCTGAACATTAATCCCGTGTTTTATAATCAAAACAAATCTTTTTGAAATTCTTTGAAAAAAAGCAAATATACGCAGAGTTTAGATATTTGCAAAGTTCAGTCCAAAAAATTTAAATATTTGCGGATTTCTCCGTTAATATTTACAGAGTTTTACGTAAATATCATAAAACTTTAAAATAAGAGGATTTTGAAAACTTACTTTTAAGGAGGGTACTAGTCTCTGTATTTTGAGCCATGAGAAGAGTGTTTTTACGAAAACTCCCTTATGTTTTTTCTTTGTATAGCATTTTACCGTTTAAGATAATAATAATAACATTAAAAACTATTAGTAGGACAAAATCGTTCTACTGACAAGGATTTCCATAAGCTGTGTAACTATGAATTAATTGAACATTATTGTTGTTGTTGACTAAAAATTTAGCCAAACTTGGAATTATAGTCGAGGATTGATATTAGCAAAGGTTATTCATGAATACCTTGATTTAAAAATGAAAAATGAGGGAGATAATACATAATTTAGAAAGAGAGACACGGTTTCTAGTGGTTCGATCTCAGTCGATCTACATCCACTATGAAGATTTTCTTATTACTTTGCTTCTCTTACAATAGTCATGATTACAGGACACAATAAAAAGAAAATAAATACTTGAGAGCTTCAAATGTTCAAACCCTTGTAAAAATGCATGTTTGGCTATATTTATAGATCCTAGAACTTGAGTTGGATGATCAAGACCGTGCTTCAAAGGTCTAGAAGTTTCTCTGGGCTATTTCTTTGGTTGTATGACCAATGCGCATTCCATTTAGGATGCCAATTGGATCGTATGGCTTAGAAGATTGCTAGTTGGTGGTCCATACTTGAGCATTCCTTGGTTAAGGACAGACATAATGGAATTAAGGAGTAGTTGTATAGAGACATTTTGTAAGTGGGAAGTAAAGAAAGAGTAGCTATCACAATACCGCTTTTGTCAGATGATTAATGTCGTATGTACCAACCTTTTTTTGGAGAAATTGCACCATCCTAGTTTCTTTTTGCAAGAGAGGTTAGGAAATAAGGGACTTAGAAAGTATGGGTGATCGAGTTGGAAGGCGGGCGGGGGACCTTAAGAAGGAAACGAGCGAGGACATTATTTGAGTCGTTCAATTGTTGAGGACCACTTTGCATGTTGGGCTACTACTATGTTGTCGCTCATTGGTGACCACATGGGCCTTGCATGGTTAGTGTGTGCGCTAGTGTTGGGTGGGCCATTTTGATGTCGGAACTAGCCGTTTGAGTCGGGTGCAGGCTTTCTTAAATAGACAAGTCATAGTACCAACTTTTGGAACCATACGGGCCTACGTAGGGCTAAGATTCGGGTCAAAATAAGGACTAGGATGAGGGCCAAGGTGTTGGCTGTAGGAATCATATGGGCTGATAAAACTATGCGGCGAACAACATGTTGCCTCTTCAAATTCACTCCTGGGAGCAAGGCAGACTTATCATTTGTGCATTTAATGCCGCCGACGTGTGTTTCTATGCTATTGAAGATGGCAGTTGGTTTCTCAAGATGTTATAGAGACGGTTTAGTGTGATTTGATAGAGTAAGTGATGAAACCTAGACGGTCCAGATGTCTCTCGCCTAGTTGATCTAACAGATCAAATATACTATCATTATATACAAATATTCATTTTTATTTCCTCTTCAATCTTTACTGAATCTTTTGTGAATCTCCGCCATTAAAGAGAACCTGCAACACTCTGTAATTTTATGACAATTAATTAAAAGGAAAATTAGTTAATAAATAATAAAGCCAAAAAAATAAGATTTCTACAAACATCAGAATTTAGATGAAACCTACATCGTTGAGTTCATACCAATTTTCTAATCAGTTTTCATATATAAAGTTTTTTGATTAGAGTTCAAATGAAAATGTTATTAACGTTTGAATTTCGAGTAAGAAATAATATATATGTAATTATGGTGATAAAAAATTAACTAACGTTAATGGAAACTTAGACATTAAGAAATGTTAACGTTAAATTAAATCTAAGAAAATATATGTAATGGGAAATAAACAACGTAATTAGTTTAACATTGAATAAAATATAACAATTCAAATGACATTAATTTAATCACAACCATAATATAAGACAAGTCGACCCATGATGCACACTGGTCTACTGGTAGCGTTCGACCTTAGGTGTGGGGTGGTCGACCGTTGCTTTGCTAAATTCGGTAGTAATTCAAGGCCAAACAACCCGGATTCAATATACTTCAATCATGTGCAGTTATAACGCTTAGCGGTTCTATAGCGGTGGATGTGCAAAAAGTTATAGTAGGATAAACATGTGATATGGTGACAAAAAAGCTTCTTTAAATATAAAACCAAATATTTAAAGTTAATTTATTCACATTCTCACATTATTTGTGTAGAAAAAAATTATTGTTCTTATATAACAAAACTAAAGAATATCATCATGTATGCAGACTAGATTTGATGACTATTAAATTTCTAATTTATATTGAGGACTTATGCCTTAAAATTAGGTATCTACCATAAGTTTGTTGATTTGGTTTAAAAGAGAACCGATCAAATTTACGTTTGTATACTAAATCTGGTTTTAAAATGCCTTTATTTAGCGAGTATAGTGGAAAATAGCGGAAATTAAAGCGGATTTACTGTTTAATAATGCTAAATTGTAATAGCATGTGGTCGAAGGGCATTATGCGCTATAGTGGAAATTTTTGCAAGGCTTTAGTGGTGCTTTAACTGCACATCATCAATTGAACGGCTGACATTGATTTGAACCCCTACAAATACATACCTAAACCCTCACTTCTAAACTCATATTTTCGAAGCGGCGTTGGAGCTCTGCCATTTTATCTTCTCCACAAATTCTAGATTCTTGAGAATAGTTATATTTTATACGTATATACAATTGAAGAACCATAGAAGATGATTGAGAAGTGAAATAACGTCAAATTAAATCACCAAAGACAAGGTAAATTGTAAATCCGGATCTAAATTGTAAGCCAAATCCAAATTTCTTTTATAATCTACATCCCCGAGAAATCCATGTAAGGTTGCGGTGTATATATCCAAATAGGGCAAAAAGTAAATCAAACCGGAATAACAGGGACAGATCTTATGACAACATTCCTACACCACCCGCACCCAATATATATAAGACTATGCGCTGCCAAAGTGTCCGGTCGACGTAGAACGATCATCGGGGTTTCAAATGAAATAAACATGTCATATATCTCACATCGCATGGAATAATATACATTACAGATGTAAAACAAAAAAGACAGTAATAACTAAATGATCCTAATATAAGAGTATAACATCATAGTTATACCACTAGTAATAAAGTTTATACAATGGAAATAAACTTAAATAACTATCAAATAAAAATAAGAAAGCACTACCAAGGCTCCATAGTGTTTCACAATAGAGTAAGCATAGAAATCCATATATAATATGAGGCAATGCCATTCAACTCGTTCTCTACACAGCTACCACGTCACATCTAGACATGCTCTCTAGTCTATTCATTTAAGAGTATCCAAGATAATAAGAAGCAAAATATGAAACATCGAGTTAGACAATTGTCTGATGTGAGCGATAAATGAATCTCAAAAGACTATACAAGTTGATATAGTAAGGAACAAGGGTATACGAACCATACCTGAACCAATCTTTGCAACCAAAGAGTTGGCACATAACAAATATAATATGCTACTTTACAAATGTAGTAAAGGTACATTGCAAATCAAGTGTGATGATGGGTGTCTAGGTATCCCAATCTCCAATACCTATTTATAATGACATCCCTAGAGTGATAGACTAAAGAAGAACAATCAAGACAACCAAATCATCCATCAAACAATCCTTACCATAACTCATTGTGCTTTGGATATATGATAATTTGAATGACATTTCAATTGCCAGGCACTAATTTAAATCCCTATTTTAATGTACTCTCTTTAGCCTAAAGCTAATACTAGATCCATTCAACTGGTCCAAGGTATATGGATCCATTTAATCAATCTGGAATAGCCTTTCAATGTACCAATGAGAGTCCTTACATGCAACGATCCAAAATTTAACCACTTCAAAATATAATATTTAAAGTGATTTTAAATACAAAATATAAATGGTTTTATGATTCAAACAATATTACATAGGATTTGGAAATAGAAATATGCATTAAAATAGTAACATTTGCTTATATGGACAAAAGTAATAAAATTCTGATTTCAGAAAAGTAAGTTTCAGTGGTTAAATAAATTATTTTAATTAATTTATGAGTCTTTATAATTTTAAATGACATTATACAAATTTATTTTTAAATTTGGTTTACATAAATAAATAGTTTAACTAAAACGTCAAAATATGACCGTAAAACATTTTGTCAAAAATCAACATTTTGATGATTTAAAGTTGCCGCAACATTGTTGCACCTTTATGTATACAATTTAATAAATATGATAACATATAAAGATAGTTAACAATTAACTAAACAAGGTTACTTTTAGTAATTACACTTCGAAAATTCTAGAAAGTAATTAGCAAAAGTAAACTAAAGAAGACAAAATACATGTCACGCCAAAAGTGACATAAAGTAAAGAAAAGTGACATAAAGTAAAGGAGTGTGACATAAAGTAAAGCAATCATTCTTACTCTTTACTTAATTCTAAAGTATTTTAATTTTAAAAGTGTTATGTGACGTGGATGGTAAGTTTTGAATTTAATAAGTTTACGTAATTCTTAAGGAAGGTTATTTAAGTAAAACACACTCTATATTTTATTCTTAAATATTTTCTATAAATACATACCCACTTTCTCACTTCCTTTCACACTTCTTCTTCTCAAAATTTTGAGCTTCTTCTTACCTCATTTAGTGGCTTCCAATCTTAACAAAGTTATGCCAAAATATTTTCAAAAATAAAATAAAGAAAATATCGACAAAACACCGTTTGAACCACTTCAAACTCCTCCTCCTTACTCACATTGCTCACGCCTCCCTCTTTCTCTATTTGGCCGAGCACTCCTAGCCTTCCATAAGCTAAGGCGAGCCATATAATTCGAAGCATTCAAGGGATCGTAAGCTAAAAACATCAAGTAGCGAAGCTATAGCCGATTTTACGTTCGCCAAAACCAAACAATGTGAGAACTCTAAATTGTTAAGTAGGAAAAATTTATATAATGTTTTGCAAGTTATAAATGTTATTTGGATGTTAATAATGATGTTTGATAAGTGTTTGAAAAAGAAAGCAACCACCTTTAAGTCATTTGCAAAAGTTGGTAAGCAAATATATACATAAATGACACTTATGTGACATTGTAATAAAATATTGTTAAATTGATATGCAAGTTCATATGACATATTAACATATGTTAAAATGATTATAAATATTGTTTTACATGTTTATTAGTTGTATATTGATTATATATGTTGAAACAAGCCACGGATTTACACGACGTATAATCACATGGAAATCACTTTCCAAAAGAAATGAAATGTGATATGAAACCATTTATGTGAAAAATGCAGATTACAGACCTTAAGGCTAGGATTAACACTAGAGGAGGGGTGAATAGTGTTAATAAAGAATTACTAAATATTTTTGAGTTTATGTTAATTTAGACACCGATGTATGCAATATACAAACACAGATATGATCACATAAACAAACACAGATGCAGAAATAGAATAAAAGCAGTAAAGGAAAGAATACATCGGATTTTATACTGGTTCGGAGTTACCCTACAAGCAATCCCGCAACACAAGTACATATTTCCTTTCAAAAGAAATTGTACAATTACATCCTTGGTTTCAAGGCTACGAGGTACACCCTCCAGAATTTCTATCCTCTAGGTAGAGATACTTGATTTCCAGGCCACAAGTTTACCCAATTGATTTACCAAGGCTACAATCACACCTTTTCTCTCTTGATTGATTTCCAAGGCTACAATCACACCTTTTCTCGCTTAATAGATTACAAAGAAGTCTATAACTCTGAATAGCACTGAGAACCTTGTAGAGATAGTGATATAGAATCAAACTAGAAGTAATCGAGTTCGATTCATTGTTGATTTCGGCAGAGTAATGGTAAGAATATGTATTAAGAAATGCGGAAGAAGAAGAGGAGTGAAAAACCAGAAAATCTGACATAAAATTCGTTGAAACTAACCCCTATGTATAGAAGAACAACAGCCATGTCAATTCATGAAGAGTTATGGCGAATAGACACTTCTTTTGATATTTAAATTTTGAATTCAACTGACACCATGTCGACATGGTTACCCTAGGCATGTCGACATCCCAAAGCAATTTTTGGTGATTTGATTTTCTTTGAAAATAACATTTATCTTATATTAAAACTATTTTAAACTTTACAAATATACTTGACTATAGTTAAAATTCATAAGTAAATATAGATAATAATATATATAGATTTTAACTATAATTTTATACTTAAATCTAAGTTTAAAAGTTAAATATAAAATTCAAAAAGATAGTTTAAAATCAGGAGTAATTTGACTTTGAAATTAAAGATAATTTTGAGGCTAAAATTATTTAAAATCAGGATAGAGGGTTTTGATGTTTTTAAAAGGAAAGTTTTGAAACCATTTTGAAAACAAGATAATTTTGTAAAATCATTTGAATTAAAATTAGTGGATACAAAACAATGTTCCACTAGATTTTCATAGGTTCCATCTTACTTAGGGTTCCATCCCTTTAACAGGCTCGAAGTGGATTCCATTCCACGAATAAATTGGATTTTAAGATGCTAGTGCTTTTCTACGAGTTTTAACAAAAATTCCTAATAAAAATACTTATGCTTGAAATATTGAACTCTTGATAATCTTGACACTCATGAGTCTTCTATCTCGATATCTTGAATCTCTATACTGTACAGTCTTCATTCTTGGTACCTACATGGTTAAATCCTGTATATACATATATATCTAAACTTATAATGTCAATATTTATATTTTATAATCTATTCTAAGGTTGTTGTCATCAAAACCATTATCTCACGGACTAACAATCTCCCCCTTTTTGATGATGACAACCTTTGTTTATAAAATATTACTTCTATCTTAATAACTCCCCATAAAACTAATAACTCCCCCTTAATCTATGCCATACTGCCCTATTTTATATTTCTCCCCCTTTGTCATCAACAAAAACTAACTCCAAACTATATAACCCTCCCCCCTTAATCTAATACTATATGACATATGATTGTAATGACAGCGTTATTAATCAACACTTAACTCTAAAAACTAAAACTTAATCCTAAATTACTAACTATCCTAACTAAGAATCTATTATAATACTTATAATAGTTAGAAAAAATAAGAACATAAATTATTTATTAAGTATATTTCAACACACTCATCAAAACCAATCATGTCAGACAAGTCAAACAAATTAATCAAGTCAAACAAGTCAATCAATTCAAATAAGTCAATCAGGTCAATCAAATCAAACAGGTCAATCAAATCAAACAGGTTAATCAATTCAAACAAGTCAATCAAGTCAAACAAGTTAATCAAAATATAAGAAACAAATCAAAAACTAATAATCCTGTATTATAAGACAATACTACAAACTCTTCCTAAATAAAATACACTTTATGTAGTTTGTAATGCAGTATGAAATGTATGACATATGCAATGTAGCATGAGATAATATGAAAAATGAAGTGCAACTTGTGATGCAAAGGATTATGATATGCATTGTAATTTATGATGTAATATGCAATGAAGTGTGAAATGAAATAGGATGCATAATGATATGTAATAAAATGACAATAAAGTAAAATAATTTGCAAAATGATATGATGAGATATATACTATGGTAAGAGATATTCAGACTGTAAGATATACATGAGTGATAAGTAATATCTAATTGGCAAGCATATATATGTGTGTGTGTGTGAGAGAGAGTGTGTGTCTGTATATGTATGTACACATATATCAAACTATTTATTATACTTCAACCACACAACGGTAAAACTCACCGATTACTAGACTTAAGTTTAAGGAAACTAATGAATGTGACTGAAAGTGTTGTAAAGAAAGAGTTTGAAGGTAATAAATGATATTAAAACTATAACATAATTGTGAAAGGCAGTAATCAAACTTAATATTAGAATCAAATGCTAAGGAATAAGGATTTATACTATATATGATCAAATATGGTTTTTTAAAGATTAATATTCTCCTTATTTAATTCCCGCTTTTTAAAAAAAAAAAATAAATTATCATTGGTTTAAATATTTTGAAACATGTTTAAACATCTTTTAAATTTACAAAATTTCATAATGAAATAAAATAATAAAGATTGAAAAAGTAAAATAAATATGTGTTATATTAAGGCCTCTTATTTTAAAAAAATTAATTAATTACTAAAAAAATTTAAACATGAAATTAATTTTTTTAATATAAGTTAGAAAATAATTTCTAAAAAGAATAGAGAAAAATACTTAATTTAAATATTATTTTTACATAATTTAAAGTCTCAAACAGACAAGACAGCATTTACAAAATGCTATAAAAAATTTGCAATAAAATATATTTGAAACTTTATAAAACTAAAACTGTAGCTTTTACCAAATTGCTGTGTAAAGTTTCTAAAACTCTACAGCGTTTCAAAGCACAAAATGCTATAAAAATGAATTTGCAGTACTTACAAAATATTACAGAAAGAAATAAGCATTTTAGAAATGCAATCTAAAATTCCAGTCATGTGATGTGGTGCAATCTTATTAATTGAAGAAATATATAAATAGAACCTTATTCTAACATTCTAAATTCATTCTATTAATTTCTTAAAGATATAAAATTAGTATCTTAAAAGAAATAGAGTATGAGAAGTAAAAATAACATTAAAAAAATTGAAATCATGAATGAAGGTATGCTTTTCTACTTAGTATAGTTGTAATAAATTAGTTGTAGATTTTATTTGAAAGAAAACACATTTTGAAAGACTTTTAAAAAAAAATTAGACTTATATATCGATATTTATACTATGATGTGTCTATATATGGACCAAAATATCAAAACTTATAAAAGAGATAAATTTCTTTACCTAACTAAATGCATATATATATATATATATATATATATATTCCTAAATGCAACAATAAAGATGTAATAATAGTAAAGCGTACCAATTTTTGGACTCCATCTTTCTAACTTTGTTGTTCTTCCATTGCCATGAGTCACACCTCTATATCTTTCAGAATTTAACGACGAGATCCGTTCTATTGCGACGGGCTCGTTTTTCTGATCAGCGTAGTATATTCATTTGCTGAATTTGAATAACGTATGAGAAAGATACAGATGATTTAGTAGATTGACCAACTTGGCGCCAAAACTTTGAATTCGGATTTTGAATGAATGGACACTTCAACCACTATAAATAGGCCCAACGGTCGCAACTTTTCATAAAAATTCCTCTTCTTCTTCTTCTTCCCGTTTTCTATATACTATCAAACTTCTAGAGGGCGTATCTCCTTCGTTTCTTAACGGATTGGATGAAACCAGCAGAAAATCGAAGAGGAAGGCAAGCACTATGATCTAGTAATAGTTTGGTGTCGAATTTGAAATGTATTGTGATGCAATAGGCCGAACAGTAGAAGAAATGTAGAAGATCCTGTACACAGTTTTTCTGTTTTGGATAGCCAACTTCAAAATGTCATATTTCACTCAATTTTGATCGGAATTTGATGATCCACCCATCAAAATGACTACAAGAACAAGAAATACAATCTTGAAAAGGAGTGGAAACAAAATACTCAAATTTCTGGATGCAATTTGAAGAATACTTTGACAGTTTTGCCTTCTTTTTCTCTTTGTTCACCAAAACTTCATTTGACCATAACTTGGTCATTTCTTGATGGATTCACACGAAACCAGTGGCATTGCGAAGCAGATGGAGAGAAGTACAGTATCAAATCAAGTTGTAGATGAGAACCAAAAGTTTTATATTGATCTGGTACCCATTTCTTTGTTGATTTCCAATATATATCCACTTGTTCTTCTTGATCGATGAATGATTATCTGATATCTTTTAACCAACCGTCATTTGACATAATTCTTCTCCTGCAAACAACATAAACTTTTAAAGAATCAAGTGACTTTTCAAAATAACTAAATAAAGTTATAAACAAAAATATCATGATGATTCTGTGACATATTCATATGAAAATAGTGTTAATAAAATCCCCAAAAATAGCCATTTTAAAAACTTTTTCAAAATTCATATTATGAAAACTTTGAAAACCTTTCTCTGATACCAATTGTGAGAAATGTAGATTACGGATCTTAAGGCTAGGATTAACACTAGAGGGGGTGAATAATGTTAATAAAGAATTACTAAATCTTTTTGAGTTTATGTTAATTTAGACACCGATGTAAGCAATATAAAGACACAGATATGATCACAGAAACAAACACAGATGCAGAAACAAAATAAAAGCAGTAAGGGAAAGAACACACCAGATTTTATACTGGTTTGGAGTTACCCTACATCCAGTCCCGCAACACAAGTACATGTAACGACCCGCCTTTCATACCACAGAAAGACGCATCATTAAGAATAAAGAAAGGATAGAAAAGAGGAAAGAAAGAAAAGAAAGAACCAAACAACATCAGAATCTCATAGCGGAACGAATAAATTACATTAATCAAATAAAATATTACATAGTATCATATTCATCAAAGTTATACAGCTCATACAAAACAAACTAGGCAGTTATAACACCTGTCTAGATATTACAACTCAAGTACATCACAGAAACAGAAACAACCCAAACACAGTGGAAAACTCTATATATATATCTACACGCTGAAGCCACCTGCTCCATATCTCCTCCAGAACTCGACAAAGCAAACCTGAATCACTTGACTACTCATACGTAATATGAGTACCCAAGAGTTTAATAAAACAGAAAATAAACACTCGGGTCAGACAGGGGTCTGGTGTGAGTAAACGGTTAAAAGTTGCTTAACTTTTGAAAATCCTTTGAAAACAAAGACATCACGTAAGACTCCCTACAAATAAACATGGGTAAGTTTTTACCTTACGCTAACCAAAACATTTGATAGGAAATCCAGTGATATTATTATAGGGTCTAGGGTTTTTAAAATAAAATACAGAAATAGCTGGAATGCTTACATCTCACGTTCCAACATAGTTGGGCACAATCAAAACCGTACAGGCACTTATTGGATTTTGGATTCCATACAATGGCAGGGCTACTGGAGTACCGCCCGTCACAGTACGTGGCCTAGATTACCGTACCAAGGAGCCACCCTAACTCCCCTGCAACACAAAGCCGGAACTATCCCTTACTGGACAGTCCCGAACAAGACTACCTCGGCAGTTGTCATGATCAACCGCCCCATACAGCCGAAATAAAAAGGAACCTCTAGACATGGGTAAATCTTGCTCTCTAATGGGGGCTACCCACGAAGCCTTGCTGCACCTCCCTTGTTTTAGCCATTCCCGGTTGATGAGGCTTGAGGCTGCGATTACCTTTATAGAACACATCTATCATAGAATGCTCATCCTCCACCTGACGATGTTCTGAAAGCATTCAATCCATACAAGTTCATTCCGGGTTCGAACGAGACCGAAGGCAATATCTCGTTACACTCATTTTGGAATCACCCTTAGAGTTAACGACAATAGCCCTTGCACTCTAAATCACCATCTCAAACCTGTAAGCACTATTTCCATCAAACTCATCACGGAATCACCCCCAGAGTTATACTGACGAATAGTCCTTACATCTCGAGTCTTCACTTGCACTCCCTTTGGATTCACGACCTAACGTTTAACTTGGATCGATGTGGTTTTCGGAATTCCAAATTTGGAAACCCGATCCCGGTCTCATCGAATCCAAATGCCATCTTAATGTCCAAGTGATTTAAGTTTAACGATTTAATTCAATTTAAATATTGAATTCACACAGCATCATTCACAGATAAATACCACACATTTATCATTGATATATCAAATATCATACCATAGAATATCCCAACATACCATCCAATAAATATCAACCAAACCAGATATTCCATAAACAATCATACACAAACGGGCGTCATAAATTCCTTTATAATTAATTTAATCATCTTAAATTAAATTAACTACTTGAGAATTAAACAACTAATCCTGCTTAAAAAAATCATTAATTAATTACAATTAATTAATCACTCTTTAATCATCTACATAATCCAATTAATTAATCTTCAATTACATATTAACTATCCTTTAATCATATTCTTAATTAATCAATTAGATTAATTATTCTTTAATTACACTATGTACTTAGCCTTTAAATTAATTACACAGATTAATTTATCTTTAATCAATAATTAATCTTAATTAATTTCTAATTAATTAATAAACAATAATAATTACAAAAATTCTTAATTAATTACATTAATTAATTATTACTTCTTTCTCACTTCATTGATTAATTATCTCATAATTAATCACCTTTATTAATTAATTTAACAATTAATTATTCATTAATTACATTTATTAATGACCTCTAATTAATTTATTAATCAATCTTTCTCAAAATTACATTTAATTGTTAATTATAAAATTAATTACAATTATTAATCAAACCTGATTAATCACAATCAGTAATCAACTTCCTTAATTACTTTATTAATTAAATCAATACCTTGATTAATTAAATTAATCAATTCTTTAATTACACTGAGTAATTATCTCTTAATTACTTCCCTTAAGTAATTATACCTCTTTAATTACTATCCATCAAGTAATTTCCTTAATCAATCACATTCAGTAATTATTCATAAATTACTTAATTAAGTAATTACACATCTTTAATTACATTAAGTAATTATAATTTATCTCATCATTAAGTAATTCCTTTTTAATTAATTAAACTTAATTAATTAACTAAAATTAACCATATTTAACTTAATTAATTACACTGAGTAATTAGTTACTTTAATTACTTCATTAAGTAATTATATTTAAATAATTCTTCTTAATCATTTAGTAATTAACTTCTTAATTACTTATTAAATAATTATTTCTTAATTAATTAAACTTGATTAATTAATTTTTAATTAAGTAATTAATTACACTTAATTAATTAATCAACTAATTTACCTTAATTTAATTACTTACAATAACCATTTAAGTAAATTAAGTAATTTACTTTAACTACCCTTATAATAAAACTGAATTAAAATAAACCATACATTTTATTAACTTAAATCAATTAAATATTTAAATTCGAAAACTTATATTTGTTTTATACAAAAACATTATCTTTTAATTTATCATTATTAAATTCCTTTCATTAATCACATTCAAATCACTTCAAATACAATTTTATTATCACATCATTATCAAAACAAAATTGGAAACAAACTATTTTAAAAACGAAAGTTTAAATTTAAAAATCCAAACTTTAAACTAAAATTCTTTTAAAGCCAAACATTCATTCTTAATAAACTAATATAACACTTTGTTTAACATCAATTTGCTTTTAAATTTAAAACTTCATTTTTATAAACTACAAACCTGGTTTTAAACAAACAAACTATTTTTTTTTTAAAAAAACAAATTTAACTTAACTTGTTTTAACCTAAAGTTAAATTAAAACATTTTAAATATATTTAAAACTATTTGAAACTTCATTTAAAAACTTAGATTGCTTTAATTACAGCAATTTCAATTTGCAGTAAAAAAAACAACAGGAACAAAATCCTGGAATCCCAAACTCTGAAGACCAAATCCACGCAACCTCCTCCTACAACTCCGAGTCACATGCGAATGAAACACGATACTAAAGTCGAGCAAACCACCGAAAACCCATGGCCAACCACACTTCCCAAACCAAAACTGCTGCACAATACATAGCTCGTGCACGATAGTATCGGCCAACGACGATCAGCTCCGGCATACCCCACAAGTCGACTCTGACCTCGGCAACCCCCTCGACACCCTCAATTGAAGGAAATGCCACAACATCAAAATACGAGCAACATCCTCCTCAATCAAAAAACAAAAGAACCACATCCACCACCACCAACGCGAAATCCACCACCGGAGACCACGGCTTCACTTCCAGAGCCACCTTGCACTTCGACAACGCGATCCCCCTCCGTGTGATCCACCCCAAGGCATCAACGATGACGAACCCAAGTTGTTTCCGACCACCAATAGAAACTACACTAAACCCTACTCTGCCCCTTCACGGCCACCACGATCGACATAAAAATTAACCACTATTTTTCTCGCATCACCTAGAACCAAGACCTCCTCCCTGTCGAAGCTGGCCATCCACTTCACAGCAGTTCAATAGAATTTGACTAATAACCCAATATAGGTAATTTCTAATTCCTCTCTGAATACCAAACTATAAATTACAAACTTTCTTTTAAAATTCATGATTTTGTACATTCATTCAAGTTATATGATTCGAATTTTAAATTACTGAGAATGATTTCTACCCAATTTCAAAATTTCACTATAAATTCAACATTACAGTATATTTGATAAATGTAAATATTTAAGTTTATTTCTAAACTCAGGATTACTTTGATATGATCAATTTCTTTCCAAAGATCAAAGATTAATAATGGTTAACTTGGGAGATAGGAATTTTCTTATAAAACTAAATCATGAATAAGAACAGAGTTTCTAATAAAACATGTTTACAGGCAGTCAAAACTGTTTAAATAAATATGCATTCAAGTTTGTATAGCACAAATCTGATTCAAGATGGAAATTCTAAGCAACAATATGATTATAACATCATTATATCCAACATGCAAGCATAGATAAAATATTAAACATTCCACAAATCAACATATAAAGGATTAACTGTTTTTAAAAAAGAAATTTACTCACCTAGATTAGGAGCAAAGAATAGCTTTATTACTGCATTTTTTTCTCTGGAATTTGAATTTGCTGTATTTCATTTTACTGAAATTTGCTTTACGTCCTGCTGTTGAAATTGAATTTTGCTTTTGCATGTTCTTCAGATTGCTGTAGATTTCCAGTTGAGTTTGTAATTTGGATCTGGATTTGAAAAGCTTCAGGTCTACTTTGATTACAGGTTTGTATTTGTTTTTTTCCTCTTTTTTCTGTTTTCGTCTTGAAGTTTTGCATTTGAATTCGTCTTGCATTTGATTCCTTTCTTATTTTTATTTTAGTTGAAGAGAAAATTAAAGAATGTTTTTGTTGAAGGAAATAAACAACAGATCTTTTCCTTTCTAAATTTTAATTAAAACAAAACTTTCTTTTTAAAATAAAGAAGCCACTTGTTACAAGAATGAACCATGTATTAACAAATGTCAAACCCCTTCATTATCTTGTAAACAAGTGTATTTTATAATTTCTCATGATGCCATGTGTTTTAAAGAATGCATTAATTACTTGTTTAAAAAAATGAATTAAACCTTAATTACAAATATTAACCAAATACTCATGTTTTATATATAACTTATGAAATGTATTTAACTTTGTGTTAAATTTATAATTATTTTAAAACTCACATTTCTACAAATAGCTTTTAAAAGAAGAAACATTCATTTAAATTTTATTTTAAAGTTTAAACTAAATTTATTATAGCTATATTGATATTATATTTTAAAATCTAAATTTGTTTTCAAAAATCAATTTAAAGAAAACAATTTAAACTTTTATAACAGTGTACTTTTTTTACAAGCTATTATTCTTTTTAAATAAAAATAAAATTTTCCTTTAAGTGTTTATAAATAAAATTTTAATTTTAAATTGCTTTTGAAAAACATTTTATTAAATCAAATCAAAAACTTTCCAAATTACTATAAAAACTTATGTATATTAAAATTTGAAAACATATCTTCTGTTTAAGTTTAACCCATTATTTTCTATTTAAAATAAATATACCCAAATATAAATATTCATTATAAATAGAACATCTTAAATATTAGCTTCAAAAATTATTTGAATTTAAAAAAAAACTCCAAATCACAATATATAAACATATATATTATAATTTGAAAATATTTTTATTAAATTTAAATTGAAACAATTTCCTTATTACAATGTGTGTATATATATATATATTACAAATAGAATATTTTTGTTAACTTAAAAAGGTCAACTATTATTAATTACACATATATATATATTATTATTATTTGAAAAGAATAAATATTCAAATTAAATTATCATTATTATTGAGTTTTTGAAAAGATAATCATTTGTTGAATTAGATTAATTATTAATTTTGAATATATAATATTTGGTTAATTTAGATTTTTAAATCAATATAACATATTTTAAAATAAATTATAAATGGAAATTATCAAATAAGTATTGCCAAAATCCCAGGACATCACATTCCTCCCCCCTTAAAAGAATTTCGTCCCCGAAATTAGAAGCAAAGATAATTTAATAATTCCATACAGATTTTATATTTTAAAATAGCAACAAATGCTATCAACCATACTAGAAACCATAATCATCCAATTCAAACAATCAATACTAACTATGCAAACAAAATTCTGGACAGAATTTCCTTGAGTTTCCCAGGTACAAACACCGGGATACTTGCTCTACAGAATCTAAAACTAGCTGCTCTATTTAGATCTAGAACTCCTATAAATCTAGATCTACAATCTAAACAGGATACCGGATCACAGAAAATCCGATCAACTTCCAAATCTCCATGATCTGCTAGTTCTAAACCAGTGATAGATCAAACACTTATCTCTTAAGAGAATACTAAAAGATTCCCATACACTGTTGAGCTAGCTTCCCATCTTATCCAATCTCATCACTCTTATGATCGGAGAAAACTTATCCAAGAATTAAATATCCGACTTCGAATTCTCTTCGTCTCTTGTCCACAACCTCTGCTGATCCTGGATTGCCCTCAACCTTCCTGATCAACCAAACTTCACAGATGCTTCTCAAATCAAAACTGGATCAAGAATGAGATGACCTCTTGATTCTACTCAACAAGATGATTTTCCCAAAATCCATCGAAATCCAAAACACCAATCTACCATACAAGCATCATGAACTTCAAACTAGCTTCTCCTATCCAGAAAACAGAACAGATGCTCTTGACATCCAAGCCTTCATATCCCGAAAGAACTTCCTGAGAAAACCTTAAATCCAAGAAAACACAAATCCTTCAATGAATCCGAGTTGCTTCTATTTTGGGATAGCTGCTGCCATGCTTCCGCTGCACAACTCTGATCCGAAGAAGATGAGAAACTTTTAATGAACACGAGCACAAACTTGATCAACTCATCAAGAAACATTGTCCATCAAGTTCCATAAAAGCTTAATGACCTATCCGATTTGGTCACAAATACTACAACAACAATCCATTCGGAAACTAGATCCAATCAATCCTGATTTCTCACAAAAATCCTTTCGCCTGGAATCCTTTCTCCACTAGTTCAAATCACCAGGAAATCCAAGAACCAAATCGAAACAGAACTCCATCTCCCGATGTGGACAAACTCCTTTGACTTCCTCAAAAATATCCAGAAAGTCTCAAACCACCTCTATAGCTCCAACATCTTTATAGATGTCTCAAACTAAAGCAAAGATTACTAAAAGAACTTCTAAACCATCGCGAGTCACTTTTGCGATACTACCCAGTTCGGATTCCAAAGAAACTATTCTCTCTTACAAAACAGAACAACTTAAGCCCTTCAAAAGAAAAAACTGATGGTCCACCTCAACCACAAACACCTTACCCAGCTGAGTTTTCGGAAGAAAAAGAAACAAGCCTTCACCATATGCCCGATCTACTGATAGAAGAATCTCAAAAGACTTCTAAACCATCGAAGAAACAGACCACACAACTACTTCCGAACTCCACCTCTAGGATACCGCTGAGCTAAAAGATCTTCCTGATAGCACATTCAACACCTCTGAGCTGCCCTTGCTACCACAGACCTCCTATCCAAAAGCTCCCTGAATCCCAAAACTATATCAACCAACTCCATAAAAAGAGTCTTCAAGATGAGCAGAAATCTCTCAAGAAACTCGGGCTTCAGAACGAACACAAACACATAGCTGAACTGAGTCTCCCACTTCAATACAGATAAGTCTCCTTCCTATGGTTTCCAAAAAAAAAATTACTTTCTTCAGCTCTTCCAACTGATCCAAACTCTAGAAAAATCCGCTCGCACGAGCACAATCCAATCTTATACTCCAAAGATAAATTTCGAACCTTTAAAAGATTTACTTCAGAGATCGATGAAATCCATACACCAAGCTGCCAAACTTACTCAAGATGCTCAAAACTGTCTTGGCAGATACTATCCCAACCTCAAGTACTCGGACTTCTTCCATCAATAGTCGTGCTATACACACCACTATCTCTCATACTTCTAAAACTTATGTTGGCAAACCCGAACAGGTAACCCAACAAAATAGGTAGGAATAAACAGATATATATATATATATATATATATATATATAGTCAAAATTACAAATACGCTCTCTCAAAGAAGACACCACTCCAGAGTCTAGGTATTCGCTCAACCTAGCGCTCTGATACCACAGTGTAACGACCCGCCTTTCATACCACAGAAAGACGCATCATTAAGAAGAAAGGGATAGAGCAGAGGAAAGAAAGAAAAGAAAGAACCAAACAACATCGGAATCTCATAGAGGAATGAACAAATTATATTAATCAAATAAAATATTACATAGTATCATATTCATCAGAGTTATACAGCTCATACGAAACAAACTAGACAGTTATAACACTTTTCTAGATATTACAACTCAAGTACATCACAGAAACAGAAACAACTCAAACACAATGGAAAACTCTCTCTCTCTCTCTCTCTATATATATATATATATATATATATATATATATATATCTACATGCTGAAGCCACCTGCTCCATATCTCTTCCAGAACTCGACAAAGCAAACCTGAATCACTTGACTACTCATACGTAATATGAGTAACCAAGAGTTTAATAAAATAGAAAATAAACACTCTGGTCAGACAGGGGTCCGGTGTGAGTAAATGGTTAAAAGTTGCTTAACTTTTGAAAATCCTTTGAAAACAAAGGCATCACGTAAGACTCCCCACAAATAAACATGGGTAAGTTTTTACCTTACACTAACCAAAACATTTGATAGGAAATCCAGTGATATTATAATAGGGTCTAGGGTTTTTAAAATAAAATACAGAAATAGCTGGAAAGCTTACATCTCACGTTCCAACAAAGTTGGGCAAAATTAAAACCGTACAAGCGCTTATTGGATTTTGGATTCTATACAATGGCAGGGCTACTGGGGTACCGCCTGTCACAGTACGTGGCCTAGATCATCGTACCGAGGAGCCACCCTAACTCCCCTGCAACACAAAGCCGAAACCATTCCTTACTGGACAGTCCCGAACAAGACCACCCCGGCAGTTGTCATGATCAACTGCCCCACACAGCCGAAATAAAAGGGACCTCTAGACAGGGGTAAATCTTGCTCTCCAGTGGGGGCTACCCACGAAGCCTTGCTGCACCTCCCCTGTTTTTGCCATTCCCGGTTGATGAGGCTTGAGGCTGCGATTACCTTTATAGAACACATCTATCTTAGAATGCTCATCGTCCACTTGACGATGTTCTGAAAGCATTCAATCCATACAAGTTCGTTCCGGGTTCGAACGAAACCGAAGGCACTATCTCGTTACACTCATTTTGGAATCACCCTCAGAGTTAACGACAATAACCCTTGCACTCTTAATCACCATCTCGAACCTATAAGCACTATTTCCGTCAAACTCATCACGGAATCAACCCCAGAGTTATACTGACGAATAGTCCTTACACCTCGAGTCTTCTTGCACTCCCCTTAGATTCACGACCTAACGTTTAACTTGGATCGATGTGGTTTTCGGAATTCCAAATTTGGAAACCCGATCTCATCGAATACAAATGCCATCTTCATGTCCAAGTGATTTAAGTTTAACGATTTAATTCAATTTAAATATTGAATTCACACAGCATCATTCACAGATAAATACCACACATTTATCATTGATATATCAAATATCATACCACAGAATATCCCAACATACCATCGAATAGATATCAACCAAACCAGATATTCTACAAACAATCATACACAAACAGGCATCATAAATTACTTTATAATTAATTTAATCATCTTAAATTAAATTAACTACTTGAGAATTAAATAACTAATCCTGCTTAAACAATCATTAATTAATTACAATTAATTAATTAATCACCCTTTAATCATCTACATAATCCAATTAATTAATCTTCAACTACAGATTAACTATCCTTTAATCATATTCTTAATTAATCAATTAGATTAATTATTCTTTAATTATACTATGTGCTTAGCCTTTAAATTAATTACACAGATTAATTTATCTTTAATCATTAATTAATCTTAACTAATTTCTAATTTATTAATAAACAATAATAATTACAAAAATTCTTATTTAGTTACATTAATTAATTTTATTACTTCTTTCTCACTTCATTGATTAATTATCTCATAATTAATCACCTTTATTAATTAATTTAACAATTAATTATTCATTAATTACATTTATTAGTGACCTCTAATTAATTTATTAATCAATCTTTCTCAAAATTACATTTAATTATTAATTATAAAATTAATTACAATTATTAATCAAACCTGATTAATCACAATCAGTAATTAACTTCCTTAATTACTTTACTAATTAAACCAACACCTTGATTAATTACATTAATCAATTCTTTAATTACACTGAGTAATTATCTCTTAATTACTTCCCTTAAGTAATTATACATCTTTAATTAGTATCCATCAAGTAATTTCCTTAATTAATTACATTCAGTAATTATTCATAAATTACTTCGTTAAGTAATTACACATCTTTAATTACATTAAGTAATTATACTTTATCCCATCATTAAGTAATTCCTTTTCAATTAATTAAACTTAATTAAATAACTAAAATTAACCGTACTTAACTTAATTAATTACACTGAGTAATTAATTACTTTAATTACTTCATTAAGTAATTATATTTAAATAATTCTTATTAATCATTTAGTAAGTAACTTCTTAATTACTTATTAAATAATTATTTCTTAATTAATTAAACTTGATTAATTAATTTTTAATTAAGTAATTAATTACACTTAATCAATTACTCAACTAATTTACCTTAATTTAATTACTTACATTAACCATTTAAGTAAATTAAGTAATTTACTTTAACTACCCTTATAATAAAACTTAATTAAAAAAAACCAAACATTTTATTAACATAAATCAATTAAATATTTAAATTCGAAAACTTATATTTAGTTTATACAAAAACATTATCTTTTAATTTATCATTATTAAATTCCTTTCCTTAATCACATTCAAATCACTTCAAATACAATTTTATTATCACATCATTATCAAAACAAAATTGGAAACAAACTATTTTAAAAACAAAAGTTTAAATTAAAAATCCAAACTTTAAACTAAAATTCTTTTATAGCCAAACATTCATTCTTAATAAACTAATTTAACACTTTGTTTAACATCAATTTTCTTTTAAATTTAAAACTTCATTTTTATAAAGTACAAACCTGGTTTTAAACAAACAAACTATTTTAAAAAAAAACAAATTTAACTTAACTTGTTTTAACCTAAAGTTAAATTAAAACATTTTAAAGATATTTAAAACTATTTAAAACTTCATTTAAAAACTTAGTTTGCTTTAATTACAGCAATTTCAATTTGCAGTAAAAAAAACAATAGGAACAAAATCCTGGAATCTCAAACTCTCAAGACCAAATCCCCGCGACCTCCTCCTACAACTCCGAGTCACACGCGAATGAAACACGATACTAAAGTCGAGCAAACCACCGAAAACCCATGGCCAACCACACTTCCCAAACCAAAACTGCTGCACAATACATAGCTCGTGCACGTGCACGATAGTATCGGCCAACGGCGATCAACTTCGGCATACCCCACAAGTCGGCTTTGACCTCGGCAACCCCCTCGACACCCTCAATTGAAGGAAACGCCACTGCATCAAAATACGAGCAACAGCCTCCTCAATCAAAAAACAAATGAACCACATCCTTCACCGCCAATGGAGAAATCCACCACCGGAGACCACGGTTTCACTTCCAAAGCCACCCTGCACTTCGACAACGCGATCCCCCTCCATGCAATCCACCGCGAGGCATTAACGACGACGGACCCAAGTTGTTTCCGACCACTAACAGAAAACTACACTAAACCCTACTCTGCCCCTTCACGGCCACCACGGTCGACATAAAAATTAACCACTATTTTTCTCGCATCACCCAGAACCAAGACCTCCTCCCTGTCGAAGCTCGCCATCCACTTTGCAGCAGTTCAATAGAATTTGACTAATAACCCAATATAGGTAATTTATAATTCCTCTCTGAATACCAAACTATAAATTACAAACTTTCTTTTAAAATTCATGATTTTGTGCATTCATTCAAGTTATATGATTCGAATTTTAAATTACTGAGATTGATTTCTACCCAATTTCAAAATTTCACTGTAAATTCAATATTACAGTATATTTGATAAATGTAAATATTTAAGTTTATTTCTAAACTCAGGATTACTTTGATATGATCAATTTCTTTCCAAAGATTACTAATGGTTAACTTGGGAGATAGGAATTTTCTTATAAAACTAAATCATGAATAAGAACAGAGTTTCTAAAAAAAACATGTTTACAGGCAGTCAAAACTGTTTAAATAAATATATATTCAAGTTTGTACAGCACAAATCTGATTCAAGATGGAAATTCCAAGCAACAATATGATTATAACATCATTATATCCAACATGCAAGCATAGATAAAATATTAAAAATTCCACAAATCAACATATAAAGGATTAAAACTGTTTTTAAAAAAGAAATTTACTCACCTAGATTAGGAGTAGAGAATAGCTTTATTACTGCATTTTTCTCTGGAATTTGAATTTGCTGTATTTCATTTTACTGGAATTTGCTTTACGTCCTGCTGTTGAAATTGAATTTTTCTTTTGCATGTTCTTCAGATTCTGTAGATTTCCAGTTGAGTTTGTAATTTGGATCTGGATTTGAAAAGCTTCAGGTCTACTTTGATTACAGGTTTGTATTTGTTTTTTTCCTCTTTTTTCTGTTTTCAGCTTGAAGTTTTGCATTTGAATTCTTCTTGCATTTGATTCCTTTCTTATTTTTATTTTAGTTGAAGAGAAAATTAAAGAATGTTTTCGCTGAAGGAAATAGACAACAGATCTTTTCCTTTCTAAATTTTAATTAAAACAAAACTTTCTTTTTAAAATAAAGAAGCCACTTGTTACAAGAATGAACCACGTGTTAACAAATGTCAAACCCCCTTCATCATCTTGTAAACAAGTGTATTTTATAATTTCTCATGATGCCATGTGTTTTAAAGATTGCATTAATTACTTGTTTAAAAAAATGAATTAAACCTTAATTACAAATTTTAACTAAATACTCATGTTATATATATATATATATAACTTACGAAATGTATTTAACTTTGTGTTAAATTTATAATTATTTTAAAACTCACTTTTCCACAAATAAGTTTTAAAAGAAGAAACATTCATTTAAATTTTATTTTAAAGTTTAAACTAAAGTTATTATAGCTATATTGATATTATAATTAAAAATCTAAATTTGTTTTCAAAAATCAATTTAAAGAAAACAATTTAAACTTTTATAACAATGTACTATTTTTGCAAGCTATTATTCTTTTTAAATAAAAATAAAATTTTCCTTTAAGTGTTTATAAATAAAATTTTAATTTTAAATTGCTTTTGGAAAACATTTTATTAAATCAAATCAAAAACTTTTGCAAATTACTATAAAAACTTATGTATATTAAAATTTGAAAGCATATCTTCTGTTTAAGTTTAACCCATTATTTTCTATTTAAAATAAATATACCCAAATATAAACATTCATTATAAATAGAACATCTTAAATATTAGCTTCAGAAATTATTTGAATTTCAAAACAAAACTCCAAATCACAATATATAAACATATATATATATATATATATATTATAATTTGAAAATATTTTTATTAAATTTAAATTGAAACAATTTCCTTATTACAATGTGTACGTATATATATTACAAATAGAATATTTTTGTTAACTTAAAAAGGTCAACTATTATTAATTACACATATATATATTATTATTATTTGAAAAGAATAAATATTCAAATTAAATTATCATTATTACCGAGTTTTTGAAAAGATAATCATTTGTTGAATTAGATTAATTATTAATTTTGAATATATAATATTTGGTTAATTTAGATTTTTAAATCAATATAACATATTTTAAAATAAATCATAAATGGAAATTATCAAATAAGTATTGCCAAAATCCCAGGACATCACAGTACGGATTTCCTTTCAAAAGCAGTTGTGCAATTACACCCTCCGTTTCAAGGCTACGAGGTACACCCTCCAGAATTTCTATCATCTGGGTAGAGATACTTGATTTCCGGGCCACAAGTTTACCCAATTGATTTACCAAGGCTACAATCACACATTTTCTCTCTTGATTGATTTCCAAGGCTACAATCACACCTTTTCTCGCTTAATAGACTACAAAGAAGTCTATATCTCTGGATAGCACTGAGAATCTTGTAGAAATAGTGATAGAGAATCAAACTAGAAGTGATCGAGTTCGATTCAATGTTGATTTCGGCAGAGTAATGGTAAGAATATGTATTAAGAAATGTGGAAGAAGAAGAGGAGTGAAAAACCAGAAAATCTGATATAAAATTCGTTGAAACTAACCCCTATTTATAGAAGAACAACAGTCATGTCCATTCATGAAGAGTTATGGCGAATAGACACTTCTTTTGATATTTAAATTTTGAATTCAACTGACACCATGCCGACATGGTTACCCTAGGCATGTCGACATCCCAAAGCAATTTTTGGTGATTTGATTTTCTTTGAAAATAACCTTTATCTTATATTAAAACTATTTTAAACTTTACAAATATACTTGACTATAGTTAAAATTCATAAGTAAATATAGAGAATAATATATATAGATTTTAACTATAATTTTATATTTAAATTTAAGTATAAAAGTTAATATATAATTCAAAAAGATAGTTTAAAATCAGGAGTAATTTGACTTTGAAATTAAAGATATTTTGAGGCTAAAATTATTTAAAATCAGGATAGAGGGTTTTGATGTTTTTAAAATGAAAGTTTTGAAATCATTTAGAAAACGAGATAATTTTATAAAATCATTTGAATTAAAATTAGTGGATACAAAACAATGTTCCATTAGATTTTCGTAGGTTCCATCGTACTTAGGGTTCCATCCCTTTAATAGGCTCGAAGTGGATTCCATTCCACGAATAAATTGGATTTTAAGATGCTAGTGCTTTTCTACGAGTTTTAACAAAAAATCCTAATAAAAATACTTATGCTAGAAATCTTGAACTCTTGATAATCTTGATACTCATGAGTCTTCTATCTCGATATCTTGAATCACTATACTGTACAGTCTTCATTCTTGGTACCTACATGGTTAAATCCTGCATATGCATATATATCTAAAATTATAATGTCAGTATTTATATTTTATAATCTATTCTAAGATTATTGTCATCAAAACCATCATATCACGGACTAACAATTTATACCTTTGAAAAATGTTTGCAAATACTTCAAAAATGATTCATAAGTGTTTAAACTTGTCTCGACAAAGTTTGGATATGAATCTCAAAATATGCCAAAAATTTGGCGCGTC
The DNA here is from genome assembly GCA_030765085.1 of Allium cepa. Lineage (NCBI taxonomy): Eukaryota > Viridiplantae > Streptophyta > Magnoliopsida > Asparagales > Amaryllidaceae > Allium > Allium cepa. The sequence goes on along the minus strand of CM060935.1, from coordinate 437,296,046 downwards.
GCGTAGCGGTAGTTCGCGTTTTCGTGTCAAAAGTTCAAATGAACATACGAAGTGGAATATAGTTCGAAATTCTTCGAAGTAAGAATTTTCTGAATCCTTATATCCATATCTTTCATAAAAAAAATCAAGATTTCATCTTGTATATTTTGAAATATGGAAAAATTAATTTTCAAGAAAAATCCAGTTTTTGCACTAAATGACCAAAGTTGGAAATTGATGAAATTAGTATATAAAAAGTATGAAATAAATTATAGAAATCTTTCAAAATATTTAAAAGTGATTTAAGTTGACAAGATGAATTTCTAAATGATATAAAAGTTGTTTTGAAGAATATAGCTTTTAAATCACTTTTTGCAACACTTTTTGCAGTGCTTTTCAATAACTTTTGAAATAAAGTTTGAAACTTAACAATTCTTTCCCAAATCCTTAGTAAATGTTTTTAAGTGAATAATAAAGCATTTCAAAAGGAAGTTGAACAATTTGAACATTATTTCAAAGATGGTTAAACAAATAGTTAAGTGATTTAAAAAGGGAAAATGAGTATGCAGAAACGACTAGTACATGTGTCCCGCCCGTGAGATCTAAAAGTGGAAATAAGGTGTACAATTAAGGTTAGGGATGGAGCAACCAATGCCCTGAGCTTACTTGGCCTCAGTTTTCTTTTTTAGGCGAGGGGTGGAACATATCGAAAGGAAAGCCCAGATGCTCAACTTGGATTTTATAGAAATAATCTTTTTATACTCATTATTAAAATCCAAAGAGGGAATTTGTCATATTCGTGGAATTTAAAAGGCGATCTCACCGTTATTCTGCCCATAGCACTTGTTGAACACGGAAGTTGATTTTGGATAAAAGTAGGATGATTTCTATTATCCTATTTTCTCAAAAGATACTCTTTAAAAATGATTTGTGAAATATTCAAAAAGAGGTTTGAATGATTTCGTATTCACTAAAAGAATATTTTGAAAAAATATATATCTCTCAAAGATATTTCAGTAAGGAAAAATGAATGAATCGAAAAACAAACACCTAATTACATCATTTTTATCGATGATTGGATTTCGAAGGAACGGGTCGGATTTGGTTAATTCCTATCCGAAAACCACTTCGAACAAGTTTATGTATTCGAAGAATGAAGATGTTTAAAGACAGAGATATTGAGATGAATAATAACGAGGGACTACTTGTTGATTAATTGGGGATAAACTCCCGATGCACTATATTGTGGCAGTGGTATCTTTGTTATGAAAAACCACAAAACCACAAGGGCTTCTCGCCTAGTAATGGCCGAGGAAAGTGCCTTCGGCTTCGTTCGGTCCTAGAACGAACTTGTATGGATGAATGTATGACCTTGCACTCCAAATCATAATGAGTGGTTTCTATAAAAGTATATCAGTCGGTGGTGGAGAAGACACATTCTCTTAGCTTAACACCCTTTCCCGAGACATACGAGCTCAGGAAGTTATACGTTTGTAGAAATCAGTCGTGTGAATGTGGAATGGTAATGTGGCATTCAAAGTGAAAGAAGATGTGCTATGTGAAAAGGTAATCGAAACCTCGAGCCTCATCAAACGGAAATGACCAAAACAGGGTTAGATATAGCAAGGCTAAGTGGGTCATTCCCAATTAGGGTATGATCATTCCCTTCTAGATATATTTCTTCCCGCTATGACGTTCGGGATGTAAATTAATGTGGATGTATGCGAAGAGAGCTCTTGGATAAAGGTCAGTAACGACCGGGGATGACATATTCGGTACTATCTAGTTATAGAGATAGGCTGGTCTTGTATTGGTAGAGGAGCTTTGTGATGGTTCCTGGAGATATCCATCTAGAGGTGTACCCATCGGAAGGTAGTCCCTTCACCTGGTCATTTGTATGGAAATCTATTCTCCAATAAGAACCTTCGGGCTTGATTATAAACCTATTATGCTGGAATTTAATCAATGTAACAATTTCGGCTAAGACTAATAAGTTTATTTGAAAATATTTTCAAAGAATGTCATTAAAATAATATTCCTAAATTTTGCGTAATAAAGAGTTTTGGTTATCATAAGGTAAAAAGCCGTTCCGTGTTTATGTGCGGTGTGGTCTTATGAGATACCTTTTTGTTTTCAAACATCGTACTTTGAGTTCTCACACCATCCCATGACCCGGAGTTTGTTTTTCCCTTTAAACTCTGGGTGCCCTATTGTTCGGGCAGCCGCGTAGTCAGGATACCTTAGGAGCATTTTGGAGCATGTTGGGGAGCATTTTGGACAAGTATTTTGGAGCGATGAAGCTGAAGTACCTTATGTAGTTATCTACCCATTTTCCGCTGTGTTATGTAGTATGTATTTCTAGCATATATACGGACAGACGGTTAGAACTATCTTGCTAGATTTGTATTTGACTCTGATCATTATGTATAATTATAAATGTTGAATGCGATGTGAGATTCTATTATTCTATTATCTTCTATCTTTATTTCTTTTACACCCTGATAATCTGCCTCCCCAGCACTTGGATTTACGGCATGTGAATACCGTGGATGTACTCGTGTCGATTTCTGAGGGTCGAGGAGATGGGTCGTCACATTTGGTATCAGAGCTGAAGGTTAAGTAAGAACCTTGGTTTTGTTGGGGTATGACTCATTACAGATAGGGTTAGTAATGCCCTAGAATGAGTTTAGTCTGAGAGAGCGCATAATTAAAACTTCTAATTTGAATAAGTATATTCATACTGTAGAGCATTCCCTAAGATATCTCATCTATATACCCTAAAGATCTTTTTCTTACTATATACAGATAGTAGAAAATGAGTGGAAGAAGGGTATGAGGTAGCGGAGGAAGTAATGCCACAAATGGTCAAACTCCCACAGCTACAGTGGTCGAGGAAGTAGTAGTTCCGGTACCGCCCCAAATTAACTTTGCAACTTTATGCAAGAACTATACCATCCTTGGTGGTAAACCTTTCAAAGGAACAGAAACCATCATTGAAGTACAATCTTGGATCTGCTCTTGTGAAAGAATTTTCAAAGGACTGAATATTGAAGATGAGCAGAAGAGATTCTTAGCCTCTTGGCAACTACAAGAAGGAACTCTAGTTTGGTGGGAATCTATTACTTAGAGTGAGTCAGAAGACGATTTATCTTGGGAACGATTCAAAGAAATTCTAGAGGAGCAGTATATGCCAGAAGCAGGAAAATCCCGTCTTTATCGAAATTTCGTAGATTTTAAGCAGGAGAAGGAAATGTCGTTTGAGGAGTATGCTAACAAGTTTAACAAATTATCTCGTTTTGGGCCTGGATTGATAGATACGCCCCTAAAAAAGAATAAAATGTTTATTTTTGGAATGAAGAAGCAATACCATGTCAGAATGATTGGGCATGTGAAAGAACCATTTGTAGACTTAATAGACATAGGATACAGATATGAAGCTTTGGATAAGATAGATCCACATGTAGTACAAGAAAGCAACAAAAATAATTGGAAAAAGAGGAAGTTCAATGGCAAGAAGCAGTGGCAGGGAAAACCTAAAGGAGGATCTCAGGATAACCGCTTTAAAAATATCACTTGCTATAATTGCCAACAAAAGTGCCACCTATCAATTCATTGTAGAAAATCCAGAACTCAAAGAACTCAAGGATCAACACCAAGAAGCTGCTTTAGTTGCCATCAATCAGGACACTTGATTAAGGATTGTCCCTTAATGAAGAAAGGAGAACAAGCCAAAGTGTATGCGGTCAAGGATGAGCCTTCAACCTCCAAAGATGTGAAGGAAAAAGGAGTGTTGGAAGGTAATATTTTTATCAATGGTGTTTTAGTTAGAGTATTATTTGATACAAGAGCTTCTCATAGTTTATTTCCAAAACAACGGTAGAAGAATTTGAACTTGAACCTAAAATTGTTAACGACCCTATCTGCGTAACGAATCCTATAGGAGGTTCCACTAATCTTCGTATGCACTGTGAAAAAGCCCCAATTTCCTATCCTCCCCATCACTTTCCTTTTGATCTTTTCGTCTTAGATTTTATTGGATTCGAAATTTTACTTGGTATGGATTGGTTAACTAAAAATGAAGCTATTCTAGATTGTTTGAAAAGAACAGTTGCTGTGAAAACAAAGTTAGGGAAAATCATAGAAATACCTTGTGAAAGTCCTAGTCCAAGAAGGATAGTTTTCTGTATGCTTTGGATACATCCCAGACAGGATTAGAAACAATACCCATTGTTAAAGAATTTGCAGATGTCTTTGAGGAAGTAAAAAGTTTGCCCCCACACCGAGAAATCGAATTCCGTATTGATTTAGTTCTTGGTGCGATGCCAATTAAACAACAAGATAGAAGAATGGCTCCGAAAGAAAGGGATGAGTTGAATAACCAAATCCAAGAGCTATTAAAGAAAGGACTGATAAGACCCAGCCGTTCAAGTTGGGGATCAGCCATAGTTTTTGTTGCTAAGTAAGATGGATCTTTGAGATTGTGTGTAGACTATTGAGATCTAAATAAGAAAACCATTAAGAACAAGTATCCTCTACCCTGAATAGATGACTTGTTTGACCAGTTACATGGAGCTCTAGTTTTCTCTAAAATGGACCTAGCTATGGATTCCATCAGTTAAGGACCGCAGAAGATTGCATCCATTTAACTGCATTCATAGGTCCAAATATTTTCTACGAGTGGTTGATTATGCCTTTTGGGCTGACTAATGCAACCACTTATTTTGTTGACCTTATGAATAGAGAGTTTAGAGACGTGCTAAACAAATTCGTGTTAGTCTTTATAGATGATATCCTCATCTACTCAAAAACAGAAGAAGAACACGTAAGGCAACTAGAAGCTGTGTTGGAAATATTGAGAAATAATGTATTAAAAGCCAAATTCTCAAAGTGCCATTTTTGGGAGAAGTAGGTAAGATTCCTTGGATATATAATATCAAGGGATGGAATTTCAGTAGATCCAGGGAAAGTTGCAGCTATTCAAGATTGGAAGTAGCCGCAAACTCCTAAAGAGATTCGTAGCTTCTTAGGGTTGGTAGGATATAACAAAAAATTCATTCAAGATTTCTCTAAGATTGCCTATCACCTAACGAAGTTGACAATGAAGGATGATAAATTTATTTGGACTCCTAAGTGTAAGGAAGCATTCCAAGAATTAAAGAAGAGATTGACAACCGCTCCAGTTTTAGCAATTATAAATGGAAATAGTGGATTGACCGTTTATTCAGATGCTTGTGGAGAAGGAGTCGGTGCAGTTTTAATGCAAGATGGGAAGGTGATTGCTTATGGAAGTAGACAACCGAAGACATATGAGAAGGATTATGCAACACACGACTTAGAATTATTAGCCATTGTGTTCGCTCTAAAGATATGGAGACATTATTTGTTGGTTAAGAATCTTTCATAGTTTGTTTCGATAAAACTTTGAATTGACCATAGTAAATAATATTCCATCTTTTAGGTGAAAATTTCAAACTCTTCATGGACCACAAATCTTTGAAGTATTTTTTCACCCAGAAGGATTTGAACATGAGACAGCAACGCTGGTTAGAATTTCTTGCGTCATATGATCTAGACATTCTATATACACCCAGGAAAGCCAACGTAGTAGCTGATGCATTGAGTATGAAGTTAGCTACTATTTCTTATTTGGTAGTAACTCTTATGGAAAGGATTGTCAATAAACAGGGAGAAAATAAATGATTTGAGAAATACATTAAAGGGCCGAAGGAAGAAATTCAAGCTTTAAAATAGATAGCCATGGAGTATTGCGGTTAAATGGAAGAATTTGTGTTCCAGATGTTGAAAATCTTAGGCAAGAAGTATTAGCTGAATGTCACACAGCCAAACTTAGCGTTCATCCAGGGATTCATAAGATGTACAAGGACATAAGGCGTACATTTTGGTGGCGAAGCATGAAGAGGGACATATCTATCTACGTCAGTTGTTGTGAAAATTGCCAAAAAAACAAAAGTGACCAACAGAAGACGGCAACATTACTTCAACCTCTGGAGATTTCAACTTGGAAGTGGGATCAAATATCAATGGATTTCATTGATGGCTTACTCCGAACAAGGAAAGGAAATGAAGGTGTTTGGGTTATCATAGACCGATTAACCAAAAGTGCACACTTTGTTCCAGTTAAGCCAACAAGAACTACAGCAAGCCTTGTATATATATATATATATATGAAGGAGATTGTCCGATTGCATGGAGTTCTGAGCAGTATAGTAAGCGATCGTGATCCAATCTTCACTAGTCAGTTTTGGGAAGCACTACAGACAGCTTTGGGAACCAAGCTGAGTATAAGTACTGCATATTTCCCCCAAACTGATGGACATACGGAAAGAGTTAACCGTGTTTTGAAAGATCTTTTGAGGGCTTGTATTCTAGACTTTGGAGGCTTATGGGAGAATCATTTACATTTAGTAGAGTTCTCCTATAATAATAGCTATCAAGCTAGTATCGGCATGACACCGTATGAAGCTTTGTATGGTCGTTCATGTAAATCACCAGCATGTTGGATAGAAACTGAAGATCGTTAGTGCTTGGCCCAGATATGATACGAGAAGCTTCAATGAAAGTTGATATGATTAGAAAGAAGTTAAAAGAAGCCCAAAGTAGACAGAAGAGTTATGCAGACCGAAGGCGTAGAAATCTGGAATTCTCAGTTGGAGATTCAGTCTTTTTGAAAGTCTCTCCAATGAGAGGAGTAGTAAGATTTGGAAGAGCTCGAAAGTTAGCACCACGATATATTGGACCTTTTTCCATTCTCGAACGAATTAGCCCACTAGCATATCGAGTACAATTGCCTAAAAGATTTTCTGGTGTACATAATGTTTTTCACGTATCGAATTTGCGGAAGCATATATATGACCCAGAACAAATCATAGAAACAGTTGCTCAGGATGCATTGGAGATAGAACCAAACTTAGCAGTTATTAGAAGACCCGTTCGAATCATGGATCAAGATGAGAAACGATTAAGAAGGAAGGTTGTAAGGTTGGTAAAAGTTCAGTGGAGCCGGGATTCTGATGATTGCACATGGGAAACAGAAGATAGAATGAGAAAAGCATACCCCGAGTTTAGGATCGATGTATAAACTTTATCTATCATTTGAGTTACTCACCGCATGTGGTGTAGTCGCTAATTGTATATATTCCATCTTATTGAATATATACACCTTTTGAGCTATTTTCTTCTTATCTAATTTCGAGGACGAAATTCTATTAAGTATGGGAGAATGTAGCGACCCAAAATTTAACCACTTCAAAATATAATATTTAAAGTGATTTTTAATATAAAATATAAATGGTTTTATGATTCAAATAATATTACATAGATTTGGAAATAGAAATATACATTAAATAGTAATATTTGCTTATATCGACAAAAGTGACAAAATCCTGATTTTAGAAAAGTAAGTTTCAGCGGTTAAATAAATTATTTTAATTAATTTATGAGTCTTCATATTTTAAATGACATTATATAAATTTATTTTTGGAATTTGATTTACATAAATAAATAGTTTAACTACAGCGTCAAAATATAACCATAGAACATTTTGTCAAAAATCAATGTTTTGATGATTTAAAGTTGTCGCAACATTATTGCACCTTTATGTATACAATTAAATAAATATGATAACATATAAAGATAGTTCACAATTAACTAAACAAGGTTACTTTTAGTAATTACACTTAGAAAATTCTAGAAAGTAATTAGCAAAAGTAAACTAAAGAAGACAAAATACATGTCACGTCAAAAGTGACATAAAGTAAAGAAAAGTGACATAAAGTAAATGAATGTGACATAAAGTAAAGTAGTCATTCTTATTCTTTACCTAATTCTAAAGTATTTGAATTTTAAAAGTGTGGTGTGATGTGGATGGTAAGTTTTGAATCTAATAAGTTCACTTAATTCTTATGGAAGGTTATTTAAGTAAAAACACAAATCTATATTTTATTCTCAAATATTTTCTATAAATACATACCCACTTTCTCACTTTCTTTCACACTTCTTCTTCTCAAAATTTCAACCTTCTTCTTACCTCCTTTAATGGCTTTCGACCTTAACAAAGTTATGCCAAAATATTTCCAAAAATAAAATAAAGAAAATATTGACAAAACACCGTCCGAACCACTTCAAACTCCTCCTCCTTACTCACATTGCTCAAGCCTCCCTCTTTCTCCATTTGGCCAAGCACTGCTAGCCTTCCATATGCCAAGGCGAGCCATATAAGTAGAAGCGTTCAAGGGATCGTAAGCTAAAAACGTCAAGTAGCGAAGCAATAGCCGATTTTACGTTCGCCAAAACCAAACAATGTGAGAACTCTAAATTGTTAAGTAGGAAATATTTATATGATGTTTTACAAGTTATAAATATTATTTGGATGTTAATAATGATGTTTGATATGTGTTAAAAAAAGAAAGCAACCACCTTTAAGTCATTTGCAAAAGTTAGTAAGCAAATATGTACATAAATGACACTTATATGACATCGTATTAAAAATATTGTTAAATTGATATGCAAGTTCATATGATATATTAGGATAAGTTAAAATGATTATAAATATTGTTTTGGATGTTCATTAGTTGTATATTGATTATATATGTTGGTACAAGTCACGGATTTACACGACGTATAATCACATGGAAATCACTTTTCAAAAGAAATGAAATGTGATATGGAATCATTTATACCTTTGAAAAATGTTTGCAAATAATTTAGAAATGATTCCTAAGTGTTTAAACTTGTCTCGACAAATTTTGGATATGAATCTTAAAATATGCCCAAAATTTGATGCATCGCGTAACGGTAGTTCGCATTTTCGCGTCAAAAGTTCAAATGAACATACGAAGTGGAAAATAATTCGGAATTCTTCGAAGTAAGAATTTTACGAATCCTTACATCCATATCTTTCATAAAATAAGAAAATCAAGATTTCATCTTGTATATTTTGAAATATGGCAAAATCAATTTTCAAGAAAAATCCAGTTTTTGCACTAAATGACCAAAATGGAAATTGATGAAATTAGTGTTTTAAAAGTATGAAATAAATTCTAAAAATCTTTCAAATTTTTTTAAAAGTGATTTAAGTTGAAAAGATGAATTTCTAAATTAGATAAAAGTTGTTTTGAAGAATATAGCTTTTAAAGCACTTTCTGCAACATTTTCTGCAGCGCTTTTCAATAACTTTTGAAATAAAGTTTGAAACTTAATAATTCTTTCACAAATCCTTAGTAAACGTTTTTAAGTGAATAATAAAGCATTTCAAAAGAAAGTTGAACAATTTTAACATTATTTCAAAGATGGTTAAACAAATAGTTAAGTGATTTAAAAGGGAAAATGAGTATGCGGAAACGACTAGTACATGTGTCCCGCCTGTGAGATTTGAAAGTGGAAACAAGGTATGTAACTAATTTTAGGGATGGAGCAACCAATTCTCTGAACTTATCTGGCCTCAGTTTTCTCTTGTAGGCAAGGGGTGGAACATATCGAAAAGAAGGTCCGGATGCTCAACTTGGATTTTATAGAAATAATCTTCTTATACTCATTATTTAAATCCGAAGTGGGAACTTGTCCTGTTCGTGGAATTTAAAAGGTGATCTCACCGTTATTCCGTCCATAGCACTTGTTGAATATGGAAGTTGATTTTGGATAAAAGTGGAATGATTTCTATAATCCTATTTTCTCAAAAGATACTCTTTAAAAATGATTTGAGAAATATTCAAAAAGGGGTTCAAATGATTCCGTATTCACTAAAAGAATATTTTGAAAATATATATCTCTCAAAGATATTTTAGTAAGGGAAAATGAATGAATTGAAAAACAATCATCTGATTACATCATTTTTATCGATGATTGGATTTCGAAGGAACTGGGGTCGGATTTGGTTAATTTCTATCCGAAAACCACTTCAAACCAGTTTACATGTTCGAAGAATAAAGATGTTTAAAGACGGAGATATTGAGACGAATAATAACGAGGGACTACTTGTTGATTAATTGGGGATAAACTCCCGATGCACTATATTATAGCAGTGGTCTCTTTGTTATGGAAAACCTCAGAACCACAAGGGCTTCTCGCCTAGTAATGGCCGAGGAAAGTGCCTTCGATTTCGTTCGGTCCCAGAACGAACTTGTATGGATGAATGTATGACCTTGCATTCCAAATCATAATGAGTGGTTTCTATAAAAGTATATCAGTCGGTGGTGGAGAAGACACCTTCTCTTAGCTTAACACCCTTTCCCAAGACATATGAGCTCAGGAAGTTATACGTTTGTAGAAATCAGTCGTGTGAATGTGGAATGGCAATGTCGCATTCAAAGTGAAAGAAGATGTGCTATGTGAAAAGGTAATCGTAGCCTTGAGCCTTATCAACCGAAAATGGCCAAAACAGGGTTAGATGCAGCAAGGCTACGTGGGTCATTCCCAATTAGGGTATCATCATTCCCTTCTAGATATATTTTTTAACAACCCGCATATTTATCGATTTTATATTTAAATATTTTATCGTTCGTCGGATTTTGGTCCGAAGAGCTACTTTTTGCAAACAGTCGAATTGGGACTTGAGACCACCCCCATTGAGTTCAAAATGACGTTTGCGACCTTTTTGAGTATAAACTTCGATATGTTTGGAGATAGTAGAATTTTGACCTTTTTCACTTAGGGCTTTGATTTGGGCTGAACCCATTAGCCACTTACTAACTCAGTCCCAACCCACTCCAACTCTTCATTACTTCATTTCATATTCCTAACACTCAAGCTCAAGCAAAAATGGAGGAAGAGAATGGGAATTAGAAACTCCAAGCCCTAGTTCTTGCTAGCTCAAGTTCTTGCTCCAAAATCAAAGAGAACCCATTAGTAAGCATCTCCTTCTTCTTCTCCAACTCATTCTCTCTTTGATTTCAGAAAATTCCTAAACCTAATTTAGGAAATGTTTCTCTTTTAAGCTTAGATTGAAGCTTCTTGAGTTGTTATTGAAGAGGAATTGATCTTAGCTTGTTTTCAAAGCTTCTCCTTCATTGATTTGGGTTCAAAGGTGAGATTTTTAATCTCACATCTAGGTCTATGATTGTCTTTGATTGTTAGGTATGAATTCCTAACACATATTCATGAGTATTCGATTTTGATTTGGATAGGTTTTGTGAACATTCCAAATTTTTAGTCTTTTGAGTTCAAATCTTCAAAAATCATAGCTTTGTTGTTTGAACTTGTTTTTGGTGATGCATCGAAGAGCTTATAGGGCCTGGTAGTCGATTTGCATAAACCCCTAGTGACCGTGCTCGCTCGATTGCATTTTGATGAAGATTGCATCTTCATTTTATAGGCTGGAAAGCAGCCTTGATGCCGGTCAGTCGACTGGACCTTTTAGTCAGTCGACTGGCTGTAGCACATAGGCATTCCGAAGGCACTAACAGAGGCTCGGGTCCTCTGTTTTCCCTGCATTCAGTCGACTGAATTTTTAGGCCAGTCGACTGACTGCAGGAAATTATTTTTTCATGCCTCTGGTCCAGTCGACTGGACCTTTTAGTCAGTCGACTGACCTGCACCTATTTGCCTAATTGTGCATATTTGTGCATATTTTTGCTTGGTTTCCAAATTCCATCGATTCGTGTTATTTCCCACTTGTTGTTGCTACGACTTTAATGACTTGTATTCTTGGAATTTTTGGGAATACACATTTTGATGGATTCAGATCGATTTCTTTTGATTTTTATTCACGTCTTTGAATGTGAATTTTGGTGGTTGATTGTTCTACAATCATTTTCGTGTTTTGTCACTTTAAAAATATAAAGGTTTCAATACTAGTAGTAAATATCAAAGCTCTTTCCTCAAACGATTTCAATTCTATTTTAATACCAAATTCGTTTATAAAACCGTTTTCCAATCTATTAGTATATACAAACCTTTACCTCACTCGTATGAGAAATCTAATTAAACGGCTTAGTAAAACAAGTGGTATGAAACGCTTGCGTTTACTTCGCCGGTTAATTCTTGGACTTGTTCGATTGAATCTCTTGTGACAATTTTCTAGTGGAGATCTACAATTTGTTCGTAAAAATTTAAGTTAAGCTAGTCGTTATGAGACATGAAGCTAAGCTCGTATATTTACTAGCTTACTGTAATTGACACTCCTTGATGATCATGACGATCATTTTTATGTTTTAGACTAGCATGTGCAATGTCTTTACTTTTGATTCATTGGATGTACCGTTTGCACTACATCAATGATATACTTTTGATACATTGGATGTACCATTTGCACTACATCAATGTCATTACTTTTGATTCATTGGATGTACCGTTTACACTACATCAATGATATGCTTTTGATACATTGTATGTACCATTTGTTTGCACTACATCAATGTCTTTGCTTTTGATTCATTGGATGTACCATTTGCACTACATCAATGATATGCTTTTGATATATTGGATGTACCGTTTGCACTACATCAATGTCTTTGCTTTTGATTCATTGGATGTACCGTTTGCACTACATCAATGATATACTTTTGATACATTGGATGTACCGTTTGCACTACGTCAATGTCTTTGCTTTTGATACATTGGATGTACCGTTTGCACTACATCAATGTCTTTGCTTTTGATACATTGGATGTACCGTTTGCACTACATCAATGTCTTTGCTTTTGATTCATTGGATGTACCGTTTGCACTACATCAATGATATACTTTTGATACATTGGATGTACCGTTTGCACTACATCAATGTCTTTGCTTTTGATACATTGGATGTACCGTTTGCACTACATCAATGTCTTTGCTTTTGATACATTGGATGTACCGTTTGCACTACATCAATGTTATGCTTTTGATACATTGGGTGTACCGTTTGCACTACATCAATGTCTTGGCCGTCCTTTTCTTGTGATTTCTGGGTTTCGTGTGTTGAATTCTAGAATTTATGTTTCACCAACTTTTACGATTGGCATTTATATATATGTCATTTATTATGGCTTGGTGAGTGAAATTAGGAGTATGGCATTCCTTTTTATCTTTGAGAAGATCTTTGCGATATTGATTAATCTCTTATTGACTTTTCAAATATTTATTTATCACAGCTTGGCATTGTGATTATTATGTGTTTAGTCATATCTCTTACTCTATATCATTTCATCTGATATTTATAGTTAGACTGATCCGTTTATTATTTTCTTCTTAAATAATACTCGGGTCAGACCGAGATGTTACAGGTGCTTCTGCTTAACTTCTCACTTGGGATTGATTTCTCTGACTTTTGGTTAACTACTTAGATTAGTAGTTTTTGTTGTATACACTTGAGATATAGACTCATAGTTGTATTCTTTTGTAAAGCACGTGTTGCTATCCTTTTGTATTATTGTGGATCTTTTTGACCACTACTCTGATATACACTTCCATGTGTTAATTATATATTCATATCTTCTTCCGCCTTTGTGATATGAATTATCTATGACTGATTTATGTTATGTTTATTTATGTATTTGTTTCCGAAGATATTATAGCCACTGTGTAGTAGCTTTGAGTTTGTTTCGGTATGTCGGATTTCCTCTTGATAAAGTATTGCATGTTATACTATCTGACATATCGATGCTCGCACAAAGCAATTACACGGATGGTCGCTCCTCAACAGCCTTATTCTCCATGCTAGTTGACAGCATTACACCGTAGTGTTCTTGGCTAGCGTGGGTATAGAGGTGGGGCGTCACAGCTTGGTATCAGAGCCAAACTTCGGAACAATATGGAATATTATAACAAGGATCATCGTCCTAAGTCTTTCTTAGGAGTCGTGCTTTAGGATTTAATTCGAGTCTTCATACCGATTCATCCTGTTTTCTTTATGATTCATTGTTTTATCAATCAAGTTTGATTTAAATTTATTTTGAGAATAACATTTTCCTCTTCTTTCTTTCTTTCTTAAAGAAGAGGAATGGTTACACCTGGCCGTCCCAGCGCCGGTCAATCTAGTGCTACTCCCCAAGATGGAGTTTTTATGTCTGCCCAGCAGCTTCTTGATCTAGTAAAGAACGCTCAAGCAGCCGGACCCAATCCAGAGCCTACTCATCCTAGATCCGGTTTTGCACGCTTGTGTAGAGACTACACCGATTTGGGTGGAGGGCCATTCAAGGGATCCGAAAGTGTTATTGAAATTCAAGCTTGGCTCAAATCATGCGATCGTATCTTTTCTCGCATGAACCTTATTGATCTACATCGAGTCCAAGTGGCTTCTAGCATGCTCCAAGAAAGAGCGTTATATTGGTATGAGCTCTTGACTTCGGAGATTATCGAAGCGGATCTTACTTAAGAGCAATTCCGGGAACGATTCGAATTAACGTTTGTGCCGGAGGCTGAGAAAGTAACTTTAGCCCGGCGTTTCATAGACCTTGTTCAAGGTGAATCTTCTATGACAGACTATGTCGCATCTTTCGAATCTCTGTCCAAATACGGGGTTGAATACATCAACACCCCATTGAAGAAAAATCAGAGATTTGTCTATGGCTTGAATAAGAATCTTAAGAAGCCATTACTCCTGAAACTTGAGGTTTCATTTGATCAGCTTATTGATATCGCTCTTCGTCTTGAAGAGGCCGATAGAGAAGGTGATGTTGAAGTTGTGCGTGCCCAACACAACTTCAACAACAACATGAAGAGGCCTATAAATTCAAAGGCCCCATTCCCAATAAGAAAGGGAGGCAAGAAACCCCGGTAGCAAAAGAACCTACCTCTAGTCGTGGACGATGCTACAATTGTGGTTTCACAGACCACTATCCAAGGGAGTGCTCGAAACCCCTCTTTTGTCGTTATTGCAAAGGTTCGGGTCATCTTTTATCTTCGTGTCCTAAGCTTCCAAGCAAGAGAGAAGGAGAGCAGCAAGCCCCTAGCAACTCTTCTCTTGGTCAAGGTATTTTACATTCAATCCTTGATGGCATTGTTTTATTTCGTGATCTTCTTATTCGAATTCTTTTTGATATGGGTTTCATCTCATTATTTTTATATCAAAAGAACTTGTCGATTCTTTTTTTTTCTTTGAATATTTTGGGCTTGATGACTTCT
Source organism: Allium cepa (assembly GCA_030765085.1). Classification (NCBI taxonomy): domain Eukaryota; kingdom Viridiplantae; phylum Streptophyta; class Magnoliopsida; order Asparagales; family Amaryllidaceae; genus Allium; species Allium cepa. The sequence continues at coordinate 437,281,007 of CM060935.1, read as the reverse complement.
TTGAGGATTGTGAATCCGGATGGTAGATCCGCAACACTCAATTTGCTTTTTATTGATGTCAAAATTATTTTGTGAGATTTTTCTTTCCGAGCCGATATTTTACTTAGGCTTCGGAATTGATTTTTTTGAAAGGATCGGCTTAATCATTATGAAGCCCATATCCTATTTTTCGAGTGGACTATTTATCTTCGACATTTTCTATCTGTTAAGCAGCTTTCTAATTTTTCTTTGTGATTCCGATTTCACATTTTTGGTGGAATCATTTTATTCCTTAAGCCCACTTATAAGGAAAGTGTTGTTTCTCTTATCCAAATAATTTGTGAAACTTTTCCGGTATTCTTGAGTTTGTTTTAGGATTATCACCTAAGAAATCTTTTGTGTGGTTTTAAGGTCTTTTTAGTTCGACATTGTCACCGATTTTCATTTGGCTACGAGTTGCGGGAGTTAGCATTTCACTTACCGCATTCCGCATTCGTTACTGTTCTTATGAATGACTTATTTTGTCATTCAGTTTGTCCAGCTTATTTCATCCATTTTATAGATCGAATATTCTATGAATATCTCGATGACTCCATTCTTGTATTTATTGATTTTGGATGAAAGTAGCAATTTAAAATTTTGCAAATCTTTTTCATAAGATTTATTTATAAGTATAATTGGATTTTTGTTCTTAAAACGAACAAAGAATATTCTTAAAAGTTTTTGAGAGACATTTTTGTCATATAGAAGATGATTTTGTGATTGTATTGCCCATTTATTGTTTTAAGAATTTTGGTCGATGCGCTTGATCAACGTTATCGATTGGAATTTCCTAAACGCTTTGATGAGACAGTCAGACATGATATATTGACTTTTTTTCTAGAAATATTTTTTCATCGAGATAATTGTGATTTTGAAAGTTTTAGCTTTTCGGGGAAGAAAATTATTTAAAAGAAGTTCTTTCTTTTCGATACTCTTGTTCTTGTGATTCCTAAAGGGGAACCAAGACTTTGCTATTTGTACCGATACTAGTCGTATTGGTTTGGATGTCATTCTCTTGCAAAGGAGAACGTGCTATCACTTGTGCTTCTAAATCATTATAGATTATCGAGACTAGATATGCCACTCATGATCTAGTGCTTGCGGCTATTGTTTTTACTTTCGGAATTTGGCATCATCATATTTGGATGAGAAATTTGTTCTCTACCTCGATCATAAATCTTTGGAATGTTTATTTTCTCATAGGGAACTTCATGTCGACTCGAGTTCCTGCCATCTTATGATCTTGATATTCTGGAAATCGTGTTGCCAACGTGCTTTGTCGTAGGCAACAAGGTGTTGATTCTTTGATGATGTCTGAATGGAATTATCTTTTTATCAAGTTCATCAGACATTTTGATGTACTCCGTTTTATTGAGTTTCATCTCGTTTCTTTTATGGACTCGCGTCTGATGTTCTTTTATGGTGTTCGGTTCATCGGAAGTATTGTTATTATACTACATCGATGTTCCATCTTATCTGGATCAATGGATGTACCACTATTATACTACATCATTGTTCCGGTTTATCGGTTCATTGGACGTACCGTTTTTGTACTACGTCGGTGTTTCGAAATTATTCGGGCTTTGGTTCATTGGGCGTACCGTTTTCATACTACGCTGATGTTCTAAATTATTTGAGTTTCTGGTTCCTCGGGCGTACTGTTATTATACTACGTCGTTGCACCAGCTCAATTTTCTGCTATTCTTGACGTTCTCCACGTCTTTTATCTACGGAAATGCCTTAGGGATTCCGATTTTTATTCTTGTGCCCGGTGATATCGTGGAAATTGAAGTTTCACCAGATTTGATTTATGAGCAACATTCCATTCGTACCATTGCTTCGGAGGTTGAGCGCCTTCGGAATAAAGATATTCTTCTTGTGAGAGTTCAATGGTTCTCAAATCTTAGGGATTACTCTTGGGAATCTGGGGAATTCATCGAGCGATCCCGTTCGTGCTAACTCTTTCGTGCTCTTTGTGGTGAACTTCTTATTTCAATTTTCTTTTGTGTTAATATGCTTTTATGGTAGTTACTCTTTATTTTCTTCTTAAGTATTGCGAGGACGCAATTTCTTTAAGGAGGGGAGTCTGTAACAACTTGCATATTTATCGATTTTATATTTAAATATTTTATTTAAATATTTTATCGTTCGTCGGATTTTGGTCCGAAAAGCTACTTTTTGCAAACAGTCGAATTGGGACTTGAGACCACCCCCATTGAGTTCAAAATGACGTTTGCGACCTTTTTGAGTATAAACTTCGATATGTTTGAAGATAGTAGAATTTTGACCTTTTTCACTTAGGGCTTTGGTTTGGGCTGAACCCATTAGCCACTTACTAACTCAGTCCCAACCCACTCCAACTCTTCATTACTTCATTTCATATTCCTAACACTCAAGCTCAAGCAAAAATGGTGGAAGAGAATGGGAATTAGAAACTCCAAGCCCTAGTTCCTCTTGCTAGCTCAAGTTCTTGCTCCAAAATCAAAGAGAACCATTAGTAAGCATCTCCTTCTTCTTCTCCAATTCATTCTTTCTTTGATTTCAGAAAATTCCTAAACCTAATTTAGGAAATGTTTCTCTTTTAAGCTTAGATTGAAGCTTCTTGAGTTGTTATTGAAGAGGAATTGATTTTAGCTTGTTTTTAAAGCTTCTCCTTCATTGATTTGGGTTCAAAGGTGAGATTTTTAATCTCACATCTAGGTCTATGATTATCTTTGATTGTTAGGCATGAATTCCTAACACATATTCATGTGTATTCGATTTTGATTTGGATAGGTTTTGTGAACATTCCAAATTTTTAGTCTTTTGAGTTCAAATCTTCAAAAATCATAGCTTTGTTGTTTGAACTTGTTTTTGGTGATGCATCGAAGAGCTTATAGGGCCTGGTAGTCGATTTGCATAAACCCCTAGTGACCGTGCTCGCTCGATTGCATTTTGATGAAGATTGCATCTTCATTTTATAGGCTGGAAAGCAGCCTTGATGCCAGTCAGTTGACTGGACCTTTTAGTCAGTCGACTGGCTGTAGCACATAGGCATTCCGAAGGCACTAATAGAGGCTCGGGTCCTCTGTTTTCCCTGCATTCAGTCGACTGAATTTTTAGGTCAGTCGACTGACTGCAGGAAACTATTTTTTCATGCCTCTGGTCCAGTCGACTGGACCTTTTAGTCAGTCGACTGACCTGCACCTATTTGCCTAATTGTGCATATTTTTGCATATTTTTGCTTGGTTTCCAAATTCCATCGATTCGTGTTATTTCCCACTTGTTGTTGCTATGACTTTAATGACTTGTATTCTTGGAATTTTTGGGAATACCCATTTTGATGGATTCAGATCGATTTCTTTGGATTTTTATTCACGTCTTTGAATGTGAATTTTGGTGGTTGATTGTTCTACAATCATTTTCGTGTTTTGTCACTTTAAAAATATAAAGGTTTCAATACTAGTAGTAAATATCAAAGCTCTTTCCTCAAACGATTTCAATTCTATTTTAATACCAAATTCGTTTATAAAACCGTTTTCCAATCTATTAGTATATACAAACCTTTACCTCACTCGTATGAGAAATCTAATTAAACGGCTTAGTAAAACAAGTGGTATGAAACGCTTGCGTTTACTTCGCCGGTTAATTCTTGGACTTGTTCGATTGAATCTCTTGTAACAATTTTCTAGTGGAGATCTACAATTTGTTCGTAAATATTTAAGTTAAGCTAGTGGTTATAGGACATGAAGCTAAGCTCATATATTTACTAGCTTATTGTAACTGACACTCCTTGATGATCATGACGATCATTTTTATGTTTTAGACTAGCATGTGCAATGTCTTTACTTTTGATTCATTGGATGTACCGTTTGCACTACATCAATGATATACTTTTGATACATTGGATGTACCGTTTGCACTACATCAATGTCTTTACTTTTGATTCATTGGATGTACCGTTTGCACTACATCAATGATATGCTTTTGATACATTGGATGTACCGTTTGCACTACATCATTGTCTTTGCTTTTGATTCATTGGATGTACCGTTTGCACTACATCAATGATATGCTTTTGATACATTGGATGTACCGTTTGCACTACATCAATGTCTTTGCTTTTGATTCATTGGATGTACCGTTTGCACTACATCAATGATATACTTTTGATACATTGGATGTACCATTTGCACTACATCAATGTCTTTGCTTTTGATACATTGGATGTACCGTTTGCACTACATCAATGATATGCTTTTGATACATTGGATGTACCGTTTGCACTACATCAATGTCTTTGCTTTTGATTGATTGGATGTACCGTTTGCACTACATCAATGATATACTTTTGATACATTGGATGTACTGTTTGCACTACATCAATGTCTTTGCTTTTGATACATTGGATGTACCGTTTGCACTACATCAATGTCTTTGCTTTTGATACATTGGATGTACCGTTTGCACTACATCAATGTTATGCTTTTGATACATTGGGTGTACCATTTGCACTACATCAATGTCTTGGCCGTCCTTTTCTTGTGATTTCTGGGTTTCGTGTGTTGAATTCTGGAATTTATGTTTCACCAGCTTTTACGATTGGCATTTATATATATGTCATTTATTGTGGCTTGGTGAATGAAATTAGGAGTATGACATTCCTTTTTATCTTTGAGAAGATCTTTGCGATATTGATTAATCTCTTATTGACTTTTCAAATATTTATTTATCACAGCTTGACATTGTGATTATTATGTGTTAAGTCATATCTCTTACTCTATATCATTTCATCTGATATTTATAGTTAGACTGATCCGTTTATTATTTTCTTCTTAAATAATACTCGGGTCAGACCGAGATGTTACAGGTGCTTCTGCTTAACTTCTCACTTGGGATTGATTTCTCTGACTTTTGGTTAACTACTTAGATTAGTATTTTTTGTTGTATACACTTGAGATATAGACTCATAGTTGTATTCTTTTGTATAGCACGTGTTGCTATCCTTTTGTATTATTGTGGATCTTTTTGACCACTACTCTGATATACACTTCCACGTGTTAATTATATATTCATATCTTCTTCCGCCTTTGTGATATGAATTATCTGTGACTGATTTATGTTATGTTTATTTCTGTATTTGTTTCCGAAGATATTATAGCCACTGTGTAGTAGCTTTGAGTTTGTGTCGGTATGTCGGATTTCCTCTTGATAAAGTATTGCATGTTATACTATCTGACATATCGATGCTCGCACAAAGCAATTACACGGATGGTCGCTCCTCAACAACCTTATTCTCCGTGATAGTTGATAGCATTACACCGTAGTGTTCTTGGCTAGCGTGGGTATAGAGGTGGGGCGTCACATATTTTTTCCCGCTATGACGTTCGGGATGTAAATTAATGTGGATGTATGCGAAGAGAGATCTCGGATAAAAGTCGGTAACGACTGGGGGATGACATATTCGGTACTATCTAGTTATAGAGATAGGCCGGTCTTGTGTTGGTAGAGGAGCTTTGTGATGGTTCCTCGGGACATCCATATAGAGGTGTACCCATCGGAAGGTTGTCCCTTCACCTTGTCATTTGTATGGAAATCCATTCTCCAATAAGAACCTTCGGACTTGATTGTAAACCTATTATGCTGGAATTTAATCAATGTAACAATTTTGGCTAAGATTAATAAGTTTATTTGAAAATGTTTTCAAAGAATGTCACTAAAAATAATATCCCTAAATTTTGCGTAATAAAGAATTTTGGTCATCATAAGGTAAAAACCCGTTTTGTGTTTATGTATGGCATGGTCTTATGAGATACCTTCTTGTTTTCAAACATCGTACTTTGAGTTCTCACACCAGTCCCATGACTGACCCGGAGTTTGTTTTTCCCTTTAAACTCTGGGTGCCCCATTTTTCGAGCAGCCGTGTAGTCAGGATACCTTAGGAGCATTTTGGAGCATGTTGGGGAGCATTTTGGACAAGTATTTTGGAGCGATGAAGCTGAAGTTCCTTATGTAGTTATCTATCCATTTTCTGATGTGTTATGTAGTATGTATTTCTAGCATATGTATGGATAAACGATTATAACTATCCTGCTAGATTTGTATTTGACTCTGATCATTATGTATAATTAAAAATGTTGAATGCGATGTGAGATTCTATTATTTTGTTATCTTTTATCTTTATTTTCTTTTACATCCCTGATAATCTGCCTCTCCGGCACTTGGATTTACGGCACGTGAATACCGTGGATGTATTAGTGTCGATTTCTGAGGGTTGAGGACATGGGTCGTCACATTACAATACTCTGCTTTGAGTACATCAGAAAACACTCCCAGTATCAACGATCCATTAGCACATATTTTGAGACCTTTCGTTTCTTCATCTGATTTCCATTATCCTTGAGGAGCCATTCTACATTCCTCCATTCCATGATAAAACAATTCAACTGTTCAATCTACAGGTCACCTTTCACAGAACCCGCCCTTTGTGGATAACCATTCTCATGACTTCATTCAATATCGATCCACCATCATCAGAACCTAAATCCTTTCATCATTGAGTTGTCATCAAAGTCCCAAAACTATCATCGTGCCACTATGTCGCCATCAAACCCTAAGAGAATGAAAAAAAAACCTTCAGTGCGATCTACAAGGCCTTTGTTTCCACTCCAAGAAGTTTCCACTTCAACCTGACCAACATAAAAAACTCAACATCGAGTAGTTCAACTTGGCACTGACCCATTTACTTAGCCAATTTTGGCTAACTCTCCTTCCTTGCTTCTAGCACTCTAATTCCCGATGCTTTAGACCCCGACCTATCCATCAAAACAACTCGATCCTCACCCAAAAGAATTCTACTCCAAGTCCTAGCAACAAGTTAACATTGTATCCAATACTTAGCCAATCTCCTGCATCTTGCTATGGACAACCTCCACTAGCTATGCTCTACCCATCGACCAAGTTGACCGATCCATCCGAGCCTCCAAAATAACTCGATGAAAACCCTTCAACTCTATGCCGAGTTGAGTACTTAGCGAATCTTAAGTTGTGAATTATACTGTTAGCTCGTACCATGCTTTAGAACTCTCCTTCAAGTTTCATTCAATTCCGACCAACTTTGCCTATGGTTTTCCAAATTCATCAACCTATCTTCCTAAGCATATAAAACGCTAACAAATTAAACATCAAAGCACAACATACAACCATATAATAACATGCGTATGCATCCACTCCAACAAATAACACAAAAGAATGTGATGAATGAGCCAATTCTTATCTAGATTTACATATTACATGCACATATGAATATGGATAAAGAGAATTAGTAAATCATTTTTGAAAACCATTTAAAAGATTCACCAATTTAGGTTATAAGCATATATGATAACATGAAATTAAAGTTAGAAAAGGCTTTAAGGTAAAAAATCATGTTAAAACATATAGTTCTACTGTATAAACATGCATAGTAGAGTGAGAGATCAAGAACCACTCATTAAATGCCCAATTACTAATCTTTCTCCCTAAATCTGAAGTAGACAGCAAAGGAGAAGGATTCAAATCGCCAAAAATGATAATCTGTAATTTCTATATGACAATCACTGATTTGGCTAAGATTAGCAAGGGAAAAAAAATGTGATTTTGATGAATTTACGGTCAATTGAGGTTTAGAACTATTTTGGAAAGATGGAAATGACCTATATTTGTTCTTGTGACCTCCCCTTAGCGTAAATTTCAAAGTGGGTTAGTAGGCCTAAGCATTGGCTTAGTTATTTACCTACTAGAATTGGCAAGCAGTAGCCGAAACTTGAAACAGCTATAACTTTCAAACAATATGTCCATTTTTTTACTATGGCCATTCTACGGAATGGGAAACCATTATCTTGAAGAAACGGAATTGGTTTGAGACCCTAATTCAATTTCTATCAAAAGTTATAGTACAAACATTATTTTAGGGTTAAAATAGTCATGTAGTAATTCAATAAAAATCATAGATGGAGAAAATGTCTCTAAGAGTCACTTCCTAAAATTTTTGAGTCATATGATCCTATATTAATAAAATAAAAATATTTTACGATCCTCTAATACGTATAACATGGATCGTTATACTCCCCCCTTTAGGATTTCACACCAAAATCCTCAAATGAATCAGAGAATAGCCAACCATAGTTGCCCTGCATGCCTATCAATCACGTGCACCCGTCAAACACACCAAACAAGCAATCATGCAATGAATAATAAAAGAAAACCTATCCTAGCATGTGATATACTAAACTACCCTATATGATATCAAAAGGAAAAGTAAATACGATAAACAATAGGCCTTACCATACAAAGAGCTTCGGATGAAATGGCCCTCATGCTCTCCTCGCTTTCCCACGTGCAATCGCCTTCACTTTCGCTCCATTGAATCTTCACTAATTCTACTATCTTCCTCCTAAGCTGTTTCCTATCACGTTCGACAATAGGAATTGGCATACGAGGTCTCAAAGCTTCTGGTTCAATCTCGATATTATATAGTTGATCCGGTGTGATTATCATGCCTGAGTCATGCACAAACATTTACAAGTGAGAAATGTGGAAAACATTGTGCACACTTGCCATCTTCTGAAGTAAGCCAACGCTATATGCCAGATTCCCAATCCACTCTGTTATCGAAATGGACCTATGAATCTTGATGCCAACTTCCCCTTTATTATCGAATCGAATAGCATGCTTCAAAGGATACATCTTCACAAACATCATATCATCGATAGAGAATCTCAAGTTTCTACATCTCTTATCAATATAGCTCTTCTTTCTATCATGGGAAGCTTTCATTTGTTGTTGAATGATCTCTGTCTTCTCCAATGTTTCTTGGATCATATCTCGCCTAAGTATCAGGTTCTCTCCCATTTACCACAAATATGAAGAGGCATTACACGGCCAGCCATATAATGCTTTATACAGTGCCATATCGGCGCCAGAATGATAGCTATTGTCATATGCAAAATTTACCAAATGCAAGTGATCATCTTAGGAGCCTTCAAAATCGAGAATGCAAGCTCGCAAAAGATCCTTAAAATATGATTCTCTCTTTTGGTCTACCCATCAGATTATAGGTAGTAAGCTGTATTAGGATTCAACTCAGCACTCAACGCCTCTTGTAAGCTCTTTCAAAATTCATTAGTGAAAAACCGGTCTCGGTCGCATGCAATGCTCTTCGGTACACCATGAAATTGTTCAACCCATTTAACATACAACTTAGCCACCTTGGCAACCATTCAACTTGACTTAATGGGTATAAATCTGGCACTCTTGGCCATCGATTGGCTATGACCTAAATGTTGTTGTACCTAGCACGAGTCCTTAGCTGTTCATCAATAAATTACATCAATATTTTCACCTAATTCCATTTGGGTACTTCAAGCGATTGCAACAACCCATTTGGCTTCTTTTTCTCTACCTTCACCAATCGGCAGTTCATACATTTCGAGATGAATTTCCCAACATCCTTATTCGTTCCCTCCTGATAACAGGTCTACTTCATATCATGGTACATCTGTTACTTTCAGGATATATGGTAAACCTAGAATGGTGGCACTCTCGTGAACCTTATCTCATAATACATCGACATCGGAAACAATCAATCTCCTAACCTTACGAGGCCAACCTTCTCAGTCGAGTTCGTATTGCTTCATATCTACAAACTCTACTCCTTCTATTTTTGCTACGGTCTCTGCTAGACTAGAAACTCGTCTCCAACTAGCACCAATCCACTCAATCGGAGTAGGCCTAGTAACGAAACTCGCTAACATCCTTGGCTCTAACTCGCAATGGGGTTTGAAGTCATAGCCATCAATGTACTCTAATTGTTTCCACTCCATAAACATCACTCCTAAGCTGGTATGTCTTCTGCTCAATGCATCGATGGCCACATTCTCTTCGCCTGGTGTATAAAAATGCTTAAATGATAGGAGACTAAGAATTCCAACCATCGCTGCTGGTGAAGGTTGAGATCCTTCTGAGAGAAAATGTACTTTAAGGATTTATGGTTTGTGAACATCTCGAACCTTTCTCCTAATAAGTAGTACCTCCAAATCTTCAAAGCAAACACTATAGCCAATAACTCCAAATTATGTATTGGATATTTCCTTTCATACAGTTTCAATTGTTGGCTAGCGTAAGGGACAGCTTTTCCCTTCTACATCGATATCGCACCTAATCCAGTACCACAACCATCTATGCATACTATAAGCTCTTCATTCCAGCTTAGAATAATAAATATGGATGCACTTGTTAACATCTTTTTAGACCTACAAACATATGCTCACATTTCGGGTCCCAAACAAAAGGTAGATCTTTCCTCGTCAAATTGGTCAACGGTGCTGCTACCTTTGAGAAGTCCTTGATAAAAGGTCTATGGTATCCCGCCAAACCTAGATAACTCCTCACATCCATAGCATTCTTAGGTTGGTTTCAATCCGAAACCGCTGCCACCTTGGTGGGATCTACTGCAATGACCTGCTTCGAGATGACATGACCCAAGAACCTCACCTCTCTCCTCCAAAAGTGAAACTTTAATATAACTACCTTTCATGTGTCCATTGAATTTGAATTTAACGAAGTTGATGTGCTTTGAGTTGTGAAACTTTATAATCAAAGTGCTACAATGAAATAGCCATATCTTTCGATCATATGATCAGATTTGGGTGGGATATTTTTAGATGGTAGGTAGTTTTATATGTAACAAGTTTTATATTGAACATTTTTCGAAATTCGGAAGTTTTCTAATGTTAAAATGTTTCAAATTTTGATGAAGAAAAAACCCTGGCTCGAGTTTCGTTCCAAGATGAAGCACTATAGTAATTTTATCATAACTTTTGATATTCTGATCCGATTTAAGTTAGGTATTTTCAATTGAAAAATATTTTAATAATTAGCAAATTTCATGGCATCAATTTCTGAAAATACGAAGTTTACTTAGCCCGAAACGTGTTTGAATTTGAGAAAAAACCTCAAGGTTGTCATTGAGATATAAGAATTTAGCATAATGGTGTTTTAGCCATAATTTTTGACTCCCTTATCAGTTTTCTACAATCCAACTCTCATTGAAGAGCTATGACAGTATGGAAACCTTTTTTTGATAGTTATGCAAAAATTTGAGGTTTTCAAGGTGAAAATGGCATTCTAAAGGGTAGATCTTATTCTTAATCATTTGTTTCGGAGTTTGTATCATTGGCTGAAATTCCCATAATGCTTGATATACTTCATATTTTTGTGATCTAAACAGTTTTTTGAAAAGCATTTTGATTATGCTACAATATCTCTTTTGGTGTAATCAAATTATTTTGTGACTTTGGGCCTTTAAACTTTGTTGCAATTTGCCCACATGAAAGATTTTTTTTTCTCTTATTGTATAAAGTATCACTATGATTTTAAAATCTGATAGAATTCTGGAAAAAAATACAGAATGTTTTCTAATCAAATGTTTAAGCATTTTAAAGTATATTTTACAATTAATAAGTTTAGATAAGAGTGTGTTTATATATTTGATTAATGAAGTTTTATTATGCTTTTCTAATTTCTCATCTCTTCTATATTGATTATGGATGTCACGGATGATTCACCGTTATATATTATTTTATTTAGTAGCTTTTGATTTTATTTATTACAATAATGACATGCTTCTACATGATTTCATGATATTTTAATCCTATGTAGTGATGATATTGAATAAACAGATTATTATTACCGAGTGGTATGAGACGCTCGGTAATATTTTTCCAATTATTCTATTGACTCATATATTGAATATCTATTATTTGATGAGTGCAGTTTACTAGATTAGAGTAAATGTTCAATTTAGATTGAGTGGTATGGGATGACTAAGTAATATTTGTTCGATTACAGGTAGTGAGTAGATGTCACTTATATTTTGGATATGGGTTTAGAATTTGTGATCTCATCTAGACATAACTCCTTAGAGCTTAGTAGTCTAGAGTTTTATTACTATTTACTCTTAAGGACTGGAGATATTTTAGAATTTATAGATTTATCCTCTTAGGACTTTCTAGTTGAGTGATATTACTATTTACTCTTAAGGGATAATAGTTGAGGATTTTTTATATTGATACGATCTCATCGGAACTTATATAATCGAGATCAGTTCTTATCATTCTCGTTGGGGCTCGTAGAGTCAAGAGTATTAGATATCACTCTTATTAGGACTTCTATAGTTGAGAGTATTTGTTGGGAATTTACGTCATAGGGTTCATGCCACTATGGAGGGCACATGAATTAGACCCATAAGATAGGCTAATTATCTATCTCAGCGGGCATGATTACAAGGTCACGCCTCGGATCCATGATGTCATCTTGTTAAGTTTGCAGGATGAGATTATTTTTCTCATTAGAGCCAATGCTCTGACGTCACTTAAGTTCCAACAGTCCATTTCCAAAGGCATGTAGGAATCGTGGCTGATGCTCAGCGTAGCTCGACAGCGTGTTTATGACATATGATGGATACAAGTGTCATGATTCTAGGAGTAACTTAGGGACTATAGGAAACATGCTATAATTATTAGTTTTTCCTGGAGCAGTGCCATGGTATGTTAGTCTTCCATCTGGATGACTTAGGCAGACCTATTACATTTTAGATATTTAATGGTATAACATCATTAGAGATGATGATCATTGACATTATAGAATAGCTATGTGTTAATCTATCATTTGAGTTAGCTTAACCCAAGATGACCGTGTGTTGTCAATTTATGACATTAGAGACTTGATGTGAGCTTGTCTGTCATCCTCCCATAAGAGACTACAACTGAGAGATCTCCCTTTTATCCGGTTAGTTGTTTTTATCTCTTAGGACCATTCAGTCGAGACTTTTGCCTCTCTAAGGACAAGGGTTTAAGATATATGACTTTATACATTTAGAATTTGACTGATTTTGATATTGATTGATTTTGAGTTTCTTGATATCTCTGAGGGCCTAACCGTCGGAAGTTATCATTTCTATTTGATCTGTATGAGATAATTATATAGATTTTTTTTGGATATTTCCATTTTATTTGGGATTTGGGTTTCATACTATCTCCTATGACTAACAGTCGGGAGTATTTACTTTTAGTAGGATTGTAAGTCGAGATAGTATTCTTGGATATTGATTTTGTTTTTGGTCTGATTTTGTTCCATTTGGATTTAATATTTCTTGATTCATCTCTGATGGTTTAGAATCAGGAGTTGTTACTTCCATTAGGACTGTAAGTCGAGGTTTAATGTTTTTATTATTTGTTTAGGATTATCCCTTCTTGTGATTTATATTATCACGGATTAGCACCCAAAAGATAACACTTCTATTAGCACTATAAGTTAAGATGTTTAGTTGTTGGCCCTTGGATTTGGTTTAATTTGGGATTTATCATTTTATTAGGGATTTATAAATACACTGAGAGCTTATCCATTATATTTTGGAATTTTAATGAGTTTGATTGTTATCACCCGATTTATGGATTCTTATGATTCCTACTTGTTTATATGTATTTCATGGGTGATATTGAGATATATAACATGATGTACTATGATGATAGTAAAAATCCAATATTTTCAGCCATCCGCATCTGTACATGTCGGACTAGAATTGCTCAAATACCACATTGTAGTAAAATTTAGAGCAAATGAAATCATCGCATAGAATCACAAATACAGAAATATCAGAATAACCCGCAACAGAAATTAAAAGACCGTAGTGGTTCATGTAGCTACTATTACAAAGTCTCAAAATAGAATACATAATATCATTCTAGAAACAAATAGAATAGAAATCCTAAATACATAGAAGATCACTAATACAAGAGCTGAAACAAAACAACTGAAACTGAAACAGATAGATAACTAGATAAGCAGAATCTCTAGCGATTCCTAGCTCCAGAAAGAGAAATCCAAAGCTAAGTTGTGAATACTCAAGCTGACCCGAGCGTAAAGCAAAAACACAAAACACTCGAGTCAGGACATACATAATTATATAATGTAAACCAACTCAAGTAAACTGCAATATAGTACAAGTAACTTAAAAGATGCTTGGGACCGTCCATCCTCTAAGGATCCATTAAACTATTTACTATGTAGTAATATTGCACTATTATAATAACGTCAACAGTAAAATAAACTTACTTTAAAATAGCGTTAAGGAGTGACCTAATATTCCCCTTAACATGTAATTGTCCCAGTGGTCCATCTAGTATCAGTATGTCTCCAGATCGGGAGACTACCTTAAATACTTCATGGGCTACGAGAGAAAAAAACTTGTAGTAAGGCTCGATATGGTAGGTGACATGGCACAACTAGGCAATGCCAGGGTAGATATACCAATTACGCTTCCGTGCTGGTGGTAACGCATAGAAGCCACTACCGCCCACCTCGGAACACACTCCCAATCAAAATCGGAGGATGGCCATCAGATCAACAACAAGAAAGAGTATAGAATCGAAGAAGTGCGTTTGATAGGAGGAGCTACTTCACTTGGCCCATCGATCGCTTCTATTTTAGCCACCTTAAGCCAACTCACGGGAGTCGGGTCCATGTTCATACCTCAATACGATCGTCGCCGCCATCCTACTTCGTTCTAGAATCTCCGCCGCGTACATAGTTGTTAAAGTGGTTTTCGGTATCGATAGAGATTATGTCCATATCCGATGCCGGTCTCTTTAACAACCAATCGTTATTATAACCGGTGGTTATAAATTTCAAAAATAGTAGATATTTCAAAACCAAAACCATTTCAAAACTATATTCAAATCAAATAGTTTATTATTTCCATTTTAAATATATATTCACCTTTCAAAAATCATAACACTTTCAAAGTCATAACCTTTCGAAACCAAAATACTTGAAATCATTACACATTGAAAATCATAACATTTCAAAATCATAAAATTTGAAATCATCCTTTAATTCTTTACATTTTACAAATTTATTCAATTAAACCCAAATTTTCAATTTCCAATTTAATTCAATTCAAATCATCAGTTTCAATTCAATTTAGTTTCCCAACAAACCATTTCAAATCTTATCAATTTCAAATATAGATTTGGTCCACAAAATAAACTATTCAATTTTTAGTATATTTCAAAGCTTTAATATCCATCATTTCAAAACTAAATTTTATAATTTCATATCTCAAATTTAACTTCATTATTAATTAGTTTCGAAATATTCATTTCATAAATCCAATATCATTCTAGTTTAAATACCATTCCAAATTACATTTCAAAAATAGTTTATATTTCAAATAAAAGTACCCCATTTAAACCATTTAAAAGTGAAGTTATTATACTTAATAATCAAATATTCAATTCCTAAAAATTTACTCTTTTTTGGGTTAATTTATTCACTAATATACATTAAAACAGTGAATTTCAACTTTCCACGGTAGTTAAAAAAATGCTGCGGTAAGTTACATTCATTTCAGCAAAGACATCATTTAAAAACTGCTGTAATAGTTCAGTTTTAGTTGAAAAATAGTTAAATATAGCAAATACAAAAATTACAAAACTGCTACAATAGTTTAGGGTTCAATTTAAAAGATATAATTCAATTCAACTAACTACAACACTTAGCAAGTGCTGCTGTATCCCTTTTATTTATTTTTTAAATTTTAAATTTAATTCTGCAACTACAACACTTAACAAGTGCTGCAATAGCCCTTAGTTAAATTTAGCTATAGTTCATTTGTATCAACCACAACACTTACAAAGTGCTGTAATATCATTTACAACAGATTTTAAGTTAACTTCAGAAATGATAGCATTTCTGAATGCTGTTGAATCAATTTCCAGCTTTTCAAAACAATTTCAGAAAAAATAAAATTTTGCTTTAAACCATTTTAACTTATAAAAATCATATTTTCCAACTCAAAAATGTTCATTTAAATACTCTTTAACTTATGATTTTTATAATGTAAAATTTCACAAATAAATATCAAATTTCTCAATAATTCACTTATTAAATTAAAACATACTAATCTTCCAATTTTTGCATTTTAGAAATTAACTTAACAATTAGGTTTAATTACCATTTCAAAATATAAATATAAATTTTCATCTTATTTTCTTAACTTAACTTTTATCTTTAAACCAAATTTCACATTTCCAAGTTAAGTTACATTCCAAATTACACTTTAAGTATTCATTTATTTAGCCATTTTAATTCATAGAAAAATCAATAACACTTTATTAAGTCATTTTAAATTCAAATTTAAATCCAATTATCATATTTTATTTACTTAACTTAAACTCCATTTTTAAACATAATCACAAATTTCAAAATTAATATATATTTCAAATTTCAACTTAACCATTCATTTATTTCACTTTTTAACATGTAGAAAATCATTAACACTTAATAAAATCATTTTAATTCAATATAAATCAAAATATCATAAATTTACATTTAAAAAACTTAAAAATTTCTAGAAAAATAATATATATAATAATCACGGGTCTGTATATTATTTTCTAACCTAGGTCAAGTGATACGGATAATATATCATTTCAATCCGTAATTTACAAAGAAAAATCCGGGTTCTATCATTTTAAACCCGCAATCCCAAGTCAATTAAAATAAATAAAAATCATTCAGGCCTATCATTTCAGCCTATAATGATTTTTTCCTATTCTAAAGTCCGTTCAGGTATGTATCATTTCAACCCATAGTGATTCTATTCTACATGGAACTTGTAGTGTGATAAACATATATAAATAACAGTATAACATCATATGGAAGTAATAGATGATATAACAAGTTTATAAACAGGGGTAACATCATATGATTCATATCACAGGCAGGTATAACATGATATAATAATTCTACACATTCACTTGGTGTCAATTCACAATTTATATAAGTATGAAAGTCATGAGTGAATACTCACCTTTTTAAGCTGGAGATAGCAAATCAAAATACATAGAATAGATCCAGAAAGCACGATATGGCACGACACAGCACGACTAATGATTGAGTGGGTGGAGAGAGCAAAGATAATTATCTTGTAAATAACCCAAAACAAAATAATGTAAACATAAACATTTAATATAAAACAACCTAGAAACAAATGGAAATTAACAAAGGACAAAATGATTTAACATTTCTTTAACCATTGAAGAGCTCGACCAGTGGGACCATATGCTCGGCCGTGGCTGGACAAAGACTCAGGCTATGGGATCATAACTCATGGCTACAAGTGAATGTGAAGTGGTAGGGTAGCAATATAAAGCATACAAAGGGACAAGGCTAATGGAGCGAAGTTTGGATGCATAATACGCTCGGTCTATTCATTGTTTGGGCTGGGCCATAGGGGTTTCATGTGTGATCCGGTCAGGTGAGGGCAGGAGTAGCGGCCATAAGTGGTTTGGTGGTGGCTATGGTGGTGGCCGAAGTGAATAGATGAAGGTGGTGGTGCAAATATTGCTCGACTAGCAATTTTGGTGGAGTTTTTTGCATTGTTTTGGAGCTAGCAACAAATGGATGATCACGGCTTGACTTGGTCAGAGGAGGAGGGGGGTTGCTGCTATAGATGGTGGTGTGGTCGGTGGTGATGGTTGATGTAACGACCTGATTTTTTGACTTTCGAAAGTCGACATTAATACGTCCACTGTAACGACCCGTATTTTTACGGATCGATAGATCGTAGAATTATTAGGTCGTTAGTGTTGTTTATGTTGTCTCTGGACTGAGTCATATAGGAAGTTAACTCGTGTGTTAAGTGTTGAGTCGTTAACGAGTTAACTAGTGGACCGAGTTGAGAATTTGACCGACTCATAGAGGTAGCGACCTATAGGTTTGGCCGAGTTAGTGAGTTGCCGAGTTAAGGTAGTGGCCGACTCATAGGGTCAACGAGTTATAGGGTTTGGCCGACTTAGGTGTTGCCGACTTAAGAGGGCGACCGACTCAAGGGGTGAACGGCTTATAGGATTAGCGACCTATAGAAGGACCGACTTAAGGCTTAGCCGGGGGTTAATGAGTCGGTGAGGCCATGGGTCGTGAGTTATTTTGTGTGTTAGGATGAGTCGTTTGACCGAGTTAAGGATAGGTCGAGTCGGTTAGCTGGTGGCCCTGTACTTTGTTAGAAGCTTGAGTCGTGTGTGTAGTTGAGTCGTCATACGACTTAGGACTTAGGAGTGTTAGCGGCATGAAGTGTTAGGCCGGTTACTTGATGAGTCGTGAGTCGTGAGACGATGAGTCGGCAGCTAGTTAAGTCGTGACCGGTTTAGGTTGAGTTGGCATGTGTTATGTGTTAAGTCGCGCGCATGCATGAGTCGTAAGTTGTGACTCGGGGTTGAATTAGGTCCGTGTTTGAGTTGCGTATTGGTTGAGTCGTGAACTATGTTGAGTCGTTAGGCAGTTAACCCGCGTGTGTGTGTTGTGTCGTGTTGGCTTGAGTCGGCAGAGGCTTGTTGAGTCTTGAGTCGTGGGCATATAAGTCACAAGCGACTTAAGGTTAAGTCGTTAAGTCGCGAACGACTTAGGGATGAGTCGGCGGCCGACTTAAGGGGGTTTTTCAGCCTATAAATAGAGGGCTTTGGCTCATTTTTTGGCACCAGTTTTTGAAGCGACGAAGTGCTGCCATTTTGAGAGCTCGACTACAACATTTCTTCATTTCCTTTTCTCCATTCCAATCTAGTTCTAACATCCATCCAAGATCGAAGATCGAAGAGCCAAAGTTGAAGATCTTCATCCGACGAAGCTAGATTTCACCATTTCAAGCGAGATTTCACCAAATCGAGCTTGAATCCTTACTGTCCAGATCTGAAATTGATAGTTTTTGAAGTGTTTGGGTGATTTGGTGAGTGGTAGTTATCTCTCACGCGGACCCAAAGGAGTGTATTGGATTGGTGGTTTGTTGGAGTGTTGTAGATAGTGATTTTATGCATTCTTCCTTAGATCCAAGTGTAGATCCATTACTTATGAAGATGTTTACCTTTTTAAGTTCATTCATCAAGTTGTAGAGACAAAACCCATGAGTTATATTTGTTAGATCTATGCTAAAGACCCATGATCCATGTATGTTAGATCTATGCTCATTTATTTACGAAATTGCCATTGTAATTATAAATGCCTATTTAGATCATGTTTGATTACTTGATTTTCTATGTAGATCTTGTTGAATGATTGATTGCTTGGATTAATATTTGATTTGATTGATTAGTTGATCTATTACTTGACTTGGACAAGTAAGGTCGATGGTGATTCAAAAGCTAAGTGGAAAGGCTCTTGAATGGTGAACGCTGCCTGTAGCATATGAAGCGGATGTGGAAGCTCATATGGATGGATTCGATGATGTGGAACCTTGCCATAATGCGAGAAGGCAAAGCATGATATTGAGATGGGACTTTGCTATGATGTGATGGGGCAAGGCATATGTTGAGATGGGACGGGTCATGATGACGTTCCAAGCACGGGCCATGACGACGTGCGAAGTTATAACTCGGTGATGCGGTCCGAGTTGGGATGGATAATGGTTAGCTTGAGAGGCGCTTGAGCTAGTATGGAAAGAGTCGTCAAGGAGGATGACTAGGAGGCTAAGATCTCATCGTTGTTGAAGGTTCTAGCATACTCAAAGCAAGGGTACGTTGGAACGGGTCACGATGACGTTCCAAGCACGGGTCACGATGACGTGCTAGTACTCTGGGCTGATGCGTTCGGCTTAGGCACGGGTCATGATGACGTGCGGAGTTATGTCTAAAACCGGGGTTACCATTAGCCCTTGACAGGTGGTCATTCAACTAACGGTGAAATCAAAGCAATAATAACAGTGATAGCCAGAGTCATGGATGTTTGGACGTTTGGTTGTATCATCATTCGGCCTCAAGAGCGGTGTTTTCTGGGTGCTTATCTGATCTTGGTTTAGGCCTTGGGGGTTTGTATTTGGAAAACATCGTCCTTGACTCGAGTGGTTATTGCTTTACCTTAATTGTCTGCTATGTTATGCTTGCTTCTCCTTAGTTTGTGTCTGGGGGCTATCACTGTAGAGAGAGGTGGAGTGGGATGGTTTGGTTCCTATTCCTTTTATCCCTTATGCTCTTTTGGTATGTTTGATAGTTGATTTACTGCTCACCAAGACTTTGTCTGACTCAAGGTTTTATGTCTCCTCTTATTACCTTGGGCTGTTCATCCATGTTGGGATGGGCAGATTAGGTAGCAGGTGACAGGTGCTGTTCTTCGAGATCTACGCTGTTGGCGACGAAGACGAGCAGGAGGCTTTTGCATATTATCTCCTATATGTACTGGGTATCCGCTGCTGTATTTGATTGAGTGTTATGTAGTGAGGCTTTGATGTATGGATGATTCACATGTTTGTATAAAACTATTATGATGCTTATATGATGATTTTCTGTTATGAAGCTTCACTATATATTTCTCTATTGTATTTTATCCATGCGCTGTGAGTTATGCGATAGATTCTGCGATGTTTATTCTACCCTTGACGGTCACCCATGGCTGCTTGGCACGCCTTTCAGCGCATTATTTCCTTGTTTTGGTGCGGGAGTCATGGGCGGTCGTAACATCCACTGTATCAACTGCCGAACCATCGAACGCCGGAAAACCAAACCATTAGGGTTTAAGAAGAAGAAGATAGAAGAAGAAACAGAAACAATAATAGAATCTCACCTTTCGCAATGGATAACACATAATATATGAATGACTAATCTTTTTAATAAAGAACCATATCTGTTATTACATTACAGCACATTAAATTATCAGAGTGTTACAACAAAAAACAGCAGAAGAAAATATAACATATACTAGTGATATGCTTCGCCATCCAGCTTGCTCCTGATCTCCACAACAACTCTTGAATTCCAGAATGACCTAATAACCTAACTCTAGACTGTCCGTGTGGAAATTTGTGGGCACCTAGAGTTTAGAAAGGGAGCAATAAACTCCAGGTCAGTCATGGGACTGTGTGAGATCTTAAAAACAGTTATTTTCAAAAAGAAAATAAAAAGAAATCCGCTATGCTTTTGAAAAATGAAACTGCCAAAAGGCCTCCTGCCACACACACAATGCATACGCACACTTGGAGGAGATTTCTCCTTATGACAGTCAAAAATGCTTAACACACAAAATTCTTTCGATATTATTATTAGTGCATAGTGTAGAAAAACATTTCGAAAGTATAATATTAATCTTAGCCAGCATACAACATTTCGTCGTATGCCTACTATAGGTACCATGTTCAATAGCAGGTTACCGCCATATTCCATGGCAGGTTATACAACTAAAACCATACATGGCTTATTTTTTCTTTGGATTTCCAAAAAATGGTCAGGCTAAGGAACTTCCTATTGCCACATGGGCACGTCTCCGGAGGGACGACCCAAGAATTTAACCAGCTCTCTGCCAACACAAGGGCGAGTTACCTCACGCTTCCGGTGCAATGAAGCTGTAACATAGATAACTCCACACATGAGTATGCCATCCCTGGTCGTTACCGACCTTTATCGATGGATCCTCAACCACAAAGCAACATCACACAGTAATAAATTTACAGTGTCCACATAAGTTAAGTATCTAGGCTCCATACCACGATACCACCCTTTATCCAGAAGAAAATGGACATACCTAGGGGAGCGACCCCCAAAAAACCTTGTCGCAACATTCCTGTTTCGACCATTTCTAGGTTGTGAGGCTGGACGAAGTCTCGTCCACAAAGCTACGCTTTTCACAAAGCCATGCTTCGATAAACAAATGATCAACAACACTTCGTATGCCACATTATAAAATTAGGAATGTATCACTAGTAACCATCAACTACATAACCTCTGAACTCAAGTACGTCTCAGAGAAGGGTGTTAAGCTAAGATAATAAATTCTCCGCCACCAAAAGAAATGTATTTGATAGAAACCAGCTTTACATCTCAATTTGTAACGTCAGATACACATCCATACAAGTCTGTTCTAGGTTCGAACAGAACCGTAGGCACTTCCGAAGAAGCCCTTGCAATCCGGGTATCCACAATCCCGATCGGACTTCCCATCACTTAGGGAATCTCCATACCGACGCGACTCAATGCAGAGACAATCGATAGGTTATCCTATCGTTCTCGCAAATACCCGGTCTTCACCACCGGTCTTCAAATGCTATCCATATCGATGAGTCATTTTTCAGAATGGATTATATGACGCAAAGTTTCCCTCTCGGCTAAACTGAATAATGAGCGTATTATTTAAAAAAACATACAGATAATGGGATCTCAGTTAAGTCACAACTTATTATCCACTTTAAATGGTTTAAACAAATTACCATTTTCAATCTTTTAAAAAAATATATTTAATTCACAAAGTTCACCCAATTTCACAAAGATCCATTTACGGATTCCTATTTCAATTGAATCAACTCATCCAATCTTTTAGTTTAAGATTTAGTTCATAGCTTCCAAATTCCAATTCAAATCTTGTATATGGAAGATATACCATCCTTTTCGATTTCAAAACAAGATTTAATCATCTTCACAAAGATTAATTCATAGTTTTTCCAAACTATTTACAATTTCATTTCAAACTTAAAATCTTTCAATACACATTGGAAGTCCTTTCTCTTTATGAAAGCTATTATTTATTTGAAACAATTAGTTTTTGTTTTGGGAAAAATTGATTACAATTTACATAGGTTAAAGTTATTCAATTATAAGACTTGGATTTAAATTTTAATTTAAAAAACCGCACTTTTTAAATGGTTAAAAAACCCATATAATCATCTTTATAACTTGTATAACCTTTTTTTAGACCATAAGTTCCATATCATTGAATTCAATTTCAAATATTGAATTCCAATTTAAATCAAATTATTTAAATTTGAAGTTTTATTAAGTTATTTAAAATAACTTTTATTTTCAAAGCATTCAATTCTAATTCCAAAACTATT
Organism: Allium cepa; assembly: GCA_030765085.1. Lineage (NCBI taxonomy): Eukaryota > Viridiplantae > Streptophyta > Magnoliopsida > Asparagales > Amaryllidaceae > Allium > Allium cepa. The sequence goes on along the minus strand of CM060935.1, from coordinate 437,258,101 downwards.
TTGGATCCAAGAATTCAATCTTTTAAATTGTGAGAAATCTGTGACTTAGCCGATTTCCTCGTGCAACCCATATTTGTGTGTATACGGTATGGTCCAAGGGTTTTGCACAATAGTGCAACAACATCAATCATCACATCACATATTAACATCGATAGGCGGCATAGTCCATAACGCTTATCTATATACACAGGTTCGTAGATAAAACAAATATATCAATAAGATATATCACAGAATATAAATAAAGTTACTATTTGTGAGGAATCCAGTTGGATCCCTCCAACCTGTTTCCCTACATCCACAGACATTAGCACAATAATTAAATAGCAAGTCCACTTCGATGTGGAATATCACGGTATATGGGATTTTATAAAATATCATCCGCTATTATGCGGCGCAATAGGTTCTCATCTGCTATATAATGCGGGAAAATCAACAACTCTAATATATACTATATACTATATACTAATATATATATAATATCATCTAGTGAATAATTATTATAAATCAATCAACCAAGCACACAGTCAACCAATTTAAATTTAACTATTTAAAATCAAACTGGAAATTTCAATTTGAACTTGAGCGAGAAGATCTCACCTTTGATTTTAATTTGCAGTCTATTCCCATTCCAGATAGTCTTCTTCATTGTATTAGACCTTGTATAAAAATTATAAAATTTAATTAATATTCGAGCCAACCGAACGATTCATTTCCGTTTAATAGATTAAATTTCAACTAATTATTAAATTTAAACTAAACTCCCTTTAATAATTTAAATTAACCAAGGGTTTCATTTTAAACTAAAATTTTAATTGTAAACAAATTTCTTTTTTTAATAAAATATTTATAGTAACAAGAAAAATTAAAAATAGGTTTATCAAACAAATCTATCTTTATCATATATTATTTAAAAATATGCTAGTAGATTTTAAAAATATGTATATGTATATTTTGATTTTCTATGAAACTACATATATATACCTATATAATAATCTTCATAGATTTAAACCTCATGCTTCAAAATGTCTTTTATTAATACCATTATTATGATTATTTTTCGCAAATAACAAAATAAAATTCCTTTCTAACTTATATATAAAATAGAATCCTTTTATCGTACTGTATTATTATTTCTGTAATTTAGCAACTTTCAAGATTTATAGTAAGCTAAATATTTGTGTGTGTATATATCTATATATTTTTATAAACATTTATACTTCACTGCAAATATTAACAAATTTGTAAATTTCAAATTTACACGCGTAGTTATTAAATTGAAAATAAATTTGAAAAAATAAAAATCGAATTCACCTTACTACCAACCCAGAAAATGCACAGCCACCGCGATCCCCCTACGCACGTGCGCCTGCACCTCGAAGTTGCCGAACCGTAGCCTTCACTGACTTCCTCGTGTATCACCACCTGCTCACGAATCCACACGCCATTGGCCTCCTCTGCGAACAATCCATCTGATGCTGCTGCTATCCCTGCCTCGCCTCTTCGCCTGTTCGTGCTCGAGCAGCAACAAGCACGCGAAGCCCTCGCTTGAGTCGCGAACTCACGCAATCCCAACAGTACTTAACGCGCGGGTCCAAATAACTAACGCTTCGACGTGGCCAACCACGTCGCTCCTTATCGCATCCAAATCGACCCAATAACCCTTCCTCCAAGTTTCGGCCCTAGGTTTGAATCGAAATCAAACTTAAACCCTAGCCGAAAGAATACGACACAACTCGGTCGAGATCCCCTCTATACTTCGATTCGAAAGATAGTGGAACGAGATGATTTGAGGTATTTGATTCGAAATTTTGGAAAGGAAGGGGGAGCACCACCGTTATTTGATTCGAACGAAATAAAGTTTGTTTTTTTGGAAAACGTAATAGAAAAGGGGAAAAGGCCATTGGTTTTAAGTTTGAACGAGAAGAAGATTTTTTTCTCTTTCGATCGGCCATTGTTAAATTTGAACGAGATCATTTATTTTCATTTCTGTATAAAGACTTAAGGGAGACAAGAGTACGAGACTTATCAGAGAGTAGGTCGGCTTGCTCAGGGTAGGTCGGCTTGCTCAGGAAGGAATAACTACAGTGACTTTTTATTATTATTTTATTTTCAAAATATCTCGTATAACCTAGCTCGAAATCCCGAACTCCTATCGAGGCATGCCGCCAGGTGTTTATAAGGATTATCCGTATTCTGAACACAATGGAACATGTTCCGGAGGCTAATTCGATCATATACGCAAGTTACGGAAGTAACGATCAATTCTTAATTGAATCAATTAAAATAGTTTCTATACGTTTTAAGCTGCCAGGGTTAAACGACACCTCCGATTGTTACGAAAATTGAAATCCAATAATAACTAACTATTACGGATCTAATGGAACTGGTTTCGTCGAATTCCGAGACTGTACCTCGGAAGGCTATTTTTAAATATCGGTTTAAAGGATATAAATTCCAAACTGAACAAAATAGTTCCAATTTCAATTCTGAAGCTTCCATTAACATCCGTATTATCAACATAGATTTTCTAAGCCATCAAATTATTTTTAATAAGCTTAAAATTGAAAATTCAAATTTTTACCCATCATTAATAAATTAAATTCAATAATTTAATTGCCAAACTCATATTTATATTTGAAATTCAAGTTAAACTAACTTCCAAATATTTAAAATCAATTAAATATCTCATTTTCAAATGTTTAAAATTTCCGGGTCGTCACATCCTTCCCCCCTTAAAAGAATTTCATCCCGAAATTACTAGTTAGGAGGAATGATCCTTAACCCGTTTGCTATCTTTCCAGAACTAAACAGTTTTATCAACTTACCAAAACAAATCTTTTTATTTAAAACCCATCACTAATTCGACTAACTTTCCAAATTCAATTGTAAGTTCCCAAACAACATTGTTTTCTTAACAATTCAAATTTAAATTCAAGTTTCAACATTTCAAAATTTTCTCAAAATTTTTCTAACTCTCAAAATTTTCGAAAAATTTCGCCAGCTTCTCCTTTGTGCGGCTAGCTCGGTACGACTACAAAATGGAACCACAGACCCTCAAATTCCAAAAGAAAACAAAAAGCCAAGTGGCTAGATCAAAAATCCAATCAAATTTCATACTAAAATTTAAATATGTACCTTTTTGTTGAGCAATTCAAATTTATCTTCAAAAATCAAAATCAAATTCTTTTTACTTTTCCTGTAACATGCCTGTATATTTTACTAGCCCTAATATTCAATTACAACATGCAATTTATTTTGCACATTCCTTTACAAAATTTTCAATATATATATACTTATTATACCATCTTTAGTTTACTATTGAAGTTATATATATTCATTTTTATTCAACTTTACATTTTCAATTTCATTTGAATTCAATTTACAATTTCAATTTATTTGGATTTAGTTTATCTTCTGAATATTGACTTTTATGTTCTATTTATAACTGATTCATATCATTATTTTAATTTAGTTTCATTCACTAATTTACTTCAATTTTCCAATTTGAAATCGTTTGTCGCTAACAAATTTTTTTCTATCTCCCAAAATTTTTGGAAAATTTTGGCAGAGTCTCCTTTGTACGGAAGAGCTTTTGCAATTTGACAAAAGATATACATATATATACATCGACCCACCCCGTTGGAAAAAACAAAAACAGTTCATATTTCCTATTTTTTATTGCGTAGGCGTACCTTATTTAGCATTTTTAAGCAAAGCGGTTTATTGTTAGCATTTTAGCGCTACTAGATCCATCCAAACAGCCCTCCTGTACCTGTACTTACTCAATTTAAACACATAAGTGACATATATAGGAAATCCATTTACATTTCACTTATTTTTGATAGTGAACACATAGTTTTCTTAAGCAATGCACTCAAACTAATTCCCATAAGCTATTTATAAGGTTTCAATACAATTTTAGTTGCTTACAACTGAATCGCACATCATTTCCATTCAATTTCAATGGTTTACAACACACTTTCTTTCATTCAATTCATTTTTTTAAACGAAACAAACTCATATCCATTTCAATTGATTCAAAAATCAATTTTATTAGCTTTCATTAACTCATAGAATTTTATGCAATCACGTTTTCGTCAAATGACAATCATTTCTATGCAAATTTCGACGATCTTCACTAAATAGAATATCTAATCTAGTTTATAACTAATTTAAATTGATACAAATTCAATTTACTCTTTATTCTATTTCATTTCCAATTGATTTTGTTCAATTCATTTTGCATTCCATTAATCAAACATGTTCCATTCAAAACCATTCCATAAAACTTGACAACGACCATTTCAAATTTTACTTAAGTCGAGCTTTTATCCAATATTTACTTAAGTTATTTCTATTCAAAACCCAAGTTCATTTTCCTTGTTAATAACTCCAATTTTTAAATCCTTGATTTGATTTTTCATTTATCAAATCCATTCCATCTACTAATTTAATTAGATTAGTTTTATTCACTTATCCATTTTTTTAATTTCAACTTTCCATTCTCAATTTATCTTGAATTTATTTTATCAATAACAAGGAAATTTTCAATTTATTTCTACTTACTTGAATTTATATGCAAATTCAAACCATTTTTTATTTAACTCACAATTCAAGTTTTAATTTAACTAACTCAACTTTCCTATTTCATGAATTAATTAATTATCATATTAGTTTACTTGAATTCAATCCATTTTATTTCTACAAAGTTTGGATTTTTATTCAACTTGATCCAAATCAAATCTCATTCCATATTTTTTTTCAATTCCAATTCATTTACTCACAAATATTAACTCATTTGTTCGTTCACAAATTTATTCCACACTTACTTTTTTTATCCTTTCCAATTTGAATCTTATTCCAATCAAATTTTAAATATTTTTATGAGTTATCAAACTTATTTAGATATCGTAATATTTTAAAGATTTCCAGAGTCTTTTTAACAATTGCTCACATTTCAAACCCAACTTTGAAATCAATTATATTTTTTCAAAATATTTTTCCATATATTTTTAAGTTTCAAACCCCACCAGATTTCATATCCAACTCCAAAAATTCTTCTCAAATAATTATTTTCCAGACTTTTGGAAACCATTTTCAAATTAAAGAATTTTAATCTTTTGAAATTTAAATCCAAATCCTTTAATCCGTATTCCAAAGATTACTCTGGCATCTCATTTCAATTTAAAAAACTCATTTATAAATTCACATTACCAATTTCATTCCATTACCGAATTTTATTCCTAATTATAAATTACATTTACAATTTACATTTACAAATCTCATTTGTATTTTCTTATTTTCTTAGCTTTTGGTTTTAATTTCAATTTCTCATATAACGATGATAATAATTTAATATTATCGCTTCCTAACAACCAAGCAACCATATATTATAATAATTTACACAAAATCATTTCTTTTATATACGAAAATAGTTTTGGGTAAAATTATTTCATTTACCCTAATTTATAACAATACCGTGTCGGTTTATCTTGTTTAAGAGTTTAGAAACCCCTATCGATACAGTTGGCCAAACTGCACTGACCAAAATCTATAAACAATCAACCGATAAGTCAACATAATACGAAAGAATTTTTATATTCACTAACAAATACGTGCTCATATCTATTATTACACTCAAACTCATTTTTGAGTACTACTGACTCTATCTCTAATGAGTAACACCCAACAGAGCCAACGTTATCGCTTAACCAAATGCTCTGATACCACTCTGTAACGACCCGATTTTTCGACTTTCGAAAGTCGACATTAAAACGTCCATTGTATCAACCGCTGAACCATCGAACGCCAAAAAACCAAACCATTAGGGTTGAAGAAGAAGAAGATAGAAGAAGAAACAAAAACAATAACAGAATCTCACCTTTCGCAGCGGACAACATATAATATATGAACGAATAATATTTTTAATAAAGAATCGTATCTGTTATTACATTACATCACAATAAATTATCAGAGTGTTACAACAAAAAAAAGCGGAAGAAAATATAACATATACTAGTGATTCGCTTCGCCATCCAGCTTGCTCCTGATCTCCACAGCAACTCCTGAATTCCAGAATGACCTAATAACCTGACTCTAGACTGCCCGCGTGGAAATTTGTGGGCACCAGAGTTTAGAAAGGGAATAATAAACTCCAGGTCAGTCATGCGACTGGTGTGAGATCTTAAAAACAGTTATTTTCACAAAGAAAATAAAAATAAATTCGCTATGCTTTTGAAAAATGAAATTGCCATAAGGCCTCCTGCCACACACACAATGCAAACGCACACTTGAAGGAGATTTCTCCTTATGACAGTAAAAAATTCTTAATACGCAAAATTCTTTCGATATTATTGTTAGTGCATAGTGCAGAAAAACATTTTGAAACTATAATATTAATCTTAGCCAGCATACAGCATTTCGTCGTATGCCTACTATAACTACCATGTTCAATAGCAGGTTACCGCCAAATTTCATGGCAGGTTATACAACTAAAACCATACAGGGCGTATTGTTTTCTTTGGATTTCCAACAAATGGTCAGGCTCAGGAACTTGCTACTGCCACATGGCTACGTCTCTGGTCCGAGAACTTAACCAGCTCTCTGCCAACACAAGGCCGAGTTACCTAACGCTTCTGGTGCAATGAAGCTGTAACATAGATAACTCCACACATGAGTATGCCATCCCCGGTCGTTACAGACTTTTATCCAAGGATCCTCAACCACAAAGCAACAACACACAGTAATAAATTTACAGTATCCACATGAGTTAAGTATCTGGGCTCCATACTATGATGCCACCCTTTATCCAGAAGAAAATGGACATACCCTAGGGGCACGACCCCTAAAAAACCTTGCTGCAACATTCCTGTTTCGACCATTTCCGGGTTGTGAGGCTCGACGAAGTCTCGTCCACAAAGCTACGCTTTTTTACAAAGCCATGCTTCGATCAACAAATGATCAGCAACACTTCGTATGCCACATTACCAAATTGGAAATGTATCACAAGTAACCATCAACTACATAACCTCTGAACTCATACGTCTCAGAGAAGGGTGTTAAGCTAAGAGAATAAATTCTCCGCCACCAATAAAAATGTATTTTATAGAAACCAGCTTTACATCTCAATTTGTAACGTCAGACACACATCCATACAAGTCTGTTCCGGGTTCGAACAGAACCGAAGGCACTTCCAAAGAAGCCTTTGCAATCTGGGTATCCACAATCTCGATCGGACATCCCATCCCTTAGGGAATCTCTATACCGGCACGACTCAGTGCAGAGACAATCGATAGGTTATCCTATCATTCTCGCAAATACTCGGTCTTCACCACTGGTCTTCAAATGCTATCCATATCGATGAATCATTATTCAGAATAGGTTATATGACACAAAGGTCCTCTCCCGGCTAAACCGAATAATGAGCGTAATATTTAAAACAACATATGGATAGTGGGATTTCAGTTAAGTCACAACTTATTATCCACTTTAAATGGTTTAAACAAATTATCATTTTCAATCTTTTAAACAAAAAGATTCAATTCACAAAGTTCACCCAGTTTCGTAAAGATCCATTTACGGATTTCCATTTCAATTGAATCAACTCATCCAATCTTTGAGTTTAAGATTTAATTCATAGCTTCCAAATTCCAATTCAAATCTTGTATATGGAAGATATACCATCCTTTTCGATTTCAAAACAAGATTTAATCATCTTCACAAAGATTAATTCATATTTTTTTCAAACTATTTACAATTTCATTTCAAACTTAAAATCTTTCGATACACATTGGAAGTCCTTTTTCTTTATGAAAGCTATTATTTATTTGAAAAAATTAGTTTTTGTTTTGGAAAAAATTGATTATAATTTACATAGGTTAAAGTTATTCAAGTATAAGACTTGAATTTAAATTTAAATTTCAAAAACCGCACTTTTTAAATGGTTAAAAAACCCATATAATCATATTTATAACTTGTATAACCTTTTTTTAAGACCATAAGTTCCAAATCATTGAATTCAATTTCAAATATTGGATTTCAATTTAAATCAAATTATTTAAATTTGAAGTTTTATTAAGTTATTTAAAAATAACTTTATTTTCAAAGCTTTCTATTCCAATTCCAAAACTATTTTGGATCCAAGAATTCAATCTTTAAAATTGTGAGAAATCTGTGACTTAGCCGATTTCCTCGTGCAACCCATATTTGTGTATGTACGGTGTGGTCCAGAGGTTTTACACAATAGTGCAACAACATCAATCATCACATCACATATTAACATGGATAAGCGGTATAGTCCATAACGCTTATCTATATACACAGGTTCATAGATAAAACAAATTTATTAATAAGATAAATCACAGAATATGAATAAAGTTACTATTTGTAAGGAATCCAGTTGGATCCCTCTAACCTGTTTCCCTGCATCCATAGACATTAGCACAACAATTAAATACCAATTCCACTTCGAGGTGTAATATCACGGTATACGGGATTTTATAAAATATCATCCGCTATTATGCGGCACAATAAGGTCTCATCCGCTATATAATGCGGGAAAATCAACAACTCCAATATATACTATATGCTAATATATATATATATATATATATATATATATATAATATCATCCAGTGAATAATTATTATAAATCAATCAACCAAGCGCACACTCAACCAATTTAAGTTTAACTATTTAAAATCAAACTGGAAATTTCAATTTGTACTTGAGGCAGAAGATCTCACCTTTGATTTTAATTTGCAGTCCATTCCCATTCCAAATAGTCTTCTTCATTGTATTAGACCTTGTATAACAAGTATAAAATTTAATTAATATTCGAGCTAACTGAACGATTTATTTCCGTTTAATAGATTTAATTTCAACTAATTATTAAATTTAAACTAAACTCCCTTTAATAATTTAAATTATCCAAGGGTTTAATTTTAAACTAAAATTTGAATTGTAAGCAAATTTCTTTTTTTAATAAAATATTTATAGCAACTAGAAAAATTAAAAATATTTTTATCAAACAAATCTATCTTTATCATATATTATTCAAAAATAAGCTAGTAGATTTAAAAAATATGTATATGTATATTTTGATTTTCTATGAAACAACATATATATACCTATATAATAATCTTCATAGATTTAAACCACATGCTTCAAAATTTCTTTTATTAATACCATTATTATTATTTTTTTCTGCAAATAACAAAATAAAATTCCTTTCTAACTTATATATAAAACAGAATCCTTTTATCGTACTGTATTATTATTTCTGTAATTTAGCAACTTTCAAGATTTACAGTAAGCTAAATATTTGTGTGTATATATATCTATATATTTTTATAAACATTTATACTTCACTACAAATATTAACAAATTTGTAAATTTCAAATTTACTTGCGTAGTGATTAAATTGAAAATAAATTTGAAAAAATAAAAATCGAATTCACCTTACTGCCAACCCAGAAAACGCACAGCCACCGCGATCCCCCTACGCGCATGCGCCTGCACTTCGAATTTGCCGAACCCTAGCCTTCACTGACTTCCTCGCGTATCACCACCTGCTCACGAATCCACACGCCATCGGCCTCCTCTGCGAACAATCCATCTGACGCTGCTGCTATCCCTGCCGCGCCTCTTCGCCTGTTCGTGCTCGAGCAGCAACAAGCACGCGAAGCCCTCGCTTGAGTCGGGAACTCGCGCAATCCCAACCGTACCTTACGCGCCAGTCCAAAGAACGAACGCTTCGACGTGGCCAACCATGTCGCTCCTTCTCGCACCCAAATTGACCCAATAACTCTTACTCCAAGCTTCGTCCCTAGGTTTGAATCGCAATCAAACTTAAACCCTAGCCGAAAGAATACGACAAAACTCAGACGAGATCCCCTTTATACTTTGATTCGAAAGATAATGGAACGAGATGATTTGAGGTATTTGATTCGAAATTTTAGAAAGGAAGGGGGTGCATGGCCGTTATTTGATTCGAATGAAATAAAGTTTGTTTTTTTTCTGGAAAATGAAATTGAAAAGGGGGAACGACCATTGGTTTTAAGTTTGAACGAGAAGAAGATTTTTTTTTCTTTCGATCGGCCATTGTTAAATTTGAACGAGATCATTTATTTTGATTTCTGTATAAAGACATGAGGGAGACAAGAGTACAAGATTTAGCAGAGAATAGGTCGGCTTGCTCAGGAAGGAATAGCTACAGTGATTTTTTATTATATTCAAAATATCTCGTATAACCTAGCTCGAAATCCCGAACTCCTATCGAGGCGTGCCGCCAGGCGTTTATAAGGATTTATTCGCATTCCGAACACAATGGAACGTGTTCTGGAGGCTAATTCGATCATATACGCAAGTTACGGAAGTAAACGATCAATTTTAAATTGAATCAATTAAAATAGTTTCTATGCGTTTTAAGCTACCAGGGTTAAACGAAAACTCCGATTGCTACAAAAATTGAAATACGATAATAACTAACCATTACGGATCCAATGGAACCAGTTTCGTCGAATTCCGAGACTATGCCTCGGAAGGCTTTTTTTAAATATCGATTTAAACGATGTAAATTCCAAACTGAACAAAATAGTTCCAATTTCAATTTTGAAGCTTCCATTAACCTCAGTATTATTAACATAGATTTTCTAAGCCATCAAATTACTTTTAACAAGCTTAAATTGAAAATTCAAATTTTTACCCATCATTAATAAATTAAATTCAATAATTTAATTTCCAAACTCATATTTATATTCGAAATTCAAGTTAAACTAACTTCCAAATATTTAAAATCAATTAAATATTTTATTTTCAAATGTTAAAAATTTTCGGGTCATCACAGTGGAGAGGCTAGTGGCCGAGCAAATCGAGGTAGGAGAGGAAGGCAAAAACATAGAAAAATAGTGAAAAGAGAAAGGAGATGAAGCCATGGCTTACAATTTTTCTTATTCGTGAGTTTTAGATGACGAAGAGAAATAATTTCACATGAAAATGAAGTGAGGAATTCACGGCTAATCAGAAAAAAAAATGCATGGCCAAACATGAAAATACAAAAGAAAGAAATGAAAAGGCAAATGTGGAATGAAAAGTCATATGGAAATGAAAGGTCTTTGACTCTTGGTATTTCGTTTTCTTTTAAATCAAAATAAAATAAATAAAATTCACTAAATAAAATAAAAATGAAAAAATAAATTAGAAAAGAAAATAAAAAAAATATTCTTTTGGAAAAATATAAAATAAATAAGAAAATAGTTTAATAATTGAAACTAGACTTTAAAAATTGAAAACAAAATGCAATAAACATATGAAAATTATAACAACACTTATAAAATGTTTTAAAAATTATATATATATATATATATATATAACATGTCATATCACACATATATACACAAATTAGAACATAATTTGACAAACAAAAATATTATTTACATAAATTAAAATAAACAATTTTGTTAAATAAATCAATTTATACACAATATTGTAAAAAGCATAACTTTCACAATATTAATCGGATTTCAACGAAACGAAAAGCAATATACTTGAAATTTAATTTACTTTAATAATAAAAGATAAAATTAAAAAATTAAAATATTTAAATTTTAAATTTAAAAGTCAAAGTTTGACCATATTGACCAAAATCCACATTTTTGGAAAATATTCTATTTATTCATGTTTGAAATTATAGTTCACATAAAAATCAAAATCTATATTTAAAATAACAAGAATTATTCATTTTAATAAATAAAATAAAGTTTTAAATCAATAATTCAATTAAAATAATTAAAATATGCAATTAAAATAATCACAAAATACTGGGTTGTTACACTATCCCCCACTCAAAACCTTTCGTCCCCGAAAAGGAATGAGGTACGGGAAAACACAAAAAAGATAGAATGAAATAGGGTTAAGACAAGATGATAAGAAGATTAAAATTATACCTGATAACTGTTGTTATAGGTAAGTTTAACAAGGTGGAGATGATCACAAACACGAAGAAGATCCTCGAGAAATCTGATTCACTCTTTCCGTTTGACCGTCGGTATGTGAATGGTAAGCATTGCTCAGATTCAGATGAGTACCTAAAGATTCCAGAAAAGTATTCCAAAGCTGACTGGTAAAGATAGGATCGTGATCACAAATAATACTGAGAGGAACAACATGGAGACGAACAATCTCTCTCATGTAGATCTCAGATAAGCTAGAATCAGAACGGGTAGACTTGACCGAAATGAAATGAGGGACTTGGCGAGTGTATCCGCAATAACCCAGATAAACTAAGCATCTAGACGATTCAAAGAAATGAGAGGTGCAGAAATCTGAGCAAAATTTGCATTGAATCTCCGGTAATAACCATCAAGGCTCAGAAAACTATGAAATCTCAAAAGGAGTCTTAGGAGTTTCCCAATCCTGTAACAGAATAGGGAGAAATAAGAACAATAGAAAAGATAGAATATCAAATCACAAAGGAAAAAGAGAAAGAAAAGAAAGACTTATATTGATCGCAACAATCTTGTCGGGATCAACAGAAACTCCACTACTGGAAACAATATGTCCAAGGAATCGGACGCCATCCTTCCAGAAATGGCATTTAGAAAATTTAGCCTTCAATTGATGATTTCTAAGAATCTCGAGAACAGATTTGAAATGCGACTCATGTTCTTTCTTGTTCTTAGAAAAGACAAGGATATCATCAACAAGACTAGAACAATTATTAAGCACAACATAAAAAACACGATTCATCAAATCAACAAAGAAAGAAGGAGCATTAGTCAAACCAAAAAAAGCATGACTAAGCATTCATAAAACCCATTCTCAGTACGGAAAGCAGTCTTGGGAATACTTTTCTCAACAACACTGAGCTGGTGAAAACCTATGGCAAGATCAAGCTGAGAGAAAAAAGATGCACCAAAAAGCCGATCAAACAAATCATTGATACGAGGCATTGGACATCTGTTTTTCATAGCGCTTGTTCTACTCCTTATAATCAACATACATCCTCAAAGATCCATCAGACTTGGTGACAAAAACCACCGCTGCTCCCCATTCCGAATGGCTAGGTCTGATCAGACCTTTCGAGAACAAGTCCTCAATTTTCTTCCCTAACTCAACCTTCTCACGGGGTGCCATTCTTCTAGGATGAAGAACTATAGATCGAGTTCCAGGAACAAGTTCAATATGGAAATCAATTTTCCGCTTAGGAGGTAAGTAGTGACTTCACCAAATAATCGAGATAGAGTCTGACCACATGGGTCGAATGAAGATCACCAAGAGAAGAATCCAACGAATAAGTAAAACTGCCAGCAAAATTCTGAGACATATGGCACTGAATAATCAAGGAATTCCCTTGATCATCAACAAGATAAACAGACCGGGTTTACAGGAGATATGGGCATCATACCCACCAAACCAATCTGTTCCAAGCATAGATCGAAGCCAAGAACAAAGAAATCACCACTAAAGCGATGATCAGAATAGAGAAGCTTCACTTGCTTACAAATCCGATTAAGGTTTGAGGGACCCCAATTGGATTTGAAACACATAAAGGAACAAAAGCATACTCAGGAGAAAGGAGATGCTCAAACTTATCACACAAATCAACAGAAATAAAATTATGGGAAGCTCCAGTATCAAATAAAACACAAATAAGATACTGAAATAAAGAAAAGGTACACTTCAGATACACTTCAGGGCACCTTAGAGAGGGAGAAGATAAAGATAGATCTAGGACAAAAGTAAAAAGAAGACAAAGATAGATAAGATAAAATTCAGTTGGATGATTATCCCAATGAAAGAAAATACTAACAAGGTAGATACAAAAGGAAGGAAGTTTAGAAAAAATTTCCCTTAAAACAAGAGAAGTTGTATATCAAAATAATCTTTAAAAAATCCTTTAAAAAATCATTTTGAAATCAGTTTATACTTTGAAAATACGTTCTCTCACAAAGAAAATGATTCTGAGGTTGATTTCACTCATTCTAGGGTATTGCTACCCTATCTCTAATGAGATTTTGTGGCAGGCTAAGGTTTGCCTAAAACCAAAGCTCTAATACCAACTATAACAACCCAATATTTTCAGTCATTCGCATCCGCATATGTCGGACTCGAATTGCTCAAAATACCGCATTGTAATAAAATTTGGAGCAAATGAAATCATGACACAGAATCACAGACACGGAAATATCAGAATAACTCGCAGCGGAAATTAAAAGACCACAGTAGTTCATGAAGCTACTCTTACAAAGTCTCATTTTTTTTACATAATATCATTCTAGAAACAAATAGAATAGAAATCCTAAATACATAGAAGATCACTAATACAAGAGCTGAAACAAAACAATTAAAACTGTAATAGATAGATTACTAGATAAGCAGAATCTCCAGCGATTCCTAGCTCCAGAAAGAGAAATCCAAAGCTAAGTTGTGAATACACGGGCTGACCCAAGCGTAAAGCAAAATCACAAAACACTCGAGTCAGGACATACATACTTATATAATGTAAACCAACTCAAGTGAACTGCAATAAAGTACAAGTAACTTAAAGGATGCTTGGGACCGCCCATCCTCTAAGGATCCATTAAACTATTTACTATGTAGTAATATTGCGCTATTATAATAATGTCTACAGTGAAATAAACTTACTTTAAAATAGTTAAGGAGTGACCCAATATTCCTCCTAACACGTAATTGTCCCAGTAGTTCATCCAATATTAGCTTATCTCCAAATTGAAAGACTACCTTAAATACTCCATGGGCTAGGGAGAAAAACAAACTCGTAGTAAGGCTCGATATGGTAGGTGACACTCCACAACTAAGCAATGCTAGGGTAGATATATCAATTACGCTTTCGGGCTGGTGGTAACGCATAGCAGTCACTACCGCCCACCTTGGACCACACTCCCAATAAAAATCAGAGGATAACCATCAAATCAACCACAAGAAAGAGTATAGAATCGAAGAAGTGCGTCCGATAGAAGGAGCTACCTCACTTAGCCCGTCGATCGCTCCTGTTTTATCCACCTTAAGCCAACTCACGGGAGTCGGATCCACGTTCATACCTCAATAGGATTATCGCCACCATCCTACTTTGTTCTGGAATCTCCAACCGCGTACATAGTTGTTAAAGTGGTTTTCGGTATCGACAGAGAGTATGTCTATATCCGATCCCGGTCTCTTTAACAACCGATCATTATTATAACCGGTGGTTATAAATTTCAAAAATGGTATATATTTCAGAACCAAAACCATTTCAAAACTATATTCAAATCAAATAGTTTATCACTTCCATTTCAAATATATATTCACCTTTCAAAAATCATAACACTTTCAAAGTCATAACTTTTCGAAACCAAAATACTTGAAATCATTACACTTTGAAAATCATAACATTTCAAAATCATAAAATTTGAAATCATCCTTTAATTCTTTACATTTTACAGATTTATTCAATTAAACCCAAATTTCAAATTTCCAATTTAATTCAATTCAAACCATCAGTTTCAATTCAATTTAGTTTTCCAACAAACCATTTCAAATCTTATCAATATCAAATATAGATTTGGTCCAAAAAATAATCTATTCAATTTTTAGTATATTTCAAAGCTTTAATATCCCACATTTCAAAACTAAATTTTATAATTTCATATCTCAAATTTAACTTCATTATTAATTAATTTTGAAATATTCATTTCATAAATCCAATATCATTTTATTTTAAATACCATTCCAATTACATTTCAAAAATAGTTTATATTTCAAATAAAAATACCCCATTTAAACCATTTAAAAGTGAAGTTATTATATTTAATAATCAAATATTCAATTCCCAAAAATTTACTCTTTTCTGAGTTCATTTATTCACTTAAATACATTAAAACGGTGAATCTCAGCTTTCCACGACACTTAAAAAAATGCTGCGGTAAGTTAAATTTTAAAACAATTCATTTCAGCAAAGACATCATTTAAAAACTGCTGTAATAATTCAGTTTTAGATCAAAAATAGTTAAATTCAGTAAAGATAGCAATTACAAAACTGCTGTAATAGTTCAGGGTTCAATTTAAAAGATTTAATTCAATTCAGCCAACTATAGCACTTAACAAGTGCTACTGTAGCCCTTTTATTTAGCTTTTAGATTTTATTTTTAATTCTGCAACTACTACACTTAACAAGTGCCGCAATAGCCCTTAGTAAAATTTAGCTATTGTTCATTTGTATCAACCACCACACTTACAAAGTGCTGTAATATCCTTTACAACAGATTTTAAGTTAACTTCAGAAATGATAGCATTTCTGAATGCTGTTAATTCAATTTCCAGCTTTTCAATACAATTTCAGAAACAATTAAATTTTGATTTAACCATTTTAACTTATAAAAATCATATTTTTCAACTCAAAAATGTTCATTTAAATACTCTTTAACTTATGATTTTTATAAAGTACAATTTCATAAATAAATATCAAATTTCTCATTAATTCACTTATTAAATTCAAACATTCAAATCTTCCATTTTTTGCATTTTATAAATTAACTTAACAATAAGGTTTAGTTACCATTTCAAAATTTAAACTTAAATTTTTATTTTATTTTCTTAACTTAACTTTTATCTTTAAACCAAATTTCACATTTCCAAGTCAAGTTATATTCCAAATTACACTTTTAAGTATTCGCTTATTTTACCATTTTAATTCATAGAAAAATCAATAACACTTTATTAAGTCATTTTAAATTAAAATTTAAATCCAATTATCAAATTTAATTTATTTAACTTAAACTCATTTTTAAACAAAATCACAAATTTCAAAAGTAATTTATATTTCAAATTTCGACTTAACCATTCACTTATTTCACTTATTTAACTTGTAGAAAACCAAAAACACTTAATAAAATCATTTTAATTCAATATAAATCAAAATATCATAAATTTACATTTAAAATACTTAAAAGTTTCTAGAAAAATAATATATATAATAACCACGGGTCTGTATAATATTTTCTAACATAGGTCAAGTGATTCGGATAATATATCATTTCAATCCGTAATTTACAAAGAAAAATCTAGGTTCTATCATTTCAAACCCGTAATTCCAAGTCAATTAAAGTAAATAAAAATCATTCAGGCCTATCATTTCAGCCTATAACGTTTTTTCCCTATTCTAAAGTCCGTTCGGGTAAGTATCATTTCAACCCATAGTGATTCTATTCTACAGGGAACTTGTAGTGTGATAAACAGATATAAATAACAGTATAGCATCATATGGCAGTAACATATGATATAACAGGTTTATAAATAGGGTTAACATCATATGATTCATATCACTGGCAGGTATAACATGATATAATAATTCTACACATTCACTTGGTGTCAATTCACAATTTGTATAAGTATGAAAGTCATGAGTGAATACTCTCCTTTTTATGCTGGAGATAGCGAATCAAACTACACAGAATAGATCCAAAAAGCACGATATGGCA
The DNA here is from genome assembly GCA_030765085.1 of Allium cepa. Classification (NCBI taxonomy): domain Eukaryota; kingdom Viridiplantae; phylum Streptophyta; class Magnoliopsida; order Asparagales; family Amaryllidaceae; genus Allium; species Allium cepa. The sequence continues at coordinate 437,240,624 of CM060935.1, read as the reverse complement.
TGCCACAGCATGACTATTGATTGAGTGGAGTGGAGAGAGCCAAGATAATTATATGTTAAACAACCCAAAACAAGACAATGTAAACATAAACATTCAATACAAACAACCTAGAAACAAATGGAAATTGAAATTAACAAAGGACAAAATGATTTGACCTTTCTTTAGCTATTCAAGAGCACGACCAGTGGGACCATATGCTCGGCCATGGCTGGACAAAGACTCGGGTTATGGCATCATAACTCACGGCTACAAGTGAATGTGCAATGGTAGGGTGGCAATATAAAGCATACAAAGGGACAAGGCTAATGGAGTGGAGTTTGGATGCATATTAGGCTCGGCCTAGTCATTGTTTGGGCTCGGCCATAGGGATTTCATGTCTGGTCAGGTCAGGTTAGGGCTGAGTTGCGGTTGTAGGTGGTGTGGTGGTGGCTATGGCGGTGGCCGAAGTGAATAGATGAAGGTGGTGGTGCAAATATTGCTCGGCTAGCATTTTTAGTGGAGTTTTTTTGCATTGTTTTGGAGCTAGAAATAATGGATAGTCATGGCTTGAATTGATCAGAGGAGGATGGGAGGTTGCTACTGTAGATGGTGGTGTGGTCGGTGGTGATGGTAGAGGGGCTAGTGGCCGAGCAAATCAAGGTAGAAGAGGAAGGCAAAAACATAAAAAAAATAATGAAAAGAGAAAGGAGATGAAGTCATGGCTTATAATTTTTCTTAGCCGTGAGTTTTAGATGATGAAGAGAAATAATTTCACATGAAAATAAAGTGAGGAAGTCACGGTTAATCATAAAAAAATGCACAGCCAAACATTAAAAGACAAAAGAAAGAAATGAAAAGGCAAAGGTGAAATGAAAAGTCATATGAAAATGAAAGGTCTTTGACTCTTGGTATCTTATTTTCTTTTAAATCAAAATAAACTAAATAAAATTTAGTAAATAAAATAAAAATGAAAACAAAATAAAGTAGAAAAGAAAATAAATAAATATTTTTTTGGAAAAATATAACATAAATAAGAAAATAGTTTAATAATTGAAACTAGACTTTAAAAATTGAAAACAAAATACAATAAACATATGAAAATTATAACAACACTTTTAAAATGTTTTAAAAATAAGATATATATATATATGTAACAAGTCATATCACACATATACACACAAGTTAGAACATGATTTGACAAACAAAAATATTATTTATATAAATTAAAATAAACAGTTTGGTTAAATAAATCAATTTACATACAATATTGTAAAATGCATAACTTTCACAATATTAGTCAGATTTCAACGAAACAAAAATCAGTATACTTGAAATTTAATTTATTTTCATAAAAGATAAAATTCAAAAATTAGAGTATTTAAATTTAAATTTAAAAGTCAAAGTTTGACCATATTGACCAAAATCCGCATTTTTGGAAAATATTCTATTTATTCATGTTTGAAATTATAATTCACATAAAAATCAAAATTTATATTTAAAGTAACAATATTTATTCATTTTAATAAATAAAATAAAGTTTTTAAATCAGGAATTCAATTAAAATAATTAAAATATGCAATTAAAATAATCTTAAAATACAGGGTTGTTACAATGATATTGTGAGGATGTTAGGTTATGTTGAATTTGTACTTTTCCTTTTTACACCATGCTTATTGTTAAGTATCCACATTAGATTTAGATATAGTCTGACTCGTTCGGTATTTATATAATACTCAGGTCAGTTCAGGACATTTCTGGTTTAAGGATAAGTAAACTAGTTTATGGATGTTGGGCATAGAAGGGGAATAGAGCATTTGTTTATGATTTTATACACTATTGCTAAATATGTTTGTGTATTGATGAGGTGTATGTATGTTTTGGATTTATACATTGTATAATTTTTATGATAGTGGGCAATTCACTATTTTTTTTGTAATCTCACCTTGGACTCATGCATATTTATTATTATATATATTATCGCTGCGTCAATGACTCTATGTTTCTATGATGTATGTTATATTGCATATTATTTAATCCTATAGGCACACATGTTTATTGGTTTGTGTCGATACCCTATACGTATATTTGAGTTGTTTATGATTTTTGAAATACATACCAGTGTTAGCCCATGGGAATATTCACATCCATAAGCCAAATGTCGCCTTATCTCCGTATTATCTGACAGTATTACCCACTAATACTCTTGGATAGTATAGGTATAGAGGTGAAGTGTTACAGTTGGTATCAAGAAGGTTTAGAATAATGCAGAGTATATATGAGACACTAGTCATTGGCCTAGATGAGACCTATGTCCCATTTGGTATGTTAGGAATCTAGTTTATAATAGGTAACAACAGAAATATATATTGGCGATTACTTGGCGTGATTATCTAGGAGCGTATTTGTATTTTTCATATAAAAAATATTTACAAATATTTATTAAGTATGAAATATAAAATGTTTTACCTCTGGTGGCTTGATGTAAGTATTTATATTATGGTCCGTTAATAATCAGAGTGCGCAGTGGGAATGCATGAATTGTTTTTCGCTGAGCATATTGAATGTTCTTTACATTTATGTTTGATTGGTTTATAACTTCTTATAATAAATTTGTAATTAATGGTATAAGATCTTTGCAGTGTTATTAGTACTAAAGTCACCACTAAGAATTTTGAAGATTTTGATTTTAAAGCATGTTATCGATGTGTATATATTATATTTTGTAATGAATTTTAAATTTTGATCTTCATTTGATGAAATTTGAACCATTAGGAATGATTTATTATTGAAATAAAGTTTTAGAATATATTCAAATGTAAGTAAGTTTATGATTTTTGGCTCAAAATATATAAGTAAGAAGTATGATTTTATATAAATTTATATAGATAAAATATTTTAAGGAGTTTAAAAGATTGAATTGTTTTAATTTGCTCGTTGAGTGCTTTAGAGATTCTGATCGATGCGCCTGATCAACATTATGAACAGAGATTGCTAAATACATGGCGAGGCATATAGACACAGAGTTTTGAAACGATTTGTAAATTTGTAAATGTTTGTAAAGCTTTATAAGGAGATGAAATATTTTTAAAAGAAGTAAATGTCGCCAAGAAAGTATAATTCATATTTTGTAAATTTTATAAGAAAGTTATACTTTAAAGAAATATTTTGGAGTTTTGAAAATTGTTTTAAATTGGAAATTTATATTTGAGCATTTATATCTTTATTGCAGAATTTTACATCTTGAAAATAATGAATTTTTTTATATGTTGCATATATGTATTTATATGATGATCGCAGACATCAAGTCTTTGTGGAAAACTAAAGTTGATGGTGAGGCAATGTTGATTACACACTTAATACTGCAGCCAATTGACAAAGTGGGCCATAAGAAAGTTATGACAGGGCGCCATCCATCTAGTTTGCATAAAAGAATTTTGTTAAATGAGTTTGATATGTGATGTTGCATTTGTATGTCATCTACGATGAATGATTGTTTAAAATTTGAAAGAATTGTAGGAATATCTATATGTTATGATATCTTGTGATGTATGTAAATTTTTATATGAAAAATTCTTGGTTACAAATGATTTTTATTTGACCATTGATTATAAATTTCAATATTTGAATTATTTTTTATTGTTATTCACGGATATGATCCTATGTGTGTCTTTCAACTCATAGCCTATGACTATAACATTGGGCATGGGATAATAAGCCATTATCATTTTAGCACCACGAAGGAATTTATTGATGTTGTTTTAATTATGTTTGTATGATTTTGATAATTATGTATAAATATTAGAGGGTGTAGTTGTTGGATCAATTTCACCCTAGAGGTGGGTGAATAGGTTGATACTATCAATTATAAAAATTATTATAGAAATTAATAAAATAATTGCAACACAGATATAGCAAAGTAGCAGCACAGATAATAGCAGAGTAATAAAAGTAGAAAATATAACACACAGATTTACCCAGCTTTGGCAAAACCCTGCCTAAGTGATGCCCCTAAGGTTTCTATTAGAAATTAAGTAGTTAGACGTTTACACAGGTAAACTCGTGACACCCGCTATCGACTAACCTAACTCTACGCTTAAAACCCTGCCACAACTCAGCCACTAAGTTGCGAATTCTTGAACTACGCCACCACAGTTCGTACCCTAGTCACATGATTAGAAATTACAATGTTCAAAAGAGAAATTAAAAACACTTTTAAAATAATAAAACAAATAACTGTAACGACCCAGAATTTCTATCACTTGAAATTCGTATATTTAATTGATTTTAAATATTAACAAGTTAATGAATCAAATGTGATTAAATGAGAAACTAATTCATTAAATATTAATGAGAAGTGCATGTATATTGATTTGATGGTTGGACAAGTTGTTGGATGATAGTTGTTTGGTGGTTGCATTTATTGCTTTTTGTTGCATTTGCTATATTGGCATATGTAGTTATTGTACTAATATATGTTTATCGATATTATTTTCTATATATATGTTTCTCATTGTTGTTGAGTGTTTAGTAGGTGTGGATTGCGCTTGCTTCGCATTTGGAGCTCGCTTTCACGCTATATTAGCCGTATATGCTCGCTAATAATATATAAGGTACATATCTCGGATTACATATCGTACTTTTACACTTTTTCCCCTGCGGGATGCCTCATTACTTTGATGAGATGTATATTTGTGATATATATACTATCATTTTTTTTCAGATCGAGCCGCGCAAAGGAGACTATGGCGAATTTTTCTGAAAATTTAAGGCGTTAGAAAATTTTGAGAAAATTGGGAAAATTGGTGAAAACTAAAGTTTTGATTTTTAGTTGAAAATTTAAACGATATAGTTGGTTTTGGAAAAATAACGAAGTATAATTTGAAAAATTAGTAAATTTATTGTAAGAAGTTTAACTATGGATTTTGCGAAAGTTAAACACTCAAATGAATTTGAAATTTAATTTGAACAAATGGTTTTGAAAAGTTAATGGATTTCAAGACTTTTTCTTACTTGGTAATTTCGAGGACGAAATTCTTTTAAGGGGGGAAGTTTCTAACGACCCAGAATTTCTGTCATTTGAAATTCATATATTTAATTGATTTTAAATATTAACAAGCAAAATTTGTAAGTGGAATATCTAGATTTAATTGGATAATTAAATCGATAATTTAATATTTGAAATTTCTGAAATAATTGGAAATTGGGTTTAAAATGATTTAAATTTGATTTATAAATTTGTATTTAATCATATTGTAGTTAGAATGATGTTATAGAACTTTTAAAATTTATTAAAAGTTAATTTGTAGAAATTGAATATTTTAGTATTTAATTGACGAGTAAAAATAGCCATTTTTTAAACAGTCTCGGATTTCGACGAAACTAGTTTCATTGGATCGTAATGTTAAATTATTATAATATTTCAAATTTCGTGTCGATCGGATTTACGGTTTGTTCGGGGCAAGCCAACACGCATAGAAATTTGTTTAATCGATTTAATTTAAATTTGATCGTTTATTTCCATAACTCGCACATACGATCAAATTAGCCTCTGAAACACATTCCATTGTGTTCGGAACACGGGGTAAACCCTAGAAATGCCAGCCTGCACGCTTCGTTTGGAGTTTGGAAAATTTTGGATGAATAGTGTGTTGCCATTTTTCTATAAAAGGACCTCAAATTTTCACTTTTGCAAAAATAATCAAACCCTAGGTCAAAACAATACATCCGCCACTCTATTCTCCAATGGCCGAAATGCCTCCTCGTTCCTCCTCAATTTTCTTCAAATCCATCGATCGATCCAAAAAGTTTCCAACTGCAAAGTCGTAAGGGACGATGAGATCTACCCAACCAACGGTGATGACTAAAGATGGAGCTGTAGATCATCGGCAAATCGATGATGAACGTGCACCGTTCGTGCCCAATTTTCACGGCCTATGGTCAGCCGAGCTCCACGCTGTTCGAGGTGGTGGCGCCACTCGAGATGGCCAAAAATGGACGAAACAACTTGTGTTGGGTTCGTATGGACGAACACTACGCGATGGAGTTGGATTGGAGTTGATTGGAGCTAGTGAAAATTTTGGGTAAAATTAAACGCGCGTTTAATTTTATTTGAAAAAAAACACTGTGACTGTTATTGGAAACAAGGTGATAACTTCTCACTAAATCGAAATTGTTTCGATTTAAATTTTAAATAGTTAGATTTAAAATTGCTTGATTGTGTTGATTGTATGCTTGGATGATAAATTATTATCTATCGTATAGAAATAGACCCTATACGCCGTATATTAAGCGGAGGTTATTTATTAAACACATATACCGCGATATTCCATCTTGAAGTGGAATTGGTATTATATATGTACTTGGAGTTGATTTTTCCGCATTATATAGCGGATGAGACCCTATTGCGCCGCATAATAGCGGATAATATTTTATATCAACCCATGTACTGCGATATTCCGTATTGGAACGGGATTGGTATTATGCTAACATCTGTGGATGCAGGAAAATAGGTTGGAGGGATCCAACTGGATTCCTCAACAGTATTGATTTATTTACAGATATTTGGGATATATTCTTTTATCATATTGATATATGATGTTTGGATGCCGTGATTGTTATATTTGGTGTTGTTACAGCATTGGACTTATTTTTGGAGTTTTAATAAAATGTTAAATTAACGATTTCGAATTTTAAAAGGATTTTTAAAGTATTTTTGAAAGTATACGTTTTATTGGATTTTTTGAATTGATTCATTTTAAATAAATAAACGTTATAATTTTAATGTTATAAAAATTATGATTTTTGAGAAATATTGTTGAAATGTGATTTTTGAAAATATGGAGTTAATGATTTTATAAAATAGTTTAAATAGTGATTTTTTAATTTATTATAAAAGCTTTAATATATAAGATTTACAAAATTGGATTTTTTTTATAAATCAAAGTGATGAAATTATAAAGGAGTTTTAAAGGCGTTTTAAAATAATAATATAAATGGATTTATAAAAAGAATAAAATCTACGATTTTGAATTTTATAAAAAAAAGAATGAATTTGTAAATAAAGAATTATAAGTAATTTGCTTATAATTTGGATTTTGTCGTGTAAATGGAATATGGGTAGAATTTGTTAATAAAGTGATTTTATAAGTTGAAGTTGTTATAAAATATAAATGGAATTTATAAACATTGTTTTATAAATCCGAAATCGACTTATTTTGATAAGTTAATTGTTATAGCTTATTAAAGGAGATATATCCACGATTTTGAACAGTGAATAATCCTTTAAATAAAATGTGTAGAAATGTTGAATTTGGTTAACGAAGTATATTCACGATTTTGGATACTGAATAATATATTAAAGAAATGTTTTGGGGATATTTTAAATAGAATTAAAATTATTTAAAGATGTTTTAAAATGTATTAAGTATCAAAACCATAGTTTTCAACATTCATTGTTGAAATAGACATTTCGAGAAATAGAAGGAAATGGTGGACTATAACACTGTTGTTATAGTAAATGATTTCGAAAAGAAATGTTTTATATAGTATTGGGATTTATATATCTATCTAAATTTCGATTCCCTATACTAGTGATTTTGGGTTATCGTAACGATGTTTTACGCAACATTCATTTTGACTCAAATGAATGTGTTTAAGAGAATATTTTCCTTAAAAGAATAAAATATATACTTAATTGTGATTTAAGTATATTGAATTTTTTCCAGATGTTGAAAATAAATAGATTTGTGAATTACTTATTATTAAATAAGTATGGAAATGTTTTCCAATATGAAGAGAATGTTTGGAGATTATATCCTTTAAAGATAAATTGAAAGTGCATATTTGAAATCGATTTGAAAATCATATATCAGTGGATATTTGGAAATTTAAATTCATCATGGAATTTATAAAGGAAAGGGAAATTTGTTTAAAAATAAACATTGATTTATTTTTGAAGCGTGGGAATAAATTTTTGGATTGGGAACGTTAGTTTAAAATAAATTGGTAAGGATTTATTTGATTGATTTAAATGAACCATTTTGAAATGAGAATGAATAAATATTTGTGAATATATCCCGTGTAGGGAAATGATTTGAATTTTTTTCTCTAAAGTTGTAAAGGTGGAAAATGATTGAAATATGTTTTCAAATAGTTGAAGTGTTAAAAATATATATTGTAAAGATATTTTTTGGAAATAAATAATTTGGGGAAATTATTTGGAATCTGGTGATGTTGTGCATATCCATTGATAGTTAAATAACCGACTATCAATATTGACCTTTAAATAGGTATTTGTTGTGATTTACTTGAATTTGAATGCTACACTTATTTGTAAATAAAGCACTCGTTATTCGGTTTAGCCGGGGGAGGACCTTTGTTTCATATAACCCATTCCAGATAATGATATGTCGTTATGGATAGCGTTTGAAGACCGTTGTTGAAGACCGGGTATTTGTGAAAACGATAGGATGACCTATCGATTGTCTCTGCATCGATAGCTACGGTGTGGAGATTTCCTTTGTGATGGGAAGTTCGATCGGGATTGTGAATACCCGGATTGCAAGGACTTCTTTGGAAGTGCCTTCGGTTCTGTTCGAACCCAGAACAGACTTGTATGGATTGTATGTCTGACATTACAAATTGAGATGTAAAGCTGATTTCTTTCAAATACATATATGTTGGTGGCGGAGAATTTATTCTCTTAGCTTAACACCCTTCTCTGAGACGTATGAGCTCAGAGGTTATGTAGTTGAAGGGTATTAGTGATATACTCCCAATTTGGTAGTGTGACATGCTGAGTGGTGCTGATCATTTGTTGATCGAAGTATGGCTTTATGAAAAGCGTAGCTTCACGGACGAGACTTCGATGAACCTCACAACCCGGTTATGGTCGAAACAGGAATCATGGCAGCAAGGTTATTTGAGGATAGCGCCCTTTGAGGGCGTGTCATTTCATTCTGGATTATAAGTGGTATCATGGTATGGAGCCCAGATACTTACTTCGTGGTTGATGCATATTTATTGATTTGTGGTTGTTGGTTGAGAGGATCTTCGGAATAAAGGTCGCAAACATCCGGGAGATGACATGCTCGTGTCAGTTGTTACCCATCTAGGGGTAACCCGTCCTTGTGTAGCGGAGATCCGGTTAGGATCTGGGGACGTCACTCCAGAGGCGTTCTATTTTACTTGGGAAGTTCCTTTGCCCAACCATTTGTTGGAAATCCAATCAAAACAGTACGAGCCCTGTACGGTTTTAGTTGTATAACCTGCCATTTACTTATGGTGGCGCCCCACTGTTTAGATGGTAGCTATAGTAGGCATACGGTAATGGTCGTATGTTGGCTAAGATTTATATCATACTTTCGAAATATTTTCCTACACTTTGCACTTATAATAATAATATCAAAGAAAATATCTCGTATCAAGCATGTTTGACTATCATAAGGAGAAATCTCCTCCGATTCTGCGTTTGCATTGTGTGTGTGCAGGGGGGTCCTATGGTAGTCTCATTTTCTAAAAAGCATTGCGAATCTAATTTAAAATATTTCTTTGTTTATTTTTAAGGATAAACTGTTTTAAGTTCTCACACCATTCCCATGACTGACCTGGAGTTTATTGTTTCCTTTCTAAACTCTGGGTGCCCACCAATTTCCACACGGGCAGTCTAGAGTTAGGTTATCAGGATATTCGAGAGTTCAGGAATTGCTGTAGAGATCTGGAGGCAAGCTGGATGGCATAGCGTATCAACTAGGATATAGTATTTCTTTTCTACTGTTTGTTGTTGTAAACTCTGATAATGTAATGAAATGTGATGTAATGTAATAATAGATATGATTCTTTGTTTTAAAGATTATTCATTGATATATTATATGTTGTTCCGCTGCGAAATGTGAGATTCTGTTATTGTTTCTGTTTTCTTCTTCCTTCTTTCTTCTTCTATCTTTTTCTTCTTCCTAAACTCTAAGGGTTCGGTTTTCCGGCATTCGATCGCTCGGCAGTTGATACAGTGGACGTATTGATGTCGAATTTCATGAGTCGAAGAATCGGGTCCTTACAAAGTGGTATCAGAGCATATGGTTAAGTGACAACCTTGGCTCTGTTGGGAATTACTCATTAGAGATAGAGTCAGCGTGTAATAATAGCTACGAGCGCGTATTTGTTAGTGAATATGAAATTGTTTTGTATTGTGTTGACTTATCGGTTGATTGTTTGTAGCTTCTGGTCGATGCAGTCTGGCTAACTGTATCGATAGGGGTTTCTAAACTCTTAAACGAGATAAATCGACATAGTATCATTTTAAATTGGGTAAATGAGATAATTTTACCTTGATTATATTTTACATATAAAGTAATAATTTTTCAGAAAATATTAAAGCATATATAAATTGATTGTTTGGTCCTTGAAAATGTAAGAATATATATATATAAGTTAATTAAAGGATGTTTGAATAATCTAAATAAAAACAGTTGTGAAAGAATAAATTGTATAAGCGAAGAATTATAAGTATGGAATTATAATTAATATGATTTACAATTATGAAATGATCTTATATAAGTAAAGAGAAAATAGTGAAATTATATAAGTAAAATATTTATAAATGTGATTTATGAGTAAAAGGAAATTTTTTAAGAGAATATTAAGCACTGAATTCACTACTGTTGCTGGAAAATAATAAGGGAGATGACTACAGCATCATCAGTATCATTTTTGAGTTTCTGTGTGATGGATTTGCAACTATAGTAAATTGGAAAATTGAAGTATAGTTGTGGTAAACAAATTTGAAATTAAATCCAAGTTGTAATTATTGAATATAAGTGAAACGAGTTTTGAACTTATAATATGAAATAATAAAGATTTTACTTTGGTAAAGTTAAATAGAATTGGAATCTGAATTGGATTTATAAGTGGAAATTTAAGTTAAGTTAAACCAATGATGTTTGAAATGGAATATAACTTAAGTAATGTTGAATGAAGTTGATTTTGGTATCGAAGTAAATTAATAAAGCGAAGTGATGGATATGAACTTGAGTTATATAAATGAAATTCAACCTTATTTGTTAAATGAATTAGCAATTGAATTAATAAATGAATTTAATATTAATCAATCGAATGTAGATGAATTGATATAGAATAATGAATGTAAGTGTTAATTCATTAAAGCTAATTAAATGTGTTGAACCAAATTGAATGTAAAGTAAAGAAATTTGAATGTATTTGGTTGTCTTTAATATACATTGATTGTTTGATTGTTGTTAGTTGATTGTATATAATTCATTAAGTGTTAATGAAATTGAATCAGTGAAATTGAAAGCTATGAAATTTGATTTGAATGTGGAAGTGAACCAACTTGAATATGAATTAGTGAATGTAAACTAATTGAATATGAAAATGAATGTTAGTAAAGTCCAATGTTAATGAATCAAATGTGATTAAATGAGAAACCAATTCATTAAATATTAATGAGAAGTGCATGTATATTGATTTGATGGTTGGATAAGTTGTTGGATGATAGTTGTTTGGTGGTCGCATTTATTGCTTTTTGTTGCATTTGCTATTGGCATATGTAGTTATTGTACTAATATATGTTATATCGATATTATTTTCTATATACATGTTTCTCATTGTTGTTGAGTGTTTAGTAGGTGTGGATTGCGCTTGCTTCGCATTTGTAGCTCGCTTTCACGCTATATTAGCCGTATATGCTCGCTAATAATATATAAGGTACATACCTCGGATTACATATCATACTTTTACAATTTTTTCCCCTGCGGGATGCCTCATTACTTTGATGAGATGTATATTTGTGATATATATACTATCTTTTTTTTTCCGGATCGATCCACGCAAAGGAGACTATGGCGAATTTTTTTGAAAATTTAAGGCGTTAGAAAATTTTGAGAAAATTGGGAAAATTGGTGAAAACTATAGTTTTGATTTTGAGTTGAAAATTGAAACGATATAGTTGGTTTTGGAAAGGTAACTAAGTATGATTTGAAAACTTAGTAAAGTTATTGTAAGAAGTTTAACTATGGATTTTGGGAAAGTTAAACACTCAAATGAATTTGAAATTTAATTTGAACAAATGATTTTGAAAAGTTAATGGATTTTAAGACTTTTTCTTACTTGGTAATTTCGAGGACGAAATTATTTTAAGGGGGTTGTTTGTAACGACCCAGAATTTCGGTCATTTGAAATTCGTATATTCAATTGATTTTAAATATTAACAAGTAAAATTTGTAAGTCGAATATCTAGATTTAATTGGATAATTAAATCGATAATTTAATATTTGAAACTTCTGAAATAATTGGAAATTGGGTTTAAAATGATTTAAATTTGACTTATAAAGTTGTATTTAATCATAGTGGAGTTAGAATGATGTTATAGAACTTTTAAACTTTAATTAAAAGTTAATTTGTAGAAATTGAATATTTTAATATTTAATTGACAAGTAAAAATAGTCATTTTTTAAACAGTCTTGGATTTCGACGAAACCGGTTTCATTGGATCCGTAATGTTAAATTATTATAAGACTTTAAATTTCGTGTCAATCGGATTTACGGTTTGTCCGTGGCAAGCCAAAACGCATAGCAATTTGTTTAATCGATTTAATTTAAATTTGATCGTTTATTTCCATAACTCGCACATACGATCAAATTAGCCGCCGAAACATGTTCCATTGTGTTCGAAACGCGGGGTAAACCCTAGAAATGCCAGCCGACACGCTTCGTTTGGAGTTTGGAAAATTTTGGATGAATAGTGCGTTGCCATTTTTCTATAAAAGGACCTCAAATATTCACTTTTGCAAAAATAATCAAACCCTAGTCAAAACGATACAGCCGCCACTCTACTCTTCAATGGCCGAATTGCCTCCTCCTTCCTCCTCAATTTTCTTCAAATCCATTGATCGATTCAAAAAGTTTCCAACTGCAAAGTCATAAGGGACAACGAGATTTACCCATCCAACGGTGATGATTGAAGATGGAGCTGTAGATCATCGAAAAATCGATGATGAACGTGCACCATTCGCGCCCAATTTTCATGGCCTACGGTCAACCGAGCTCCACGCTGTTCGAGGTGGTGGCGCCACTCGAGATGACTGTTCATTTGGAGGTCTTCGATCCACGTCACGGTCAAAGGATTGGTCGCGTCATTTAGGGTTTTGGGCGGCCTATATGGGTTCGGTCGTGTGGATAAATTGGAGAGGGGGAAGAAACGAAATGCGGCCCAGATTCTTCAAAATAGAAATGAACGGACTGGATTGTGAAAGGTTTATAAAATAAAAAAAAATTGTGAATTAATTTTATTATAAATCGTATAAACTTTGTAATGCTATATCTTGGTCATAAGAGGTCGAAAATGGGCGAAACAACTAGCGTTGGGTTCGTATGGACGAACACTACGCGATGGAGCTGGATTGGAATTGATTGGAGCTAGTGAAAATTTTGGGTAAAATTAAACGCGCGTTTAATTTTATTCGAAATAAAACACTGCGACTATTATTGGAAACAAGGTGAGAACTTCTCACTCAATCGAAATTGTTTCGATTTAAATTTTAAATAGTTAGATTTAAAATTGCTTGATTGTGTTGATTGTATGCTTGGATGATAAATTATTATCTAAATAGACCCTATACGTCATATATTAAGCGGAGGTTATTTATTAAACACATATACCGCGATATTCCATCTTGAAGTAGAATTGGTATTATATATGTACTTGGAGTTGATTTTCCCGCATTATATAGCGTATGAGACCCTATTGCTCCGCATAATAGCGGATAATATTTTATATAAACCCATGTACCACGATATTCCGTATTGGAACGGGATTGGTATTGTGCTAACATCTGTGGATGCAGGAAAACAGGTTGAAGGGATCCAACTGGATTCCTCAACAGTATTGATTTATTTACAGATATTTGAGATATATTCTGTTATCATATTGATATATGACGTTTGGATGCCGTGATTGTTATATTTGGTGCTGTTACAGCATTGGGCCTATTTTTGAAGTTTTTAAAAAATGTTAAAGTAACGATTTCGAATTTTAAAAGGATTTTTAAAGTATACGTTTTATTGAATTTTTTGAATTAATTCATTTTAAATAAATAAACGTTATAATTTTAATGTTATAAAAATTATGATTTTTGAGAAATATAGTTGAAATGTGATTTTTGAAAATATGGAGTTAATGATTTTATAAAATTGTTTAAATAGAGATTTTTGAATTTATAATAAAAGCTTTAATATATAAGATTTATAAAATTGGTTTTTTTATAAATCAAAGTGATTAAATTATAAAGTAGTTTTAAAGACATTTTAAAATAATAATATAAATGGATTTATAAAAATAATAGAATCTACGATTTTGAATTTTATTAAAAAAAGAATGAATTTGTAAATAGAGAATTATAAGTAATTTGCTTATAATTTGGATTTTGCCGTGTAAATGGAATATGGGTAGAATTTGTTAATAAAGCGATTTTATAAGTTGAAGTTGTTATAAAATATAAATAGAATTTATAAACATTGTTTCATAAATCCGAAATCGACTTATTTTGATAAGTTAATTGTTATAGCTTATTAAAGGACATATATCCACGATCTTGAACAGTGAATAATCCTTTAAGTAAAATGTGTAGAAATGTTGAATTTGGTTAACGAAGTATATTCACGATTTTGGATAGTGAATAATATATTAAAGAAATGTTTTGGGGATATTTTAAATAGAATTAAAATAATTTAAAGATGCTTTAAAATGTATTAAGTATCGAACCATAGATTTCAACATTCATTGTTGAAATAGACGTTTTCGAGAAATAGAAGGAAACGGTGGACTATAAGACTGTTGTTATAGTAAATGATTTTGAAAAGAAATGTTTTATATAGTATTGGGATTTATATATCTATCTAAATTTCGAATCCCTATACTAGTGATTTTGGGTTATCGTAACGATGTTTTGCGCAACATTCGTTTTGACTCAAATGAATGTGTTTAAGAGAATGTTTTCCTTAAAAGAATAAAATATATACTTAATTATGATTTAAGTTTATTGAATATTTTCCAGATGTTGAAAATAAATGGATTTTTGAATAACTTATTATTAAATAAGTATGGAAATGTTTTCCAATATGAAGAGAATG
The DNA here is from genome assembly GCA_030765085.1 of Allium cepa. Taxonomy (NCBI): domain Eukaryota; kingdom Viridiplantae; phylum Streptophyta; class Magnoliopsida; order Asparagales; family Amaryllidaceae; genus Allium; species Allium cepa. Next base: position 437,225,501 of record CM060935.1, on the reverse strand, counting down.
TTTGAAGATTATATCTTTTAGAGATAAATTGAAAGTGCATATTTGAAATCGATTTGAAAATCGTATATCAGTGGATATTTGAAATTTTAAATTCATCATGGAATTTATAAGGAAAGGGAAATTTGTTTAAAAATAAACATTGATTTATTTTTGAAGTGTGGGAATAAATTTTTGGATTGGGAACGTGAGTTCAAAATAAATCGGTAAGGATTTATTTGATTGACTTAAATGAACCATTTTGAAATGAGAATGAATAAATATTTGTGAATATATCCCGTGTAGGGAAATGATTTGAATTTTTTTTTCTGAAGTTGTAAATGTGGAAAATGATTGAAATTTGGTTTCAAATAGTTGAAGTGTTAAAAATATATCTTGTAAAGATATTTTTTGGAAATAAATAATTTGGGGAAATTATTTGGAATCTGGTAATGTTGTGCATATCCATTGATATTTAAATAACCGACTATCAATATTGACCTTTAAATAGGTATTTGTTGTGATTTGCTTGAATTTGAATGCTACACTTATTTGTAAAATAAGCGCTCGTTATTCGGTTTAGCCGGAGGAGGACCTTTGTGTCATATGACCCATTCCGAATAATGATATCTTATGGATAGCATTTGAAGACCGGTGTTGAAGACCGGGTATTTGTGAAAATGATAGGATGACCTATCGATTGTCTCTGCACCGATAGCTACGGTATGGAGATTTCCTTTGTGATGGAAAGTTCGATCGGGATTGTGAATACCCGGATTGCAAGGACTTCTTTGGAAGTGCCTTTGGTTCTGTTCGAACCTAGAACAGACTTGTATGGATTATATGTCTGACATTACAAATTGAGATGTAAAGCTGATTTCTTTCAAATACAAATCTGTTGGTGGCGGAGAATTTATTCTCTTAGCTTAACACCATTCTTTGAGACGTACGAGCTCAAAGGTTATGTAGTTGAAGGTTATTAGTGATATACTCCTAGTTTGGTAGTGTGACATGCTAAGTGCTGCTGACCATTTGTTGATCGGAGCATAGCTTTGTGAAAAGCATAGCTTCGTGGACGAGATTTCGACGAACCTTACAACCCGGTTATGGTCAAAACAGGAATCGTGGTAGCAAGGTTATTTGAGGATAGCGCCCTCTGAGGGCATGTCATTTCATTCTGGATTATAAGTGGTATCATGGTATGGAGCCCAGATACTTACTTCGTGGTTGCTGCATATTTATTGATTTGTGGTTGTTGGTTGAGAGGATCCTCGAAATAAAGGTCGCAAATGACCGGGGGATGACATGCTCGTGTCAATTGTTACCCAACTATGGGTAACCCGGCCTTGTGTAGCAGAGATCCGGTTAGGATCCGAGGACGTCACTCCAGAGGTATTCTATTTTACTTGGGAAGTTCCTTTGCCCGACCATTTGTTGGAAATCCAATCAAAACAATACAAGCCCTGCATGGTTTTAGTTGTATAACCTGCCATTTACTTATGGTGGCGCCCCATTGTATAGATGGTAGCTATAGTAGGCATATGATAATGGTCGTATGTTGGCTAAGATTTATATCATACTTTCGAAATGTTTTCCTACACTTTGCACTTATAATAATAATATCAAAGAAAATTTCTCATATCAAGCATTTTTAACTATCATAAGGAGAAATCTCCTTCGATTCTGCGTTTGCATTGTGTTTGTGTGCAGGAGGCCTTATAGTAGTCTCATTTTCTAAAAAGCATTGCGAATCTAATTTAAAATATTTCTTTGTTTATTTTTAAGGATAAACTGTTTTAAGTTCTCACACCAGTCCCATGACTGACCTGGAGTTTATTGTTTCCTTCCTAAATTCTAGATGCCCACCAATTTTCACACGGGCAGTCTAGAGTTAGGTTATCAGGATATTCGGGAATTCAGGAATTGCTGTAGAGATCTGGAGGCAAGCTGGATGGCATGGCGTATCAACCAGGATATAGTATTTCTTTTCCGCTGTTTGTTGTTGTAAACTCTGATAATGTAATGAAATGTGATGTAATGTAATAACAGATATGATTCTTTGTTTTAAAGATTATTCATTGATATATTATATGTTGTTATGCTGCAAAATGTGAGATTATTTTATTGTTTCTGTTTTCTTCTTCTTTCTTTCATCTTCTATCTTTTTCTTCTTCTTAAACCCTAAGGGTTTGGTTTTCCGGCATTCGATCGCTTGGCAGTTGATACAGTGGATGTATTGATGTCGACTTTCGTGAGTCGAAGAATCGGGTCCTTACATAAACCCTAATTTTAAATATAACAGCCCAAATAAATATGAGTTGGCCCAAAAATAAATGTAGTGTAAAATTATTTCCTTTTTCTCTGTTATTCATTCGGCGATATCCTTTGAGAAAAATGGCTACTTCTATTCCTTCATTCCTCTTCTCTTTTGCTCGAAAATAAGGCTTTTTATAAATAGAAGATGCAGACTTCAGTTGCTTGATCGAATGATGATTTGCGTCCCTTGCTTTGTCGATCGACTGTCTCTTTGAGTTGCTCATGGCTGCTTCTATTTGATGAAGTTCGACTTTGACTTCGGTATGTATTTTATCCCTTTTGCTTTACACATTGATATGTTTGAACACGATATTGATTTGAGTTGAAAGATTGTTCTTTGTTGCTTGACTCGAATGAGTATTGGCCGATGATATTTTAGGGTAATATAGGATCTTAGTTCCTATAATCTTGTTCGTATAAATTTGTTTGAATTCGTCACTGCTATACTCTGGCCATTCGATTTTGTTTGATTGCTTAAGATGATTTCTAACTTCTTCAATTTCCTATATTTTGTTTAATTGTTGGTCACGGCTTTGGTTTCGACTTGGTTCGACTTCCTTGGTCATCACGGCTCTGACTTCTCTGACGATGTTGATTTATTTTCATTTTGGCTTTGACTTTGTTTCGACTTAGTTTTTGACACCACCTGGTTCTGATCATGCTATAGCCACGAGAAAGTGTGTGTGTGTATATATATATATATATATATATATATATATTCATGTCTGCACTTTGATATGCATTATATAAATTCCAGTGTGCCTTTATACATGACTTGTATACTCTGTTCATCCTGTCACTTGTAGTTGCATATACATATCTATAGCACTTTTGTATATGTATTCTTTCGAATTTTGGTTTCATTTAAACCTAGTTTGCAACTGTTGTTTTCACTTAATTCTGAGCTTGTGTTCATTCCTGATATGTCGCAGTATTTGACTTGTTTCATTCATAGCACTATCCATGTTGTCTGGTTTCATATGCACTTGAGTTATTCCTGGTGTAATGTAACCTTTGGTATTTGTTCATTATACAAGTCTGGTTGTTTGAATGGATATTGGACTTTGTTGTTTTGATGCATACCATCTGGAGCTTGTTTTTTAGTGTAAACATGATTAAAGTTATAGCCTTGTTGTTGTCTTCACTGTTAACTGTTGCATTGCTCCATGTACTCGTGTAGTCTGGTCTGGTCATCATGTAGTCGCACTGAGTTGGTTTGTCTTTGTTTCCGGTCTTTGTTGTACATGATTGTATCTTTGAGTCTGGTCTAGGCCTTGGTTGCTTTGTATTTTGGTTGCTCTGAATATTGTCTGCACTTCCACATGAGTTCATGTTGAAACTTGTTTCTGTTGGTGCCTGGTCGACATGTGTACATCATTGACTTTTGCTTCACTTAAGTTTGCATTGTGGTCTCGAGTCATATGCATGTTCACTACCGTTGCATTGTATCTGATATTGAGTTATTTCAAGTTAATGCTTTGAGCTAATTTGCACTGCCATATGTATACATGTAGTTTCACACATGTATACATGGATGGTTGTAGTTGAGCTTATATTGTCCACTGTTGCATTGACTTTGTACATGTCGTGCTTGTATTTGCAGTGATGTTCATTTATTGTTATCTTTGGTGCACTTGCTCACTTGATTTTGCACTGAATAGATGTTGTTGACTAGTCTTTGCTTGAGTTTGTTTGCTGTTCCATGGCTTCGGCATTGTTTGAGTTCATTATAGTTTGCACTTTTTATATTTTCTGGCATAACTTTATATAATTGAGCTTGTCAAACTGTTGAGTTTTGTAGAAACCCGAAACTGCTTCATTTTTGATCACTATCTTGGTCGATATGTATTCATGTGCTTTGTTTGCATTGAGCTATTGTTTCACTGGTGCACTGACTTGAGTTTTATTCATGTGTACATTTGGATTGCACCTGTGCTGAATCTATAAGCTCGGGTTTGACTTTGTGCTTATGTCATAACTTTATTTGTTTCACTTGAGATGAACCCGGTTTTTGATTTTGGTTTGACCCACCTGTCCCTGTAGATTTATCAAAGTGTATATCGGTGTGCACGACCTTGTAGCATGTACAGTGATACATTATGCATGTCACCAGTTGTTCGTGTATGATGAATTCAAAATTAAATGATGACGAACAACCCAAATATTTGAGGCAAATAATATTTTCAAAATTACAATTTATTTTACACTGCAAAAATGTTTTATTTTCAATTTAGCCGTGTCAGTGTATATTTTTGCAGATTGCTCAGATGTTGGATTCAATCTGGAATAGTGTTGAAGATAAATACGAGTGTATGAGTGAAATGTAGTAGTAAAGAGAACATGTGCAAATGAAAATTGAAATTGTATTGTAATTGAAATTGTGTGTGTATATGTATATAGTGAGAGCTTGAATTTGTACCATTCAAAATTGTAATAAATATTTGTTTAAATAAAATATCTATTTGAATTTAAATTCTGTGTTATTTATTTCATTTAGCAAATATTTATTTAATTATGTGAAAAATAAAATAGTACATTAACAAATACACTTAAATGAATATATATATATATATATATGTGTGTGTGTTTATTATATCCGAACAAAAATCATTTACTCGCATATTCAACAATCTCCCCCTTTTGATGATAACGAACATATATTTAAGATTTCGAACTTATTAAATGTATTTGATCATTCAATTTGCTCCCCTTATTTGAATGCTCCCTCTCTACACAAAGCTCCCCCTTCACATGTGCATGAAAATAAATAAAAATTTGCGAATGAGCCTAGATGCATATAGAAAATAAAATATTTGGCCTTTATTTTACAAAATCTTAACTTTTCACTCCCCCTTTTGTTACCAGCAAAAGAGTAATAGTGTTAGAAAAATAGAGATAAAGTGATAAACATTAATACAACATTAATACTCAATCGAGTATAAATATTAAATTTCAATAAAAAGTCAAACAAAAATCATAAATACTCTGTTTGACGGATATTCCACTTTAGAATGAAAGGGATGATATTATCATATAAAACCATATAGTTGTGTCTATTTATGGTATATTTATATCAGGAATTAGAATATCTACTAACCATGCATAACCGCTAGGACTTTTAAACGAGATTAGTAGTATTCCAAATTTTTATTTAAAAACGAATTCAAGTATCTTCTAACCATGCATAACCGTGAGGACTTTTAAATGGGATTAGAATCAACTTGTCTATTAAATCAATCAATTTTGATTCGCGTTCCATACATGCATAACCGTGAGGACTTTTAAACGAGCATGGAAGCACATAATCAAAAAATCCAAGCAATTCACCTATGCATAACCATGAGGACTTTTAAATGAGAGTGAATACTTTGGGGTTATTTATTACAAAAAAATATAATAAATTGAAAGCGCATAATTTCCCCTTTAAAATACCATATATTGACATACCATATTGGATTATGATGAGAGATGGTCGAAAGAAATAGAAATGGTCTTGAAATATTTACCAACAAAAGGTTTTTATAACTTTTGTTTAAATTTCTAAAGAAATTTACTAATTATACTATCTTAAGTTTTAATATATGATTAATATCAACACTCATCACTTTTCTAATCACTTTTTATCCTTTTGATAATCAATAGGGAGTCAGATTAGTTAATGTAGTCATTTAAGCTCAAATTCAAAAACAGTCATCAAATTTTCTAAAAAACGATTAATCTGAAACAAGGTCAATAAAATGATTTTCTGGAAGGGGTTTTAGAACAATGTCTGCTATTCGAAAATTATTTGAAATGAAAAATATGTAGATATTTTTTAAAAAAAATGATGCAATTACTAAATGCCTCAACATAAATCACATTCCACTAGACATTTTTCTATCAACTGGATTACCAGTGTAATCTGCATCTGAATTTTCCTTCAACTCAAGATTATCATTAATTGGATGTTATAGACTAGACTGTGAAGTTACAACACTTTCTTGAAATCATTTTTAACATCTTTTAAATGAAACTGAATCGAAGCCGTGCAAACAGTGATCATAGTATCAGCAGTAAAGTAACCAAATATATCCGAGAGTAATCATCAACAAAACGCCATCATTAATCCAAGAAAATCTATGTAAAATAGTTGATGATCGGTCGACATTTTTTGAAAAAAAGTCAGAATCATTATTAACATTCATTATCACATAACTGGCTGATTTAATTCAGATTATGGTGTAGATTATCACATTTAATAATCGTTCAAGATAACCTGTTATCTTTTTTACCTTTACGATAATTTTTCATTATTTCCCATTGTGATTTTGCCACCTTTATACTAGGCTAAGGAACTGTGATTTGTCGCCCATTGTGTTCCTGAAACAGCCAGAATCCAAGTAACACAGTTGATGTTCCTTAGCCTGCCACCACACCTACATGATAAAAGATTTTTGTAACCTACTTGTTTTTATAGGTCCATGGTTGTGTGGCAATAGATTTTGAAAAATAAGTTTGTGGAGACCCAAAACTATTTATATATGTTTCTTTCGGCACCCAGATTTGTTTTACTTTAAGAGATTTTATATTCGTGCCTTTAGTAACCCAAATTGGTATGGTTTTCACTTGTTTGGGTATCACACTTTTCCCTTTAACAATGTTATTAGTTGTTTGTTCATATTTTGATACTTTCGTAAATCGAAATGTATTCCTTTTATTCTCGAAGAGTTGATTTTCTAAGAGTATATTAAATGATTTATCTCTAGTGTGAAATTTCCGAGTAACCAACTCAAGTTTATTAATTTTGGATTTTAAAAGTTTATTTTCATTTATTTGCTTCAAACAATAACTAATTCTATTTCCTCTCTTTTCAAAATTCTTCATATTCAATTACATATTTTCCTTTTTAAGCTTTATAATTTTATTCTCAATTTCAAGCATCTCACTTTCAAAGAGTTGGAGTTATTTAAATTCAATTTTTTCAAAATCCTTAAAATTTTCAATTTCCTTTTCAAACTCGTGATTTAATCCAATAATTTTAGGTTTGCTTGAAATCACGTTTTCTTTCTCAAGAGTTTTGAAATTTTCGTTGATCTCATTTAATTTCTTCTCAAAAATCGTACTTTTAGAACTTTTTGACTTCTTAAAGCTATCCAACTCTTTTTGCAAAATATTATTTTTACAAATTAACTCAGTTTTGTTTTTCTCTTGAAATAAAATTTCATTTTCTAATTTTTGAAATTTTTCATGAAGACGGGCAAATTCTTTTTCATGATTCAAACACCTTTTGCAATTAGAACTTTTATTTTTCTTAATATTTTCAAGCTCATTTTCCAAATCATTATTTTTCTGATGAAGTTTAGCTTGTTCCCTTTCCAACTTATTAATTTGCAACTCAAAAGCTTTATTACTTTCAATTAATTTTTGACATAAGAAAATTAAATCGTTGATTGGAAAATTACTTATCTCATTGGCTATTGAATCTTCATCATTGCTGCATTTTGCCAGTCCCGTCAAGCACGTTTCTGAGTTGATTGTAGAGAACTTCTCATTGCTGTTGACTTTTGCACCCATATATTGCATCAAAAGTATTCCAGATTTCCTATGCATTTTTACAATGAGAGATAAAGTTAAAATTATCTTGATTAATATGGGAATATAATATATGCATAGCAAAAGAATTAATTGAGATAATTTTCTCGTCTATTATATCACACCATTTTCAATAATAACCCAACATTTATCATTAATAGATTTCAATAAAATTCCATTTTCAATTTCCATTTCAAAAAATCCATTCCATCAAAAATAGGAGGGATAATACTACACTGACCCCTAGCAAAAGTAGCCATTTTAAAAAATTCAAATTTGTAAAAAAAATTGGTCTTTAAAAAATCAAGCTTTTAAAAACAAAAATTGCTTTTGTTCCTAGCTTTGATACCACTTGTAGGATCGATTTCACTATAGAGGGCGGATGAATAAGGTGATACTATCAATTATAAAAATTATCGTGGAAGCTTATAAAATAATTGCAACACAGATATAGCATAGTAATAGCAGCACATATAATAGCAGAGTAATAAAAGCAGAAAATATAACACAGATTTACCTAAAATAATTGCGAATTCTCGAACTTCACCACCGTAGTTCGTACCCTAGTCACACGACTGGAAATTACAATGTTTAAAAGAGAAACTAAAAAAACAATAAAACAAAAAACCCTACTTTTAAATATAACAGCCCAAATAAATATGTGTCGGCCCAAAAATAAATGTAGTGTAAAATTATTTCCCTTTTCTCTGTTATTCCTTCGGCCATATCCTTTGTGAAAAATGGCTGCTTCTATTCCTTCATTCCTCTTCTCTTTTGCTAAAAAATTAGGGCTTTTTATAAATAGAAGATGCGGACTTCAGTAGCTCGATCGAATGACGATTTAAGTCCCTTGCTTTGTCGATCGATTGTCTCTTTGAGTTGCTCACGGCTGCTTTTATTTGATCGAGTTCGACTTTAACTTCAGTATGTAATTTATGTCTTTTTCTTTACTCGTTGAGATGCTTGAACTCGATCTTGATTCGAGTTGAAAGATTGTTATTTATTGCTTGAACTCGAATAAGTATTGGCCAATGATGTTTTAGGGTTATATAGGATTTTAATTCCTACAATCTTGTTCGTATAAATTTGTTTGAATTCGTCACTGCTATGCTCTGGCCATTCAATTTTGTTTGATTGCTTGAGATGATTTCTGACTTCTTCAATTTTGTATATTTTGTTTACTTGTTGGTCACAGATTTGGTTTCGACTTGGTTCGACTTCCATGGTCATCACGGCTCTGACTTCTCTGACAATGTTGATTTACTTTGACTTTCGCTTTGACTTTATTTCGACTTGGTTTTTCACATCACCTGGTTCTGATCATGCTATATCGACGAGCTAGTATACACACACACACACAAATATATATATATATATATATATATATATATATATTCATGTCTGCACTTTGATATGCACTATATAAATTCTAGTGTGCCTTTATACATGACTTGTATACTCTGCTCATCCTATCACTTGTAGTTGCATATACATATCTGAAGCATTTTTTTATATGTATTCCGTTGAATTTTGGTTTCACTTAAACTTGGTTTGCGACTATTATTTTCACTTGAGTCTGAGCTTGTGTTCATTCCTGATGTGTCGCAGTCTTTGACTTGTTTCATTCATATCACTGTCCATGTTGTTTGGGTTCATATGCACTTGAGTTATTCTCGGTGTAGTGTAACCTTTGGTATTTGTTCGATATACAAGTCTGGTTGTTTGAATGGATATTGAACATTGTTTTTTTGATGCATACCATTTGGAGCTTGTTGTTTAGTGTAGACATAATTAAAGTTATAGCCTTGTTGTTGTCTTCACTGTCGACCGTTGCAATCCTCCATGTATTCGTGTAGTCTGGTCTTGTCATTATGCAGTTGCACTAAGTTGGTTTCTTTGTTTCCAGTCTTTGTTGTACATGACTGTATCTTTGAATCTGGTCTACGCCTTGGTTTCTTTGTAGTCTGGTTGCTCTGAATTTTATCTGCACTTCCACATGAGTTCATGTTGAAACTTGTTTCTGTTTGTGCCTGGTCGGCATGTGTACATCACCGAATTTTGCTTCACTTAAGTTTGCATTGTGGTCTCAAGTCATATGCATGTTCACTACTGTTGCATTGTATCTGATATTGAGTTATTTTGAGTTAATGCTTTGAGCTAGTTTGCACTGCCTAAATGTATATATGCAGTTTCACATGTATATATGTGTGGTTGTAGTTGAGCTTGTACTGTCTACTATTTAATTGACTTTGTACATGTCATGCTTGTATTTGCAGTGATGTTCATTTATTGTTGTCTCTGGTGCACTTGCTCTGTAACGACCCACAATTTTCGATTATTAAAATATTAATTAAATAATATTTTATAATTTTATATTGAAATAAAACTAAAAAAAATTGATGTTACAAGGAGAAGAATAACTAGAATGTAATGTTAGTAATGTTAATATAAGGTAATTGCTAACTATTTTAATCTAATTTCCAATTAATTGAAGTGACTTTAAGGTTATAGTTAGTTATAACTAAAAATAAGGAAATACATTGAACGTTGAAATTATATGTAATCAATTAGAATTGGCTAATATTGAATATGAAATCAGTGGTGTTGTCTGAACGCTACTGATAGATATTTAAAGTAATTTCAAACTAATTGAAATACATTGTAGGTTGACTTGGTTATGATTGTAAATAATGGAATAAATTAAATGATGTAGATTGTGAACTTGTATGTAGTTAATTGAAATAGGTTAATATTGAATGTAAAACCTTTTTGGGTAAGCAAATTATAACCCTTGGTTGTAAAGAATAAGATAAGGGGTATGAATTATTATTATTATAAACGATTGTATTAACTATTTTCTCATTAATTTATCATTTTAATATTGAATGTGTAATTAATTGAATTAAGGCAATTGAATGTTGGGTTTAATGTTGGAATTGTATGTTGGTGATTAAAATAATTGTAACGTTATTTGATGATAAGTTGAAATAAGAAAATGAATTAAATGTTATATAAAAGGGGAAATTATATGAAATTAATGGAAAATTGAGTATAATCAGGATTGTGTAAGTGGTCATAGCATTTGTTGTTAATAATAATCTTGTAAATGCGATTAAGTAAGTAAAAGGTAACATTTGTCATTCATCACCTATTTATTTAATCCATTGAAATTAAATTGAAAATCAATTGCAGTTAATCTAATTACCTACTACAGTTAATATGAACTAAAGTGATAAATATAGAAGATTGAGGTAATGAAATGGTAAACCAACGTTAAGTATATATATAATATGGTAATTGATTGAATAATAAGATTAAAAAAAACAAAATAAGTATATGTTGGAATTTAAATTAATTAATGAATTTATTGCCGTTAATTTGACTTGGAATCTTCTAATATAAGGGAAAGAGAATTTATTTGAAATTAATGGCGTTTAATGAAAGAAATGTACGTTTGTTATAATCCGTTATAAGTGTAATTTTGAAATTAATTACAATTATGTCGATTTGGGATCTTTCAATTTTAAAAAAAAGAAACATTAATATTAATTTTTGGATTTAAAGAAAGAAACATACATTATTGTAAAAAAATAAAAAGAACATTTTAATGAAAATAAAATGAACATTTTCATTTTTAAGGTAAAAATAATCCTATATAAAGAAGAAGAAAAATGAATTTTAAAACAATATTTTACAGTCATTAAGTATACATTTGAGGCTGTATATAAGTGATTTTAACACTAATCTTGAAGTTTAAATTTAATTGACTTTTTAGGTTGTGCAATTCCCCTATGAGAAAAACATTATTTTGAAAAAAAAAACTTGAATATGAGTTCTTGATCATCTTTTATTTTTTTGTAACGTTACACTGGTTATTGTATTCAAATTTATTTACTATATGTTAATTATGTGTAAACAAGTGTGAAAAAGGGTATATTCGGTGATAATATATTTAATTGAGTGGATCATGCGATTAACTAGATCCTAAGTGGTCCCTTCATTTCCTTATTATTCAATACACCTGCCACCATTTTCACATTTGGTTTTATTGCAATTCTTTGATGTAATTGAAACGTGAATTTATATCCTTTCTTATTCTTCCGTTTTGTTTATTTATTTCCCAAAGCATCTACTTAGATCATACAGTTTTGTTTTATTTGTCCCTTCCATACATATTTCATTTGTCACTTCCCTTTCTTCTTTTGTTTTATATCATATATCATTCTTTCCCCTAGAAATTTCTTATTTTTCAAACATCATACCTCTATTTGTTTCCCTCAAAGTCTCAATGTCAACATAGCTTTATACCTCTACTTAATTGCCGCCAATTCATTTTACTGAAGCTATGTTTAGAAAAAGAAAAGAATAAAAAAGTGTGAGCATCCATTTCTTCCTTAACCACATCCGTACCTTTCCTCATCGCCTTGCCTTCTTTTGCAAGAAGCCTTCAAAAAAATTGAACAATGAGAATTAGCCTTAATGGTTTTGGCTTTCCACTTCTTGCCTTTGTTTTGGGTACATCAAATTTGAAAACGTGAGTTATTAAAGTTTCTTATTTTAAGAATTAAATATGTATGTATTTTTATTTTATTTTATATCCTTATAACCTGAATATCTTCCTCATACGAGCTTTGATACATGCGTAGTTTCTTCCCTTGGACTCGTATTGGAATTCCTAATAACATAAAATAGTTTTGGCTGAGTTTGGAGACTATTGGAAAAGGCATCTTTGTTTGGATTTTTGCGTTCTAAATATCAAAGGTGAGTGTTTTGACCCACTCACGAATACTAAATTATCTTACGCTAGTTAAATTAAATTTATAATGTGATTAGAAATTTATTAATTGCTTTTGGTATTATTAGATTGTCATTTAAGTTAAATTTGAATTTATATTGAATTGAATTTGCCATTTATTTAATAATGAATACAAATTGCATGTTATACACCTGATAATGATAATCAATTGATTGTTGTGATTTATTGGCTGATTTGGATGTTGGATTGTGATGGATGTTATTGGTTGTCATTTTGGATGATTGGATGTTTATTTATGTATATATCTTTGTTACCATTATGGATTAAAATGATAACTCGAGCGGTTTCCATTGATTTGGAAATTTTGATTTGGATACTGGTTGAAATGACATATAACCGTGTAATTTCTTTAATTTGGATTATTTACTAGAACTGAATTATTTATTAGAATTGAATTATTTGAAAGAATTAAGTTTCAAATTTAAAATTCGGATCTATTTTAATTAAAATGATTAAGATTGGTATTTTTGAATCGTTTGAAATCTTTTAAATAATTAAATCCACATTGTACACTTGATAGGAGATGAAATTCCTGTTATACATCTCTGAATCCATTATAGTAATATTTCTATTCTACTTATTTTGATTTGACTTACATAAGATCTTTTAGTCCTGACTCGAGTGTTTTGCCTTTTTATTACGCTCGGGTCAGTCTGAGCTTTTTTAGTGTATTGAAGACCATTATATTTTGGAGGATGAAGACGGAGATGAGTCTACTATTTATTATTAATTATTCCACTACATCATGTGTTCCGCTGCATTATTTATTTATTTCTACTGTATGTATAACTTTGATTTGTATTGTAAAGGTGTAATCAAATGTTATTTGTAAAACAGCTTCATGAACTGTTTATTTGATTTTTATATTTTGTCATTCCGCTGTGAGATTCTGTGTTTTATCTTTCCTTCTTTTCTATTATTTTCTTATTTACCCCATTAACAGTCTTACCTTTTCAATGATTTTAGTTGACATGTGTGGTTTATTGTCGATTTAAATCGTCCAAAAGGGTGGGATGTTACAGTTGGTATCAGAGCCAGGTTTAGACATACCTTAGCCTGTTGGGGTTAACTCATTAGAGATAGGGTAGTAATACCCTAGAATGAGTTGTCTAAGTGTATATATGAGTGCGTGTATTTGTTAGTTTTATAAAAGTGTTTTATATAAGTTTTGAAATGAATTTTTTTCCTAATATTATATGATATGCAGAGGATTAAATTTTTATAACTAATATAGTTATTTGTAATGTGTTTGATTTATGAAATGGTAATATTTAGTTATTATCATTTATTGTTGATTAGGTGCGTTTTATCAGTTTAAAAGCATTGGCTAATTATTGTTGTTGTGAATTTTGTTGTTTTTGACCGTAGTTCAACTATTGAAAAACAAAATATTTGGATATTTTGGATAATCAAAACCTTCTGAATTAGTATGAATTTAATGTGAATTGATTATAAATAAAACCATGACTTGTAAATTGTTATGAAATAAATGGATGTTATAATAAATGGTTATAAATAAAGTTGTGATAACTTTAAACCTGAACAATGTCTTATAAAAAGGAATTATGTTTTTATAATTTGGTTATAAACTTAAGAAAATTCCTTATGTAATGATTTGGTAACAAATGTAATATTAAATGAGAAATATTACATGTGGAATGAATGTAATTTAAATTAAAGAGAAATATAAGCAATATTATGAGAATGAATAAATTAATATTATATGTTAAATGGAGAAATTATGTGAAACAAATATTAAAGTATGAAATGATTCTTTCATTAATCAATGAGATTAATAATGAATTTAGTTGAAGTATAATTGTGATGAATCAAATTGAAATAAATAGGTAAGTTGTGCGTGTATTATTTTATCCGCATAATTAATTTGATCCGGATTTGAGTACGTAAGTTTGAGGTGAATTACACCATTTCACATTAGAATTTTTCATTCGATTCTTGATGGTGAATATTGATATGGATTTTTGGTTTGATTCTAGAGTTCTCTATCATAGTATATGGCTATGTAAGGAGAATGATGGTTTCTAGTCAAGAAACCATATCGAAGTCCGCATTAGGGAAGTTGAATGGACAATACTAGTTCGAAAGCGAACTTGTGTGATCAAGCGAACGATCGAATGTAATGTTGCGAAATGATGACATGTGTACATCTTATGTTCTAATATTATTGATATGCTTTGGCGTTGAAATTGAAAGTTGTTGGGTTGGATATCTTTGTAATTTAAATTAGGATTTTCTTTTATGAAAAACTATTATTAATTTAAAACCATTTTTCAAACTACTTTCTTTTATTTTCCTTATACAAACTATTTTCTTTAATTTTTCTTATACAACTATTTTACAAACTATTTTATTTACAAACTATTTTCCACAACCATTTTATATACCAAACTATTTCACAAAATGATTGTATATAAAAAAAAGAACTATTCTAAATTCAAAACCTTTTGCAAGGCAAAAATGTTCAATTCCATATGGATCTTCATGCAGCGTAATTGATTTGCAAATTTTTTTTTATTCTTGCATAAGACAGGCTTTATATAAGTATAAGGTGATTTTTAAAAATGTTGATTTTGGAAGGTTTTTGATCTGAAGAGATAAATCTTATATATAACGGAATTTATATAGGAATGATTTGATATATTTGAGACTATTGATTTTGGAAAATACTCTATCTGAAAATGAAATCTTATATATGATGGAATTTATATAAGTGCGATATTTGAAGCTATGATTCTGAATGGTGACCATATATGGTATGATATATTTTGAAATAAATGATATGGGAAGTACCTTCCATCGGACCCCTTTGGTGGGTCATTTGTTGGATCCCTTTGGTGGGTCATTATCGGATCCCTTTGGTGGGTCATTATCGGATCCCTTTGGTAGGTCACTTATTATATTCATTTGATATTATTGGATAGCGTAAATCGAGGGGTGAGATGCCTACAGCTACAGTTGATTCCGCTGGGATAGCGGCATAACCATTGCGTAACTGCAATCCATGGGGGAACGTACTTTCCATATCTATTTTCAATGATTTTAAGTATTTTCATTGGGTGTTGAAACAGGTCTGCTAATACTTGGAGAATTCTAGCCATGCGTCTGATCAACACATGGCCAGAGTTTGCAAGAACAAGGATAAACCTGTTAAAACATCGAGTTATAAAAGTATTTTGATAAAGTATTACATAAAAGATATTTTGATCATTTTCTAAATAATTTAAAATATTTAAATATTGTTTATTATGTACAACATGGTTTAGTAGTAAATTATTAGTGTTCTAAATATTGTCAGAAGTTATTAATTAAATAAAACATTTTAAAGTTAATGATTATTGATTTATTAATGATGTTTAAAAGTATTTTGAGATTTAAAACTAATAAAATTTAAACATAATGGATTTAAGGTTTTCAATAGCTTCTTTTTAAATATAAGTAATGATGTAAGTAATTGTTTTCAAATAATTTACATATATTTAAAAAGATGTTATTTAAAATTACTGAAATGGTATTAATAAATGAAGCAAGAAAATTTATAGAATTTTTTTTGTAAAGTATTAAAACATTAAAGATGATTGACTTGCAAATGAAGTTTTCAAATGAATTTTTTTTTTGTAAATTTTTTATAAGTTTCTTTGAATGTATAATTTGAAGATATATTATATAAATGGAAAAAATGATTTGCGAAGTTTTAAATATACTTGGAATTTTGGAAGTATGGTTTTAAAATAATTACTTGATTTCGAAGTACTAGTTGTAAATTTATAGGTTTAGTTACTATTTGAATTTTGTATTAAACCATGATAAATGTTTTTCCCATGATTTGAATATTCATTTTAAACCAAGTGTGTAAAATTAATCATGAATCTATGAAAATTTATACTTTTATTTAGATATTTAGTGCAAGATTTGAGTATGCTATTAGTTTCACTTTAATAATCTAGAGTGTAACAACCAGGTATTTTCAACCATTCGCATCCATTATAAGTGCATAGGCAGACACTCATGCCGGAATTGAATTGCTCAAAATACCGTATTGTAAATAAAATTTTGGCAAACCTCAGAATATACAGTAAATAAAAATCATAGATCACAGACACAGAGTATATAAAAATGCAGCGGAAGAAAAAGAGATAGTAGTTCATGAAACTACTATATAAAATATAAGATACATCAGAGTTAAATAAGATACAACAGAAGAGTAACATGATACATCTGGTACAAAACAGATACATCACTGAACCACTGGATACTGAAACAAAATAGATGGCTGGATCTTTAAGTAAAGCTCCAACGCCGAAGGTGAATCTTGAATGCTAACTCAATCAATCTGACTCGAGCGTAAAGCAAAACACAAAACCCTCGAGTCAGGACATAAATACTTATAAACTATAAATCAACTCAAGTGAACAGTAACAAAATGCATCAGTAACTTAAAGGATGCTTGGGACCGCCCATCCTCTAAGGATCCGTTAAACTATTTACTATGTAGTAATATACGCTATATACGGTAGTGTCTAATCAGTAAAGTATAATCATATAAAAAATAACGTTAAGGGGATGGTGAACCTTAACGCGGTTGGATCTTTAAAACCAAAATCGTAGTGGGCTCGATATAAGGATATGACATGGCACGCGAGGCAATGCCAGGGTGGATACACCGTTTGCACTCCCGGACCGGTGGTGACGGCAAGCCAGCAGCTTCCGCCCACCTCGAACAATACCCCCGGATCAAAGTGGCGCCACCGAATCGAATCACAATAGTAATAGAATGGTTTCCGATGGAGCATGCTCGATGAAAGGGTGCGCCCTTTGTGTAGCCCGGTATAGCTCCTGTTTTAGTCATATATGCCAACTCACGGGAGTTGGGTCCACGTAATATATACCTCGAGAACGTCGCCACCATCCTACTTCATTCTGGAATCTCCACCGCGTACACAGTTGTTAAAGTGGTTTTCGGTATTGGCCGGCTATAAGACAATATCCGATCCCGGTCTCTTTAACAACCCATCGTTATTATAACCCGTAGTTATAACTTTAAACATATTTTATACTTCAAAAGAAAATATCATTTCAACCCAAATCTTTATCAAAATAAAGATTAAATCATTTCCAAACCATTTCAATATATCAACATACCGTATCTTTCAAATTCAAATATTTATCAAAATAATTATCAAGTCATTTCAAATCATTTTTTTTATACATAAACATCATATCTTCCAAAACTTCATTTCAAATCATTTCAATATATCATATCTTAGCATCTTTAAATTCAAAGATAACATTCAATTATTATCATCTCAAATCACCTTTAAATAATTTATATTCCATCGATTTAATTCAATAAAAAATCATTTTAAAAGTGTAATTATTATACTTCCAAATCAAGTATTCAATTTCCAAAGTTCCAAACCATTGTGAGTTTGTCTACGAGGTCAAAAACCATAATTATTACAATTTCAGCATTTCACAGCATATAGAAAAACTATTACAAGTTATACTTGAAAACACTTTAATTCAGCAGAGACAGCATTTAAAACTGCTGTTAAAACTCAGTTTTTAGTTGAATTATAGTTCAAAACTAAAAAGACAGCATTTCAGAAGTGCTGCGGTAGTTCAGATTTCAAAACAAGGTTTAAATTGATTTCAGCAAAGACTGCAGACCACAACAGCATTTTACAGGAATGCTGTAATAAACCGGAGTCCAAATATTAGCCTATGAGTTCAGTTACAACAACTACAGCATTACAGACCTGCTGTAATAGCTCATTTTTCATAGTTTTAGTTCAATTCAGAAACCATAGCATTTCGGAATGCCATTAAAAGTAAATGCCAGGTTTTTTGTGTATTTCCAACAATTTAATAAACTTCAATTTAAAACAAATAAACATTTTTAAAAATCACCTTTTTAACATTTAAGATGTTCATTAACATATCATTTGACATATTATTTTTATACAATAAATTTCTTATAAATAAATCCAAATTTCAATAATTCCACTTATTAGTTCAAGTGTCTAATTTTCTTTCTTCACTTTTCAACAAATAAACTTAACACTTCAGATTTATATTGCCATTTCACAAATTGAACTAAATTTTCAAATTATTTAATTAATTTAAATCTTTAGTTAAAACTCAAAATCACATTTTCAAGTCAAGTTATATTTTAAAATTTCACTTTTCAACAGTCATTTATTCAACCACTTAAATTTATAGAAAATCAATAATTCTTTAATAAATCACTTAAATTCAAATATAAATCAATTTACCATATTTACCATTTTCCAAATATAATTAAAGTCTATTTTATTCATATAACTTAAATATCATTTTTAGTCAAAATTCCAAATTTTGAAACATAAGTTATATTTCAAAAATCCAGTTAAACCATTCCTAAATTACATTTTTAACACATAAAAAAATCAAAATTTATTTATTTTAAAACCTTTCTAAATCAAATTTCATATATTTTATATTTTTAAAATACTTAAAAATATTCAAAATACTTTATACAATAACCACGGGTCTGTATATAGTTTTCTAACCTAGTTTAAGTGATACAGATATGTATCATTCCAATTCGCAGTTTAAAAATAAAAATCCGGGTTCTATCATTTCAAACCCGCAATCCCAAGTCAAAATGAATAATTTAAAAACCATTCGGGCCTATCATTTCAGCCCATAACGAATTTTATTCTAACAGGGAACTTGTAGTGTGATCATATACAGAAATAATATAAACAATGACAATATCGTAATATACAGTCATATATCAGATGTCAGGTGAAAATTAACAGTTTAACATGGTAATAACATGGCATAACATATCATATGATCATCATTAACTTACATAAACATTTTATATTACTAAATACTTGTCATCAATTCACTTTCCATAAGTATAAATGTCAGAGTGAGAATGACTCACATTTTCGAAGCTAGAGACCAAAACAACAAACAAAAGAGCGATTCCAAAAGCACGACAAACACGATTTGAATTGAATGAATGGAAAGCCTTGATAATGATCTTGTATACAAAAAATAAACAAGACCATATAAACATATGCATACAATACAAAACAACATTGAAACTGATTGAAATAAAAACAACAAATGGACAAGATGATTTTACCATGCCTCAATCACTTCAATGCTTGGCCTAAGGGACACTTATGCTCGGCTATGATGATGCTTTGGCCCAGGTATGGCATCATATAGGTCAGGTTTGGATAGGGTTTGGGTCTGGTTTGGACCTAGAAGGTACGGCTACATGGCAAGAGCAAGGTGGAGGTTACAAGGCATGAGAATACAAAGGGTTAAGGCAAACAAGTGGGTTTTTGGTGCACATATGGGTTCGGCCTTGACTGATGTGGGCTTGGCTATTCATGCTACAGGTCAGATCAATGCTAGAGTGGTGCGTGGTGATCAGGTCAGTGGTGGTGGTGGCGGCGGCTATGGTGGTGGTTTGAGTGGTGGATGAAGGAAATGAGGCAACAACGGTCAAAAACATTATTTTTAGGCATGTAGGTTGCAATTTGAAGGGTTTGGCCACCATAGATGGCTCGGCCATGGTCATGGCTGGTGGAGTAGATGGTGTTAGAGGCATGGAAGAGATGTAGGAGTTTGTGGCTGCGGCTATGGAGAAAAGGCCGATCCAAACTAGAAGAGAAACAAAGCAAAATTTAGAGAAAACAAGGAGAAAAGAAGAAATTACCTAATTTTTTTGTAAGAATGGAGGCCATGATTTTTTTAGGGTTTTGGAGCTTGAAAATTCGTGAATAATATGAGGGAGTCGGCTGCAAAGGATGAGGAAAGGAATGGCTAAGATAAATTGATGTATTAATTGAAAAAGAAACGGATAAAACGCCTTTACGTTTCAGGCTTTTAAAACCTCTTAACTTTCTAAACCTTTTGCATTTCCTTTTCTTTTTAATTTTATAAAAACAAAATAAACTCAGAAATGTTATTTAAAACCAAAACTAAGTAAGAATAAAATAAAATAAATAATTTATTTTAAGTAAAATAGAAAAAGGAAATAAGAAATTGCTTAAAAATAGCAACCCTGACATAAAAATTACAAGAAAATCTCCAATGACTTTGGAAAATTTATTACTTCATAAAAAATATTATAACACAAAATTTGAATTAAAAATGGTTTTAAAACATTTTCGAGGTAAAATAATAATTTAATTTTTATTAAATAGAATTTTAAATAAAGAAAAATACAGTAAATACCAAACTAGGCTTTATAAATTGAAATAAATTCAAATAAACTTTAGAAAAATTATATTATCATTTTTAAAATACTTAAAAGTCAAAATATACATAATATAACATATTATCACATATTAAAATAAAATATAATAAAGAAAAAGTAATTTATACAATTTAAAATAGTCATTGTTAAATAACCCTATATACGCACAATATTGTAAAGGGTATAACTTTCACAATTTACATCCGATTTCAACGAAACGAAAAGTGGTGTTCTTAGAATTTTATGTACCTTCATAATAAAAGAGAAAAAAATTAAATTTTAAAACTTTTAAAATTTTAAGTTAAAAGTCACAGTTTGACTATTTTGACCAAAATCAGCATTTCAGGCAAATATTCAACTTACACAAGTTTGGAATTATAACTCATATAAAATCAAGATTTATATTTAAATAATAAAATTTAATAATTCCAAATAAGTAAAATAAGTTTTTAAATCAAAATTTTATATTAAAATAATTAAAATATACAATAAGATAATTACAAAATACAGGGTTGTTACACTCCCCCTACTCAAAACTTTTCGTCCCCGAAAAGGAACGAGGTACGGGAAAGCATAGAAAAAAATAAAATGAGACAAGATTTAGACAAGGTAACAAGATGATTGAGATTACACCTAGTAACTGTTGTTATAGGTAAGTTTAATAAGGTGGAGGTGATCAAATCAAGAACACAAGCACGAAAAGATCCTTTAAAATCTGATTCACCCTTTTTCGTTTGACCGTCGGTCTGTGGATGGTAAGCAGTGCTCAGATCCAGACGAGTACCAAATATTTTCAAAGATTATAGAAAGATTTCTAAACAGACTGGTGTAAGCAATAGCCTTCCCGTTCTGTAGCAAGATAAGAGAAATGAGGACAACCAAAAGATAGTTTGAAAAACAAAATAAGATAATAAATTTGAAATCATAATGCTTTGAAATCATAATACTTTGAAATCATTACAATTTAGAGATGTTATCATTTGGAAATCATACTACTAAAATCATAACACTTATAAAATAATCTTCATTTAAACCATTTAAATTCAAGGTCAAATAATATTCATTTCAAAGTTGTAATATTTCTAAGTTCATTCATTCAATTATAAAATTTTCATTTTTCAAGACATCTCTATTACGTAAATAAAATATTTATCATAGCAAATATAATAATCAAATTTCCCTACACATTTCTTCATTTAGACATCAATTAAACTATGAATTCAAGTTAAATAAACTTTATTACAAAATGTCCAATTCAAATGTATTTTATTTTATCTGTTCAAAGATACATTTTTTTTTATATACACATATTCATTTTAGGAAATGACCTTTATTAAAATTCCTAGGTTATACTTAAGGTTCCATATTAAATCAAATTTGATTTTTCAGTTATTTAAATAAAATTCTTTAAATTTTCTTTTTCTCTTTTTACCTCTGTAAATCTTTTATAACTAAAATTTAAGTGTATAACATTTATTATAACCACTCAAATTTTATTTATAAAATCTTTTTATATTGTATATTATCCAATTACATATTCAACTTCTGAGAATTAAGGTAAGTTATATTGGAATGAAATTGTGTGTTATACAAATAAAACTTTCAAATTCAATTATCTCAAGTTTGAATCATTTATCCAATTTTTTTTTTTTTTATAATTGAAATTATTCTTTAAGATAGAGTTTAAGAATTTAATTCCCGATTCCATTCAAACCATTTAGAGATAAGTAATAATATATACATAATATATCAAATCAAATTTCAATCATATATTTATATATATGTTATAAATCAAGTCATATTTTAGAAATTCAAATCAATTTAATTCCCAAAACAAAGCTGTAGCAAGACTACAGAACAGTCTCTTCACCTCGAAACTCGAAAATGAACGTCGATGATGCTGCAGTCATCACCGGAGTTATTTTCCAGCTACAAAGAGAAGAGTACTAATTTAAACTTTAAAATTCTTTGGAAACAAATTTCTATTTGAAAATACTTTAAATAATATATCCCATTTAAAATTTTTTAAACAAAAGGTTTGAAACTATCAGAAATTAAATTCTCAAATTTCTCTTTCTAAATTCATTTAATTTCCCAAATCAATTTATAAACAATTATTTATAAATTCATTTATAGAACAATAAATGATAAATCAAGTATTATCATTTCAAATTATCAATTTGAATCATTTCATTAAGTTCCATAAACTTATATCAAAATTTATTTCAATAACCAAAACAAAATTTAAAATAATATTGTGTCAGTTTGTTCTGTCAAAGTGTTTTAGAAATCCTATCAATAGCGTTGATCAGACGAATCGATCGGGAACCCAAATCAACATCAACAACTCAAACAACACAATAAAAAAAAATAGATTGACAAATACAATTCAAAAATGTTGGAGAAAAAGTTGGAAGCAAAAGACAAGATGATTAAATACAGAGTAGGGAGGCGGATAAGCTAAAATAAATCACGGGCAACCTTAATCGTGTCAACCGTGACTTAAAGTATAAGATCGAAGTGGATTTTCTGGGGTAAATCTACATTCGACCTCAAGAGATAGAGTTTGGGATAATAGGAGATACTAGCATCTAAACTGAGGATATAAAATCTTTGGTGCATCGATGCTGTTATCCCATTTTTGGTCAAAACTGGAATATCAATGTTGTGTGCATTTCCACCACGACCGAACCAAGAAGAAGCAGCCAGCAAGCGTATATAAGTCTGGGGTTTCACTCATGACTCAAGTATAAAAGTTCATTCGGTATCAAAGGCTTAAAGATTCGTTCGGTAGTACATCACATATCTCATTTGGCATAGTTCATTCGGCACTCCCCTCGCTGCCGAACCAGGCATCACCTCACCACAACCGAACCTACTCCAGCTCCCCTCTCTGACCGAACCAGGCAGGTGACTACCGAACCAAGGCATCTCCATTACCATACACCTGCCGAATCATGTCCATTCGAGCTAAGCACTCCACTCCACAACTACCGGTCCATCTCCCCATCGAGCCAACCTTCTCCTCAACCACCGAACCAACCCACACCAGACCAGCATCTACCGGACCAGCCTCTACCGGATCAAGCTACATCATCTACCACCGGACCAAGGCACCGCCGAACCAAGGTGGCGCCGAACCAAAGTTGCCAGTCCATATTGCTTCAGCCCAGGCCCGCCAGCAGCTATATACATCCAGGACCCCTGCCCCCAGCCTCACTCTATAAATAGAGGGGCAGGGGTACAACAATGGCAGACAAGTTTGAGAGCTCAAGCCTAGAAGGAACTTTCAAACAACTTTAGATACTTGTAATCAAAGCTTTGTACTTGTAATCTGAGGAGAAAAGGAGAATAACATGAAAAGTGGACGTAGGCACGTTCTGGCCGAACAACTATAAATCTGTGTGTCTTTTACAGTTTAGTCCCTGCTTTTTACATATTTGCATAAATCACCCAAATCGGCAGGAACAACATATAATCAACTAAATCGTACGACTTTGGGGTGTTTGCCCATTTTTTGCGCAAACATTTTGGTGCTTTCATTGAGAGTTGAACTCAAGGACCTACCGCTTGGAAGTTGAATTTGAGAGTTTAGAGATTCAGATTGGAAGGGTCATGGCGAGACAATCAAGCAGAAGGCCAAGGCCAGAGCAGAGTCAACAGGAAGGGAGTCAAGAGGCTTCCTCAGGAGCAAACCAAGCTTCAGCCTTCGTCACCAGGGATGAGATGGAGGCTATGATGAGAAGACAAGAAGAGATGATCTAGAACTTGCTTCAGCAAATTGGGCAACTTGGAGCACAAAACCAAGGAGCAACTGGAGTTCAGAACGGAGCAGGACCATCTGGCGTAGCACCAGAGCTAGAGCGCACACATGTAGAGCATGTTAATGCAATCCCGGGAAGAGAGACGGGGGCATCCGAACCAAATGGTGGCAATAGAGGAGTGAACGCTCAATCAAGGGGGCAGATCACAGAGTTCCCTCGTGAACTCGAGGGGCAGGTTGAAAGTGATGAACGAAGATTGCATCTCGGAGACGATGACAGATTGGCGGAGATGGTTAGAAGAGCTATGAGAGGCGGTTTAGTAAACAAAGACTTGGAAGATGTAAACAGGCGTCCTTTTTCTTCTGCAATTAGGATGGCTAGGAACCCACCAGAATTCAAGCTACCATCAGTAGAGATGTACGATGGGAGGACAGAACCTGCGGTCCATCTTACTAAGTATATGAGGCACATGGAAGTGCTGGGGGCATCGCAGGAGATCATGGCCCGGTGCTTTCCATTGTATTTGACGGACATTGCAGCGTTATGGTTTAGGCAACTGGAGAGCGGCTCCATAGGAACGTGGGCAGATTTAACTGAGAGATTCATGAGGCAATTCAGGGTTCATATTGCGAGACCCAAGAATGTGATGACTTTGGCAACCTTGAAGCAGAAAATTGGAGAGACTTTGAGGAGCTTTCTAACGCGATTTAATGCGGCGGCAACATCTGTGGATCGACCAGATCCATCTATGGTCATGATGGCGGCTGTATCAGGAATAGCTCATGGTACAGAGTTCAAGAATTCATTAACCATGGACCCGCCTATGAATCTGGGAGAGTTCTATCATGAGGCTGAAAAGTTTCTGCGTTTGGAAGATGCTAGTGCAGAAAGAGAGGAAGAAGATGACGTTTACGCAGTCAAGAGCGGAAACCCACCTGGAAAGGGTGCGGAGACTAGCAAAGGAAAGAGAAAGGCTGAGGATAATGATGACAGGTCAAAGCGGCAAAGGAGGGAGCCGCGATTCATCACCCACACTGAGCTGAATGAGAGTCTGGAACGAATTTATCAGGATACCAAGGGGCAGGTTTCGTATCGTAGACCAATGCGAAGGGATCCAACCTCTGACGAAAGAAAATCAGATAAGTTTTGTGTATTCCATGAATTATACGGTCATAACACTAATGATTGTAGGCATTTGAAGGACGAAGTGGAAGGTCATATCAGGAACGGTATGCTCCTCCAGTACGTGAGGAGGCGAACTCCAGCAGTGGAGCCAGAGCGACCACCGTCTACATCGGCTAGAGGTGACCCTGGATCGGGGCACCGTTTGATTATCCATTGATTGCTTGATTAAAATAACGATGAACAAGTTGTAAACCTCTCGCTAACACGATTAGATCATTTACACATGTGAGCGATCGCGCACGATCCATAGGCATGCTCTGAATGACTACCAGCCGCATTATAGTAAGAGTTTACGCTTTGACATCTTCATTCTGCTTTTGCTTTGATTTTGATTTGAACATTTAAATTCTTCCTGGTTGGACATTTCTGCTGTAGGATTCATATGATTATTGCTTTAACAACTACAATTCTATGGAAAAATTACTTGTATGCCCGTGGATCGCGAACGGTCCACGAGCACCTCTTGCATGGCAGCGACCTGCCGAAGCCTTTGATTCGGAAACTCCCCCAAACAATAACTCCGGCACTGATAATATTAAGTCCCCCCCGGGCACACATAATTCGCCTCGAACGGCACCCGATCGCGAACGGTCACAACTCGCCTTGAACGGCACTCGACTTCGAACAGTCACAATTCGTCTCGAACGGCACCCGACTTCGAACAGTCACAATTCGCCTCGAACGACACCCGACTTCGAACAGTCACAATTCGCCTCGAGCGGAACCCGACTACGAACAGTCACAATTCGCCTCGAACGGCACTCGACTTCGAACTGTCACAAACTCGCCTCGAACGGCACAACTCACCTTACCTTAAATGGCTCGATCGCGAACGGTCGTCATTTGAGGCCCACCACTTGACCGCGCACTATCGCACTTTACCTCGAATGACTCGATCCCGAACGGTCGTCATTTGAAGTTGAGCGCTTGACCTTGAACGGTCACATTTCACCACAGATGACTCGATCCCGAACAATCGATACATGGATTTACGCACTTGATCGCGCACTGTCGCACTTTACCTCGAATGACTCGATCCCGAACGGTCGTCATTTGAAGTTGAGCGCTTGACCTTGAACGGTCACATTTCAACGAAGATGACTCGATCCCGGACGATCGACGCATGGATTTACGCGCTTGACCGCGCACGGTCGCACTTCACCTCAAATGACTCGACCGCGAACGGTCGTCATTTGAAGCTAGGCGCTTGACCATGAACGGCCGCGCTTCATCCCAAATAGCTCGATCCCGAACGGTCGTCATTTGGGGCCATATAAAATATCAAGCTCTTTACAGGTTGTCAACAGGATATGAACATCCAGCTCATGGCATTACAAAACACGCCTTCCTACCGCAAGGACATCAACAGGATATGAACATCCAGCTCATGGCATTACAAAACACGCCTTCCTATCGCAAGACATGTTTTGGGGGGCAAAGTGTTATCCCATTTTTGGTCAAAACTGGAATATCAATGTTGTGTGCATTTCCACCACGACGAACCAAGAAGAAGCAGCCAACAAGCGTATATAAGTCTGGGGTTTCACTCATGACTCAAGTACAAAAGTCCATTCGGTATCAAAGGCTTAAAGATTCGTTCGGTAGTACATCACATATCTCATTCGGCATAGTTCATTCGGCACTCCCCTCGCTGCCGAACCGGGCATCACCTCACCACAACCGAACCAACTCCAGCTCCCCTCTCTGACCGAACCAGGTAGGTGACTACCGAACCAAGGCATCTCCATTACCATACACCTGCCGAATCATGTCCATTCGAGCTAAGCACTCCACTCCACAACTACCGGTCCATCTCCCCACCGAGCCAACCTTCTCCTCAACCACCGAACCAACCCACACCGGACTAGCATCTACCGGACCAGCCTCTACCGGATCAAGCTATATCATCTACCACCGGACCAAGGCACTGCCGAACCAAGGTGGGGCCGAACCAAAGTTGCAAGTCCAGATTGCTTCAGTCCAGGCCCGCCAGCAGCTATATACATACAGGACCCCTGCCCCCAGCCTCACTCTATAAATAGAGGGGCAGAGGTACAACAATGGCAGACAAGTTTGAGAGCTCAAGCCTGGAAGGAACTTTCAAACAACTTTAGATACTTGTAATCAAAGATTTGTACTTGTAATCTGAGGAGAAAAGGAGAATAACATGAAAAGTGGACGTAGGCACGTTCTGGCCGAACCACTATAAATCTGTGTGTCTTTTACAGTTTAGTCCCTGCTTTTTACATATTTGCATAAATCACCCAAATCGCCAAGAACAACATATAATCAACTAAATCGTACGACTTTGGGGTGTTTGCCCATTTTTTGCGCAAACAGATGTTGTTTTAAAGGAGTTTCACCCCTTTTACAAGAAATGTTTTGAGATTGGCGGGACCGCCAATTCACTATAAAGATCATTCGAAGTGGAGTTATGGGATACTCCAGAATCAAATGAAGATGAGTAGCGGGGAATAAGAATGGATTTTGGAACCGCAGGGAACGTTCCAAAATTCAAAGGAATCGAGTCAAAAGAAAGAGATTCAACTCGAATGAAAGTGATTCTGTAAATACATCTACTCCATATGCTGAGTTTTGCCTAGAGCTACCAAAGCTCGGATACCAACTGTAACAACCAGGTATTTTCAACCATTCGCATCCATTATAAGTGCATAGGCAGACACTCATGCCGGAATTGAATTGTTCAAAATACCGTGTTGTAAATAAATTTTTGGCAAACCTCAGAATATACAGTAAATAAAAATCATAGATCACAGACACAGAGTATATAAAAATGCAGCGGAAGAAAAAGAGATAGTAGTTCATGAAGCTACTATATAAAATATAAGATACATCAGAGTTAAATAAGATACAACAGAAGAGTAACAGGATACATCTGGTACAAATCAGATACATCACTGAACCACTGGATACTGAAACAAAATAGATGGCTGGATCTTCAAGGAAAGCTCCAACGCCGAAGGTGAATCTTGAATGCTAACTCAATCAATCTGACCCGAGCGTAAAGCAAAACACAAAACCCTCGAGTCAGGACATAAATACTTATAAACTATAAATCAACTCAAGTGAACAGTAACAAAGTGCATCAGTAACTTAAAGGATGCTTGGGACTGCCCATCCTCTAAGGATCCGTTAAACTATTTACTATGTAGTAATATACGCTATATACGGTAGTGTCTAATCAGTAAAGTATAATCATATAGAAAATAGCGTTAAGGGGATGGTGAACCTTAACGCGATCGGATCTTTAAAACCAAAATCGTAGTGGGCTCGATATAAGGATATGACACGGTACGCGAGGCAATGCCAGGGTGGATACACCGTTTGCACTCCCGGACCGGTGGTGACGGCAAGCCAGCAGCTTCCGCCCACCTCGAACAATACCCCCGGATCAAAGTGGCGCCACCGAATCGAATCACAACAGTAATAGAATGGTTTCCGATGGAGCATGCTCGATGAAAGGGTGCAACCCTTTGTGTAGCCCGGTATAGCTCCTGTTTTAGTCATATATGCCAACTCACGGGAGTTGGGTCCACGTAATATATACCTCGAGAACATCGCCACCATCCTACTTCATTCTGGAATCTCCACCGCGTACACAGTTGTTAAAGTGGTTTCGGTATTGGCCGGCTATAAGACAATATCCGATGCCGGTCTCTTTAACAACCCATCGTTATTATAACCCGTAGTTATAACTTTAAACATATTTTATACTTCAAAAGAAAATATCGTTTCAACCCAAATCTTTATCAAAATAAAGATTAAATCATTTCCAAACCATTTCAATATATCAACATACCGTATCTTTCAAATTCAAATATTTATCAAAATAATTATCAAGTCATTTCAAATCTTTTTTTTATACATAAACATCATATCTTCCAAAACTTCATTTCAAACCATTTCAATATATCATATCTTAGCATCTTTAAATTCAAGGATGACATTCAATTATTATCATCTCAAATCACCTTTAAATAATTTATATTCCATCGATTTAATTCAATAAAAAATCATTTTGAAAGTGTAATTATTATACTTCCAAATCAAGTATTCAATTTCCAAAGTTCCAAACCATTCTGAGTTCGTTTACTAAGTCAAAACCATAATTATTACAATTTCAGCATTTCACAGCATATAGAAAAACTATTATAAGTTATACTTGAAAACACTTTAATTCAGCAGAGACAGCATTTAAAACTGCTGTTAAAACTCAGTTTTTAGTTGAATTATAGTTCAAAACTAAAAAGACAGCATTTCAGAAGTGCTGCGGTAGTTCAGATTTCAAAACAAGGTTTAAATTGATTTCAGCAAAGACTGCAGACCACAACAGCATTTTACAGGAATGCTGTAATAAACCGGAGTCCAAATATTAGCCTATGAGTTCAGTTACAACAACTACAGCATTACAGACCTGCTGTAATAGCTCATTTTTCATAGTTTTAGTTCAATTCAGAAACCATAGCATTTCGGAATGCCATTAAAAGTAAATGCCAGGTTTTTTGTGTATTTCCAACAATTTAATAACTTCAATTTAAAATAAATAAACATTTTTAAAAATCATCTTTTTAACATTTAAGATGTTCATTAACATATCATTTGACATATTATTTTTATACAATAAATTTCTTATAAATAAATCCAAATTTCAATAATTCCACTTATTAGTTCAAGTGTCTAATTTTCTTTCTTCACTTTTCAACAAATAAACTTAACATTTCAGATTTATATTACCATTTCACAAATTTAACTAAATTTCCAAATTATTTAATTAATTTAAATCTTTAGTTAAAACTCAAATTTCACATTTTCAAGTCAAGTTATATTTTTAAATTTCACTTTTCAACAGTCATTTATTCAACCACTTAAATTTATAGAAAAATCAATAATTCTTTAATAAATCACTTAAATTCAAATATAAATCAATTTACCATATTTACAATTTTCCAAATATAATTAAAGTCTATTTTATTCATATAACTTAAATATCATTTTTAGTCAAAATTCCAAATTTTCAAACATAAGTTATATTTCAAAAATCCAGTTAAACCATTCCTAAATTACATTTTTAACACATAAAAAAATCAAAATTTATTTATTTTAAAACCTTTCTAAATCAAATTTCATATATTTTATATTTTTAAAATACTCAAAAATATTCAAAATACTTTATAGAATAACCACGGGTCTGTATATAGTTTCCTAACCTAGTTTAAGTGATACGGATATGTATCATTCCAATTCGCAGTTTAAAAATAAAAATACGGGTTCTATCATTTCAAACCCGCAATCCCAAGTCAAAATGAATAATTTAAAAACCGTTCGGGCCTATCATTTCAGCCCATAACGAATTTTATTCTAACAGGGAACTTGTAGTGTGATCATATACAGAAATAATATAAACAATGTCAATATCGTAATATACAGTCATATATCAGATGTCAGGTGAAAATTAACAGTTTAACATGGTAATAACAAGGCATAACATATCATATGATCATCATTAACTTGCACAAACATTTTATATTACAAATACTTGTCATCAATTCACTTTCCATAAGTATAAATGTCAGAGTGAGAAAGACTCACCTTTTCGAAGCTAGAGACCAAAACAACAAACACAAGAGCGATTCCAAAAGCATGACAAACACGATTTGAATTGAATGAATGGAAAGCCTTGATAATGATCTTGTATACAAAAAATAAACAAGACCATATAAACGTATGCATACAATACAAAACAACATTGGAACTGATTGAAATAAAAACAACAAATGGACAAGATGATTTTACCATGCCTCAATCACTTCAATGCTTGGCCTAAGGGACACTTATGCTCGGCTATGATGATGCTTTGGCCCAGGTATGGCATCATATAGGTCAGGTTTGGATAGGGTTTGGGTCTGGTTTGGACCTAGAAGGTACGGCTACATGGCAAGAGCAAGGTGGAGGTTACAAGGCATGAGAATACAAAGGGTTAAGGCAAACAAGTGGGTTTTTGGTGCACATATGGGTTCGGCCTTGACTGATGTGGGCTTGGCTATTCATGCTACAGGTCAGATCAATGCTAGAGTGGTGCGTGGTGATCAGGTCAGTGGTGGTGGTGGCGGCTATGGTGGTGGTTTGAGTGGTGGATGAAGGAAATGAGGCAACAACGGTCAAAAACATTATTTTTAAGCATGTAGGTTGCAATTTAAAGGGTTTGGCCACCATAGATGTCTCGGCCATGGTCATGGCTAGTGGAGTAGATGGTGTTGGAGGCATGGAAGAGATATAGGAGTTTGTGGCTGCGGCTATGGAGAAGAGGCCGATCCAAACTAGAAGAGAAACAAAGCAAAATTTAGAGAAAAGAAGAATTTACCTAATTTTTTTGCAAGAATGGAGGCCATGATTTTTTTTAGGGTTTTGGAGCTTGAAAATTCGTGAATAATATGAGGGAGTCGGCTGCAAAGGATGAGGAAAGGAATGGCTAAGATAAATTGATGTATTAATTGAAAAAGAAACGGATAAAACGCCTTTACGTTTCAGGCTTTTAAAACCTCTTAACTTTCTAAACCTTTTGCATTTCCTTTTCTTTTTAATTTTATAAAAACAAAATAAACTCAGAAATGTTATTTAAAACCGAAAATAAGTAAGAATAAAATAAAATAAATAATTTATTTTAAGTAAAATAGAAAAAGGAAATAAGAAATTGCTTAAAAATAGCAACCCTGACATAAAAATTACAAGAAAATCTCCAATGACTTTGGAAAATTTATTACTTCATAAAAAAAATATTATAACACAAAATTTGAATTAAAAATGGTTTTAAAACATTTTCAAGGTAAAATAATAATTTAATTTTTACTAAATAGAATTTTAAATAAAGAAAAATGCAGTAAATACCAAACTAGGCTTTATAAATTGAAATAAATTCAAATAAACTTTAGAAAAATTATATTATCATTTTTAAAATACTTAAAAGTCAAAATATACATAATATAACATATTATCACATATTAAAATAAAATATTACAAAGAAGAAGTAATTTATACAATTTAAAATAGTCATTGTTAAATAACCCTATATACGCACAATATTGTAAAGGGTATAACTTTCACAATTTACATCCGATTTCAACGAAACGAAAAGTGGTGTTCTTAGAATTTTATGTACTTTCATAATAAAAGAAAAAAATTAAATTTTAAAACTTTTAAAATTTTAAGTTAAAAGTCACAGTTTGACTATTTTGACCAAAATCAGCATTTCAGGCAAATATTCAACTTACACAAGTTTGGAATTATAACTCATATAAAATAAAGATTTATATTTAAATAATAAAATTTAATCATTCCAAATAAGTAAAATAAGTTTTTAAATCAAAATTTTATATTAAAATAATTACAAAATACAGGGTTGTTACATAGAATTTATACTTATTTTGGAATATTGAGTCTAATAAATTATCAGATTTAAGGAACTTTATTTTTAAAATCTTATCATGATGTTTTAATATAAATTTTTGATACAAATTTCTAACATTGTTTAAACTTTGGGAAAGTCCTTGCATAATGCTATAAAGATGTTTTAAATTTATCTTATATTCCTACTAATTGAACGAGGTTAAATGTTTTAATTGAATTTTAGATATATTGAAGTATTTCTTTTCTCTTCAAGGGCGAACACCAAAAACTTAAATTTTTATTCTATAACTAAATTAAGGTATAAAATTAAGTAAGGCCGTAGAAGCTTAAGTAATATTTTGTGAAATGATTCATTAATGGCTTAAATCTTTAATGGAAAACAAATTATGTAAGTGATTGGCCTTTATATTAATAATAATTAATTAAATAAATAAGAATGGAATTTTACGAATAAAATATATAAGAAATTAGAAATTTGTAACTTGTAAATCAAAAGATATAAAAATTTAGAATATGTAATCATTGAATATTTTGTTAACTAACATGAATAAAATAAACTTGTATAACACTCAATTACATTCTTAAAACACATATATTTACCAAAAATGTTTAATAAGTTGAAATCTTAATAGAATATGTAATAGAATATTATACAGGTAAAACTTAAGTAATGGAAGCGTTCAATCAAATTATTTCTAAATAAGAATTTTGATGAACAAGAAATGTTATGTATGTAAGTTAATATTGTGAAATAATTTATATATGTACATGTAAGAAAAAGAAAAGGACGTTATATGAGAAAAAGAAAAGAAAAGTAATGATGTAAAAAAAAAGAAACCAATTGAATAAACTTAAATATTGTGTTGAAATTATTGGTTATTTTGGCTTTTGAGATGATAGGAAAGGATACTTCTAACTCTATAAGGATGTATAGATAATATATCAAGTATTTATCTAAGGCTATTGAGCATAGGGTACACTTAGTAGTCTATTTATCATCTTGTACGACTAAAAATGTCTGAACCTGAACAAATCATCAGTTTGGTTGCTATGGACATATGATTGATTCCTTTGTTACATATGATGGTCATGTTGTTTGTTTGCATGTGACTATTATTATATTGTGTTGATTTGTTTGCTATTAATTGAAGCAACTTAAATATATCTCTTTTCACGTATTATTAACTTCTTTGGATTTTACAAGTGAAGTACAAGTTTATGGAAATAATAGCTACTGCTTTTAGTTTCATAAATTAAGCGTTCTTTTCCCGACTAATATGTATATTTTTGGATTATAGGTTTCTAGCAATATTATATTGTTTCCCATGGTTTCGGATGTTTATTTTCTTAATATGATATATATATGATGATTATATATATTATTATTTCTCCGCAACCTCTCCGTACAAAGGAGACTCTGCCGAAATTTTTCGTAAATTTTAGACTTAGAAATTTTGTGAAAAGTGAAATATTTTCAAACTTTGGTAGACTTGAATATGAAGAATTACTTGTAATTAATTGTATATTCTATTTAAATTAATTAGTTATGAAAATTAATTGTTTATAAATTGAATACTTTGAATAAAATATAATGATTCCTTATTTTCTCCTTTTCCTAATTTCCTCCTTTTCCCTTTTCGAGGACGAAAAGTTTTGAGTAGGGGAGAGTGTAACGACCCATAATTTCGATTATTAAAATATTAATTAAATAATATATCATAATTTTATATTGAAATAAAACTAAAAAAAATTGATGTTATAAGGAGAAGAATAACTAGAATGTAATGTTAGTAATGTTAATATAAGGTAATTGCTAACTATTTTAATCTAATTTCCAATTAATTGAAGTGACTTTAAGGTTATAATTAGTTATAACTAAAAATAAGGAAATACATTGAACGTTGAAATTATATGTAATCAATTAGAATTGGCTAATATTGAATATGAAATCAGTGGTGTTGTCTGAACGCTACTGATAGATATTTAAAGTAATATCAAACTAATTGAAATACATTGTAGGTTGACTTGGCTATGATTGTAAATAATGAAATAAATTAAATGATGTAGATGGTGAACTTGTATGTAGTTAATTGAAATAGGTTAATATTGAATATAAAACCTTTTTGGGTAAGCAAATTATAACCCTTGGTTGTAAAGAATAAGATAAGGGGTATGAATTATTATTATAAACGATTGTACTAACTATTTTCTCATTAATTTATCGTTTTAATATTGAATGTGTAATTAATTGAATTAAGGGAATTGAATGTTGGGTTTAATGTTGGAATTGTATCTTAGTGATTAAAATAATTGTAACGTTATTTGATGATAAGTTGAAATAAGGAAAATTGAGTATAATCAGGATTGTGTAAGTAGTCATAGCATTTGTTGTTAATAATAATCTTGTAAATGCGATTAAGTAAGTAAAAGGTAACATTTGTCATTCATCACCTATTTATTTAATCCATTGAAATTAAACTGAAAATCAATTGCAGTTAATCTAATTACTTACTACAGCTAATATGAACTAAAGTGATAAATATAGAAGATTGAGGTAATGAAATGGTAAACCAACGTTAAGTATATATATAATATGATAATTGATTGAATAATAAGATTAAAAAAAACAAAATAAGTATATGTTGGAATTTAAATTAATTAATGAATTTAGTGCCGTTAATTTGACTTGGAATCTTCAAATAAAAGGGAAAGAGAATTTATTTGAAATTAATGACGTTTAATGAAAGAAATGTACGTTTGTTATAATCCGTTATAAGTGTAATTTTGAAATTAATTACAATTATGTCGATTTGGGATCTTTCAATTTTAAAAAAAAGAAACATTAATATTAATTTTTGGATTTAACGAAAGAAACATACATTATTGTAAAAAAATAAAAAGAACATTTTAATGAAAATAAAACGAAAATTTTCATTTTTAAGGTAAAAATAATTCTATATAAAGAAGAAAAAAATGAATTTTAAAACAATATTTTACAGTCATTAAGTATACATTTGAGGCTGTATATAAGTGATTTTAACACTAATCTTGAAGTTTAAATTTAATTGACTTTTTAGGTTGTGCAATTCCCCTATGAGAAAAACATTATTTTGAAAAAAAAAACTTGAATTTGAGTTCTTGATCATCTTTTATTTTTTTGTAACGTTACACTGGTTATTGTGTTCAAATTTATTTACTATATGTTAATTATGTGTAAACAAGTGTGAAAAAGGGTACATTCAGTGATACTATATTTAATTGAGTGGATCATGCGATTAACTAGATCCTAAGTGGTCCCTTCATTTCCTTATTATTCAATACACCTGCCACCATTTCCACATTTGGTTTTATTGCAATTCTTTGATGTAACTGAAACGTGAATTTATATCCTTTCTTATTCTTTCGTTTTGTTTATTTATTTCCCAAAGCATCTACTTCGATCATACAGTTTTGTTTTATTTGTCCCTTCCATACATATTTCATTTGTCACTTCCCTTTCTTCTTTTGTTTTATATCATATATCAATCTTTCCCCTAGAAATTTCTTATTTTTCAAACATCAGACCTCTATTTGTTTCCCTCAAAGTCTCAATGTCAACATAGCTTTATACCTCTACTTAATTGCTGCCAATTCATTTTACTGAAGCTATGTTTAGAAAAAGAAAAGAATAAAAAAGTGTGAGCATCCATTTCTTCCTTAACCACATTCGTACCTTTCCTCATCGCCTTGTCTTCTTTTGCAAGAAGCCTTTAAAAAAATTGAACAATGAGAATTAGCCTTAATGGTTTTGGCTTTCCACTTCTTGCCTTTGTTTTGGGTACATCAAATTTGAAAACGTGAGTTATTAAAGTTTCTTATTTTAAGAATTAAATATGTATGTATTTTTATTTTATTTTATATCCTTATAACCTGAATATCTTCCTCATACGAGCTTTGATACATGCGTAGTTTCTTCCCTTGGACTCGTATTGGAATTCCTAATAACATAAAATAGGTTTGGCTGAGTTTGGAGACTATTGGAAAAGGCATCTTTGTTTGGATTTTTGCGTTCTAAATATCAAAGGTGAGTGTTTTGACCCACTCACGAATACTAGATTATCTTATGCTAGTTAAATTAAATTTATAATGTGATTAGAAATTTATTAATTGCTTTTGGTATTATTAGATTGTCATTTAAGTTAAATTTGAATTTATATTGAATTGAATTTGCCATTTATTTAATAATGAATACAAATTGCATGTTACACACCTGATAATGACAATCAATTGATTGTTGTGATTTATTGGCTGATTTGGATGTTATTGGTTGTCATTTTGGATGATTGGATGTTTATTTATGTATATATCTTTGTTACCACTATGGATTGAAATGATAACTCGAGCGGTTTCCATTGATTTGGAAATTTTGATTTGGATACTGGTTGAAATGACATATAACCGTGTAATTTCTTTAATTTGGATTGTTTATTAGAATTGAATTATTTGAAAGATTTAAGTTTTAAATTTAAAATT
Organism: Allium cepa; assembly: GCA_030765085.1. NCBI lineage: Eukaryota > Viridiplantae > Streptophyta > Magnoliopsida > Asparagales > Amaryllidaceae > Allium > Allium cepa. Next base: position 437,187,655 of record CM060935.1, on the reverse strand, counting down.
CGGATCTATTTTAATTAAAATGATTAAGATTGGTATTTTTGAATCGTTTGAAATCTTTTAAATAATTAAATCCACATTGTACACTTGATAGGAGATGAAATTCCTATTATACATCTCTGAATCCATTATAGAAATATTTCTATTCTACTTATTTTGATTTGACTTACATAAGATCTTTTAGTCCTGACTCGAGTGTTTTGTCTTTTTATTACGCTCGGGTCAGTATGAGCTTTTTTAGTGTATTGAAGACTATTATATTTTGGAGGATGAAGACGGAGACGAGTCTACTATTAATTATTAATTATTCCACTACATCATGTGTTCCGCTGCATTATTTTTTTATTTCTACTGTATGTATAACTCTGATTTGTATTGTAATGGTGTAATCAAATGTTATTTGTAAAACAACTTCATGAACTGTTTATTTGATTTTTATATTTTGTCATTCCGCTGTGAGATTCTGTGTTTTATCTTTCCTTCTTTTCTATTATTTTCTTATTTACCCCATTAACAGTCTTACCTTTTGAATGAGTTTAGTGACATGTGTGGTTTATTGTCGATTTAAATCGTCCAAAAGGGTGGGATGTTACATGCTCATTTGAGTTTGCACTGAATAGATGCTGTTGATTGGTCTTTGCTTGAGGTGGTTTGCTGTTCCATTGCTTCGGCGTTGTTTGAGTTCATCATGGTTTGCACTTTTTATATTTTCTGGCATAGCTTCGTATAATTGAGCTTGTCGAACTGTTGATTTTTGTAGAAACCCGAAACTGCTTCTTTTTTATCATTGTCTTGCTCGATATGTATTCATTTGCTTTGTATGCATTGAGTTATTGTTACGCTGGTGCACTGACTTGAGTTTTATTCATGTGTACATTTGGATTGCACCTGTGTTGAATCCAGCTTATAGCTCGGGTTTGACCTTGTGCTTGAAACGTGACTTTATTTGTTTCGCTTGAGTTGAATCCAGCTTTTGAATTAAGTTTGACCTAGTGCTCACCTTTCCCTGTAGATTTATCATATGCATATCGTTGTGTGTGACCTTATGGCATGTACAATGATACACTGTACATGTCACAAGTTGTTCGTGTATAATGAATTCCAAATTAAATGATGACGAACGATCCAAACAATTGAGGAAAATAATATTTTCAAAACTATATTTTATTTTACACTGCAAAAATATTTTATTTTCAATTTTACTATGTCAGTGTATATTTTTGTAGATTGCTCAGATGCTGGATTCATCTGGAATAGAGTTAAAGATAAATACGAGTGTATAAGTGAAATGTAGTGAGGAGAAAATGTGTAAATGAAAATTGAAATTGAAATTGTGTATATATATATATATATATATATATATAGTGAGAGCTTGTATTTGTACTATTCAAAATTGTAACAACCCTGTATTTCGTAATTATTTTAGTTGAATTTTGATTTTAATTTAGATAATTTTGTTATTTCAAATATGAATTTTGATTTTGATGTGAATTAGAATTCCAAACCAGATTAAATAGAATATTTTACAAAAAGTGTATTTTGGTCAATATGGTCAATTTTGACTTTTAAATTTGAAAATTTGAAAATTTGAAAATTTGAATTTTATCTTTTATTATGAAAGTAAATAAAATTTTAATAACACTGCTTTTCTTTCGTTGAAATCTGATTTATAATGTGAAAGTTATGCCTGTTTAACTATTGTGTGAAATTTGTTGTATTTAACAAAATTGTTTATTTTAAATTATATAAATAATATTTTATTTGGTCATGTAATGTTCTAATTTATTTTTATATGGATAAATAACATGTTATGTATATATTTTGGTTTAAAAACATTTTTGAAAGTGTAATTAACATTTTCCAATGTCAGTTGTATTCTGTTGTAAATTTTCATTCCAAGTATCAATTAATTAAAGTAATTATTTATTTATCTTTATATATTTCTTAAGAACTTATTTTATTCTCATTTTCACTTTATTTTATTCCTCAATTTATTTATTTATTTGACTTTATATATGTTTTAAAGTGAAATAGAAATTTTCTAAGGCTAGTAGTATTTTATTTGTAAGTTTGAAGTCCCGTTTCCAAATTTTAAACAATTTCTTTATTTCTTTTTCTATTTTTTCTAATTTAAATTATCTATTTCATTTTATAAATGATAAATGAAATATTTTGTTTCAAAATTTTGTTTTAGAATATTTTTAAAATGAAATAGAAATTTTTTCAAAAATTTGTGATTTAATGATAATTTTTGAACCCTGTTCTCAATTTTCAAGCAATTTATTTTATTCTTTTCTATTGTATTTATATTTAATTATTTATTTTTATTTTATTTTTCTTTGTTTCAGTTTTAAAATGGATGTACTGAAAATTATTTGCTTTATTTTGATTAAAAGAAATAGAAATACAAAGAGACTTAGACCTTTCATTTTCTAGTCTTTTCATTTTCCCAAAACTCTTCATTTTCGCATAACTCCTCCTTTAATATTTTTGGCCATGTATTATTTTTCTTAGACGTGATTTCCACCATCATTTCATGCAAAAAACTTGCAGCTCTATTTTATCTTCACGGCTACAAAAGAAATGGCAATGGCTTCTCTTTGTTTCTCTACTTTTTTCTTCCCTTTTTATAAGTTTTTGCCTTGTTTTCTTGCCTAGTTTTGCTCGGCCTCCTCTCTATTGTCACCACTACCACCTACTCCTCCAACCATGGTCAGGCCGCACCACCCAATGAAGGGAAATCCACAAAAAATGCAACTATGCCTTGAAATACACCATAGCCGACCACTTTTACCTCCACACCTCCATTATTCACCACCACCACCATCATAGGCCGCCGCCACCTCATTGTCTAGACCTCCTCTCACCACTCTAGCCACTGACCAGAGCCACATACCCACTAGCCAAGCCCAAACCCTACATGGCCGAGCCTTCATTTTGACCAAAATCATCCAATGTGCCTAAGCCCCTTCACATTCTCAAGTGTGTAACTTCCTCTCCATGTTCATGCTTTATGCCGTGCATTTCCTGGTCCATTCCCGAGCCATGCTATGTCCAAACCCAAGCCAATTACACCCCTAGGCCATGCAAAACAATTATAGAAAGCAAGGCAAAAAGTGGTGCATTCAAATAGTTTTTCATTTCAAAGTTATTTAAATTCAATGTTGTATTGAATTTATAATTTTATTCTATTTTGTCTTGGGTTGTAACACAAGATCTATAGCTTGGATCTCACTCTCCGCACAAGTCTATATTCTTGTCATTGTGTTTTGGAATCCATTGTGCCATTTGTATTCATATCTCCAGCACATGACGTGAGTAAATCTCACACGACATTTTATACTTATGCAATTGTGAAGCGACAACAACCGAATGTGTAGAATTATATATGATGTTATAACTGCCTATGATTATTTATATATGATGTTAAACCTATTAATTTACATGTCATCTCATCTGTTACTGTTATAGATTGTTAACTGTTCATTTATATCTGTTTATCACACTACAAGTTCCCTGTAGATTAGGTTCACTATGGGTTAAAATGATACATACCCGAACAGACTTTAGAATAGGAAAAAATCATTATAGGCTGAAATAATAGGCCTGAATGATTTTTATTTATTTATTTTAACTTGGGATTGCGGGTTTGAAATCATAGAACCCGGATTTTCATTTTAAACCGCGGATTGAAATGATATATATCCATATCACTTGACCTAGGTTAGAAAATTATATACAGGCCCCTGGTTACTTTATAAAGTGTTTTGGATGTTTTTAAGTATTTTAAAAATATAAATTTATGAAATTTTATTTAAATAGATTTTGAAATGTTTTAAAATAAAGAAATTATGATTTTCTCTATGAGTTAAAAATGTATTTAATGAATGGTTAAATTGGATTATTGAAATATAACTTAAGTTTGGAAATTTGGAATTTTGGTTAAAAATGATGTTTAAGTTTTATAAATAAAATGGAAATTTAATTTAATTTGGAAAAGGGTAAATATGATAATTTGATTTAAATTTGAACTTAAGTGATTTATTAAAGTATTATTGGTTTTTCTACAAATTTAAATGGTTATAAAAATGAATGCTTAAATGTGTAATTTTAAAATATAACTTGACTTGGAAATGTGAAATTTGGTTTAATTAAAGGTTTTAGCTAAATGAAATCAATTGGAAATTTAGTTTAATTTGTGAAATGGAAATTTAAAAATGTAAGTGTTAATAAATTGCATATGTAAAGGAATGGAAATTATACACTTGAATTTGTTAAGTAAACTTATTGAAAAATTTGATTTATTGTAAAAAAATTATTTTATAAAAATCATGTGTTAAAGGTATGTTAATAAACATTTTTGAATGTTAAAATATGATTTTTATACTGTTTAAAGGGTTTAAATTGAAGTTTATTACTTGCTGGAAATACACTAAAATCTGGAAAATACTTTTAATAGCATTCAGAAATGCTATGGTTTCTGTAAATGAACTAAAAACCTAATAAAAAGGCTATTACAGCAAGCTGAAATGCTGTAGTTGCTGAAGTAAACTAAAAGGTTAAAAACTTAACAAAGGCCTATTACAGCGGTTCCGTAAATGCTGTGTGGTTCTGCTGTCTTTGCTGAAATTAATAAAAACCTTTAATTTGAAACCTGAGCTATTACAACATTTCTGGAAATGCTGTCTTTGCCGTTTTAAACTAAAAATTCAACGAAAATGAGATTTAACAACAGTTTTAAATGCTGTCTTTGCTGAATTAAAATGTTTTCAAGTATAACTTATAACATCTTTTTCTAAATGTTGCGTAAGGTTGAAATTTTCAATGTTTATGGTTTTTGACTAAGTAAATGAGCTCAGAATGGTTTGAAACTTTAGGAATTGAATACTTAATTTGAATGTATAATAACTCCACTTTTAAATGGTTTAAATGAATTAATTTGATGGAATATAAATCATTTTAAAAGGTGATTTGAAAGGATAATAATGAATGTTATCTTGAACTTAGAAGGTATTCAAAGTTGAATATTTAGATTTGAACTTATATAATGATTTGAAAATAAAGTTTTGAAAGGATATGATATTTAATGTATTAAAATTATTTGAAAGGAAGTTTTGAAAGGATATGATAATTTAATATATTGAAATGGTTAGAAATGACTTGATATTTTTTTTGATAAATATTTGAATTTGAAAGATATGATATGTTGATATATTGAAATGGTTTGGAAATGATTTATTCTTTATTTTGATGAAGATTTGGATTGAAATGACATTTTATTTTGGAGTATCAAATATTATTTTAAAGTTATAACCATGGGTTATGATAACGATTGGTTGGCAAAGAGACCGGGATCGGATACGGGCATACCCTCTGTCGATACCGAAAACCGCTTTGACAACTGTTTACTCGGTGGAGATTCCAGAATGAAGTAGGTTAGTGGCACCCAACTCCCGTAAGTTGGCATAAGGTGGCAAAAACAGGAGCGGTCTCGGGCCAAAAGGGGGTAGCTCCTCTGTTCGGACGCATTTCTTCGATACCATTCTAATACTTTTGTGATTGTATGGGCGCCCCTTCGATTTTGGGAATGTGTTCTGAGGTGGGCGTATGCGGCTGCTGCGTTACCACCAGCCCGCGTGTCGTAATTGGGCATTGCCTTGTGTGCCGTGTCACCTACCCCGTCGAGCCTTTACTACGAGTTTGGTTTTCTCCCGTAGCCCATGCGTATCTTCTCGTAGTCTCTCGATCAGGAGATATGCAGATATTGGATGGACTACTGCGACTATTACGTGTTAAGATGGAAAATGTAAAGCCTTAATGCTATTTAAAAGTATGTTTATTTTACTGATAGACACTATTATAATCGCGCAATATTACTACATAGTAAATAGTTTGACGGATCCTTAGAGGATGGGCGATCCCAAGCATCCTTTAAGTTAGTTGTACCTTTACTACAGTTTACTTGAGTTGGTTTACATTGTATAAGTATGTATGTCCTGACTCGAGTGTTTGCATTTTTATTTAGTCTAGGTCAGCCTGAGTATTCATAGATTGGGATTCCACTTTCTTGAGATTTGAAATCGCTGGAGATTATCTGCTTGTCTAGTTTTATCTATTTCACTTCCAGTTATCTTGTTGATCCCAGTATTGTAACCATTTTTTACTTGGTTATCATCTTGAGACTTCTTTTGTATTTTATTTCTTCTATTGTATTTTATGTAACTCTGATATATTTACATAGTAGCTTCATGAACTACTATTTCTTTTACTTCCACTGTATATTCTGAGATTTGCCAAATTTTATTTACAATGCGGTATTTTGAGCAATTCAAGTCCGATATGTGCGGATGCGAATGGTTGAAAATATCAAGTGTTACATCTGGTATCAGAGCTTTGGCTTTGAGGCAAAACTTAGAATATAAGGTAAATTATTTACAGAATCACTTTCATTCGAGTTTGAATCTTTCCTCTTTGATTCGAATTTCCTTTGAATTTTGGAATGTTCCCTACAGTTCCAAAATCCATTCGCGTCCCTTACTATTCATCTTCTTTTGATTCTGGAGTATTCCATAACTCCGCTTCGAATGATCTTTTTAGTGAGTCGGCGTTCTCGCTAATTTCAAATTAAATTATAAAAGAGGGGAACTCATTTAAAATTAGCATCGATTCACCAGAGATTTATATATATCCTTGGTTTAGATGCTAATATATTTTGTTGTTCCAAACTCTATCTCTTGAGATCGATTTTATTTACCCCAGAAAAATCCACATTGATCTCATTCTTTAAGTCACGGTTGAGCCAGTTAAGGTTGCACGCGATTTATTTAAGCTTACCCATCTCCCTATTTTGTTAATTAATCATCTTGTCTTTTGTTTCCAACCAATCTTCAAACATTTTGAATTGTACTTGTAAATCTATGTTTTGTTTTATATATTATGTTGTTTGAGTTGTTGATGTTGATTTGGGTTTCCGATCGATTCGTCTAATCAACTTTATCGATAGGATTTCTAAAACACTTTGACAGAACAAACCGACACAATATTATTTTAAAATTTGATTTTAAAATTTGGTTAATGAAATAAATTTTGATATATAAGTAAATTTATGGAACTTAATAAACTGATTTAAATTGATTATTTGAAATGATAATACTTGATTTATCATTTACTGTTCTATAAATGAATTTATAAATAGTTGTTTATAAATTGATTTGGGACTGAAATGAATTTAAAACAAAAAAAATTGAGAATTTAATTTCCAATGGTTTCAAACCTCGTGGTTAAGTTTTAAAGTATATTAATTAAATCATTTTCGAATAAGAATAAGCTTTCAAAGAATTTTAAAGTTTAAAAAATATGTACTCTTCTCTTTGTCACTGGGAAATAATTTCGATGATGATTGCAGCATCATCGACATTCATTTTCGAGTTTCGAGGCGAAGAGGCCGCTCTGTAGTCTTGCTACAGATTTGTTTTGGGAAATCAAATTGATTTGAATTTCTAAAATATGACTTGATTTATAATATATATAGATATATGATATAAATTTGATTTGATAAATTATATACATACATTTATTTATCTCTAAATGGTTTGAAGAAATCAGAAATTTAATTTTTTTATTTTATTCTAAAGAATAATTTCAATTATAAAAAGAAAATCAAAATTTTGGATGAATATTCAAGCATGAAATGATTTAATTGGAAAGTTTTATTCGTCTAATACAATTGCAATCAAATAACCTTAATTTCAGAAGTTAACAATGTAATTGGATAATATACAATATAAAAAGATTTTACAAATAAAATTTGAGTGGTTATAATAAATGTTATACACTTAAATTTTAGTTATAAAACGATTAACAGAGGTAAATATAATAGAGGGTAATTGAATTACTTATAATAAAATAATGTTAAAAGAACTAAGAATAAAATAAAGCAGTTATAATAAGTGTAAGTTTATTTGACATAAGTGATAAATATATTGAGAGGAATGAATTTAATTTTAATTAGGAATAAGGAAGAATTAAATTTATTAAGTACATTATGAATATAATAAATGATTATTTTTCAAACCCATGGTTATAAAATTGTTAATTTAAGATGATTGGATAATAAGATAATGAAATTTGAGATAGTTAAGATTTATTTAACTTGTGTAAAAATTTATTTTCTATTTAAGTTGAAATTTCCATGGTTTCAAATTTATTTCCTTATTTTGTTTATCTTTTGGTTGTCCTTATTATCCTTATCTTGCTACAGACTGGTATAGACATCTTTCTATAATCTTTCTGTTTAGAAATCTTTTTATAATCTTTGGTACTCATTTTGAATCCACCTTCTTCGTGCTTGTGTGCTTGATTCTGGAGGACCTTGGAAAGATAATCTCCACCTTGTTAAAATTACCTATAACAACAGTTATCAGGTATAATCTCAATCTTCTTGTCACCTTGTCTTAATCTTATTTCATTTCTATCTTTTCTATGCTTTCCCGTACCTCATTCCTATTCGGGGACGAAAAGTTTTGAGTGGGGGAGAGTGTAACAACCTTGTATTTTGTAATTATTTTAATTGAATTTTGATTTTACTTTACTTTATTTATTAAATTTAGATAATTTTGTTATTTCAAATATAAATTTTGATTTTGATGTGAATTAGAATTCCAAACATGATTAAATAAATATTTTACAAAAAGTGTATTTTGGCCAATATGGTCAATTTTGACTTTTAAATTTAAAATTTTGAAAGTTTGAAAATTTGAATTTTATCTTTTATTATGAAAGTAAATAAAATTTTAAGAACACTGCTTTTCGTTTCGTTGAAATCTGATTTATGATATGAAAGTTATGCCTTTTTAACTATTCTGTGAAATTTGCTGTATTTAAAATTTTTATTTATTTTAAATTATATAAATAATATTTTATTTGGTCATGTAATGTTCTAAGTTATGTTTATATGGATAAATAACATGTTATGTATATATTTTGGTTTTAAAACATTTTTGAAAGTGTAATTGACATTTTCCAATGTCAGTTGTATTCTGTTGTAAATTTTCATTCCAAGTTTCGATTAATTGAAGTAATTCTTTATTTATCTTTGTATTTTTCTTAAGAACTTATTTTATTCTCATCCCACTTTATTTTGTTCCTCATTTACTTATTTATTTGACTTTTTATTTGTTTTAAAGTGAAATAGAAATTTTCTAAGGCTAGTGATATTTTATTTGTATGTTTTAAGTCCTGTTTCGAATTTTAAACAATTTCTTTAGTTCTTTTTCTATTTTCTCTAATTTAAATTATTTATTTCAATTTAGAAATGATAAATGAAGTATTTTATTTCAAAATTTTGTTTTAAAATATTTCTAAAATGAAATAGAATTTTTTTCAAAAGCTTGTGATGATTTAATTGTAATTTTTGAACCATGTTTTCAATTTTCAAGCAATTTCTTTTATTCTTTTTCTATTTTCTTTATATTTAATTATTTATTTTTATTTCATTTTGCCTTGTTTCAGTTTTAAAATGGATTTACTGAAATTTATTTGCTTTACTTTTTATTAAAAGAAATAGAAATGCAAAGAGACTTAGACCATTCATTTTCTAGTCTTTTCATTTACCCAAAACTCTTCATTTTCCCATAACTCCTCCTTTAATCTTTTTGGCCATGTATTATTTTTTTTAGACGTGATTTCCACCCTTATTTCATGCAAAAAACTTGCAGCTTTATTTTATCTTCAAGGCTACAAAAGAAATGGCAATGGCTTCTCTTTGTTTTTCCACTTTTTTCTTCTCTTTTTATAAGTTTTTGCCTTGTTTTCTTGCCTAGTTTTTCTCGGCCTCCTCACTATTGACACCACCACCACCTACTCCTCTAACCATGGTCATGTATGAATATGCGCTTATATGATTTTTGTTTGATGATAATAAACATATATACATTCGTTTAAATGAATTTGTTAATGTAATATTTTATTTTTCATAGATTAAATAAATATTTGTTGAATAAAATAAATCACACAGAATTTGAATTCAAACAGAAATTTTATTCAAACAAATATTTATTACAATTATGAATAGTACAAATTCAAGCTCTCACTATACATATACAATTTTGATTCTAATTACATCACAATTCAGTTTACATAATTTCCTCACTACATATCACTCACACTCGTATTTTGTCTTCAACTGCATTCCAGTTTGAATCTAGCATCTGAGCAATCTGCAAAAATATTCACTAACGCAGTAAAATTGAAAAATAAATATTTTTGCAATATAAAATGAAATATGATTTTTGAAAATATTATTTGCCTCAGTTATTTGGGTTGTTCGTCATTATTCACATTTGAATTCATCATACACGAACAATGTGACATGCACAGTGTAACACTGTACATGCCACAAGGCCGTGCACATCGATATACACTTGATGATGCTACAGGGACAGGTGAGCACAGGTCAAACCCAAATGAAAAGTCGGGTTCAACTCACGTGCAATATATTTAAAATTACGACACGAGCACAAGGTCAAACTCGATTTTTGAAACTGGATTCAACACAAGTAAAATTTCAAAAATCAACAAGAAGGGATGCAAAGACCAGAGTACTACAGTGTGGCAATGCACCAGAACACTAAGTCCAGCTACTCAATTAACACAGTGACAACCACAAGTCACAAAAGTTCAAGTGAAGTAAGTACATGTTAAACCAACCAGAGAAATGCCACCAATGTATACAAATGATCAGGTCAAAATGCAACAAACTTCAATGACCAGTTCATGAATGCATCCAGATGACACAAAAACTCAAGATCACAAAAGCAACCCGCAATGCATGCAACAGAGATCAAGCTTAATGAAACAGGCAGATTTGAAGAAATGACTACAATATCAATAAACCAAATGAAGACCACAATCCAAACTGAAACTCCAGCAGTAATGCAACAGTGACATGCACATCAACCAAACAATCAAGTGGTGAAGACATTGACAAAACAGTTTCAAGTGACAGCAAGCTTCAACCAAGTGAAAATGCTCAATGCACCAAGTACAGGCAACAACATGGTACAATGCAAATACATTGAACAATACCAAAGTATGGAGTGTGCAAGTGCAGATGACACAGACTCAACAAAGGCCACAGACAAGTAGCAGTGTGCAAAATGAAGCTACTGAAGGCAACATGACCAAAAGATCACAAGTGCACAACAACATGAATGTAGTAACAACCAGAATGGATGCAAAGTGCACCAGTGATGCAAGCTACAGATTATACAATGAAAAAATCAATTGAAGTTCAGGGTAAACCAACATGCATGAACAAGTGAAGCATTTGTGTCAAAGCAGAGCAAATGTCAACAGTGAAGTAAAATCAAGAAGACAAGTTCGAAGTCAAAACAGTTTTTCAATTGCAAACAAGCTTAGGGAACATTAGCAAGTGCAAATTCGACAAGCACATGAAACATATAAACAAGCAACTGAAGGTAGACTACAATATCAAGTACATGAAGACTACAATACATAAGTCAGTGCAGTGATACATGGAATCACATAAACAAGTTCGAACAACCAGACAACATCATATTCATGAATGCAATGTTCAAGTGGAGACTAGAGAAGATGGCCAGAGACGAAGACATGGATGAACACAAAAATGGCCGAAGCCATGTCAAAGCAGGTGTTAACCAGGTTAAAAAAATCAAGTGTGTACAATCTTTGAAAAAGTCAAAACAAATAGAAGAGGAAATTTTTTGCCGTATCAATCAAGTAAAGATCGAACGTTCTCAAGTTAAAGCCGTGCGCATCAGGAAAGCAACAATTTTGGAAAGTATCGAATTGATACGAACAAACTCAAGTGTCGAATTCATATAAATACCAAACCCAAAAATTCATCATTGGCATCGAGTGCGCAACAAGAACAAGTGATAATTCAACCAAATTAAACCAGCAAAGAGATTACATACGGTAATCTGACGCACTCGATCAAAGGGGCAGCATCGAACAAGCGCAAGCAAGAGCAACACAGAACAGAGAATTGATCATCAGAGAAGCCACGAGCAAGCGCAACACAGAGAATCGAAAGCCCTAATTTTTGCAAGGGAACAAAGCCCTAATTTGGACGAACGAAGATTAACAAAGACGACATTTCCTTCACAAGCCAGAAAAGAGAACGGGCTAAAGAAATAAAAAGGGGGCCGGTTTTTTTTTGGTTTATTATTAGGGTTTAATTTTATTAAAGGGGTTTTTTGGTTATTAGTTTTATTTTTAATTATTTGTTGTTTTTACTTTTCGAATCAAGTCTTGGTAAATCACCACCTAGGTTGTAGGTAGTGTCAGATTGTCTAGTTAGAATTAGTTCAGTGAGCAGGGTGTGCGAGTTTGCAAAACTCTATAGGCGGGAGCAAGGGTTTGCGAGTTTGCAAAACTCTATAGGCGGGAGCAGGGGGTGCGAGTCTATTAGAGTGTTTGTAAGCGGGAGCAGGGTTTGCGAGTCTGTTAGAGTGTTTGTAAGCGGGAGACTGTTTAATTCTAATAGAAATCTGGGAATGCAGCATTAGGCAGGGGTTGCCGAAGCAGGGTAAATTTTGTGTGTTATTTACTTTTCAGCATATTTATTTCTGTAGTTTGTTTCTGTGTTTAAATCGAGAAAATTTGCTATAACCCTATTCACACCCCCCCTCTAGGGTTAATCTAGATTCTACAAGTGGTATCAGAGCATGGTATTTTTCTTTAACTCTAGAGTCATGAATCCACCAAGTAATGTTTTTTCTGAGGGGCAATTTATTGCTAGGCCACCCATGTTTAATGGGAATGATTATGCTAATTGGAAATTAAAAATGGAATTTTATTTAAAATCTGTTAATATTAAATGTTGAGATATTATTGAAAATGGGTGTGATATAACAGATAAGGAAATTATCTCGATTAATGCCCTTGCTATGCATATATTATATTCTCATATTAATCGTGATAATTTTAATTTCATCTCTCATTATGAAAATACAAAGAAAATCTGTAATACTTTCGATGCAATATATGGTGCAAAAGTCAACAGTAATGAGATGTCCTCCATGACTGACTCAGTTAGAGAAATGTGCTTAACAGGATTGGTAAATAGCAGTTGTGATGAGGTTGATGATGATGGAGCAGCCGAGCTGGCATTACTAATGAAGAAATTCAAAAGGAGGAACTGCAAATACGGAAATCCAGCTCTAAATCAAAAATTAAAAAAACAGAGAGCACAATATGAAGCCAAGCGAGGTATCAAAACTCACTCACTCTGAATTACTTATTTATTTCCACGAAGTGAATGGCTGTTTTGAACGACTTAGGGAGAAGTATGCCAAATTTGAATCACAAAAAGATACTTTGTTAGAATTAAATGAACAACTCGAAAAATTAGTTAAAACCTATCAAAGTAAGATCCCTAAGTGTGATAAGTGTCCAACATTCGAAAAGGAAATTAAAAAAAATCAAAAATCAATATAAAATCACTTGAGAATGAAATTCTGATTTTAAAAGAGAATGAAAATACTAGGAGAGAGAATTCTATTAAAAAGTGCACACAATTGATAAATGAAAATGAATCTCTCAAAACACAAGTCCAACAATTGTCAATGACTTTAGATAAATTCCCAAAAAGTGAAAAATCGTTGAACATGCTATTAGGAAAGAAAACTGTTAATACGGTTAGACAAGGACTTGGATATAATAAATCTGAAAATGTTGAAAGCAAGATTAATCAAGAAAATTTAGTGTGTACAATTTGTAGAAAATTTGGACACAACCAAAATAATTGTTGGTATAGACCCAAACACATGAAAACTATATCAATTTGGGTTCCAAAAGGCACAAATATAAAATCCCTCAAAGTTAAACAAATTTGGGTGCCGAAGGGAGCAATTATAAATAGTTTTGGGTCTCCACAAAATTATTTTTCAAAATATTCTGCCACTAACAATCATGGACCTATAAAAACAAATAGGTCACATAAATCTTTTCCCATGTAGGTATGGTGGCAGGCTAAGGAACAACAACAGTGTTCTCTGGAATCACAATGGGCAACCACGAAAAATTATCGTAAAGGTAAAACAGGTGAAGGTATATTTATTTGATCGATATATTAAATGTGATAATATGCACCATATTCTGAATGAAATTAGCCAGTATTGAGATGTTGAAAAGATGATGTTTTTTGATTCTGACTTGTTCAACATAGTTGGCCAATTACATTTATGTCAAAAACACTATTCTTTGAATTACTTCATACATATACGTTTGGATTAAACATAGTGTTTTGCTGGATGATAATATTTCTGGTTATTTTTGGCTAACTCTATATTCACGGTTTTCTGATTATTTACATGGCTTCAATCCAAATTCAAAAGAATGTCATTTAAAATGCTGTTGAAAATTGGGTTTGAGTTTTTTATGCACTCTTCATGGTCTGGTCTACCAAATTTAATTAGTGATATTTTGGAGTGAAAGAGAAATTCAGATGCTGATCTTACTGGTAATCTAGTTGAAAGAAAAATTACTAGTGGAACGTGATTAATTTTTGAAGCATTCATTTGCTACATCGTTTTTCAAAGAAAATATCTGCATATTTTTCACTTGAAATAAATTTCAAATAGCAGAATTTTTTTTCTCATATAACCCCTTCGAGAAAATCATCGTTGACCATATTTTCAGATTAGTCAGTTTTATGACAAATTTTGACTAATCCGACTCCCTGCTAATTATCGAAAAGATAAATAGTGATTGAAAAGGTGATAAGTGTTGATATTTAACATACATTACTCAAGAGAGTATATTTGGAAAATTCCTTTAGGAATTCAAACAAGAGTTATAAAACTTTTTGTTGGGTGAAGATTCCATGACCATTTCTATATCTGTCATATTTTTATCGACCATTGTTTATCGAGGCTTAAATATAGTTTGTCGATATGTGGTACTATAATCCGGAATCATTTGTTTTTTCATGTCACATTTTTTTGTAAAAATAAATAAATATCCAAAGTATTCACTCTCATTTAAAAGTCCTCACGGTTATGCATGGGTGAATTACTTGGATTTTTGATTATGTGCTTCCATGCTCATTTAAAAGTCCTTACGGTTATGCATGTATGGAACACATATCAAAATTAATTGATTAAATAGACAAGTTGATTCTAATCCCATTTAAAAGTCCTCACAGTCATGTGTGGTTAGAAGATAATTGATTTCATTTTTTTAAAAATTAAATTGGAATATTACTAATCTCATTTAAAAGTCCTAACGGTTATGCATGATTAGTAGATATTCAAATTCTTGATATAAATGTACCACAAGTAGATACAATTGTATGATTTTATGTGAGAATATCATTTCCATCATTCTAAAAGTGGAATATACGTCTAACAAGGGTAGTTATGATTTTTGTTTAATTTTTATTGAAGTTTAATATTTATATTCAATTTGAGTTTAATGTTGGATTAATATTGATCACTTTATCTCTATTTTCTCTAACACTATTATTCTTTTGCTGATAACAAAAGGGGGAGAGAAAAGTTAAGATTTTGTCAAATAAAATCAAGCAAAGGTCAAATAATTTTCCATTTGCATCTAGGCTCATTTATAAATTTCTATTTATATGCATATATGTAGGGGGAGCATCATGTAGAGAGGAAGCATTTAAATAGGGGGAGCAATTAGAGTATATCATTGAGCAAATACATTTAACTCAGTCAAAATCTTAAATATATATTTGTTATCATCAAAAGGGGGAGATTGTAAGCATATGCGCTTATATGATTTTTGTTTGATGATAATAAACATATGTACATTCGTTTAAATGTATTTGTTAATGTACCATTTTATTTTTCAAAGATTAAATAAATATTTGTTGAATAAAATAAATCACACAGAATTTGAATTCAAACAGAAATTTTATTCAAACAAATATTTATTACAATTTTGAATAGTACAAATTCAAGCTCTCACTATACATATACAATTTTGATTCTAATTACATCACAATTCAGTTTACATAATTTCCTCACTACATATCACTCACACTCGTATTTTGTCTTCAACCGCATTCCAGTTTGAATCCAGCATCTGAGCAATCTGCAAAAATATTCACTAACGCAGTAAAATTGAAAAAGAAATATTTTTGCAACATAAAATGAAATATGATTTTTGAAAATATTATTTGCCTCAGTTATTTGGGTTGTTCGTCATTATTCACATTTGAATTCATCATACACGAACAATGTGACATGCATAGTGTAACACTGTACATGCCACAAAGCCGTGCACATCGATATACACTTGATGATGCTACAGGGACAGGTGAGCACAGGTTAAACCCAAATGAAAAGACGGGTTCAACTCACGTGCAATATATTTAAAATTACGACACGAAAACAAGGTCAAACTCGAGTCTTGAAACTGGATTCAACACAAGTAAAATTTCAAAAATCAACATGAAGGGATGCAAAGACCAGAGTAGTACAGTGTGGCAATGCACCAGAACACTAAGTCCAGCTACTCAAATAACACGGTGACAACCACAAGTCACAAAAGTTCAAGTGAAGCAAGTACAGGCTAAACCAACCAAAGAAATGCCACCAATGTATACAAATGATCAGGTCAAAATGCAACAAACTTCAATGACCAGTTCATGAATGCATCCAGATGACACAAAAACTCAAGATCACAAAAGCAACCAGCAATGCATGCAACAGAGATCAAGCTTAATGAAACATGCAGATTTGAAGAAATGACTGCAATATCAATAAACCAAATGAAGACCACAATCCAAACTGAAACTCCAGCAGTAATGCAACAGTGACATTCACATCAACCAAACAATCAAGTGGTCAAGACATTGACAAAATAGTTTCAAGTGACAGCAAGCTTCAACCAAGTGAAAATGCTCAATGCACCAAGTACAAATAACAGCATGGTACAATGCAAATACATGGAACAATACCAAAGTATGGAGTTTGCAAGTGCAGATGACACAGACTCAACAAAGGCTACAGACAAGTAGCAGTGTGCAAAATGAAGCTACTGAAGGCAACATGACCAAAAGATCACAAGTGCACAACAACATGAATGTAGTAACAACCAGAATGGATGCAAAGTGCACCAGTGATGCAAGCTACAGATTATACAATGAAAACATCAATTGAAGTTCAGGTTAAACCAACATGCATGAACAAGTGAAGCATTTGTGTCAAAGCAGAGCAAATGCCAACAGTGAAGTAAAATCAAGAAGACAAGTTTGAAGTCAAAACAGTTTTTCAATTTCAAACAAGCTCAGGGAACATTAGCAAGTGCAACAGACACACATGTATATGAAGCAACACAAGTGCAAATTCGACAAGCACATGAAACATATAAACAAGCAACTGAAGGTAGGCTACAATATCAAGTACATGAAGACTACAATACATAAGTCAGTGTAGTGATACATGGAATCACATAAACAAGTTCGAACAACCAGACAACATCATATTCACGAATGCAATGTTCAAGTGGAGACCAGAGAAGATGGCCAGAGACGAAGACAGGGATGAGCACAAAGATGGCCGAAGCCATGTCAAAGCAGGTGTTAACTAGGTTAAAAAAATCAAGTGTGTACAATCTTTGAAAAAGTCAAAACAAATAGAAGAGGAAAGTTTTTGCCGTATCAATCAAGTAAAGATCGAACGTTTTCAAGTTAAAGCCGTGCGCATCAGGAAAGCAACAATTTTGGAAAGTATCGAATTGATACGAACAAACTCAAGTGTCGAATTCATATAAATACCAAACCCAAAAATTCATCATTGGCATCGAGTGCGCAACAAGAACAAGTGATAATTCAAGCAAATTAAACCAGCAAATAGATTACATACCGCAATCTGACGCACTCGATCAAAGGGGCAGCATCGAACAAGCGCAAGCAAGAGCAACACAGAACAGAGAATTGATCATCAGAGAAGCCGCGAGCAAGCGCAACACAGAGAATCGAAAGCCCTAATTTTTGCAAGGGAACAAAGCCCTAATTTGGACGAACGAAGATTAACAAAGCCGACATTTCCTTCACAAGCCAGAAAAGAGAACGGGCTAAAGAAATAAAAAGGGGGCCGGTTTTTTTTTGGTTTATTATTAGGGTTTAATTTTGTTAAAGGGGTTTCTTGGTTATTAGTTTTATTTTTAATTATTTATTGTTTTTACTTTTCGAATCAAGTCTTGGTAAATCACCACCTAGGTTGTTGGTAGTGTCAGATTGTCTAGTTAGAATTAGTTCAGTGAGCAGGGTGTGCGAGTTTGCAAAACTCTATAGGCGGGAGCAAGGGTTTGCGAGTTTGCAAAAATCTATAGGCGGGAGCAGGGGGTGTGAGTCTATTAGAGTGTTTGTAAGCGGGAGCGGGGTTTGCGAGTCTGTTAGAGTGTTTGTAAGCGGGAGACTGTTTAATTCTAATAGAAATCTGGGAATGCAGCAGTAGGCAGGGGTTGCCGAAGCTGGGTAAATTTTGTGTGTGATTTACCTTTTAGCATATTTATTTCTACAATTTGTTTCTGTGTTTAAATCGAGAAAATTTGCTATAACCCTATTCACCCCCCTAGGGTTAATCTAGATCCTACAGGTCAGGCCGCACCACCCCATGAAGAGAAATCCACAAAAAAATGCAACTATGCCTTGAAATACACCACAGCCGACCACTTTTACCTCCCCACCTCCATTATTCATCACCACCACCATCATAGGCCGCCACCACCTCATAGTCCACACCTTCTCTCACCACTCCAGCCACTGACCAGAGCCACACACCCATTGTCCAAGCCCAAACCCTACATGGTCGAGCCTTCATTTTGACCAAAATCATCCTATGTGCCTAAACCCCTTCACATTCTCAAGTGCGTAACTTCCTCTCCATGTTCATGCTTTATGCCGTGCATTTCCTGGTCCATTCCTTAGCCATGCTATGTCTAAACCCAAGCCAATTACACCCCTAGGCCGTGCAAAACAATTATAGAAAGCAAGGCAAAAAGTTGTGCATTCAAATTGTTTTTATTTCAAAGTTATTTAAATTCAATGTTGTATTGAATTTATAATTTTATTCTATTTTGTTTTGTGTTGTAACACAAGATCTATAGCTTGGATCTCGCTCTCCACTCAAGTCCGTAGTCTTTTCATTGTGTTCTGGAATACGTTGTCCCATTTGTATTCATATCTCCAGCACAAGAGGTGAGTAATCTCACATGACATTTTATACTTATGCAATTGTGAAGCGACAACAACTGAATGTGTAGAATTATATATGATGTTATAACTGCCTGTGATTATTTATATATGATGTTAAGACTATTAATTTACATCTCATCTCATCTGTTACTGTTATATATTGTTAACTGTTCATTTATATCTGTTTATCACACTGTAAGTTTCCTGTAGATTAGGTTCACTATGGGTTTAAATGATACATATCCGAACGGACTTTAGAATAGGGAAAAATCGTTATGGGTTGAAATGATAGGCCTGAACGATTTTTATTTATTTATTTTAACTTGGGATTGCGGGTTTGAAATGATAGAACCCAGATTTTCTTTTCAAACTGCGGATTGAAATGATATATATCCGTATCACTCGACCTAGGTTAGAAAACTATATACATACCCGTGGTTATTTTATAAAGTGTTTTGGATATTTTTAAGTATCTTAAAAATATAAGTTTATGAAATTTTATTTAAATAGATATTGAAATGTTTTAAAATAAAGAATTTATGATTCTTTCTATGAGTTAAAAATGTAATTAATGAATGGTTAAATTAGATTATTGAAATATAACTTAAGTTTGGAAATTTGGAATTTTGGTTAAAAAATGATATTTAAGTTATATAAATAAAATGGAAATTGAATTTTATTTGGAAAATGGTAAATATGATAATTTGATTTAAATTTGGATTTAAGTGATTTATTAAAGTACCATTGGTTTTTCTACGAATTTAAATGGTTAAATAAATGAATGCTTAAATGTGTAATTTAAAAATACAACTTGACATGGAATGGAATTATAAAAATGTAAGTGTTAAAAAATTGCATATGTGAAGGAATGGAAATTATACACTTGAATTTGTTAAGTAAATTTATTGAAAAATTTGATTTATTTATAAGAAATTTATTTTATAAAAATCATATGTTAAAGGTATGTTAATAAACATTTTAGAATGTTAAAATATGATTTTTATAATGTTTAAAGGGTTTAAATTGAAGTTTATTATTTGTTGGAAATACACTAAAATCTGGAAAATACTTTTAATAGCATTCAGAAATATTATGGTTTTTGTAAATGAACTAAAAACCTAATAAAAAGGCTATTACAATAGTTATGAAATGCTGTAGTTGCTGAAGTAAACTAAATGGCTAGAAACTTAATAAAGGCCTATTACAAAAGTTCTGTAAATGCTGTAGTGGTTATGTTGTCTAACTGAAATTAAGAAAAACATTTAATTTGAAACCTAAGCTATTACAACATTTTTGAAAATGCTGTATTTGCTGTTTTAAACTAAAAATTCAACTAAAATGAGATTTAACAATAGTTTTAAATGTTGTCTTTGCTGAATTAAAATGTTTCCAATTATAACTTATAACAACTTTTTCTAAATGCTGCGTAATGCTGAAATTTTCAATGTTTATGGTTTTTAACTAAGTAAATGAGCTCAGAATGGTTTGAAACTTTGGGAATTGAATACTTAATTTGAAAGTATAATAACTCCACTTTTAAATGGTTCAAATGAATTAATTTGATGGAATATAAATCATTTTAAAAGGTGATTTGAAAGGATAATAAATGAATGTTATCTTGAATTTAGAAGGTATTCAAAGTTGAATATTTGGATTTGAACTTATATAATGATTTGAAAATGAAGTTTTGAAAGGATATGATATTTTAATATATTAAAATGATTTGAAAGGATATGATAATTTAATATATTGAAATGGTTAGAAACGACTTGATATTTATTTTGATAAATATTTGAATTTGAAAGATGTGGTATGTCGATATATTGAAATGATTTGGAAATGATTTAATCTTTATTTTGATGAAGATTTGGATTGAAATGATATTTTATTTTGAAGTATAAAATATTATTTTAATGTTATAACCTTGGGTTAAAATAACAATTGGTTGGCAAAGAGACCGGGATTGGATATGGGCATACTCTCCATCGATACCGAAAATCAATTTGACAACCGTGTACGCGGTAGAGATTCCAGAATGAAGTAGGATGGTGGCGATGTTCTTGAGGTATATTACGTGGACCCAACTCCCGTGAGTTGGCTAAAGGTGGCAAAAACATGAGCGATCTCGGGCCAAAAGCGGTAGCTCCTCTGGTCGGATGCATTTCTTCGATACCATTCTAATGCTTTTGTGATTGTTTGGGCGCCCCTCCGATTTTGGGAATGTGTTTCGAGGTGGGCGTATATGGCTGTTGTGTTAGCACCAGCCCAAGTGTCGTAATTGGTATATCTAACCTAGCACTGCCTTGTGTGCCGTGTCACCTACTGTAACGTCCCTCCTTTTCGCACGCTTCAAATCGACACACATGCCAATTCAAAGCATACGGAAGGGCGGATAGTTATGGGTAAATAAGAAAAATAGAGAAGAAATAAAATAAAACAGAATCCCACAGCGGAAGGATAAAATATAATAATAAATATACAGTTCCTAAAACTATCAAAACAATTGATTCTTTTTTATACAATAAATATCAGAGTTCACATACCAATAAATATCAATGCAGCGTAATTAAATAGTGTAGTGGAATAATAGTAGATGATAGTAATACAAATCTTCGTCTTCGTCCTCTAGAGCTAAACTTCAAATCCTGAAACGCTCGGACTGACTCGAGCGAATTGAAAAGACAAAACACTCGAGTCAGAACTAAAAGATCTTTTGTAAGTTAAATTAACAGAAATGAATATGAGTGCAGTAACTTAAGAGATGCTCGGGATTTATATCTCCTAAGGATCCGTTGAACTATTTACTATGTAGTATATTTCGCTATTAATATAGTGTCTAATTGTAAAATAAACTTACTTTTAAATAGCGTTAAGGCTTTACATTTTCCACCTTAACACAGTTATATATTCCCATAGTCTATACAGTACCGTAATCTCCCCCGTATTGGGCGTCGTCAGAGGGCACTCCATAGGTATGGTACAAAACCAAAATCGTATAAGGCGCGCTAGGGTAGGTGACACGGCACAACTAGGCAATGCCAGGGTAGATATACCAATTACGCTTCCGGGTCGGTGGTAACGCATAGCCGCAGCTACCGCCCACCTCGAGCCACACCCCCAAATAAAAATCAAAAGTGGCCATCAAATCAATCCAAGAGTCAAAGTATAATTCGAAGGGATGTGTCCGATGAAAGGTGCTACCTTATTAACCCGTCGATCGCTTCTGTTTTAGCCACCTTATGCCAACTCACGGGAGTTGGGTCCACGTATTTACCTTACAGGAAACGCCGCCACCATCCTACTTCATTCTGGAATCTCCACCGCGTACACGGTTGTTAAAGTGGTTTTCGGAGTTGGCAGAGAGTATGACAACTTCCGATCGCGGTCTCTTCAACAACCAAACGTTATTATAACACCGCGGTCTTTAAAAATGTTTATACTTTCAAAACCAGAATATAATTATTCATTTCAAAACCCACGAATGCGATATCATTTCCTTTTAAACCCAAATAAATGTGATATCATTTTATTTCAAATATATTTCCTTTCCAAAATCATGCTACTTTTAAAATTTATAATACCTCGAAACCAAATATTTGAATTTTAACTTTCAACATAATACTTCGAAATCCATAGTTTTAAAACCATAACTTTCAAACTTAAATGGTTTGGATATTCAACAGTATATAAAATAAAACAGTTGAATTTAAAATTTCTTTAAAAGTAAATAATTTCCACGCCTTCATAATTTTATTCACTTTAAATTCAGTTTAAACCCATAACTTTTAGATTCACTTTCAGTTTGAATAAAACACTTTGATTTCAATATTTTCAAACTTTGAGTATTAAATGAATTTCAAACCTGAGGTTGGGAATTTCAAATCAACAATTCATTTTCCTATTAGTTTGAAAGGTTTACATGATAAATCCATAACCATTTAAAATAAACTAAATTTATTAACACTAAATTTTTTTCTTTCCATTTATTTATACTAGAATAATTCATTAAATCCCGTTATAAATATCATACCTTAAAATTTCCAATTTTAGCAAGTTAACATCACTTATGGAGTTAATTTTTCAAATAAGCTCAATTCCAATTAAATTTCCAATTTATTTTTCAATCTTGATTGATTTGAATCGTTTAAAACTCTGTATATATATACAAGATCTTAAACTTGTACTTACTCGTATAATATAAATTATCAAATGCCATTTTTCAACTTATTCATTTTTATTTAACAGATTTATGCATAGCTTAAATTCAACAATTTAACTATGTATGTATAAAATATTTTTATATCATATCCAGATTTAATATTTATTAAACCGTATCATATCCAAACCATAAAAATTATTTCAAAAATAATTTTATATATATGTCGCGATGCCTGTATAAAATTTTCTATCCTATGGTCAAGTGATACAGATATTTATCATTTCAATCCGCAATTTAAAATAAAAATTTGCGGTTGTATATCATTTCAAGCCGCAATCCCGAATGAATGAAAATGCATAATAATTTGCAGTTTATACAATAAAAATATAGCATCCATTCATCCAAATATCAATAATCAACCATTTATTACAATCATCATCCAATTTAAACAAACATCAATATAGAGCATATGAAATATAACAGGTAAAATGACAGTTATTAACTAACAGTCTATATGCAACAATAAATTTATTTAACTGTTTAACCATCAGTTTATATGCAAAATAAATAAATTTTAACTGTCAATTTATATGCAATAATAAAATTAATTAACAGTTATATTAAATAAATGCGATTTAACTAAGATGATGAATAAATATGCAAAACAGTCATAAATAAATTTCTACTCATATCTCAAATAAATTTAACAAATATAAGAAATTTTAGAAGTCGTGAGTGGGTTAAAACACTCACCTTTTGGATTTAAATTGAATTAAAATCCAATTTAAACCCAAAAATTCAACAGCCTCAGAATCTGCCCAAACTAGCGTCAAAATGTCATAAATCTCAATACGATCCTTCAAAAAAAAATCGTGCGTAAATCGGACATTGTATGCGAAAGTTATTCAAGTTATAAGATGACCATTGCCATAATAAAGTGTATATATATAGTGATATTAAAATAAACAAAATAAATACCAAATTTCACGTTTTGGGATAAGGCAACTAGGGTACCCGCTAACAAGGTGGTGGCAAGGATTGGGTGAGGTGGAGAGGCATTCACGCAACTCAAAGCTTCAAGAAGGATTAGGAAAAAGTGTTGCAAGCAGGTGAGGGAGAAAATGAAATAGGGTCATGTTTGCATAATGAAGTTCAGTGAGATTGGAAAATTGAAATGAGGCTAATGGAGGATGGAACCAATGAAATGAATGCTTCAGGCAGCAAAAATGAAAATTTATACATTTCAAACAAAGAGGTGGTAACGAATAAATATAAAGTAACAAATGGACCAGTTGTACTAAAACTTTGAGATCCGATTTAAAAATGTCTACTCCGCTAAATTAGTTTCTATTAACCCTAATTATACACTTTATTAACACGCAATTAAACTTTATTAACACACATTAAATAAAATGTAACACTCCAATTAATGCCACTGGGGACCGCCGCTGCACACAATAAAAGATGAACCGAGACTGGAAGTTCAAATTTAGAAACGGCGTTTTTCTCAGTGCGCAATCGCGATTCAAAATATTAAATTTACTTTAAAATATAAGGTTAGCGTTCAAATCACTTCTATACTGCCTCTGATTGTTATAAAATGAATGTAAAGTGTTATTTCAAAATTCAAATTTTTCCTTTTTTATAAAATTTTACTTATCTTTAAAATGAAACGTTCATTTTATTTTTTTCAAACTGTTCTTTCATTTTCATTAAAAATGCTCTTTCTATTTAACCCAAAAATGTACGTTTCTTATATTAATGGCCATAAATTTCAATTAACTTCTCTTTACTTTTAATTCAAAGATTCCTCATATGGATTAGATGTTTCAAATTCCACACTTTCAAAGCTTTAACTTCTATTTCAATTGTTTATAGATTATACATTAAATCTTCCAAAATTTTCAATGAAATTAGCTTTCCATTTATTTTCAATACATTCTCCTTATGGTATAATTATACATTCTTCTTATGGTATAATTATTTTGTTTCATATCTATTATTCAATTCACTATTCTTAAACGGATAAAAATTTTCATTGAATTTGCAAACTATCATAATATTCTTACATTTCATCTAACTTTCTATTAATGTAAAAATTAAGTGTTAAATTTCATTTATTTGGTTTTTAAATTCTTTTATTCACTTCATTATCACCAAGTAGATAAATTAGCATTGGTTAATGGTCTAATATATTTTTATTCTAAATTTTCAACTTAAACTCCATTAACGTAACATTTAACATTTTATTCCCATTAAATTGAAATAACCCAATTTCCAAAATTTAACTTCAAATAAATAAGCAACTCTTTATGTTTCTAAATCAATTACAATAGTTTAACAATTGAAAGTTAATTGAAAGTTGCTAAATTTATCGATTTCAGAAATTCCCTTTTATATTTCTTAATCATTTGCAGAAGTTTAAACAAGTTTAGATATACATTGGAAGTTGATAAATCTATCCATTTCCGTGTTAATTTCGAAATTTCATTTAGAAAATATAAGTTAAAACTTCATTTATTATTAAATTCAATATTACACTGGATGAAATCAACATTTGACTCAAAATCTACTATACAAATATTCTTAGATTCCATTTTAAATTTCTATTAACATAACATTTAGATGTTTGATTTCATTAAATTTCAATTTATTGACCCACTTAAATTATATTCCTTTCATTTAATATCAATTGTCCATTCCATAAGTAAAAATTTACATTAGATTCATACTCATATAATGGCTTTAATTTCATCTAAATAAATATCTACAAAATCTTTAAATACTAAATCCATTAAATTGCAATTAATCCCTTTGATATATACATTAACTAAAAGCAAATTCACATATCAATTTAGTGTAATTATTCCAGTAAATACAGTGTTCAAATGTCAGCTGCAATTAATCCAATTGATTGCAAATTAATTCCGAATTTGATTTCTATTCGGTTACAACTTAATATTGAATCAATTTATTACTTAACCAACATAGTTAATATTATTTTAGATTTCATTACATTTATATTTTCCAAATTTTATTTTGGTCTCATTTCTTTTTGTCACATTTATTATCCTAATATGAATGGAATTTTACTTTGGTTACATCTTATTTGAATTCAACATTCTTTACTTACCAATTTATTCCCCATTAACTGCCATAATTTAGTAAAATAATTAAAATTGATTACAAATTAACTTAACAACCTAATAAAATAAGTAACGTACAATAAATATAGTCCTTAACTCTTAATTACACTTTTAGAGGTTCATTATTTACACCCCAACATTGTAATGACTTACATACACTGGTTTTACTCAATTAACATTTATTGCAACTATTCCAAAATTTATTCAATATTTATCAGTACTCTTATATTCATGTTTATGAGTAAATTGGTATTCCATTTAATCCATTAATTATTAACTCTAATTATTGCATTCATTGTCTAACATAAATTTTGAATCTATCTCCTAATCTTCACATTTCAATTAATTAACATCTTACAATAGTTTACAAAAAAAAAAGGGATCGTACTAAAAAAAATATTTATTGTCTTGCATTGCTTTATTACCTCCATTTACATTTACTTTCCACAAATGAATATTTAATTCCATTGATGAATGCAATACTTGCCCATTTTTACTTATTTTTAACTTTATATCCAAATGCGACAATTTCCACTATTAGAATTACTTGCAGTATATAATTTAATTTGTAAATTTTAATTACTCGTGATACATCTAATTTCAACATTCGCTTTCATATAAATAAATAAGATTTTTATTTCTTTCTAAATTTAAATTAAAATATTATTAATTTAATTCATTTTAAACATCGAATTTATACAGGTCGTTACACCTACCCTATCAAGCCTTTACTACGAGTTTGGTTTTCTCCCGTAGCCCATGCGTATCTTCTCGTAGTCTCCCGATCTGGAGATATGAAGATATTGGATGGCTACTGGGACTATTACGTGTTAAGGTGAAAAATGTAAAGCCTTAATGCTATTTAAAAGTATGTTTATTTTACTGATAGACACTATTATAATAGCGCAATATTACTACATAGTAAATAGTTTGACGGATCCTTAGTGGATGGGCGGTCTCAAGCATCCTTTAAGTTACTTGTACCTTTACTACAGTTCACTTGAGTTGGTTTACATTCTATAAGTATGTATGTCCTGACTCGAGTGTTTGCATTTTATTTACGCTCGGGTCAGCCTGAGTATTCACAGATTGGGATTCCACTTTCTAGAGATTTGGAATCATTGGAGATTATCTGCTTGTCTAGTTTTATCTATTTCACTTCCAGTTATCCTGCTGATCCCAGTATTGTATGCATTTTGTATTTGGTTATCATCTTGAGACTTCTTTTTTATTTTATTTCTTCTGTTGTATTTTATGTAACTCTGATATATTTACATAGTAGCTTCATGAACTACTATTTCTTTTACTTCCGCTGCACTATTATTACTCTGTGTCTGTGATCTGTGATTATTTATTTACTGCATATTCTGAGATTTGTCAAATTTTATTTACAACGCGGTATTTTGAGCAATTCACGTCCGACATATGCGGATGCGAATGGTTGAAAATACCGAGTGTTACAAAAATTGTAATAAATATTTATTTAAATAAAATATCTATTTGAATTTAAATTCTGTGTTATTTATTTCATTTAGAAAATATTTATTTAATTATGTGAATAATAAAATAATACATTAACGAATACTTTAAATGAATATATATATGTTTATTATCATCAAACAAAAATCATATACTCGCATATTCAAAAGTAGTAAAGATAATTATTTTAGCTTGTTATAAATTTTCCCTATAGGGAATTGCAAGGATGCAATTTTCTTAAGGTGAAAGTCTGTAACAACCTGGTGTTGAGAAATGATTAGTTAAAGTTAATAATGTTGATTTTATTAACTAAATAGGATTTTCAAATATTAAATAAGAATAATTTTGGATTTATTTAGGAAAACTAGAATTTGATGATAAAGTATTTGGTGATGAAATCTAATTGTTTTAGGACAGTAATAGTTTAAAAGGTTATGGAATGAATCATTTTAGACTTCAAATATTTTGGAATTATAAATTGTTTTAGGATAGCATGATAGGGTATTTTAGGAATTTATTTTAATTTAATAAGGAGTTTTGGTATTTATTTAATAATTAGGCCTAAATACAATAGTTTGAAATAAATAATTAAAATAAAAGAATTTGTGGAAAAGAAATTCTATGAAATTCAATAATATTATACGATCATTTAAGTGATACAAATATGATTTTAGTTTGAATTCTAAAAGTAAATTGTGTTGAGTAGGAAATAGTTTATAAGAGGGGAAGTAACAAAAGAAAATGAAAAAGGATTAGTAATTGTGAAAAGCCCATTTATCTTAGCCCAAACTCTTGTTTCATGAAATCAATCTAGGTCTTTCTCAGGTCTAGAAATCTCCTTATGGTTCATGAAAATTGATTCAAGCATATTTCCTCTTTCCTTTTTCTTTTTAGCTTTATGAATACAAAGTATGAAACCACCCTCTCTCCACTTCTAAGATCAAGATAAGATAGAATAAATTCCTAAATAAATTTATGCGCATCCCAAGATCATACTATACCTTTAGCTATTAAGAATTTAATGTTTTGATCAATTTTTAAGCTATGGAAGATTGCATATAAAGAGGAAAGTGCAAGTAGAAAGCTTATATGCAAGCTATGATTAAGGAGAGTAATCTTACTCACAAAATCTATGTTTAAACCAAGTGATTCTTTGTGCAAGTTTGATTGGATAACTTTTTATGAATTATATGAATCGATGTTGGTTTCTACCTTAGAATATAATTGACTTTCCCATGTATCGATTGAATTTGACGAAGTTGATGTCCTTTGAATCGTGAAACTTCAGAATTGAAGTGCTGTAATGAACAAACCATATCCTTCGATTGTATGATCAGATTTGGATGGGATTTTTTTTCAGATGATAGGTAGTTTCATAAAGAAAAAGTTTTATGTTGAACACTTTTTGAAATTCAGAAGTTTTCTAATGCTAAAATGTGATTGAATACGAAGCAACAACTCTAGCCTAAATTCTGTTCCGAGGTGAAGCATTGTAGATTTTAATCATAACTTTTGATTTCTTATCCAATTTAATTGAGGTTTTTTTAGACAAAAGGTATTTAATAATGAACATGTTTCAGGTTTCTCACTTTTTGAACACACGAAGTTGCTAAGCCTGATATGCGTTTGAATTTGTGGTAAAACCTTAGGCCTGTCATTGAGATTTAAGAATTAGCACAATAGTTTTTTAGTCATAACTTTGGAATCCTTTATCTTTTTTCTACGATCCAACTCTCATTAAATAGTTATGATAATATGGAATAGCTTTTGCTTTGAGAGTTATGCAAAAATTTGAGGCTTTTAAGGTGAAAATGGCATTTTAAAGGACAAATGCTGTCCTTAATCATTTGTTTCAGAATTTGTATCATTGGTTAAAATTGCCATGATCTTTGATATACTTCATAGTTTGTGTTCTAAAATATGTTTTGAAAAGATTTTTGACTATGCTACACTTTCTCTTTTGAAAACATCAAATTATTTTGTGATTTTGAGTTTTAAACTTAGTTGACATTTGCCTACATGAAAATTTTTATTATCCTGTTTTATAGAATATCGTTATAATTTAAAAATCTTATAGAATTTTAGAAAATAGGAATGTTTTCTATTTAATTATTTAAGTTTTTTAAAGTATATTTTATAATTAATAAGTTTAGATAAGAGTGTGTTTAGATATTTGATTTGTGAAGTTTTATTATGCTTTTCTGCACTACAACAAAACAACCTTACTACAACCTTCCATTTACAACTAGCAAAAATTGACAGGTGTAATAAGTATTTTTTAACAACAATTGTATTTCAACAGTTGTAATAGATATTTTGTAACAACTATTCTATTTCAGCAGTTGTAATAAGGGCACTTTTGACAACTATATTTGTATAGCAGTTGTAATATTTATTTATAACAACTATTTTCAACAGTTGTAACAAATGTTATAGTTCATCATATAGGGATCTCAATATCCCTCCTTTCATTTCTCCGCCCTGCTCAAACGTAAAAAAGAACACTAAAAGCTCCTTCCTTAAAATCCCTAAATCATCGTCCGAACACCAAAAAAAATATTTTCATAATAATTTAGTCGTAGATCAAAAAAACCCTAAATCATCTACGCCACCGATCGCAGGCCGTAACTATCAGTCTATCGCTCATGCTATCGCTCAAAATGTTTGATCTTTTTCATTCTTTTTTAATCTGTTAATATTAATTTCGTTTTTTAGGGTTATTTTTATTGATTTCATTTGGTTGTAGCTTGTTTTGGTGTGATTTGCATGTTTATTTGGTGATTATGTAGTTATGTATAGGTTCAAATTTTGATTTAATAAGCCATGTACAGATTTTGACTAGCTTTGATTTAGACCAGCCATAGGTCTTATGTTTAGTCTATTGTGTGATTACTATGATTTAAATTGCACTCTCATAATGCAATATACCATTTAGGTACTGGCACAAGCAACATCAGAAACCTGAGCCAAATGCTTAATGCAAAACTAAAACCGACAAAAGAACAAAATCCAATAAGAAGATGGTATCAAGATGCAAATTATTTCTTCCAAGACATTGGAAAAGAATACAGGTAATCATACTATGGCTTTGAATATGTATTAGGCTATTTATATGGAAATTCATGCAATATGGTAATAGAGCAGTTTATCATGTTATAGGATATTGTATTTGTGTTGCTAAAGGAGGCGCTGAGACTTTGAAGTTTAACATGACACTAATTTTACGACCTATTTGTTGGAATACTATTACTAGGCTCAAAAACAAGACTAACTTGGGAGTTGTGATTCCTTTTAATAATAATCTTAATTTTCATAAGGTATGTTTATCTAAAAGTTGCTTTCTAATCTTAGTACATTAGATACTTATTACGTATTTCTTTTGGATGTTTACTCATTGAAATTGTAATGTGCTCTTAAATAAACGTTTTTTTGGAAGCTACATGTACATACGATATTAAATTTCGTAAATGGAAATTTGATATCGGCATCATTGAATCATTCCAGATATTTAACTGGGGAGCTTGTGTGTTTTATGTTATTTTGTGTTTACAAATTCATAGGTAATTTTGTATTATGACATCGATATTTGTGATGTTGCATAACCTAATATGGTTATAGCATAAGTTAAATTTGAATGTAGATTTCAAACCTTGATTAACCATTTTGAAGAGATAGTTGTATTTTTGTTTTAATGGTTGTACCTTACCTGACTTTTGTGTGAAATATGCATGCCAATGTCAAGTCATTCTCTAATAGCTATCATTGTATGCTTTTCAACTAATAATATATTTTCAAAATAATATGTAATTGCAGTGGGTATTTCTATTGAAGTTGGTCTTCATGCTATAAGTCACTTAACATGTGATTTTCCTCGACCACTTCATGCCAGTAGTAGGTATATTTGTCAGCTAATAATATAGTTGCATGGCACTTTGTATCATACAATGTTAAGTTAGTTAATGATATAGTTGCATGACATCTTGCACCATATGAAATCAATTCACTACATGGGGAAGTAGTTTTGAGTAGCTTACAAGGTGTTAGCTTATTTTCATCAACTTTTCCTATTCTCTTTCCATCTCTATTACGGTAGTGGGTTTTCCCTTTCTTGTTTACCCTGCTTTTCATAGCAAGTTCATCCCTGATGGCTATGTTTCCCCTGCTTCTAAATAGCAAGTTAGACCGGATTATAATTGGTGCTAATTATCGAATTAAGCCTAGTTATCATGTTTAATTTTTCCACTTGGGATATGGTGTATATTATTTGTTGGTTATAAATATTATATAGTTATATACTAGCTTTAACAAAATGTAAGATGTTACAACCCTATATATGGTATTTTTTGATGACTGTAACGCATATGGAATGTTCATGAATGAACAAAGAATGTTGCATATCTTTAACAAAATCAATTTTTAATTTTATAGGAAAAAGATTAAAATAACTGTGTTTAGTACATTTATTTGTGTTGAGACTACAAAAATCTAAATAAGCCTTTTACTTAGTTTTATTAAATTTGTCTATGTTTTTTAAAATTCAACTATTTTATAAATTTTAACTAAATTTTTAAATTTTAACTAATTTTTATAAAAATTAATCAAGTTAGTGTTTTATATAAAATAAATAAATTCATGAAAATTAACTAATGTTTTATAAAATTTAACATAGTTTCTAAAGATTGCAGATTTTAATAAATATTAAACAAATATCAGACTAAGAACTAACTAATTGGACAGTACTGTAAAATACAAATCGAGGGAGAACAAATACCATCCTCCAATATCAAGATTGCTGAGTTCAAATCTTAAAACTCTAAGTGTCTCTATCGCAAATAAATCAAGTATACTCGATATAGTATACCATAACTTCAAGCAATAATGAATGTTACTGCAACTGGGGTTATAATTGACAAGGATAGGAGCGATGCAAACTTAAGTTATCTTCCTATAATAATAATATTAAAAAACATATGAAGATGCATGTGAAGAACCATGAATTTGAATCATGGCTTGCCATTTGCAAAAAAAATATGATATCATGATTGGTTTGTATGTATTGTTGTAATAATGGAGCAAGTAAAAGTGCATTTGCAGTGGAGCGAGCAACCAAGTTTTAGAAAGGAAGAAAGAAGAATAAAATAAAAACTAGTTCCACACCTTATGCTTAGCTAAGAGTTTTTCCTTTGCACTTTCACTTTATCCATTGTTTACAGGCTATGATTTGCCTGTTTGCTTTTCCTCTTTTCATTTGGTAGATTTCATGGTAATTTCTTCCTTTGTGGTAGCATGCAGATGCTTACTTCAGCTTCTACATGCTGCTCTTATCTTTTCCTTGATTTGCTTTGACTATTTAAATCTTTTGCTTTGGAAGACGACCAGTGTTCATGTTCCCACTATTAATTTTGTATGTTAAAACATATATTATTTATCGAAACCAATTGATGATTCATATATAATTTGAGATCGTTATTTATTTTAAGCTTGACCAGAGAACTTTTTATTTGTTGCCGTGTCAAAGCATAGATTTGCTAGTTGAAACTAATCATATAAATTAATGTCGGAATCTATTAATTTTATATAATACAGTTTCTAAAGCTTTACCAGAGAACTTTTTATATATTTCTGTGTGTCAATGTACATAGCTCAGGTTATCGCTATGTTATATCACGAGTGTCATGCATAATACAGTGTATATGAATATCGTACATTGGCTTCACAAGTATTGCTGCTTCGGAATTCAAAAAACAGATATGTTTAAATTAGCTTGATTCATGCTTTAGGCAATCAAATGTCAAACTCAAATTCATATCATAAATTTTGAATAACTTGAATAGGTTTCCATACTGTTAATATATACAGTATATATGAATCAACTGGAAGTTCATCAGGCAGCAGAACACAATGAATAATCATATTATCTCGAGTGATAATTTACTATAGTTATTGTTCTATGAATATTCATGTTTATAAAGTCGAACATATAGTTAATTTCTCTGTTTTTTCTGCCGGGAAGGAGAAGACGTGGTTGCCCAATTGACAAAGGAAATGAAAAGACAGAGTCTCGATATGCGTTCTGCAGCATTGGTTTGTGCTTTCTTATAATTTTCCTTTCTTCCTTCAGGAACATCAATATACAGCATATAACATCATATGGATGATGTTTGATTTTGAACTGTTGCTTTACTGTAAATCAATGATACAATAAGAACATTGGCTGGTGGGAGATATTATGATAATGATGTTCTAATAGCCATGATACTAGGCACTGGTACAAATGGAGCATATGTGGAACGAGCGCAAGCTATTTCAAAATGGCATGGTAAAATACCAAAATCAAGCAAAATGGTAATGCATTTTTCATCATTTTTTGCTTTATTACATGTGTAGCTTTTCCTGATAGTACTAAATATAATTAATATTTTGCATCTTATCGAGGAAAAGATTTGAATATATTTTTCTAGTATAGTCGCACATGCGCTGTTCCAATGAGCAACTAAGGAAACAAATTTTAATAAAATTAGACGCACATTATATCATATGCAATAGGCCTGTAACTGGTTAGATATGGATTCAGATAGTGTTATATCTGCATTTCTATCGGTAAATGTTTTCCAATATCGATTCAGATAGTGTCATAAACTGCTTGAAATTAATTATTTCTTTCTAATCAAACCTGCATTGTAGACTAGCTTCCAGTCCTTGACAAAAAGAGAATCAGATATTTACTTGCATGTCAAGAACAGAGATCTGCTCTGTTTGGACATTAAGAATATATCACATAAATGCAAAATGAACTAACATACTAAGTCTTTGTGTATTTGAAACAAATGTGTTGTATAATCTTTAATTATGTTGAATTTAACTTAGTGAATATACTTATATTACAGGTGTGCAAATGGTGTTGTCTAGATTCATGAATAAAGCGAGCATATTATTTGTAGTTCTTTTATGGCTGTCATTATTCTTTTGTGGAATCCCAATATAACAAGTTTATAAATAACTAGTTAACTATGTTTTATAAAAATCAAACGAGTCTATAATAAGAATAAATTAAATAATTTATAAAACTTAATTAAGTTTTATAAATATTCAATTAGTTTATAAAAATTCAATAAGTTACTAAAAATTAACTTAGTATTATAAAAATACGACTAAATAATAATAATAATAAATTTTATAAAAAATTAATTAAGTATAATAATAATAAATTATTTTATAAAAATTAACAAAGATTTATAACGATAATATCAATAAGTTAATTAAAATTTATAATAATAATAATAATTAAACGAGTCAATAATAATAGTAGTAGAAGTAATAATAATAATAATAAATTAACTAATTTAAGAAAATTAACTAAATTTTATAAAAAATCAACAAGTTGATAAAAGTTCAATAAGTTTATAGAATTAATTAAGTATTATAAAAATATAACTAAATAATGATAATAATAATAATAATAATAATAAATTTATGAAAAATTAACTAAGTATAATAATAAAAAATAATTTTATAAAAACTAACTAAAATTTATAATAATAGTAGTAATAGTAATAAGTTAATTAAAATTTATGATAATAATAATAATAATTTAAATGAGTATAATAATGATATAATAATTATAGGAATTATAATAATAAATCAACTAATTTATGAAAATTAAGTAAGTTTTATAAAAATTCAGTAAGTTTATAAAAATTAACTAAGTATAATAAAACTAATAATCATATATTGTAATGTGCAGTTTGATAAATAATACACGACAGAATAAAAAAATCCCATTAAGAAAATAAGTTGCTTATAAGATACATTCATGTGTAAGGACCCATAATTTGACCACTTTAAAATGTACTATTTAAAATTATTTAAATATAAAATAGGTAAGGTCATATGATTCAAATAAAATTAGACAGGATTTGGAAATAGAAGTATACACAAAAATAGTAACATTTACCTATATCGACAAAAATGATAAAATGCTGATTTCAGAAAAGTAAGTTTCAATAGTTAGATAAATTACTTTAATTTATTTATAAGTATTTATATTTTTAAATAACATTATACAAATTTATTTTTAAATTTGGTTTACATAAGTAAATTGTTTAACAAAAACTTCAAAACGTGAACGTAAAATATTTTGTCGTATATCAACGTTTTGATCGATATAATTTGTGCAAACTTTTTGCAACTTGAAAAGTATTTTATAAACACATAAACAAAAAATAAAGACCACTCTCATATTAATCAAGAATTAATTAACTTGAGTATTTATTTAAAGTTAAATAAAGCATAAAATGACAAAGTAAGTTTACTTTTGCAAAATCAAATCAAATCTCACATAAATCAAAGCAGACATCTCTTCTTCATTAATGCTAATGTACTTGGCCATCAAATCATACATGGAAAAAAAGCATTTTATTTTTATAAATTTTGTTAATCAGAAAGGAAAATGCAAAATCATTACATTTTAGTACAAAGTCAAATCCATCCTTTCAATTCTTTTCCGCATTAATGACAAGTTAAATCATGTCTTGTAAAGTGTGTTAAGGGAGACAAAAATTGATTTGATATGAAGGGTATTTTGGTCTTTTTGGTTAAGGGTAATAAGGTAATTTTTGTAGCAAACTACAACAATAAAAAGACCACCATCCTTCCATCTACTTTTACACATTTCTACATCTTCTTCTTCCTTTCTCAAGCTTTTTAAAAGCTTCTCCAATGGCTTCAACGCCTTAGGAAAATAAATTTAAAAATTATTAGAAAAAAAGAATAAAGTATTCCACCTCAAAACTAGTGCAATCTCCTCCTTTTTTCCACCTACAATCACGGACACCGCCTCTAAGCCAAGGCCGAGCTCCTACAACCTCCCCAAGCTAGGTCGTGTGCACCTCACTCCTCCACAAGTCCAAGTCGAGCCCATTTAAAGGAAAGCAAGCAAGTTCGAAAGCTTCCGAGCTTGAAAAAGAGAAGGAAGTACTACTGGAATCAAAAGGAAAGTTTATGGAAAAGATTGGTGGAATGGAACTAGTGAGTACCCAATGTTTATTTAAAGTTAAATCATCCTTATAACTATTTTAATATGTCCATTAAAACCCTTGAATAAGTTGTTTAAATGTTTGATAATTTGGATGCAATATTGATTGCTTATATGTTTGTGATATGAATGATAACTTGGTTTGATTAACGATAAGAAAAATGGTTAGTAAGTATAGTTAACTCAATGGAAATTAAATCAATACAAATGTGTGTATGAAAATTATTTAGTCTCTTAATGATTTCAAAATATTTAAAAAGATTGAAAATGATATTATAACAATATTATATTATAATATGAAATGAAATGAAAAATGAGTTAGAAATGATGAAAATATTATTTTAAATAAGTTAAAAATAGTTTAAATATGATTTAAAACAAATTTGAAGTATTTCGGACAAGTTCCAAAGTCACTCACAAAATTGGTCAAAATCGAGCTCGTCGCGTAGCGGCAGTTCATCAATTTCAACCTGTAACTTCCAACTAACGTAGAGAATGATTTGTAAGTTGGATTGCTTTGAAATGAAAATTCTTTGGTGCACAATAATAATACTTTTTCAAAGAATAAAGAAAATCAGGATTTCATCAAGTAGATTTTGAAATATATCCAAAACAATTTTCTAAAAACATCGCGGTTTTGCAATTCGAAATACAAAAAGAGATTTCTTTATAAATGATATGTTTAAATGATTAAAAACATGAAATAAATTTGATAAATTTATTAAAAAAAATTATAAGAGATTTGGAATGGAAAATATGAATTTCAAATATTAAAAAGTGTTTAAATTAAATAAGTTTATATAGCACTTTCCGTAGCACTTTTATGCTGCGAATTCTATAGCCTTTTGAATATGAGTTTAAACTTAACAATTCTTTCCTAAATCTTTCGTGAATGATTTTAAAAGGATAATTAAGTAATTTAAATATGATTTTGAAGTTTTAGTAAGAGTTTGAATAAATGGTTAAGAGGAATCGTTATACCACTTAAACAAAAAGTAAAGAATATTGAATATAGTAACAAACTGATTATGCGGAAACGAATAGTACATTTGTCCCACCTGTGAGATCTAAAAAGATAAAACAAGATGCATAACTAAGATTAGGGAGGGAGAAACAGGGGCCCTGAACTTTCTTGGCCTATATTTTCTCTTTTTAGGCGAAGAATGGAATAGATCGAAAGGAAAGCCCAGATGCTCTAAAAGATCATGTTTATGTTTTCCCAAGATAATAGAAAAAACATATCCTTTGAATGTTAATTAACCACTTAATAACTTTTTATCGATGATTAGTACGAAAGAACCGGGATCGAATTTGGGTGATTCCTATCCGAAGAACTAGGATCGGATTTGGGTGATTCCTATCCGAAGAACTGGGATCGGATTTGGGCGATTCCTATCCGAAAACTCCTTCAAACTAATTTTTGAAATAAAACATATTAAAAACAAAGATATTAAAGACAAATATCTTCATGATGTAGGATTACTTGCCATTAGTCCCTGAAGGTGAAATTAGCATATCTAAGGTAGTAATAGCACTCTATTATGAAAATCTTTGATGTGCAAGAATATGATTCGAAATTATGAAAGAAATCTTTGATTAAGATTTGATGAACGATTTGGGAATATTCTCCCTAAGTTAAAAATGACAACTTGAATATAAGAAATCTTTGATTAAGATTTAATGAATGATTTGGAAAGGTTTTCCTAAGTAAAAGAGAAAATGACCGGAATTATTCCATGATCTAAAGAAGTTTAATAAATCAAATGATTTGATAAATGAGGCTTAATGATTCCATATACATTTGAAAAGAAAATGGAATAGCTTGAAAAAAACATATCTATGAAAGATATTGATTTAAATAACAGATGAAGTAATTGATTGATGATTGATATCCACATATGAACTTAACATCTTTTTAAGCGATGATTGGCTTCGAAGGAAGGTCGGATTTGGGCGATTCCTATTTGAAAACCACTTTGAATCAACGTATACATTTGAAAGTGAAGACATGTTGAAGATGATGATTATTGAAGACCGAGGATCTTCATAGCTTGAGGACTGCTTGTTGACATGCTCTAGGTCGCTCCCAGTAGAGATTTATTATAGCAGCGGTCTCCTTGTCGTGGAGATTTTTTCGGATTGCAAGGTCTTTCGCCTAGTAATGGCCGAGAAAAGTACCTTCGATTTCGTTTTGTCCCATAACGAACTTGTATGGATGTTTGTCTAACATTGTCGGATGGTTCGGTTTTTTGATGATCCCTACCTTATTGACCGCAACTTCTGAATTCTAAATCACGTTTGAGTGGTTTCCATAAATGTATATCAGTTGGTGGTAGAGAAGGAAACTTCTTTTAGCTTAACACCCTTTCCCGAGACATACGAGGTCAGGAAGTTATACTTTTCCTAGAAATCAATCATGTGATGTGGAATGACAATGTGGCATTCAAAGTGGAACCTTTTATAAACAAAGCATGTTTTTAAATGAAAAGCTTGGCTTCGAAGAAGTTGACCGTAGCCTCACTAGCCTCACATCCCGGAAGATGATATGAGATACGATGTGGTCTGATAGACACAAATTTGGAATAAGTGATTATGTATAGTGGTGTCTAATACATTGGGCACTTTGGGGGAAAACGTCCCTCAAGGGATTTGTTGCCCCCTCCATTTTGATAAATTGGTTAGCTTGAAAAGCAGAAAACTACTGGTTATCAGTGGTAGTATAGCAAGTATAGTTCGAAGTGACAAGCTTGAGAAAGGCGATTAAGGCACCGCGGTAACTATGTTTGTTATGCGTGGATCGGAGAAAAGGCCACTAGTTCCCTATCATGTTAGGAATCCAATCCCAATATGAGATTTACGATTTTGGTTGTAGTCTAACAATAGCTGTAATGACTTGTAACATTTCAGCTGCCCCCTTTTTGTATCATATATTCCGTTCGATTATTCTATTGACCCAGTCCGGATATATTACCTTAGACTTAGTCTAGGTATTGATACCTTAATTGTATAAGTTTATTTGAAGTGTTTTTGAAGGAATATTATTAAAAATAATATCAAGTGTATTTTGGTATAATAGTGTTTTAGTTATCATAAGGTTAAAACCCGTCTGTGTTTATGTGTGGGCATGGTCTTATGAGATACCCTTCTTTTCAAAGGTTTTGATAACATAGTCATTTTAAATTTTGAGTATCTCAAGCTGGTTTATCAAGCCTAATCCGGGTATTTTTAGTACTCAGGTCAGATCCGAGCAGTTTCAAGTTTAGTTGAAGACGGTTGGAGTTTCCAGAGGAGAGCTGGATATCTTCATCATCATATGGACGTATTCTATTATCCACTACATCTATTGCATTTATTTTGTTGTTTTCAGCAATTGTAAGGACAGAAATTTATAACTTTCCAGGCTGAATTAGGTTAAAATATGATATTGTATTTTAAAATTTTCCGCTATACATATTATTGTTGAAATAGTATACGTTATTCCATTCTTGTAAGATTCTGTTCAGTCTTTATTTTCTTTCTACCCTTAATGATCCGTCTTTTCATGCAATTTGAGCTAGATATGTGGGTTTATTGTCGATTCAATGGGTATGGTAAAATGGCCAATTACAATAAGTCATAAGCAACAAATCGTTGATTTTCACATTTCAATTTATAGTTCATTTCTGTAAGTTTCATATAAAGAATTGTTAAATTTTAAAATTGGAATAAGTTGCCTATAAGTAGTTATGACTGCTTATGCATAGGCCCTGCTAATGGAGAAGCCCACCATGCAAAATTTTGAAAAAAATTGTATAGTGTATAGGTATTTGTAAAAAAAATGGGTATGCTTGTAAACAAAAGTGGTTGTAGTCGGTAAGTTATGTAGAATTTGGTTGTGATGAGCAGGGATCATGTCTTTTAGTTCATTGTAATATCTACTTCAAATCTTTTTCTTACCTAATTGGAAGGTTTCTAAACTATGGTTATTGGCGCCTTATTCTCCACAATAAGATGCATCATTATTAAGAAAGAAAGGGATAGAGAAAAGAAAAGATATAGAAGAAAGAAAGAAACAACATCAGAATCTCAACAACGGAACGAATAAATTATATTAATCACATAATATAATACATAGTATCATATACATCAGATTTACACAGCTATGCAACACATACTAGATAGTTATAAACACTCGTCTAGTTATACAACTCAATATACGATCCAGATAATAATACAGAGATCGACACAGCGAAACCACTATATATCTACAAACGCTGAGGCCTCCTGCTCCATACATCCTTCAGAATTCGTCAAAGCTAACCTGAATCCCTTGGCTATTCGTAAAAATTTGAATACCCAACAGTTTAAGAAAACGGAATAAACTCTGGGTCAGACATGGGTCTGGTGTGAGTAAACGGTTAAAGTTGCTTAACTTTAAAAACACAAAGGTATCACGTAAGACTCCCCACACATAAACATGGGTAATTTTTTAACCTTACACTAACCAAAACATTTGATAGGAAATCCAGTGATATTACAATAGGATCTAGGGCTTTCAAGTAAAATACAGAAATAGCTGGAATGCTTACATCCCACGTTCTAACAAAGTTGGGCATAATCAATACGTATGGCGCTTATTGGAGATTGGATTCCATACAGTGGCAGGGCTACTGGGTACCACCCGTCACAGTACAGGGCCTAGATCACCATAACGAGAATTACTCCCAATTCGCTGCAACACAAAGCCGGAACCATTCCTTACTGAACAGCTCCGAACAAGATAACCCCGCAGTTGTAGCTAGCAACCGCCCACACAACCGAATAAAAAGGGACTCTAGACAGGGGTTCATCTCATCCTACTTGGGCATGACCCACTTAGCCTTGCTGCACCTCCCCTATTTTAGCCATTCCCGGTTGATGAGGCTTGAGGCTACAATTACCTTTAGAGAATACATCTTTTAGAATGCTCATCATCCACCTGACGATGTTCTAAAAGCATTCAATCCATACAAGTTCGTTCCGGGTTCAAACGAAACAGAAGGCATTATCTCGTTACACTCATTTTGGAATCACCCTCAGAGTTAACGACAATAACCCTTGCACTCTTAATCTTCATCTTCACTTGAGATTCACGACCTATCATTAATTTGGATCAATGTGGTTTTCCGATATCCAAATCTGGAAACCGATCCCGGTCTCATCGAAATCCAAAACGCCATCTTTTAGGTTCAAGTTGTTATAAAGTTAAAACAATTCAATTCAAATCATTATCTACATTCACATAGATAGATAATTCACAATATCCGAATCGATAATCTTCATTATCATCACAAATAGATAATTCATATTATCATCACAATTCAACTAAAGCATCCATATCACACAGTATCACTTATCTCAAATCTGAGGTCTTAAACCATGCAAAGCATCCAATATCAATCCGCATCCATAAGCAATGATTTATTAATCACCATTCTATAATTAATTTAAAAATAATTAAATTAATTACCTCATTTCTAATCAATTCAGAATGAATTAAATTAATTACTTTCATCATAATAAATCTTGCTTACTTATCCATTAATTAATCACATCTTAATTAATTACCCTTGTTAATTACCCTTTAATTACATTAAGTAATTAACCCTTAATTAATTACACAAATTAATTATCTACAAACCATTAAAGTAATTAACCTTAGATACTTCATTAACTATAATTAATTACATTAATCCTTAATTAATTACAATTAATTAATCACCTTATAATCACTTATTATTGATTAATCAATCTTAAAATAAGCAATCCTTAATTACTCTCATTAATTACATTAATTAATGTCCTTAAATAATTACTTCCATTAATCAACTTTAATTAATCATATACAATAATTACCATTCTGTAATTACTTGCCTTAATTAATTAACTTCTTAATTAATTATATTAATCCCTTGATTAATTACACCAACTAATTAACCCTTAACTACTTCTATTAAGTAATTATCCTTTAATTACTACCCATTAAGTAATTCCCTTTAATTAATTACATCCCAATAGTTATACATTAATTACTTACCTTAAGTAATTACACTTATCCATCTCATTAAGTAATTATACTTAATCAATCACCAAATAATTATCTTAAATTAATCAACCCATTTGATTAACCCAAATTAATCACACTTATTTGATTAATTACAATTGGGTAATTCATCCCTTAATTACTCCCTTTAAACAAATTAATTAATCTTTAATTATAGATTAATTAATCCTTAATTATTAATTAATAAACCTAATTATCAATTAATAAAACTTAATAACCATTTTATTAATTCTTAATTAATCAGTTAATCAATCCTTAATAACAATTAATTAACCCTAAATATTGGTTAATTAATCCTTAATTAACTTTAATTATAGATTAATAATTTCTTAACTATTAATTAATAAAGCCTAATTATTAATTAAAAAAACTTAATTAGAAACTAATTACCTTCTTAATTACCAATTAATTAACCTTAATTACTTAATTAATTAATATTTAATCATTAATTAATAATCTCTAATTATCTAATTAATAATTCTAAATTATAAATTAACTAACCTCTAATTAATTAACTTATAACCCTTAATTATTAATTTCAAATAAATTAATTAAATCAATTAATTTATCTTATTAATTCCTTAATTAATTCCTAATCAATGTTAATTAAATTAATTAATTAAACTTAACTTTCCTTAATTAACTTAATTAATTTCAAGATAATAAACTTTAATTATCTTGAGATAAAACATTATCTTATTAATACCTTAATTACCATTTAAATCACTTTTAAACCATTTTATTTTAATAATTAATTTTACTTAAATCAATCATTTATTAAATTTTAAAATAATCATTAACTTGATAAATCAAAGTTATCAAAACATAACTTCTTAAATTTACTTAAACATTTATCAAATATAGTTTTAAAAACTAGTTTCAAATTTGAATTCAAAAACTCGGTTTATATAAACCTTTAAAATTCCATTTCTTAACTTAAATTTAAATCACTTTAAATTTACTTATCAAGATTTAAATTTAACAAACTTCGTTTTCTTAATCAAAATGTTTAAGGAAAACATTTATTTTTAGAAAGGATAGAATTCAAAAATCAAGATTCATTACAAAAGTTTAAAGCTTCCTTTATTTAAATTTTAAACTTGTTTTATAAAAAACTTTTTAAAACTTTTGAAAATTCTTTTAAGTTCCGGTTTCAGTTTTGAATCCCGAGAACCATTCGAGCCATTCCAAGTTTCAACTATTTTCTTAAATTTCAAAAGTTTAGTTTAAATTTTAAATTTTAAAACCGGTAACACTAAACTGTTAACAGGCTAAAAAATACAAGCTACACGAGATTACTCGAGATCCACTCCGAGCACATCACCATTCCACCCGAGCATCTCTTCGAGACTAACACTAAGCCCAACCAACTTACACAACTTCATCTCATGCATATGCACCATCACCAGAAGCCACTCAGACCATCGACGATCTCTCCAGCATGTCACTCATCAACGATGCAACCCAATACGGTCAGCAGAATACTCGCACAGACCATCGACCAAGATTAAGCAATCCAGTTCAAAACTAGAAACCCACACATCACTAGAAATCCCTTCGAATAACCGTCGCCGATCACTAGAACATCAGAAATTCTGGCCACACCACCCCACACTTTCCACGCTGCCTTACCCCACGTCTCGAACCACTCGATCAACCAGAGGAGAAGCACGGGCTCAAATTCCAGCTTGACCCAAAACTAGGTTTAGAACCTAGATCGCCATGCCACTGTCGCCACAGTGATCAAGGATCCTACCTGACATTTTTCCTGAGCACTCCTATATCCCGACCTCCTCCCA
The DNA here is from genome assembly GCA_030765085.1 of Allium cepa. Classification (NCBI taxonomy): domain Eukaryota; kingdom Viridiplantae; phylum Streptophyta; class Magnoliopsida; order Asparagales; family Amaryllidaceae; genus Allium; species Allium cepa. Next base: position 437,142,749 of record CM060935.1, on the reverse strand, counting down.
TCGAAGCCACGACCACCCACCCAAGATGTTGCAATCACCACAAAAACCCAAAAAAACCATTTCTGGCCATCTCCAGATTGCATGCTCATTACTTCAATAAAAATTGTGATTTTGATTTTAAAAATCCTAACTTTCTAAGTTGATTCCAGTTATAAACCTGAAACAACGAATTACCATGATCGATTTAATCATGATTTTAAAATTATTTCACTGTATTTCCATTTTCCCACATAAATTTCAAATGTTTAACTCAAATTTATTTTTAAGTTTGAATTTATGACTAAACAAACATTTATTGTTTGTAAACTAAGTCACTACAAAGATTAGAATAAAAGAAATTGGAATTTTAACTAAATTTAATCTTTGTAATATGAAACAAAGAAGACATGAATTCATTCCAGACATGCACACACATGAATACATTCATATTCACAGATAATACATTTATATATAAACATGAAAACATTAACTATAATAGAAATCTAACAAGCAACATATCATATATCACTTAGGATTTTAAGTAGATGTTTACTCACCATTTAAAAATGCAGAGAGCGTTTTGAAATTGGAATGAAATTTGCATTGCTCTTGTTTTTTATTCTAGAAAACTTTGAATGCTTGTAACTTAAAAACTGAAATGCTTTTAGAATTGAAACATGATGATGCTTGATCAAGGCTTGCAGTTGAACCTGTTACAGCTTTGAGCATTGATTACAAATTATTTTTGGGTTGAAGCTTTGTTTCAAGAAAGATGTTTTCAGGTTGAGTTACAGGGTTTTGGCTTTGCACTTGAAAGTGTTTTGAGGAGATTGCTTTCAAGCTTTGGAAAAAAGGGTTTATAGATTTTATTTGATCTGAGGAGTGTTTCAGGCTTGAGAAAATGTTTACAAACTTTGGAAAAAAAATAGCTTACGGATCTGCTTTGTTTTTATGGAATAGATTATAGGTTTTGATAGAAGAGGAAGTGATTTCAAATCTGGCCATTATTTTCTTGCTATGAGAAATAGAGATAGAAAAAAAGCAAATGAAGAGGAAAGATAGGGGTTTTAAATAAGTTAATTTTGATTTTATTCAAACTTAAAGAAAAATAAAATAAAAGATGGCACTTGTCTCATACCTTAATTTCTTAATACATGTTACTTTAAGGGTTTTAGATCTTAACACTTGTTAGTTAACTTCTTAATTGAATTATATTTGTCTTTTTCATTTATATTTATCTTTAAAAGAGTTTTAAAAGCTTTTAAATATGATTTCCTAATTAACTAATATGTTTCTTAATTTATAAATGCTTTACTAATTTTAAATAAATAAAACTTTTAAAAGAAAAAATAAAAACCAATTACCTTTTAAATAAAATCATATATAATGTTGTAAACTCATTTTTAAATGCTAATTCAAAAAGCTTTTGTATTTATTCCTATTAAATAAGTACTTTTCTAAATTTCTATAAATAAATTACTTTTAAAGAGAATAATATAAAACAAATCTTATCTTTAAATAAAAACTTTAATCATATATTTTAAATCCAAATTACATTATTATTTTTATTTTAAGATATATATTCCTTTAAATTAAAATTTTAAATTAAAATTTTAAATTCAAATTAAAAGTCAATTAAAAATCCAAATTTAAAATCAATTCAAATAAATATAGATATCCATTTTAAACAAACACATTATTAAATTTGTAAGTAATTATCCTATTTAAAATCAATTTAAATACGCTTATATATATACATATTTAAATAACACTTATTAAATTTTGAAAATAATAAGTCTATTTAAAATATATTTATAAAATAACACAAACTAAATAATTATTCTTATTTAAAATCAATCTATAATTATACTTTTAAAAACATCTTATTATTAATTAGTTGGTTATTTATATTTGAAAATAACAACTTTTCAATTTTAAACAATTTAATTAAGAGATTATCACATTTTAAATTCCTTGAAATTCTGGGATATCACATTCCTCCCCCTTAAAAGAATTTCGTTCTCGAAATTTGAAACAAAAGATAATCCAAAATTTTATTTTATTTCAACTAATTCAAACATATATATCAATCATACACAAACAACCAAATAAACATTTATCCAAACAAACAATTTATTCTATCAAACAACTCTAGCTATCCGGACACAGTTCTGGATAAGCTTCCTACAATTTCTCCGAGTTTCCCAGGTACAGACACAGGGATACTCACTCTTCTAAATCCAAACTAGCTATACTACTAAGCTGCTGAACTCCTACTTATCAAGATCTACAATCTACACAAGCTATCAGACCATACTCAAGCCCGACTCAACATCCAAATCCTCTTGAACTGCTGGTTCCATAACCAGAGATGGATCAAAGGCGTACTCCCTTAGATATACGTGAAATTCCTTGAATCCCAGTCTTCCAAACTGGCAATTCAACCTTGCAGACCAAGCACTTATCCTTACAAAAACTTAGAAGAATCTAATAAACTCGGAGCCAACTTCCCAGTCTTACCTAATCTTTTTGCTCCCTTTACCAGAGAAAACCTCAACAACAATTAAGTCTCCAACTTCGAATTCCAAATTCCTCCATCTCTTAACCACCGAACTTTTCTGACGATACTGGGCTGCCTACATCCTTTCTGATCAGCTCAACTTTCGTTGATGCTTCCTGAAACAAACAGGATCAAAAACGACTCAACAAAATGATCCTCTCAAGATCTACTCGAAATCAAAACCACAAACTCCACTTCATAATCATCAGTGGATTACAACTTACTTCTCCTATCTGGAAAAGACAAACAAGATCACTCGCCAACTTGCCTTAGATCCTAAAAAAATTCCTGTAGAAATTCTCTAATCCAAAACACTGCTTGCAGTTGCTTCCACTCTAGAATAGCTGCCACCATGCTTTCGCTGCACATCTCTGATCTGAAGCAGATGAGAATGCCGTCCGATGAACACAAGCACAGACTAGACAGCACATCCCCGAAATATGGTTCAACAGATCCATAAAGAGAAAACTCAAAAGTTCCAAGAAATACTGAGCTGCTTTACCAATTCCTCATCCTAGGAGACATCCTTCTACCTAGTTGAATCACTAGTAACACTCCTGAAATCAAGTCAATACGGAACTCAATCTCCAATGCGGACAAACTTCCGACTTCCCTGAAGACATCCGGAAAAATCTCTAACAACTTATATAACTCAAGAGAACACTCAAACTATCCCAAGTTACTTTTATGATCCTATCCAATCCAATATCCACAGATACTGTTCTCTCTTCACCAATCAGAACAGCTTATCCTCAACCAACTAATCCATCAAAGAAACGGGTCCACTCTACTGCTCCAGAATTACACCTTTAGGAAACTACTAAGCCAAAAGATCCCCGCTGGCACACAGAACACTCCGAATTGCACTGCTGACACAGATGCCAAAGACTTCCTAATCCAAAGCTTCTTGAGAAACTCGGACCTCAAACCAAACACAAACATCCTGTAGAAACTCAGCCACATCACCGAAGCAGACATACTTCCTTAAACTCGCTCCAAAAGAAAACATCTTCGGAGACATCCATAGTCACTGCGTCTCATCACGCAGCTACTCCTTCCTGAGGTTGCCAAGATACCATCAATTACTTCTGCCTAACCGACAGATCCAAACCCTCAAAAATCCGCTCACACGAGCGTGATCAAACTTACACTTCAATGATGGACTCCGAACCTTAACAGGTTTCCTTCAGAGATCAATGAAATCTTTACACCACACTGCAAAGCTCACTCGAGACGGTATTGGATCTACAGTCTCGACAAATACTCTTCCAACCTCAAGCATTCAAACTCCAATCATTGGTAGTCGTGTCACATACACCACTACCTCATCTACCTTTATAAATCACTTTGGAAAAACCCGAACAGGTAATCCAACAAATAGGTAGAAATATATATATATATATATATATATATGTGTGTGTGTGTGTGTGTATTTTACAAGTACGCTCTCTCAAGGTAGTCACCACTCCAGATCCTAGGTATTCGCTCAACCTTGCTGTGATACCAAATGAAACGAACCGCCTTATTCTACATAATAAGACGCGTCATTATTAAGAAAGAAAGGGATAGAGAAAATAAAAGATAGAGAAGAAAGAAAGAAACAACATCAGAATCTCAATAGCGGAATGAATAAATTATATTAATCACATAATATAATACATAGTATCATATACATCATAGTTACACAGCTATACAACACAAATTAGACAGTTATAAACACCTGTCTAGTTATACAACTCAATATACAATCCAGATAATAATACAGAGATCGACACAGCGAAACCACTGTTTATCTACAAACGCTGAAGCCTCCTGCTCCATACCTCCTTCAGAATTCGTCAAAGCTAACCTGAATCCCTTGGCTACTCGTAAAAATTTGAGTACCCAAGAGTTTAAGAATACAGAATAAACTCTGGGTCAAACATGGGTCTGGTGTGAGTAAATGGTTAAAGTTACTTAACTTTAAAAACCTTTTCAAACAAAGGTATCACGTAAGACTCCCAACACATAAACATGGGTTAGGTTTTACCTTACGCTAACCAAAAAATTTGATAGGAAATCCAGTGATATTATAATATGGTCTAGGGTTTTCAAGTAAAATACAGAAATAGCTGGAATGCTTACATCTCACGTTCCAATATAGTAGGGCACAATCAATACGTACGGCGCTTATTGGAGATTGGATTCCATATAATGGCAGGGCTACTAGGGTACCGTCAGTCACAGTTCGGGGCCTAGATCACTGTACCGAGGATTACTCCCAATCCCCTGCAACACAAAGCCGGAACCATTCCTTACTGAACAGTTTCGAGCAAGACAACCCCGCGGTTGTAGCTAGCAACCGCTCACATAGCCGAATAAAAAAGGATTCTAGATAGGGGTTCATCTCATCCTACTTGGGCATGACCCACTTAGCCTTGCTGCACTTCCCATGTTTTAGCCATTCCCGGTAGATGAGGCTTGAGGCTATGATTTCCTTTAGAGAACACATCTCTTAGATTGTTCATCATCCACCTGATGATGTTCTGAAAGCATTTAATCCATACAAGTTTGTTCCAGGTTTGAACGAAACCGAAGGCATTATCTCGTTACACTCATTTTGGAATCACCCACAGAGTTAACGACAATAACTTTTGCAATCTGAATCTTCATCTTCACATGAGATTCATGACCTATTGTTAATTTGGATCGATGTGGTTTTTGGATATCCAAATCTGGAAATCTGATCCCCGTCTCATCGAAATCCAAAATGCCATCTTTTATGTCCAAGTTGTTTTAAAGTTAAAATATTCAATTCAAGTCATTATCTATACTCACACAGATAGATAGTTCACAATATCCCAATCGATAATCTTCATTATCATCACAAATGGATAATTCATACTATCATCACAATTCAACCAAAGCATCCATATCAGTGATATCACACAGTATCACTTATCTCAAATCTGAGATCTCAAACCATGCAAAGCATCCAATATCAATCAGCATCCATAAGCAATGATTTACTAATCACCATTCTACAATTAATTTAAAATGAATTAATTTAATTACTTCATTTCTAATTAATTTAAAATGAATTAAATTAATTACTTTCATCACAATAAATCTTGCTTACTTATCCATTAATTAAACCAATTAATTAATCACATCTTAATTAATCACCTTGATTAATTATCCTTTAATTACATTAAGTAATCAACCCTTAATTAATTATACAAATTAATTATCTACAAACCATTGAAGTAATTAACCTTAATTACTTCAATAACTATAATTAAGTACATTAATCTTTAATTAATTACAATTAATTAATCACCTTATAATCGCATATTATTGATTAATTAATCTTAATTAATCAATCCTTAATTACTCTCATTAATTAATGATCCTTAAATAATTGCTTCCATTAATCAACTTTAATTAATCATATACAGTAATTACCATCCTGTAATTACTTACCTTAATTAATTAACTTCTTAGTTAATTATATTAATCCCTTGATTAATTACACCAATTAATTAACCCTTACTTACTTCTACTAAGTAATTATCCTTTAATTACAACCCATTAAGTAATTCCCTTAATTAATTACATCCCAGTAATTGTACACTAATTACTTACCTTAAGTAATTACACTTATCCATTTTATTAAGTAATTATACTTAATCAATCACCAAATGATTATCTTAAATTAATCAACCCATTTGATTAACCCAAATTAATCACGCTTATTTGATTAATTACAATTGGGTAATTCATCCCATAATTACCCTTTTAAACAAATTAATTAATCTTTAATTACAGATTAATTAATCCTTAATTATTAATAAACCTTAATTATCAATTAGTAAAATTTAATAACCAATTTATTAATCCTTAATTAATAAGTTGATCAATCCGTAATAACAATTAATTAACCTTAAATATTGGTTAATTAATCCTTAATTAACTTTAATTATAGATTAATAATTTCTTAATTATTAATGAATAAAGCCTAATTATTAATTAATAGAACTTAAGTACAAATTAATTACCTTTTTAATTACCAATTAATTAACCTTAATTACTTAATTAATTAATCTTTAATCATTAATTAATAATCTCTAATTATCTAATCAATAATTCTTAATTATAAATTAATTAACCTCTAATTAATTAACTTAAAACCCTTAATTATTAATTTTAAATAAATTAATTAAATCAATTAATTTATCTTAATTAATTCCTTAATTAGTTCTTAATCATTGCTAATTAAATTAATTAATTAAACTTAACTTTCCTTAATTAATTTAATTAATTTCAAGATAATAAACTTTAATTATCTTGAGATAAAACATTATCTTATTAATACCTTAATTACCATATAAATCACTTTTAAACTATTTTATTTTAATAATTAATTTTACTTAACTCAATCATTTATTAAGTTTTAAAATAATCATTAAGTCGATAAATTAAAGCTATCAAAACTTAACTTCTTAAATTTACTTAAACATTTATCAAATATAGTTTAAAACACAAGTTTCAAATTTGAATTTAAAAACTTGGTTTATATAAACCTTTAAAAATTCCATTTCTTAACTTAAATTTAAATCACTTTAAATTTACTTATCAAGATTTAAATTTAACAAACTTCATTTTCTTAATCAAAATGTTTAAGGAAAACATTTATTTTTAGAAAGGATAGAACTCAAAAATCAAGATTCATTACAAAAGTTTAAAACTTCCATTATTTAAATTTGAAACTTGTTTTATAAAAACCTTTTTAAAACTTTTGAAAATTCTTTTAAATACCAGTTTCAGTTTTGAATCCCGAGAACCATTCGAGCCATTCCAAGTTTCAACTCTTTTCTTAAATTTCAAAAGTTTAGTTTAAATTTTAAATTTTGAAACATGTAACACTAAACTATTAACATGCTAAAAAATACAAGCTACACGAGATTACTCGAGATCCACTCCGAGCACAACACCATTCCACCCGAGCATCTCTTCAAGACTAACACTAAACCCAACCAACTGACACAACTCCATCTCGTGCACATGTACCATCACTAGAAGCCACTCAGACCATCGACGAACTCTCTAGCATGTCACTCATCAACTATGCAACCCAATACGGTCACCATAATACTCGCAAATGCCATCGATTAAGATTAAGCAATCCAATTGAAAAATGGAAACCTGCACATCACTAGAAATCCCTTCGAACAACCATCACACTAGAACATCAGAAATTCTGGCCACACCACCCCACACCTTCCACGCTGCCTTACCCCACGTCTCGAACCACTCGAGCAACCAGAGGAGAAGCACGGGCCCAAATTCCAGCTTGACCCAAAACTCGGTTTAGAACCTAGATCGCCACGCCACCATCGCCACAGTGACCAAGGACCCTAACTGACATTTTTCCTGAGCACTCCTATATCCCGACTTCCTCCCATCGATGTCACGACCACCCAGGATGTTGTAATCACCAGAAAAACCCAAAAATTCCATTTCTGGTCATCTCTAGATTGCATGCTCATTATTCAATAAAACTTGTGATTTTGATTTTAAAAGTCCTAACTTTCTAAGTTGATTCCAGTTATAAACATGAAATAACGAATTACCATGATCGATTTAATCATGATTTTAAAATTATTCCACTGTCTTTCCATTTTCCCACATAAATTTTCAAATGTTTAACTCAAATTTATTTTTAAGTTTGAATTTATGACTAAACAAACATTTGTTGTTTATAAACTTAGTCACTACAAAGATTAGAATAAGAGAAATTGGAATTTTAACTAAATTTAATGTAACATTCCCATTTTTAAATCAAATTTAAATTGGCAATTTATTTAATTTTAGCAATTTAATTGTGGATTAATTTGGTATTTTCCAAATTTAAATAGATATTTATTTGTTTATTAATGAAAATGAATATAAATATGATTTTAAAAATAGAATCTCTAATTAGAAAATTAAAAATAAATATTTTTGGGAAAATTATATCAACCATAAATTTGACTTTGGATTTAATTTGAAAATTTTGAATATATATATATATATATATATATATATATAGATTAAAAGTTAAAATTGTAAATGAAATTTTGATTTGGAAAATTCAAAATGTAAATATTTATAAATATACTGGATTTGGAAACTCTAAAATTAAAATATATTGTAAATAAAATTCTGAGTATATTTGAATTTTTCAAATTTAATAAAGATATATGTTCATTTAATTTTACAAATGAATTATAATTAAGAAATATAATGAACTAAGTTTAAAATAATATTGGCATAAGGATTGAATACATATTGGAATTGAATTTAAATTTAAAATGAAATGTTTAAAATAATTGGCATTTAAAATCATTAAGGTGTAACTTATATAATGTAAAGATTGGATAGAAATAATTTTTTTAAACATTGTGTATATGTATATACAAATGGCATCATTACATTTATAAAATAATCAAATTTAAAATTACAAATAAAAAAGGAAGAAATAATTGTATTCAGCTATGAAACAAATAAAAAGAAGACAAAAGATAATCAATGTAAATCATTTCATCCCCAAAACTTCCCTATCTTTTCTTGGTTGCCGCAAGATTTCGAAAATCAGTAGGAAAAGAATTTTTTTAACAAGTGGCAAAGATGTTCTCTCTTGAAATGATAATGAAAAAAAAAGAAAAAAAGAAAAATCAAAATGTTTAAACTAGGCTGTTCATTTTAGTTCAAAAGGTTTCTTTCAGTTTTTAAAACTTCAAACTTGAGAAACAATTCAGAGGTAAACTCTGAAACCAAAGCCTTATAGTTCAAAACAGAAAAATCAAGCTCAGGCAGATCAAATAATCAAGCAAGGTTCCAGATCTTTCAAAACAGAAGCAAAGATTCAAGATCTTCTTCTAATCTAAACTAGAAAACAAAGTTAAAACCAGAAGAAAAAAAAGAGAGAGAGAGAGAGAGCCTGGAAAATAAAGAGAAGATCATCTCCAGATTTAAGTTGAAATCTGAAAATAAAAGGGGTTCAGGTTGGAAATGCAAATTCAACTGAAGCATTTCAGGTCTGAAAACAAATCAAGTTCAAGCAAAACTAAGATCATTTTAAGCATTTCAATCTGGAAATAAAATTAGGCAGTGAATTCAAGAAGTAAGCACTGTTCAAATCTCTCAGGTAAATTTTAACTTTATAGTTTAATAAATTATGATTTCAAGGTCAAGTTTTAACATAATATAAATTCAGAAATTTTTTCTTGCAGATTTGTTTTATAAAAAAAAGAGAAAGTAGCTGCAGCTTTGCCAATGCAAGTCTCTGGAAAATAAGTTAAAGGCAAGTAAATTTTCTTTAAAAGATTTGAATTTAAAGTGGTTAACTAATAGTAAAGCAGAGGTTTAAACAATCATATTAAACAGTTGCAGGAAGCAAGAAAAATCAAAATTAAAGAAGGAAAAAATGTACAGGCTCAAATTTCTTCATTCTGTTCCCTTTTTTTTTGTTTCTTCATCCACTTCAGGTGAGCAAGCTCCTAAACCCATTTACACTTTGGTTTTGCATGTGAATGAATGGTTTTGCCTGTGTTGATTTTATTTGCTTGGATATGTTGTTTTCTTGTTCTTCTGTTTTACCTTAGACATTTGTTTCCAGTTCAAACCCAAGTCCTGATCAAAATACATTGTCTCTTGATCTGACGGTTGTTAAGACTTAGGATTTAAATAAAGTTTGTTATATGATAAAGTAAAGTTTAAAAAAAAATTAAGTTAAAATAAATTCGAATTGGCTCTGGAAACCAAAAAGAACAGGCAAGCGATAGTTTTGACTAAAATTTAATCTTCGTAATTCATTGATTCAAGTTTATAAACTGAAAACTTATACAAAATCTTGATTTTTAAAAGTAAAATCACAAATTTTAGTGCTTAATTGAATGAGAAATTAGAGGTTGAACAGGAATTCAATTTTTAGTGTTTTCTGGCGATCTCAGTGGTCTGGGGTGTCGAGGTCATCACTGGAGGTAGAGGAGTGAACGGTGAGGTCGGCAAAAATGGCGGTAGGGTGATCAAGGCACGGTGGTGGCGGCGGTGATCGATTTAAGTTTATAACCCTAGTTTGTAGGCTTGGTCGGGAATTAGTCCATCGCGACAAATCTGGTGGATCGAGTTCCACCAGATTGAGGGAATTGGGATCTTGGGGGTTGTCGAAGGCGTGGCTGGAGGTTCTGACCATCTGGTGGCCGGTCGAGTGAGCGCGAGGTGATTACAGGTTCGAGGGTTGTTCCAAACTATTGTTCCAGGTTTGGGGGGTGACGTTCGATTTTGATTTTGGGTCTGGGAAGTCGATCTGGTGATTTCGAGGGAGTGTAAAAGTGATTGCCGATGTGTGTAGATCATCATCGATGATCGGAGTAGGCGAAGTTGATGGTGCACGTGCACGCATGCCAGTGGTATGTCTGGGTGGTTTAACGTTGGGGAAGAAGCAAACGACCTCGGGTTCGTGTGCGTGTAGTTATTTGTTTGGCTCGAAGCAGGAGATGATTTTGCTCGGGATAGTAATTGAAGTATTCGCGGGGGTTTACAGATGTAACTGTTTGAATTATAACAGGTTTTAAATTTCAAAAGGGAAACAGGTTCCAGGTTTTAAAATCAATCAAATTGAATAAGTTTTAATGGAAAATAAATCAAACTTATACAAGTTATATAATGTATATATCTGGTTTTAAAACATCTTTAAAGTATTTTGGAAATATTATTTAGGAAATGGTACAAAAATCAATCAATTTATGATAAAGGAATTATCTTTGGATTTGATTAAAATCTTAAGTATTTCAAAGATCAATTATTTGATTTAAGTAATTAAGGATAATTTATATTAATGATTAAAGTTGATTAATTAAAGCAATTAATTTGAAGATAATTAATCCAATATTAATTAAATAAATGTAAGTGTTTAGGGATGATCACTTATTGAAATTTTATTTATTTAATAATAATTAAGTAAGGGTTAATTAATAAACTAAAGATAATTAATTGAATGGTGAAATAAAAAAAATAAAGGTTAATTATTTAATAATTAAAGATTTATGAATTATAATTATATGTTAATTAATTATTAATGGTTAATTAATAAATGATTAAAGAATAATTAATCATAAAGTGATTGTAATTAATCAACCAGGAAAAAAAATTCGTAAGTAATTAATCTGATTTGAATTACTTAAAACAATCAACTGATCTTACTTATAGATGTTTGATTGTTATTATATGCTATGTGATGGATTGTTATATTTGTTATGTGATGTAATGCTATGTAATGTTTTGTGCTAAGCTGTTATATTTATGATGTATATATTGTTATATGAATATACAACCCCTTGACACATAGAACGACATTTGAATTTCGATGCGACAGGGAGTCGGGTTCCAATTGGTTATCCGAAACCCACATCGAATCATATTAGGGAATCTTTATGATTGATAAATTTATTTTATCTATGAATCTGTGAATAAAGATAAGCGTTATGGGTTATACCGCTTATCGATATGATTGAATCTGTGATGATTGATGTTGTGCACTATTGTGTAAAACCCGTGGACCACACTTATACACACACAAATATGGATTGCACGTGGAAATGGGTTAAGTCACAGATTTTTGAAATAGTTTTAAAAATTGAATTTTTGAATCCAAAATAGTTTTGGAATTAGAATTGGAACTTTGAAAATGAATTTTCAAAAATAAAAGTTATTTTGAATAATTTGACTGAGTTTTGAAATTTAAATAATTCGATTTAAATTTGAATTCAATATTTGAAATTGAATTCTATGATTTGGGAACTAGGGTTTAAAAAGGTTATTCAACCTATAAATGGGCTTATATGGGTTTTTAAACCATTTTAAAAGTGATGTTGTGAAATTTAAATTTAACCCAAAGATTTTAACTTGTATAAATATAATTGAATCTTTCTGAAAAGGAAACTATTCGTTTTCAAATAATAGAAGCGTTTACATAAGAAATGAATTTCGAATTTGTGTAAGAAGGATTTCAAGTCTAAAATAAAGACGGTCTTCCAATTTACAAATAAATCTTTGGAAACGTGTTTTGAAAGCTATAAACTAAAATCTTTAATTTAAAGATTTAATGTGTTAATCTAATTGAAATGGAATTGTTTGAAATTTATGAATGATCATTGTGAAACTTGGTGAACTTTGTGAAACGAATCTTTTTAAAGAAAACTTTTAAAGTGGTAATTTGTTTAACCATTTGAAAGAAAATCTTTGGAATTTCAAGTTGTGACTTAACTGAAATCCCATATCCATATGTTTTTAAACTATTGCGCTCATTATTCGGTTCAGCCGAGAGAGGAACTTGTGTCATATAGCCATTCCGAATAGTGATACGACGTTATGGATTGCATTTGAAGACCGGTGTTGAAGACCGGGTGTCTTCGAGAATGATAGGATAACCTGTTGATTGACTGTACACCGAGTTGCTCCGGTATAGGGTTCTCCCTTAGTGACGGGAAATCCGATTGGTATTGTGGATATCCGGATTTGCAAGGGCTTCTTCGGAAGTGCCTTCGGTTCTGTTCGAACCCGGAACAGACTTGTATGGTTGTGTGTCTGACTCTACACTTTGAGATATTAAACTGGTCTCTATCAAATACATTTCTGCTTGGTGGCAGAGAATTGATTCTCTTAGCTTAACACCCTTCTCTAAGACGTACGAGCTCAGAGGTTATGTAGTTGATATTTATCAGTGATATATTCCCAATTTGGTAGTGTGACATGCTAAGTGCTGCTGTGTGTTGATGATCATTTGTTGATCATTTGTGATCAACGCATGGCTTTTGTATAAAGCGTAGCTTTGTGGACGAGACTGCATCTGGACCTCACACCCCGGAAATGGTCGAAACAGGAAAGATGCGGCAAGGTTATGAGGGTCGCGCCCTTTAGGGTGTGTCATTCCCTTCTGGTAAAGGGTGGTATCATGGTATGGAGCCCAGATACTTACTCATGGGGAAACTGCAGATCTATTACTTTGTGATACTTTGTGGTTGTTGGTGTCGAGCGCTCGGATAAAGGTCCCAAAGGACCGGGGAATGGCATGCACGAGTAGTACTTACCTAGTTACAGAGGTAACCCGGCCTTGTGTTGCAGAGATCTGGTTAGGTTCTCGGGACGTCCCGCCAGAGGCGATCCCATAGATAGTAGGAAGTTCCTTAGCCTGACCATTTGTTGGAAATCCATTCATCCAATACGTGCCTTGTACGGTTTTAGTTGTATTACCTGCCATCTACTTATGGTGGCGCCCCACTGTTTGGATGGTAGCTATAGTAGGCATAGTTCGGAATGTCTATGCTGGCTAGGATTAATATTATACTTTCGAAATGGTTTTTCCACACTGTGCACTTATAGTAATAATATCAAAGAATTTTTCTCGTATCAAGCATATTTGACTATCATAAGGAGAAATCTCCTCTAATTCTGTGTTTGCATTGTGTGTGTCGCGGGAGGCCTTATGGTAGTTTCATTTTCCCAAAAACATTGCGGATTTATTTAAAAGCTTTGTTGTTCGTTTTAAAAGATAAAATTGTTTTGTTTGCTCACACCAGTCCCATGACTGACCTGGAGTTTATTGTTCCTTTCCTAAACTCTGGGTGCCCACTATTTCCCACACGGGCAGTCTAGAGTTGGGTTTTTCAGATATTCGAATAGTAGGTGTAGATTCGATAGCTTTCATCCCAGGATTTGGCAATCGCTTGCGGACGAGACTTGCTTATCTTTATGCCTCATTATTGGGGGTTCGAGCTATTTCTGGACTGTTGTTTTGAAGATGGAGTTCTTCCTTGAAGACCATATTGGAGTTTTTGTTCCGCTGCTAGTGTTACCTTTTCTTTTCTGCTGCTATTATCTTATAACATATCTCTGATGTATATTGATATTCATTGTATCATTCTGTTGTATCAGATACTATCAAATGTTGTATGTCATATGTATCATTTCATTTTTCTTCCGTTGTGTTATTTACTTAATGTGTTATAAGCTCCGGCGAACCAGATTCGACTTTTGGATCTGCGGCATTTGAGTACGAGTGTCGTATTCGGTGCCGATTTTTGAAGGCCGAGTCAGGATCGTTATAAATTGGTATCAGAGCTGAGGGTTAAAACTTTAGCTCAGGAGTAAAACACATTAAATCATTAGAGATAGGGTGAAGTATACACTAAAATGAGCATTTCCTTAAGATATCCGTTCGAACGCCTCAGTATATTCTCTTACTATCCACCGATAGTAAGTATGAGTGTGAGAAGAGGACGAGATAGGGGACAGGGGAATACGACTGCAAATGGTCAATACCCTGCAAACAGTGGAAACAACTTTCTTCTCAATCTCCTTTGATTCGATTCCCAATTCTTTTGTGGCTTCGTGACAGCTCCAGAAAGAAGTTTCGATGTGATGGTAGCCTTACGAATCGTTGTAGAAAATTCTTACTTCGTATCTTCATCGATTTCCTATCAGCTTTTCAACTTTAATGAAAATGAATTTGAAATTGAAATTGGAAATTTTAAATTAAGAAAATTGGTTAACTAATATGAAGTTAAATTTGAATTGTATCAATAAAATGATAATGGTTAAAACCAAATTTGAAATTCTATTGTAATTTCATGTGTATATCAAAGTCCGAAGAGGGACAAATTGATATATATTTTGGGATGTTCCGACAAGAATTTGGAATCCATATCTAGTGTTTGAGAAATTATAGAAGATTGAATCCATCTATCTATTCTCTGGGGTCCGATATATTCTACGAACGATTAGTTATCCCTTCGAACTAATCAATGCCCTTGCATATTCGTAGACCGGAGGACCCGAATATCCTGTGTGATAATTGTATGAGTTTGTTCTCATATTGTTGATATTCTGATTTGGTAAGCCAAATACAGAATTGATATCCATTTTGATTTGGAAAGGTATTTCTCCATCTTTCATATTTTTCTTGTTGTCTCCCATGCAAATTTCGAGGACGAAATTTATTTAAGGGGGGAATCTGTAACATTCCCATTTTTAATCAAATTTAAATTGGCAATTTATTTAATTTTAGCAATTTAATTGTGGATTAATTTGGTATTTTCCAAATTTAAATAGATATTTTTTTGTTTATTAATGAAAATGAATATAAATATGATTTTAAAAATAGAATCTCTAATTATAAAATTAAAAATAAATATTTTTGGGAAAATTATATCAACCATAAATTTGACTTTGGATTTAATTTGAAAATTTTGAATATATATATATATATATATATATATATATATATATATAGATTAAAAGTTAAAATTGTAAATGAAATTTTGATTTGGAAAATTCAAAACGTAAATATTTATATATATACTGGATTTGGAAACTCTAAAATTAAAATATATTGTAAATAAAATTCTGAGTATATTTGAATTTTTCAAATTTAATAAAGATATATGTTCATTTAATTTTACAAATGAATTATAATTAAGAAATATAATGAACTAATTTTAAAATAATATTGGCATAAGGATTGAATACATATTGGAATTGAATTTAAATTTAAAATGAAATGTTTTAAAATAATTGGCATTTAAAATCATTAAGGTGTAACTTATATAATGTAAAGATTGGATAGAAACAATTCTTTTAAACATTGTGTATATGTATATACAAATGGCATCATTACATTTTTAAAATAATAAAATTTAAAATTACAAATAAAAAAGGAAGAAATAATTGTATTCAGCTATGAAACAAATAAAAAGAAGACAAAAGATAATCAATGTAAATCATTTCATCCCCAAAACTTCCCTATCTTTTCTTGGTTGCTGCAAGATTTTGAAAATCAGTAGGAAAAGAAAATTTTTAACAAGTGGCAAAGATGTTCTCTCTTGAAATGATAATGAAAAAAAAAAAGAAAAAAAGAAAAATCAAAATGTTTAAAATAGGCTGTTCATTTTAGTTCAAAAGGTTTCTTTCAGTTTTTAAAACTTCAAACTTGAGAAACAATTCAGAGGTAAACTCTAAAACCAAAGCCTTATAATTCAAAACAGAAAAATCAAGCTCAGGCAGATCAAATAATCAAGCATGGTTCCAGATCTTTCAAAACAGAAGCAAAGTTTCAAGATCTTCTTCTAATCTAAATTCTAGAAAACAAAGTTAAAACCAGAAGAAAAAAAAGAGAGAGAGAGAGCCTGGAAAATAAAGAGAAGATCATCTCCAGATTTAAGTTGAAATCTAAAAATAAAAGGGGTTCAGGTTGGAAATGCAGATTCAACTGAAGCATTTCAGGTCTGAAAACAAATCAAGTTCAAGCAAAACTAAGATCATTTTAAGCGTTTCAATCTGGAAATAAAATTAGGCAGTGAATTCAAGAAGTAAGCACTGTTCAAATCTCTCAGGTAAATTTTAACTTTATAGTTTAATAAATTATGATTTCAAGGTCAAGTTTTAACATAAAATAAATTCAGAATTTTTTTTTGCAGATGTGTTTTATAAAAAAAGAGAAAGGAGCTGCAGCTTTGCTAATGCAAGTCTCTAGAAAATAAGTTAAAGGCAAGTAAATTTTCTTTAAAAGATTTGAATTTAAAGTGGTTAACTAATAGTAAAGCATAGGTTTAAACAATCATATTAAACAGTTGGAGGAAGCAAGAAAAATCAAAATTAAAGAAGAAGAAAATGTACAGGCTCAAATTTCTTCATTCTGTTCCTTGT
The DNA here is from genome assembly GCA_030765085.1 of Allium cepa. Taxonomy (NCBI): domain Eukaryota; kingdom Viridiplantae; phylum Streptophyta; class Magnoliopsida; order Asparagales; family Amaryllidaceae; genus Allium; species Allium cepa. The sequence continues at coordinate 437,125,486 of CM060935.1, read as the reverse complement.
TTTTTTGTTTCTTCATCAACTTTAGGTGAGCAAGCTCCTAAACCCATTTACACTTTGGTTTTGCATGTGAATGAATGGTTTTGCCTGTGTTGATTTTATTTGCTTGGATATGTTGTTTTCTTGTTCTTCTGTTTTACCTTAGACATTTGTTTCCAGTTCAAACCCAAGTCCTGATCAAAATACATTGTCTCTTGATCTGATGGTTGTTAAGACTTAGGATTTAAATAAAGTTTGTTATATGATAAAGTAAAGTTTAAAAAAAAATTAATTTAAAATAAATTGGAATTGGCTCTAGAAACCAAAAAGAACAAGCAAGCGATAGTTTTGACTAAAATTTAATCTTCGTAATTCATTGATTCAAGTTTATAAACTAAAAAATTATAAAAAATCTTGATTTTTAAAAGTAAAATCACAAATTTTAGTGCTTAATTGAATGAGAAATAAAGGTTGAACAGGAATTCAATTTTTAGTGTTTTCTGGTGATCTCAGAGGTCTGGGGTGTCGAGGTCATCACTGGAGGTAGAGGAGTGAACGGTGAGGTCGGTAAAAATGGCGGTACGGTGATCAAGGCGCGGTGGTGGCGGCGGTGATCGATTTAAGTTTATAACCCTAGTTTGTAGGCTTGGTCGGGAATTAGTCCATCGCGACAACTCTGGTGGATCAAGTTCCACCAGATTGAGGGAATTGGGATCTTGGGGGTTGTCGAAGGCGTGGCTGGAGGTTCTGACCATCTGGTGGTTGGTCGAGTGAGCGCGAGGTGATTACAGGTTCGAGGGTTGTTCCAAACTATTGTTTCAAGTTTGGGGGGTGACGTTCGATTTTGATTTTGGGTCTGGGAAGTTGATCTGGTGATTTCGAGGGAGTGTAAAAGTGATTGCCGATGTGTGTAGATCATCATTGATGATCGAAGTAGGCGAAGTTGATGGTGCACGTGCACGCGTGCCAGTGGTATGTCTGGGTGGTTTAACATTGGGGAAGAAGCAAACGACCTCGGGTTCGTGTGCGTGTAATTGTTTGTTTGGCTCGAAGAAGGAGATGATTTTGCTCGGGATAATAATTGAAGTATTCACGGGGGTTTACAGATGTAACAGTTTGAATTATAACAGGTTTTAAATTTCAAAAATGGAAACAGGTTCCTGGTTTTAAAATCAATCAAATTGAATAAGTTTTAATGGAAAATAAATCAAACTTATACAAGTTATATAATGTATATATCTGGTTTTAAAACATCTTTAAAGTATTTTGGAAATATTATTTAGGAAATGGTATAAAAAGCAATCAATTTAAGATAAAGGAATTATCTTTGGATTTGATTAAAATCTTAAGTATTTCAAAGATCAATTATTTGATTTAAGTAATTAAGGATAATTTATATTAATGATTAAAGTTGATTAATTAAAGCAATTAATTTTAAGATAATTAATCCAATATTAATTAAATAAATGTAAGTGTTTAGGGATGATCACGTATTGAAATTTTATTTATTTAATAATAATTAAGTAAGGGTTAATTAATTAACTAAAGATAATTAATTGAATGGTGAAATAAAAAAAATTAAAGGTTAATTATTTAATAATTAAAGATTTATGAATTATAATTATATGTTAATTAATTATTAACGGTTAATTAATAAATGATTAAAGAATAATTAATCATAAAGTGATTGTAATTAATCAACCAGGAAAAAAAAATTCATAAGCAATTAACTTGATTTGAATTACTTAAAACAATCAACTGATCTTACTTATAGATGTTTGATTGTTATTATATGCTATGTGATGGATTGTTATATTTGTTATGTGATGTAATGCTATGTAATGTTTTGTACTAAGCTATTATATCTATGATGTATATATTGTTATATGAATATGCAATCCCTTGACACATAGAACGACATTTGAATTTCGATGCGACAGGGAGTCGGGTTCCAATTGGATATCTGAAACCCACATCGAATCATATTAGGGAATCTTTGTGATTGCTAAATTTATTTTATCTATGAATCTGTGAATAAAGATAAGCATTATGGGTTATACCGCTTATCGATATGATTGAATCTGTGATGATTGATGTTGTGCACTATTGTGTAAAACCCCTGGACCACACTTATACACACACAAATATGGATTGCACGTGGAAATGGGTTAAGTCACAGATTTTTGAAATAGTTTTAAAAATTGAATTTTTGAATCCAAAATAGTTTTGGAATTAGAATTGGAACTTTGAAAATGAATTTTCAAAAATAAAAGTTATTTTGAATAATTTGATTGAGTTTTGAAATTTAAATAATTTGATTTAAATTTGAATTCAATATTTGAAATTGAATTCTATGATTTGGGAACTAGGGTTTAAAAAGGTTATTCAACCTATAAATGGGCTTATATGGGTTTTTAAACCATTTTAAAAGTGATGTTGTGAAATTTAAATTTAACCCAAAGATTTTAACTTGTATAAATACAATTGAATCTTTCTGAAGCGAAAACTGTTTTCAAATAATAGAAGCTTTCACATAAGAAATGAATTTCTAATTTGTGTAAGAAGGATTTCAAGTCTATAATAAAGACGGTCTTCCAAGTTACAAATAAATCTTTGGAAACGTGTTTTGAAAGCTATAAACTAAAATCTTTAATTTAAAGATTTAATGTGTTAATCTAATTGAAATGGAATTGTTTGAAATCTATGAATGATCTTTGTGAAACTTGGTGAACTTTGTGAAACGAATCTATTTAAAGAAAAGTTTTAAAATGCTAATTTGTTTAACCATTTGAAAGAAAAGCTTTGGAATTTCAAGTTGTGACTTAACTGAAATCCCATATCCATATGTTTTTAAACTATTGCGCTCATTATTCGGTTTAGCCGGGAGAGGACCTTGTGTCATATAGCCATTCCGAATAGTGATACGACGTTATGGATTGCATTTGAAGACCGGTGTTGAAGACCGGGTGTCTTCAAGAACAATAGGATAACCTGTCGATTGACTCTACACCGAGTTGCTCCGGTATAGAGTTCTCCCTTAGTGACGGGAAGTCCGATTGGTATTGTGGATACCCGGATTTGCAAGGGCATCTTCTGAAGTGCCTTCGGTTCTGTTCGAACCAAGAACAGACTTGTATGGTTGTGTGTCTGACACTACACTTTGAGATATTAAACTGATCTCTATCAAATACATTTCTGCTTGGTGGCGGAGAATTTATTCTCTTAGCTTAACACCCTTTTCTGAGACGTACGAGCTCAGAGGTTATGTAGTTGATATTTATCAGTGATATATTCCCAATTTGATAGTGTGACATGCTAGGTGCTGCTGTGTGTTGATGATCATTTGTTGATCATTTGTGATCAAAGCATGGCTTTTGTACAAAGCGTAGCTTTGTGGACGAGACTGCATCAGGACCTCACACCCCGGAAATGGTCGAAACAGGAAAGATGCGGCAAGGTTATGAGGGTCGCGCCCTTTAGGGTGTGTCATTCCCTTCTGGTAAAGGGTGGTATCATGGTATGGAGCCCAGATACTTACTCATGTGGATACTGCAGATATATTACTTTGTGATACTTTGTGGTTGTTGGTGTCGAGCGCTCGGATAAAGGTCCCAAAGGACTGGGGAATGGCATGCTCGAGTAGTAGTTACCTAGTTACAGAGGTAACCCGGCCTTGTGTTGGCAGAGATCCGGTTAGGTTCTCGGGACGTCCCGCCAGAGGCGATCCCATAGCCAGTAGGAAGTTCCTTAGCCTGACCATTTGTTGGAAATCCATTCATCCAATACGTGCCTTGTACGGTTTTAGTTGTATTACCTGCCATCTACTTATGGTGGCGCCCCACTGTTTGGATGGTAGCTATAGTAGGCATAGTTCGGAATGTCTATGCTGGCTAGGATTAATATTATACTTTCGAAATGGTTTTTCCACACTGTGCACTTATAGTAATAATATCAAAGAATTTTTCTCGTATCAAGCATATTTGACTATCATAAGGAGAAATCTCCTCCAATTCTGCGTTTGCATTGTGTGTATGGCGGGAGGCCTTATGGTAGTTTCATTTCCCCAAAAACATTGCGGATTTATTTAAAAGCTTTGTTGTTCATTTTAAAAGATAAAATTGTTTTGTTTGCTCACACCAGTCCCATGACTGACCTGGAGTTTATTGTTCCTTTCCTAAACTCTAGGTGCCCACTATTTCCCACATGGGCAGTCTAGAGTTGGGTTTTTCAGATATTCGAATAGTAGGTGTGGATTCGATAGCTTTCAGCCCAGGATTTGGCAATCGCTTGCGGACGAGACTTGCTTATCTTTATGCCTCATTATTGGGGGTTCGAGCTATTTCTGGATTGTTGTTTTGAAGATGGAGTTCTTCCTTGAAGACCATATTGGAGTTTTTGTTCCGCTGCTAGTGTTACCTTTTCTTTTCTGCTGCTATTATCTTATATCATATCTCTGATGTATATTGATATTCATTGTATCATTCTGTTGTATCATATACTATCAAATGTTGTATGTCATATGTATCATTTCATTTTTCTTCCGCTGTGTTATTTACTTAATGTGTTATAAGCTCCGGCGAACCAGATTCGCCTTTTGGATCTGCGGCATTTGAATACGAGTGTCGTATTCGATGCCGATTTTTGAAGGCCGAGTCAGGATCGTTATATTTAATCTCTGTAATATGAAACAGAGAAGCATGAATTCATTCCAGACATGCACACACATGAATACATTCATATTCACAGATAATACATTTATATATAAACATGCAAACATTAACTATTATAGAAATCTAACAAGCAACATATCATATATCAGTTAGGATTTTAAGTAGATGTTTACTCACCATTTAAAAATGCAGAGAGCTTTTTGAAACTGGAATGAAGTTTTCATTGCTCTTGTTTTTTATTCCAGAAAACTTTGAATGCTTGTAACTTAAAAACTGAAATGCTTTTAGAATTGAAACATGATGATGCTATGATCAAGGCTTGCAACAGCTTTAAGCATTGATTGCAGATTATTTTTGGGTTGAAGCTTTGTTTCAGGAAAGATTTTTTCAGGTTGAGTTATAAGGTTTTGGCTTTGCACTTGAAAGTGTTTTGAGGAGATTGCTTTCAGGCTTTGGAAAAACGAGTTTACATATTTTATTTGATCTAAGGAGTGTTTCAGGCTTGAGAAAATGATTACAAGCTTTGGAAAAAAAAATAGTTTACAGACCTGCTTTGTTTTTTAGGAATAGATTACAGATTTTGATATAAATGGAAGTGATTTCAGATCTGGCCATTATTTTCTTGCTATAAGAATGAAGATAGAAAACAAGAAAACGAGGAGGAAGATATGGGTCTTAAATAAGTTAATTTAGATTTTATTCAAATTTAAAGAAAAATAAAATAAAATATGACACTTGTCTCATACCTTACTTAATTTCTTAACACATGTTACTTTAAGGGTTTTAGATCTTAAAACTTGTTACTTAACTTCTTAATTGAATTACATTTATCTTTTTCATTTATATTTCTCTTTAAAAGAGTTTTAAAAGCTTTTCAAATATGATTTCCTATTTAACCAATATGTTTCTTAATTTATAAATGCTTTACTAATTTTAAATAAATAAAACTTTTAAAAGAAAATAAAATAAAAACCAATTATCTTTTAAATAAAATCATATATTACATTGTAAACTCATTTTTAAATGCTAATTCAAAAATCTTTTGTATTTATTCCTATTAAATAAATACTTTTCCAAATTTCTATAAATAAATTACTTTTAAAGAGAATAATATAAAACAAATCTTATCTTTAAATAAACTTTATCCATATATTTTAAATCCAAATTACATTATTATTTTTATTTTAAGATATATTTTCCTTTAAATTAAAATTTTAAATTCAATTTCAAAGTCAATAAAAATCTAAATTTAAAATCAATTCAAATAAATATAGATATCCATTTTAAACAAACACATTATTAAATTTGTTAGTAATTATTCTATTTAAAATCAATTTAAATACACTCATATATACACATATTTAAATAACACTTATTAAAATTTTAAAATAATAAGTCTAATTAAAATTTATTTAAAATAACATAAACTAAATAATTATTCTTATTTAAAATCAATCTATAATTATACTTTTAAAAACATCTCATTATTAATTAATTGGTTATTTATATTTGAAAATAACAACTTTATCAATTTTAAACAATTTAATTAAGAGATTATCACATTTTAAATTCCTTGAAATTCCAGGATATCACAGTTATGTGTTGTTTGAAGTTAGCTTGAATGGTTTCTAGGGTTTTAAGGCACTCTAACATATTTTCTACTGCTTACCATGCATCAACACTAAATGTGTATTTGTTAGATCATCCCCAATAGGATCAGATCAATGACTAACTCACCCTCAATGAAAAGTAGACCGCATATTATGTATATGTATCAAAAATCTTTATACTTGGTTTAATTTGTTTGACTTTTATTTTTGCAATTCTAGTGTAAGATAAAATCTCAGAAGTTTTAGCTGACATTCTCCTAAAAGTTCATATATTGTATAAAATTTTCTTATAGTGGCACAGTATATATAAAAGCTAGCTAATAAAAACTTAAAGGGTATAAAATTGAACATGCAGGGTATCCATAAAATTTTAAGTTGTTGCATGATGATTTATGCCACTGTTAGATGTTAACTCATTATCAAAAATAATAGAAATGGTATATATGTTAGAGAATTTTGGACTGATAAATGAGGTATGATATTAGACCACACATCTGTTACTTTATTAAAATATATCTTCTGCTTTACATCATTTGCAGTTTTATTTATGATCATATATAACATAAATATTGCTTCGGTTCTTGTTTTCTTATCCATTAAACGATACACTTTTATATTTTAGGTGCATTTTTATGAATTGCCAAATTTCACCTTACTAGCCTAGTTTAACCCATACGAAAAGTGTACTACGACTTATGTCATACTACAATTGCTCTCTATTATTTGTGTCCAGAATTTATTGCACATATAGTTTCATATTTATTAAATAATATGTTGTGATTATTATTTTAACAATGGGCTATCATATTTCAATTTGATAGAGAATACTACTAGCATCATACGGAGTGGATGGTGAGGATGTTAGTCTTATGGATATAGTTGATGAGACAGATCTATTCATGTATGCATATTTTTATATGTTGTTAATTTTGTTGCATAGAGTTGCATCTTACTAAATGTATATTCAATTTCAGGTTTTTTTTTTGAAAAGACTGAATATATTAACCAACACCAAAAGCTGTCAACAAGCCTGATAGGTAACCAGAAAACCAAAAAGAGAAATACCAAACCGATGAAGCAAATAAATAAGACAACGCAATAACAAAAGACGAAAATAAACAACAGAAGCTGGCGAGCAGTAGAGGTATACGACCGTTGGAAACAGGCACAGATCAATCTGGATGAGCTCCGAAGAAACCACCGCCCATCAAACATCGTCATCGAGCTCCGGCAAGGCCACGCCCGATGACGATGTCGAATGACAACCGTGCAGAACAAGAGCAAGCAGAGTAGACGAACCACCATAGATTGAAAGTGCCAATCAATACGGCCGACATCCAAAGAACAATAAATGCGAAAGCCGATAAAGAGAACCGAAAATCCTCCAGCCAAGCTCCAAACTAAAGGAGGAATGATTAGCCCTTTCCAAACCAGAAAAACCAGATCCTGAAACCAATAGCCACAAAATTATGGATAAAAAGGGGGGTGACAGGTAAACAGGAGACGAGATAGCCAGAGCCACCAGTCTCGGGATCGGGATTCATCCTATTCCCGCTCTATAGAAAGACTGAGAACAGGTAATAGATAACAGGTCCACAAGGCGACCAGAACGAGCATTGACCGCTCCTTTGAAAGGTTTTCAATTTCAGGTTTAACGCTGAATAAGCGATAGTGTATATGTGAGTAATGTGGTAAGTTGGTGCATGCCTCTTCCTTTATGTACATATGAGTACTGTTATTCTATAGAAAATGGCGTCCTTCGTATGTTTGATGGTAGCGTCACTTCAACTGAAAGAATCGTATTAAATTTAATCTGTGTCCATGTTGAAAATTAGAGTTTGATATATTATTCAATTCTGAAATAATATAATGCATGAAATTTCCATTTGGTTTAAATACTATATAGGTCGTATTATTAATAGTAGTATTTGATTTATACTAATGAATGGTGAAGATTGCCTTATTTAAGTGGATATCATTGGGCCTAATTTACATACAATGTTATATATTTGTTAAAAAGGTTTAAAGTTTTCTATCTTTATACAACCTTCTTCCCTTTTTTTTATTACTTGTTTATATTGAAGATGATAAAGTGTAACGACCCGTATTTTTCGATAATTAAAATTTGTTAATTTAGTAAGATTTTTGAAATTTAATATTTAAGAAAATAAAAATTAGCGAATTATCAATAAAAATAACAACTAGAATGAATTGCAACAGTATGAATGTAAGTGAATGGCTAATAACTTGAATGGAATTCAAATTAATTGAAATAGTGGAAATATTATAATTTGTTTATAAAGGAATTATAAGAAAAACAAATGTAATTGTTGAACTAATGTGTGAAATAACATAATAGATGGTAATTGTTTGAGAAAATAAACATACAAGTGTTGTAAAGGGATAATGGTGACAAATGGTTGTTATTACCCGTTAATTTACCAATTACAAATAAGGGTAATTAAATGTTACTTTAATGATAATTAATATAATAATTGAAAGTGTGCATGTAAATTAAATAGAAATGTAAATTTACTTATAAGGTAGTAATTGATGTAATAAAACAATGAAACCAAGTAAATAAATTAATTGAGAATATAAATCGTAATTAATGTATATATTTGGCAAATATGATAAAGTGGAAATAGTAGTTAATACAAAGGAAAGATGTATATTTGAATATAGTAGTGTAACGAAAGACAAACAAAGGTTAAATAGGTTTATATAGTAGTATAGACTTAATAAAAAGATTAAAATTGAATCAAATCAGTTTGATTGAGATTAGTTATAATTAATTGGATTCAATTTATAATAATGGGTTATTGTAAGAAATGAAATTAGACACAAACTAAATTGAAACTAAGATGAAATTTGAAACTATTAATACACTAAGGCATATACCAATGATAATTATAACTCATAAGTGTGATTGAAAGTAAATGGTAACAAATATTTTATGTTACCTATTTATTTAGCCTATTAATCTAAATGTGGTAAAATTTGCAATAAATCTAAATTAAATATTTGGTTAATGTGAATTTAGTTAATAATGGGAAATAACATTTACTTTATTCATAATGTGACAATTGGTTGAATAAAAGGAATGGAAATTCAAGATTTATTAATTTATTGGAATTTAAATTTAATAATTGAATTAATTGCAAATAAATGGAATTTAAAATTTAATGTGAACAATTGCAGTTAATTGACTTAATTTGTGCAGTTAGGGTAGATTTGATTTGTTATTAAAGATTGTTAATTCAATAAGAAGTAACCAATGTAAACTCTATCTATAATATGGCAATTGATTGAATGAAAACAATTGAAATTCATGTTGATTAATTTATTAGATTTGAACTATAATAATTGGATTAATTGCAATTAAATGAAATTAAAATATCTAAATATTACGTTATTTGAAATGAAGAGGGAACGTGAGAATATTAATGTAATAGATCATGAACCAATTGTAAATTTCCTCCATTTAATAATAGACTGGATAATAGGATGCAAGTTAGATTAAATATAATTATTGGAAATTTAATTTACAGTATCTGAATTTACCGTAATTGAATTCAAACTCTGAAATTTATAAATTTATTAACATGACATTGATATCTAAGTTGTTTAAATTATTGTAATTGTTTAAGGAATTAAAAATGATGAAATTGTGAATTTTAAATGTGAAACGAAGAAGTGATTTAATTAATTAAATATTAATTTAATTTAATAATGTGAAATATAGCCATTATGGCCACTGACTCGGATTTTGACGAAACCAGTTTCACCGGATCCGTAAAGGTGAATTATTGTAGGATTTCAAGTTTCGTAACGATCGGACTTGTCGTTTGATCGTATGGGCTCGAAACGTCTTGAAATCAATTTAATTGAAATCAACTGAAATCAATTTGAAATAACTTGATTTTAGCATAACTTCTCCATATGATGGAATTTGGACTTGAAACCTATTCCATTGCGTTTAAAATATTTTAAAGCATCTATTTCGATATATGGGTCGACCCAATTTCGTCTGGGAATCAAAACGGGCTTTTTCGGGCTTTTTTATCGTTCAACGCGCATATCAATCGTACCCATCTATTCTATTTCAGCTTTGTTTATATATACCCTGTTATAAACCCTAGCCTATTTCTTATTCCTTATTTCTATGCGTACAATTACATCATCTCCTCCTCTTCCCAATGGCTGAAAACCCTAAATATTCCTATCCAATTTCAATTCGAAATACAACTTCAAAATTCAAACTCTCCAAATAATATCAAATTTTATATGGATTTGAAGCTTTTGACGAATGCAAGTCAGATCTGCAGCTTGTTGTTCGAATTGAGTTTCTATATGGCCGAAATTAGGCGAGTTAGCTCGGCCATTCGTTGAGGGTTATCGGATTGGACCGTAGATTGTCAATCTTACGACGATCAGGTGGTGGCAACGCGTAGAGGCCGTATGGGGTTATCGGCGCCTAAAGTCGCCGCGATTTGGGGTTTCTTGGAGCGGCGGTGTTCGACCTAGTGGTGGCCGGAGTGTGTGAGATGTCAGGCGTAGGGGCGGCTCGAGGTGGCTGTGACGATGGCGAGGCTTGATCGGAGAACCATCGAGCGTGGAGGCAGTTTTTGGCGGTGGCGTGCCCACGTTTTGGGTTCGAACTGGGTTCGATTTCGATGAAGTATGGTTTTGTGCCTGAGGAATTCAATAAGGTGACGTGTACGTTTGACCTTTCTGTTTCTGTTTTATTTAAATTTAAATTTCAAATCGTTCTAACACGCATAACTCTCACATACGAGGTCCCTTTCACGCGCGGTTTGTTTATATGGGTTCGTATTGAAATTCCGAACATTTTGGCGCTGGTTTGGGCAGATTCTGAGACTGTTGGAATTTTGAGTTTAAATTGGATTTAAATTCCATTTAAATTCAAAAGGTGAGTGTTTTAACCCACTCGCAACTTCTAAAATTTCTTATGTGTGTTAAATTTATTTTTGATAAGATTAGAAATTTATTTATATGATGTCCCGGAATTTTCAACAATACTTATTTGATAATTTCCATTTAAAATTTATTTTAAATATGTAATATTGATTTAATAATCTAGTTTAACCAAATGTTATATTTTCAAAACTAATAGTTAATCTAATTTAAAAAATGTTATCTTTTCAAAACTTAATAATAATAATTTAATTTGGAAATTTTTATTCTTTTCAAAAGTTAAAATATATATATATATATAATTGATAATAATCAATCTTTCTAAGCTAATAAAAATATTCTATTTATAATATATATATGTATATACATTGTGAAAAGGAAATTAGTTTCAATTTAAATTCAACAAAAATGTTTTCAAATTATAATATATATGTTTATATATATTTTGATATGAGGTTCTGTTTTAAAATTCAAATAATTTCTGAAGCTAACATTTAAAATGTTTCTATTTATAATGTATATATATTTATGTATATACATATTGTAAATAGAAAAGTATTAGATTAAACCTAAGTAGAAAATGTGTTTTCAAAATTTATAATATATGTATGAATATATGGTAATTTGAAAGATTTTGACTGAATTTAATATAAAAACTTTTCAATGGTTATTTAAATATTTGTCTTATATTTCAAAAACACTTAAAGAAAAATTTATTTTGTTAAAAGTATAATAGCTTAAAAATAGTATATTATTATAAAAGCTTAATTTGTTTTCTTTTAAATTGGTTTTTGAAAATAAATTTAGTTTATATATATGTGTATATATATATATATGATGTCAATGTTAGATATAATAACTTAAGTTTAAACTTTTGAATAAGATTTATATAAATGTTCATTTCTTTCTAATTTTCTTTTTTTAAACTTAGCTTTTGAAAATGTATTTTTAAAATATAAATAAATTAAACATAAAGATATAAATAAATTTCATAGTTTATATTAAACATAAGTATTTAGGAAAGCATTTGATTAAGATTTACATCATTTAAAGTAATTAATTTAGAAAGATAAAATTTACACTTGTAACATAAGAAATGAATTTAAAATGAGGTTTTACATTTGTCATTCACTTAAATGAATCAAAATACATTTGTAAGCTTATGGACAATGCAAGATAACAAGTGGCAAAATTTTTGTCCTAAAAGAAATTGAGTTTTTAAACTATTGTTAGAAAAAGAGAAAGCCTGCTACTCTTTTTATTTTCAGATCAAATCTTCTTTAGCTTTTTTTTCTCAAAACAATAAAAATAAAACAGAAAACAAAAGAAAAATTCAAAAATATAATCAATCTGAAGCCATTTACGACTTCGGATCCAAAATATTCAACCTGAAGAACATGCAATACTATATGAAGAATCTACTGCAAGATATTTAATAGCTAATTCAACAGCATTCAACCGGTAATGAAAGCAATTTGAAGCTATGAGCATCATCAAGTTTCAAAGTTCAACTGAGATCAAGCTAGCAGTTTTCAAAAATCAAACAATAGATTTTAAGATGCAAATCAATTTCAAAGTTCCTGGAAAACAAATTTGATGGTGTTATCTGTTCTTCTAGTTCTAGTGAGTAAACACCTTTTAAAAACAGTTTTAAACCCTTCATATGATTTTACTATGAGATGAATGTTATAGTAAACAAGGTATAAATGTTTGCATGCATGATTTGAATATGAATGCATATGTATATAGCAGTGTGACTGTGAATGTCTGAAGATATGCAAATTTTAAGCTCTGTTTTTAGTTCAAGTTCCAGATTTATAAAAAAATTCCTATCTTCCAAGTTGACCACTATTGATCCTTGATCATTGAAAGGAAATGGATTGTAACAGTGAAATCTTGTTATTAAAATAAATTTAAGTATTTATATTTAACAAAAATTCTGTAAATTTAAGATTTACTGTAAAATCAAAATTTAGCTAAAAATTCAATGTCAATAATTTGATCTCCAGATTTTAGAATTTGATTCGTGTGGGAGAATCATGAATTTTAAAGTAAATTTTGTAATTCTTAGTTGATTATGTGACGTGAATTCGAAAATGGTTCGAATTTGGGTCCTTGGTCGATTGACGTTGATCTGCGACAAAGGGGTGGTCGAGTTTCGGCGTGGAGGTGGCCGTGATGTCAAGGGACATAGAAAAAATCATGATGGATGTCATCGATGGCCGTGGTGGCCGTGTAGGGGCAATGTAGGGTTTTATTGCTTAGTTGGGTCGGTAGGGTTGCTGTGGATTTCTCATCGTCTATGGCGCATCGAGTTCGAGCGCATGGTAGAGGATCGCGATGTTGAAGTGCGAAGCTACTTTGGAAGTGAGGCCGTGGTTTCGGGTCATCGAGATCATTGACGATTGGCATTTTGGTAGTTCGACCTTATTTTTCCTGATGGGTGCTGAAGCTCGTTTTCGAATCAATGGAAGATTCGACGATTGTGGTGGCCGTAGGGGTCGTCTAGGTCAGTGTGGACTTGTAGGTGGCTGCAGTGATGATCACCATTGTCTAGTAACGTCATGCACGTGCACGAGGTAGATTCTGTGCATCTGGGTTGGTAGGTGAAGAAGAAGGTCTGGGCTCGGGTTTGTTATCGCGTTTTTGGGTGTGCAACTTGGAGTTTTTGAGGAGATGGGGCATGTTTTTGTCTCGTGTAGGTTTGGTTCTAGGATTTGAATCCTGACTCATTTTCAAACTGAAAGAGATTTAAAGTTAAACAAAATTTTAAAAGTATTTGTTTCCAGAATTCAAAGTACTGTCCGGATTTTAAACTATATAAATGAAGTTTCAAAAATTTGAAGACAAGTTGAATTTAAACAAAGTGTTTTACTAGTTTTATAATGAATGAATATTTGGCTTAGAGTATGGTGTTTAAAAAGAATTTTAGTTTTAAAATTTGTTTTTTTTTAAATTCAAACCTTTGTTTTAAAAAAATAGTTTTGGTTATTTTTTGCTTTGGTTTAATTATGAAATAAATCTCTATGTGTTTTCAAATAACATGTTATTGATGTAATTGAGATGTGATTAAGTTAAAAGTATTTAACTAGAATAAATTAAAGATGATGATTTTGTGTTAACTAAACACAAGCCTTTAAATTTAAATTTAATTTAAAATGGGAGATAAGAGTTTAATGTAATGTTTGGGTTACTTTAATTTAATCAAGTTTTATTTATAAAGGTAATTAAAATATAATTATTTAATTAACTTAAATAATTAATTTGGGTAATTAAATTAAGATAAATTAATTTATGTAGTTAATTAAGTAAAATTAATTGCTTAATTAAGGAATGATTAATTTAGGTTAATTAATTAAGAAATAATTAAGCAATAAGCAATTAAGAAGTTAATTACTTAATGTAAAGAAGAATTATTAAAGATAATTACTTAATAAAGTAATTTAAGATAATTAATCACTTAGTGTAATAATTAAGTTAATATGGTTAATTTTAATTGATTAATTAAATTTAATTAATTAAAAAAATTACTTAATGATGGGATTAAGTATAATTACTTAACGTAATTAAAGAGGTGTAATTACTTAGTGAAGTAATTAATGAATAATTACTGGATGGAATTAATTAAGGGAAATTACATGATGGATAGTAATTAAAGGATAATTACCTAAGGAAAGAAATTAAGTGATAATTACTCGGTGTAATTAAAGGATTAATTAGTGTAATTATTCAAGGAGTTAGTTTAATTAATGAAGTAATCAAGAGAAGTTAATTACTGATTGTGATTAATCAGGTTTGATTAGTAAATGTAATTAAGTTTATAATTAATTATTAAATGTAATTAAAAGAATAATTAATTTATGAAATAATTAGAGTGCCATTAATTAATGTAATTAATGAATAATTAATTGTTTAACTTGATTAATAAATGTGATTAATTATGAGATAATTAATCAATGAAGTGATTAAAGTAATAATTAATTAATGTAATTAATTAAAGATTAATGTAATTAATTATAGTTAATTAGTTGATTAAAAATTAATTAAGATTAATTAATGATTAAAGATTAATTTATTTGTGTATTTAATTTAAAGGCTAATTACATAGTGTAATTAAAGAATAATTAATCTAGGGTGATTAATTAAGAGTATGATTAAAGGATAATTAATCTATAATTAAAGATTAATTAATTGGAGTATGAAGTTGATTAAAGAGTGATTAATTAATTAATTGTAATTAATTAATGATTGTTTAAGCAGGATTAGTTATTTAATTCTCATGTAATTAATTTAGTTTAAGTTGATTAAATTAGTTATAAAAGGGTTAATGATTCCTGTTTGTGGATGATTGTTTGTAGAATATATGGATTGGTTGATATCTATTGGATGATATGCTGTGATATGCTATGATATGATATTTGATATATAATTGTTAAATGTGTGATATTTATCTGTGAATGATGCTGTGTGAATTCAATGTTTTTAATTGAATTAATTGTTCAAACTTAAATCACTTGGACATTAAGATGGCGTTTTGAATTCGGTGAGACCGGGATCGAGTTTCCAAATTTGAAATTCTGAAAACCACATCGATCCAAATAAACGTTAGGTCGTCAGTCTCAAGTGGAAGAGTGAATACTCGAGATGTAAGAACTATTTTCGCTAATACTCTTAGGGCGATTCCAATACGTGTTTAACGGGGGTAGTACTTTCAGATTCAAGATGAAGATTCAGGGTGCAAGGGCTATTGTCGTCAACACTGAGAGTGATTCCAAAATGAGTGTAGTGAGATAGTGCCTTCGGTTCCATTTGAACCCGGAATAAACTTGTATGGATTGAATGCTTTCAGAACATCGTCAGGTGGACGATGAGCATTCTAAGATAGATGTGTTCTATAAAGGTAATGGTAGCCTCAAGCCTCATCAACCGGGAATGGCTAAAACAGGGGAGGTGCAGCAAGGCTAAGTGGGTCGCACCTAAGTAGGATGAGATATACCCCTGTCTAGAGATTCCTTTTATTTCGGCTGTGTGGGCGGTTGACCATGACAACTGCCGGGGTTGTCTTGTTCGGGACTATCCAGTAAGGGATGGTTCGGCCTTCTGTTGCAGGGGATTTAGGGTGGATCCTTGGCACAGTGATCTAGGCCATGTACTGTGACGGGCTGTACCCTGGTAGCCCTGCCATAGATGGAAACCCATTTTTCCTACGTGCCCTTTACGGTTTTGACTGTATACCTATGTATGCTGGAATTTAATAAAGAGGCATTTCACTAGAAGGACAAACTTTGCAGTTCAATTAGTTTCTAGGACACACATCCACATGAATTAATTTTAAGACCAAAGTCAGTAGAATAATTACTTTTAAGGATAAATTCAAAAGTCCAATTACTTTTAAGGACATAATTTCATAGGTTTTTAGGCCTTAGAAACTAATTATTTTGCATTTTGTCCTTAAAAGTAATTATTTCAGTTGTGTGTCCTAGAAATTAATTGCACATGCTAAAGACGCCCTTGTGGCTAATTTCCACTTTAATAAGTGTAACAATTTTGGCTATTTCTGTATTTTACTTGAAAACCCTAGGCCCTATTATAATATCACTGGATTTCCTATCAAATGTTTTGGTTAGCGTAAGGTAAAAAATTATCCATGTTTATTTGTGGGAAGTCTTACGTGATACCTTTGTTTTTAAAGGATTTTCAAAGTTAAGCAACTATAACCCGTTTACTCACACCACACCCATGTCTGACCCAAGTGTTTATTTTCTTTTTTATTAAACTCTTGGGTACTCATATTATGTATAAGTAGTCGAGGGATTCAGTTTAGCTTTGACGAATTCGGGCGGAGATATGGAGCAGGAGGCTTCAGCGTGCAGATATATAGTGATTTTGCTGTGCTAGTGTTGTACTTATATCTTAGTTATGTACTTGAGTTGTAATAACTAGACAGGTGTTTATAACTGTCTAGTTTGTGTTGTATTAGTTGTATAACTTTGATATATATGATTCTATGTAATATTTTGTTTGATAAATATAAGTTATTCGTTCCACTGTGAGATGCTGATGTTTTTTGGTTCCTTTTCTGTCTTTTCTCTTTTCTATCCCTTTCTTTCTTCTTAATGATGCGTATTTATATGGAATGGAAGGCGGGTCGTTCCATTGTGGTATCAGAGCGCTAGGTTGAGTGAATACCTAAGCTTTGGAGTGGATTCTTTCTTGAGAGAGCGTACTTGTATTTATATATACACACACACACACACCCCCCTATCTGTTGGGTTACCTGTACGGGTTTTCCAATATAGTTCTAGAGGTAGGAGAGGTAGTGGTGTGTATAGCATGACTACCACTAGTGAAAGAAGTCTGAGTAATAGAGGTTGGAAGAATATCTGCCAGGGCAGTTTTGGGCATCTTGAGTAAGCTTGGCAGCTAAGTGTATGGATCTCACCAATCTCTGAAGGAAACCTTTTCAAGGTTCGGAGTCCATCTTTGGAGTATAAGTTTGGATTGCGCTCGTGTGAGCGGATTTTTCTAGAGTTTGGATCAGTCGGAGGTGTTAAAGCAAGTGATGGTATTCTGGTTACCATCGGAAGAAGTTCTGTCTATTTTGGAGTGGGAGACTCAATTCAGCAAGGTGTTTGTGCTTGGTTTAGAGCCCGAGTTTCTTGAGAGGTTTCTGCCTTCTCGAAGACTCTTTTGTGGAGTCGGTTGATATAGCTTTATGATTTGAGGAGCTTTAGTCTTTGGCAGCAGTGGTAGCTCGAAGGTGTTGAATGTGCTGCCAGTTTGGTCTCTTGGCTTAGCGGTATTTTAAAGGTGGAGTCCAGAAGCAGTTGAGTGGTCCGTTTCTTTGATGGTTCAAGAGTCTTTGTGACAGTAGGCCGGGCAAATGGTGAAGGCTTGTCCACTTCTTCTGGAAGATCAGCTGGATAAGATGTTTGTGGTTGAGGGTAGACCATCAGTTTCTTCTTTGAAGGGCTTAAGCTGTTCTGTTATGTAAGAGAGAACAGATTCTTTGGAATCTGAATTGGGTAGTATCGGAAAAGCGACTTGCAATGGTTCGAAAGTTCTCTTAGTAATCTTTGCTTTAGATTGAGACATCTCTAGAGGATATTGGAGCTATCGAAGTTCTTTGAGGTTTTTCGGTTATATTCGAAGAAGTCAAGGTTTGCATCCGCATCAGGAGATTGAGTTCTGTATCTACTTGCTTCTTGGGGCTCTACCGGTGGTTCAACCTAGTACGAGGAAGGTTTTTGTGAAGCAGTCGGGATTGATCAGATCTTGTTTTCTGGCTGGATTTTTGCTGTGGAGTTTGTGACCAAATCAGATAGGTCTCTATGCTTTTATGGAATTTGATGGACAATGTTTTCGGATAAGTTGATAAAGTCTGTGCTTGGGTTTATCAATAGTATTCTCATCTTCCTCTGATTCAAAGTTGTGCAGCGAAAGCTAGGTGGTAGCTGTTCTGAAATAGAAGCAACCTAGGATTCCTCGGAAGTTTGTGGTTGTTATGGATTAAAGGATTCTTACAGGAAGTTCTTTCGGGATCTAAAGGCTTGGTTGTCGAGAGCATCTGTTCTGTTTTCCGGATTAAAGAAGTAAGTTTGAGGTCTTTTGATGTTTATATAGTAGAGTTTGTGTTCTGGATTTCGACAGATCTCGAGAGAACCATCTTGTTGAGTAGAATCAGGAGATCATCTTATTCTCGATCCAGATTTGATTCTTGAGGCATCGTGAAGGTTTGGTTGATCAAGAAGGTTAAAGGCAGCCCAGGATCGGTAGAAGAGTGTGTAGATAAGAGACGAAGAGATTCGAAATTCGAAATCGGAGATTTAATTTAGATAAGTTTTCTCTGATCATAAGAGCGATAAGATTGGGTAAGACTGGAAGCTAGCTCAGAAGCGTAGTGGATCTTTCTGAATTCTCTTAAGGATAAGTGTTTGATCTACAGGATTGAATTGCATGTTCGGATGGTGGGATTCGTAAGGCATTTCACGTATCTCTAAGGGAGTACGTGTTTGATCTATCACTGCTTTTAGAACCAGTAGTTCTAGGGAGATTTGGAAGTTATACAGGACTTGTCTGTGGTCCGGTATCCTGTTCAAATTGTAGATCTAGATATGTAGGAGTTCTGGATCTGAGTGGTGTAGCTAGTTTAGATTCTATAGAGCGAGTATTCTGGTGTTTGTACCTGGGAAACTCTAGGAAATTCTGTCCAGAATTTTGACTGGATAGTTATGATTGTTAGTTTGAATTGGTTACTATGGTTGCTAGTATATGGTTGATAGCATATGTTCCTATTTTAAAATTAAAATCTGTATGGGATTATTAAATTATCTTTGCTTTTAATTTCGAGGATGAAATTCTTTTAAGGGGGAGAAATGTGATGTCTCGGAATTTTGAGCAATACTTGTTTGATAATTTCCATTTAAAATTATTTTAAATATGTAATATTGATTTAATAATCTAATTTAACCAAATGTTATATTTTCGAAACTAATAATTAATCTAATTTAACAAATGTTATCTTTTCAAAACTTAATAATAATAATTTAATTTGGAAATTTTTATTCTTTTGAAAAGTTAATATATAAATATAATTGATAATAATTAATCTTTCTAAGCTAATAAAAACATTCTATTTATAATATATATACACATTGTGAAAAGAAAATTGATTCCAATTTAAATTCAACAAAAATGTTTTCAATATGTTTATATATATTGTGACTTGAGGTTCTATTTTAAAATTCAAATAATTTCTAAAGCTAATATTTAAAATGTTTCTGTTTATAATGTATATATATTTGTGTATATATATTGTAAATAGAAAAGTCTTGGATTAAACTTAAGTAGAAAATGTGTTTTCAAAATTTATAATATATGTATGAATATATGGTAATTTGAAAGATTTTGACTGAATTTAATATAAAACCTTTTCAAAGGCTATTTAAATATTTGCCTAATATTTTCAAAAACACTTAGAGAAAAATTTATTTTGTTAAAGGAATAATAGCTTAAAAATAGTACATTGTTATAAAAGCTTAATTTGTTTTCCTTTAAATTGGTTTTTGAAAATAAATTTAGTTCGTATATATATATATATATATATATATATATATATATATGTATGTATGATATCAATGTTAGATATAATAACTTAGGTTTAAACTTTTGAATAAGATTTAAATAAATGTTCATTTCTTTTTAGTTTTCTTTCTTTAAACTTAACTTTTGAAAATGCATTTTTAAAATATAAATAAATTAAACATAAAGATATAAATACATTTCATAGTTTATATTAAACATAAGTATTTAGGAAAACATTTAATTAAGATTTAAATCATTTAAAGTAATTAATTTAAAAAGATAAAATTTACACTTGTAACATAAGAAATGAATTTAAAATGAGGTTTTACAGCTGTCATTCACTTAAATGAATCAAAATACATTTGTAAACTTATGGACGAGCAAGATAACAAGTGGCAAAATTTTTGTCTTAAAGGAAATTGAGTTTTTAAACTAATGTTAGAAAAAGAGAAAGCCTGCTACTCTTTTTATTTTCAGATCAAATCTTCTTTAACTTTCTTCGTCTCAAAAAAACTAAAAATAAAACAGAAAGCAAAAGCAAAATTCAAAACTGTAATCAAATCTGAAGCCATTTACAACTTCAGATCCAAAATATTCAATCTGAAGAACATGCAATACTATATGAAGAATCTACTACAAGATATTTAACAGCAAATTCAACAGCAAGTTTTCAACCAGTAATGAAAAAAATTTAAAGCTATGAGCATCATCAAGTTTCAAAGTTCAACTGAGATCAGGCTAGAAGTTTTCAAAAATCAAACAACAGATTTTAAGATGCAAATCAATTTCAAAGTTCCTGGAAAACAAATTTGATGGTGTTCTCTGTTCTTCTAGTTCTGGTGAGTAAACACCTTTCAAAAACAGTTTTAAATCCTTCATATGATTTTTCTGTGAGATGAATGTTATAGTAAACATGGTATAAATGTTTGCATGCATGATTTGAATATGAATGCATATGTATATAGTGGGGTGACTGTGAATGTTTGTAGATATGCAAATTTTAAGCTCTGTTTTTGGTTCATGTTCCAGATTTATAAAAAAATTCCTATCTTCCAAGTTAATCACTATTGATCCTTGATCATTGAAAGGAAATGGATTGTAACAGTGAAATCTTGTTATTAAAAATAAATTTAAGTATTTATATTTAACAAAAATTCTGTAAATTTAAGATTTACTATAAAATTAAAATTTAGTTAAAAATTCAATGTCAATAATTTAATCTCTGGATTTTAGAATTTGATTCGTGTGGGTGAATCATGAATTTTAAAGTAAATTTTGTAATTTTTAATTGAGTATGTGACGTGAATTCGAAAAAGGTTCGAATTTGGATCCTTGGTCGATTGACGTTGATCTACGACAAAGGGGTGGTCGAGTTTCGGCATGGAGGTGGCCATTGTGTCAGGGCATACGAGAAAAATGGTGATGG
The DNA here is from genome assembly GCA_030765085.1 of Allium cepa. Classification (NCBI taxonomy): domain Eukaryota; kingdom Viridiplantae; phylum Streptophyta; class Magnoliopsida; order Asparagales; family Amaryllidaceae; genus Allium; species Allium cepa. The sequence continues at coordinate 437,103,782 of CM060935.1, read as the reverse complement.
ATGTCATCAATGGCCGTGGTGGTCGTGTAGGGTTTTATTGCTCAGTTGGGTCGGCAGGGTTGCTGTAGATTTCTCGGCGTCTATGGCGCATCGAGTTCAAGCGCATAGTGGGGATCGCGATGTTCAAGTGCGAAGCTGCTCTGGAAGTGAGGCCGTGGTTTTCGGTCATCGAGATCATCGACGATTGGCCTTCTTGTAGTTCGAACTTATTTTTCCTGATGGGTGCTGAAGCTCGTTTTCGAATCAATGGAAGATTCGCCGATTGAGGCGGCCGTAGGGGTCGTCGAGGTCAGTGTGGACTTGTAGGTTGCTGTAGTGATGATCGGTGTTGTCTAGTAACGTCATGCACGTGCACGAGGTAGATCTGTGCATCTGGGTTGGTTGTTGAAGAAGAAGGTCTGGGCTCGGGTTTGTTAACGTTTTTTGGGTGTGCGACTCGGAGTTTTTGAGGAGATAGGGCATGTTTTTGTCGCGTGTAGGTTTGGTTCTAGGATTTGAATCCTGACTCGTTTTCAGACTGAAAGAGATTTAAAGTTAAATAAAATTTGAATAGGGTTTGTTTCCAGAATTCAAAGTACTATCCGGATTTTAAACTATTTAAATGAATTTTCAAAAATTTGAAGAAAAGCTGAATTTTAAACAAAGTGTTTTACTAGTTTTATAATGAATGAATATTTGACTTAGAGTATGATGTTCAAAAAGAATTTTAGTTTTAAAATTTGGATTTTTTTTAAATTCAAACCTTTGTTTTAAAAAAATAGTTTTGATTATAAATTTTTGCTTTAGTTAAATTATGAAATAAATCTCTATATGTTTCCAAATAACATGTTATTGATGTAATTGAGATGTGATTAAGGTAAAAGTATTTAACTTGAATAAATTAAAGATGATGATTTTGTGTTAACTGAACACAAGCTTTTAAATTTAAATTTAATTTAAAATGGGAGATAAGAGTTTAATGTAATGTTTGGGTTACTTTAATTTAATCAAGTTTTATTTATAAAGGTAATTAAAGTATAATTATTTAATTAATTTAAATAATTAATTTGGGTAACTAAATTAAGATAAATTAATTTATGTAGTTAATTAAGTAAAATTAATTACTTAATTAAGGATTGATTAATTTAGGTTAATTAATTAAGAAATAATTAAGTAATAAGTAATTAAGAAGTTAATTACTTAATGTTAAGAAGAATTATTAAAGATAATTACTTAATGAAGTAATTTAAGATAATTAATCACTTAGTGTAATTAATTTAGTTAATATGGTTAATTTTAATTAATTAATTAAATTTAATTAATTAAAAAAATTACTTAATGATGGGATTAAGTATAATTACTTAATGTAATTAAAGAGGTGTAATAACTTAGTGAAGTAATTAATGAATAACTACATGATGTAATTAATTAAGGGAAATTACATGATGGATAGTAATTAAAGGATAATTACTTAAGGAAAGTAATTAAGTGATAATTACTCAGTGTAATTAAAGGAGTAATTAATGAATTATTCAAGGAGTTGTTTTAATTAATGAAGTAATTAAGAGAAGTTAATTACTGATTGTGATTAATCAGGTTTGATTAATAAATGTAATTAATTTTATAATTAATTATTAAATGTAATTAAAAGAATAATTAATTTATGCAGTAATTAGAGTGTCATTAATTAATGTAATTAATGAATAATTAATTGTTCAAATTGATTAATAAATGTGATTAATTATGAGATAATTAATCAATGAAGTGATTAAAGTAATAATTAATTAATGTAATTAATTAAACATTAATGTAATTAATTATAGTTAATTAAAGATTAATTAATTTGTGTATTTAATTTAAAGGCTAATTACTTAGTGCAATCAAAGAATAATTAATCTAGGGTGATTAACTAAGAGTATGATTGAAGGATAATTAATATATAATTAAAGATTAATTAATTGGATTATGAAGGTGATTAAAGAGTGATTAATTAATTAATTGTAATTAATTAATGATTGTTTAAACAGGATTAGTTGTTTAATTCTCAAGTAATTAATTTAAGTTGATTAAATTAATTATAAAAGGGTTAATGAATCCTGTTTGTGGATGATTGTTTGTAGAATATATGGATTGCTTGATATCTATTGGATGATATGCTGTGATATGATATTTGATATATCAGTGATAAATGTGTGATATTTATCCGTGAATGATGCTGTGTGAATTCGATGTTTTTAATTGAATTAATTGTTCAAACTTAAATCACTTGGACATTAAGATGGCATTTTGGATTCGGTGAGACCGGGATCAGGTTTCCAAATTTGGAATTTCGAAAACCACATCGATCCAAATTAAACGTTAGGTCGTGAATCTCAAGTGGAAGAGACTCGAGGTGTAAGGACTATTGTCGTTAACACTTTTAGGGTGATTCCAATACGAGTTTAACGGGGGTAGTACTTTCAGTTTCGAGATGAAGATTTAGAGTGCAAGGGCTATTGTCATTAACTCTGAGGGTGATTCCAAAATGAGTGTAGCGAGATAGTGCCTTCGGTTTCGTTCGAACCCGGAACGAACTTGTATGGATTGAATGCTTTCAAAACATCGTAAGGTGGACGATGAGCATTCTAAGATTGATGTGTTCTATAAAGGTAATCATAACCACAAGCCTCATCAACCGAGAATGGCTAAAACAGGGGTGGTGCAGCAAGGCTAAGTGGGTAGCACCCAAGTAGGACGAGATATACCCCTGTCTAGAGGTTCATTTTGTTTCAGCTGTGTGGGCGGTTGATCATGACAACTGCCGGGGTTGTCTTGTTCGGGACTATCCAGTAAGGGATGGTTCCGGCCTTCTGTTGCAGGGGATTTAGGATGGATCCTCGGTACGGTGATCTGGGCCACGTACTGTGATGGGCGGTACCCCAGTAGCCCTGCCACTGATGGAAACCCTTTTTTCATACGTGGCCTTTACAATTTTTGATTGTATACCTATGTATGTTGGAATTTAATAAATGCAACAATTTTGGCTATTTCTGTATTTTACTTGAAAACCCTAGACCCTATTATAATATCACTGGATTTCCTGTCATATGTTTTGGTTAGCGTAAGGTAAAAACTTATCCATGTTTATTTGTGGGAAGTCTTACGTGATGCCTTTGTTTTTAAAGGATTTTCAAAGTTAAGCAACTTTAACCAGTTTACTCACACTAGACCCATGTCTAACCCAAGTGTTTATTTTCTGTTTTATTAAACTCTTGGGTACTCATATTATGTATGAGTAGTCGAGGGATTCATGTTAGCTTTGAATAGTTCGGGAGGAGATATGGAGTATGAGGCATCAGCGTGTAGATATATAGTGTTTTTGTTGTGCTAGTGTTGTACTTAAATCTTGGTGATGTACTTGAGTTGCAATAACTAGATAGGTTGTAACAACCCGCATATTTATCGATTTTACGTTTAAATATTTTATTTAAATATTTTGTCGTTAATCGGATATTGGTCCGAAAAGCTACTTTTTGCAAACGGTCAAATTAGGACTCGAGACCGCTTCCATTGAGTTCGAAATGTCGTTTACAACTTTTTTAAGTATAAACATTGATAGGTTTGGAGTTAGTGGAATTTCACTAACTTTTCCCGCTTTGGACTTTGGGTTAGCTTAGCCATTATAACTCAAGCCCAACCCCCTCCTTCTCTTCACTCTTCATAAATTCCTACCAACTCAAGCTTTTGCATTAATGGTGAGTGGAAAAAGAAATTAAAACTCCCAAAGCTAAGTCTTCATTGCTAATCCAACATCAACTCCAAAACTCAAGTGAAGACATTGATTCAAGCTAGTGGTTGATCTTTGCATAGCATTTCAAGCTTCATCTTCATCCATTTTAGTGAAAAGGTGAGATTTTTATCTCACAAATCTAGCCTATAACTATCTTGGACTGTTGGGAATGAATCCCTATCATGTTTGCATGTACATTTGCATTTGGTTTGGATTGGATTGGCGAAAAACCCCAAATTTTAGTGTTTTTAGTAAAAAAACTGCACTTAGGTCGTTCTGCCTATGCTAGGTCGTTCGCGTGGAAAAGTCTCGGCCTCAAAATAGCTCGTTTCCGACCTTAAAATGGCCTACAACTTTAGGTCGCTCGACACTCGGAATTAGGTCGTAGGTCGTTTGGTTTTAGGTCGCTAGGTTGTTGGGCTTTAGGTCGAATGGACCTTAGGTCGTAGGTCGTATAGACGTTAGGTCGTAGGTCGTTCTGGCCATTTCTAACGTCTTCAGAGTTAGGTCGTATGGACCTTAGGTCGCTAGGTTGTATGGCTTTAGGTCGCTAGGTCGTATGACCTTAGGTCGTTAGGTCCTATGGCATTTTAGGTCGTGTGATCTTCTTACCTGTTAGGTCGTTGAACCTTTAGCTCGTAGGTCGCTAGGCCTTATCTCCTTAGGTCGCGTGACCCATCTTCTTTAAACCATTATGTCGCTAGACCACGTTTCCAGTTAGGTCGCAAGACCTTGTAAACCGTTAGGTCGCGTGACCTATATTCCGTAGGTCGTTAACCCACTTAAGTCGCTGTCCCTCATAGGTCGCGTTTCCTGCTTAGGTCGCTAGGTCGCGTGCCTTTAGGTCGCATTCCTTTATTAGGTCGCGTGTCTCTGTCAGGTCGTTGACCTCTTTAACTCGCATGGCCTAACCCGTAGGTCGTTGGACCTCGATTCTATTTAAGTCGCTGCTTCTTATAGGTCGCTCTGCCCCTTATTTTCTTTAGGTCGTCTGAGTGTTAGTTCGCGAACCCATTTTAGGTCGCATGACCTTTACCATTTAGGTCGCTAGATCACCAGGTCGTGCCCCTTTAATCACAAGGTCGTACCGTTTTTGGACAGGGAGCTGCCCCCTGGACCCCCGCGACCTGACCGGCCAGGTCGAACCCCGTAGCAGGGCCGTTGCCCCCGCACCCCCACCTTGGGGGGTTGCCACCCCCCCTCCGTAGGGGATCTTATCTGAAAAACATTCAACAGAACTTGCTTTGTTGAGATGCTAAGTTGACCATTCTTCGAGACAATCTATCTTGGGCTTCTCGGTCGATTTTATGGATTTTTGAATATCTATTTTGATGGATTCTTTATCGGTTTCTTTGGATTTTATTCACGTCTTCGAATGTGAATTTTTATGATTGATTATTTCTACAATCACTTCTATGATTTGTCACTTTAAAATATAAAGGTTTTCAATACTAGTAGTAAATATCAAAACTCTTTCATCAAAACAATTTTAACTCTATTCTACTACAAAGCTTTTCCCTTAACCGTTTTCCAATCTATTAGTATATACAAACCTTTACCTCACTCGTATGAGAAATCTAATTAAACGACTTAGTAAAACAAGTGGTATGAAACGCCAGCGTTTACTTCATTGGTTAATTCTTGGACTTGTGCGATTGAATCTTTTGTGACAATTTTCTAGTGAAGATCTACAGTTTGTTCGTAAATATTTGAGTTAAGCAAGTGGTTATGGGACATGAATCTAAACTTTTGTATTTACTAACTTAGTGTAATTGACACTTCTTGATGATCATGACGATCATTTTTGTGTTTTAGACTAGCAACTGTGCGATGTCTCTTTGTCTGCGAGGGAGACTAGACCCCGCTCTTGTGATGTTTCGCCATCGCATTTGTGTGATGTTTCGCCATCACATATGTGGGGTAGCGCCCCACGGTCTTTGGGCCATTCGTGTGTCAAAATTAATGGCTTGCAACCATGAGATAGCGTCTCGCTTTGTGTTACACGTGTAGGTGAGTTTTCATACTCCCATTTTGTGAGTTTTCATGCTCCTATATTATGATTTCTGGATTTCTTGTGTAGTCATCTGGAATTTGTGCTTCACCTATTTTCATGACTTTCATTGTTATGATTTTCCAGCTTTTATGTTTAGGTGAATTTGGATCTTTTAGAAGATTCTTTTGATATTGTTTGGTCTCTTGATGATCTTCATTTACATGCTTATCATAGTATGTCTTTATGGTTACTATATGTTCTTGCCATATCTATTGTTTATATCATGTTATCTGATATTTATAGCTAGACTGATCCGTTTATTATTTTCTTATAAATAATACTTGGGTCAGACCGAGATGTTACAGGTGCTTCTGCTTGACTTCTCCCCCAGGGATTTACTACTCTGACTTTTGGCTGACCATTTAGATTAGCAGTTTTTGTCGTTTACACTTGAGATATAGACTCATAGTTTTATTCTTTTGTATAGCACGTGTTGCTATTCTTTTGTATTATTGTGGATCTTTTTGACCACTACTCTGATGTACACTTTCATGTGTTAGTTATATATTCATATCTTCTTCCGCCTTTGTGATACTATGTTTGTTTCCGAAGATTATTTATAGCCACCATGTGATAAGAAATCACGTGGATGGTCGCTCCTCAACAGCCTTATTCTCCGTGCTAGTTGACAGCACTACACCGTAGTGTTCTTGGCTAGCGTGGGTATAGAGGTGGGGCGTCACAGCTTGGTATCAGAGCCAAACTTCGGAACAATGTAGAGTAACTTAACAAGGATCATCGTCCTAAGTCCAGCTTAGGAGTCGTACCTTAGGATTAATTCGAGTCTTCGTACCGATTCATCCTATTTTTATTATGATTCCTTGTTTCACTTATCAAGATTGCTTGATATATCTTTTAGTGAATAACCTTTTTCTTCTCCTCCTTTCTTAAGGAAGAAAAATGGTTAGAGCTGGACGTCCCCGTGCCGGTCAATCTACTACACCTCCCCAAGATGGAGTTTTTATGACTACCCAGCAATTTCTTGACCTTGTCACGAATGCTCAAGCAGGTGGTTCTAATCCGAAACCTACTCACCCTAAATCTGGATTTGCACGTTTGTGAAATGATTACACCAACTTGGGTGGGAAGCAATTTAAAGGCACTGAAACTATCATCGAGGTCCAAGCTTGGCTCAGAATGTGCGATAGAATCTTCTCTCGCATGAACCTCACTGACCTCCATCGAGTCCAGGTGGCTTCCAGTATGCTTCAAGGAAGAGCATTGGATTGGTATGAGCTGTTAATCTCAGAAATTGATGAAGCGGATCTCTCCTGGGAGCACTTCCGGGAACGCTTCGAATCGAAATTTATGCCCGAGGCTGAAAAGGTAACTTTGGCTCGGAGATTTATTGACCTTGTTCAAGGTCAGTCTTCTGTGGCGGACTACGTTGCATCATTCGAATCCCTTTCCAAATATGGGGTCGAATATATAAATACTCCACTGAAGAAGAACCAGAGGTTCATTTATGGCTTAAATAAGAATCTTAAGAAGCCACTACTCCTGAAACTAGAAGTTACATTTGATCAACACGTCGATATCGCTCTTCGTCTTGAAGAGGCCGATAGAGAGAGTGATGTTGAAGTGGTTGGCGCTAAACCAAACTTCAACAACAAAAAGGGTAACCAAGCAACTTCGGCTGCAAAGACACCTTCCTCTAGTAGCGGGCAATGCTATAACTGTGGTTCTAAGGACCATTTTGCAAACAAGTGTTCGAAGCCCAAAAGTTGTCGCTATTGCAAGAGCTCGGAACATTATATACATATGTGCCCCACACTAAAAGGCAGGAAAGAGGGAAGGTTAAACGTGGCTTAAGCCCCTGGCAACACATCTCGTGGCCAAGGTATTTCTCATTCCATTCTTGATGGTATTATTTTATTTCATGATCAACCTATTAGAGTTCTCTTTGATATGGGTGCATCCCATTCTTTTATATCAAAGGAACTGGTAGACACTATTTCCTTAAGTGTTACTGCATTAATGACTTCTTCGAAAATTGCGAATCCTGTTGGTGGATCCGCAACTCTTAGTTTTCTTTGTAAAGATGTGGAGATTATTTTATGTGATTTTTCTTTCCTAGCCGATTTGCATGTCATGCGTTACTTAGGCTTTGGAATAATTTTGGGAATGGATTGGCTTAACCGTTATCAAGCGCATATCCTACGTCCTGAGCGGACTATTCATCTCCGACATCCACTATCTGTTAATCAGATTTCTGTTAATCTTAAAGATTCAGAATCCTGTTTGATTGCATCCTTATATTCTTTAAATCCTCGTGATGATGATGATGACGATGACGATGATATTATTTCTCGTATCCACGTTGTTTGTGAATTTTCCGACATATTCGAGCCCGTTGTAGGTCTACCACCTAAGCGAGCAATTGAGTTCAAAATTAACCTTCTTCCTGGAGCTCAACCTATTACTCGTCCTCCTTATCGCATGTCTAATAAGGAAAATGAATAGATGCGCAAATAATTATCTGAATTGGAGATGAAGCAATTTATTGGCTCTAGTTCCTCTCCTTGGGGAGCTTCGGCTATTTTCGTAAAGAAATCCGATGGTACTCTTAGGCTCTGCGTTGATTATCGCAGGCTTAACGATCTTACTATTAAAAATAAATATCCTTTACCTCGGATTGATGATCTATTCGATTAGCTTAGTGGTGTTAAGGTCTTTTCACAATTGGACTTGGTTACCGGTTTCCATCAGCTTCGTATCGCAGAGGATAGCATTCCTTTGACATCATTCCGTACTCGATATGGATCTTATGAATGGCTTGTTATGCCATTTGGGTTAACGAATGCTCCAGCTTATTTCGTTGACCTCATGAATCGAGTTTTCAAAGATTTCCTCGATCGGTTTGTTCTCATCTTCATTGATGATATCCATGTGTATTCTAAAACCGAGGAGGAGCATGAAAAGCACCTTCGGATTGTATTGGAAACTCTTAGGAGTAATCAATTAAAGGCGAAATTTTCTAAATGCCACTTTTGGCAATCTCATGTGAAGTTTCTCGGTCATATTATTTTCGAATCCGGAATTTCCGTGGATCCTTCAAAGATTGAAGCGATTCAAGATTGGAAGAGACCGGAGAGTGTGACAGAGATTCGTAGTTTTCTCGGATTGGTGGGTTATTACCGTCGTTTCATTAAAGACTTTTCTAAGACTGTCGTGCCTCTTACTGGCTTGACTAAGAAGGGAGTTAAATACATTTTGTCGGACAAATGTGAAGCCTCTTTTCAGAAATTGAAAGAACTCCTTTCCGATGCTCCTATTCTTGTTATTCCCGATGGGAATCAAGATTTTGTTGTTTATACGGATGCTAGTCGCATTGGTTTGGGTGCCGTTCTTATGCAAAAAGAACGTGTTATTGCTTATGCTTCTAGGCAATTGAAGCCGACCGAGACTAGATATGCCACACATGATTTAGAACTCGCGGCTATTGTTTTCGCCCTTCGAATTTGGCGTCATTATCTATTGGGAGAGAAATTTATTCTTTACACGGATCATAAGCCTTTGAAATATTTATTTTCTCAAAAGGAACTTAATTTGCGTCAACAGCGTTAGCTCGAGTTCCTTGCACCTTATGATCTTGATATTCTTTATACTCCCGGTAAGGGTAATCGTGTCGCCGATGCTCTTAGCCGTAAACAACAAGCAGTTGTTTCTATGATGATATCTGAATGGAACGATCTCGAGATTTTATCTACTTGTGAGATTCGAGAGCGCGTATCCGATTTATGCTCATCACTTGTTTTATGTATCCTTGAGCTCATCCTTCTCTTTTAGACTGCATTCTTGAAGCTCAAGGGCTAGATCCTGAATTGGCTCTTCTTGGCCAAAATGTTAAGGATAAAATTGATATTGAAGGTTTGAAAGACTTTGATATTGATTCTCGTGGCGGCATTCGAAAATTTGGTAGACTTATCGTACCAAATATTGGTGATCTTCGTAAAGATATTTTAGGAGATTCTCATCGTTCTAAATTCACCATTCATCCCGGTAGTAGTAAAATGTAAGCTGATATGAAGCGACTTTATTATTGGGAGGGAATGAAATCTGATATTGCTAACTTTGTTAAGTGTTGCATGACTTGCCAACTTGTCAAGGCCGAACATCAAAGGCCTGGTGGGTTATTGCAACCTTTAGAAATCCCAATTTTGAAGTGGGACCAAATTTTCATGGATTTTATAGATGGCCTTCCCCGTTCTCGTTCGGGTCATGATAGCTTATGGGTGATCGTTGATAGACTTACTAAATCCGCCCATTTTATTCCCGTTCGGTCTAACCGAACCATTCCTCTTTTGGCCAAACTCTTTGTCAAAGAAATTGTTAAATTGCATGGAGTTCCTACTTCTATTGTTAGCGATCGAGATCCATTGTTTACTAGTGGATTTTGGAAGAGTCTTCAAAAAGCTTTAGGAACGAAACTTAATTTTAGCACTGCTTATCACCCCCAGTCCGATGGACAAACCGAGCGTGTGAATCAAACTCTTGAAGATCTTCTTCGTGCTTGTGTGCTCGATTTTGGTGGAAGTTGGGAAGATCATATTTCACTTGTTGAATTTTCCTATAATAATATCTTCCAATCTAGTATTGGTATGGCACCTTTCGAGGCACTCTATGGAAGGCCATGCCGATCTCCTTCTTGTTGGCTTGAGGCCGATGGGAAGCTGGTTTTAGGTCCAGACTTTATTCGTGATTGCACAGAGAAGATTGAACTTATTCGACATAGGATGAAAGAAGCCCAGAGTAGACAAAAATCCTATGCCGATAATCGAAGAAGGAAATTAGAATTTTCTGTTGGAGATCTTGTTCTTATTCGTGTTTCACCTATGAAAGGTGTTGTACATTTCAGTCGGTCGGGAAAGTTAGCGCCTCGATATATTGGGCCATTTCCTATCAATGAACGTATTGGTTCCATGGCTTATCGCCTTTCATTACCGGCTCAGTTTTCTGCCATGCATGACGTGTTTCACGTTTCTCAATTACGGAAATGCCTTCGAGATTCCGATTCTATTCTTGAGCATGGTATTGTGGAAGAAATTGAAGTTTCGCCAAATTTAACTTATGAGCAGCAACCTATTCGAATTATTACTTCGGAGGTCAAGCGACTTCGAAATAAAGATGTTCCGCTTGTGAAGGTTCAATGGTCCTCAAATCCTAAGAATTGCTCTTGGGAATCCAGAGAATTCATCGAGCGAACACATCCGGACTTGCTTACTCCTGGTCTTTGAGGTGAACCTCCTATTTCAAATTTCTTTTGTGTTAATATGCTTCTATGGTTGTTACTTGTTATTTCCATCTTATATATTGCGAGGACGCAATTTCTTTAAGGAGGGGAGTCTGTAACAACCCGCATATTTATCGATTTTATATTTAAATATTTTATTTAAATATTTTATCGTTAATCGGATATTGGTCCGAAAAGCTACTTTTTGCAAACGGTCAAATTAGGACTCGAGACCGCTTCCATTGAGTTCGAAATGCCGTTTATAACTTTTTTAAGTATAAACATTGATAGGTTTGGAGTTAGTGGAATTTCACTAACTTTTTCCGCTTTGGACTTTGGGTTAGCTTAGCCATTATAACTCAAGCCCAACCCCCTCCTTCTCTTCACTCTTCATAAATTCCTACCAACTCAAGCTTTTGCATTAATGGTGAGTGGAAAGAGAAATTAAAACTCCAAAAGCTAAGTCTTCATTGCTAATCCAACATCAACTCCAAAACTCAAGTGAAGACATTGACTCAAGCTAGTGGTTGATCCTTGCATAGCATTTCAAGCTTCATCTTCATCCATTTTGGTGAAAAGGTGAGATTTTTATCTCACAAATCTAGCCTATAACTATCTTGGACTGTTGGGAATGAATCCCTATCATGTTTGCATGTACATTTGCATTTGGTTTGGATTGGATTGGCGAAAAACCCCAAATTTTAGTGTTTTTGGTAAAAAACTGCACTTAGGTCGTTCTGCCTATGCTAGGTCGTTCGCGTGGAAAAGTCTCAGCCTCAAAATAGCTCGTTTCCGACCTTAAAATGGCCTACAACGTTAGGTCGCTCGGCACTCGGAATTAGGTCGTAGGTCGTTTGGTTTTAGGTCACTAGGTCGCTGGGCTTTAGGTCGAATGGACCTTAGGTCGTAGGTCGTATGGACCTTAGGTCGTAGGTCGTTCTGGCCATTTCTAACGTCTTCGGAGTTAGGTCGTATGGGCCTTAGGTCGCTAGGTCGTATGGCTTTAGGTCGCTAGGTCGTATGACCTTAGGTCGTTAGGTCCTATGGCATTTTAGGTCGTGTGGTCTTCTTACCTGTTAGATCGTTGAACCTTTAGCTCGTAGGTCGCTAGGCCTTATCTCCTTAGGTCGCATGACCCATCTTCTTTAAACCATTAGGTCGCTAGACCACGTTTCCAGTTAGGTCGCAAGACCTTGTAAACCGTTAGGTCGCGTGACCTATATTCCGTAGGTCGTTGACCCACTTAAGTCGCTGTCCCTCATAGGTCGCGTTTCCTTCTTAGGTCGCTAGGTCGCGTGCCTTTAGGTCGCATTCCTTTATTAGGTCGCGTGTCTCTGTCAGGTCGTTGACCTCTTTAACTCGCATGACCTAACCCGTAGGTCGTTGGACCTCGATTCTTTTTAAGTCACTGCTTCTTATAGGTCGCTCGGCCCCTTATTTTCTTTAGGTCGTTTGAGTGTTAGGTCGCGAACCCATTTTAGGTCGCATGACCTTTACCCTTTAGGTCGCTGGACCACTAGGTCGTGCCCCTTTAATCACTAGGTCGTACCGTTTTTGAACGGGGCGCTGCCCCCTGGACCCCCGCGACCTGACCGGGCAGGTCGAACCCCGTAGCAGGGGCGTTGCCTCCGCACCCCTACCTTGGGGGGTTGCCACCCCCCCTCCGTAGGGGATCTTATCTGAAAAACATTCAACAGAACTTGCTTTGTTGAGATGCTAAGTTGACCATTCTTCGAGACAAACTATCTTGGGCTTCTCGATCGATTTTATGGATTTTTGAATATCTATTTCGATGGATTCTTTATCGGTTTCTTTGTATTTTATTCACGTCTTCGAATGTGAATTTTTATGATTGATTATTTCTACAATCACTTCTATGATTTGTCACTTTAAAATATAAAGGTTTTCAAAACTAGTAGTAAATATCAAAAATCTTTCATCAAAACAATTTTAACTCTATTCTACTACAAAGCTTTTTCCTTAAACCGTTTTCCAATCTATTAGTATATACAAACCTTTACCTCACTCGTATGAGAAATCTAATTAAACGACTTAGTAAAACAAGTGGTATGAAACGCCTGCGTTTACTTCGTTGGTTAATTCTTGGACTTGTGCGATTGAATCTTTTGTGACAATTTTCTAGTGAAGATCTACAGTTTGTTCGTAAATATTTGAGTTAAGCAAGTGGTTATGGGACATGAAGCTAAACTTTTATATTTACCAATTTAGTGTAATTGACACTTCTTGATGATCATGACGATCATTTTTGTGTTTTAGACTAGCAACTGTGCGATGTCTCTTTGTCTGCGAGGGAGACTAGACCCCGCTCTTGTGATGTTTCGCCATCGCATTTGTGTGATGTTTTGCCATCACATATGTGGGGTAGCGCCCCACGGTCTTCGGGCCATTCGTGTGTCAAAATTAATGGCTTACAACCATGAGATAGCGTCTCGCTTTGTGTTACACGTGTAGGTGAGTTTTCATACTCCCATTTTGTGAGTTTTCATGCTCCTATATTATGATTTCTGGATTCTTGTGTAGTCATCTGGAATTTGTGCTTCACCTATTTTCATGACTTTCATTGTTATGATTTTCCATCTTTTATGTTTAGGTGAAATTGGATCTTTTAGAAGATTCTTTTGATATTGTTTGATCTCTTGATGATCTTCATTTACATGCTTATCATAGTATGTCTTTATGGTTACTATATGTTCTTGCCATATCTATTGTTTATATCATGTTATCTGATATTTATAGCTAGACTGATCCGTTTATTATTTTCTTACAAATAATACTTGGGTCAGACCGAGATGTTACAGGTGCTTCTGCTTGACTTCTCCCCCAGGGATTTACTACTATGACCTTTGGCTGACCATTTAGTTTACCAGTTTTTGTCGTTTACACTTGAGATATAGACTCATATTTGTATTCTTTTGTATAGCACGTGTTGCTATTCTTTGTATTATTGTGGATCTTTTTGACCACTACTCTAATGTACACTTTCATGTGTTAGTTATATATTCATATCTTCTTCCGCCTTTGTGATATGGATGTCTGTGACTGAATTGTGTTATGCTTATTTCTATATTTGTTTTCGAAGATTATTTATAGCCACCGTGTGATAAGAAATCACATGGATGGTCGCTCCTCAACAGCCTTATTCTCCGTGCTAGTTGACAGCAGTACACCGTAGTGTTCTTGGCTGGCGTGGGTATAGAGATGGGGTGTCACATAGGTGTTTATAATTGTCTAATTTGTGTTGTATTAGCTGTATAACTCTGATATATATGATACTATGTATTATATTTATTTGATAAATATAATTTATTCGTTCTGCTGTGAGATTTTGTTGTTGTTTGCTTCTTTCTTTTCTGTCTTTTCTTTTTTCTATCCCTTTCTTTCTTCTTAATGATGCGTCTTTCTTTGGAATAGAAGGCACGTCATTCCAATTTATGACTGTTTGGCATATTTTTATTCATCATCTCAGTTAAATTGAATTTATTGAATTAAATTGTTATTTAAGTTATTATTACATATACACTGCCAGTTAAATAGTTATTTAATTTATTATTGAATATAAACTGCCAGTAAATGCCTGTTATTCATTTTCTGATTATATATTGTTTGATTTGGATGATGATTGTGATAAATGGTTGATGATTGATATTGGATGAATGGATATTGTATTATATATTATTATAAACTGCAAGTTGTTATGCATTTTTATTTCATTCGGGATTGCGGTTTGAAATGATATATAACCGTATTTTTATTTTAAATTACGGATTGAAATGATAAATATCTGTATCACTTGACCATAGGGTAGAAAATTATATATAGACACGGTGGTCTATATATATAAATATTTTGAAATAATTTTCTATGGTTTTGTAAAGAAATATATGGTTTTATGAGCTATTGATTTGGATATTTTATAAATATTATTTTATATATATAGTTAAATTCTTGGTTTTAAGCTATGTATAAAATTGGTTTAAAGTATAAAATAAATTTAATAAAAAAGTTGATATATTTTAAGATATAATATGGTTAATATTTATTTAAATTATATTTATAGAATTTATAATGACTAAAATGAGAATAAGGTTGTAACGACCCATATTTTTGGCTATTTTAAATTATTAAATATTATAAGATTTTTGGGTAAATATGTGTAGAAATAAAAATTTGATGATTGATAATATTAATTTATTGAATAATTCAATTGGCTTAAATTTAATATAGAATATTATTTGAATAATTGAATTACGGATTTAATATGAGCAAGAATAGTATCATAAATTGATTCAAATTTTATATAAATACGAGTGAAGATTTTTAATTCTTAAAAGTGGATTAAAATGTGAATAATTTGAAATTTGAAATTTTGTATGTTAAATATCGGATATTTTCAAATTACATAAATATATATAATCGATTTCCTACCTTCCAATTTACTTGTTCAAGCCAAGTTTCGTTATCAACCCCCAAATACCTGTTCTTTCCTCCCCTTTTTATTCTATTCTTGGCTAAAAACATATAAAAAACAAAATCTGGAAGAAAATAAACGATGATCTCAAATCGATCGAAGTAGAAAAAAAAATAACAAACGGTGATCGGGGCGGCGTGGACACGCCCGCGTGCGCTCGAGGGTAGGAGGAAGCTGGAGGCTGGGGGATTTGCGGCGCTTGGAGGGTGAATTCGACGTATAACTGATCGAGGCGGAGATGTTTAGGTATCGCAAGCCGTCG
Source organism: Allium cepa (assembly GCA_030765085.1). Taxonomy (NCBI): domain Eukaryota; kingdom Viridiplantae; phylum Streptophyta; class Magnoliopsida; order Asparagales; family Amaryllidaceae; genus Allium; species Allium cepa. Next base: position 437,087,997 of record CM060935.1, on the reverse strand, counting down.
TGATTTTTGGTTTCTATTTTGGATTTTACGTGCTAGGTTTTTGGGCGCGGTGATTTGGGGATGGCGCAATTGGCGATGGATATGGCTGCAGCACTGATACGACGAGGATCCGGGTTTGGTGACGGCAGTGTCGATTGATGGTGATAGGTGTACGTGAAGAGCTAGGAGGTGGCGGCTAGGCTGAGTCGGCGTGCACTGGCCAAAAAAGGAAGAAGTGTTGTCGCGTACGACCTAAAGGAAGTGCGAGCGTGTTGCATTCATAAGGAAGATAAGTGGTTTTTGTTTTAGGTTGTTTTATTTTATTTAATTCGTTGATTATGTTTTATTATAATAAAATGTTAATTATTGCATAACATCTTCTTTTGGGGTTCGATTCGGGGGAGACAAATTTCGTTGGAATCCATCGACAAACTCTACGCTATGGAGCTAATTCGTATTGATTTGGCTGGTTTGAAATTTTCTGATTCAATTAAAGGTGAGTGTTTACGCTCGTGTTGACTATTTTGCTTTTAATGTTAGTTAAACCGAATGCTGAAGTGATTTAAATTTATTGATAGCTGTTGATAAATTTATTTGACATCTAAATTGACATCCAAGTTTATTGAAAGAATTTGAATTGACAATTAAATCGAATAGAATTAAATTGCTAGTAAAATTCCTATAATTTTGATAATTGGTTTAATTGTTGTGCATTGGCTGTTTTGGATATTGGTTGCAAATGGATGCTATTGGTTGATTTGCGGTTGATTGGATGTTTAATTTTATATAATCTGTTGCCATTCTGTATGTTATTTACGATATATACTGTAAACTGAATTATTTCGAATAATTAGGAAGTAGGTTGAAATGATGTATACCTATAGCAGCTATTTGAATTGAAGTGATATATCCATCCTTGAAATTAAATTGAAATAACTATCCACTTGACCAAAGGTTAGAAAATTATATACGGACACCGGGTTGGTTAAATTAAATGATTTTAAAGTTGTTTTGAAATTATTTAAATGAATTGATTTTAAGAACAAAAATAAAATTTATGGAAACCGAATCATTTTGAATAGGAGCTCGAAATGTTGGAATTTAAACTTGGTAAAAGAGGTTGTTTAATTAATCAAAGTTTAATATTTTTTTTATTATAAACGAAATACATCGTAAATTTCAGAAATGAATTGTTTAAAAAGATTGGCTTTGGTTCAAACTTTGAATAGTTATAAGAAAAAAAATGATATGAAATGATATTTCAAAAATTTGAGTTTGGAATCGAAGTATAAATTGAAAATTTGGATGTAAGATTTGGTATTGAAAGTAAATTTGATTTAAATGTTTAAATCGATATTCTGAAATCAAATTTAGAAATGGAAATGGGAAATAAATTTGAAATTGGAATTTAAATTAATTTTAGATTGGAATTTAAATTAATTTGGAATTGGAAATTAAGTTGAAATGGGAATGTCATTAACTTAGAATTGGAATTGGAAATTAATTTGGAATTGGAATTGAAAATTAATTTGAAATTGAAATTGAAATTTATTTGGAATTGGAAATTGAAATTGAAGGAATTTGTGAATTGAAATCAAAATTTATTCGAGTTGGAATCGGAATTGAATCGATTAAATCGAAATGGGATTTGGAATTGATTTTAGGTAGGAAATTGGAAGTTGACCGGTTTTGACTATGGAATAATTTTTTTAAAAAAGGAATATTTTAGTATAAATGATTTAAAATCTATATTCTTTAAATATTCAAACTATTTTGATTTCCAAACTATATTACTATATAAACTATTTTTATATTCAAATTATTTTGGATTAAACTATGTAAATATTTTCTATTAAACTATTTTTAACTATTTAACTATTTAAATATTTTCTATTAAACTAATTTTTAAAATTCAAACTGGTTAAAGGGTGAATTTTTTTATTTAAATCCTGGATTCAAATACGAACTAGGTTAAAGTGAAGATTTTAGCCTAAATTGAATTCGAATAAAATTCTGGAAGTGAAATTGATTTATCAGACAAAATTGAAAATTTTGAATATATGATAAATTCGAGATGGATTTGATTTAAAGCGAATATATGATGGAATTTTAAATGGATTTGTTTTTAAACCGAATATGATATTTTGATATCAAGTGAAAATTGTTTCGAAATGTAAAAGAACTAACTGGTGTGTAAAATGACGATTGGTTGTTAAAGAGACCGGGGCCTCTTATTGGCATACTCTCTGTCAATATTGGAAGCACTTTGACAGCCGTGTACGCGGTGGATGAAATCCAGAATGTAGTGATTGAATTGGCAACGTTTACTGGAATGAAGTAAGAGAACGATGATGGATAGCCTTGACATTCGTGTCATAATTAAAATGACTAAAACAGGAGCTTATGTCTAGCCAACGAGGTTAGCAACCTCTAGCAACATTGATCCCACGCATTACTATTTTGGTTTCGGATTCGATGGGTGCACCTTATTTGTCGTTTAGATTGATTGTCGCGATCGGCCACGGATGGGTTACGACCAGCCAGAAAGGGTAAACTGGTAGAATCCTACCTTAGGCATTGCCTCACGTGCCTTGTCATATTTATCCCTATAAGAGCCCATTACGATTTTGGTTTAAACTGTAAAAATGTATTAAGATGGATCAATGTAAAGCCTTAACGCTATTTTGATATTTATTCTACTGATAGACACTATCTATTGTAGCGTATACTATAATATATAAATAGTTTAACAGATCCTTAGGAGATGGAAAATCCCCTAACATCTCTTAATTTATTGCACTCATATTTGTGATATTGATTCAACTTACATAAGAGTATTTTAGTCCTGACTCAAGTGTTTTGTCTTTTCATTTCACTCGGGTCAGTCCTGACTTTTTTTTCCAGTGTATTGAAGACTATTCTTTGGAGGACGAAGACGAAGTTTGGTATATTACTATTATTATTATACCTTGTATCATGCTATATTCTACTGCTTTTATCATTTCTTCTTGTTTTATATTTATAACTCTAATAAATGTGTATAGACTATGATCAAATGTATAGTAAACAACTTTATAAATTGTTTATTTGATTATTATATTTTATCATTCCGTTGTGAGATTCTGTGTTTTGTTTTCTTTTTCTCTTCTTATTTTTCTTGTTTTAACCCCATTGATTATCTACATTCTGGACTTAAGTCAGACATGTGTGGGTTATTGTCGATTTAAACCTCCCAAAACGTGGATCATCACAGTTAGTATCAGAGCGAAGGTTTAGCGATAACCTTGGCTTTGTGGGGTTTGACTCCTTAGAGATAGGGTAGTAATACCCTAGAATAAGTCTGTTTGAGTGGATAGATATGAGAGAGTGTACTTGTTAGTGTTATAAAATGTTTTATTTTGTGTTTACTTATCCGTTGAGTTGTTTATGGATTCTGGTCGATGTGTGGGACGCCGTGTTATCGATAGGAATTTATAAACACTTAAACGAGGCAAGTTGACATAATATTATTTTAAATTGGATAAATGAAATAATTTACCTAAGTATATTTTATATATATAAAAAGATGATTTTAATTGAAATTGTTGGTAAGAGATGATAATATTTAATTATCATCGATTATTGGTTGAATTAAAAATAAAACAAATACTTGATAAATTTTATTTTATAAAGCATTGATAATTAAATTAAATTGAAATATAATTGCAACAAGAATTGTTTAAAATGACCAACTTGTAAATTAATGGAATATTTCGATAATAAGCTAAGAAAATTCGTATAAGTATATTATAATCTAACTTATATATAGAAATGATTTTAAAAATTTAGAATTTTGGGATTTAAAATCCTTTGGTTTTAAAAATTGTTTTTCAAAACCTTAAAAATTAATAAATAGTATTATTTGGAAAAGTTTGTAGCTAGAAAAATATTTTGAAAAGATTTTGAAGAAAATAAAAGTACTAAATTCGCTTAGTCGTTGGGAAATAATTCTACAGATGACTACAGCATCGCTAGTGTTTATTTTCGAGTTTCTGGATGAAAATTGCTTCCGAAAGAAATTTATTTTCGATTAAAAAATATTTTGATTATGAAAGAAAAATATATTCTAAGTATGATTTAGTAAATATGAAAAAATTGTTTGAACTTATAATTGAAATTAGTATATAAGGAATAAGTTTGAAACTTATAAATTGAATAGAAAAAAGTTATAACTTGTAGATTTGGACAGGGAAGTAAAGGTAAATTTTAAAATGGTTAAAATTTTGTTTAAGAAAAATAAATGATTTAAGAAATATTAAATAAGTTGAATTGGATATTAAGTAAAACTAGATAAATTAGTAAAGTGAATTAAATTCCACTCAAGCTATAAAATGAATTAATAAAACAGATATGAACTTGAATTAAAAAATAAAATGTAATTTAAGCGTGTAAGAAATTGAATAAAATAAACGAGTGTACGTAAAAGTTAATATGGTTAATTGAATTTAAATTAAACTGGGAAAAATTTAATTGCAAGTAGAGTAGTTTAAAAAAACTACTTTAGTAAATTAATAATGTGAATTTGAATAAATGAAGTGAATCGTTGAATTAATAATAACATAAGATATGAAGTGATAATAATAAAAGTGAGTTAAGTTGTATAAAATATTTATAATAATCTTATAATGATGTTAGTGTTTATAAATAGAAAGGATATACTAAGTGGAAACAAATTCAATTTAAGCTATATTAAGTGGAATAATTGTATAATGATTCACCAATAAATTTATGTGAAATAGGTTAAACAAAAAGGTGAAACTAATTGGAATTTCACAAATTGAATTGAAAGAGAAAAAATTGAATATATTGAATTTTTACAAGTGTTAATAAATAGGAAGAAATTAATGGAATGTAAACCAATTAAATATGGATAAAACAAATATGAGTATAAACAAATCGATGGAATGAAAGTATATTGAATTGAAATAAATCAAATTTGAATGCAATAAATATTGATTGGAAGAAAAGAATGAATTAAAACCAAATTTGTTGAATGTAAATTAATTAAAATCGAATGAATTAATTATAAATCTATTGTATGATTAATGAAATGAATATTAATAAGTGAATGAAAATCAATTTAAAAAATATGGAATGTGGTATGAATTAAATTACTTAAGTGTAACTAATTATTTGAATTATTGAAATGAAATAATGAAAGTGAAGAAAGGAAAATGAATGTAACTATAATCGAGTGTAAATTAATAGAACGTAAATTTATTAATATTGATAATTGCATGCAAATCAATTGGAAATAAATAAATTGAATGAAAAGTCAATTGAACATGAATTTAATTAAATAAAATTTGTTGAATGCAAATAAAGTTAAAGTGAATCAATTACAATGTTAATGTAATGAATGTTAATAAGAAATTAAGAGTATAAATCAAAAAATTGTTATTGGATAATGTAAATCCACATGGTTATGAATTAATTGGAATAATTGGATGGTATTGACAGTTGAATGGTATCTTTTGTTGCAAATCATTGTTATTACCATTTTGATTGTATATGGTTGTTGTGTGTTATGTATTTATGCTTGTAATTTTTGTTTGGATTTAAAAATCCATGTTATATGGTTATATTAGACTTATACATGCTTCTACAACGTTATATGCAACTAATTTCTTAAATTAAGTTGAGATAGGTACAATTGAAGACCGTTTGGGCATATATGCGGAGTTTTACACTCTTTTGCTTGCTTAACACGAGCGAACACGCTCGTATTATAAATAATAAGGTACGTATCTCGGATTAAATACTGCAATTTTATATTTTTTCCCTTCGGGATGCCTCATCATTAAGACGAGATGTATATTGAATATATATTGGGTATATTTGTGTTATATATTGAATTGTAAAAATTTTCCGATCGAACCGCGCAAAGTAGACTGCCGAAATTTTCCGTAAATTCGGGAGTTAGAATTTTTTTTTTAAATTTTTAGAATTTTTATAACTTATTCTTATATAAATTATATTTTCCGTAACCAATATCGGAATGGCGTAGTAAAAGCATAGTAAAAGAAAAAAAAGATATTTTTGTTTATAAGTTAATTATGTTGAGAAAATTTATCATATGTTAAATTCCATACTTAACGCCTTTTCATAAACAAAAAGTTTTGAGTGGAGGAGTATGTAACGACCCGTATTTTTGGCTATTTTAAATTATTGAATATTATAAGATTTTGGATAAATATGAGTAGAAATAAAAATTTAATGATTGATAATATTAATTTATTGAATAATTCAATTGGCTTAAATTTAATATAGAATATTATTTGAATAATTGAATTACGGATTTAATATGAGCAAGAATAGTATCATAATTTGATTCAAATTTTATATAAATACGAATGAAGATTTTTAATTCTTAAAAGTGGATTAAAATGTGAATAATTTAAAATTTGAAAATTTGTATGTTAAATATCAGATATTTTCAAATTAAATAAATATATATAATCGATTTCCTACCTTCCAGTTTACTTGTTCAAGCCACATTTCATTATCAACCCCCAATACCCGTTCTTTCCTCCCCTTTTTATTCTATTCTCGCTAACAACAGATAAAAAAACGAAATCTGGAAGAAAATAAGCGACGATCTCAAATCGATCGAAGTAGAAAAAAATAACAAACAGTGATCGGGGCGGCGTGGACACGCTCGGATGCGCTCGAGGGTAGGAGGAAGCTGGAGGCTGGGGGATTTGCGGCACTTGGAGGGTGAATTCGACGTATAACTGATCGAGGCGGAGATGTTTAGGTATTGCAAGCCATCGCGATTTTCGAGTTTCTATTTTGGGGTTTGCGTGTTAGAGTTTTGGGCGCGGTGATTTGGGGACGGCGTGATTGGCGATGGATATGGCTACGGCACTGGTGCGATGAGGATCCGGGCTTGGTGACGGTAGTTTCGATTGATGGTGGTAGGCGTACGTGAAGAGCTAGGAGGTGGCGGTTAGGCTGTGTCGGCATGCTCTGGTGGAAAAAAAGAAGTGATGTCGCGTGCGACCTAAGGGAAGTGCGAGCTTGTTACAATCATAAGGAAGATAAGTGGTTTTTGTTTTAGGTTGTTTTATTTTATTTTATTTGTTGATTATGTTTTATTATAATCAAATGTTAATTATTGCATAACCTCTTCGTTCGAGGTTCGATTCGGGGAGGGGGACAAATTTCATTGGAATCCATCGACAAACTCTATGCTATGGAGCTTATTCGTATTGATTTGGCTAGTTTGAAATTTTCTGATTCAATTAAAGGTGAGTGTTTATGCTCACGTTGACTATTTTGCTTTTAATGTTAGTTAAACTGAATGCTAAAGTGATTTAAATTTATTGGTAGTTGTTAATAAATTTATTTGACGTCTAAATTGACATCCAAGTTTATTGATAATATTTGAATTGACAATTAAATCGAATAGAATTAAATTGCTAGTAAAATTCCTAAAATTTTGATAATTGGTTTAATTGTTGATGCATTGGTTGTTTTGGATATTGGTTGATATGCGATTGATTGGATGTTTAGTTTTATATATTCCGTTGCCATCCTGTATGTTATTTACGGTATATACTGTAAAATGAATTATTAATTAGGAATTAGGTAGAAATGATATATACCAATATCAGCTTTTTGAATTGAAGTAATATATCCATTCTTGAAATTAAATTGAAATAATTATCCACTTGACCATAGGTTAGAAAATTATATACGGACACCGGGTTGGTTAAATTAAATGATTTTAAAGTTGTTTTGAAATTATTTAAATGAATTGATTTTAAGAACAAAAATCAAATTTATGGAAACTGAATCATTTTGAATTGGAGCTCGAAATGTTGGAATTTAAACTTGATAAACGAGGTTGTTTAATTAATCAAAGTTTAATTTTTTGTTATTATAACGAAAAACATCGCAAATTTCAGAAATGAATTTGTTTAAAAAGGTTAGCTCTGATTCGAACTTTGAATAGTTATAAGAAAAAAAAGTTATGAAATGATATTTGAAAATTTTGAGTTTGGAATCGAAGTATAAATTGAAAATTTGGATGTAAAATTTGATATTGAAAGTAAATTTGATTTAAGTGTTTAAATCGATATTTTGAAATCAAATTTGGAATTGGAAATGGGAAATAAATTTGAAATTGGAATTTTAAATTAATTTTTGATTGGAATTTAAATTAACCTGGAATTGGAAATTAAGTTGAAATGGGAATGACATTAACTTAGAATTGGAATTAGAAATTAATTTGGAATTGGAAATTAAGTTGGAAATGGAAATTGAAATTGAAGGAATTTGTGAATTGAAATCGAAACTTAGATGGAATCAAAATTTATTCGAGTTGGAATCGGAATTGAATCGATTAAATCGAAATGGGATTTAGAATTGATTTTAGGTAGGAAATTCGAAGTTGACCGGTTTTGACTTTGGAATATTTTTTTTTAAAAGGAATATTTTAGTATAAATGATTTAAAATCTATATTCTTCAAACATTCAAACTATTTTGATTTCCAAACTATATTACTATATAAACTATTTTTATATTCAAATAATTTTTTGATTAAACTATGTAAATATTTTCTATTAAACTATTTTTAACTATTTAAATATTTTCTATTAAACTAATTTTTGAAATTCAAACTGGTTAATGGGTGAATTTTTTTATTTAAATCTTGGATTTAAATACGAACTAGGTTAAAGTGAAGATTATAGCCTAAATTGAATTCGAATAAAATTCTGGAAGTGAAATTGATTTATCGGACAAAATTGAAAATTTTGAATATATGATAATTTCGAGATGGATTTGATTTAAAGCGAATATATGATAGAATTTGAAATGGATTTGTTTTTAAAACGAATATGATATTTTGATATCAAGTGAAAATTGTTTTGAAATGTAAAAGAACTAACCCGTGTGTAAAATGACGATTGGTTGTTATAGTGATCGAGGCCTCTTATTGGCATACCCTCTATCAATACTGGAACCACTTTGACAACCATGTACGCGGTGGATGATATACCGAATGTAGTGGTTGGATTGGCGACACTTACTGGAATGAAGTAAGAGAACGATGATGGATAGCCTTGACATTCGTGTCATAATTAAAATGACTAAAACAGGAGCCTATGTCTGGCCAATGAGGTTAGCTACCTCTAGCGATATTGATCCCTCGTATTACTATTTTGGTTTCGGATTCGATGGGTGCACCTTGTTCGTCCTTTGGATTGATTGTCGCGGTCGGCCACGTATGGGTTACGACCTGCCAGAAAGGGTAAACTGGTAGAATCCTACCTTGCGCATTGCCTCGCGTGCCTTGTCATATTTATCCCTATACGAGCCCATTACGATTTTGGTTTAAACTGTAAAAATGTGTTAAGGTGGATCAATGTAAAGCCTTAATGCTATTTTGATATTTATTTTAGTGATAGACATTATCTATTGTAGCGTATACTATTATACATAAATAGTCTAACGGATCCTTAGGAGATGGAAAATCCCGTAACATCTCTTAAGTTATTGCATTCATATTTGTGATATTGATTCGACATGCATAAGAGTATTTTAGTCCTGACTCGAGAGTTTTGTCTTTTTATTTCACTCGGGTCACTCCTGAGTTTTTTTTCCGGTGTATTGAGGACTATTCTTTGGAGGACGAAGACGGAGTTTGATATATTACTATTATTATTATACCCTGTATCATGCTATATTTTACTACTTTGATTATTTCTCCTTGTTGTATATTTATAAATCTGATAAATTTGTATAGACTATGATCAAATGTATAGTAAACAACTTTATAAATTGTTTATTTGATTATTATATTTTATCGTTCCGCTGTGAGATTCTGTGTTTTTTTCTTCTTCTCTTCTTATTTTTCTTGCTTTAACCCCATTGATTATCTACGTTCTGGATTGTTTAAGTCAGACATGTGTGGATTATTGTCGATTTAAACCTTCTGAAATGAGGATCATCACAAAGGTTGAAAGATAAATATGAAATTTATTTGAAATTTAGTGAAATTGAGATTTTAAAGGTATGATTTTTATAACCGGATTTTGGTTTAGGCTTAATTAATTAAATATTTCAAGTATAAATAAATTGAATGAAATATTTAGTTATTTGTAATTTGAGTTTTATTTAAATGATAATGGATTTATTATGCAAATATTTCAACCTAAATAATAGAACATTGAATTGTTGAATCGTAATTACCAACCTTAGTTTTGAAATAGATAGTGTATTCTGGTTTTGAAGTATAATTATTTTGAAATGACCGCGGTGTTACAATAACGTTTGGTTGTTGAAGAGACTGGGATCGAAAGTTGTCATACTCTTTGCCAACTCCGAAACCCACTTTAACAACCGTGTACGCGGTACAGAATAAAGTAGAATGGTGGCGGCGTTTCCTTTGATGTAAATACGTGGACCGGACTGCCGTGAGTTGGCATTAGGTGGCTAAAACATGAGCGATCGACGGGCTAACAAGGTAGCACCTTTTATCGGACACATCCCTTCGATATTATACTCTGACTTTTGGATTGATTTGGTGGCCACTTTTGATTTTTGATTTGGGGTGTGGCTCGAGGTGGGCGGTAGCTACGCGCTATGCGTTACCACCGGCTCGGAAGCGTAACTGGTATATCTACCCTGGCATTGCCTAGTTGTGCCGTGTCACCTACCCTTGCGCACCATATACGTTTTTGTTTTGTACCATTTCTATGGAGTGGCCTCCGATGACGCCCGGTACGGGGGATATTACGGTATTGTATAGACCGTGGGAATATAAAAGTGTGTTATGGCGGAAAATGTAAAGCCTTAACACAATTTTCAATACATTATACTTTATTTTAGGCACAATTATGATAGTGTATATTATTAGATAATAAATAGTTTGATGGATCCTTAGGAGATTTGAATCCTAAGCATCTCTTAAGTTACTGCACTCAAGTTAGACACTGGACAGGAGATGTCAAATCCTGTAAACATCTCTGACGTCATTCCACTCATATTTTATCGTTGATTTAACTTACATAAGATCTTTTAGTTCTGATTCGAGTGTTTTGTCTTTTCAATTCGCTCAGGTCAGTCCAAGCATTTCAGTATTTGAAGATTTTATTCTGGAGGATGAAGACGAAGATTTGTATCACTATTATTTATTATATTCCATTGCATCACACTGTTCCGCTACATTATTATTTATTATTCTCTAGTATGTGTAACTCTGATATGTATTATATAAGTATTGTGACGACCCGAAATTTTTAAGCAATTTAAATTAGGATATTTAATTGATTTGAAATATAAAAAAAATAGATTTTTAACTTGAATTCAAATATCACTAATTAATTGTTAATTAAATTATTGAATTAAATAATTTAAAATCGGGTAAAATATGAAATCTGGGATTTTAAGCCTAATAAAAATAATTTGAAGGCATGCAAAATTTATATTGATAACACTGAAAATAATAGAAGTTGTAAAATTGAAATTAACAGTAGTTTTTTCAGTTTTAAAATTTTATACTGTTTAATTTTAATTTAAAAATAGCCTTCCGAGGCACGGTCTCAGAATTCGACAAAACCAGTTCCATTAGGTCCGTAATATTGAATTATTACTGGATTTCAAATTTCGTAGCTTTAGGAATTAACGTGTAATTGTACAACGTATAAACACTTAGACGATAATTATCGATCTAATTTAAATATCCTTATCTGATAGAAATCAAATCAGCCGTCACCCTGTATTTCTTTTAGCCAACCTATCTCTGTTGTAGCCGACACGCAGAAACAACTTTTCATGCGAAAACATCTTTTCTTGTTCACTCTGTTCTTTCTTTAAAATGCAGGCTCGTTCAATAATATCTCGTTCAAAGCTTTTAGAAGAAAATTAAATTAATGGCCGAACTAAGGGATTGGAAACAAATCGCTACCTTTTTTTTCCTCAGTTCCATTTCTGGAACAAAAAGATAAAATCAATCGAATGGCAGCAAGTCTAAAAAAAAAAATAAATTTAGGGAAGCAAGCAATCCATAGTCGAAGCTTCCTTAAACAACTTCGTTCCTCATCCTGCCAGTTCATGAGTTGTGGCCGAACTCGTTGTTGTGGGGGGGATTTCGCGATTCGAAAGCAGGGCCGAGGCGACGTGGGTTGGAGTGGTTTCTATTGTTCTATTTGGCGGCAATCGACTAGGGTCTCACATGCTAGATGGCGACGACGTGGGGGTAAGGCTGTACTCGAGTCTTGGTGGGTCGATCGATCCACGATGTCGCCCCAGCTCAAATTGATGGTGATAGGTCGCGTGAGTTTGGGTGTGACGACGAAGCAGCTAGGTCGCGATGGGATGGTGGTCGTGGCCAGAGAGGCGGCTGCGTTAGGGTTTCGATGTCGAGTAGGGGTGTGAATCTGATTCAGTAAATGAACCTATTTTGATTTTAATTCGATTTTTGTGAATATGTTCAGAAAAAAAATGTTTACTGTCTAGTATTAAAATTCTAGAGTTTACATATATATTTATATATATGTACAAGAAATTTATATAATTACAGTAAGGTATGTTATAAAAAATATATATATAAGGTTGTAGGTCATTTGGTATAAGGAATTTCGAAATAGGAAATAAAATAATATATGTATATAAAAATTTGGTTTCGAAATCTCTGTGGATCTTTGGTATTATGCAGTTCAAAAGGAAATGAATTTACTTGTACACGTTCATAATTTACTAGGTTATTTTTAAATAGTGTATTTTTGGAAAGTAATTTATTTGATTAACTTATTAAATTAATTGGTTGTTAAAATAATCTGTTAAAAGGGGAATTAGTTAAATTTAAATTTAATTATTTAAAATGAAATTGATGGTTAATTTAATTATCAAATGGAAATTTAAATCGCTCAATTGACTCGAATATTAATAAAACATCTAATGTTTTTTGCAAGGTCTGAAATCGAGAAATCAAATCAAGAATGAAGTGGATTGCAAATTTAAAGGGAAAGGTGAGTTAATCTCACTCAGTTAATTTAAATTTAAATTTAAATTTAAATGATTAAATTTAAATAATTGTTTGAATGGTTGAAATAGATTGATGTGCTATAGTATGGTATATTTTGGGAATTGGCATTTTATATTGTGCTAATGTTTGTGGATGCAGGGAAAACAGGTTGGAGGGATCCAACTGGATCCCTCAACATTTATTTAAATTATTTAATGTCATTTGTTGTGATTAATTGATATTCTGTGATGAATTATAATGGAATATTGAATGCTATAGTTGCTTGAATATATTTCGGTTCACTGATATCAAAAGATATAGAAGTGAATTTTTGGAAATAAAAGGAAGCAAATTTAAAGGGTGAAGTAATTATAAAGACTGTAAATAAATTAAATGAATTGGATAAGAATATTAGTGGTTTCAAAATGCTAAATAATGAATTCTGTATATGGAAAGGGATTTTTGACTAAACAGGAAGTTAATAAATTTTAAACCTTCAGTGTTACCATTTAAAGAATAAGTATTCATTTTAAATTTAATTATTTAAATTATTGAAAAGAATAAAGAAGAAATTGGGGAAAAAAAATCTGAATTTGTATATTTCAGTTAAAAGATTCAAAATCAAATGGAAAATAATAATAATAATAAAAATGAAGTCCATAATTAACGAACTTTGAAATGAATTAAGAAAATAAAGATATTTATTTCAAAGGGGATAAATTGAAAATCAATTTGGGAAATTGATTTAATTGATTGACGTTGGAAATTCTCCTTGAATAACCAAGTACGTTTTCAAAGTGAATTTTTAAATATAAGTTAAAAGTTTACTAGTTGTTTAAAAAGCAAGTTTGGAAAATTCATTATTTCTAATATTTAAATTCTAAAGTAAGTATTTTCTCAAATCCATTATAGTAGTAATTTCTTAAAGAGTGACATAGTATTTTGTTTTTAAAAGCGAAAATTTAGTTTTATATTTTATTAAGTAACCTTATTTTCAAATATTCATATAGTATGTATTTTTAATAAATTATTGAAGTAGTCTTATCTTAAATATTTTAAAGTATATTTTAAAATAAAGTGTTTTAAATTATTTTAATAATCTAGTTTTGTGCTTGGTGATTTCAGTGGAGATAGAAAATATTTGGGAAAGTTTATTCTGGGAAAAAGAAAGAATGGTTAGAAACTGTTTTTTCATAGGGTTTTGAAAATGAAAAATATATCTTGAAGGTATTTTGAAGTTAATAAATAATTTGTGAAATTATTTATTGCGTGATGGATGTTGTGAAAATTAATTGATAGTTGAATAACCGACTATCAATATTGGACAAAATGCGTTGATCGTTTCGAAGAGACCGGGATCGAGATTAATTTCTCGAAAACCACTTCAATCTAGTTTGTACGTTTCGTGGGAAACGAGTTCGGAGTCGAAGATGGAGCTGTGAAGTGCAAGGGCTAGTCGCTACTATCTCTGAGGATATTTCCAAAATGGATATGGTAGGAGTAGTGCCTTCGGTTCCGTTCGAACCCAGGACGGACTTGTATGGATGAATGCTTGCGAAACATCGTCAGGTGGACAATGGGCATTCTAAGAAATATGTTCTAAAAAGGTAACGTTGAGCCTCAAGCCCCATCAAATGGGAATGACTGAAAATCAGGGGTTATGCAGCAAGGCTAGGTGGGTAGCACCCAAGCAGGGTGAGGTCATCCCTGTCTAGATGTCCCTTTTTATTTCGGTTTAGTGGGCGGTTGTTGATCCCAACCGCGGTGTGATCTTACTCGAGATTATCCAGTAAGGGTAGTCCTGGTCTTGTATTTCAGGGGAGCGGTCGTACTCCTCGGTACTGTGATCTAGGCCACATACTGTGACAGGTGGTACCCCAGTGCCTAGTCATTAGTTGAAAATCCATTCTCCCTACCTTGTACGAGTTTTGTTTGTATTACCCACTCTATGGCTAGTAGCTGGAATTTAATAATGTAACAATTTCAGCTGTTTTATAAGTATTTGTGTATAGACCGTATTATAATATCAGTGGATTTCTATAAAAATTGTTTTAGCTATCGTAGGGTAAAAACCCGACATGTTTATTTGTGGCGTGGTCTTACAAGATGCTTTTGTTTTCAAAAAGGATTTCTGAAACTTTAATAATCAATTGAGTGTGATTTCCTCACGCTGGTATTCCTGACTGACTCGGGTGTTATTTAACTGTAATGCTCGGGTCAGACTGAGTATTATAGGATACATGATGATGCTGTGGAGCTCAGAAGACGAGCTGGATGACGATACGTACTCCCGTACTTGTTTATATATATATATATATATATATATTCTTCTGTGTTGTTTAGTTGTGTATCCAGTTGTATGCTATTGATGTTGAGTTGTGATTGATGTACTCTGATGATGTAATATATTAACTGATATATTTGACTTTTGTGTAAAGATTATTTATTATCTATTATATTTTATTCCGTTGCGATGGTTAGATTCTGATGTTGTGTTCTATTTTCTTCTTCTACCTCTCCTTCTTTAACCCAAATGGTTCGTATTTCTGTGCAACTTGAGTTGAATGTTGTGGAATAGTGTTGACTCAAGGGGTACGGATTTGCGGGTCGTTACAGTTGGTATCAGAGCGAGGTTGGTGATAACCTTGGCTCTGGTGCGAATTACTCATTGAAATAGAGTCAATAGTACTCTAGGCTGAGTTTGAGCATATTAATAGATATGAGCGCGTATTTGTTAGTGAATATAAAATGATTTTATATTGTGTTGATTGGTTTATTGAGTAGTTTATGGATTCTGGTTAATACGAGTAATTAACGTTATTGACAGGGATCTCTAAACACTTGAATAGAATAATTCGACACAGTATTGTTTTAAAGTAGGGTAAATGAAATAATTTTACCCAAATTATTTTTGAAAATAAAAGATATAATTTTTGTAAAGTATTATAGTATTTGGATGCTTGATTTTAAGGAATGATAATATTAAATTATGAAATAGAATTGAATAAGAAGTTGAAAACTTATAACCAAAGTTGAAGAATAAATTTATATAACAAAATGGAATTTGAAATATAGATTATAAATGTAATTTATAAACTGAAATAAACTTCAATTACAAATGAGATTTGCTAATGTAAACTATAATGGTGAATATAGTTTTAAAATAGAATTCCAGAGAACCATTTGAAATTGAAATGGGATAAAATTCCAGAGAATGTTTGAATATAGATTTAAAGGGATTGCAATTTGGAACTTTTGAGAAAAATTTAAATTCCTTTGGGTTTGAAAACAGTTTTCAAAAAAAAAGGTTGGAGGAATAATAGTAATATTTTGGAAATATTTTTGTGTTGAATTTGAAACCTTGTGAGATTTGGAAATTAAAAATAATTGAAATGTTGTTAAAGAGATAAAGGCACTAAACTCTTTCGGTCGTTGGAAAATAACGTCGGTGATGACTGCAGCATCATCGGTGTTCATTTTCGAGTTTCCAAGAGAGGAATTGCTACCAAATTGTTTTAAATTGGAGTCGTTTGTGAACTGGGTTTGGTTTTGAAATTCAAAGGGATGATTGAATTTGCCAAAGAATTTTGGATATAGTTGAATTCTATGGTGATACTGAAATTTCAAAAAATTGTTCAACTCTGGAATTTTGTTTAAAATGTTATGGAATAATAAAAATATATATACTTGACTAAATAAATGTAAAATTTCGAAGTAAAGTGTAAAAGGTAAATGAGATTGATTGTAAATAGATGAAAGTATGGAAAATAAATAAGTTTGTGACTTATAAAATTTAGAAGTGGAATAAATAAGCCAAAATAAAATTGATATGAATTTTGAGAAGTGAATGAAAATTCAAAACTTAAATTATAAAATAAATCGATCTCCAGTAAAATAGTTAAAGTGGTTTTGAGAAAAAAATAAAATATTGGGAATAAACCTTGAATAAATAAATTAATAATTAATTAGTAATGAAATATGGAGATGGAACTTGAATTGGCTAAATGAAAGTCGAATACTAATTTAGTGGGGCAAATGTTTATTTTGCAAATAAATTATGAAATGAGTATTTGATGTAATCAGTATGAAATGTTCCAAGATTAATAAATGGATTTAAATAAATTGAATGAGGATATGGAATGCAAAATAAATTGAACGGAATCAATTAAAATGAAATGAAATTAAGTATAGATTGAATTGGTATTAATTAAAAATAGTTATAAACTGGAATGAATATTCTTTTAAGTAAATATCACTGAATTTGCATAAAAATAATTGTCGTTTGACGTAAACGAGATTATATAAATTCTATGGGTTAACAGAAGCCAATAAAATTGGTTTTTGAATCAATTGTAATAAATATGGCTTGTTTGTATGAAAAATAAATTGAATGTAAACAATGAAGTATAAATGAATTCAGCTTGGATTGTCGGTGAATTTAATATAATTGGAAGTGTGAAATTCAAATGGTTGACTGAATGAACCAATTTAAATTAGTTAGTAGATGAAATCGGTTGGTAATTGAAATAAAATTAAGGATTTAAAATTGGAAAGTGCTTATAAAATATATATAACTTGAGTTTTAAAGTTGAAATAACTTGACGAAAAATAAAATAACTTAAGTAATATTTGAATAAAAGCTTAATTTAAGTAAAATTGTGAAATGGTTGTGTCGAGTTTTATGAAATGATTTTGAATAAAACAATTGAGAGAGAAAAAGAAAAAAATATTAAAATTCAGGATAGAATTGAAAAATTCTGATGAGATGAGTTATAGAATCATAAGTTGAATGGGAGTGGGAAAAAGTAATAAGTGTATGACTTATAAAGTCTGCAAGAAAAGTATTAAGCCTGAGTAAATTTGTTGGGTATTTTGGAATTGAAATAAAAATCCAAACCTAAGAGATAAAATAAGATTAAGTAATAATAGTAATGGTGTGAAGTGCAAATAAAACTAAAATGAGTAGAAATAAATTGGAAATGGCCTTGTATTAATAAAATTTGAATTAGTCTTGTTATTAGTGAATAAGTTTAGAAATAAATGGAAAAGGTAAATTAAAATTTAAAATGGATAACGAGAATGAACAAAATGAATTAGATGGAATTTGATGAGAATCAAATAAAATGGAAATGAACTTAAGTTATGAAATTGAAATGTTTTGAAGTAAATTAATTTAAGTTTGAATTTATAGAAGCTTGGCTTCGGATGTAAATGAAATCCATTAAATAAAAGTTTGAGTTCAATTACTTAGGAAAGGGTTATTAATATGCAAGCAAGAAAGGTGGTCGAGCCTAAATAAAATGGTTTCCAATGAAATTATGCAAATATACAATTAAAATAGGTGTTGAAACCATATAAATTGCTTATGAAATGTTATTCGGGTATATTGCTTATGTTATACATGTGTTTAGCTATTGTAATTAAGTGGAATGTTAATAAACTTTGTATATTTATCACTTACATATTTAAATTGAGTAAGTACTAGTTTTTGGAAACCGCTGACTAGTTCTGCCCGCGCTAACAGCTAAAATAAATAAGCCGCTTGCTTAAAATGCTAAATAAGGTACGCCTACGCAATACAAATAGGAAATATGAACTGTTTTTCTGTTTTTCGACCGTGTGGGTCGATGTATATATATTTATATCTCTTGTCAAATTGCAAAAGCCCCTCCGTACAAAGGAGACTCTGCCAAAAATTTTCGAAAATTTTGGGAGTTAGAAATTTTTAGAATCTTTTGGTAATTTTCACTAACGATAAATGATTTAAATTTGTTAAGCAAATAGAATTATAATTGAATGTTAAAATCTAATTTAAATTGTATATGTAAAGTACGATGAACTAAAGATATTGTTCAAAGAAATTGAAGATAGAAAAAGTTTGCAAACTAACTTTTATTTGAGATATAAAAACAAATTAGTAAGTGAAATTAATTTAAGGAATGATTAATCAATTATTGTTTGAAATGAGATGAATTGAACTCGATATTTTGAATTGGAAAGTGAATTAAACTCAAGAAAAATTGAAAATGAAATTTGGATAAAGGATGAGAATAAAAGTATTGAGGTTTGAAATTAATTCGCAAATTGAATTTATTTCGAATTGGAATCCAAATTGATTAAATAAAAATTGGAAGTTGTGACAAGGGAAAGTGTGAATAAGTGAATAACAATCAAAATAAATGTTAATGAAAAGGAAATTAATATAATCGATAATCAATTGGAGCAAATACGTAGGATGTACGTATATTATTTTATTCGTATAGCTATTTGATCCAGATTCGGGCATAGAATTTCGAGATAGTTATATCGATCCGAGTTATGATTTTTCACTCGATGTTCGACGGCGAACCTGATTATGGAATTTTGATTGATTTTGGAAATTCTCTATCATAGTTTACAACTATGCAAGGAGAATAATGGTTTCTAATCAGGAAACCAGATGTGAGTCCACACTAGAAAGTCGGGTGGACGATACTAGTTCAGAAGTGAAATTGTGTGATCGAGTGAGCGATCGGATTTGGTATTGCGTACAGATGATATATGTGCATTGTACGGGCTTAAGTAAAACAAATATTGAAAATGTGTAGAAGAAGTCAATAAAATGTTTTTGAATGTTGTGATTGGATATTATTGCTAAACAGGATATGCAGGTATGAAAAGGGAAAGGAAAATTGGTCTTGATTTCAGATAATAAATTTGAATTGCTAAAAGGCATGTGTTCAAATTTCTGTGAAATTTGATTGGGTTTTTGGATTGAGCCACTTAGCTTTTTGTTTTTTGGATTTGGGAGACTATAGAGCCATTTTGTAGTTGTACCGAGCTAGCCGCGCAAAGGAGACGCTGGCGAATTTTTTTTGGAAATTTAGAGAGTTAGAAAAATTTTGAGAAAATTCTGATAATTTTAAATTTGATTTAGAATTGAAATTTGAATGATCGAGCAAATAATATGGTTTGAAAACTATGGGGGAATTTGGGAAGTTAGTAGGATTGATAATGGGTCTTTTATAAAAAGATAGTGGATAGGATGTTGAACAGTTTAGTTTTGGAAAATAGTAATGGGTATTGGATCATTCTTCCTAATTAGTAATTTCGGGGACGAAATTCTTTTAAGGGGGAAGGAATGTGACGACCTGGAATTTTTAAGCAAATTAAATTGGGATATTTAATCGATTTGAAATATAAAATAATTAAAATTTTAACTTGAATTCAAATATCACTAATTAATTGTTAATTAAATTATTGAATTAAATAATTTAAAATCGGGTAAAATATGAAATCTGGGATTTTAAGCCTGTTAAAAATAATTTGAAGGCTTGCAAAATTTATATTGATAACACTGAAAATAATAGAAGTTGTAAAATTGAAATTAACAGTGGTTTGTTCATTTTTAAAATTTTATACTGTTTAAATTGAATTTAAAAATAGCCTTCCGAGGCACGGTCTCAGAATTCGACCAGTTCCATTGGGTCCGTAATTTTGAATTATTACCGGACTTCAAATTCGTAGCTTTCGGAATTAACGTGTAATCGTACGAGGTATAAACGCTTAGACGATAATTATCGATCTAATTTAAATATCCTTATCTGATAGAAATCAAATCAGCTGTCACCGTGTATTTCTTTTAGCCAACCTATCTCTGTTGTAGCCGACACGCAGAAACAATTTTTCACGCGAAAACATCTTTTCTTGTTCCCTCTGTTCTTTCTTTAAAATGCAGGCTCGTTCAATAATATCTCGTTCAAAGCTTTTAGAAGAAAATTAAATTAATGGCCGAACTAAGGGATTGGAAACAAATCGCTACCTTTTTTTCTTTAGTTCGATTTCTGGAACAAAAAGATAAAATCAATCGAATGGCAGCAAGTCTAAAAAAATATATATTTAGGGGAGCAAGTAATCCATGGCCGAAGCTTCCTTAAACAACATCGTTCCTCCTCCTGCCAGTTCATGAGTTGTGGCCGAACTCGTTGTTGTGTGTGTGTGTGGGGGGGGGGGGGTTCACGATTCGAAAGAATGGACGAGGCGACGTGGGTTGGAGTGGTTTCTATTGTTCAATTTGGGGTGGATCGACTAGGGTCTCGCGAGCTAGATGGCGACGACGTGGGGGTAAGGCTGTACTCGAGTGTTGGTGGGTCGATCGATCCACGATGTCGCCCCAGCTCAAATTGATGGTGATAGGTCGCGTGAGTTTGGGTGTGACGACGAAGCAGCTAGGTCGTGATGGCATGGTGGCCCTGGCCAGAGAGGCGGCTGCGTTAGGGATTCGATGTCGAGTAGGGGTGTGAATCTGATCCATTCAGTGAACCTATTTTGATTTTAATTCGATTTTTGTAAATATGTTCAGAAAAAAAATGTTTACTGTCTAGTTTTAAAATTCTAGAGTTTATATATATATATGTGTGTGTGTGTGTTTGTGTACAAGGAATTAATATAATTACAGTAAGGTATGTTATAATATATATATATATATATATATATATATATAAAAGGTTGTAGGTCGTTTGGTATAAGGAATTTCGAAATAAGAAATAAAATAATATACGTATATCAAAATTTGGTTTCGAAATCTCTGTGGATCTTTGGTATTATGCATTTCAAAAGGAAATGAATTTACTTGTACAAGTTCATAATTTACTAGGTTATTTTTAAATAGTGTATTTTTGGAAAGTAATTTATTTAGTTAACTTATTAAATTAATTGGTTGTTAAAATAATCTGTTAAAAGGGGAATTAGTTAAATTTAAATTTAATTGTTTAAAATGAAATTGATGGTTAATTTAATTATCAAATGGAAATTTAAATCGCTCAATTGACTCGAATATTAATAAAACATCTAATGTGATGGCCGACAAATCCGTACTCCTTGAATATACACTAATCTCCATAGATTAACTCAAGATGAACAGAGATACGAATTATCAATGTTTAAGAAAAAGAAAAAGACAGAAGGAGAGATAAGAAGGTAGAAAATAGAGAGAAAAGAAAATAGAAAATAGAACGGAACAGAAAACAACAGAACAACATCAGAATCTCACAATTCGCAGCGGAGCAACATATAATAATAAATGAATAATCTTTAAACAAAGAACTATTATCAGTTATTACATTTTATACATTTTATTATATCATATCATCAGAGTGTACAACAACAACAACAAACAGTGCAGCGGAAAAAGAAATACTATATAAACTAGTAATACGCCATGCCATCCAGCTTGCCTCCAGCAACTCCTGAATATCCAGAATATCCTGATAAACCTTAACTCTCGACTGCCCGTGTGGAAATTGGTGGGCACCCAGAGTTTAGGAAGGAAAACAATAAACTCCGAGTCAGTTATGTGACTGGTGTGAGAACTCAAACAGTTTATTTATCTTTAAAATCAAAATAGAGAAATATTTTTAAAGTCAATTCGCAATGCTTTTAAAAATGAGACTACCATAAGGCCTCCCGCACACACACACAATGCAAACGCAGAATCGGAGGAGATTTCTCCTTATGATAGTCAAAGATGCTTGATACGCATTAAAAAAGAACATTTCATATTATAATTAGTGCATAGTGTAGGAAAAATTCATTTCGAAAGTAGAATATAAATCTTAGCCAACATACGACCATTATCGTATGCCTACTATAGCTAACTATGTTCAATAGCAGGTTACCGCCACATTCCATAGCAGGTTATACAACTAAAACCGTACAAGTCTCGTATTGTTTCTTTGGATTTCCAACGAATGATCAGGCCAAGGAACTTCCCATTGCCACATGAGAATGCCTCTGGATGGACATCCCCGAGAACCAAACCGGATCTCTACCAACACAAGGCCGGGTTACCCCTAACTGAGTAACAACTGACCGAATATGCCATCCCCCGGTCCTTTGGGACCTTTCACCGAGCGCTCGCAATCAATTCACACAATCATAAAGTGTTTTCAACATGAGTAAGTATCTGGGCTCCATACCATGATACCACCCTTTTCCAGAAGGAAATGCACATATCCTAAAGGGCGCTACCCCTCATAACCTTGCTGCATCTTTCCTGTTTTGACCATTCCGGGGTGTGAGGCTCGACGAAGTCACGTCCACAAAAACATACTTTATACAAAAGCCATGCTTTGGGTCAACAAATGATCATAGAAATGATCACCAGGATAGACGATCAAATAAATGATCCTATCACAAATAATCAACACAATGATCATTTACAGCTACACTCAGCATGTCACATTACCAAATTGGGAATATATCGCTGATAACCTTCAACTACATAACCTATGAGCTCGTACGTCTCAGAGAAGGGTGTTAAGCTAAAAGAATAAATTCTCCGCCACCAATAGAAATATATTTGAATGAAATCGGCTTTATATCTCAATTTGTAATGTCAGACATACAATCCATACAAGTCTGTTCCGGCCTCGAACAGAACCGAAGGCACTTACAAAGAAGTCCTTGCAATCCGGATATTCACAATCCTGATCGGATTCACCATCACATATGGAGAACTCAATACCGGAGCAACTCAGTGCAGAGTCAATCGACAAGTCATGCTATCGCTCTCGCAAATACCGGGTCTTCAACACCGATCTTCAAATGCAATTCATAACGACGTATCACATATTCGGAATGGGTTATACGACCCCATGGTCCTTTCCCGGTTAACCTGAATAGTGAGCGCTTATTCAAAAATAAGTGTGGCATTCAAATTCAAACAAATCACATCAAATACCCATTCAAAGGGAAATACTGATAGTCGGTTATTAAACTATCAATGGATATGCACACATCACCAGATTCCAAATAATTTTCCAAATTATTTATTTCCTAAAGATATCTTTACAAGGTATATAATTTTCACACTTCAAAAATAAATCAATATTTATTTTTAAACAAATTTCCCTTTCTTTTATAAATTCCTTAGTGAATTTATAATCCAAAATATCTATGAATATTCGATTTCAATTATTCATTTCAATTTATCTTCAAAAAGATAAATTCTCAAAATATTCACTTTATATTGGAAAAACATTTCCATACTTACTTATTTAGTAATTCTCAAATTTTATTTATTTTCAACACTGAAAATATTCAATATACTTAAATCGAAATTAAGTATATATTTCATTCTTTAAGGAAATCATTCTCTTATACATATTTATTTGGGCCAAAACGAATGTTACGTAAAACATCGTTACGACAACCCAAAATCACTAGTATAGGGAGTCGAAATTAAAATAGATATATAAATCCCAATACTATACAAAACATTTCCTTTCGGAAATCATTTACTATAACAACAGTGTTATAGTCCACCATTTCCTTCTATTTCTCGAAAACGTCTATTTCAACAATAAATGTTGAAATCTATGGTTTCGAATCTTAACACCTTTTTAAAACATCGTTAGATCGTTTTAATTCAATTTAAAATATCACATCCTAAACATTTTCTTTAACATATTATTCACTATTCAAAAACGTGAATATACTACGTTACAAATTTCATCACTTCTATTCATTTTATTTCAAAGGATCATTCACAGTTCAAAACGTGAATATAACTCCATTAATAGGTTTCAACAATTTACTTATCAAAATAAGTCATTGCGAATTTATAAAACAACGTTTATAAATTCCTTTATTAATCTATTCAATTTATAACTCAATTATAAAACAAAATTCATATTATAAGTTAAACACCAATCATTTATTTGTTTGCACAATCGTTCCTTTAAACTTCATAATTATAAATCTTATAACTTATAAGATTCAATTATTTATCCAAATCTATTCTTTTATAACTTCACGAAATTTATAAATCTTATTATTTATAAATTTCACTCATAACTTCACCATTTATAATTCTATAAATTCAATTCACTTATGCAATCCATTTTCACTTCATTCAAACACTTATAAAAACTCGTTTTATAATTCAAATGTTTTAATTTATAAATATCAATTTATAAATCCTTTATAAAAATCAATTTATACTATTATTTTAAAACATCTTTAATCTCCTTTATAATTTCACCATTCTCTTGATTTATAAAATAATCAAATTTTATAAATCCTATATTTAAACTTTTCACAATAAATTTAGAAATCCCGTTTTAACTATTTTATAAAACCATTAACCCCATATTTTCAAAAATCAGCTTTAACTATATTTCTCAAAAATCATAATTTTTATAACATTAAAATTATAACGTTTATTTATTTAAAATAAATCAATTCCAAAAATATTTTATAAACGTATACTTTAAAAAAAATCACCTTGAAACCCTTTTAAAATTCCAAAATTTGGTCCAATGATGCTACATACCAAATAGCCAATCACGACAACAACGATATCATATATCGATATGATAATCCATCAAATATCAAAATATCTGAATTCAAATAAAAACTATTGAGAAATCCAGTTGGACCCCTCCAACCTGTTTTCCTACATCCACAAACATTAGCACAATACCAATTCCGCTCCAGTACGGAATTATCGCGGTATATGGGATTTAAAATATTATCCGCTTAATAGACGGCGCAATAGGGTCTCATCCGCTATACAAATGCAGGAAATCAATAACTACAATATATACATATGCCAATATATATATATATTGCTATTATATATAATACCAATTTCACTGTTTATGAAATATTCGCGGTATATGTTTTTAATAAATAACATCCGCTTACTAACGGCGCATAATGTCTATTTTAACAATCAATAGATAACAATCATCATTCAAACATACATTCAAATATTTTAAATCTAACTATTTAAAATAAAAATCGAAACTGATTCGATTGAGTAAGAAGTTCTTACCTTGATTTCAATTTCGTTTTAGCGATTTGTTTCGAATAAAATTAAACGGACGTTTAATTTTTACCCGAAATTCTCACTAACTCCAAACGACTTCAATCCAATTTCATCGCGTAGTGCTCGTCCATACGATTCCAACGCAACTGGTTTCGCGCGTTTTCGACCTCGTATGAAAAATATATGATTTTATGAAGTTTACACGATTTTTTATAAACTAATTACAACATTTATTTATAATTTTATACCCATGCTAAATCATCACCATGAGATCCAGTTCCTTTGAATCCCTGCCGTCCACCCCTTCTTCCCTCTCACGCATATGCTCCAGTAGCCGAACGCCAAAAAAAGAAACCCATCATCCAATTTAGGGTTTCATACCACCATCTCCTCGCTCGACGAAAACACGATCAGGGAGCTCCAAATCGAAGCTCTCACCCAACACTACACTCGGCCCAAGCCCCATAAAGTCCGGTCATCCCTTTTTGCACGCGAGACGAAGGTGAACGGCCACCAAACGCGGGTCCATAGCTTCTCCATCGCTGCGCCATACTGCATCATCGCCGTAAGGATCTGTAGTGCTCGAGACCATCTACAATTCTCGTGTTGAAGCTTCGTTGAATCGATAAATGGATTGGGAGTAATTGAGGGAGGAAGGTGGGTTGTTTTCGACCATGCATCAGGGAGGTGGCGGCTGTGCAGTTGTTAGGGTTTAGTTTTTTTTTTTTTTTTCTAAAATTGTGAAAAATGGGCCTATTTCTAGAAGATTTTTGAACACTATTCATCCGGGAATTCCGAACTCTGATTTACGCGCCGTAACCAGCGTTTCTAGGGTTTATCCCGCGTTCCGGATACAATGGAACATGTTTCGGAAGCTAATTCGAACATCTGTGCGAGATATGGCTATAAACGTTCAATTTGAATTAAACCGATTTAAACGATTTTCTAGGCGTTTTAATTTGTACCGGACAAACGGTAAATCCAATTGACACGAAATTTGAAACCTTACAATAATATCACATTACGGATCCGATGAAACTGGTTTCGCCGAAATCCGAGACTTTTTGAAAAATGGCTATTTTAACTCGCCAAATTAATATTAAAAATAATTCGATGCGTTTTTAGCTGTCACGATCAAACAATAACTCTGATTGACACGAAAATTGAAATCCGGTAATAACTAACTATTACGGATCCAATGGAACTAGTTTCGTCCAATTCTGAGACTGTTCAAAAATTGACTATTTTCACTAGTCGATTTAAATATTAAAATATTCAATTTTCACAAATTAACTTTTAATTCGATTTTAAAAGTTCTAAAATATCATTCTAACTCCAATATGATAAAATAAAATTTTACAAATCATTTTCAATCATATTTAACCCTATTTTCAATTATTTCCATAATTTAACATATTAAATTATCGATTTAATTATTCAATTAAATCTAATTATTCGAAATAAAATTTATTTGACTTATATATTCACTTATTAATATTTAAAATTAATTAAATATTCAAATTTTAATTATCAAAAATTCTGGGTCGTTACAATCTTCCCCCCTTAAAAGAATTTCGTCCTCGAAATTATCAAGTAAGAAAAATTACAGAATTTATTAACTTTCCCCAAAATCCATAGTCAAACTTCTTATAATCTTTACTAAGTTTTCAAATCATACTTAGTTATATTTTCAAAAACAACTACTATTGTTTAACTTTCAATTCCAAATCAAAGTTAAAGTTTTCAAAACTTTTCAATTTTCTCAAATTTTTCTAACGCCTTAAATTTCCGGAAAAATTCGCCATAGTCTCCTTTGCGCGGCTCGATCCGAAAAAAATGACAGTATATATATCACAAATATACATCTCATCAAGTAATGAGGCACCCCGAAGGGAAAAAGTATAAAAGTACGGTATGTAATCCGAGATATGTACCTTATATTTTATTAGCGAGCATATACGGCTAATATAGCACGAAAGCGAGCTCCAAATGCGAAGCAAACGCGATCCGCATCTACTAATCACTCAACAAACAACATGAGAATCATGTATATAGACAATAGTATCAATATACAACATATAGCAACATAATAACTATATATGTCAACATAGCAATTGAAACAAAAGCAACAAATGCAAACATCAACCAACTATCATCCATAACCAAATCAATATTCATTCATATCCTCATTAAAATTTAATGAAATGGTTTTCAATTTAAATCACGTTTGATTCATTAACAGTGGATGTTCTTACTAACATTCATTTTCAATTAGTTTATATTTACTAATTCATGTTCAAGTTGGTTCACTTCCAAATCAAATTCAATTTTATTTAAGATTCATTTAACTTCCAATTGAATTCCAATTACTTTAGCTTCCAATTTCATTAACTCAATTTCATTAACACTTAATGAATTATATACAATCAATCAACTAACAACCATATAACAATCAATGTATATTAATTACAACCAAATTCCTTTGCTTTCAATTGGTTTAATTAAATTGATTTGCATTCAACTATTCAACTTTCAATAACATTAGATTTTAATGAATTAACACTTACATTCATTATTTCATATCAACAAAATTTACATTTAATTGATTTACATTCAATTTCTAATTTTTTTAACAACTTAAAGTTGAATTTCATTTTTATCTACAACTCATATTCATAAATATATTCATATAGTTTCACTTCTTATATATATAATTTATTTCACAATTGTTAATCACATTAATTATAATTCAATTCTTATAATTCTTTACTTATACAATTATTCTTTAATTTAGATTATTCAAACAACTAAACAATCAACTTATATACACTTTAAATAATTCTGAAAAATTATTCCTTTATATATAAAATATACTCAAGGCAAAATTATTTCATTTACCCAATTTAAAACAATACTGTGTCGAATTTTTCTATTCAAGTGTTTAGAAACCCCTTCGGCATAGTTGTCGAGACCACGCTGACGAAGGTTCATATGCCACTCAACAAACCAATCATCACAATGTAAAACAATTTTATATATTCACTAACAAATACGCTCTCATAGCTATTATTACACTCAATCTCATTCTAGAATACCACTGACTCTATCTCTAATGAGTAATACCCAACAGAACCATGGTTGTCGCTTAACCATATGCTCTGATACCACCTGTGAGGACCGTACCGTCAGTGGTCACAATCGGTAGGCTTTTCAACCATCCCAGCCCCACCATGGCTCACAAAGGTATCCCAAACTTGCTTTTACGGCCACCCTTTCGAATGTCACGGCTTCACCTAACCAACCCCGTAAAGAGGACGTGTGGGGGTAAGAGTCTCCCGTTCGCCACCAAACCGCGAAGCGAGAACCCCCCATCACATATCACCTAGCATAACCAAGTCTGGTCCGAGCTCGAACAGAACCGAAGGCACTTACAAAGAAGTCCTTGCAATCCGGATATTCACAATCCTGATCGGATTCACCATCACATATGGAGAACCCAATACCGGAGCAACTCGGTGCAGAGTCAATCGACAGGTCATCCTATCGCTCTCGCAAATACCGGTTCTTCAACACCGGTCTTCAAATGCAATTCATAACGACGTATCACATATTCGGAATGGGTTATACGACCCCATGGTCCTTTCCCGGTTAACTCGAATAGTGAGCGCTTATTCAAAAATAAGTGTGGCATTCAAATTCAAACAAATCACATCAAATACCCATTCAAAGGGAAATATTGATAGTCGGTTATTGAACTATCAATGGATATGCACACATCACCAGATTCCAAATTATTTATTTCCCAAAGATATCTTTACAAGATATATAATTTTCACACTTCAAAAATAAATCAATATTTATTTTTAAACAAATTTCCCTTTCTTTTATAAATTCCTTAGTGAATTTATAATCCAAAATATCTATGAATATTCGATTTCAATTATTCATTTCAATTTATCTTCAAAAAGATAAATTCTCAAAATATTCACTTTATATTGGAAAAACATTTCCATACTTACTTATTAAGTAATTCTCAAATTTTATTTATTTTCAACACTTGGAAAATATTCAATATACTTAAATCGAAATTAAGTATATATTTCATTCTTTAAGGAAATCATTCTCTTATACATATTTATTTGGGCCAAAACGAATGTTACGTAAAACATCGTTACGACAACCCAAAATCACTAGTATAGGGATTCGAAATTAAAATAGATATATAAATCCCAATACTATACAAAACATTTCCTTTCGGAAATCATTTACTATAACAACAGTGTTATAGTCCACCATTTCCTTCTATTTCTCGAAAACGTCTATTTCAACAATAAATGTTGAAATCTATGGTTTCGAATCTTAACACCTTTTTAAAACATCGTTAGATCGTTTTAATTCAATTTAAAATATCACATCCTAAACATTTTCTTTAACATATTATTCACTATTCAAAAACGTGAATATACTACGTTACAAATTTCATCACTTCTATTCATTTTATTTCAAAGGATCATTCACAGTTCAAAACGTGAATATAACTCCATTAATAGGTTTCAACAATTTACTTATCAAAATAAGTCATTGCGAATTTATAAAACAACGTTTATAAATTCCTTTATTAACCTATTCAATTTATAACTCAATTATAGAACAAAATTCATATTATAAGTTAAACACCTATAATTTATTTGTTTGCACAATCGTTCATTTAAACTTCATAATTATAAATCTTATAACTTATAAGATTCAATTATTTATCCAAATCTATTCTTTTATAACTTCACGAAATTTATAAATCTTATTATTTATAAATTTCACTTATAACTTCACCATTTATAATTCTATAAATTCAATTCACTTATGCAATCTATTTTCACTTCATTCAAACACTTATAAAAACTCGTTTTATAATTCAAATGTTTTAATTTCTAAATATCAATTTATAAATCCTTTATAAAAATCAATTTATACTATTATTTTAAAACATCTTTAATCTCCTTTATAATTTCACCATTCTCTTGATTTATAAAATAATCAAATTTTATAAATCCTATATTTAAACTTTTCACAATAAATTCAGAAATCCCGTTTTAACTATTTTATAAAACCATTAACCCCATATTTTCAAAAATCAGCTTTAACTATATTTCTCAAAAATCATAATTTTTATAACATTAAAATTATAACGTTTATTTATTTAAAATAAATCAATTCCAAAAATATTTTATAAACGTATACTTTAAAAAAAATCACTTTGAAACCCTTTTAAAATTCCAAAATTTGGTCCAATGATGCTACATACCAAATAGCCAATCACGACAACAACGATATCATATATCGATATGATAATCCATCAAATATCAAAATATCTGAATTCAAATAAAAACTGTTGAGGAATCCAGTTGGATCCCTCCAACCTGTTTTCCTACATCCACAAACATTAGCACAATACCAATTCCGCTCCAGTACGGAATTATCGCGGTATATGGGATTTAAAATATTATCCGCTTAATAGACGGCGCAATAGGGTCTCATCCGCTATACAAATGCGGGAAATCAATAACTGCAATATATACATATGCCAACATATATATATTGCTATTATATATAATACCAATTTCACTGTTTATGAAATATTCGCGGTATATGTTTTTAATAAATAACATCCGCTTACTAACGACGCATAATGTCTATTTTAACAATCAATAGATAACAATCATCATTCAAACATGCATTCAAATATTTTAAATCTAACTATTTAAAATAAAAATCGAAACTGATTCGATTGAGTGAGAAGTTCTCACCTTGATTTCAATTTCATTTTAGCGATTTATTTTGAATAAAATTAAACGGACGTTTAATTTTTACCCGAAATTCTCACTAACTCCAAACGACTCCAATCAAATTTCATCGCGTAGTGCTCGTCCATACGATTCCAACGCAACTGGTTTCGCGCGTTTTCGACCTCGTATGAAAAATATATGATTTTATGAAGTTTACTCGATTTTTTATAAACTAATTACAACATTTATTTATAATTTTATACCCATGCTAAATCATCACCGTGAGATCCAGTTCCTTTGAATCCCTGCCGTCCACCCCTTCTTCCCTCTCACGCATATGCTCCAGTAGCCGAACGCCAAAAAAAGAAACCCATCATCCAATTTAGGGTTTCATACCACCATCTCCTCGCTCGACGAAAACATGATCAGGGAGCTCCAAATCGAAGCTCTCACCCAACACTACACTCGGCCCAAGCCCCATAAAGTCCGGTCATCCCTTTTTGCACGCGAGATGAGGGTGAACGGCCACCAAACGCGGGTCCATAGCTTCTCCATCGCTGCGCCATACTGCATCATCGCCGTAAGGATCTGTAGTGCTCGAGACCATCTACAATTCTCGTGTTGAAGCTTCGTTGAATCGATGAATGGATTGGGAGTAATTGAGGGAGGAAGGTGGGTTGTTTTCGGCCATGCATCAGGGAGGTGGCGGCTGTGCAGTTGTTAGGGTTTAGTTTTTTTTTATTTTCTAAAATTGTGAAAAATGGGCCTATTTGTAGAAGATTTTTGAACACTATTCATCCGGGAATTCCGAACTCCGATTTGCGCGCCGTAACCAGCGTTTCTAGGGTTTATCCCGCGTTCCGGACACAATGGAACAGGTTTCGGAAGCTAATTCGAACATCTGTGCGAGATATGGCTATAAACGTTCAATTTGAATTAAACCGATTTAAACAATTTTCTAGGCGTTTTAATTTGTACCGGACAAACGGTAAATCCAATTGACACGAAATTTGAAACCTTACAATAATATCACATTATGGATCCGATGAAAATGGTTTCGTCGAAATCCGAGATTTTTGAAAAATGGCTATTTTAACTCGCCAAATTAATATTAAAAATAATTCGATGCGTTTCGAGCTGCCACGATCAAATGATAACTCTGATTGACACGAAAATTGAAATCCGGTAATAACTAACTATTACGGATCCAATGAAACTTGTTTCGTCCAATTCTGAGACTGTTCAAAAATTGACTATTTTCACTAGTCGATTTAAATATTAAAATATTCAATTTTCACAAATTAACTTTTAATTCAATTTTAAAAGTTCTAAAATATCATTCTAACTCCAATATGATAAAATAAAATTTTACAAATCATTTTCAATCATATTTAACCCTATTTTCAATTATTTCCATAATTTAACATATTAAATTATCGATTTAATTATCCAATTAAATCTAATTATTCGAAACAAAATTTATTTGACTTATATATTCACTTATTGATATTTAAAATTAATTAAATATTCAAATTTTAATTATCAAAAATTCTGGGTCGTTACATCTAATGTTTTTACAAGGTCTGAAATCGAGAAATCAAATCAAGAATGAAGTGGATTGCAAATTTAAAGGGAAAGGTGAGTTAATCTCACTCAGTTAATTTAAATTTAAATTTAAATGATTAAATTTAAATAATTGTTTGAATGGTTGAAATAGACTGATGTGTTATAGTATGGTATATTTTGGGAATTGGCATTTTATATTGTGCTAATGTCTATGGATGCAGGGAAAACAGGTTGGAGGGATCCAATGGATCCCTCGACATTTATTTAAATTATTTAATGTCGTTTGTTGTGATTAATTGATATTCTGTGATGAATTATAATGGAATATTGAATGCTATAGTTGCTTGGATATATTTTGGTTCACTGATATCAAAAGATATAGAAGTGAATTTTTGGAAATAAAAGGAAGCAAATTTAAAGGGTGAAGTAATTATAAAGACTGCAAATAAATTAAATGAATTAGATAAGAATATTAGTGGTTTCAAAATGCTAAATAATAAATTCTGTATATGGAAAGGGATTTTTGACTAAACAGGAAGTTAATAAATTTTAAATCTTCAGTGTTACCATTTAAAGAATAAGTACTCATTTTAAATTTAATTATTTAAATTATTGAAAAGAATAAAGAAGAAATTGGGGAAAAATCTGAATTTGTATATTTCAGTTTAAAGATTCAAAATCAAACGGAAAATATTAATAATAACAATAAAAATGAAGTGCATAATTAACGAACTTTGAAATGAATTAAGAAAATAAAGATATTTATTTCAAAGGGAATAAATCGGAAATCAATTTGGGAAATTGATTTAATTGATTGAAGTTCGAAATTCTCCTTGAATAACCAAGTACGTTTTCAAAGTGAATTTTTAAATATAAGTTAAAAGTTTACTAGTTTTTTAAAAAGCAAGTTTGGAAAATTCATTATTTCTAATATTTAAATTCTAAAGTAAGTATTTTCTCAAATCCGTTATAGCAGTAATTTCTTAAAGAGTGACTTAGTATTTTGTTTTTAAAAGCGAAAATTTAGTTTTATATTTTATTAAGTAACCTTATTTTCAAATATTCATATAGTATGTATTTTTGATAAATTATCGAAGTAGTCTTATCTTAAATATTTTAAAGTATATTTCAAAATAAAGTGTTTTAAATTATTTTAATAATCTACTTTTGTGCTTGGTGATTTCAGTGGAGATAGAAAATATTTGGGAAAGTTTATTCTGGGAAAAAGAAAGAATTGTTAGAAACTGTTTTTTTCAAAGGGTTTTGAAAATGAAAAATATGTCTTGTGAAGATATTTTGAAGTTAATAAATAATTTAGGAAATTATTTATTGCGTTATGGATGTTATGAATATTAATTGATAGTTAAATAACCGACTATCAATATTGGACAAAATGCGTTGATCGTTTCGAAGAGACCGGGATCGAGATAAATTTCTCGAAAACCACTTGGATCCGGTTTGTACGTTTCGTGAGAAACGAGTTTGGAGTCGAAGATGGAGCTGTGAAGTGCAAGGGCTAGTCGCTACTAACCTTGAGGATATTTTCAAAATGGATGTAGTAGGAGTAGTGTCTTCGGTTATGTTCGAACCCGAGACGGACTTGTATGGCTGAATGCTTGTGAAACATCGTTAGGTGGACGATGGGAATTCTAAGGAATATGTTCGAAAAAGGTAACGTTGAGCCTCAAGCCTCATCTAATGGGAATGACTGAAAATCAAGGGTTATGCAGCAAGGCTAGGTGGGTAGCACCCAAGCATGGTGAGGTCATTCCTGTCTAGATGTCCCTTTTTATTTCGGCTTAGTGGGCGGTTGCTAATCCCAACTGCGGGGTGATCTCACTTGGGATTATCCAGTAAGGGGTAGTCCCGGTCTTGTGTTGCTGGGGAGCGGGCGTACTCCTCGATACTGTGATCTAGGCCACGTACTGTGATAGGTGGTACCCCAGTGCCTAGTCATTAGTTGGAAATCCATTCTCCCTACGAGCCTTGTATGAGTTTTGTTTGTATTACCCACTCTGTGGTTAGTAGTTGGAATTTAATAATGTAACAATTTTGGCTATTTTATAAGTATTTGTATATAGACCCTATTATAATATCAGAGAATTCCTATAAAAATTGTTTTAGCTATCGTAAGGTAAAAACCCGACATGTTTATTTGTGGCATGGTCTTAAGAGATGCTTTTGTTTTCAAAAAGGATTTCTGAAACTTTAATAATCAATTGAGTGTGATTTTGTCACGCTGGTTTTACAGACTGACTCGGGTTTTATTTAACTGTAATGCTCGGGTCAGACCAAGTATTATAGGATACATGATGATGCTGTGGAGCTCAGGAGACGAGCTGGATGACGATACGTACTCTCATACTTGTTTATATATATACATATATTCCGCTATGTTGTTTAGTTGTGCATCCAATTGTATGTTATTGATGTTGAGTTGTGATTGATGTACTCTTATGATGTAATATATTAACCGATATATTTGATTTTTGTGTAAAGATTATTTATTATCTATTATATTTTATTCCGCTGCGATGGTTAGATTCTGATGTTGTGTTCTATTTTCTTCTTCTACCTCTTCTTCTTTAACCCAAATGGTTCGTATTTCTGTGCAACTTGAGTTCAATGTTGTGGAATAGTGTTGACTCAAGGGGTACGGATTTGCGGGTCGTTACAAGTATAATCGAATATTTTGTAAACAGCTTCGTGAACTGTTTATTTGATTATTATATTTTATCGTTCCGCTGCAAGATTTTGTTTGTTCTTTTTCTTTCTCTGCGTTTTCTTATTTACCTCATAACAATCCGCCCTTCTGTATGATTTAAGTCTGACGTGTGTGGTTTATCGTTGATCTAAAGTGTACAAAAAGGCAGGATGTTACATCTGGTATCGGAGCTTTGGTTTAGTGAAAACCTTGGCTTTGTGGGGTTTGACTCTGTATTAATAGAGTAGTAATGCCCTATAATGAGTCGCTGAGTGTGTGTATGTGTGTGTATATATATAAGAGAGCGTATTTGTTAGTGTTAGAAAAAGGTTTTGATATTGTGTTAATTTGTTCCGTTTTGTATTTATAGATTCTGGTTGGTGCATAGGACGCTATGACATCAATAGGGATTTCTAAATACTTAATAGGACAGATCGACACAATATTTATTTTGAATATAGGCGAAAGAAATGATTTTGCCTATTATATTTTCTATATATAAAATAATTTTTTATAAATGATATATATATTTGGTTGCAATATATTGGTTGTTAGGTAATGAAATTTATAAATAATAGTTGAAATGAGATTGAAAATAAAATAAATAAAAGTTGGAAATTTAGAACTTAAGTTCCGGGGTTTTGAAACTTTCTTTCGAATGATTTTTGAATATAATAATGATATTATTTAGAAGTATTTTATGATATAAATATTTCCATATGATTTGAAAGAATTTCTTTAAAGAAATTTTGGAAGAAATAAGTTCTGTACTCCCCTCTCTATCGCTGGAAAATAATTTCGGTGATGAGTGCACGCATCATCGACATTCATTTTCGAGTTTCGAAGTGGGAATGCCACTGTAGTAGTTTTACTGAAAATTTATTTTGATATATAAATATAAATTTTAAATTGTTTTAAATATAATTGGATATATAAATTGTAAGTATATACATTTATCTATTATTTTTAAATTAAACGCGGTATTTAGTTCTTAAGTTTCCATTAATTAATTAATTAATAATTTCAATTATTGTAGTGATGAATGTAACTAATTAATGATTGGAACCTTTAATTTAAAATAAGAGATAAAATGCTAGGTTGAAAATGAAATTATAAGAAAATTTGGAATGTGTAACCTCTAAGACAAAAGATATGATTATTGAAATTTAAAAGAAATGAGAAAAACTTGTATGATTTTCATTTGCATCCTTAAAAGCATATATGTAACTTGCCAAATATTAAAAGTTCTAATATTTCATAAGAAAATAGAATGGATATTATACAATTAATAAACTTGAGGTAATGAAAGTATGTAATGAAATTACTTTAAATAAGAATTTGATATTGTAATTGGTATAAACTTAAGTATAATTGAAATACTACTATTTAAATATAATAGAAGGCAGGTACTGTAACTAAGAAATTTTAAAATTAAGTAATTAAGTTGAAGTTATTTCTAAATAAAATTGTAAGAAATAAACGTAAATTAAAAGATAAATCATTATATGAATGAAAAAGAAATCAAACAACGAATATTATGAAATGAAATTAAAAGAATGAACTTGATCTATTGTTTGAAATTGTTGTGTGTTTGGTTTATGGTTGTTTGGGCAAGGGTACTTTAAAATTGCTTAGATGTATGAATAATCTATCAAATTTTATCTAAGACTGTTGAATAAATGGAATACTTCATAGTTATTTGTTATTCTATGTGATTTAAAGTGTCTTAACCTGAACCAACCAATAGTTTTGTTTTGATTTAATGGTTGATTTGTATATGATGTGTATATTGTTGGTTGTGAATGATTGTTGTTTATATTGATTTGTTTTTTTATGGTTGTAACAACTTTAAACATTTCATTTTATATAATTGTTAACTCTTTTGGATTATATAAGTGAAATACAGGTTATGGAAGCAATTGCTACTGCTTTTGGTTTCATAAAATAAGCGTAAATTGCCCGACAGTTAGGTACGTTTTCGGATTATGGTTTATAGTGTTATTATATTGTTTTACCGTGTTGGGATATATTATTTTGGAAATTATATGCAATATTTTGTTATATTTGATATTATAATTTCTCCCGAGCCTCTCCGTACAAAGGAGAATCTGCCGAAATTTTCCATAAATTTCGGACTTGGAAATTTTTGAAAAATGTTTTCCAAACTTCATTAATTTAAGTATAAAAAGATTTAATGGTTATAAATTGATATATTTTATTTAAATTATTAAATTTTGTAAATTTATTTGTTTATAAAGTTAATATTTTAAATAAGATGTATTGTCTACTCAATTCTTTCTTTCCTTTTTTCCTTTTCGGGGACGAAAAGTTTTGAGTGAGGGAGAGTGTAACGACCCGTAATTTTCGATAACTAAAATTTGTTAATTTAATAAGATTTTTGAAATTTAATATTTAAGAAAATAAAAATTAGTCAATTATTAATAAAAATAATAACTAGAATGAATTGCAACGTATGAATGTAAGTGAATGACTAATAACTTGAATGGAATTCAAATTAATTGAAATAGTGGAAATATTATAATTTGTTTATATAGGAATTATAAGAAAAACAAATGTATATTAAATTAATGTGTGAAATAATATAATAGATGGTAATTGTTTGAGAAGAATAAACATACAAGTATTATAAAGGGATAATGGTGACAAATGGTTGTTGTTACCAGTTAATTTACCAATTACAAATAAGGGTAGTTAAATGTTACTTTAATGATAATTAATATAATAATGGAAAGTGTGCATGTAAATTAAATAGAAACGTAAATTTATTTATAAGGTAGTAATTGATGTAATAAAACTATTAAACCAAGTAAATAAATTAATTTAGAATATAAATTGTAATTAATGTATATATTTGGCAAATATAATAAAACGGAAACAGTAGTTAATACAAAGGAAAGATGGATATTTGAATATAGTAGTCTAATGAAAGACAAACAAAGATTAAGTATGTTTATAGAGTAGTATAGACTAAATAAAAAGATTAGGATTGAATCAAATCAGTTCGATTGAGATTAATTACAATTAGTTGGATTCAATTTATAATAAATGGGTTATTGTAAGAAATGAAATTAGATACTAAATAAATTGAAACTAAGATGAAATTTGAAACTATTAATACACTAAGGCATATACCAATGATAATTATAACTCAAAAGTGTGGTTGAAAGTAAATGGTAACAAATATTTTATGTTACCTATTTATTTAGCCTCTTAATCTAAATGTGGTAAAAATTGCAATAAATCTAAATTAGATATTTGGTTAATGTGAATTTAGTTAGTAATGGGAAATAACATTTACTTTATTCATAATATCACAATTGGTTGAATAAAAGGAATAGAAATTCAAGATTTATTAATTTATTGGAATTTAAATTTAATAATTGAATTAATTGCAAATAAATGGAATCTAAAATTTAATGTGAAATTAATTGCAGTTAATTGACTTAATTTATGCAGTTAGGGTAGATTTGATTTGTCATTGAAGATTGTTAATTCAACAAGAAGTAACCAATGTAAACTCTATCCATAATATGGCAATTGATTGAATGAAAACAATTGAAATTCATGTTGATTAATTTATTGGATTTGAACTATAATAATTAATTACAAAATGAAATTAAAATATCTAAATATTACGTTATTTGAAATGAAGAGGGAATGTATGAATATTAATGTAATAGATCATGAACCACTTGTAAATTTCCTCCATTTAATAATATATTAGATAATAGGATGCAAGTTAAATTAAATGTAATTATTGGAAATTTAATTTATAATATCTGAATTTATCGTAATTGAATTCAAACACTGAAATTTGTAAATTTAATAACTTAACATTGATATCTAAGGTGTTTAAATTATTGTAATTGTTTAAGGAATTAAAAATGATAAAAATGTGAATTTTTAAATGTGAAACGAAAAGGTGATTTAATTAATTAAATATTAATTTAATTTAATAACGTGAAATATAGCCATTTTGGCCACCGAGTCGGATTTTGACGAAACTAGTTTCATAGGATTTCAAGGTTCGTAACGATCGGACTTGTCGTTTGACCGTACGGCTCGAAATGTCTTGAAATCAATTTAATTGAAATCAATTTGAAATAACTTGATTTTAGCATAACTTATTCATACGATGGAATTTGGACTTGAAACCTATTCCATCGCGTTTAAAATATTTTGAAGCATCTATTTCGATATATGGGTTGACCCAATTTCATCCCAGAGTCAGAACGGGCTTTTTCGGGCTATTTTATCGTTCAACGTGCATATCAATCGTGTCCATCTATTCTATTTCAGATTTGTCTATAAATATTATAAACCCTAGCCTATTTCTTATTCCTCATTTCTGTACGTACAATTCCATCAGATCCTCCTTTTCCCAATGGCTGAAAACCCTAAATATTCCTATCCAATTTCAATTCAAAATACAACTTCAAAATTCAAACTCTCCAAACAATATCAAATTTTACATGGGTTTGAAGCTTTCGATGAGCGCAAGTCAGATCTGCAGCTTGTTGTTCGAATTGAGTTTCTGTAAGGCCGAAATTAGGTGAGTTAGCCTCGGCCGTTCGTTGAGGGTTATCGGATTGGACGGTAGATCGTCGATCTTACGACGATCAGGTGGTGGTGGCAACGCGTAAAGGACGTCGAGGCAGTTAGATCGGCTCGGCCGTATGGGGTTATCGGCGCCTGAAGCGCCGTGATTTAGGGTTTCTTGGATTGGAGGCGGTCATCCTAGGGGTGGCCGGAGTGGGTGAGATGTCAGGCGTAGGGGCGGCTCGAGGTGGGTGCGACGATGGCGAGGCTTGATCGGAGAACTATCGAGCGCGGAGGCGGTTTTTAGCGGTGGCGTGCTTGCGTTTTGGGTTCGAACTGGGTTCGATTGCGATGAAGTATGGTTTTGCGCGTGGGGAATTCAATGAGGTGACGTGTACGTTTGACCTTTTTGTTTTTCTAATTTAAATTTAATTTTCAAATCGTTCTAACACGCATAACTCTGACATACGAGGTCCGTTTCATGCATGGTTTGTTCATATGTGTTCGTATTGAAATTCCGGACATTTTGGCGCAGGTTTGGGCAGATTCTGAGACTGTTGGAATTTTGGGTTAAAATTGGATTTAAATTCAAAAGGTGAGTGTTTTAACCCACTCACAACTTCTAAAATTTCTTATGTGTGTTAAATTTATTTTTGATGAGATTAGAAATTTATTTATGACTGTTTGGCATATTTTTGATCATCATCTCAGTTAAATTGAATTTATTGAATTAAATTGTTATTTAAGTTATTATTGCATATAAACTGCCAGTTAAATAGTTATTTAATTTATTATTGAATATAAACTACCAGTAAATGCCTGTTATTCATTTTCTAATTATATATTGTTTGAATTGGGTGATGATTGTGATAAACGGTTGATGATTGATATTGGATTAATGGATGTTGTATTATATATTATTATAAACTGCAAGTTGTTATGCATTTTCATTTCATTCGGGATTGCGGTTTGAAATGATATATAACCATATTTTTATTATAAATTACAGATTGAAATGATAAATATCCGTATCACTTGACCACAGGGTAGAAAATTATATACAGACACCGTGGTCTATATATATATATATATATATATATATATATATATATATATATATATATTTTTGGAAATGATTTTCTATGGTTTTGTACAGAAATATATGGTTTTATGAGCTACTGATTTAGATATTTTATAAATGTTATTTTATATATATAGTTAAATTCTTGGTTTTAAGCTATGTATAAAGTTGGTCTAAAGTATACAAGAAGTTTAATAATAAAGTTGATTTCTTTTAAGATATAATATGGTTAAGTATTTATTTAAATTATATTTCTGGAATTTGTAATGACTTAAATGAGAATAAGGTTGAAAGATAAATATGAAATTTATTTGAAATTTAATGAAATTTAGATTTTAAAGGTATGATTTTTATAACTGGATTTTGGTTTAAGATGAATTAAATGAATATTTCAAGTATAAATAAATTGAAGGAAATATTTAGTTATTTGTAATTTGAGTTTTTATTTAAATGATAATGGATTTATTATGCAAATATTTCAAAGTAAATAATAGAACATTAAATTGTTGAATTGTAATTACCAACCTTAGTTTTGAAATTTTTAATATACAAAGTTTGAAATATATTGAAATTGAAATAGTTTATTGGAACTGAAATTGAGTTGAAAGTTATGAAATGAGATTTAATTTAAAGTGAATAAATTTGTGAAATCGAGGAAATTATTTTACTTTATAAAGTAATTTTAAATTCAAACTATTTTATTTTATATACTGTTTGAATATCCAAACCATTTAAGTCTTGGAAGTTATGGTTTAGAAGCTATGAAATTCGAAGTATTATGTTTTGAAATGTTATATGTCAAGCGTTTG
This sequence comes from Allium cepa, assembly GCA_030765085.1. Lineage (NCBI taxonomy): Eukaryota > Viridiplantae > Streptophyta > Magnoliopsida > Asparagales > Amaryllidaceae > Allium > Allium cepa. The sequence goes on along the minus strand of CM060935.1, from coordinate 437,045,691 downwards.
GTTTCGAAATATTTTAACTTTGAAAGTGCTATGATTTTTCGAAAAAGGGTATATTTGAGAAAAAAATGATAATATATTGATTTGGGTTTTATAAAAGAAATGATATCATATTGATTTGGTTTTTAAATGGAAATGATATCATATTTATATGGTTTTGAAATGGATTGTATATTCTAGTTTTGAAGTATAATTATTTTGAAATGACCATGGTGTTATAATAACGTTTGGTTGTTGAAGAGACCGGGATCGGAAGTTGTCATACTCTCTGCCAACTCCAAAACCCACTTTAACAACCATGTACGCGGTGGAGATTCTAAAATGAAGTGGGATGGTGGCGGCGTTTCCTTTGAGGTAAATACGTGGACCCGACTCCCGTGAGTTGGCATATGGTGGCTAAAACAGGAGCGATCGACGGGCTAAGAAGGTAGCACCTTTTATCGGACACATCCCTTTGATATTATACTCTGACTTTTGAATTGATTCGGTGGCCACTTTTGATTTTTGATTTAAGGTGTGGCTCGAGATGGGAGGTAGCTGCGCGCTATGTGTTACCACCGGCACTGAAGCGCAATTGGTATATTTACCCTGGCATTGCCTAGTTGTGCTTGTCACCTACCCTAGCGCACCTTATACGATTTTGTTTTGTACCATACTTATGGAGTGCCCTCTGATGACGCCCAGTACGGGGGAGATTACGGTACTGTATAGACTATGGGAATATAAAAGCATGTTAAGGTGGAAAATGTAAAGCCATAATGCTATTTTCGACACATTATACTTTACTTTAGACACTATTATAATAGCGTATATTACTACATAGTAAATAGTTTAACGGATCCTTAGGAGATGTGAATCCCGAGCATCTCTTAAGTTACTGCACTCACGTTAAACACTGGATAAGAGATGTCAAATCCCGTAAAAATCTCTGACGTCGTTCCACTCATATTTTATCGTTGATTTAACTACATAAGATCTTTTAGTTCTGACTTGAGTGTTTTGTCTTTTCAATTCACTCGGATCAGTTCGAGCATTTCAAGATTTGAAGATTTTATTGTGGAGGTCGAAGTCAAAGATTTGTTTTACTATTATTTATTATATTCCACTGCATCACATTGTTCCGCTACATTGTTATTTATTATTCTCTAGTTTTTGTAACTCTGATATGTATTGTATAAGTATAATCGAATATTTTGTAAACAGCTTCATGAACTGTTTATTTGATTATTCTATTTTATCATTCCGCTGCAAGATTCTGTTTATTCTTTTTCTTTCTCTACTTTTTCTTATTTACCCCATAATAATCCGCCCTTCTGTATGGTTTAAGTCTGACGTGTGTGGTTTGTCATCGATTTAAAGCATACAAAAATGCGGGATGTTACATAAAGTGTGTGCTTTTTTGTCTACAATCACATCAAAGTAGCAATGACGTCACAATGGTAATATTAAAGCTCAGAATCCGCCTAGAAAGTGTAAACTATTAGGTTGGAAAATGAATGCTGTTGCAGAAGCAACAATTGCATCTACCGATCCTACTGTTTTAGTGCACCATCTACTGCTAGAAGCATATGCATGGATGCTTAGGTCGATTTGGTGGTGGATTCTTAAGGTATTCCATATAGGCCTACTTTATATATCTGCACAACTAGCAAGCGATTGGGAGGATTGTTTCTTAGCATGGGGAACTTTTCTCTTTTGATTAGTACGTATCTGTATTTATATTGATGTATGTTGTGGATTTATTTATTTTTGTAATAGAATTATGAATTGAAAATTGGTGTTAAATTGAATTGTTTTAGCTTTTATTAAATGTGAATGGTTCATGTTATTACAAGTAATGCTAATAGTTGTAGTTATTATTAGTGAAATATCGGTTTTAATTATACTATTGTGAAATTTATAGTTTATGGTAGTTGTCGAAAGATGAATTGCAATTGTTGGTAGTAGTTGTAAAAAGATTTACTACAATTATCAATAACAGTTGTAGATGAATCTATTACAATTGCCAAAAGCATTTGCAAAAGAGACCCATAACAACAGTCAATGCAATAGTTACGATAGACTTTACCACAACTGTCAAAAGCATTTGTAAAAACCTTTTTACAACTACTCCTGCAACTGTCAGCGACAGTTGTAAAAATCTCCAACTCTATTACAACTTCGGATATTTAGACTAGCGGCTGCCCATTGTAATAGACCAATTACAACTGTTTTTGACAGTTGCAAAAAGGTATTTTTGTTGTAGGGCCGATTTCTCATCTCTTCTATATTGATTATGAATGTCATGAATGATTCAAAATTACATGTTTTATTTAGTGGCTTTTGATGTGATTTAATATGGTAATGACATTCTTCTACATGATGACATGATATTTTAATCATGTGTAATGAGGATATTAAATAAATAGATTAGTAGTGCTAGATGGTATGGGTCGCTCGGTAATAATTTACTGGGTATCCTATTGACTCATATTACAGATATTTATTAATTGATGAGTGTAGTTTATTAGCTTCTTGTAAACATTCAAATAAGGCTGTGTGGTATGGAACACTCAATTGATATTTTTTTTCCGATTACTATTAGTAAGTAGATGTCACTTATAATTTGGAGATGGGTTAGGAATTTGTGATCTCGTTTAGACGTGACTCCTTAGAGCTTAGTAGTCGAGAGTTCTATTACTTCTAAGGGCAACAAGATGGAGATATTTTGACATTTATAGATTTATCTTCTTAGGACTCGTCGAGTGATATTAATATTCAATCTTAAGGGATAGTTTCGAGGATTTTCTATTGATATGGTCTCTTCTTGTAAAAATTCAAGTAAGGCTGTGTGGTATGGAACACTCAATTGATATTTTTTTCGATTACTATTAGTAAGTAGATGTCACTTATAATTTAGAGATGGGTTAGGAATTTGTGATCTCGTTTAGACGTGACTCCTTAGAGCTTAGTAGTCGAGAGTTCTATTACTTCTAAGGGCTACAAGATGGAGATATTTTGACATTTATAAATTTATCTTCTTAGGACTAGTCGAGTGATATTAATATTCAATCTTAAGGGATAGTAGTCGAGGATTTTCGACTAATATGGTCTCATTAGGACTCATATAGTCGAGATCAATTGTTGTCACTCTCAACAAGACTACCAGAATAGACAGTACCAGATACCACTAAGTATTTATCGAGAATCTACGTTATATGGTTCATGCCATTATCGAGAGCATGTGAATTAGACCCACTGGATAGACTAGTTATCCATCCTAATGGGCTTGATTGGTGGGTCACACACCAAATTCGTGATATCACCTTGTTGAGTTTGTAGGCTGAGATTATTTCTCTCATTAGTGTCATTGGCCCGATGTCACCTAAGGACCAACAGTCTACAGTCTCTTACCAAAGGCAAGTAGGAATCATGGCTAATGTTCAGCATAGCCCAACATCCTGTTTATGACATGCGATGGGTATGAGTGCCATAATTCTACGAGTAACTTAGTGGCTGTAAGAAAGGGGCTGCGTTTATTAATGTTTCCTGGAGCAGTGTTGTGGTACGTTAGTCTCTCATTTGGAAGACTTAGGTAGACCAATTATATTTAAGATATTTGATATTAGCACCTCATTAGAGACGATGATAATTGATATTAGAGACTGGCTTCGTGTTAGTCTATCATTAGAGTTATCTAACCCGAGACAACTACGTGTTATCTGCCTATGACATTAGAGACTTGTGATGAGCTTATCTATCGTCCTCTCAAAAGAGCCTTTAGTTGAGAGATTTCCTTTTTTGTTTGGTTAGTTGTTTCTGTCTCCTAGGACCATTCAGTCGAGAGTTTCACCTCTTTAAGGACTGAGGGTCGAGATATAAGGCTTTATGCATTAAGAATTTGACTGACTTTGATATTTATTGAGTTTGAGTTTCTTGGCATCTTGGAGAGCCTAACAGTCGAAATTTATCATTTCTATTAGAAATGCAGGTTGAGATAATTATTTAGATATTGTTTTAGATATTTTGTATTGATTCTGTTTTATTTAGGATTCGGTTTTCATACTATCTCCTAGGGCCAACGGTCGAGAGTGTCCACTTTCATCAGGAATATAAGTCAAGATAATATTCTAGGAATTTTATCTATGTATTTGGTTTGGATTTTGTTCCTTTTGGATTCCATATTTCTTGATTCGTCTTTGATGGCTCAGTAGTCGGGAGTTATTACTTCTATTAGGGCTATATGTCTAGATTTGATGTTTTTATTATTTGTTTAGGATTATTCCTTCTCGACATATATTATTAGGGCTTGGTAGTCAAAAGTTAACTCTTCTTCTAGGACTGTAAGTCAATGTAAGCTGCTGGCCCTTGGATCTGGTTTGATTCAGGATTTATCTTTTTATTAGGAATTTGTGGATATGCCGAGTACTTATGCATAATATTTTAGGATTTCAATGAGTTTATTGTTGTAACCCAATTTATGAATTATTGTGATTCCCACTTGTTTATATGTATTTCATAGATGATATTTGAGATGTGTGGCATGGTATACTGTGATGATATTATGATGGGTGTTATGTTGCGTTGGATTTGTGCTTTTCCTTTTTACTACCTTTCTTATTATTAGGTACCTAAATTGGATTTAGAAATAGTCCGACCCGTTTATTATTTATTTAATACTTAGGTCAGTGCAAGACATTTCAGGTCCGGTGACTAGTTGACCAATTTATGGCTATTGAGCGTAGATGGGGAATAAAGTATTTGTATATGATTTATTATATTGTTGCTAATATATTTTTTGTACTGATGAGATGTATGTATGTATTGGATTCATACATTGTATAATTTTTATGATAGTGGGCATTTGACAATTTTTTTGTAAACCCACTTGGATTCATTTATATTTATAATTATATGTGATCACAACATTAATGAATCTGTGTTCTTTAGGATCTATTTAAATTACATACTGTTCTATCCCGGATTTACATGTGTTTATTGCTCTGTGCTGATACTATGTACGTATATTTGAGTTGTTTATGAATTTTGAAATATGTACCAGTGTTAGCCTAAAGGAATACTCACTTTTGTAGGCCCAATATCACCTTATTCTCCATATTATCTGATAGTTTTAGCCAATAATACTTTTGGATAGTAAAGGTATAGAGGTGAGTGTTATAACCTCCTTAGCCAGTCCATTCCTAAGATATTCCCAAACCTAATGAAATTCAAAACGAAGCAATCACAAACAAAAGAGCATCCATGACATGATAAGGTCAAACCATGATTAACCATGCATGGGCTAGTGGAGCCTCCAATAGAGTTCAACACAATCAAAGGTCGGTCAACTATTTCAGGTTTCAATTCCAGCCTATCTACCAAATAATTAGATGTAAAGGAATTTGAAGCCTCAGAATCTAATAAAACACATATGGGAGCTTCGTAAATGGAAAGCATACCTTGAATAACAACTCCCTTCCCCTCTTTTTCGTCAAAGGAGTACTTGATGAAGTTGGAACAAAGTCCAATGCATATGTTTTCACAACTTGTTTCTGCTGTGGTGGTTCTGGATAATTCTTCAGTATGTGTCCAGGTTCGCCGTTGTTAGAACACCACTTCTTCCATCAATCTTGCAGTCTTTGATTCAGTGACCTTTCTCTTCATAACCGTAACAAACTAGATCCCATTTTGACTTCTACTGTGTTCTCCTCAAACTATTTCCTCTTTCCATTCCATTTCTTCTTACGCCACTGCTTTTTTCATTTTTGGCTTTTCCTTAGCAACCATAACTGATTTGTACTTATGGTATAAACTTCCCAACGAAGAGCTTTCTCAACAAGTCTCTTGAATGGCTCACCAATATAACCGACCAACTTCTCCTCTAAGTAGGTGTCCAAACCCATAATACAATTCTCATTCTTTCTCAACGGAGTCCGACGAAAGACGTCCTTTACTTCGACATAGCAATAAACTCAGTGATATATTCAAAGGTATACTTCTCACTCCTTTAGATCAGTAAATTTCTTGAATAACGCTAACTTCTGAACAGCCGAGACAAACTTCTCTTTAAACCTAGCCTCGAACTGGTCCCAAGTAAACTGATCCTTGGGTGTAGCAATGGTCATGGCATTCTACCAATTTATGGTCTGCCTCAAAAGCTGTCAAGAGGTCTGCTTCATCTTCACTGCATCATATATTTCCTTATCACCAAATATACGCTCGTAAGTGTTAAACCAATCCTATCTTCAATAGCTTACTTCGTTCCAAGGAATGGTTTGCCTCTTAAGGTGGAGTAATCTTTGCATAACTTGGCTAAATTCAGCCCTCGACGGCTGCACTTGAGCAGCAACACCAATAACAACATTCGAAGGGCCGCCTTGGGAATTTTGAAGCATGTTTTCCATCATCCTATTGAGCTTAGCTTGCAATTCGGTGTTAGTAACCCCCAATCCCACTCCTTCCTCAACTCTAGAGATGGAGTTCCTCATAGTGTTTCTTGTTTATCGGCTTATTCTTGATCTGCAACAAAAATGATCAGTCTCTCAAAAATAAAACTGTGCCAATGGTAATTATGTGTGCATGCGATTTATTTACTATATAGACTACTATCTAGCTTTGAAAACAAAACAAAAAATAACTACCACGCACTCACTTGTATATAAGTATACTCTAGATCCAACCTATGTTGCACAGTGGAATAAGCATATTAATAAGCAAGCACTTCCAAGGCTCTACTATGTTGCACAGTGGAATAAGCATAGAAATCCATAAATACTACAAGAAAGAAACATCCAGCTAGTCCTCTATACAACTGCTACATCATATCTAGACCGCTTTCTTGAATACTCATTTAAGAGTACCAAATATAATAAGAAGCAAAGCATAAAAGTTGAGTCAGACAACAGTCTAGTGTGAGCAATAAATGAATCTCAAAATACTATACAAGTCAGTATAGTAAGGAACAATAGTATACGTACCATACCTGACCTGTCCTTGCAATCAAAGATTTAGCATATAACAAACACAATATGCTACTCCACAAATGTAGTAATGGGACACCGCAAAATAAGTGTGATGACGGATGTCCAGGTATCCATATCTCTGATACCTATCTATAATGACATCATAGAATGATAGACTATAGAAGAACAATCAAGACGAGCATAATATCCATCAAACAATCCTCATTATCAATCATTGTGCTTTGGATATATGATAACTTGTACGACCTTTCAACTGCCAAGGACTAATGGAAATCCCGGTTATTAGTGTACTCTCTTTAGTCCGAAGCTGATACTAGACCCATTCAACCAGTTTAGGTACACAAATCCATTTAACTGATCCCAGGTAGACTTTTAGTGTACCCATTAGTGTGCTTACAATATCCCTACTTTGAGTACATCAGAAAACATTCCAAGCATTAGCGATCCCTTAAAATGCATTTCGGAGCCTTTTCTTTTCTCCATGCAATTTGCATTATTTTCGAGGAACCATTCGGCATTCCTCCATTTCACGATAGAACCATTCAACATTCTATCCATAGATCACCTTTCTTAGAACCCGGCCTTTATGGATAACCATTCTCATGACTCCATACAACATCGCATCGCCATCACCGGAACCTAACTTCTTTCACCATCGAGTTGTCATTAAAGTCCCGAAACTAACATCGTGCCACTATGTCGCCATCAGACCCCAAGAGAATGAACAAATACCTTTCGTATGATCTACAGGGCCTTTGCTTCCCCTCTAGGAAGTTTCAACTTAAACCTGACCAATACATACTACTTAGTACCGAGTTGTTCAACTCGGTACTGACCCGTTTACTTAGCTAATTTGGGATATATCTCCTTCCTTGCTTCTAGTACTCCATTCCCGTATTCTTTATACCTTGATTCATCCATTCGAACGACTCGTCCCTAACCCCAAAGCACTCTACTGCAAGTTCTAGAAACAGCTCGTTATAGTCTCCAATACTTAGCTATCTCCTACATCTTGCTATGGACAACCACCATAGGCCATGCTCCACCCATACATCAAGTCGACCAATCCATCTGAGCCTCCAAAATAACTCGTTGCCGACTCCTCAACTTGGTAATGAGTTGAGTACTTAGTGATTCTTGAGGTATAAATTATACCACCAGCTCCCCCATGCTCCAGAGCCTCTCTTCCAAGTTTCGTCCAATTCGGACCAACTTTGCCTTTTATTTGCCAAAGTCATCCATATATCTTCCTAAGCATCCAAAACACTAGCAAACAACATCAAAGCATGATATACAACCATAGAATAATATGCATATGCATCCATTCCAACAAAAAAATACAAAAGAATGTTTTAAACGAGCCAATTCTAGTTTTGATTTACATATTACATGCACACATGAATACGAATAAGGAGAATTATTAAATCATTTTTGAAAATCATTTCAAAGATTCACCAATTTAGGTTATAAGCATATGGTAGCATGTAATTAAAGTTAGGAAAGGCTCTAAGGTCAAAAATCATGTTAGAATATATAATTCTACCATATAAACATGCATAATAGAGTGAGAGGTCAAGAACCATTCACCAAATACTCAAAATACCAATCTTTCTCCTTAGATATAAAGTGGACAGCAAAGTAGTAGGATTCAAATCATCTAAAAAGATAATCTCTAGCTCCTGTGTACTAATCAACCTTCAAATAAATGATTTGGTTAAGATTAGTAAGAAAAAGATGTGATTTTGATGAAATCAAGGTTAATGGAGGTTTAGAACAATTTCGAAGACAATTGAAATGACTTAGATCAACTTATACAACCTCCCCATAACACAAACTTCAAACGGGCTAATAGACCTAAGCACGGCTTAGTTAATTATCCATTAGAACTGGCCAATAGCGGTTAAAACTTGAAATGGCTACAACTTTCAAACGATAAGTCCAATTTTCTATTATGAACACTCTATGGAATAGAAACCATCATCCTGAAACAATAGAAGCAGTTTGGTACCCTAATTCGACTCCTATCAAAAGTTATATTTCAACTAAAATTTTAGGGATCAAAATGGTCACATAAAATTCGGTTAAAATAATATATGCGGAAAATGCCCCTAATAGTCACTTTCCAAAATTTTAGAGTCATACGACAGTCATTTTCCGAAATTTTAAAGTCATACGACCTCATATAAATGAAATAAAAATATATTATGATCCTTTGATAAGTAAAACATGGGTCATTACACTCTTCCCCCTCTAAGAATTTCGCTCTCGAAATCCCCAAATGAATCAGGGAATAGGCGACCATAGTTATCCTACAAGCTTATCAATCATGTGCTACCATCAAACACATCAAACAAGCAGTCATGCAATCAAGAACATAAGCAAACCTATCTGAGCATGCGATATACTAAACTACCCTATATGATATCAAAAGGGAAAGCAAATGCAGTATACAGTAGGAATTACCATATAAAAAGCTCCAAATGAGTGGCACTCATGCTCTCCTCAGTTCCCACGTGCAATCACCTTCACTTTCACCCTATTTAACCTTCACTAACTCCACCATCTTCTTCGTAAGCTATTTCATATCGTGCTCAACAACAAGAACTGGCCTACGAGGTCTCAAGCTTGTGTTTCAATTTCGATATCATCCAGTTGATCCAATGTCATTGTCAAGCCTCAATTGTGCATAAACTTCCACAAGTGAGAAATGTAGAAGCCATTATGCACACTAACCATCTTTTGAGCTAAGTCGACCCTATATGCTAGGTTCCTAATCCTCTCCGTTATCGGAAAAGGACTACGAATCTTGGTGCCAACTTCCCCTTGCTATCAAGTAAAATACATTCTTCAAAGGAGAAATCTTCACAAACACCATATCACCGATAAAGAATTCCAACTACCTATATCCCCTATCGGCGTAGCTCTTCTTCCTATCATGAGCAGCTTTCCTTCGTTGCCAAATGATCTCTATCATCTTCGAGGTTTCTCTGATTAAATCTAGCTCAAGCATCAGTTTCTTGCCCACTTCTCACCAACATGAAGGGGCATTACACAGTTAGTCATTATAATGCTTCATACGATGCCATATCAATGCTAGAATAATAGCTACTATTATAAGAAAACTCAACCAAATGCAAGTGATCATCCCATGAGCTTCTATAATCGAGAATGCAAGCTTGCAAGCAATCCTCTACAATATGATTCATTCTTTCGGTCCGCTTCTCAGTTTTCAAGTTATAAGCTGTACTGAGATGCAACTCGGTACCTACATCTCCTATATGCTCTTCTAAAATATACTAGCAAACAACGTTTCTCGGTCCCTGAGAGTACTATTTGACATGCCATGAAATTGTACAAACCATTTCACATACAACTCGACTAGTTTGGATGCCATTTTTCTTGACCTGATGGGTATAAATCTGGCACTCTTGGTAAATTGACCGACTATGAACCAAATGTTTTCGTACCATGCTCGAGTCTTGGCAGTCCATCAATAAAGTCCATCCATACTTTCTTCCACTTCCATTCAGGTACTTCAAGCGTTGAAACAACCACTTAGCTTTTTTGCTCCACCTTCACCAACTAGAAGTTAATACATTTCAAGGTGAATGTCCCAACATCTTTCTTCATTTTCTCCCAATAATAGGTTTGGTTCATACCACGATGCATCTTGTTGCCATCAGGATGTATGGTCAACCTAGAATGGTGGCACTCTCATCATAATCCATCGACATGGAGAACAAATAGTCTCCTATCCTTATGGAGTTAACATTCTCGGTCAAGTCTGCATTGATTCATATCTTCAGACTCTACTCCTCCTTCTATTTTCACCCTGACGATCTCTGCTATTTTAGCATCTCACCTATGACTAGTACTAGTCCACTCAATAAGAGTGGGCTCGATAGTCAAACTCGACAAAATCCCTTGCTCTAACTCGTAATGGGGTCTAAAATCATACCTAGCGATGTCATCCAATTGTTTCCACTCCATAAACAATTCTCCCAAGCTAGCATGTCATCTGCTTAATGCATCGGCAACGCGTTCCCTTTACTAGGTGTATAAGAAATGATGAAATCATAGGAGGCTAAGAATTTCAACCATTGCTATCTGCGAAGGTTAAGATCATTCCATGAGAACAGATACTTTAAGGATTTATGATCCATGAATAGATTGAATCTTTCTTCTAATAAGTCGTGCCACCAAATCTTCAAAACAGACACTATTGCCGCCAATTCCAAATCATGAGTGGGATATTTCCTCTTATGCATCAATACTGCACCTAATCCGGTACCATAGGCATCTCTGTATACCATCAGCTATTCATTCCCACTCTTAATGGTCAAGACCGAGGAACTTGTTAACCTCTTTCTTAGACTTACAACACATGCTCACATTTTGCATCCCAAACAAAAGTCTAATCTTCCTCATCAAATTGCTCAACGGTGCCGCTACCTTCGAAAAGTCCTTGATAAAATGACTACAATATCCCACCAAACCTAAGAAACTTCTCACATCCGTAGCATTCTTTGGTTGGTTACAATCTTAACCACCAGAACCTTGGCAGGATCTACTGTGATGCTCTATTCTAAGATGACATGACCCAAGAACCTCACCTCTCTCCTCCAGAAAAGACACTTTGAATACTCCACTTACAAATTGTTCTTTCTTAACACCTCAAGCACAACCCTAAGTGCTTTTTCTGTTACTTCTCTTTCCTAGAATAGATCAGAATATTATATACGACTACAAGCACGAACTTGTTTAGGTGATCCCTAAAACACGGTTTATGAGGTCAACAAAGTATGCTAGAGAATTGGTTAGCTAAAAAGGCATAACCAACCACTCATAGATACTAGACGGTGTATAAAACGTGGTGATCAGCACACTCTCCTTTGCTAATCTCAATTGGTGAAATCCCATCGCAAGGTCCAATTAATAAAAAACTTTGCACCATGGAGCTGATCGAACAAGCCATCAATACGTGGGAGCGGATACTTATTTTTCTTCACCACCTTATTCAGCTCAAAACCTTAGTGGGTCGTCCGCCTTAGTGGTGAATGCTACATGTGCACCCCACTGAGATACGCTTTTACGAATAAACCCCCTCTTCAATAGGTTATTTACTTGCAACTCCAACTCCTTTTGCTCTCTAGTGTTATATACCTCAAAGTATGACTTTTGGCCTGACATCCTTCACCAAGTCTACAAGAAACTCAATCTCTATATGCGGCGGTAAATTGGTTATCTCATAAAACACATCAAGATACTCTCTAACAATAGGCATAGATAACAATCCATCCTTTAGGATCTCAAGCGAATATAGAAAGCTAACGATAACCCCATCCTCTGGTAGGTAGCTAATCAATATCATCCGCCCCTCTAAAGCCCCAATCGTCACCAACAACCTCTCACAATCCGCTACTACTCCTTAGCCAGTCCATTCCCATTATAAACCCAAACCCAATAAAATAAAAAATAAAGCTATCAAAAAATAAAAGAGCATTCATGACTCGATAAGGTCAAACCATGACAAACCATGCATAGGCTAGTGGAGCCTCCAACAACTAAAGGTCTGTCAACTATTTTGGTTTTCAATCCTGGCCTATCGATCAAATCACAAGATATAAAAAAATGTGAAGCCCTCTATCGAATAAAACACTTATGGGGACACCGTAAATGGTAATCATACCTTGAATAATGGTGCTCTACCCCTTCTATTTCGTCGAGGGAACACTCGAAGTAGTTCGAACAATGTCCAAAGCATATGGCTTCACAACTTGTTTCTACTGCAGTAGTTATGGACAATTCTTCAGTATGCGTTTGGCTTTCCTATAGTTATAACACTTCTTCTTCCCATCAGTCTTGCAATATCTGATTTGATGACCTTTGTCTCAACAACCATAATAAATAGGATCCCATTTAGTCTTCTTTTCAATGTTCTTTCTCTGAGACTGTTTCCCCTTTCCATTCCATTTCTTCTTGCTTCCAACGCTTTGTTGTGATTTTAGCTCTTCCTTAGCAACCATAATAGATTTGGACTTGGGGTATAAACTTTATTGGCAAAGAGCTTTCTCGACAAGTCTCTCAAATGGCTCATCGATATGACTAATCAAATTTTCCCTCAAGTAGATGTCCAAAACCATAATGAAATTCTTGTTCTTTCTCAATGGAGTGTCGATGAAAGACATCCCATACTTCCACAAAGCAACAAACTCAGCAATACATTCGATGACAAATATATCTCCCTGCTTCAAAATAGAAAATTTCATGAATAGCACCGACTTCTGAGCATCCGAGATGAACTTCTCTTCAAACCTATCCTTGAACTGGTCAAAACTAAACTGATCATTAGGTGTAGCAATGGTAATGGCATTTCGCCAATTTACGACCCACCCACGAAACTGTCTAGAGGGTAGCTTCCTCTTCATGGCATCATCTATTTCCATATCACTGAAGATACACTCACAGGTGTTCAACCAGTCCACACTTTTATAGTAGACTCTGTTCCAAGGAATAGTTTGCCATCCAAGGTGGAGTAAGCTTTGCATAACTTAGCGAAGTCAGTCCTCAGCACCTGCACTTGAACACCACCACCAACGACAACATTAAGAGCGGCCACTCAGGCATTTTGAAGCATTCTTTCCATCATCATGTTGAACATAGCTTGTAAGCAAAGGTTATTGGTCCTCGATCCTTCTCCTTGATCAACTCCGGAGATGGAGTTCCTCACAGTGTTTCTTGTTTGTGGGCTCCTTCTTGATCTATAACAAGAATGATCCATCTCTCAAAAAGAAAACTACGTCAATGGTACTCGTGTGTGCATGCGACTTATTTACTATTTATCCTACTATACAATTTTGAAAACCAAAATATAATAACTATGCACTCTCTCATATATAGGTATACTCTAGATCCAACCTAAGCCTACTATATCTCTATAGGATCATAGTATCAACTTAGGTTAATCACGTAACTTAAGTTCTGATACCAAATGTGACAACTTCCCTACACAACTTACACTTAGTATAGATAAGATATTATGCTGCTGACATGCTCGGTCGATGTAGAATGATCATTAGTTTTAAAATGAAATAAACATAACCTATCGTATATCTCACAACACATGAAATAAAATATAATATACATCATAGATAAAACAGGGGAGATAGTAACAACAAAGTGATCTAAATATCAAAGTATAGATTCAAATAATTATACAACTAGCAATGGAGTTTATACAATGGAAATAAACTCAAATAACTGCCTTATAATAATGATAAGCATTACCAAGGATCCATATCGTTGCACAACGGTATAAGCATAGAAATCCATATATAATATGAGATAGCTCCATCCAGCTCATCCTCTACACAACCACTGCATCATACTTAGAATTGCTCTTTAGTCTAATCATTTAAGATAACTCGAGATGATAAGAAACAAGGCATGAATCCTCGAGTCAGAAAACAGTCTGCCGTAAGAAGTAGATGAAACTCAAATACTATACAAGTCGATATAGTAAGGAACAAGGGTATTCAAACCATAGCCGACTTGTCCTTGTAACCAAACAGTTAGCACATAACTATATGCTACTTAACAAATATAGTGAAGGTACACTAACGTTTGTTGACGGGTGTCGAGGTATCCCTAACTCCAATACCTATCTATAATGACATCTCTAAAGTGATAGAGTACGGAAGAACAATCAAGACAACCATAACATCCATCAAGGAATCCTCACTATCACTCACCGTGCTTTGGATATATGATAACTCGTATGATCTTTCAACTACTAAGGACTAATGGAAATCCTAGTTTTTTGTGTACTTTCTTTAGCCCAAAGATGATATTATACCCATTCAACTAATCTGGGGTACACGGATCCACTCAACAGATCTGAGGTAGCCTTTCAATATACCCTTGAGTGTCCTCAAAATACCCCTCCTTTGAGTACATCAGAAAACACTCGAGTATCAATGATCCCTCAGAAGGTGTATCCGAGCCCTTTCATTATTCCATTCGATTTCAATTTTCCTTGAGGAATAACTCTACATTCCTCGATTCCACAATAGAATTATTCAACCATTCTATTTATGGGTCTCCTTTCTTAGAACTAGCCCTTTGTGGATAACCATTCTCATAGCTCCAATCAACATTATGCCACCATCATCGGAGCCCAATTCCATTCATCGTTGAGTTATCATCAAAGTTTCGAAACTATTGTCATGCCACTATGTCGCAATCAAACCACAAGTAGATGAACGAACATCTTAAGCATGATCTACAGGGCCTTTACTTCCCACCCAGGAAGTTTCCACTTTAACCTGACCAATATACCGAGTTGTTCAACTCAACACCAACCCATTTACTTAACCAATTTGGCTGATTCTCCTTCCTTTCTTCCAGTACTCCATTCCCAAATGCTTTAGTCCCCGACCCATCCCTCAAAACAGCTTGGTCCACACCCTAAAGCATTCTACTCCAAGTTCTAGAAATAACTCGTAATAGTAGCCAATATTCTGCATCTTGCTATAGACAACCTCCACTGCCCATGCTTTACCCATCCAGTAAGTTGACCAATCTATCCGAGCCTCCATAATAACTCAATGCCTATTCTTCAAATTGGTGGAGGGTGGACTACTTAGCGAATCTTGAGGTACATATTATATTGCAAGCCGCTCCTACACTCCAGAGATTCTCTTCTAAGTTCCGTCCAATTCTGACCAAATTTTCCTCGTATTTTCCAAATACACCAACCTATTTTCCTAAGTATCCAAAACACTAGCAAACAACATTAAAACATAACATAAACCTTAAAATAACATGCACATACATCCATTCCAATGAACAATACACAAGATTGTGATAAAAGAGCCAATTCGAAACCATTTCAAAAATCCACCAATTTAGGATATAAGCATAAGATAACATGTAATTAAAGTTACGAAAGGCTTTAAGGTCAAAAATCATATTACAACATATAATTCTACTATATAAACATGCGGAGTAGAATGAGAGGTCAAGAACCGCTAACCAGATACCAAAAATACCAATCTTTCTCCTTAGATCTGAAGTGGAAAGAAAAGAAGAAGCATTAAAATCACTTAAAATGATATTCTATAGCTTCTACATGCTAATCACTCTTATAATCAATGATTTGTCTATAATTAGTAAGGAAAAGTTGTGATTTTTAATGAAATTAGGATTAATGAAGGTGTAGAACTATTTTTAGGATATGGAAATGGCCTAGATTACTTCCTAAAGTCTCTTATTATCACAAATTTTGAAGAGGGTTAGTGAGCCTAAGCACGGACTTAGTTAAATTACCCGCTAGAACAGGCCTGCAGCCAAAACTTAAAAATAGTATAACTTTCAAATGAAAATTTCGTTTTTCTATTATAACCACTCCACGGAATGAGAAACCATCAACTTGATGCAATGGAAGTGGTTTGAGACCCTAGTTCTATTCTTATCAAATGTTATAGTCCAAACAAGATTTTTACTATTAAAATAGTCGCATATAAATTTGAAAAAAAGTCAAAGATGTGAAAAATGTTCCAAAGAGTTATTTTCCTAAATTTTAGAGTCATACAAACCTATATGAATAAAATAAAATTATTTTACGACCATTCAATACGTAAAACATGGGTCATTACATTCTTCATCCTTTAGGAATTTCCCCTCCGAAATCTCCAGAAGAACTAGAAAATGTCAAGCACAGTTATCTTGCATGCCTATTAATCACATGAAACCATTAAACATCAAACAAGCAGTCATGCAATCAATAACATATGCAAACTTATCAAAGCATGCGGGATATCTAACTACCCTATATGATATCAAAAGGGAAAGCAAATGCAATAAACTGTAGGCCTTATCATTCAAAGAGCTCCGTATGAGCGACCCTCATGCTATCCTTGGGTTACCACATGAAATCATCTTCACTTTCTCCCTAATGAGCCTTTACTGACTCCATCATTTTCCTCCTCAATTGTTTCATATTGTGTCCGATGATATAAACCAGCCTACGAGGTCCAAATCTTCTAGTTCAATTTCGATACCATCTTATAGGTTTGAAGTAATTATCTCGCTAAGTCATGCACAACTTCTACAAGTGAGAAATATGGAAGACATTGTGCACACCTGCCATCTTCTCAGGTAAGTCGACCCTATATGCTAGGTTCCCAATGCTCTCTGTTATCGATAAAGGACCTACAAATCTCGATGCTAACTTTCTCTTACTAACAAATCAAATAGCATTCTTCAAATGAGAAATCTTCACAAACACTATATCACTAACAGAGAACTCCAAATCTCTACATCTCCTATTAGTATAGCTATTCTGCCTACGCTGAGAAGGTTTCATTTGTTGTCGAATGATCTCTATCTTCTTTGAGGTTCCTGTGACCGTATCTAGCCCAAGTATCAGATTCTTACCTGCTTCCCACCAACACGAAGGGGCATTACACAGTCGTCCATATAATACTTCGTACGATGCTAAACCGATACTAGAAAGGTAGCTATTATTGTATGCAAACTCTACCAAATGAAAGTGATTATCCCATGAGCCTATGAAACCGAGAATGCAAGCTTGCAAGTGATCTTCCAAAATACAATTCAATCTTTCCATCTGCCCATCAGTTTGTGGGCGATAAGCTATACTGAGATGTGACTCGGTACCCAGTGCCTCCTGTAAACTCTTCCATAACCCACCAGTGAACAACGAGTCTCGGTCGCTCACAACGCTCTTCGGCATGCCATGAAGTCGTACAACCCATTTCGCATACAACTCTTCTAGTCGTGTTGTCATTCCACTTGACTTAATGGTTATAAATTTGACACTTATGGTCAATCAATAATCTATGACCAAAATAATGTCATATCCTGCTTGTGTCCTTCGCATTCCATTAAAAAAGTCCGTCGATACTTGCTCCTACTTCCATTTGAGATCTTTAAGCGATTGCAACATCCCACTTGGCTTCTTTTGCTCTACCTTTACCAACTGACAATTCATATATTTCGAGATGAATGTCTTGACTTCCTTCTTTATTCCCTTCTAATAATATTCCACATCATATCGCAGTATATCTTGTTATCATCAGGAGAGACGATCAACCTTGAATGGTGGCACTCTTGTAGCACCTCATCCTGTAATCCATCGACATCGGGGATAAACATTCTCCCATCCTTACGGAGCTAACATTCTAGGTCAAGTTCATATTGCTTATATCTTCAAACTTTACCGCTCCTTCTATTTTTTCCACAATCTCTACCAATCTAATATCTTGCCTCTAACTAGTACCAATCCACTCAATCGGAGTACGCTTGGTAGTCAAACTCATCAACTTCCCTGGCTCTATCTTGCAATGGGGTCTGAAGTCATAGCCAAAAGCGTATTCTAATTGTTTCCACTCCATAAACATCTCTCCCAAGCTGGCACGTCTTCTGATCAATGCATCGACGATCGCATTCCCTTTACCAAGTGTATAAGAAATGCTAAAATCATAGAGGCCAAGAATTCCATCTATCGCTACTGGCGAAAGTTAAGACCCTTCTATGAGAAAAGGTACTTTAAGGATTTATGATCCATCAAAAGCTTGAACATTTCTCTTAATAAGTAATTCCTCCAAATCATTAAGCATATACTATAGTGTCAACTGTAAATCATGAGTTGGATATTACCTCTTGAGCTGTTTCGACTGTCGATTAGGGTATGTTATAACTTTTCCCTTCTACATCAATGCCGCACCTAATCCAATACCACGGACATCTGTGTATATTATCAGCTCCTTATTCCCTCTTGGAATGGTCAATACTGGTACACTTGTTAACTTCTCTTTCAGACTTACAAACACATGCTGACATCTCACATTCTAAACAAAAGTATGATTCTTCCTCGTCAAATATGTCAATGGTGCTGCTACCTTCAAGAAGTCCCTGATAAAATATCTATATTATTCCTAAACTAAGGAAACTTCTCATATCCATAGCATTCTTGTGTTGGTTCCAATCCTAAACCATTGCCACCTTGGCAGGATCTACTATGAAGCCCTGCTCTGAGATATGACCCAAGAATCTCGCCTCTCTCCTCAAAAAGTGACACTTCAAAAACCTCGCTTTCAACTTGTGATTTCTCAACACCTTAACACAATCCTCAAGCGTGTCTTGTGTTTCTCCTCTATTTTAGAATAGATTGGAATATCACCCACGAACATAAGCACGAACTTTTTTAAATGATCCCTGAAGACAGGGTTCATGAGGTCAACAAAGTATGCTGGAGCATTGGTTAGTCCAAAAAGAATAACCTACCACTCATATAAACTAGATAGTGTATGAAAAGAGATGATCGACACACTCTCATTCACTACTCTCAGCTGGTGAAATCTCATCATGAGATCCAATTGCGAGAACACCTTCGCACTATGGAACTGGTTGAATGAGTCATCAATACATGGGAATGTATAATTCTTCTTCTTTGTCACCTTATTCAGCTCATGGTAATCTACAAACAACCTCTTAAAACCATCTACCTTAGTAGTGAATGCTATAGGTGCACCCTACTCAGATATGCTTCTATAAATGAACCCCCTCTTCAACAGGTCATTCACTTGAACCTCCAACTCCTTTTCTCTTTAGGTCCCATAAGCCTTAAAGGCAACTATTTCTTTGGCATCCTTCACTAAGTCTATTAGAAAATCAATCTCCATATATGGCCATAATCTAGTTACTTCTTTAGACAGATTCGGATACTTTTCAGCAATAGAACAGATGAAAATCCATCCTTTGGAATCTCAAGCGAATATTGAAAGTAACTATAAACCCTCCTCTAGTAGGTAGCTAATCACTACCGTCTGCCATTCCATAGCCCCAACCATTACCAACATCCACTTGCAATCCACTAGTACATCATAGCTCCTTAGCCAGTCCATTCCTAAGACAACCCCAAACCTAGCGAAATTCAAAACAAAGCAATCACAAACAAAAGAGCATTCATGACCCGATATGATCAACTATGACAAACCATGCACTGGCTAGTGGAGCATCCAACAAGGTTCATCACAATCAAAGGTCAGTCGAGTATTTTGGTTTTCAGTCCTAGCCCATCTACCAATCACTAGATATGAAGAAATGTGAATCCTCGGCATAGAATAAAACACGTATGGGAACTCTCGAGGGAATTTTTAATCCTTCAACTCCTCGAACCAATGCTAAGTATTTTGCTCGTCGATTACTTGGTTAATTTGGAATTAGCAAAATTACGTAATCTTAATTTCGCCGTTAAGTGGGGATTATGGTGCCGAATGCTTACAAATTCCTACAACTGCACTTTAACTGTTTGCTAAAGTGTTAGATTTAGCCAAAAGATGATGCGAATATGGCTAAAAATGAACATCATACGATGTTGAATAAGACATATAATGGAAACAGGAAAAGGACACCAAATTTACATCGTTCGGATTTTAAGTAATCCTACATCCATGGAGAAAGTTTTCTTTTCCACTTTTGGCATTTATTTAGTACAAAATTCCATGGTGGCTAATACAAAAGTACCTTAAAAGTTTTCTGAAAAAAGTCTATGATGTTAGGAGAGGTCCCTTTCATCTACAATGCTTTTCCTATTTATAATGGTTAAGTGTACTTGGATCGCTAGAATTCCTTTCTGATCATTACACCTCAACCCTTAGAATCCACCATCTGTCACTTATCTGTACTACCTGTTTAATGTGATAGGATTACTAACGTGTTTTTGTCGGGAAGTTTAAATTGAGGGGGTAATTCTCAAATTTGTGGTGGGAATATTCAAATTTGAGTTGGTCTTGTTTGCAGGCTTTTAGAGTGGCATCCTTTGTTGTCTATATGGATGTTATACAAGACTATTAGATGAGATTTATGAACATAAGTGGATGTGAACACTACCTTGTGTTTAGACAACATTGTTCTGTTGGTGTTATTTCCTTCTTTGCCTAGTTTGTCACCACGTCAGGTCAGAATGGAGTAGCCTTTCCGATTCTATTTTGAATGCTAGTTGGTCAAATTTGAGACTACCTGTTATCTAGGCAATTTCCTTGACTATTATTGCCAGAAGATCTGGTAAACGAGAGTTTACATTTGTTGTTTCGGCTCTAGTAAAATGCTTTCGGCTCTATGTGGTGCTATTTATGTTGCCCTTGTTATACTCTTGTGTTGAATTATTCCTTTGTTTTATACTCTAATCTTGGCTTCTTATTTGGGAGATAGTCTCTGCACTCTACTCTATTTTTCGAATATATATGGTATTTCCCCCTTTGTAATCTCAAGTCCGATGCGCTCTCAAATATGTCATGGCCTTATTGTCATGGTAATAGCTTGTTTTGACTTCTTGTATTGTCTATTTCTCTATGCTGTGGCTTTTGAAAAGAGTGGGTGTAACATTTGCCTTCTAAGTCTGCCGTGAGCGTAGGTCGTGATGAACTTGTTATTATAAGCACCCGGTCCACCCAATGACTTTTTGTTCTTTGAAACTCTAGCTCTGAGTGCTCCGACCTATTATGTCCTACCCCCTTTTAGGAGTGAAGTGTCCTTAACTCTAAGTTTAGCCGAATGCTTGAAATGATCCTATTTTGGAGTGAAATTCCTATTTTGACCTACCTATGTTTTGGAGGCAAAATGTCAATTCTGAGCTGCCTCCCTATTCTGGAGGCGAAATGACCTTGGCTATATGTATGTCCGAAATTACGACCTACTCCTGTTCTAGGTGAAATGCCAGCTTTGACCTACCCCCTATTTTTGAGGCAAAACGTCCTTGGCCATATGCATTGTCCAAATTACAACCTAGTCCTGTTCTAGACTGAAACGTCAGTTGTGGACCTACCACTTTTTCTAGAGGGAAAATGTCCTTGTCTACGAGCTTGGTACAACCTACACCTTATTCTAGGGTGATGTCATACATATGCCATGCTAGGCTCTTCTCCAATGTCATCGTTCTCATTGCAGAGGTTGTCGTTTTTGTTCTTAGGTTAAATCATACCTTTGGAACAATAGCGGTGGGCCAGGAAGAGTGGATTGTCGTGCTCTGGGCAAGGTCATTCCCATTGCGAGAGCAATATTCGACTGAGAATTCAAGTTATGATATAACCTATAATGACATGTGCATGAATTTTTGTACTGGTTTAGCTAATCTAATATTTGTACATCTAGTATGTCGAATTAACTAACAAAAGTGTATTTTGTACTAGTTCAGGCAGTCTAATATCCCCAGAACAGTCTTTATGATTGCTAATCATAGAAAAATTCATACCAGTGCAGAGATATTTGTCATCATGTTTAGCGAAATATATTGGTTGATAAGCCGGACTTGCATTGATTAGTTCAAATACGTTGGGTTAGTATCATTATTCTCAATGTTAAGATTGTCGTTTCACCTATTATCATAGCAATTTTCTAGGTTAGTGACTACTGGCGGTGGAATATGGAGTGAATTTGACTTTATCAAGAGCAATACAAGGATTTTTATACTACTTTGGGGCATATAATGTCCCTACATCCAGGTTTTTTAATTCTAGGCCATACATTTTGTAAGTAAGATTACACAAAGTAAGCTTGAGATGCTCTGAATTCCATGTCCTCGGGACCACATTTCCATCTGGTTAAGATAAATGGTATGCCCCATTAGCCAATACTACTACTATAACCAGTGGGCCTTCCCAATTTGGTCCTAGTGCTTCATCCGCCAGATCCCTTGTATTAGCTATCGCTCGCTATAGCACCAAATCCCCTCTATAAAAGTTTCTTTCTTTGAGTCTTACATTATAGCTCTTTGCCATTCTCTGCCGATATATGGCTGCCATTACAGTTGCCATGTCCCTTCTTTCATGGAAGAGGTCCAAGGATGCTTCTTATAGACTTTATTTTTTTCCATGGTGTATGATATCCTTCTAGCGAGGGGATTCCTACTTCAACATGTAGCATGGCCTTATACCTATATGTTAACAGGAAAGGAGTGTGACCTGTAGAAGATCCGGTCAATGTTCGATAGGCCCACAATGCTAAAGATAGTTCTTCAACCCACTTTTCTTTTCTGTGTCATTTTCTTAAACAGTTTCTTGATGGTCTTGTTTGCAGCCTCAATCTGTCCGCTTGCCTATGGATGAGTAACCGAGAAGGAACTCTTTACTATCCCATTCTTCTTGCAGAGCTATGGAAATCCTTGCTTTCAAATTTGGTATCAATTGTCATAAATAATCTTATAAGGTATCATGTATCTTGCAATTATATTTCTCACTACAAATGTGAATACTTCATTGCAGTAATTGTCGCTAAAGTTTCTGCCTCCACCTATTTGGTAAAGTAATCTATAGCCATATAGCATATCTAGCTCCACCCTTCTACATTGGAACTGGTCCTATCAGATTTATTCCCCATATGCCAAACGTCCACGGGGCTTGTTAGTTGGATAAGTTCATGGGATGGTTGTCTGGGGATACTAGCAAATATCTTACATCTTCACAAATTCCTTCACATCCTGAAGCGCAATGGGCCAGTACTATCCGTGTCTTAGCACTTTATTTTCCAATTTTCTCCCCTAGAGTGATCACCATATTGTACTTTATGCACTTTCCTTATGACTCGTATTCCCTCTTCCTTGGAAATGAACCTAAGATAAGGAGAAGAATATCCTCTATTGTATGATGTTCCATCAAAGAAGGAGTAGTATGAGGCTTGGTGCCTTATTTCTCGGGCTTCATTCCTATTAGGTGGTAGGATCCTATTCAAGAGGTATTGTTTGATCAAAGTCATCCAGTCATTCTCTTCAACTTATTGATGTGAGTATCCTTCAATAGGCTGCTCTTGATGTTTCGTTGTCCCATGACAATGTGCACCCTGAACAATGGCTCGTTAGGTTAGGGTAAGAACCAAGATTTGATTCGACTTAGTTATGCTTGGCTCTTCTTGATACTTGATTGCCACCACTTTTATTTCATGGGCCATTTTGGTACTGTCCAGTTTTGCTAAAGAGTCGATGAATAAGTTGATTTCATAAAGGATTGTTCTATTTGGCTTGCTCAAATTGTTCTAGCAATTTCTTGGACATCCTTGCATATTTTGCTAAGGTGGGTTCCATTGTTTGGTAATTGCCCTACACTTGATTGAAAATTAACTGGGAATCACTATAAACTTTGATATGCATTACCTTCATTACATGGTCCATTCACAGGCCTACTACAAGAGCTTTACACTCTGTTACATTGTTGGTTGCGCTGAAATTGAGTTATACTGCCAAGTATAGCTTTTTCTTGTCTAGCATGATCAACATGTACCCAATTCTTGCTTCTTTTTGTTTAGCGCTCCAGCCAAGAAAAGGTGCCAAAATTATGGGGTGCTTGCTTTTTCCCCTATCTGGGGCTCGGTTTGTAATGTGCATTTGTGAGAACATCGGTCAGTGCCTGACCTTTGATGGATTTTCGAGGACAGTATAGTATGTCATACTAGCTGAACTCCATTGCCCACTTTAGTAGACGACTAGATGTCTCTATTTTTTGTAGTATTTTCCTAGCAAGTTTATTTGTAATGACTTTGATGGGATGTGCCTGAAAGTAGGGCCGTAGTTTCTAGCTATAGGGATCGGGTTGTAAGTTTTTTGAAAACTGAGTAGTTCAGCACTGCTCTTGATAACTGCTTGCTTGTAAAATAGATGGGCCTCTATATCCCTTCATCTTCTCATACCACAATAGCACTAATAGCCTGATCAGTTATAACAAAATAAATATATAGATCCTCGCCTGTTATCAGTTTCGAAAGTATAGGAGTGTTGACTAGATGGTCCCTTAAGTTCTGGAACACCGCTTCACAGTTCTTGGTCCACATGAAGTTGTGTCCCTTCTTTACTTGGTTAAAGAACGAGATGCATTTTCTGTAGCTTTAGATAAGAATCTACTTAGGGTTGCTACTCTAACATTTAGGCTCATCAGATCTATTTTTTTGGATTTTCAACTTTCTTATAGCATCAATCTTCTCGGGGTTTTCTTCAATTCCTGGTTCACTTACTATATATCCAAGAAACTTGCCCAACTGGTATAGCAAAAGTGAATTTCAAAGGACTTAACTTCATGCGATATGCTCCAAGTTTTTGACATGATCTAGTGTTGTCTTTGACTTGACTAACATATCATCCATGTATACCTCCACATTTTTTTGATATGTTCAGCAAACACCATGTTGACTAATCTCTGATAGGTTGCCCCTACATTTTTGATTTCGAACAGCATGACTTTATTAGGATATAGATACGTAAAACATGGATCGTAACAGATATGAAGATTTGAAAAGCAAAAAAGGTAGGTGGAAAATTATAATTTATGTATACTAAATATTCAGTTATAATATATGTATACTAAAAGAGATTTGGAAAGTAAATGCAAATTAGAGTTATAGGCTAAATTTCTATACACGAATATAAATTATAAACTAAGCCTACATATTCTATTATTGATAACTTGAATTGTATATTGCATATATGTACATCTAGAAAATACTAGTTATTAATAATCCATGAATCTAGTATATGGTAGTAGTTTCCGAAACTTATAATACATGTGATGATTTCAAATTTGTAAATTTAAAAAGATTTGTGTAAGTAAACAATGTATATTGAGTTATCATAGTAAATTTTAAATGGTATTTTAATTTACTGGAATATGGCATGTTGTAATGTGAATTTCTATAGATTATCAAGTTTCAATAAAAATGCAGCGTTTGAAATAACAAGGAATACACCTAAAAGAAAGAGATGTTTAAAATAGAGATATTTATTGTGTTTTGTACTATAAATTGCAATAATTATGAAAATATAATTCCTTGTAATTCCAAATGTAACACAAATTCCCTTTTTAGGTAAGGTATAGAAATTTACAACATTAACCTTTCCATTCGGGAGAAACGCAATTCAATACATTAAATGCAAAAATCCCTACGAACTAATTTAAAGAGTATAAATGTGATAATTAAAAGTGGTCAAAGAATATACTCAACATAAATAAGATGGAAATGAAATAAAAGAAGTGAAAAAGTAGACAAGTCATAATTTAAAATAAAAAGGGTATAGATAGTCCTCTAAAACAAGGTATGGAATTAAAGATTCAAAAGGAATATAAATAGAAAGTAAAATAGTGGGGAAAAAGGGGGAAGTAAATGGGAAAAAGGTATTTAAATCTTTTGAAAATAAAGTGATAAATGACCTTAAACTAAATAAGATGTAAACACATAAAGAAGTAGAGAAATATTATTAACAGCAAATAGTAAAGGCACAATAATCAAACAAAAATGAATGAAGATATTTAAGTACAAATACGAAGCCTCAAATATGGATTTATGACGTGCGTGAATTATTTAAAGTTAGAAAATAACTTAGTAAATAAGAATGACATAATCATCAGTATGGGTTGGAATGCCAGATGTTACACGAAAGACATTCTGCCCAAAACAAGGGGACACCGGTAGTTGTGTATAAATTATATGAATGTGTGACATATCCAACTATAACACTCATGCACTTATATACGCTTGCGTATAGGTGAAGGAATACCCTCATTATAACTCGTTTCAATAAAATAGGGGTTGTTGCCTTGATTACGTTAAACAATTAAAATAGGATGGTGAGCAGCTCGAAACTATGTCAGTGTGTGTTGGTACTAAATTTGGAGTATGAGATATACATTGGTTGAGTACGCCATCTATTCTGCATGGTCAATGGGAAAGACAGGGTTACACCTAACGGGCTGCGCCTCCTACTAAGGTCATTAAGCTAGGTCATGCACCACCACAGTTGTTTGCTGGTTTGTTTATTAGAGATAAGTCTAGTTAGCCTAAGGAGATCTTTCAAAACGAATGGGGTAGCCTGAAGAGTTGAGTCCTCTATAGTCCATGGAGCATAGTCATATAGGTAGCAAACAAATAGTAGATCCCTAAGGCGAGATATAATATGGCTAAACTATTGTGATGTCATTATTAGGCACCGTGGGAGTTCCTTGGTAAGTATTACAACGAGGACGTGACACTGCGTTAACGATGGATCCTGACTAGATGCCGTGTTGTGGATACTAACGGGGATAATATCTTGGTCCAAAGGGGAACTGATACCTATATATATACATACATACATAGATATGTGTGTGTGTGTGTGTGTGTATGTATATATACGTATATTTGTATAAACATGTGGAATCAAGGTGACTAAGTAAAATGAAACGATATAAAATGTAAGGGAAGATAGTCAGCATAAACTAATGTTATGTGTAAAATGTATAATTCACAAATCACTAGAACATTGTTCTGAACCCCTCCTCATTATAACCTATGGGATATCTTTAGAGGCATGTACTGATGAAATGCGAGAACAGTGGAAGGACAGATTTTCTAATGCATGCTCTGTACTAACGGGGATACTAGATATTGTAAGTGTCAATCTTGGTCAGTAACTATATGTTTTATCATACTTTAATATTCCATTGTGAGTTATATCGATAGTGCCCTGATATGCATTTTTTTATTATAGGATACCAATCAACGATATGTACTTTGTTAAACTTGGTTTTCGATTTAGTGAAAATGTTGGCCCATTGGGTTTGGGGTCGCACGTTTAGTATCAGAGCTTAGGTTAGTCGATCTTGAAAAACTAGAAAACATTAAGTGAACGTATTTGTATTTTGCCTATAAATATAAAAATATTATACGTCAAATCCTATAGTTCCACTATAGAGTAGTTGCATCCATATGCTAAAAGATTGATAAATCGATTACGAGTCGAGATAATAGAAAGAAGTTGGAGATATACACCTACCTCGATTAACCTATGGGAAATATGTCATATAGAAAGGCATTGACTTAAGAAGACCAAGAGTTCAACATATGGAAGGTTCCTAAAGCTAGACAGTATGTGACTCCCTAGTTGGGCTCTTGTTAGCCTAATGATTGTAGATCCTCGCATGATTGCTGATTGATAATGTACAGTAGGTCCATATAAGGTGAAAGTAAGAGTCCATACGTTGTCGTATATTCGGAAGCAATTAAGTTCCATGAAGGAAGGTTTGAAGTAATCACTCCAAGATGATAACCAAATTTTGATTTTTGAAAAAAGAGATAAGTTAGAAAGTAAGTAGAAAAAAGAAAAGTCCAAAAAAGGGATGAATAGAAATCAACTTTGAGTCCGACCGCATATACAAGAATTTAATATAAAAGTTGAAATGATTTTAATATAAAAGTTTGAGAAAAAATATAAAATATGTTTGAAATTATTTTCAAATGAATTATTTGAAGGCAGAAAAACCTTTTTTTGAAAATCAAGTAAATATTAAATTTCTGAAATGTTCTTCTTAGTAGTATGAAGTGTATTCATGAAGTGTATTCGTGCAAGTGATCGTGAAGAACTGGAAGTGATTTGATCACAAGAGAAGTATAATTAAACGTGTAAGTAATCAAATCGAAAGCAACATAAATTTTTTGAACGCTTAGAGAATTCAAGACAAGATATAAAAATTAGAAAGAATATAATTGTTAAGAATTCAAGAAAAGAGATTGCTTTACGTAGAGAATGAGTAGATACAACTATTAGTTAAGCATGACAGATTATCGAAAAGTTGCAGCCATTGTTGGAGGGAAGTGTCCCTTCATAGAGGGGAAGATCCCTTCAAAATTTCAAATAAAAAAATGACTATTGAAGTGTTCAATCGAGTAAACAAAGTGATTTAGTCAATTGAATTAATGTAAAAATTATCTCGAGACAAAATAGTGTGATTTTGATATGATTTAGTCGACTAAAGAAAGTTGTTTGATTGACTAACCTTGTATTTATTTGAATAAATAAAATATTTAGTCGAGTCGACTTAAAAAAGTTGTTTAGTAGACTAATCTTGTATTTGTCGATTGGATAAAAAAAATTGCCGACTACATCTATGAATTTTGATTTGTAAAACATGAACAAACTCTTGATTTTATATGCGCTTCTGTATACCATTTTAAAAAGATTTTAACATTCTCTCTTGTTTTGATGATGAAAACTACACAAGTTAAGATTTATATGAAACAGACATAGTTCTCCCCTTAAGTTTTAAACTATCCCTATCGATATGGTCATATATTTTCTCCCCTTTTGTCATTGACAAAATGGAAATATATACCAATATTAGTTATATAAAGGCTTTAATTTGTAAATAATATAATTGGGTTCTAAAAAGGATATATATAAAGATAATTTCACTAAATTTTCTTAACCTACCTCTATTTTCAGCTCCATTTCCATAAGCAACAAAAAATTAACTTCGCCCTCCATATATAGTGTACCTGCAAAAAATAAGATATATTTTCTGGTACCCACTTCCTATGTTAGGTTCATGGGGTTAGGTCTTAGAAAGCCATACCCAAGAGGATTTGGTGTTCTCTTTGAAATTAAAATCAGAATTTTTATGTACACTAGATGTAAATGTCTCAATATATTTGTTTCTTATGAGATAGTTTTTAGTCTTCGGAACCCGTTTGTTTATAGATTTAGGCATCTTTATTGGTTTCTTTTAATTATCATCCTTCTTTTTGAAATTCGTGTATAATGAGCTATATTCTTTAGGAATAGATTTAACTTCCATACTAATTTTATTATTACCCAAACCTTTCTTATTAAAGGTAGATTGTGAATTATTAATAGTTCTAGGTAGGTTTTCTCTATCTTTATTAAAGTTTGAAACATTTTTAGAAATAATTTCTAACTTTGTTTTAAGGTTTGTTACGTCAATAACTAGTGTATTATTTACATCACATTTTCTTTTGTTAATTTAACATTCTCATTTTTCTGAATTTCTATTTCACTGCTTAATATAGTGACTTGAGATGTTATATTAACATAAGATTCTTGAAATTCTTCTTCTAATATTTTCTTTTCATCCTTTAACATGTTAATTTCTAATTCGCTTCTACTTAACTTTCCTAAAGTATCTTTATATTTTCTTTTTAGATCATTTATTTTATCTAATAATTTAGTATGATTTCAACTAGATTATCAAAAGAAATTCACTTACATTGTCATTAAAAGCCACGAAGCAGACGTTCGCTTCAGAATCACTATCACTATTGACGATGAACATAAATCCGAGTCATCCAATATGACTAAAACTTCTTTTTCTTGTGGAATTTTTGGTTTATGTTTTGAAGCTATTCTTCTCCTTTTTTAGATTTAGGCAATCTTTCTTTATATTGCCTACCTTATCATATTCATGACATTTAAGCGATTAAATTGACGGATCATCATTGTTGTTGCCAACTTTTTAGTCTTCTTACACTTTAAAAAATTCCAAAACTTTTGGCTAGAAATGCAATGCTATCATCATCTTTTTCAAAGTCTTCAATCTCTTTTTAAAATGGAATTGTTTTCCTATCTTGAGCTTGTATTCGTTTTGCCTGCAAATTCACTTCACATGACATGTGATTTCCTACTAACCCTTCTGGTTGTATGACTAAAGTATCATTATCTTCTTTGAGAGCTATGACCTTTCATTCTCACTTATCCGTTAAAAAGTTTAGGATATTCGGAATAATATCAAAATCGGTGTATTTTTCTCCTAGTGCCAGAAGTGAATGATATATGTCTTTAAATCTAGAGTACATATCATTTATAATTTCATATTACTTCATTCTAAAGTTTTGAAACTAATTTTTAAGCATGTAAATCTTACTTTGTTTCACCTTGTTCGTACCTTTATGAGTTATTTTAATAGTATGCTAAATTTCATTTGCGGATGTCCATATACTTACTCTATTAAACTCATTTTTGTCTAAAGAACAAAAAGGCATATTAATTGCTCCAGGTTACTAGTAGCATCAATTTTCTGAGTGCTCGACTATTGTGCATAGTCTGTGGTAGGTATAATGTATTCTTGTTAAATGGTATTCCATGTGTCATAACCATTAGCTTGCATATATATTATCATCCTAGTTGACCAATAATTAAAATTTAGTCTGTTAAATACAGATGGCCGTATAGTAGATTTTCCCTCAACAAAAGTTCATGTAGTACTATCCATATTACTTAAATATAAATATATGGTTATATGATGATCTAGCTCTGATACCAAATGAGAATCATTATGGATCGAGTAATATGAATAGTTTTGCTAAAATAAAACTTGTATATAATAGCAGCGGAAATAAATAAAATAAAGAAAGTAAAAACGATTGCACCAGAGATTTTATGTTGGTTCAAACTTTTCATTCAGCATTTAGTCCTAGACTACTTCTGGATTAAACAACACCATCATTAAAACAAGAGGAATAAGCACCTGAGCTGCAGAACGAAATTTCAATACACTTGCCCGAGTTAGTGAATGTGACTTCCATACTTTGGCCTAAGAAGCATAACAGAACTTCAACTATAAGAGTAGTAAACAATCTTGTGACTTCGTGTGCTCTAGTATGACGCAAATGAGTCGATAAGTACAACCTTCCTATAATCTTCTTCTCAGTGGTATGAAGTGTATAGTGAAGAACTGGAAGTAATTTAATCATAAGAGAATTAAACATGCAAATGATCAATTTGAAAGCAATGTAAATCTTTTAAACACTTAGAGAATTCAAGATAAGATATATAAATTAGAGAGAAGAGAATTATTATGAATTCAAGAAAAGTGATTGCTTTATATTGAGAACAGTAAATGCAACTATCATCGAGCACGATAACTTATCGAAGAGTTGCTACCATTGTTGGAAGGAAGTGTCTCTTTATGGAGGAGAAGATTCCTTCAAAATTTCAAATAAAAATGACTCTTGCAGCATTCAGTCTACTGAACTAAATGATTTAGTCAACCGGATTATAGTAAAAATTATCCTGAGACAAAACAGTGTAATTTTGATATGATTTAGTCGATAGAAAAAAATCTTTTAGTCAACTAACCTTGTATTTAGTCTACTAAATAAAAATATTTAGTCAACTGAATTATTTCAACAATAATGTGCACTATGTTAGTCGAGTCAACTGAAAAAAGTCGTTTAGTTGACTAATCTTGTATTTAGTTGATTGAATGAAAATATTTAGTCTACTAAATATGTGAATATTGATTGTTATAAAATGAATGAACTTCTGATTCTGTATGTTCTTATGTTTACCACTTTGAATAGATTTTAACATTTCTAAACTCTAGATTAAAACTCTTATGACTAATAATACATTGCGTGTCATCTTTGTCATGTCTTCGTCATGTAAATCTCTAGAGTAGTCGATAATATTTCCTACAAAAGTCGATTATTTACACAATATATTATTGTGTAGTTGTCACTATTAAAACATCAAAGTATAAGGTTCTACCAGCTATAAATAAAAGAAAAGTTTTTGAAAAGTTGAAATTTACTACGTAGTTAGGCATAGTCCATTATAAATGTTAAACTATTGACTAAACCCTGATTTCATGTGGCATGACATAATTTGTTTTGAATAAAATATATGCATACTTTTGAAAAAATTAGTTCAAAATTTTTGGTTTTGGAAAATAAACTACCTTTGTGAATTTTTCTAAAATTTTTATAATGAAAATCTAAAAGTTTAAATCTTTTAATGATATTTCAAGTTATATAAAAAGATTTGAGTAGAAAAGGAAGGAATTTTCCAATTTCGAAATGCCACACACTTAGCATGGGGGAAATAGTTAATGGATTAGCTAGTATGGATTTTATGTGTAATAGAATTGATAATAAAATAAAATACTTTTAGAGACAAGGGAAAAATCAATTTTAGCTATGGAGTCACTTCATCCATAACTTGTCGGTAGGCGAATTAAACTGTTTAAAAATAATTATGTTTAAAATTTTTAGAGATTTAAAACAAAATTTACTTATGCGGACTGTACTTAGAAAAGTTGGAGGAGAATTGGTGGCAAAAGGGAAGGTTCCAAGTTATAGTGGTAAAAAAGGTACATAAAAGATGGATGAAAATATAGAATTTTCCATCTAGACCCTTTTACGATATAAAAATATAGTTTAGAAAAATGGAATTTCCTAAATTTGAATGTTAGCAATGTGCTAGGATTTTGGATGGTAGGGATTGCATGAAAAATTGGTTGAACTATAATTTGATTTGTAGAAGTGTGGGAAATTTTGGATGTAAAAACAAGTTTTCGATTTTCAAATTTTGCATACATATAGAACTGCCGGCATATTTAGGTCGCTTGCACCGTATTTTTAAAATTGATTTAAAAGAATGCATTTATATGGGAGGTGCTGATTAGAGTTATTCTGCATATATATCTTATGTATTATGGTACACTGTGCACTTGTACACGATTGGTTGGAAATTGGTTGCATACTAAATGACTAGTTTTTTGAATGGTCATATGCTATTTTACTTTATTCAGTCCTTGACCAATTTCGAGGACAAAATTCATTTAAGGGTGGAGGATGTAACACCCCATAATTCTATAACAATTAACTAAAAGGAAAATTAATTAAAAAGTAATAACATCGAAAAATAATATTTTACAAACATTAGAATTTGGCTACAAAACATACACCATTGAATTTGTTGTGATTTTTTGATCAATTCTCATATATAATGTTTCCGATCATAGTTTAAATGAAAAAGCTATTAATGCTTGAAGTTTTCGAGTCAGAAATAGTAATATATGTAATTATGGTAATAAAAATTAATTAACATAAAATGCTAACTTTAATGGAAACTTAGACGTTAAGAAATGTTAATGTGAAATGAAATCTGGGAAAATATATATAATGGGAAATAAGTAAAATAATTGGTTTAATATAGAATAAAATAAACAAAATCAAATGATGCTAATTTAATTGCAACCATAATACTTGACAGGTCGACCCCTAATACGTTGTGCTACCGAAAGCTATTGACCCTGGGCATGGGGCTGTCGACCGTTACTTTTGTAAATTCAATAGTAATTCGGGGCCAAATGGCGCGAATTCAACGTACTTCAATCAAATAGCTGACATTGATTTAATCCATTATAAATATAGACCTAAACCCTCACTTTTAAACTCATATTTTTTGAGCAGTGTTGGAGCTCTACCATTTTCTCTTCTGCATAAAATTCTAGATCCATAAAATAGTTATAGTTTATACATATATACATTTGGAATCATAGAAGATGATTGAGAATAGTAATTGGGTCAAATCAAATCGCTAAAGCCAAGGAAAATTGTAAATCCATATCTTAATTGAAAATTACATCCAAATTATAACGACCCAATTTTTCGACGCCCGAAAGTCACCATCAATACGTCCACTGTATCGAATGTCGAACGGTCGAATGCCGAAAAACCAAACCGTTAGGGTTTAAAGAAGAAGAGGTAGAAGAAGCAGAAACAATAACATAATCTCACATATCGCAGTGGAACAAATATAATAGACAAATGAATATCTTTAAAAGAAAGAACTGTATCAGTTATTACATTACATCACATTTCATTATCAGAGTGTACAACAACAAATAGCGGAAAGAAATATTACATATATAAGTGATACGCCTCGCCATCCAGCTCCAACTCCTGATTCAACAGCAACTTCTTGAATTTGCTCCCGAATAATGATAACCTGACTCTAGGCTGCCCGTGTGGAAAATTGTGGGCACCCAGAGTTTAGAAAGGGAACAATAAACTCCATGTCAGTCGTGAGACTGGTGTGAGATCTTAAAGACGATTATTTTCACAAAGAAAATAAAAAGAAATTCGCTATGCTTTTTAGAAAATGAAACTACCATAAGGCCTCCAACCACACACACAATGCAAACGCAGAATTGAAGGAGATTTCTCCTTATGATAGTCAAACATGCTTAATACGCAAAATCTTTTCGATATTATTATTAGTGCATAGTGCAGAAAATATTTTGAAAGTATAATATTAATCTTAGCTAGCATAGAAATTCCGCATTATGCCTACTACACCTACCATCTAAACAATGGTGACCACCATAAGTAAATGGCAGGTTATACAACTAAAACCGTACAAGGCACGTATTGGAGTTTGGATTTCCAACAAATGGTCAGGCTAAGGAACTTTCTACTGCCACATGGTTACGCCTCTGGAGCGATGTCCCGAGAAACTAGCCGGATCTCTGCCAACACAAGGCAGGGTTACCTCTGTAACTAAGTAACTACTACTCGAGTATGCCATCCCCCGGTCCTTTAGGACCTTTATCCGAGGATCCTCAACGACAAAGCAACACCGACAAAGTATATATAAATATTTGCGGCAACAACATAGATTAAGTATCTGG
This sequence comes from Allium cepa, assembly GCA_030765085.1. Lineage (NCBI taxonomy): Eukaryota > Viridiplantae > Streptophyta > Magnoliopsida > Asparagales > Amaryllidaceae > Allium > Allium cepa. The sequence goes on along the minus strand of CM060935.1, from coordinate 437,010,485 downwards.
GCTCCATACCATGATACCACCCTTTTCCAGAAAGAAATGACATACCCCAAAAGGGCGCAACTCTCATATACCTTTCCGCATCTTTCCTTTTTCGACCATTTTTGGGGTGTGAGGTCCGATGAGGTCTCGTCCACAAAGCTACACTTTTTCACAAAGTCATGCTTTGATCAACAAATGACCAGCAACACTTCTGTGCCACTTTCCAAATTGGGAATGCATTACTAGTAACAATCAACTACATAACCTCTGAGCTCGTACGTCTCAGAGAAGGGTGTTAAGCCAAGAGAATAAATTCTCCGCCACCAACAGAAATGTATTTGATAGAAACCATCTTTACATCTCAAAGTGTAACGTCAGACACACATCCATACAAGTCCTTTCCGGGATCGAATGGAACCGAAGGCACTTTAAAGAAGCCCTTGCAAATCTGGATATTCACAAATCACGTCCGGAATCCCTATCACAAAGGTGATAAAATCCCTATACCGGAGCAACCCGGTGCAGAGACATTCGACAGGTAATCCTTTCGTTTCCGAGAATACCCGGTCTTCAACACCGTCTTCAAACACAATCCCATTTCGTCATATCGTTATTCGAAATGGGTTTATGACACAAGGTCCTCTCCCGGCTAATCCGAATAACGAGCGCTTATTTTTAAAAATAAGTGTTCATTCAGATTTCAAACAAATCACAACAATTTTCCACTTCGATCTTTTAAACAAAAGATCTATCACAAATCACAAAGGTTCGATGTGGTTTTTGGACATCCACTTGGAATCCGACCCCCGGTCGCATCGAAATTCTAGTGTCGTTTAAAGGCAAATATTGATAGTCGGTTATTTAACTATCAATCCACATTCACAATAATTACCAGATTTAAATAATTTTCCCAAATATTTATTTTCAAAATATTTCCGCAAGATATATTTCACACTTTAACCATTTGAAAACAAATTTCAAATCACTTTCCACATTTCAATACTTTGAAGAAGAAAAATCAAATCGCTTTTCCTTACGCGGAATACATTTTTAAATATTTATTCATTTCCACTGGAAATCTATCGAGTTAAAATAATTCAAATCACTTATCCAAAATATTCTTGGAACATTAAAAATAAAACCATCTTAAATATTTACTTAAAATATTAGTTATGAAAACATTATACTAATGATCACCTATAAGAATTTAAGTCTCGACTAATTTTAAAATAAAATTAATAGATAGGATATAACTATTTAAATATCCATTTTCTAAAATAATATCAATTAAAACTTTAAATAATCACTTCTATAATAAATTAAAATATATTATTACTTTAAAGATTTTCAAAATAACCCAAGTAAATAATTTCTCCAAAATAATCTTTCCTTAAAACCATCTTCACAACTTCAATTTCATATTTATAGACTATATTGAAAACATACTCGGCTTTCCAGGGAAAGTACACATTTCATTCTAAAATGGTTCATTCAGATCAATTTATAAATCTTCCTGGATTTATTTTAAATTTACGTCTCAAATCTATAAATTCATTTCTAACTTTTAAAAATAACCAAATGTTTATTTTTTTAAAATAAATTTCCCTTTCCTTTATAAATTCCCATTGTGAATTTAAACTTCTAAATATCCATTGGTATACGGTTTTTCAAATCGATTTCCAAATATTCGTTTTCAGCACCGAATTAAATTCTAAATTGATTTTCAAATTTATTTTCAAATACCAAATCAATTTCCGAAATTGATTTCTAAATTTATTTCAACACCAGATTTATTATCTTTTGAACAAATTTCTTCTTTTAAATTTATTCAATTTTCTAAAATTAATTTACTATAAATTTTATACTAATCTCAAAAATCAAATTTGATTTATTTCTGGTATCTTACGATACCAAAAATATATTTGGCTAAATTATGGCCTTTAACGATTTCAATCATCGTATAATCACATAGAGATTATCAACACACAACATATGAAGAAAATTCAACATTTGGGGAACCCAGTTGGATCCCTCCAACCTGTTTCATTGCATCCACAGACGTTAGCACAATAATTAAATACCAATTCCACTTCGAGGTGGAATATCATGGTATATGAAATTTATAAAATATCATCCGCTATTATGCAGCGTATAGGGTCTCATCTGCTATATAATGCGGGAAATCAATAACTCCAAATACATATATAATACCAATTCCATTTCGAGGTGGAATATCACGGTATATGGGATTTATAAAATATCATCCGCTATTATGCGGCGCATAGGGTCTAAACTATTATAGCTGATAATAGATTAATCATCCGAGCACACAATCAACAATTAAATTTAACTATCACAATTCAACCATCAATCAATAACTGAAATTTTTATTATTTTGAGTTAGAAGATCTCACCTTTTGCTTTTATTTTGCAATCCATTTTCCATTCCGGCTTGTTTTCTTCACAGTTCTAGACCTTGTATAAACAACTATAAAATTTATCAATATTCGGATAAATCGAACAATTAAATTCTCATTTGGTAATCTAATTAACCAGTAATTTATCTTAAATTAATAGTTTTAATTTTAAACTAACATTCTTTTAAATAATCTTCTTAGTAACTAAAATAATTTAGATAAGTTAACTAAACAATTTATTACCTTTAATAAATCATTATTTTTAACATAACTTAATGAATCAAAATATATGCAATTTGGAAATACGCATCTTTATAAAAATAGTTTATATTTCAAATTCTCTATAAAAATAAAATCTACATTGCTACTAAAATCCTATCTCCAAATCTTATATATTTTTTATTTCTAATCTATATATATTTATGCTTACTGTAAAATGAATTTTCAACATAATTCTTCATTTATATTTTTCTGTTTTTCTGAATAAACATATTTTCAATCAGATGATACATATTAAATCAAGTTAGAATCGAAAAAAAAAATCGAACCTTCAGCCTTGACTGCCTCTAGTCGATCGAAATGGAAATCAAACCCAGCGAGCTCCTGCTCTAAATCCCTATACGAAAATGTTGATCTCGTCGAGAACATCTTCACTGCGACCAACAGTCCCAAGCCACCATCGATCGACATCGAATTTCGCGACCGTCGCCTTTGTCGTCACTTCATGCCCAAATGCGTGCGACTCCGATGCGCCGCCTACACTATCACTTGCCCGACCTTCAAAGCAACACGACAACCCGCTTCGACACGTGCGCTCCTCTCCGGTCATCGTGAGCCCTCGCACGCTCTCCCTCTCCCTTGCTCGATCGAACACCACGACCCCGAGCAACACCCTCGCTGTTGAAATCGCCTGCCGCCACATCTATGCATGAACTCCACCCCGCGCCTTGCCTAATCGCGACTCCGCCCTTGCTTAGTATAAACACGACCCACTCTGATTTGGGGATTTCAAACTGCGCATGGCTTGAATTGAGAAGAAAAGGTTTTCGTGGATTTGGAATTTGGAGGAGAGGAATTATGATTTTTTTTTGAGATTAAAATGAACGACTCGGCTAAAGTTTTAAGTAGGAAGATGCCTTGCGTGAGAATCCTGCAGGGCTACAGTAATAGAAAAGAAAGAAAAAGGTTTGATGTGGATGGAATTACGGCTAATAGTTGAGCATAATATGCAAATATACATTTCAAATTTAAATTCAAATTCCCTTGATAACTGCAACTTAAAATTTCAAACTCCTATCGAGGCGTGCCGCTAGGCGCTTATAACGTTATACCCGCATTTCGAATGCAATGGAAAATGTTTCGAGTCCTAATTCGAAAGTATGGAGAAGATAGCTTTTTGAACTAGTTATCAAATTAAATTTCGATATAATTTTCAGCCCGTTTGCTTGTCGTACGATCACACGTCAACTCCAAACATTACGAAAATTGAAATCCGATAATAATATAATATTACGGACCCAATGAAACTGGTTTCGTCGAATTCCGAGGCTGTGTCTCAGAAGGCTATTTTTAAACGTCGATTTAAACAATATAAATTCAAAACTAAACAAAACATTTTCAAATTAAATTTTGAAGTTTCCATTATCTTCAGTATTATCAATATAGATTTTCTAAGCCATCAAATTATTTTTAATCAGCTTAAAACTGAAGATTCAAATTTTTATTCATCTTCAATAAATTAAATTTAATAATTAAATTTCCAAATTCGTAGTTAATTTTGAAATTCAAGCTAAACCATCATTCAAATATCTAAAATCAATTACATTTAAAAATTTCAATTGTCCAAAATTCAGGGTCGTCACATCCTTCCCTCTTTAAAAGAATTTCATCCTGAAATTACTAGTTAGGAAGAATGATCCTTAACCCGTTTACTATTTACCCAAAACCAAATAGTTTTATTAACTTTTCAAAACAAATCTTTTTATTAAAGATCCATTACATTACAACTAATTTTCCGAAATATTCCATGGTTCCCAAACAACATTGTTTTCCTAACAATTCAAATTTAAATTTTAAATTCGAATTTCAAATTTCCAAATTTTCTCAAAATTTTTCTAACTCCCTAAATTTTTGAAAAATTTTGCCGGCGTCTCCTTTGCGTGGCTTGCTAGGTACGACTACAAAATGGCACCACAGGTCCCCAGATTCAAAAAGAAAATGAAAAGCCAAGTGGCTAGATAAGAAAATCATCAAACTTCATATAGAAATTTAAATACATACATTTTGTCGAGCAATTCAAATTTATCTTCGAAATCAAAATCCCAATTCCATTTCCTTTAATACACCTGTATATGCTGCTAGCCATAATATCCAATTACAACATTCACATATCATTTTTGAATATTCCCTTGCGGAATTTCAATATATACTTCTTATACCATTTTTACTTCACTATTGAAGTTATATATTCATTTTCATTCAACCTTACATTTTCAATTTCATTTGAATTCGATTTACACTTTCAATTCTATTTGGATTCAATTTACCTTCTGAATATTGAATTATATCAACTATCTTTCATTCACAACTAATTCATATCCCTATTTTAAATTAGTTTCATTTAGTAATTCATTACGAATTCTAATTCATTAAACCATTTTTATTTCCACCTTTATTATCTTTTAGTTCACTTCAAACTAAATTTACAACTTCATTTTGTTTCACACAATTCAAATTGGTTTTCAATATTCAGTTTCAATTCCAGTTTTATTCTTTTGTTCATTCCCAAATACAATTCAATTTCAATTCACCATTTGTTTACAACCACTTATATTTTAACTGGATTTCAAATTCCATATGAATTTAATTCACCTTTCATTTATAATTATTAAATTCAATTCATTCCAAACCATATTTATTTGGTCATTCCTTCAATTAATTTCACTTACTAATTTTATTTTAATACTTTACTTTACAAAACAAATTCAATACCAATTTCAGTTCTATTTGCTTACTAATTTGAAATGAATTTTCAACATTCAATTTCACTTTCATTTAATTGCAATTGCAAATTTATTTATTCATTCACAATCTTATTTTCCACTTTAATAGATTTTATTCCAATCATTCAGTCTACAAGACTTCTGAAATTCACCTTTATTCAAATTAACTCAAGTTAATTTCGGTTTAGATCTGAATTTTCTAACTTTTCAAACTTATTTATTATTTCATAACTATTTTTTTAATAAGATTCCAGAGTCTTTTCAACAATTCAAAACCATTTTTGAAATCAATTCAAATTATCCTTTGAATTTCCAAAACCAAACTCAGTTTTCCAAACAACTTTCATTTAAAATCATTTGGCAGCAATTCCTCTTTTGGAAACCCGAAAATGAACACCGATGATGCTGCAGTCACCACTGAAGTTATTTTCCAATGACCGAAAAGAGTTTAAAGCTTTCATCCCTTCAAAACACTATTCCAAAACCTTGAAAACTATTTCCAATCCCAAAAGGAATTTAATTTCCAAACTTTCCGCATTCCAAATATTTTCAAGAACATTTCCAAATATTTCTCTGGAATTCTATTTCAAATTATAAATCTCATTTACAATTTACATCAACAAATCCCATTTGGATTTTTATTTTCATAGTTTTTGGTTTTAATTTCAATTCCTCATACAACGATGATAATAATTTAATATTATCACTTCCTACCAACCAAGCAACCATATATTATAATAATTTACAGAAAATTTATTTCTTTTGTATACGAAAATAGTTTGGGTAAAATTATTTCATTTACCATATTTTAAAACGATATCGTGTTGAATTTGTTCTGTACAAGTGTTTAGAGATCCCTATCAATAATGTTAATTACTCGTATTGACCAGAATCCATATACCACTCAACAAACCAATCAACACAATATAAAAAACAATTTTATATTCACTAACAAATACGTGCTCATATCTATTATTACACTCACACTCATTCTAGAGTACTGCTGACTCTATCTGTAATGAGTAACACCCAACAGAGCCAAGGTTATCGCTTAACCAAATGCTCCAATACCACATTTATAACGACCCAATTTTTCGACGCTCGAAATTCGCCATCAATACGTCTACTGTATCGAATGTCGAACGCTCGAATGCCGGAAAATCGAACCGTTAGGATTTAAAGAAGAAGAGGTAGAAGAAGAAGCAGAAACGATAATAGAATCTCACATATCGCAGCGGAACAAATATAATAGACAAATGAATATCTTTATACAAAGAACTATATCAGTTATTACATTACATCACATTTCATTATTAGAGTGTACAACAACAAACACCGAAAAGAAATATTACATATATAAGTGATACGCCTCGCCATCCAGCTCCAACTCCTGATTCCATAGCAACTTATTGACTTTGCTCCCGAATAATGATAACCTGACTCTAGGCTGCCCGTGTGGAAAATTATGGGCACCCAGAGTTTAAAAAGGGAACAATAAACTCTAGGTCAGTCGTGGGACTGGTGTGAGATCTTAAAGGCAGTTATTTTCGCAAAGAAAATAAAAAGAAATTCGCTATGCTTTTAGAAAATGAAACTACCATAAGGCCTCCCACCACACACACAATGCAAACGCCGAATTGGAGGAGATTTCTCCTTATGATAGTCAAACATGCTTAATACGCAAAATCTTTTCGATATTATTATTAGTGCACAGTGCAGAAAACATTTCGAAAGTATAATATTAATCTTAGCCAGCATAGACATTCCGAACTATGCCTACTATAGCTACCGTCTAAACAGTGGTGACCACTATAAGTAAATGGCAAGTTATACAACTAAAACCGTACAAGGCGAGTATTGGAGTTTGGATTTCCAATAAATGGTCGGGCTAAGGAACTTCCTACTGCCGCATGGGTACGCCTCCGGAGGGACGTCCCGAGAACCTACCCAGTTCTCTGCCAACACAAGGCCGGTTTACCTCTGTAACTCGGTAACTACTACTCGAGTATGCCATCCCCTGTTCCTTTGGGACCATTATCCGAGGATCCTCAACCACAAAGAAGCAACCACAAAGTATATATAAATATTTGCGGCAACAACATAGGTTAAGTATCTGGGCTACATACCATGATACCACCCTTTTCCAGAAGGAAATGACATACCCTAAAGGGCGCGACCCTCATGACCTTTGCGCATCTTTCCAGTTTCGACCATTTCTGGGGTGTGAGGTCCGATGAGGCCTCACCCACAAGCTACACTTTTTCACAAAGTATGCTTTGATCAACAAATGATCAATAGCACTTCGTGTGCCACATCACCAAATTGGGAATCATTACTAGTAACAATCACTAAATAACCTCTGAGCTCGTACGTCTCAAAGAAGGGTGTTAAGCTAAGAGAATAAATTCTCCGCCACCAACAGAAATGTATTTGATAGAAACCAGCTTTACATCTCAAAGTGTAACGTCAGACACACATCCAAACAAGTGCGTTCCGGGATTGAACGGAACCGAAGGCACTTCAAAGAAGCCTTTACGAATCCGGATATTCACAAATCACGTCCGGAATCACCATCACAAAGGTGATAAAATCTCTACATCGGAGCAAACCGGTGCAGAGACATTCGACAGGTAATCCTTTCGTTTCCGAGAATACCCGATCTTCAACACCGTCTTCAAACACAATCCCAATTTGTCGTATCTTTATTAAGAATGGGTTTTATGACACAAGGTCCTCTCCCGGCTAATCCGAATAACAAGCGCTTATTTTTAAAAATAAGTGTTCATTCAGATTTCAAACAAATCACAACAATTTTCCACTTCAATCTTCCAAACAAAAGATCTATCACAAATCACAAAGGTTCGATGTAGTTTTCGGATATCCACATGGAATCCGACCCCCGGCCGCATCGAAATTCTAGTGTCGTTTAAAGGAAAATATTGATAGTCGATTATTTAAATATCCATCAACATTCACAACAATTACCAGATTTAAATAATTTTCCCAATTATTTATTCTCAAAATATTTCCGCAAGATATATTTCACACTTTAACCATTTGAAAACAAATTTCAAATCACTTTCCACATTTCAATACTTTGAAGAAGAAAAATCAAATCGCTTTTCCTTACGCGGAATACATTTTTAAATATTTATTCATTTCCACTGGAAATCTATCGAGTTAAAATAATTCAAATCACTTATCCAAAATATTCTTGGAACATTAAAAATAAAACCATCTTAAATATTTACTTAAAATATTAGTTATGAAAACATTATACTAATGATCACCTATAAGAATTTAAGTCTCGACTAATTTTAAAATAAAATTAATAGATAGGATATAACTATTTAAATATCCATTTTCTAAAATAATATCAATTAAAACTTTAAATAATCACTTCTATAATAAATTAAAATATATTATTACTTTAAAGATTTTCAAAATAACCCAAGTAAATAATTTCTCCAAAATAATCTTTCCTTAAAACCATCTTCACAACTTCAATTTCATATTTATAGACTATATTGAAAACATACTCGGCTTTCCAGGGAAAGTACACATTTCATTCTAAAATGGTTCATTCAGATCAATTTATAAATCTTCCTGGATTTATTTTAAATTTACGTCTCAAATCTATAAATTCATTTCTAACTTTTAAAAATAACCAAATGTTTATTTTTTTAAAATAAATTTCCCTTTCCTTTATAAATTCCCATTGTGAATTTAAACTTCTAAATATCCATTGGTATACGGTTTTTCAAACCGATTTCCAAATATTCGTTTTCAGCACCGAATTAAATTCTAAATTGATTTTCAAATTTATTTTCAAATACCAAATCAATTTTCGAAATTGATTTCTAAATTTATTTCAACACCAGATTTATTATCTTTTGAACAAATTTCTTCTTTTAAATTTATTCAATTTTATGAAATTAATATACTATAAATTTTCAACTAATTTCAAAAATCAAATTTGATTTATTTCTGGTATTTTACGAACCAAAAATATATTTGGCTAAATATAGCCTTTAACGATTTCTATCACAGTATAATCACAAGGAGATTATCAAGACACAACATATGAAGCAAATTCAATATTTGAGGAACCAGTTGGATCCCTCCAACCTGTTTCCCTACATCTACAGATGTTAGCACAACAATTAAATACAAGTTCCACTTCGAGGTTTAATATCACGGTATATGGGATTTATAAAATATCATCCGCTATTATGCGGCGCATAGGGTCTCATCCTCAATATAATGCCAGAAATCAACAACTCCAAATACATATATAATACCAATTCCACTTCGAGGTGGAATATCGCGGTATATGGGATTTATAAAATATCATCCACTATTATGCGGCGCATAGGGTCTAAACTAATGTAGCTGATAATAAATTAATCACCTGAGCACACAATCAACAACTAAATTTGAAAAGTGCGTGTACGAGTGCACGTGCTAATATAGTACACACGGATCGTGTAATATGGAATATAATATAAATGCGGAAATAGATGATAATAGCAAAGTAAATAAAAATAGAAAAATCACACCAGAGATTTTTATACTGGTTCGGAACACCGTCCTACGTCCAGTCCCAGACTTCTATCTGGATTTTCACTATTAACTACCTCGCTTCACCCGGAGGAACAGGTTTACAACACCCGAGCAAACGAACGGGATTTCACGCCTCTAATACACCGAGGACTTCAACACTTGCCTCTTACAACACCGAGGACTTCAACACTTGCCTCTTACAACACCGAGGACTTCAACAAAGATGAATATAATTGTTTGTTGATGGTATGTGTTCTTGCTAACACAGTTTTGTCACTTGTAGTACAAACTTCCTATAATCTTATCCTCAAAATATGTGAATGATGTTTTGTGAAGATTAAGGGAAGTATATTACTTATTGAATCAAAAGATATGAAATAATTTCAATGATTCAATAAGCAATTAAAATAATTGAGAGCTTATAGAATGCAAGAGTATTTAGAAAGTAAGATCAGAAATTAGAGTAAAAAACCATATATTAATCTATGCTGAATCAATGATTTAGATGAGTATATATAGAGAAAAATGGTTGTAACTCTTTGTGAACAGTAGCCATTAATAGATATGATCATTGATGAAAGGTAAGAGATGCAACCATTGGAGAAAGAAGTGTCTTTTTGAAAAGGTTGCTCTCTGTTTAAAAAACGGTCGACAGGTCAAAAAATGGCCAGTAGACAGGATTTCAAATATATAGTCGTTATGTGCATGTGTGCACGTTCATTATGCATATTACTCAGAAACGGTCGACCGCCTGATTTATTACCGGTCGACCGGTCCCTGTTAATTTGCCCAATGAATATGCAATGCTATTCAAACATATATATATCGATTATATTGAGGTGCAAGATTATTCGAGGATAGATTTTAACAAGTTTATCACTATTACAATATCAAATAATCAACCTATAATCTAGAGTACCATATGTAGCTCTTTTGTGCCTCTTTATAGCCATGATGTCTGTGTTTTGTCGATCGTCTTTATTTCTTTGTCAGAAATCAAAAACTTCATAGAACCTGTGACTCAACATTCTCCCCCCTTTTGATTGATGACAACATATATCTGAAGTTCTGAATCTCCCCCTGAATATGTGATCTCCCCCTGAGATTTTGTTTGTATTATATATATATATATATATATATATATATTTGTATTCTTTATATATATATATATTCCTGCAAATAATTGTTAGCACTTTCTCCCCCTTTGTCATCGACAAAAAGGAATAATAGATAATGGAATAATATAGGAGTATATCAAGCAGAAAATTCATGCATAGCAAAAAAAAATACCATATCCAAACATACCAGAGTATCATACACACCATAATATCATACGAATAAAAGTAAGGACACTATTTAGTACAAGTGTCGAATGATGTTTTAAAATTACTAAACCAAAATATAAAGAAAGAAAACAGAATCTAGGATGAGTCAGATGCTGTCTCCTCTTGAACATCTTCTTCCTCATCATCATCATCACCATCATCTTCCTCATCATCGTCCTCTCTAGATGATTCTCCACGACCATGTCCACTAGTACCAGCAGACTCCTCAGTTGATGACCAGTTGAAAACAGGAGGAGCAGGATGTTTGCCTGGGTCTTGAGCAGAGATGGATGTGCTATATGAAATAGCATCCCATAAAATACCAAAGAATGACTTGACTATGTTGAATCGTTTATCAATTTTCGTGTCCATGCGCTTGAGTCTTGATTCAAGCAAGAATTGATTATGCGCAATAGTTTCAAGTGATTCTTTTGTGGTGGATTTTGATTTCAACATTTTAACTTCATCGGAACGAGGTCGAGAGGAAGTAGCTTTTTGTTTTGTTGGACCTCTTTGTTGCCATTGTTCAAACGGCATAATCTGAAGGTAAGGAGGAGGGAGCTTCATGCGTTTGATGGTTACAGAATCAATACATTTTGGTTTCGAGGTGGCAGAGTCAGGAGGTCTTACGCCACAAGCTAGCAAAATACGCATGATATATTCATTGAAGAAAAAGTGAGGTCGCGTAGAGTTGTTCACCTTGAGAATCTCGTCAAATAGCATATGAACCCAATTGATTTGGATATCCCCATAAATAGCATAAAGGGCCTTGAAGTTTTCTTTGTATACAGCGTCATAGTTTCCTAGTCTAGGAAACAAAGAAAGCATCAAGACGCGATGTAGTAGTCTAGCGGTGGGTCGAAGTCCAATTGATTTTGTGCCATCACTGTTGTCCTCCATGAATTGATGGCTGATATTATTGCGAGTGAATACTTCACAGAAATGTGATAAAAACTCATCGCCTTGATTTGGAATACCCAGTATAGAAGCTATCCTATCATTAGTGATGAAAATTTGTTTGCCGCATACGACAGACCAAATGACTCCGTTCGGTTCATCAGGTTTATACTCGTCCAGGTTCATGTTGGCATAGAATAATTTTATCATCAAGTGATTTATTTCCACATTGTTTTCTGAAAAATCGATCAATGGAGTAAGATTTGAGTTATTTGCTAACCTACGAATTCCATAAGATGTGAAATCATCAAACTTGATGAAAGAACCCTGATGAAACTTGTAATTAGTCATTTGATTCCATCTTGTGATAGCTACCGGATTTTCGAACCATTTCTTAGCGGAGATATTGAGTGATGAAGTTCCGGAGGATGATCCTTTCTTGGGTTTCTTTTGCGGAGGAGCCATTGTTAGAAAATTTGGAGATTTGGAAATTGAAATTGAGAGAATAGGGTTTTTGGAATTTGGGGATAAATAACCGGTTGAGACAAATGAGGAGGAGGATAAAAAAAAATGACGCAAAGTATATATAAAAACTGAATATACGTATATCGGTCGACCGTTCTAATATGGTCGGTCGACCGTTTTCATCCAGAAGCTAAACGGTCGACCGGTCATATTATAGGTGGTCGACCGGTTCTGTTGCCTGATGAAAAATAGTCTGTTTTGCAGTTTTTTTGAGAATATGTCGAGCTATATAATTTATATTTCACTCTTATTATAAAATACGAACGTTATTATATGAGAGATAGAGAGAAAACGTTACAACATGTATATATATAAATCTAATGAGGAGTGGAAGAATCGTCATTAGAATTTTCTTTATTATCTTTAATACGATGTGACCATGGACTCCAGTTTTTCTGAGCACCTTCATTCCTGTTATAATTCCAATCCCAAGAGTTAGGACTCCTAGATGTTGACGGCCTAGACGGCATCGGTTCATGCACATCATGCTTGTTTATACCACAAAAGAATGATGCCATCTTTTCTAAAATAGATAAACATGCTGATGTTCGTTGTTGCTCATGATAAAGCTGGCTTTGTCCATAATGGAGTTGTCTTTGAAGATCTATTTGATGTTTCTGATAGTGGTGAATCTCGTCGATCTGTGCTTTGGTACGAGGAGAACAAAACAGCGCCTTCTTTACTCGTTTTGAGGTTGGTGTACTACCAGGAGTACGATTGTATTGGTGATGATACTTCGGTTTCTGTTTTGGTGTTTCAGGAGAATAATACTCCCCTGGTTCAGAACTTGTAACGGAAATGTGTGATTTTTGAGCACACTTATCACAAATGTGAGCCATAGAAAATTATGTATAGAGCCTTATGCTCAGATAAGAAAAGATGAATAAAGAGAGAAGTTTTGACAAGCTTATAAAGAAATTCCTTATACATAAGCCTGTGGATGAGAGTGAATAAAGAAATTTGATCGTGAAAGCAAGCAAAGGCTCTTATTTAAAGAAAATAAATAGCTTTTCTTAGAAAAAAAATGCTATAGTTAAAATATAACCAAAGGAAAAGACAATCATTAGTAATTACTAGTCAAGATCTTTTCTTGAAATTAAACCATGCTCTCCTCGTAATCTAATAAAACTAGATTCGAGCATAGGCTTAGTAAAAATGTCCGCTAATTGATTATCAGTTTGGACATATTTAAGACATATATATCCTTTTTCAATATTATCTCTAAGGAAATGATAACGGATATCAATGTATTTGGTTCTAGAATGATTCACTGGATTCTTAGAGAGATTTATAGCACTTGTGTTATCACAGTATATAATAGAATTTGATAAATGAATATCAAAATCTTGAAGTGTTTGTTGCATATATAGTACTTGAGTACAAGCGAGAGCTGCTGATATATATTCAGCTTCACATGTTGATAGTGAAACACAATTTTGTTTCTTACTAAACCAAGAGACAAGTGATTTTCCAATAAAATGGCACGTACCACTTGTACTTTTTCTATCCGTTCGCGAGCCGCCAAAATCAGCATCACTATATGATACTAATTCAAATGGACATTCTTTTGGATAAAAAAGACCGAAATCTTTGGTATTATTAAGATAACGAATTATACGTTTCACTGCTCGTAGATGTGATTCCTTTGGATCTGCTTGAAAGCGTGCACATAGACAAACACTCATCATTATATCTGGACGACTAGCTGTAAGATAAAGAAGAGAACCAATCATGCTTCGATATAATTTCTGGTCAACACTCTTACCATTTTCATCTTTTTCAAGATGTGTAGTTGTACTCATAGGAGTTGGTTTACCAGATGTATTTTCTAATCCGAAGCGTTTGATAAGATTTCCGCAATATTTTTCTTGATTGATAAAGATACCACTCGGAAGTTGTTTGATTTGAAGTCCAAGAAAATATGACAGTTCTCCCATATGAGACATTTCGAACTCTTTGGTCATAATACTTGCAAATTCCTTGCAGAGTTTATCGTTTGTTGAACCAAAGATGATGTCGTCTACATATATCTGGATAACTAGAATATCCTTTTGAGAATGTTTAATAAATTTGATCGACTTTGCCTATTTGAAATCCTGAGTTAATAAGATAGCTACGTAATCGTTCATACCAAGCACGAGGTGCTTGTTTTAAACCATACAGAGATTTCTTAAGTTTGAACACATGGTCAGGATATTTTTCATGTACGAACAAAGGAAGTTGTTCGACATAGACATTCTCTTTGATAAATCCATTGAGAAAAGCACTTTTGACATCCATCTGATAAAGTTTTAAATTATGGTGACAAGCAAACGATAATAGGATTCTAATAGCTTCTAGTCGAGCAATTGGTGCATAAGTTTCTTCATAATCTATACCTTCTTCCTGATTATACCCTTGTGCTACTAATCTTGCTTTATTTTTGGTGATATTTCCTTGTTCGTCAGCCTTATTTTTATAGACCCGTTTAGTACCTATAACTGACTGATCATTTGGTCTTGGAACAAGTTCCCTAATGTCATTGCGCTTGAACTGATTTAGTTCTTCTTGCATGGCAATGATCCAGTAATCGTCTGTAGCAGCTTCTTTTGGATTCTTAGGTTCGATATTTGAAAGAAAAGCGACATGACCCATTTGGTTGAGTTGACTCCTAGTTCTTACTTGTGAGTCGACCTCGCCAATTACATTTTGAACCGGATGGTGTATCAATAATCTTGGAGGGGAACGTATCTCAAAAACTGGTTGTTGTTGGGAAATATTGTCAACAATATTTTCAAAGTCAGAGTCAAAATTTGTGATGAAAGGAGTGTCAGTAAATATAGATTCGTCATCATCTGGTTTTGATTGAGAAGGCTGAAAGAATTCATCAAAAGAGACATGAAGTGATTCTTCAATAGTTTTGGTTCGTTTATTAAATATACGATAGGCCTTACTTCGTTCCGACTAACCGACAAATATTCCTTCATCGGCTTTTGGATCGAATTTGCCAAGCTGGTCTTTCGTATTTAAAATAAAACATTTGGAACCAAAAACTTTGAAGTATGAGATTTTAGGCTTTCTTTTGTTAAATAATTCATAAGAAGTATTCTTGGTAAGAGGTCTTATGGACACACGATTTAAAACATAACAAGCAATTGCAACGGCTTCTGCTCAGAAATGTTTTGGTAAGGTGGTTCCATTCAATAATGTTCTTGCACATTCTTGTAAAGTTCGGTTCTTCCGTTCTACGACTCCATTCTGTTGTGGAGTTCTAGGAAATGAAAAATTATGACATATACCTTTCTTTGTACAAAAATGTTCAAATTCATTATTTTCAAACTCTCCTCCATGATCACTTCTTATATTTTTAACTTTAATCCCTTTTGATTTTTGAATTCTTTGACGAAAGATTTGAAATGATAGAAAGTGTCACTTTTATTTTTTAAGAAAATTGTCCATGTGTAACGAGAGAAATCATCAACAATTACAAGCACATATCGACTGTGATTTATTGACTGAACCCTAGTAGGTCCAAATAAATCCATGTGTAGTAACTCAAGTGGTTGTAACGTTGATATGACTTTCTTGGATTTAAAAGATGATTTGGTCAATTTTCCTAATTGACATGCATCACAAATGTTGTTAACCTTAAAAATCATTTTGGTTAGTCCTCTAACTAGATTGTTTTTGGCTAGCTTATCAATAGTTCTGAAGTTTATATGACAGAATCGTTTGTGCCATAGCCAAGGATCATTATCATTAGCCACAAGACACATATCTGAATTATGATTAATATTCATATTCAGAATATATATATTTCTGTCTCTATGTCCTTCGAAAACTAAATTATGGTCTTTATCTAAAATACTACACTTATTATTTGAAAAGGAAATTGTAAAACCCTTGTCACATAACTGACTAATACTAAGTAAATTGTGTTTTAAATTTCTAACTAGCATGACATTAGTAATAAGAGGTAAGTTAGATGTACCGCAATTGCTCACATCGCCTTTGCCGATGATATAGCCTTTTGAATTATCTCCAAAAGTGACGGAGTCACCATCTGAGTATGTAATATTTGTTAATAAGCTCTTGTCTCTAGTCATGTGCTTCGAGCAACCACTGTCCAATATCCACTTTCCTCTTTTCTTAAGTGGGACCTGCAAAAAATAAAATTAAGTCCATGGTACCCACTTTTTATGGGGTCCTAAGAGTTAGGTCTTAGGAGTCCAAACCCATACGGGTCTGGTATCCCCTTTATATACATAATTAGTATTATGATGCACAGTATTCATGAAATTCTGAATATATTTGTTCCTAATCAAATTGTTATTTGTTTTAGGAACCCATATTTTGATAGTCTTGACATTTTTCTTTTGAAATTTCACAACTAGTTTTGGTTTGGAATATAATAAACTAAGATTTTTCTTAGCTTCAGTTATTTGTACTTTCTTCTTCCTTTTATTTCCAAGATGTTTCTTGGTTTCTTGTTTCTTATATCCCAAACCTTGTTTATCCGAAATAGATTGTGATCTTTCAATGATTTTTGTCAAATTTTCTCGACCTTTGTTAAAGTTAGAAACATTTTGAGTAATGTTATCTAACTTAGTTTGTAAACTAGCCTTTTCTAGGTCCAGAATTTTGACTTTTGCCTCAAGCTCATGATTTTTAGTAGTGAGAGCATCATTTTTCTCTTTTTGAGTTTCAATTTCTTGACTCAAAAGAACTAGTTGAGAGTCAACATTAGATGATGATTCTTGAAAATTTTCAAGTTCTTCTTCTAATATTTTCTTCTCGTCTTTTAACATATCTCGTTCAAATTCTGCTCTACTCAAATCTGCTTTGGTTTCTTTTAGCTGTCGTTTTATGTCTTTATATTTGACTATCAATTCAGCATTAATATCAAGCATTTCACCGAATGTAGGAATTTGTACCTCATCTTCTGTTGCCATGAAACATACATTAGCTTGTTCATTCTCCGAATCACTTTCACTATCTGATGAAGATGAGTTTGAATCATCCCATGTTACTGAGAAGGCTCGTTTCTTTGACTTGTCCTTATATTTGAATTTGTCATTTTCTGACTTCTTCTTTTGTTCTGGACAATCCTTCTGCATGTGCCCCATTTTGTGGCAGTTGAAACATTCTATAAAGGATGATGTTGGTTTATTCGATCCAGATTTCTTTCTGTTATAACGACTGGCTTTTCGCTGTTTTAGGAATTTTTTGAACCTCTTGCTATGAATGCCAGATCTTTGTCTTCAGAATCTGATTCATTTTCGTCTTTTTCTGCATGGAATGCCATGTTTTTCTTTTCTTCTTTTTGTTCCTTTCTAGTCTGCAAGTTAGCTTCGCAGGACATTAGATTTCCTATCAATTCATCTGGCTTCATGAAAGAAAGGTCATTAGCTTCTTCAATTGCTAATACTTTTCCTTCCCATTCACTAGTCAGAGAATGTAGGACTGTTGAAACAACATCAAAATCAGAATACTTTTGTCCTAATCCAATAAGTGCATGGTGGATAGTTTGAAACCGTGAATACATATCATTGATTGTCTCATTTGGTTTCACTTTAAAATTTTGAAATTGACTTTTCAGCATGGCTATTTTGGCTTGTTTAACCTTGTTAGTACCTTCATGAGTAATTTTTAGCGTTTGCCAAATTTGATATGCAGTAGTACAGATACTAGCACGGTTATATTCATTTTGATCTAATGCACAAAACAACATATTTATTGCTTTTGCATTTACGGCTGCTGCCGTTTTCTCAGCCGCGGTCCATTCTGAATAATCAGTTGTTGGATTCACTATTTCTTTCTGAGTTGCATTCCAAGCATCATAACTATTTGATTGCGTAAAGAATGACATACGTGTTGCCCAATAACTATAGTTAAGACCATTGAAAAATGGAGGTCTTTGTGTCGATTGACCTTCCATGTAAGTGGTGTTTTGAGTGCTAGTACTTGCGTTATTTGCCATATTACAAGAATATATCAAATAATTGTGTTACGGTTATATGATGACCTTGCTTTGATACCAAAATGAAAAGTGCGTGTACGAGTGCACGTGCTAATATAGTACACACGGATCGTGTAATATGGAATATAATATAAATGCGGAAATGGATGGTAATAGCAAAGTAAATAAAAATAGAAAAATCACACCAGAGATTTTTATACTGGTTCGGAGCACCGTCCTACGTCCAGTCCCAGACTTCTATCTGGATTTTCACTATTAACTACCTCGCTTCACCCGGAGGAACAGGTTTACAACACCCGAGCAAACGAACGGGATTTCACGCCTCTAATACACCGAGGACTTCAACACTTGCCTCTTACAACACCGAGGACTTCAACACTTGCCTCTTACAACACCGAGGACTTCAACAAAGATGAATATAATTGTTTGTTGATGGTATGTGTTCTTGCTAACACAGTTTTGTCACTTGTAGTACAAACTTCCTATAATCTTATCCTCAAAATATGTGAATGATGTTTTGTGAAGATTAAGGGAAGTATATTACTTATTGAATCAAAAGATATGAAATAATTTCAATGATTCAATAAGCAATAAAAATAATTGAGAGCTTTTAGAATGCAGGAGTATTCAGAAAGTAAGATCAGAAATTAGAGTAAAAACCATATATTAATCTATGTTGAATCAATGATTTGGATTAGTATATATAGAGAAAAATGGTTGTAACTCTTTGTGAACAGTAGCCATTAATAGATATGATCATTGATGAAAGGTAAGAGATGCAACCATTAGAGAAAGAAGTGTCTTTTTGAAAAGGTTGCTCTCTGTTTAAAAAACGGTCGACAGGTCAAAAAATGGCCAGTAGACAGGATTTCAAATATATAATCGTTATGTGCATGTGTGCACGTTCATTGTGCATATTACTCAGAAACGGTCGACCGCCTGATTTATTACCGGTCGACCGGTCCCTGTTAATTTGCCCAATGAATGTGCAATGCTATTCAAACGTATATATATCGATTATATTGAGGTGCAAGATTATTTGAGGATAGATTTTAACAAGTTTATCACTATTACAATATCAAATAATCAACCTATAATCTAGAGTACCATATGTAGCTCTTTTGTGCCTCTTTATAGCCATGATGCCTGTGTTTTGTCGATCGCCTTTATTTCTTTGTCAGAAATCAAAAACTTCATAGAACCTGTGACTCAACAAAATTTAACTATCACAATTCAACCATCAGTCAATAACTGAAATTTTCAATTATTATTTTGTGTGAGAAGATCTCACCTTTTGCTTTTATTTTGCAATGCATTTTCCATTTCGGCTTGTTTTCTTCACAGTTCTAGACCTTGTATAAACAATTATAAAATTTATTAATATTCGGATAAATCGAACAATTAAATTTTGATTTGGTAATTTAATTAACTAATAATTTATCTTAAACTAATAGTTTTAATTTTAAACTAACCTTCTTTTAGATAATCTTCTTAGTAACTAAAATAATTTAGATAAGTTAACTAAACAATTATTACCTTTAATAAATCATTATTTTTAACATAACTTAATGCATCAAAATATATGCATTTTGAAAAAACGTATCTTTATAAATATAGTTTATATTTCAAATTCTCTATAAAAATAAAATCTACATTGCTATTAAAATCCTATCTCCAAATCTTATATTTTTTTATTTCTAATCTATATATATTTGTACTTACTGTAAAACGAATTTTCTGCATAATTCTTCATTTATATTTTTCTAATTTTCTAAATAAACATACTTTCAATCAGATGATACATATTAAATCAAGTTAGAATCGAAAATAAAAATTCGAACCTTCAGCCTTGACTTCCTCCAGTCGATCGAACTGGAAATCAAACCCAGGGAGCTCCTGCCCTAAATCCCTACACGAAAATGTTGACCTCGTCGAGCACATCTTCACTGCGACCAACGGTCCCAAGCCACCATCGATCGACATCAATTTCATGACCGTCGCCTTTGTCGCCGCTTCGTGCCCAAACGCGCACGACTCCGATGCGCCGCTTGCAGTATCACTTGCCCGGCCTTCAAAGCAACGTGACATCCCGCTTCGACACGCGCGCACCTCTCCGGTCATCGCGAGCCCTCGCTCGCTCTTCCTCTCCATTGCTCGATCGAACGCCACGACCCCGAGCAACACCCTCGCCGTTGAAATCGCCTGCCGCCACATGTAAGCACGAAATCCACCCCGCGCCTCGCCTAATCGCGACTCTGCCCTTGCTTAGTATAAACGCGACCCACTTTGATTTGGGGATTTCAAACTGCGCATGGCTTGAATTGAGAAGAAAAGGTTTTTCGTGGATTTGGATTTCGAAGGAGAGGGGTTATGATTTTTTTTTTGAGATTAAAATGAACGGCTCGGCTAAAGTTTTAAGTAGGAAGATGCCTTGCGTGAGAATCCTGTAGGGCTACAGTAATAGAAAAGAAAGAAAAAGGTTTGATGTAGATGGAATTACGGCTGATAGTTGACCATAATATGCAAATATACATTTCAAATTTAAATTCAAATCTCCTCGATAACTGCAATTTAAAATTTCGAACTCCTATCGAGGCGTGCCACTAGGTGCTTATAACGTTATACCCCCATTTCGAACGCAATGGAAAAGGTTTCGAGTTCTAATTCGATCGTATGGAGAAGATAGCTTTTTGAACTAGTTATTAAATTAAATTTCGATATAATTTTCAGTGCGTTTTCTTATCGTACGATCACACAACAACTTCAAACATTACGAAAATTGAAATCTGATAATAATACAATATTATGGATCCAATGAAACTGGTTTCGTCGAATTCGGAGGCTGTGCCTCGGAAGGCTATTTTTAAATATCGATTTAAATAATATAAATTCAAAACTAAACAAAACATTTCTAAATTAAATTCTGAAGCTTCCATTATCTTCAGTATTATCAATATAGATTTTCTAAGCCATGAAATTATTTTTAATCAGTTTTAAACTGAATATTCAAATTTTTATTCATCTTCAATAAATTAAATTCAATAGTTAAATTGCCAAATTCGTGGTTAATTTTGAAATTCAAGCTAAACCATCACTCAAATATCTAAAATCAATTATATTTTCAAATTTCAATTGTCCAAAATTCAAGGTCATCACACAAATCTCTTTTCTAATCTAGATATCTGATAAATCTGAGTTTGCTTACGTTGTATACACCCAAATGGGAGAAAAGGGAGTAATGCTAGAATAGCATGGACTAGGTTTGGAGATTTGAAAATCTAAGAAGGCAAGTAAGTAATTATATTTTTATGTAATATTAGATTTATATCGTTGCAAATCTATTATGTATGCCTGAAATGTAAATTGGAGTTGTAAGCTATATTTGTATATGCAATGAAATTATAAACCCTAGCTACATATTCTGCTATTGATAACTTGAATTGTATATTGCATGCATGTAAATCTGAAAAATATTGGGTATTAATGGTCCTTGAATCTAGTATATTGTAGTAGTAATTTCTAAAACTTATAATACATGTGATGATTCCCGATTTATGAATTTAAAATGAATTGTGCAAGTAAAAATGTAAATTGACTTATCATAGTAAATTATAGGGATTTGAGTAATATTTTAACTTATTGGAATACAGCGTGTTGACATATGAATTTCTACAAACTGTTAGGTTTGAAATAAAAATGCAGCGGTTGAAATAACAAGGAATATATCTGAAAAGAAAGAGTTGTATAAAATAGGGATATTTAATGTATTTTATACAGTAAATTTCAATAAATGATGAAAAGATAATTCCTTATGATTCCAAAGTAACACAAATTCCCCTTTTAGGTAAGATATAGAAATTTACTATGTAAACCTTTCCATTTCGAAGAATTGTAATTCCAATACATTAAATCATAGGAATCCCTAAGGACTAATTTAAAGAATATATATGTGATAATAAAAAAACGGTCTAAGAATAGTCATAATATAATTCAGATGAAAACGAAATAAAGAAGTTAAAAAGTAGACATGTCATAATTTAAAATAAAAAGGTATAGATAGCCCTTAGAAACAAGGTAGGGAACTAAAGGTTAAAAGAATAGAAATAGAAAGTAAATTTGTTGGGAAAAGGGGAAGTAAACGAGAAAAGGCGTTAAAATCTTTTTAAAAGTAAGCGGTAAATGATCTTATACTAAATAAGATGTAAATAAAAAAAGAAATAGAGAAATATTCTTAACAATAACCAGTAGAGGAACGATATTTAAACAAGAATGAATGAAGATACACACATGTGCATACACGTAGTCTTTTATAGGTTTATGATGTGTGTGAATTGTTAAAAGTTAGTAAATAACTTAGTAAATAAGAATGACACAGTCGTTAGTATGGGTCGGAATGCGAGTTGTTACACAATAGAAATCTACACACCGTAAAGGGCCACCAGTAGTTATGGATACATTACACTAATGCAGGGCATATGCAACTATAGGACCCATGAAGTTATATACGCTTGCATATAGGTGAAGGTATACCCTCATTAGAGTTTGCTGCAATAAATATGGAAGGTATTGCCTTGATTGCGTTAGGAAATCTAAATAAGATTGTGAGTAGCTCGATGCTATGTTCGTATGTGTTATTACCAAATCTTAGAGTTTGAGCAATATATAGGCTGAGTATGTCATCGGTCTTGCATGGTCAATGGGAAAGAAAGGATTATACCTAATAGACTACACCTCCTACAAGGGTAGATCATGTTAGGTCAAGCACTTCCATAGTTGTTTGCTAGTTTGTTTGTTAGAGACAAGGCTCGTCCACCCATAAAAGAGAACTTTTAAAACAAATGGGGTAGTCCGAGGAGCTGAGTCCTCTATAATCCGTGGAATTGAGTCCATAATAGAAAGAAGACAAGAAGTGAATCCCCAGTGTGAGATAGAATATGGCTAAACTATTATGACACCATTATTAGGCTCTGTAGGAGTTCCTTAGTGTGCATGACGATAAGGATGTGACAATTCGTTAATGATGAATCCTAATGTGGTGTCGGGTTATGGATATTGGCAGGTACAGTATCTTGATACTAGGGGGACTGTGACACTTATATATATACATGTGGATTCGAGGTGGCTAAGTAAAATGAAAAGACATAACATGTAATGGAAGACAACTGGAATAAACTACTATTATTGTAAAATGTATAATTCACCAGTCACCAGAACGTTGTTCTGACCCCTCCTCATTACAATCTACAAGATACCTTCAGAGGAACAGATAATGGTGCAAGGAGGGAATAGAGGAATGGCAGGTTTCCTAACGGCAAGCTTGGCACTGACAATGATACTGAATATTGGAAGTGTCAATCTTGGTCAGTAACTATATGTTTTATTATAGAAGAATTAGTTTAAAGGACAAAAATTTGATTTTTTTAGCCTTAAGGACATAGCCTCCATATTTTAGCTACAAGGACAAATATTCTTCCAAAATTAGTCATAAGGAAAAACCACCAAATTACCAACCACCACTTCTCGCACCACCACCTACTTCCATCACCTACACCACCAGCCTCATCACCTCTCCCAACACAACCACAAATGCCAAAATTTGAAATTTTAATAGCAGGTTTGACACGGTTACTATGTAGTATCAGTTTTATTTTATTAAATAAAATGATATTAGGTAGTATCATTGATGTCATTATAAGCTACAATTTACATATAACTCACTTTCCCAACTTTAATTTATTCCTTCATAATCACCATCAATACTATCCTACTATACATAAAGAAAAGGTTCATCACTATTTAAAAAAACAGAAAAACTGATATTGCAATTATATTTATATCTACTATCAAAAATCTGGTACTATCAAATGTGTATAAAATTGCTACTATCAAATGTGTATCTACTACTAAAAAATGCTACTATCAAATGTGCATAAAACTACTGCCATCAAATATGTATAAAAATGCTACTATCAAAATGTTTATAAAATTGCTACTATCAAAATGTGTATACAACATCATTTACTATTACCATCAAAAAGCATGAAATGTGTATAAATTGCTACTATAATTCAGAAAGACTATTAAGTTTGCATAAATTTCTGTTATAACTCATAAATATTATTAAGTGTGTATAAACTGCAACTATGATTCAAAAAAAACTAAAATTCATAAATTGCTACCACAAATGCACATTTTAACTATAAAATGGTACATTTTTTCCAAAACTGCTACTAAAATTCATAAATTAGTACATCAATTCATACTGTAATTCATATAATTGCTATTGTAATTCACAAGTACTATTAAATATGCATAAACTGCTACTACAATTCCAAAAAAAAAACAACTACAATTCAAAAACTGCTACTACAAGCATAATAAGTATTACAAACTAAAATAAAGATACTACAATTGTAATTTTTATTACAAACAAAATGCAACAAAAAACATTGAACACAATTGATACCATATAATATTATTATTTTTCTTATGCAATTGAATTAAAATATTATTACAACTCGTAAAATGCTACCACAAAAATAGCACTGTAGTCTAAGATTACACATTCTATCTACGAAATGATATTACAAATCATAAAAATATTATTACAAATAAAAAATGTTAAATAGTTCAAAACTGCTACTATAGTTTACAAAACAAATAGTATACAGTAGCACTGTCCTTAAAGCTAAAAAGTTGTCCTTCTGCTATATTATATTGGTTTATCCTTCTAACTTAAAAATTGATAATATATCCTTGAAGCTAAAAAATTGATGAATTTTGTCTTTCATACTATTTTCCTATATACACACACACACATAAAATATGTCACATTAGTTTCATGAAATTTTCCTTTTAAATGTTTAATTTATCCAGCTTTGAAATTTTTTAAATTTGGATATTTTAAAGTATGAAATTTTTATTTTTGACAGCATAAATCCATAAATTTGAAAAAATTAGAATTATTTTTTTGGTTCAATTTGTCTTAGTTACCAAAATTCATTTTTTTTAAGAATTTTCTTTGTCTAAAATTTGAAAATTTTGAAATATTGAAATCATTTGATTAATAGTGATGTATGGCATTTCTAAGTAAAATTTAATACTATATGGCACTATAATGTGTAGTAGTAGTAATGAAACCTATTTGATGTTTAATTTCTTCCGTTTGATTGTTATATAAATATTCATTTTTAGCTAAAATGAAAATTGACATTCATCTGATACATTATTTGTCGGATTTTTCCTACCACTGGACAAGCTATAAAAGCATTGATATTTAAATTCTTTGTAAATTCTCAAGGTAGTGTAATTCTCACTTTAGTAGTTATTATTATTTTATTTTCTTGGCCTTAGATTACGTATAGCACCATCTGGCCGGTATGTTTATGAACATTACAAATATATCATTTTTTGTTAAACGTAGTTCGATATTTATCTAATATAATATTTTTGGATTTATCCCAATACTGGAAAAATTACAAATATAATGATATTTTTATATTTCATAAATCATTTGAACTCAAATCGTTAATAAAGTTCCCATATTGCTTTATTTTTATCCCTATGTACATGCAATAACATATGATATGGGGCATAAGAGGAAGTAACGCCATTTTTTTGAATTGTTCGACGAATAATTTGAAATTACGCCAAAAAAATTGAATTGTTCAAAGCAAACTGAATCATGAAATGTAAAAATACCACCGTGTGTGTAAAGGGAAGTAGGTCTACCTATAAAAAAGACCTTAGACTTTACATATCTTCAGAATAAAGTATATTGTAATATCTATAAAATAGGAATAATATATGGAACTATAATAAAAGAAAACATTATAACATATGATTTTATAAATAAACAATACTAACGTGTGGTATTAATGATAAAAAATGTAGGAAATGTTTTCTTCAATAATTATGAATTATAATACCAAGTATGTGTATTATTTCTCGTTAAAAATGGATTATCTGAAAGTCCACAAAAGTAACCATGTCGTTGCTCTTTAAAAATGATGTGGAACCAATTATGAAAGTGGCATCTTATAATAGAATAAAGCATAATGAAATTTTTATGTCCTTATTCTAAATGTCGTTGCTTAAAACTTTAAGAATATAATATTGTAGTGCTTCAATTACCTAGTTTTGGCTTTATGCTAAACTGTTATATGTGTAGATATCACGGAAATGAAGATAGGAAATGATCCAACAATTATAGCTTGAGATGTGCCCATATTCGTTAGCTTCGATGTTGAAGAACTTGGTATATAAAATATAATGAAAGAAACAGTTCATGGTATCGTCGTTCCGAGGATGTTGTCAGAAGAATCACTTGATATGGAGGAAAGACTTGACCAGAAAGCTAGAATTTTTTTTGACTTTTTAGAAGCATAATAATAACCTCTGTACAAAGGTTGTATAATGATACACTTGTCAGTGACATCTAGCTTAATCGCTATAAAAGCTGAAAATAGTGTATCAAAAAATCTAATGAATGCAGTCTTACCCTATGTAAAGAAATGTCCACCCGACTTTGTATTCATAGTGTGACGAACCGAAAATCCGTACTCTTTGAATCGAAAATAATCCACACATATCCAACCCAAAAAGCACTGACTGACAGAAAGTCAAGAAAATTAAAAGAAGAGAGAAGAAGAGAAGAGAAGCAAGAGAGAAGATAGGACCAAACAGAACAATACAGAATCTCACATCGCAGTGGAAAATATATAATATCATATCAATGATCTTTATAAAACAGAAACAGTATATATATACATCAATCAGAGTTCAACAGCCAATCAATAGTTATCAGCTTGAATAGTCATAATAACATGTCCTCACAAATGCCGATAATTCCAACAACTAAGCAATGTAGCGGATAATCAATAATCAAAATAGATACGCGTATACGAAATGAAGATCTCCAGCTCTCCTGCTGAAGCTCCAAAAGCATCAAATTATAACCTGTAAATATACTCGGTCTGACCCGAGCATTGAAAGGGAAGTACGCCCGGATCAGTCTGGTAAACCAGCGTGAGAAACACACTCAACTGAATCTATTAAATTACCAAACTTTTCCTTACTTTTCAAAACAAAAGTATCTCGTAAGACAAGTTCACACATAAACACGGACCAGTTTTTACCTTATGATAACTAAAACATATCATATCAAATCCTCTTATATTATAGTAGTGTCTACTATATACAAATAATATTAATCATAGCCAAAATTGTTACATTGATTAAATTCCAGCATATAGTCCAATTGGGTAATACAATAAAAATGGCAAACACGTAGTGGGGTTTGGATTTCCATACAAATGACCAGGTGAAGGGACTACCTTCCGGCAGTACATCTCTAGAAGAATGCACCGAGAAACCATCACAAAGTTTCACTACCAACACAAGACTGACACACCTTTATAACTAGATGGTACCGAATATGTCATCTTTCGGTTGTTACCGACCTTACCGAGGGCCCTCTAGCATACAAACCACAATAATCAGATACACGGCATCATAGCGTGCAAAGATATATCTAGAAGCGGATGATCATACCCTAATGGGAGCGACCCACTTAGCCTTGCCGCATCTAACCCTATTTTGGTCATTTCCAGATGATGAGGCTAAAGGTAACGATTACCTTTCACAAATCACAATCACTTCACTTTGAATGCCACATGGCCATTTCCGTTGACTACTAATTGTCTTCCACAAAAATACAACCTTAAGCTCATACATCTCAAGGAGGGTGTCAAGCTAAGAGAAGTTGCCTTCTCCGCCACCATTGATGTACATTTGTAAAAACCAATGTATGTAATCTTTAGAAATGCAATGTCAAGAAAACATCCATATAAGTTGTCCAAGAACAGGACAAACCAAAGGTATTTTCCTACCACATCCTGTCGGGAAATCACTAGGATTAGTAGCGAATAGTCCTCGCATTGGAAATTTCAAAATGAAGAGACAACTTCTAGTGGATGTATATTCCCAAACGATCAACAAGAAGTCCATCACTATGATAATCCAGAATATTATTATCATCACAAGCAACCTGCATAATTCGTCGCACATACATTGGTCCGAAGTGGTTTTCAGATAAATTTGATCCCAGTCTCTTCAAACTAACAACGCAAAAGCATTTCTCAACTTCGCATAGAAACTAAGTCTCATAGACTTATCACGTTTCCAGCTTTCAACTTGCTATCCTTCGGGCCAAGAAGGAAGCTTGATAGATTTGAGTAATACTCCGCACTATATGAATCAACATCCTCAACACAAATGATAATCAAGCCTACACGAAAGGCTACATACTAAGTGTATGTCTAAATAGTTCCCACATCAAGTCGAGAAACGAAAATTTGGCTAATGTTTGATAGTCGGTTAGTTAACTATCAAATCAAACAAACAAATATTCAGCACCATAACAATCACCGGGCCCTTTGAATTAATCTTTTATTAACTAAATTACTTACTAAATATTCACTTCAAATTATCTTTTAAAAGGTATATTCTCAAAACATTTCAACTTTCTATATTTGGAAAACATTTCCCAATACTTATTTACTAATAAATAATTCAAAATTCACTTAATTTTCAACACTTAGAAAATATTGCATATACTTATCACGATTAAGTATAAATTTTATTCTTTAAGGAAACTGTTCTCTTTAAACATCTTTTACTCGGGTCAAAATGAATGTTGCATAAAACATCGTTACGACAACCCAAAATCAACAGTATATGGATTCGAAAAGAAAATAGATATATAAATCCCAAATACTATACAAAAACATTTCCTTTCGGAAATCATTTACTATAACAACAGTGTTATAGTCCATCATTTCCTTAGTTCTCGAAAACGTCTATTTCAACAATGAATGTTGAAATCTATGATTTCGATACTTAGTACATTTTGAAGCATCTTCAAATCATTTTAACTCCATTTAAAATATAACTTCCCAAAAGTATCCATTTCATTTAATATATTATTCACTGTCCAAAATCATGAATAAAATTCGTTTACCAAATCCAATATTTCTACACATTTATTTATTTAAGGATTATTCACTATCCAAAATCGTGGATATAATTCCTTTAATATACTTCTACATTTAACTTATCAAATTCAATAAAATCCAGATTTATAAAACAATGTTTATAAATCACATTTATATTTTATAAAAACTTC
Source organism: Allium cepa (assembly GCA_030765085.1). Lineage (NCBI taxonomy): Eukaryota > Viridiplantae > Streptophyta > Magnoliopsida > Asparagales > Amaryllidaceae > Allium > Allium cepa. Next base: position 436,980,633 of record CM060935.1, on the reverse strand, counting down.
AATATATAAAATTCCTTTATAAATCAATTACATTTAATAACTTAATTACATGCCAAAATCATATTTATAAGTTAATTCACTTATATCATTTATTTACAAATTCGTTCTTTTATAACTTCACAATATAAATCTTATTCACTTATAAACTCCATCTATAACTTAATTTTACCATTTACAAAACTTGTCTATAATTCAATTACTTTGATTTATAAAATATCAATTTTATAAATCCCATATATAAAACATTTAATATAATTCAAAAACTCAATTTAAACTATTTACCAAATCATTAACTCAATATTTCAAAAATTACATTTTGATTATATTTCACAAAAATCATAATTTTTATAACATAAAAATTATAACATTTATTTATTTAAAATAAATTCATTCCTTTAAAAATTCAAAAATCAATAAAACATCTATTTTCAAAATCACTTGAAAATCCTTTTTAAATCGAAATCATCACTTAAACATTTTTAAAATTCCAAAAATAGGCCCGATGCTGCAACAGCGCTAAATACATCAATCACAACATCCAAACACCATATATCATATGATAACAGAATATATAACAATATCTGTAAATAAATCAACAATGGTGAGGAAACTAGTTGGATCCCTCCAAACTGTCACCTACAACAAATATACATATTAGACAAGCACCATTGTCCTAGTGGTTAAGTGATTTGGCTTTGGTGCGAGAGGTCACAAGTTCGAAACTTGCCTAGCGTGATTCGAACGTTTATTGACATGTGATATGTTGTCACAATGATTTGTTGTATATAAAGTACCATTTCACAAAAAAAAAAAAAAAACAAATATACATATTAGAATATGTGTACAATGTCCACTTCAAGGCAGATGCGCGTACAAAAGGTCATCCGCTCATACACGGGAACGTATAGGGTCATCTGCTCCACTGGGAAGGTATATATGTCCAAATACCAATCAAAATATCATATATCATCCAAACAATCATCAATCATCATAAATAATATTTATTCTCACTTATATAAAAATACCAGTGAGTCAGAAAGAGTGAGTTGTACTCACATTGCGTCCAATAGCAGTTTCATTGTTTTATTTCGAATAAAATTAAATGCGCGTTTAATTTTACCTAAAATTCACACTAGATCCAATCAGTTCCAAACCAGCTCCATCGCATAGTGCTCGTCAATACAGTTCCAACGCAAATCGTTTCGTGCGAAACAGACCTCGTATCAAAAAGTTATAGCGTTTTAAAGTTTAAACGAATTTAAATATAAATTAATATACAATTTTTTTTATTTTACCCTAAAACAATCATGGCCGTTGATTTCACTCCTTCACATCAGGGTCGTACCCTTCTTTCTTCTTCCTCCCATCTTTTAATTCACATAAGCAAACCCAATGGAGCCGCCGCCTTCATCCAATTTTTGCTCCACCATCGTTCCCTTCGACGTCGATCAGCTAACACCATTTCGAAGCCCATCATCAACTCCGTCACCGCCGTGAATGCCGTAGCACTCGGTCACTTATGCATCTCGAAATTCATGCATGAAGGCAACACAAATGCGGCCCATTTCTCGTCAATCCATAGCTCCATTCTTGATCACAGCCGTGGAGAATGTAGATCTCATCGCCCTCTTCGATTTTCGTTTAGAAAGTTTTGGTTAATTCTCGATGGATTGAGAGATAAACGAGGAGGGAGTTGCGCCATTTTTGGCCCTTAGAATGTTGGTGGCGACTATGGTTCCTGACTCTAGGGTTTGTGAAAAAAGGAAAAGTGAGGTCCTTTTATAGAAAATTTCGTGACGCTATTCACCCGAAAATTTTCGAACTCGAAACGAAGCATGCCGCCTGGCGTTTATAATGTTTCACCCCTATTCCAAACGCAATGGAATATATACGGAAACCAGTTCGATCGTATTTGGAAGATAGGTTTTCGAATCGACTTATTTAAATTTAAAATTCACTTAAATAGATTTCTACGTGTTTTATCTTTCCCCGGACAAATCGTAAATCCGATTGACACGAAATTTGAAATTTTACAATAATATAACACTACGGATCCAATGAAGCTGGTTACGTTGAAATCCGAGACTGTTTAAAAAATGGCTATTTTTACTCATCAATTAAATATTAAAATATTCAATTTCTTTAATTTAACTTTTGATTCGATTTTAAAAGTTCTCTAACCTCTTTCTAATTCAACTAGGATTTAATTCAACTTTATAAACCATTTTCATTCACATTAAATTCAATTTTCCGATTATTTATTCAATTTCAAATATTCAATTAACAATTTAATTATCCAATTAAATCCTTATATTTCAAATATTAGTTATTCAGCTTATAAACTTAAATTTTAAATATTTAAAATTAATCAAATATACGAATTTCAAATGTCTGAAATTCTGGATCATTACTTTCTCCCCTACTTAAAAGAATTTCGTCCTCGAAATTACCAAGTAAGAAAAAGTCACAAAATCCATTAACTTTTCAAAACAATTCATTCAAACTAGATATCAAATCCATTTAAACCTTTTAACTTTTCCAAAATCATTTAGTTAAACTTCTTATAAAAACTTTTCTAAGTTTTCAAATTCATTCATAGTTATCTTTTCAAAACGAACTATATCGTTTAACTTCAAATCAAAACTTTAGTTATCACAAATTTTCCAAAAATTTTCTAACACCTTAAATTTTCAAAAAATTTGCCCGCATCTCCTTTGCGCGATTCGATCGTAGTAGAATCATTACATATATATATATATATATATATATCACAAATATACATCTCATCATCAAGGACAAGGCATCCCGAAGGGTAAAAGTATAAAAGTACAAAATGTAATCCGAGATATGTACCTTATATATCATTAGCAAGCATATACGTCTAATATAGCGCGAAAGCGAACTCCAAATGCGAAGCAAGCGCCATCCACACCTACTAAACACTCAACGAACAATGAGAAATATGTATATAGAAAGTAATATCAATATACAACATATACCAACAACTATATATGTCAATATAGCAAATGCAATCACCACAACAAATCCAACCATCAACCAACTATCATCCAACTAACATCCATAACCAAATCAATATTCATTCATTTCAAATTAATATTCATTGAATTGGTTTTTCAATTTAATCATATTTGATTCATTAACATTGGATTTTACTAACATTCATTCATATTCAAATTCAATTAGCCATCATTCACTAATTTGCATTCAAGTTTTTTCACTTCCAATTCAAATTAAATTTCGTAGGAATTTATATACAATCAACTAACAACCATCTAATCAACCAATGTATAACCAACATTACCAAACTAGTTTAATTTACTCTTAACATTCATATTTACTTCATTTCCATTCAATTTGGCTCAACGTTTTTAATTTCAAATTGGTTTAACATTCAATTGACTTTCATTCGATTATTTAATCCACAAACTTCTTAACTTAAGTTTTGTTCATTCTTAACAACAACATTTCTAATGCTAATTCATTTTAAAACTAAAGCTGAATATCTTTATATAACTCAAATTCATATTCATTTAATTCGCTTTATTAATTAATTTACTTTGATACTAAAATCAACTTCATTCAACATTACTTAAGTTATGTTTCATTTCAATTTCACTTACCTTCACTTTCACTATACAACTTAAGTTCACTGCTAATTTAATTGAAATTCTATTTTATTTGACTTTTACTTAAGTCAAATTCATCACTATTCAAAATCAGATTTTTTTTTTGCTTAACAAAATTGTTTAACCATTTTAAAAATCTGTTTTACTTACATTTTCTCATTTTATAAGTTATACAAATTTTTATTTAATCTTTCATAGACATTTACCTAAGTTTACTTCCATTCACAACACTCATTTTATAATTTCAATTCATGGTTATGCAATCACTATACAACTTAGGTTTATTTAAACTTTCAGATTCAATTATATAATCACTTAACCACTTACGTGTAATTTCAGTTCATATATCTAATATGCTAACTCAAATTTATTTCAACTTTACTAAAGTTAATTCTTACTTCATATTATAAGTCCAAAACTCGTTTCACTTATTTTTATCAATTTTAACTTGGATTTTAAATCAAATTCGTTTAACACAACAAAACTTCAATTTCAACATACTATTGGTAGCAAATCCATCACACAAAAACTCGAAAATGATACTGATGATGCTGTAGTCATGACCCTTATTATTTTCCAGTAACAATAGTGAATTTACTGCTATATATTCCTTTTAAAATCCCTTTTTATATTTATAAATCACATTTACAAATATCTTACTTATATAATTTAACTATTTTTCTTTACTTATATAAGATCATTTCAAATTTATTTATCTTACTTAGATTCATTATAATATAATATCTTTAACCTTGAAAAACAACTTTCAAAATAAACGGATTCAAATTTCTCAAATTCTTAATTTAAGTCCATTTTTATTTACAACTCATTTTTATAAATATATTCATATAGTTTCACTTCTTATATATAAGATTATTTCATAATTGTAAATCATATTAATTATAATTCCATACTTTATAATTCATTCGCTTATATAATTTATTCTTTTACAATTGTTGCTTTTTGTTAGATTATTCAAACAGCTTTTATTAACTTATATATATTTACATTTTCAAACAACCAAACAATCAATTTATATACACTTTAATAATTTTCTGAAAAATCATTCTTTATATACAAAATAATATCGAGGTAAAATTATTTCATTTACCCAATTTAAAATGATACTATGTTGACTTGCCTCGTTTAAGTGTTTGGATATCTCTATCGATAATATGACGTCCCACATACCGACCAGAATTCACAAACAACTCAACGGATAAGAAAACACAACATAAAACATTTTATATTCATTAACAAATATGCGCTCATATATATAATACACTCAAACTAAATCTAAGGTGCTACTATCCTTATTTATACTGAGTACACATCAAAGCTTAGGAATATACAAAATCTAAGCTCTGATACCAGCTATGGCAACCCAAAAATCCATATTCTTTGAATCGGCAATAATCACACATGTCCGACCCAAAAAGCATAGACTGACAGAAAGTCAAGAGAGAGAAAAGAAGGGAGAAGAAGAGAAGAGAAGAAAGAGAGAAGATAGAACCAAATAGAACAATACAAAATCTCACATCGCATTGGAAAATATATAATATCATATTAATAATCTTTATAAAATAGAAACTGTATATATATACATCAATCAGAGTTCAACAATCGATCAATAGTTATCAGCTTGAACAGTTATAATAACATGTCCTCACAAATGCCGATAATTCCAACAACTAAGTAATGCGGCGGATAATCAATAACCAAAACAGACACGCATATATGAAATGAAGATCTTCAGCTCTCCTGCTAAAGCTCCAAAAGCATCAAATCATAGCATGTAAATACACTCGGTCTAACCGAGCATTGAAAGGGAAGAACGCCTGGATCAGTCGGGTAAACGAGTGTGAGAAACACATTCAACTGAATTTATTAAATTACCAAACTTTTCCTTAATTTTCAAAACAAAAGTATCTCATAAGACAAGTCCACACATAAACACGAACATATTTTTACCTTACGATAACTAAAACATATAATATCAATTCCTCTTATATTATTGTAGTGTCTACTATATATATATAATATTAATCATAGCCGATATTGTTGGATTGATTAAATTCTAACATATAGCCCAATTGGGTAATACAATCAAAATGGAAAACACGTAGTTGGGTTTGGATTTCCATACAAATGACCAGGTGAAGGGACTACCTTCCGGTAGTACATCTCTAGAAGAATGCTCCGAGGAACCATCACAAAGTTTCTCTAGCAACACAAGACCGGCCCACCTCTATAACTAGATGGTACCGAATATGTCATCCTCCGGTCATTACCGACCTTACCGAGGGCCCTCTAGCATACAACCCACAACAATCAGATACACGACGTCATAGCGTGCAAAGGTATATCTAGAAGTGCATGATCATACCCTAATGGGAGTGACCCACTTAGCCTTGCCGCATCTAACCCTGTTTTGGTCATTTCCATTTGATGAGGCTAGAGGTAATGATTACCTTTCACAAATCACAATCACATCACTTTGAATGCCACACGGCCGTTTCCGTTGACTACTAATTGCCTTCCACAAAAATACAACCCTTAAGCTTGTACGTCTCAAGGAGGGTGTTAAGCTAAGAGAAGTTGCCTTCTCTGCCACCACTGATGTACGTTTGTAAAACCCAATGTACGTAATCTTTAGAAATGCAATGTCAGACAAACATCCATACAAGTTGTCCAAGAACAAGACAAACTGAAGGTACTTTCCTACCACATCCGGTCGGGAAATCCCCAGAATTAGTAGCGAATAGTCCTCGCATTGGATATTTCAAAATGAAGAGACCACTGCTACTGGATGTGTATTGGGATTTTAACCCAAAACGATCAACAAGCAGTCCCCCACTATGATAATCCAGAATATCATTATCATTACAAGCAACCTGCATAATCCGTCGCATATACATTAGTCCGAAGTGGTTTTCATATAAATCTAGTTCCAGTCTCTTCACACCAACAACGCAAAAACATTTCTCAACTTCACACAGAAACTAAGTCTCATAGACTTATCACATTTTTAACTTTCAACTTGCTATCCTTCGGGCCAAGAAGGAAGCTCGATAGATTGGAGTAATACTCCACACTATACGAATCAACATCCTCAACACAAATGATAAACAAGCCTACACAGAAGGCTACGTACCAAGTGTACGACTAAATAGTTCCCACATCAAGTCGAGGAACTAAGATTTGGCTAATGTTTAATAGTCGGTTGTTTCCTGGAGATTTGACCAGGCAACTTAGTACTCGGCATACCAAGGGCGTTCGGCCTTTAAGTGGTTCAACACCATTGTTCGGCCAAAGATAATGTTCGGCACAATTGCTCCACTCGGCATTTAGTACGTTCGGCCATATCATTCGGCCTCCATGGCACGTTCGGCATCCGAAAGGATACCCGGCCAAAGTGAACGTTCAGCCAAAGAGAATGTTCGGCGAAAGTGAACATTCGGCCAAAGTAAACGTTTGGCACCCTAAAGGATACCCGGCCTCGCAAGCACGTCCGGCCAAAGCGAACGTTCGACCAAAGTGAACGTTCGGCCAAAGTAAACGTTCGACACCCTAAAGGATACCCGGCCTCGCAAGCACGTCCGGCCAAAGCGAACGTTCGACCAAAGTGAACGTTCGGCCAAAGTAAACGTTCGGCATACAAGGAACACTCGGCGTAGAGTATGTTCGGCATCTCTGAACGTTCGGCCTGGCAAACCAACATTTTATACTGCTCGGCATCGCATCTTTCGGACCAAAGCGCGTTTGGCCTCCCTAGAATGTTCGGTAATCAAAGGTGGTTCGGCCTTCTCCCCAGCACGTCCGGCCTCGATTATCGCTCGGCCTATTCCTCCCACACAACAAAGAAGTCGTTCGGCATGGAAAGAAGTGTTTGGCCTTTAATCGTTCGGTTGCACAGGGCACGTCTTACCTGGACCGAGTTATCCAGCTACCTGGCCCAACAGAGAAGTCTAACCCACCTTCGTCTATAAATAGAGGGGCAGGACACAGAAAAAAGGATCGGATTCTAGAGAACACTAAGGAGACTCTGCCATTTTCAGGACTCATTCCAGACTTATTTCTTTTACTTTGAAATTGTATTCTAGTAACTAAAAACGGATTATATCTGTAATCACCCATCAAGGAAATCAATGGAAATCGACTTCAAAGTGGATGTAGGAAGTTACGCCGAACCACTATAAATTTGGTGTTCTTGTACTCTGCATTTAAATTTACACCCTATTCTCTGTTTTAATTTACTTTCTTCATTAATCTCTCTACACAACCTTTCTAAGGGTGTTAGTGACCGATTTTGGTGCTAACATTTTGGTGCTTTCACTGAGAACTGAATTCTCAGGCTATTAGGATCTACTTTGTAGCAACTAGATTGTATAAGTCCCCCGAAGGAGATCCATAATCATCCATAGGAATTTGTTGATTCAACTCAGAGTTACTACTAATAACTCTACCATGGGAAGACCACGGACAAGATCAGCCTCTCAAAATGCAGATGCCCACGAAACTACTAGTGCGCAACAACTCGGGCCTAGAAATCAGCATGCTGCTCAAGGTGTAGGACCCTCCAACCAAAACCGAGCAGAAGTTGTTTCCAGAGCGGAATTCAATGACTTGATAAGAGAACTTAAGGAGAGTAGAAAGCAGCTTGCTAAGCAAATGAAAGTCAATGCTGACCTCATAACCCAGCTTACTCAGCAACATCATCAGAATGATGGAGGTAGCCCTGTCACTTACTCTGAAGATGATAGTTCGACTTCAGCTGATGAACCTCCTAAGCATAGACGCCGCAAGGATGAAAATGGACAAGCAGGTGCCACTGATCGATCTACTAGAAATCAAGCCCGTGGAACGGAGCCCCTCTTCCCTTCTTCTATACAAATCCTGGACTTGACAACTATGATCAAATAGTTGATGAGAGAAAATCAAGGCTTGACTAATGAAGATTGGGGAGTGTCGAAAAGCCATACTCCCTTCACGGACCCCGTTCTACAGGCTGAATATCCGAGAAAGTTCAGCATGCCCACCATTCCAGCCTATGAAGGGAAAACTAACCCTAGACAACATGTAATGAGGTATGGATGGATGATGGATTCAGCAAGAGCCAATGACGCAACCAAGTGCAGGTGCTTCTCGATTACTCTATCCGGAATTGCCACCATGTGGTTTACTCGACTTCCCCCACGATCAATATCTAGCTTCGACGAATTAGCAATGAAATTCATAGAACAATTTAGGATACACACTACCCGTCCAAATGACATGATGTCCTTATCAAGTGTAACCCAAGCTCCAGGAGAGTCAATGAAAGCATACTTGCAGAGATTTCATGTTGCTGCTACCGAAGTAAGCAATCCTAACGACCATGCAATTTTGATGGCAGTGATGCGTGGAGTGGATCCCGATTTTGAATTCGGAGATTGGTTGGCGGGAAAGCCCCCAGCCACACTAGAGCGTTTTTACTCGAAAGCTCATCAGTTCATAAGGAGAGAAGAAGCTCGGTGGACAAGGAAAGACAAGGCACCAGGGCCCGTTCAGGAATCTGTAAAGAGCAACGTCGTCGTGAAGACAACTAGTAATAACCCTGGAAAGACTCAAGCCAGCGTCCCAAACAAGCCCGGGCAGTCTAAAGAATCCGGAGGTGGAAATTCTGGAAAGAAGAAGGAAACGGGGAGATGGAAGTCAAGAATCCCAACCTATCACGAATACACTCCACTGAATGCATCTCTTGAGAACATCTACTTATCAACCTGCAACACTTTTCAATACAGAAAACCACGCCCAAAGGAATCAACAGAGGAGCAGAAGCGGATTGGAAAGTATTGCCGCTTTCACGAGTCTTATGGGCACAACACAGAGGAGTGCAGACATCTTCATGACGCTATTGAGAAATTGATTAGGCAGAAGAAGCTACAGGAATTTGTCAAAGACCCACAGGATGGAAGGAAAGAGACATCGGACCCTAGGCGAGGGCTAGCCCCACACCAACCAGAACAACCTACTCGGACTGTGGGTAGATTGGTCCTTAACACAATTGCTGGCAGACCTCACCCTGCGGATAAGAATTGGCAGGAGATGGAACGATATGCTAACTCTCTGAGACATGCCGATTATGAGTGTTGTTCGAATGTGGAGGACGGAACTCCCGCAAAGCAGCAACGCACGATGAATGATGACATCGTGTTTAGGATCTGAGATGCAGATAAGATAGAGGCCCCTACTATCGACCCATTGGTCATATCCGCTGTTTGCGCCAAAATTGGTCACAAACCCCAATGAATGTGAAAGCACCAGTGTTGGAATATAAATCAGCAATATCCAAACACAAATCGCAGATCTAAGAAGCAAAATAGTAAATGTAAACAAGAACACACGATTTTATAGTGGTTCGGCTATCTCCGGCCTACGTCCACTTCAAAGGTTTTTCCTTTTATTGATGTTCTTCGCTGATTACAATTGATTACAGCGGATTACAATGAATTGTAGTTCTGAAATTCAGGTACAACGGTGATTCTGATAGTTAGACTTGAATCCGGCAGAGTCTTGGCATTTAAGGGCCGAAAGATCACTTTTCTTATTGACCTGGAGGTCTATTTATAGGCGTAGGCTGCTGCTATCTCGCTGAAAACTTGGGAGACCACTTCTGGCACGTGAGGGGACCCACATGTACGGTCTCGGGAAGTTTGGGCCCACTTTGGCATCGGTTCGAACTCCATTCGAACCGATCAAGAATTCATCCAATCGAGGTGAAATTTGGCGTGGACATTCTTCATCATGTATGCAAGCATCCGTGAAAATTTCATTACATTTGGATCAGTAGGTTAGGAGATATGATGGGTTCGAAATTGACTTCATAGCCAGGCTGTTAATTTCGAACCCCTGTTACTCGAAACGATGGTTTCGAAACCAGTGTGGCACGCGACTTCGTGGTGACGTGGAGCGCAAGCTTCGAATCGATCCGGACTTCTCTCCGTGTTGACCGCTTCGACTCCATATATCTCGGCGCATTCGAACCGATGGAAGACACGTCATCGTGATTGGTTGACTCAGTCGGTTCGAATGAAGCTACACAGGTTGGGTTCGAAGACGACATCATGGATGGGTTCGAAGTGTGGCTCTGTGATGGGTTCGAAGAGAGGACATTGTGATGGGTTCGAAGTAGGCAATGGCTTGGTGGGTTCGAAGTGGAGTCGAGGCTAATGGATGCGAACTAGGTGGACTAGAACCCGATGGGTTCGAGTGTGGCATGGCTGGGCTATCGGTTCGAACGCAGGTGGGTTCGAACTAGATGGTTTCGAACCGATGGATACGAACTCCATCGATTCGAACTGGGGCAAATGCTTTCGAGGCGCGACCTTATTTCTTTGGATTCGAACCAGATGGTTTCGAATGTGATGGGTTCGAACACAATGGGTTCGAACCGAGCAATGTCAATTCCTCTTATCTTGATTCCATCATAACTTGAGCATATGACCTCGGATTGACTTGAAATTTGGAGTGCAGACTTCCATGATCTTTCTTGTCGTGTCCTATCAATTGTGGCCCATTCCGGACTCGGACAAAATTCATCGATATCCATGGTTATCCTGCAGTGCATGGTTGATATTCATGAAGAGTAATCATTGGTTTCTAGTAAATTTTGGGTATCTCAACTTTGCCAAAAGTTGGGATAACATTTTGCCCCCCAAAACATGCCTTTTTGTAAAAGGTATGTTTTGAACGGTCTTAGATCAAGTGTAATAAATTCATGTTTCGTTGATATCTGTGGCATTATCAATCAAGTATGTGGCTGTTCGAAGCCAAATCAATAGTCGTTCTTCCCGTAGGAGTTGAGAATGAAGTTTCATAGTCTCTCCGGACTATTATTGGCTGCTCTAAACCCTTACTGAGCCCGTTCTAGACTCAGTGATTGAATAGAAAGGTCCTATTGCTCTCTGGCGTTGCCTTCTATCCCTTGCACTCCGGTCCCGGTTAGGACATATAGCGATACCATGGTCGTTCGGGACCGATCATAGCCTCTCCGGGCTCTTGCTGGATCCCATCCTGTCACTCTCCGGTGAAGGGGAAACAGCGCTTAAGTGAGTCGATCCTGTCGCTCTCCGGTGAAGCGACTCACTTCTTGCACTCCGGTTCAAAGCAGTTGAACATTAAGCGATGTCATGACCTGAATCATCGGCCGATCATAGTCTCTCCGGACTCTTGTCGGATCCCATCCTGTCACTCTCTGGTGAAGGGGAAACGACGATAAGTGAGTCGATCCTGTCGCTCTCCGGCGAAGCAACTCACTTCTTGCCTTCTGGATTCACCTCTCCGGGTGAAGGCGATCTTTCTTGTATAAGTGAGTTGATCCTGTCGCTCTCCGGCGAAGCAACTCACTTCTTACCTTCGGACCCCGTCTCTCCGGATAGGGTCATAAAGCGATCATGTTTATATGTAATGTTCATCCTTTGACTCTCCGGTCAAAAGGTTTATTGCAAGAAGTTCTAATTTATTTATTGATATTCAAGTTCTAGATGTTCAATCTCAAACATCAGAAAAACTAAGGATTGCCACTCCGGGCGCAGCGGTTTATCTCCATCTCAGAGCATGCCTAGGGATCTCTCCGGTTCCCGTACATGTGTAAGTGGAGTAACCGTTTATTCTGAAAATAAATCTAAATAAAATTATTCGACCGAAGTCCAGATCGTGGACTTGGCCCTTGCCATCTTTGATCAGTTGATGACGAGTCGTGATCCCGATCCAGGATCGTTCCTGCAAGGTGGAGGCGGTAGTTGTTCATGCCTTGTCGCTGTTGTCCGTTCTCTGACATACTGCGGCAATCTACCACCTCTAGCGTGTTCTTCCACCTCATCCTTCAAGTGACGGCATTCATCTGTGGTGTGCCCATCCAGCTCATGGAATAGGCAATATTTTCCAGTCCTGCGCTCCCGCTCGGTGGGATCCCTTACAGGTGGCTTTCGATAGTGAAGTTGCCCCCTGGTTTCAGTGAAGACTCTTTCTAGGCTTGCATTCAGATCTGTGTACTGCCTGAATCTTGGTTCTCGGAATTTCTTCCGTTTATCAGGACCATCATGTCTGTCATCCTGTTTTCTCTTTCCCTTGTCCGCTCCGGACTGCTCTCCAGAGGTTCCTACGCTTTTCGTGGCATTTATTTCACAACTCCCGACTCGTGATTCTTCTAACCGAATGAACTTTTCGGCTTTATGAAAGAATTCTCCAAGATCTTGCGGCGGGTCCTTCGTTAGAGAATCTTTAAACTTGGTACCTTCCGCGACTCCTGCCACCGCCGCCATTAGAATCATCGATGGATCCGGGCGATCCACAGAAGTCACTGTCACGTTGAATCTGAGTAAAAAATCTTTTATGGACTCTCCGGTCCTCTGTTTGATTGTTGCTAAGGTCATCACGCTCTTGGGTCGCGTCACGTGGACCCTGAACTGTCTCATGAAGCAATCTACGAGCTCGCTCCATGTTCCGATTGATCCAGTCTCTAGTTGTCTGAACCATAGTGCAGCTAAATCTGTCAAATACAGGGGGAAACATCGCGCCATCACTTCCTCGGATGCCCCCAGCACTTCCATGTGCCTGATATATCTTGTGATGTGCATTGTTGGGTCTGACCTCCCGTCGTAAGGATCCAGCGTTGGTAGCTTGAATTTTGGAGGGTTCCTGGCATTTCTGATGTTTGGAGTGAATGGACTCCGACTAACTTCTTCTAGGCCTCCGCTAGGTAATCCTCCTCTCATGATTCTTCGCATTAGGCCTATCATTCTCTCATCTCCGTCTAGGGGTTGCCCCCTTGTCAAGTTTCTGTCCTGCCCCCCGAGCCTTGAAGGGAATTCCGGTACGTACTCTTCTGGTGGCTCGTTGGCGTGTGCATTGGCTCCGGTCTGTTGGGCTCCGTCTGTTGGTCTTCCAGTATCGGACCCTGAGGGTCTGCCCCCAAGGCCTTGTTGACCACCTTCAATCCCTGTATTCTGGCCTTGAGCCTGTCCTTCATTTGCTTCTGCAATCCTGATTCCTTGTCCCGTACTCGTAGCTGTCGTAGTTGGTCCAAGGTTTTGTATATTTGCTGTCCTCATTTGCTCGAGGAAATTCTGCAGCATCTCCTGTTGACTTTTCATTATGCTCTCGCGTAGTGAATTAGCCATTGCTTCCATCTCGTCTCTGGTAATGTAGACGGAAGCCGGTCCTTCTCTCGATCCAGAGGATGCTTCTTGGCTTCCTCCTTGTTGGCTCCTATCAACTCTTTGTCTTGTTTGTCGAGTCATTGTTTCTGAATTCTGAATTCTGATGTAGCGAGTGCTAGTTCTTCTCAGTGAAAGCACCAAAGTGTTTGCGCCAAAATTGGTCACAAACCCCAATGAATGTGAAAGCACCAGTGTTGGAATATAAATCAGCAATATCCAAACACAAATCGCAGATCTAAGAAGCAAAATAGTAAATGTAAACAAGAACACACGATTTTATAGTGGTTCGGCTATCTCCGGCCTACGTCCACTTCAAAGGTTTTTCCTTTTATTGATGTTCTTCGCTGATTACAATTGATTACAGCGGATTACAATGAATTGTAGTTCTGAAATTCAGGTACAACGGTGATTCTGATAGTTAGACTTGAATCCGGCAGAGTCTTGGCGTTTAAGGGCCGAAAGATCACTTTTCTTAATGACCTGGAGGTCTATTTATAGGCGTAGGCTGCTGCTATCTCGCTGAAAACTTGGGAGACCACTTCTGGCACGTGAGGGGACCCACATGTACGGTCTCGGGAAGTTTGGGCCCACTTTGGCATCGGTTCGAACTCCATTCGAACCGATCAAGAATTCATCCAATCGAGGTGAAATTTGGCGTGGACATTCTTCATCATGTATGCAAGCATCCGTGAAAATTTCATTACATTTGGATCAGTAGGTTAGGAGATATGATGGGTTCGAAATTGACTTCATAGCCAGGCTGTTAATTTCGAACCCCTGTTACTCGAAACGATGGTTTCGAAACCAGTGTGGCACGCGACTTCGTGGTGACGTGGAGCGCAAGCTTCGAATCGATCCGGACTTCTCTCCGTGTTGACCGCTTCGACTCCATATATCTCGGCGCATTCGAACCGATGGAAGACACGTCATCGTGATTGGTTGACTCAGTCGGTTCGAATGAAGCTACACAGGTTGGGTTCGAAGACGACATCATGGATGGGTTCGAAGTGTGGCTCTGTGATGGGTTCGAAGAGAGGACATTGTGATGGGTTCGAAGTAGGCAATGGCTTGGTGGGTTCGAAGTGGAGTCGAGGCTAATGGATGCGAACTAGGTGGACTAGAACCCGATGGGTTCGAGTGTGGCATGGCTGGGCTATCGGTTCGAACGCAGGTGGGTTCGAACTAGATGGTTTCGAACCGATGGATACGAACTCCATCGATTCGAACTGGGGCAAATGCTTTCGAGGCGCGACCTTATTTCTTTGGATTCGAACCAGATGGTTTCGAATGTGATGGGTTCGAACACAATGGGTTCGAACCGAGCAATGTCAATTCCTCTTATCTTGATTCCATCATAACTTGAGCATATGACCTCGGATTGACTTGAAATTTGGAGTGCAGACTTCCATGATCTTTCTTGTCGTGTCCTATCAATTGTGGCCCATTCCGGACTCGGACAAAATTCATCGATATCCATGGTTATCCTGCAGTGCATGGTTGATATTCATGAAGAGTAATCATTGGTTTCTAGTAAATTTTGGGTATCTCAACTTTGCCAAAAGTTGGGATAACATCCGCGACCATCGGGCCGGCATTCGTAAAGAGAATTCTAATTGATTGCGGAAGTTCCGTTAACATAAACTTCCGTAAGTCATATGACCAAATGAAACTAGAAACCAAGGATTTGAAACCATCCAAAGCCAGGATCCATGGCTTTAATGGCGCAGCAACTGATGCCGTGGGATATGTGGAATTACCCGTCGAACTAAGGCAAGGTGAACGCAGGAGAGTGCGAATCCTACCATTCATAGTGATGGAAGTCGATTCCCCATACAACGTGTTCCTAGGACGTCTAGCCCTAGCAGAATTCAGGGCAGCCATGGACCCATGGTGTTTGACGTTAAAATTTCCCACAGACAAAGGAGTAGGAGTAGTGCACGGCGATCAGGCAACCGGTCGTGCATGCTATGTGGCTGAGCTCAGAGAGGCGCAACGTAAGGAGAAAGGAAAGGTTGCGGAAAGCTTAGTCCGTATCCAAAACTCTGATGATTGACAACTAGCGCCCAAGCCCTGGCTCGAGCGACAATCTTGGATCTATAGAGACATAGATCCGAGAGATGGTGATGGGGAACCCAAGGAAACAAATGCAGCACTGGCCGAACTGACCATTTACATCTTAGTTAGTTGCAACGACCCATCACGAGTTCTTAAAATAGGATCATAGCTAGACCCCGTTGTAGCTGAAAACCTCATTGATTTCCTCCGAGCGAACCTTGATGTTTTTGCTTGGACACATTCTGATATGTGTGGGATTTCACCTGCAATTGCGAGTCATATGTTGAACATAGACCCAACACATGTCCCTGTGAAACAGAAAAGGAGGGGCATGGATCCAGAGAGGTCCGCATCCCTCAAAGAGGAGGTGGACAAACTAAAAACCAACGGGTTCGTCCGCGACGCCCTCTACCCTGAATGGGTATCTAACCCGGTGTTAGTAAAGAAAGAAAATAGAAAATGGAGAACTTGTGTCGATTACTCTGATTTAAACAAAGCATGCCGGAAGGATAGCTTTCCATTACCAAGGATTGACCAACTGGTCGATTCAACGGCCGGACACGAGTTACTATCATTTATGGACGCATACTCTGGTTACAATCAAACTCCGATGCACATCCCGGATCAAACACACCATCTTTGTCACCAACGTCAAGTTGTATTGCTACAGTAATGCCCTTCGGATTAAAAAATGCGGGAGCAACTTATCAACGTCTGGTAAATCGAATGTTCAAAGATCAGATTGGGAAAACAATGAAAGTCTACGTGGATGACATGCTTGTGAAGTCGCGGTAGTCAAATGACCACATCCGAGACTTAGCAGAGATGTTCGATATACTCAGGCACTACGGGATGAAGATCAAACCTCTGAAGTGCTCATTCGGCATGGCTTCAGGAACATTCTTGGGTTTCATTGTGAAAGCGCGAGGGATTGAGGCTAACCCGGAGAAGATCCAAGCTATCCGAGATATACGGGTACCCAGAACCATAAAGCAAGTGCAAAGCCGGAATGGAAAAGTGGCTACGCTCAGTCTATTCATATCCAAAGCTATAGATAAGTGTATTCCCTTCTTCGGCGTTATAAAGAAAGGAAAGAGAAACTTCGAATGGACGTTCGACTGTGAGGAAGCATTTCGGGCTCTGGTAAGGCACTTAGAAAGTCCCCTGGTACTGTCGAAACCAGTAGACCACGAGACGTTGCACGTGTACTTGGCTATCTCCCAGCATGCCATCAGCACAGCCTTGGTGTGTACACTGACCAACCCTTGCGACAAGTACTCCAACGACCGGAAACTTCCAAAAGGATGTTAAAATGGAATATTGAGTTGAGCCAGTTCGACATTACCTACCTGCCGCGAAGGGCCATACAAGGGCAAGCACTAGCTGACTTCATCGCTGAATTCACTCTGCAAGATGAACCGAGCAGTCAAAGGGTCATACCTCACGTTCGATGGAAGATGTACACCGATGGGGCATCTAACGACCATCGCTCGGGGGCAGGCATAGTCATCGTAACTCCGGAAGACCGATCAATCTGCTAAGCTTTGAAGCTTGAGTTTGCAGCAACAAATAACGAAGCCGAATATGAAGCATTGATTGCTAGCTTAAGACTTGTTATCGAACTGGGAGTGAAGTCGATTGAAATTTTCTACGATTCATAGCTGGTAGTATACCAGGTGCGGGGAGACTATCAAGCAAAGGGACAGAGACTGGCTCCGTACCTCGCTCGGGCTCGAGAGTTACTAGAAAGTCTCGAATATTATGCCATCTCCCATGTCCCACGCGAACAGAATAGGGAAGCTGATTCGTTAGCAAAATTCGCAAGCACTGGCGATGCGCAGCAAATGGGATTGTTCCCTGTTGAGACCCTGCTTGCTCCACGTATAAACACGATGGAGATAGATTTCGTGTTGGAAACCGAACTCGAAAAGAAATCGTGGTTTACGCCGATCAAATAGTACTTGCTACAAGGGAATTTTCTTGAAAAAAGGAGCGAAAGACGCCAAGTCCTTCGTAAGGCTTCGCGTTATGTAATACAGGATGTGATAATGTATCGAAGGGGATTCTCGACCCCCTTACTCCGGTGCGTGGCCCATGACGAGATAAAACAGGTAGTGAAAGAAGTCCATGAGGGAGAGTGTGATGATCATACCGAGGGGTAAACATTGGCAAAGAAAATCCTCCGTTATGGATACATTTGCCAACCGCGAATCGTGACGCTGCAGATTATGTGAGGAAATGTGACAAATGCCAGATATACGCGAAAATTCCAAGAGCTCCGCCGACGGAACTCACACAAATGGTTAGCCCCTAGCCGTTTTCAATGTGGGGAATTGACCTGATTGGTTCTTTACCCATAGCCAAAGGAGGCGTGAAATATGCAATAGTGGCAGTCGATTACTTTACCAAATGGGCAGAGGCAGAGCCTATGGCCACGATCACCACCAAGAAAGTCATTAATTTCGTTGTACGAAATATCATATGTCATTTTGGCCTTCCACGGACCATCATAACAGACAATGGAACTCAATTCAAAAGCAAGGAGTTCAAAGAATTTTGTTTGAAATGTGGCATTGAGAAAAGGTTTGCAGCAGTTGCACACCCAAAGGCGACTGGACAGGTGGAAGCCGTAAACAAAATAATCAAGTCCATACTAAAAAAGCATTTGGAAAAGGCTAGAGGCAAGTGGGTAGATGAACTCCCGACAGTGCTTTGGGCTTGTAGAACTACCTACAAGACCGCGACTAGCCACACTCCATTCGCATTGGCATATGGCACGGAAGCTGTCATACTCGTGGAACTTGAGGTTCCATCACATCAGGTAACTTATTACGACCCTGCAACGAATCAGGATCTCTTTCTGGAATCATTGGACTTTATTGATGAAAAATGCGAAGAAGCTGATTTGAGAGCGGCCTCATACAGACACCAAGTCGCTAGATATTATAATGGAAAAGTCCGACCAAGAACCTTTGATGTGGGAGATCTCGTTTTGAAACGAGTCTTTCCAACTCCATCTCACATGAATCCTGCATAGGAAGGCCCATACGTCATCGAACGGAAGCTTGGAGAAGGAACTTTCAAGCTAGCGACCGTCGATGGTGCGATACTCCCCCGAGCATGGAACAGCGAGCACTTGCGACGTTATTACACCTAATCTATTCCCTTCATGCAGTAATTGCATCTATTCCCAGTATGTTTTTATTCCTAGTTCTTGGCATGTAATGAAACAGTCTAGTGCTTTCATTAATAAAGGCTTGAAGCCATCTTTTTCATGAATAATTAATGTTTCTAGGTGTGATAATCGTGTGATAATCCTGTGACAAGCAATTACAATTATATTATTCTGGCTGGCGTATGAACGTTCAAAGCATTTAAGAAATCTCCAAGTCCCCGGAGTGCGGACTGGAGTACTCGAAGTCCCCGGAGTGCGGACTCGAGTATAAACGAATAAAAATCTCCAAGTCCCCGGAGTGCGGACTGGAGTACTCGAAGACCCCGGAGTGCGAACTCGAGTACAAACGAATAAAAATCTCCAAGTCCCTGGAGTGCGGACTGGAGTACTCGAAGTCCCCGGAGTGCGGACTCGAGTATAAATGAATAAAAATCTCCAAGTCCCCGGAGTGCGTACTGGAGTACTCGAAGTCCCCGGAGTGCGGACTCGAGTATAAACGAGTAAAAATCTCCAAGTCACCGGAGTGCAGACTGGAGTACTCGAAGTCCCCGAAGTGCGGACTCAAGTATAAATGGGTAAAAATCTCCAAGTCCCCGGAGTGCGGACTGGAGTACTCGAAGTCCCCGGAGTGCGGACTCAAGTATAAACGACTAAAAATCTCCAAGTCCCCGGAGTGCGGACTGGAGTACTCGAAGTCCCCGGAGTGCGGACTCGACTATAAAAGAGTAAAAATCTCCAAGTCCCTGAAGTACGGACTAGAGTACTCAAAGTCCCCGGAGTGCAGACTCGAGTATAAACGAATAAAAATCTCCAAGTCCCCGGAGTGCGGACTGGAGTACTCGAAGTCCCCGGAGTGCGGACTCGAGTATAAACAAGTACCAAGTCCTCGGAGTGCGGACTGGAGTACTCGAAGTCCCCGGAGTGCGGACTCGAGTATAAACAAATAAAAATCTCCAAGTCCCCAGAGTGCGGACTAGAGTACTCGAAGTCCCCGGAGTGCGGACTCGAGTATAAACGAATAAAAATCTCCAAGTCCCCGGAGTGCGGACTGGAGTACTCGAAGTCCCCGGAGTGCGGAGTCGAGTATAAACGGATAAAAGTCTCCGAGTCCCTGGAGTGCAGACTGGAGCACTCGAAGTCCTCAGATTGCGGACTCGAGTATAAAAAGATAAAAGTCTCCGAGTCCCCGGAGTGCGGACTAGAGTACTCGAAGTCCCCGGAGTGCGGACTCGAGTATAATCGAGTAAAAATCTCCAAGTCCCCGCAGTGCGGACTGGAGTACTCGAAGTCCCCGGAGTGCGGACTTGAGCATATGCGAATAAAAAACTATAAGTCCCCGAAATGCAGACTAGATTACTCTAAGTCCCCGGAGCGCGGACTCAAGTATAAACGACTTCAAAATCTTCAAGTCCCCGGAGTACGGACTGGGATACTCTAAGTCCCCGGAGCGCGAACTCGAGTATGAACAGTAAAAATTCTCCAAGTCCCCAGAATGCGGACTGGAATATATCACAGTCACAAGGAAAACTGAATAATAAGAATCTTTTGAAAAGATGGAAAAGGGAACAAAACTTTATTCAGGAAAAGTTTTCTTCTATAAGCACTCCAAAATTCGGAGCCAACGTTCTATCTACAAAAATTACAAAAATTATTACGTGACTTAAACTGACACTCGTTGAACGAACACAGTAGTCATTTCTTGTGCCTCTTCAGCTTCTTTCCAGATGAATCTTCCCCTGAGAGTTTACCCTTGGAACCTTTCCTTGATGGAGGAGTAACCATTGAAGAAGTAGGGGAACATCCAAGGGCTTGGACCTGCCGGGAAGGATGACCTTCAATGGCTTGTTCAAGGGATCATCTAGGTCCAATTCACGTGACTCAATCTTGACCGTGACTGTATCTCTTTTCTCTTTCTCGAGCCGCTCCTTCATGCTCAATTCAAATGTATGCTCAGAGGTGCCTGTGACTTCTACTTCATAACCCCCAGAGGAGGAATCGGATTTGCCTTCGTCAAGCACGCCGATCACTCGAGCATCTGGCCCAGGAACCTCACCAGTATGAGCACCCCACCAGACTTTTCCACCTCCTTGGCAACATTGCTCCTCGGAGTGGGATCGGGGTCGGAACAACCTGCATAAAATCAGAAAAGATGAGCATTAGAATGCAGTAGTACTTCACAAAGAATGACGACTATCAAAATCTCAAAGTGGAAAGTTATCTACCAGGCCCTGGCAAACTCTCTGCCGTCAAAGGAGTTTCTCCCTCTGGGATAGGAGACAAAACATGAATGCCCAGACCGGGGGCTTCCGGATCATAGCCAGTGTGCTGTTCAAAGGGATAAAGTGTCAGCCGACCGGCCGGCTGGGAAGGCATGTGAATAGGAGACTCGGCCCCGGACCGGCCGGCGACAACTTCTTTCCCTTTCCTCTAGGGGGAGCCTTTGTAGTAAAGATCCTTGGCCGTAGATAGGTCCGAAGGCTCATTTCCCTTTAGAAATTCCTTTATTAGATCCTCCTCGTCAACCTCCTCGACACCGCGCTCGACCTTCCTGATCTAAATTAAAGTTTCCCACGCCTCGAACAACGATTCAAGATAGCCATCGCCCAAAAAAGTTAGGTAACAGTGCATGAGCACGCGGGCATTGAATTCGGCAATGAGTGGGTCGAACGCAGTCTTGATCTCCTCTCCACCTTCCTCCCTGGCAGCCTCAAGGCGGGAATCGATATCCCTCAACGCCGTCCTCTTACTCTCCTCACGGGCCTCACTCTTTAACATCTTAACCCTGGAGAGCTCGCCCTTGAGTTGTTCTTTTAAAAGTCGGGTGGCGACGATCTTGTCACAGTATCGCTGAGACTCTACCTGGGCAGCCGTTTTCTCCTCTCTCTCTTTGTGGAGAAGCTCTTCAAGTTCCTTGACCCGAGCGCTGAGCGCATCCCTCTCCTTTTGAACGGAGTCCTTCTCCAAGGCCAAAGCCCCACATCGTTGGACGACATCATCAAGCTCTTTCTTGTGAGTTGATTCCAAGCGAGTGACGGCCTCGGTAGTATCCCTGGCACTCCGGTGGGAAACCTCGAGTTCAGATTTATAAGTGGCGATTTCTTCGTCCTGGGCCTTAATGATGTTTTTATCATGGGTAGCCTCAAGTTTCAAACGGTCTATTTCATGTTGGCGCTCCACAGAGACTTCGGAGAGTTTCTTAGCTAGGTGGACGAACGGGTCATATTGAACATAGACGTCGTTGGTGCAGGCAACGACGTTTTGCTTAACATCTCTGGGTATAGGATTAATCGTCGAAAGGAACTTCAACCCATCGAAGCAGATCTTGGGAAATGTAGCCTTGAGCTTGCTCAATCTCTCTGATACTGTTGGATCTGGTGCAGGAGCAGGAGGAGACGGCTTTGCAAGTTCGCACCTTCTATGAGAATCTCGGGACTGTCGAATGGAAGAAGAATCAGAGCGTTGATCTCGAGGGATACCGGACTGCGATCCCTTGTAACCAGGCTGATCCTGACTTTGCCTCAAATGAGAAGGTGGTGTCGGTGATGCTTGGGCTGGTAATACGGTTTCTTCCGAGATGATGAGTCCTGAGAATGACGGTCCCCACCACCATCACCATCTCTATCTTGACGTCTCTCGCGACCCGAGTCCCGTCCGGAAGGATGAAAAATAGAAGAGCCACGGAGGCGACCGAACCCGTTCGAGCGTCCCATGTCACCTGCACGAAATTCAAATAACAGCGAATTAGCAAGGGGAGTTATATAAAAAATATCTAAGTAAGACTTGAGGTGCAAGTGTTCGTGTGTGCCCTAGTGTTTCCACCCGACGGACCAGTAGCCTTGCTAATAGGGGTTTTCTCTCCCTGACTTTGGGATGGAATGCCCATATCGCCTCTGACAGGCGAATGGAATTTGAATGCCTCCGGATCGCCAAAGTCATAGTTAAGCAGATCATCGGGGATGGAGAGATTCGACAGGACCTTTAAAGAACTTTCCACTCGCTTTGAAGAAGCCTCTCTCTCTCTGCCGGGATGAGCGTAACTTTGGAAGTTCCGCCAACCTTCTCCTTCCTTATCCTATACAACAACTTCTTTTTTCCCTTCGAAGGGGAAGATGACGTATCAACATCGTGCACCTCGACCAGTGGATCCAGAGTGGGACCCACATTCTCACTTTGTTTTTCAAGGGGCTCACCCTCTTTGATCTCCCCCTCCTCCTGTGCACCGGGGGTGTGGCGAGATGACGATCCAGCCAACTTTTTCCCTTTACCAGATTTGGGCTTAGGAGCGGAGACGCCCTCGAGAAGACTCACCCAACTACCTTCGGCTAACAGCCCGAACCTCGATAACGACTCATTCGAGATGAGAGTTTGAATGTCTCATTCTTCGACAGGAAGAGCCTGATAGCTTCAACAGCCTTAGAGTGACCATGGTCCACAGGACGGGGACTGACATCTGGAAAGATAAAACAAGAGTTAGGAAAAGCATAGCATTGATAAAAACATGAGCACCATTCAAAGAAGAAGACTTACTTCCTTCAACCCATCTCCTCGCGAAGCCGGGAGGGTAGCGCACATAGAACCATTCCTGTTTGTACAGGGAAAACTTGCTCCATGCTCCGGTTAGAATTTGGCACTTGTGATACGGCTCAAGGAACACGAAAGAGGGGATATCCTTCCGCTTCTTGATCGTGTAAATATATCTGATGTCGTTGGGAATTAGAGGTCTAGAGAAGACGGCCATAAAGAGGAGGTAAGTCCCATATATGAACACATGTCCGTTGGGGTGTAGCTGCGATGGGGCGACGTCGATATGTTGCAACACATCCCAAAGGAACAAATTGAACGGAGGCACGCTGCCCACCCAGCACATAAATTTACTGCAGGCGATGTATCTGACTGGGGGCAGGTGTGGGCGATCACGGCCCGACGGAACCAACACATCGACGAAAGGGATTTCGTGAATCGAACATCTCCGCCAATGCGCGGCTTCGTTAATCCTCGAAGCCTGTGAATCGGTCGGATTATCCAGGAGGATCATTGACTCCAGGGTATCAGGAGCAAAATCATGAGTGGGGAAGGTCGACGGATTAGAAGTGTCTGTGCCCCCTTGTTTGGAAGACGGCCTGGGCCTGTCTGAGATGGTGATGGAGCTGGATCTTTTAGACATCTTCAATAAATAGCGGATCTGACAAAACACCTGTGTGAACTATACTTGAAAAATGGTCGATGTCAGAATTAACAACACGAATAATCCCCCCACGTTGTGTGTGAACTAGTGCAATCAATCGTGTATAAGCATTGAAAATGTGGAAGTCGCAAGGTAACTAATATGAAACTAAGATTATAACCCTCGCCTTCGGAGACCGTCATCGCTGACCGTCTCCAAAAGCCCGCCATACGACGATTACAGTTTCAAGTCCAGGGAGCGCTAGAGGAAGTTATCCGATTACGTCAAGTAAAGTTCAGATTCATGACTACTGGGAGTAGGAGTTTATTAGTTCAAATCGGCTCGATATGGTAGCATGTTAGATTCATTGCCCTTGTTTTACGACCGTTCGGCATGCTTTGTTCGGCACGTTTGTTCGGCATTTAAGTGTGGTTCAGTTAGGCATTGTTCAGCACATCTGTTCGGCATTTATGTGTGGTTCGGCTATGCACTGTTCGGCGTGTTTGGTTCGGCATTTATGCATCGTTCGGTGTAAGGTTGCTCGGCCTTGATATGGCTTGGCATTGATGTTTGTTCGGCTATGCTATTGTTCGGCGAAGTTATCGCTCGGCCTACAACTCTCGTTCGGCCTAACTACAGTTCATACTAGGTAGCGCTCGGCAGGGTATCATTCGGCCAAAATACCATTCGACCGAAACAACACTCAGCATCCCCACTGACTCACGCTAACTCCCTAACCTTCCTTCCCATCGTTCGGCGAATGATGTGCTGTGCCGAACCTAGGTTAGGCCGAGCTTCGACGCTCGGCACGGCCTTCAAATTTTCCTCTCCTCCACCTTTTCTCTTTCCCAAAACTCGTTCGATACAAGGGTGCCATGCCGAACCACAACATCTCTCTTAAACGACTAGACAACCCCTACAAGTGATCATCCCTAACCACTTCTCCCTACCTCACCTCGCTCGGCCTTGGAGATATCCTAACCGGAGTTTGGGTGCTCCGCCCACGTAGCCCGTTCGACAACGATTCTGACCTAAGCCGATTGATCGAAACTTATCAGGGAAAGTAGTTGGATAAAGGGATTTTACCTAGTTCGTGGATCGAGCTTTAGGAAGGGTTGAGGAGTCCTTAGAACCTGATGGCAGGGGTAGTTCGAAAGTTCGAAATTGCAGAAGTGAAAGTAAAGAAAAAGGAGGAAGAAGGGGAGGTCGGGTTTTATAAGGAAGGAGAGGAAGTTGAAGAGACTGTGACCGGTTCTACCGGTCAAAGCGATACCGTTCGGCTGACATGGATCGTTCGGCTAACATGGATCATTCGGCAAACGTGGATCGTTCGAAATCTACACCACGTTTAGCCAGGAGAGTCATGCGTCCCCCAAAAGTGATGACCAAGGTTCGAAGCGAAGCATGGAAGGCGAGTAATCCAAAGCATATCACGTTCGGTCACATAACACACTTTGGGGGGCAAGTGTTTCCTAGAGATTTGACCAGGCAACTTAGTACTCGGCATACCAAGGGCGTTCGGCCTTTAAGTGGTTCAGCACCATTGTTCGGCCAAAGATAACGTTCAGCACAATTGCTCCACTCGGCATTCAGTATGTTCGGCCATATCATTCGGCCTCCCTGGCATGTTCGGCATCCCAAAGGATACTCGGCCAAAGTGAACATTCGGCCAAAGTGAACGTTCGGCATCCCAAAGGATACTCGGCCTCGCAAGCACGTTTGACCAAAGCGAACGTTCGGCCAAAAGTGAACGTTCGTCCAAAGTAAACGTTCGGCTTACAAGGAAAACTCGACGTAGAGTATGTTTGGCATCTCTGAACGTTCGGCCTGGCAAACCAACATTTTATACTGCTCGGCATCGCATCGTTCAGACCAAAGCGCGTTTGGCCTCCCAAGAATGTTCGGTAATCAAAGGTGGTTCGGCCTTCTCCCCAGCACGTCCGGCCTCGATTATCGCTCGACCTATTCCTCCCATACAACGAAGAAGTCGTTCGGCATGGACAGAAGGGTTCGGCCTTTAACCGTTCGGTCTGTTCGGTTCGGCGCACAGGGCACGTCCTACCTGGACCGAGTTATCCAGCTACCTGACCCACCAGAGAAGTCCAACCCACCTTCGTCTATAAATAGAGGGGCATGGGCATAGAAAAAAGGATCAGATTCTAGAGAACACTGGGAAGACTCTGCCATTTTCAGAACTCATTCTAGACTTATTTCTTTTACTTTGAAATTTTATTCTAGTAACTAAAAACGGATTGTATCTGTAATCACCCATCAAGGAAATCAATGGAAATCAACTTCAAAGTGGATGTAGGCAGTTACGCCGAACCACTATAAATTTGGTGTTCTTGTTCTATGCATTTAAATTTACACTCTATTCTCTATTTTAATTTACTTTCTTCATTAATCTCTCTACACAATCTTTCTAAGGGTGTTAGTGACCAATTTTGGTGCTAACATTGGTTATCTTACTATCAAATCAAACAAACAAATATTCAGCACCATAACAATCCTGGGCCCTTTAAATTAATCTTTTATTAATTAAATTACTTGCTAAATATTCACTTCAAATTATCTTTAAAAAGATATATTCTCAAAACATTTCAACTTTCTATATTTGGAAAACATTTCCCAATACTTATTTACTAATAAGTAATTCACAATTCACTTAATCTTCAACACCTAGAAAATATTGCATATACTTGAATCATGATTAAGTACATATTTTATTCTTTAAGGAAACCGTTCTCTTTAGACATCTTTTATTTGGGTCAAAATGAATGTTGCGTAAAACATCGTTACGACAACCCAAAATCAACAGTATAAGGGTTCGAAAATAAAATAGATATATAAATCCCAAATACTATACAAAAACATTTCCTTTCGGAAATCATTTACTATAACAACAGTGTTGTAGTCCATCATTTCCTTATTTCTCAAAAACATCTATTTCAACAATGAATGTTGAAATCTATGGTTTCGATACTTAACACATTTTAAAGCATCTTCAAATCATTTTAACTCCATTAAAAATAGTACTTCCCAAAAGTATCCATTTTATTTAATATATTATTCACTGTCCAAAATCGTGAATAAAATTCGTTTACCAAATCCAATATTTCTACACATTTATTTATTTAAGGATTATCCACTGTCCAAAATCGTGGATATAATTCCTTTAATATACTTCTACATTTAACTTATCAAATTCAATCTAATCCGGATTTATAAAAAAATGTTTATAAATCACATTTATATTTTATAAAACTTCAATATATAAAATTCCTTTATAAATCAATTACATTTAATAACTTAATTACATGCCAAAATCCAATTTATAAGTTAATTCGTTCATATCATTTATTTACAAATTCGTTCATTTATAACTTCACAATTATAAATCTTATTCACTTATAAACTCCATTTATAACTTCATTTTACCATTTACAAAGCTTGTCTATAATTCAATTACTTTGATTTATAAAATATCAATTTTATAAATCCGATATATAAACCATTTAATATAATTCAAAAACTCAATTTAAACTATTTACCAAATCATTAGCTCAATATTTCAAAAATCACATTTTGATTATATTTTACAAAAATCATAATTTTTATAACATAAAAATTATAACATTTATTTATTTAAAATAAATTCATTGCTTTAAAAATTCGAAATTCAATAAAACATCTATTCCAAAATCACTTGAAAATCCTTTTTAAATCGAAATCAACACTTAAACATTTTTAAAATTTCAAAAATAGACCCGATGCTGCAACCGCACTAAACACATCAATCACAACATCCAAACATCATATATCATATGATAACAGAATATATAACAATATTTGTAAATAAATCAATACTGGTGAGGAATCCAGTTGGATCCCTCCAACCTGTCACCTACAACAAATATACATATTAGAATATGTGTATAATGTCCGCTTCGAGACAGACACGCATACAAAAGGTCATCCGCTCATACACGGGAACGTATAGGGTCGTCTGCTCCACTAGGCAGGTACATATATCCCAATACCAATCAATATATCATATATCATCCAAACAATCATCAATCATCATAAATAATATTTATTCTCACTTATATGAAAATATCAGCGAGTCAGAAAGAGTGAGTTGTACTCACATTGCGTCTAATAGCAGTTTCAGTATTCTATTCCGAATAAGATTAAACGCGCATTTAATTTTATCCAAAATTCACACTAACTCCAATCAGCTCCAAACCAGCTCCATCGTGTAGTGCTCGTCAATATGGTTCCATTGCAATTCATTTCGTGCGAAACAGACCTCGTATCAAAAAGTTACAGCGTTTTAAAGTTTGAACAAATTTACATACAAATTAATATACAAATTTCTTTTTTTTATTTTACCCTAAAACAATCACGGTTGTTGATTTCACTCCTTCACATCAGGGGCATGCCCTTCTTTCTTCTTCCTCCCATCTTTTAACTCACGTACACAAACCCAATGGAGCCGCCACCTTCATCCAATTTTCGCTCCACCATCGTTCACTTCGACGTCGGTCAGCTAGCACCATTTCGAAGCCCATCATCAAATCCATCACCGCCGTAAATGCCATAGCACTCGGACGCACATGCATCTTGAAATTCATGCATGAAGGCAGCATGAACACAGCCCATCTCTCATCAATCCATAGCTCCATTTTCGATCACAGCCGTTGAGAATGTAGTTCTCATCGCCCTCTTCGATTTTCTTGTAGAAAGTTTTGGTTAATTCTCGATGGATTGAGAGATAAACGAGGAGGAAGTTGTTCCATTTCTGGCCATTAAAATGTATGTGGCGACTAGGGTTTCTAACCCTAGGGTTTGTGCAAAAAGGAAAAAGTGAGGTCCTTTTATAGAAAATTTCGCAACACTATTCACCCGAAAATTTTTCAAACTCGAAACGAAGCGTGCAGCCTGGCGTTTTTAATGTTTTACCCCTATTCCGAACACAGTGGAATATATGTTGGGAGCCAACTCGATCGTATTTGGAAGATAGGTTTTCGAATCGACTTATTTAAATTTAAAATTCACTTAAATAGATTTCTACGCGTTTTAGCTTGCCCCGGACAAACCGTAAATCCGATTGACACGAAATTTGAAATATTATAATAATATAACATTACGGATCCAATGAAACTAGTTTCGTCGAAATCCAAGACTGTTTGAAAAATGACTATTTTTACTCGTCACTTAAATATTAAAATATTCAATTTCTAGAATTAAATTTTAATTCGATTTTAAAAGTTCTCTAACATCATTCTAATTTAACTAGGATTTAATTCAACTTTATAAAACATTTTCATTCACATTAAATTCAATTTTCCAATTATTTCTTCAATTT
The DNA here is from genome assembly GCA_030765085.1 of Allium cepa. NCBI lineage: Eukaryota > Viridiplantae > Streptophyta > Magnoliopsida > Asparagales > Amaryllidaceae > Allium > Allium cepa. The sequence continues at coordinate 436,951,022 of CM060935.1, read as the reverse complement.
CAAATATTCAATTAACAATTTAATTATCCAATTAAATCCTTATATTTCAAATATTATTTATTCATCTTATAAACTTAAATTTTAAATATTTAAAATTAATCAAATATATGAATTTCAAATGACTAAAATTTTGGGTCGTTACACGTAGAGAACTGGTTTTCACTAAATAAAAAAGTGTCGGCATTCAACTTGCCATATGATAAGATCGACACTTGTCCAAAAGGATGCATTATATATTGGAAGGAAAATTGAGAACCGAGAGTTTGTAAATTCTATAATAAATCAAGATATATGTAGACAAAGAACAGTGGAAAAGATATACCTTTCACTCAAATGCATTTTTCTAGCCTACACCAAGTTGTGCATGTTATTCGCATCTTTTGCTACAATGAAACTAATGCAACAGCACAGTGAGAGACAACGAAATGAAGCAGTATTATGCTATCCTTTAAACGGTGAAGCCTGGAAATGTACTGACAGGACATATCCAATTTTCGCTAAAGAATCACACAATGTTAGAGTATAATTGTGTATGGATGGTTTTGAGTCATTTGCTTCATTCCATAAGCCATATTCAATATGGCTAATAATTTCTAAACAATATAACATTTTGAATGGATGAGTATGAAAAATCATACATGTATTAATCGTTATTGTTCCTAGGCTAAAAATCTAAATAGGATACATGCATACTTACAACCTTTATTTGGTGAGTTGAGTAATTTATGGAAATTTAGCATTATAACTTACGATTTTTCAATGAGAAGAATTTTAGAATGCATTCTTCATTGCTATGGATAATAAGTGATTTTCCTGCGTATTGGATGTTGTTTAGATGGAGTACTAGCGGAAAATTTTCATATTGTGCTTGTATGGATTCTATGTAGTCGTTTTGATTGAAAAATGGTGGCAAACAGTATTAGTAGGATGACATCATGCTATTTTGAATAAAAACAACAGGTTTAGATTTGATAAGAAAAACTTCATGTCAACGATGACTATTACTTTACTACCACCTAACATCTTGAGTAGTGAAGAGGTTTATGAATTAATTTAAGGCTATTTCAAAATACAACAGATATGAAAAGAGCTACACAATAATTTGCAAATAATAACGTCACGGTTGGTGCAAACAAAGTATGTTCTAGGATTTTCCGTATTAGAAAAATGTGAAGCTTTGGCACACTATGGGAATAATCCATAATGAGAAAAACGTATTCGAAAACTACTTTAACATAATAATGAACATAAGAGGAAAAATAAAAGATGAACTGAAGTCAAGGAAGGGATCACATTATGTTACAATCACCATGAACTTAAATTAATAGTGCACGTCCAAGCTTCAAATCACTTACTTATTTTGAGTTAGTAAATAGTTATCTTCTTCAAAAACTAATGGGGTGGGTAGGAAGTATGAACTTTTCAAATGGGATTACTTCCAATATAATATGGTAAGTTAATATGAAAGAGCTTCAACTATCTGCTATGAAAACTCATAATTGTCATATATTTCTTAAAACCTCACTCTTAATAGTATTTATGGAGTTACTACCACACAAAGGAATAAATATCAAAAACAGGCTTAGTGTGTTCTAGAAAGATTGCGTTTGACTACTCCTAGTAAAAATCACTTGGAGAAATTAGAAGGGTCTACTGAAACTAGTTTTTAAGTTGGTGAAAATATATCCTCCTATAGTATTTAATTGCATGGAACATCTATTTATTTACAATAATGCATGGACATGTAAAATATGAAAGGATATGTCCGTTTGGTAGGTACTTATATCAATTGACATTAGAAGTTGTATAATAAATACTTATATATGTGCATAAGGTATTTGGTCATCTAAAAAAAGGTGAAATAAAAAAAAATTAAAGATTCAATTTGTTAAGCATACACTATAGAAGAAGCATCCACTTTTTTATGTTATTATGTCATAGACCACGTTAAGCTGAATTTTAATACTGATCATCATTATAAAGATGGCAAGGATGATTCAACCAACATTTCTGTATTGGTGTTCCAAAATGGGGACGTCGATCTAATAAATGGAAGAATGTAAAATTTCAAACACTTAAAGAGTTTAATGTAGCTAAATCAATAGTGCTTCCCAAATATGAAAGATATCAGATCTTATATGGTTATTAACACATTCTTTGTTCACTAATTTGGCATTATTTTATATCATATTTTTTCCATGAAATTATTACTATTGTACAGTAGTCAATTCAAAGACCAATGTGACGGCCTACCCTTCCACACGGTTCACGTTTACAATAAGCCACATAGGTCCAACCAAAATTAAATGGAAAGAGAGACCATTAAAAGTAAAAAGAAAAAGAAGACAACATAATCTCACACGAATGGAATAACATATATTATTTCAATAATCTTTACAGCAAAAAACTTGTAAAGACATATATCAGAGTCTATCCTAAGCTCAGCCTAGACAATTATAAGACACTTATTCTTACAAATGCTGAAAAATCAAAACAGTGAAATAAATAATGTGGAAATATAATCTATCACCATAGGTTGACGAAGATCTCTAGCTCTCCTCTTAAAACTCCAAGCATCAGTAGCTAACCCTAAAACTACTTGGATGTGACCCGAGTATTAAAAATACTAGGATCGGTTTAGCAAGCTAGCATGAGAAGCGCAAATCATAAATATATATATGATAGTGTCATAGATCAATTTTGATGCTAAACAAAACCTTTGAAAAGAAGTGTATCTCATAAGACCACGGCGTATATAAACATGAACGGATTTTTTACCTTATGATAACTAAAATATTTTGGTCGAATCATTTGATATTATTTCTAATGACATTGCTATAAAACATTTTTAAATAATATATTAAAATGGCTAAATTTCACATTTGTTATATTCGATGGCATATATAGGTATATGATCAAGTCTGTAAAGGTACGTATTGGAGAATGGATTTCCTACAATGACATGGCAAGGGACTATCTCCTATACAGTGCATCTCAAGAAAAATATACCGAGGCTCCAATCTCTACTAACACAGAACTGGCCTACCCCTTCCTGGATAGTATCGAATACACCATCACCCTGCTCGTTCCTGACCTATCCATGGCCACAACATACGCAACAAACCCAAAATATAGAGGGTAATCTAGAAAGGTGATGGCTATATCCTAATAGAAGCAATCCACATAGCCTGCTGCATCTACCATGTTTCTTCCATTACCAATATGTGAGGCCTGAGGTAACGTTTTACCTTTCATATAACAGCGAATCTCACTTTGAATGCCATATTGCCATTTTCATCAACATACTAATTGATTTCCACAAACATACAACCCCGTGTTCATACGCCTCAAGGAAGGGTGTTAGGTCTAAGAGGAGTTACCTCCTACACCACCAAACAGATGTACGTTTGTAAAAAGCAATCTACGTGGTTTTAGAAAAGCAATGTCGAACACTCATCCATGCAAGTTGTCCAGGAACAATGCAAACCAAAGGTATTCCTACTACATCATATCTTGGGAATCACTCCTAGGATTAGTAGTAAGCAGTCCTTACATTGAAGATTTCAAGATGAAGGTACTACTGCCACCATATATATAATATGGGAATCACCCCAGAGATTAATGGCAAGCAGCCCTACATTATAAAGATCGCCATCTTCAAAAATCATTTTCTTCACGATGTCTTCACTTTTGAACGCATATATTGGTTCGAAGTGGTTTTTAGGTAGGAATCACCCAAATCCGATCCCAGTTTCTCCGAACCAATTATCGATAAAAAGATCTATATATGTGCGTACGGTTTGTTTAGCCTCTTTTGTTAATTCCTCTTTTCTTATTTTACTCAAAGTATTATTTAACTTTGAAGATATATTTTTATCCAATAAAATATCCTTTAAAGGTATATATCTTTAAACTATTTCTGTTTTGGAATATGCAAAATTATTAAACCTCTTTTTAGCTTTGGAACTACCAAATCATTTCCTTGAATTACTTAGGAAAATATTTCCATATTCTATTACCAGCATAATTAATAAAGATTTCAATTTTTCAAAACCTATTTTAAATGGGTCAAAAACAATGTTATTTAAGACATCGTTTACTGTAAATCCAAATCATGTAGTACTGCGTAAACAGAATTCATAGATTATAGATTAATTATACTCAATATTAATTTCCGTATTCAACATATACTATTCATCGAATAACAGTGAAAACACCTTTTACACTCACATGCATTGTATAAGTTCCCTTCTAGGAATTTAATATGGAGCATAACTAGAATGTCCTCATTACCATTAAAATCCTATTTTAGATCTTGTTATCTTTTTTTGGAAAATCTAGTTTCCCAAGCTCCAGCCTAGAGAATATCTCTTTGTCACCCATAATGCTATCAAGTTATTTGATCGACTCTAAAATTTTAAAAGTATTTTATTTATCATTTGAAAAACATTTAAAAAAGATTCGAGAAGAAAACCCAAGTTTGAATCATGTATTCAGTGGTTACCAAATTCCATTGCTAAATTGCCGGTGAATAGTGATCTTAAAGCTTTATAAATTAAAACACCAATTTCATTAAATATATGGCCATTTTAATAATACATATTCCTTATAAAACATTTTATCATATTTAAGTAATTTATTTCATATTTAAAGATTTAAAAACAACCAATTTAAAAAGTTGAAAACAATAGTTTACGAACTACCAAAAGGCAACGGTTTTAAAAACTTGATTCGAACATGTTTCAAACTTTACTAAATGGAACCTTGATTTTTCTTTTTCATTTGAAAAATATGGTCGGAAGGGTCAATAAAATTCTTATTTCAAATAATTTCTACTCATAGTTTACGCTACACATTCGTTTAACCTTTCAGCTTGCAAACTCGGAAATCGCCAAAACGCGGTGGCTTATATTTCATCTTTTAGTCAATTTTTTTTCAAAACTTGTCTGAAACACTTTTAAATCACTTTAAAACCATATTAAACTATATTAAACCAAATTTTTGCTATTTTACTTTATTAAAGTCTCATTTTCAGTTTATTCCATATCTTTAATATTATATTATTATAATATTCAATTTTCATCTTTTTTTAATTCCAAATTATTTTATATGAAACAATATAATATATCTATATAATTTTCCACCTTTAAAATTATTATTTTTAATATATGAAACCATTGATTTTATTTTATGAAAAATTTCAAAACTTCATTTTTTTCAATATTTTTCTAAAACTAATTCCAAATCTATTTCAAAACTCCATTTTCTCATTTCTTTAATTTTCTGAAGTAAATTCCAATATTATAAAATGATATATCTTTTGGTTTTAAAAACAAAGAGGCCTAACATATGTCGTATACATAATAATTTTGGGAAGAATGTGAATAAATTTTCACAAGATATGTATTGTTAATTTGCATAGCTATCATTTCTCATTATATATGATTTTCAACTTATAAATCATAATAATCATGTATATCACAACTAAACTTTTATATGATCAATCAATCATCGTCTAAACATTCTAAACAACCATATAAGCAATCATTTTAGCATATGGTCAAGGATACAACTTTAAGTAGTTAATGTTTATTATTATCACTAACAGCCAGCAATATTAAATGATTAATAAGTAATATAAATAGATGATTAATAAGTGAATATCAAGTGATATTATTGAGGAATTTCAAAATATGATTAAATTGTTTTTATCAAACTAGTTCTCTTCCCACCAACATTACATCATAACCACACTTCAGCTAACACTTCTTACTCCATCCAAAGCATCACTTAAATCCTTCTTCTTCTTTCCCTTTGTTCACGTCCACCGCCACCATCCTTATTTGCTCACGGTCAATCCCTCCACACCATAAATGCTCAGGCCAAAGCCATCCCCCTCCTCCACAACTCACAGCCATTTCCCCTTTCTCCCTACGTCCAAGGCCACCTTCCCTCACCACACTCACGGCCTAAAGGCCTTTCTTTTCATCCCATACTCATGGCCATAGAGAAGAGAAGTTGAAGTGGAGAAAAGAGACAAATGAAGACATATGTAATAGAAGACATATGTAATAGAAGTGATTTGGTGTAGATAATGAAGAGGCTTCCCTCTTATTTTAAAACCTAGGATTTGTGTGGAAAAGTTTGTAAAAATCCCTCCTTAACTATGAAGTAAAGAGGAGCCCAAGCATGCAAGGCCATATCCTTAAAACAAGCCATGAAATAAGCCATAAAACATGCTCCTTAAAGTGCTCCTTAATTCATGACTTGAATTAAGAGATTTTGTTTTCCTAATTAATCTTACTTACTTTAATCGATATACGGTTAACTTATATCTCATTAGTTTTTTATATGTGCATTTGTTACTATATAAGTTGCAAAATATTTACACATCTTGTATTGTATCAAAAGTTGATTTTTAACAAAATATTTTTCCATCACTTTTTCAATATTTATTCAAAGTGTATATTTTTGGAAACATAACTTGGAATAAATTTCTTATCATTCTTGAATGATTAAAACAATATTATTTAAGCTACAAAACAATATTAAAATCCATTTATAAAAATACAACGTCGATCGTCCAAAACGCGACGAAGTTTATGTATCTTTATAAACCATTATAAATCACTTGTTATTATTATATAATAATTAAATGGATTATTTATCATTTAAAACAATCAAGTGAATATTTAAAATAAGTAAATTATTCCTTTTCAAAGTTATAAAATTATGGGTCGTTGCAACTAATGTATAGAGATAAAGCCAAGTTAAAGGATTAGAGGATTGGTCACAAGCATAACATTCATATAATATTAAATTTGTGTGATATTCACTATTTACTAATTTTATTAATTTTAATTAAATAAGTTCATGATAATATAATCATATATGTTTATTGTATCAAACTTACATTTGGTCCGATGACACAATATAGGAAATGTCCAATCATGCAATTAACACTTTAAATTTCTCAAAATAGAGTTTGTAGCAAATAAAAAAACTTAAAATAGTGGGTTATGATTAAGGACTATAAAGAAGATGGAAATCTTTGAGATTATTATAGTATGTATTAAGGACTGTAATGAAGATGGCAATCTTGAAGATTCTTATAGTATTTTACAGTAAATAATTGAACTTGCTCGATGTCACCATAAGTTTAAAACTTATTTATTAAGATGTGAATCGTTTGATAAAAGAAAAGATGCAGAGTGTGATATATTCATCAATATTATCCACTTATTGAAATAAACCATAAAATAAGATACCAAGGTTATGACAAACACCATTTTCCAAGTGATTAAATGATTCGGCTTTGGTGTGAGAGCTCACAAGTTCGAAGTTTGCATAGCATGATTCGAACGTTTATTGACATGTGATATGTTGTCCCTGTGACATGTTGTATATAAAGTACCATTTCAAAAAAAGATACCAAGGTTATAATCCATTTGTGTTAGCCACACAAGAAACATAAGTTTATTATGTGCCTTATCTTGCTGTAAACAACAACACATGTTGGTGGGCTGTCACTAAAACTAAATCGAGATGGTCATTCAGCTCGAACATGATCAAAGGAGATAATCAACCATAGTAAAATAATTTGGATCCTAACAAATTGTTGCAAATTACCAATGATAAAAACAAGATAGGACCACTTAATAATGAAGTATTTGACGGAGTTGAATAAGGTAAAGATGATGATGTCGATTTTGATGTCAATGATGAAAATGAAGACGGTAATGTATAAAATGAGATTGCTGATGTTAATGTTGACCAGTAGTCTGTACATTGAGTTGTCACACTTCCTTTATATATGTATTCATCAACTTTTTTATAGTAATAAATATATAGTCTGTGTTACAGCGATGTTTATATTAGCTTCGTATATATGAATCTTAAGTTATATTATAAATTGTTCAGTACATATCTTTCACGTGTAAATATATTGGTAATATTGCTCTACAAAATCACATAATTTTAGACAAAGATACATCTTCTGATGGTGGTTGTCATCACCTTCCTCATGGTTTCCTAGTGGACATCCATGACACTAGACTAACTATACTGCTTAGAATAATGCTCCATTTTCAGATCATTTCGACAATGATGGTTATCAACTAATGATGAGTCCCATAAGCACAGCTTGTGGCATACCTATTGACCCCTCCAGCTCGCCTGTTGGACCTTCTAACAGACATACTCATGCACCGACTAGTCAGTCGGGCCAGGCATTGATGACTAACTCCAACTCTATCTCTTGGCTTTCCATCTATAAAAAGTCTTGAGGAGGTTGATAAGAAATGATATTAATACAGTTTACGCAGTAATGTACACATATATGCAAGTCATGCACACATAACTAAGCATTGATACACACACATTGATACATATACATACACATTGACATATATGTCTCACGTGCACACATATATTGATTTATGCAGTTATACATACATAAACACACGCACGCGCACACATGCATCAGTATGTGCACTTTAATATATGCTTTGAAATAATTATATTGATGAAACTTATAAATATGTAGATATTACTTCTCTATTAGTGAAATATTAGTGCAATTTGTACGGGCATACTAGCAAATCTTAATGAATTTTGGCCAACATTCAAGATTATCGTGTCTGATGTTAAGAATGCCATATTTGATGAGTTTTAGGTAAGTATTTTATGACACAACAATATATATAACTCTTATAAGTTTGTTTCTTATTTGCATCAAAAAATGTTTAATTATATGTACAGAACTCTTTTACCTTGGACAAGAATGTGTCTAAGGAGCTTGTATGTAAAGTATGGAAGGCAAAAGCTAGCACAAAGTATCAAGAATTGCGTGCTAGATGCAAACGTAATGAAAGAAGCATTCGACATTGCTTTATGAAATATCTGATAAGTTTACGGAATATTGCGAGACATTTGATTTTTAGTCTACTTCTAAAGCAGTTACAAAAAGCAGGTAGAAAAACTCTAAGCTAACATTGGTGGTTCGAGATCCATTTGATTATCATTTCGATCTAGTAATCATTTATTTAATAACATATTTAAAATGAGTTAAAATAGTAGTTACACACATGAAGTACAAACTATTTAAATTACCATTCACATGCTATCATTAATTTTTATAATATGGTAACCACTTATTATCATTAATTTTATCATATGGTCACTGTATTAACATGAAATTTTATCACTTTGGTTCGTAAATATTTTTTTTAAATATTCAATTAATGGTTTTTTCTTATTAAATAACTCTCTTTCAATTTATAACTAATGGTAGAAAATCCATTTTTGAATTCAATTTACAAAAATAGGTAGTTTAATGCACAATTGAAAATATGACTGAAATCGGCTTTTTGAATTTTCAGCTTTTTATCAAATGACAAGTTATAAAAAGTTGTTTGCCTTTGCGTATACTTTAAAACAACATTCAAATGTTCAGAGAAAACAATCTTTATTTTGAAAATGAAGAATGATATAAAACAAAAATAATAATAAATTAATAAATATGAAATATTAGAAAGTAAATATGAAGTTATGGATACGAAGTTTGAATTAACGTTTCATGATTCCTTAAGTATGAAACTAAACCGAGGTAGATGGACCACCCTAGAATCAAACATATTTTCAGAAGGTTAAAATTTTAGTGGCTTGCGATAAGATGTAAGAGTTGAAAAATGTGATATAAGGGCATTTTGGGTTTTTAGCCTTCTTTATTTTTTTATTTTCTTATATATGCACTTCTCATTTTTATTTTTTAGTACATCTCTATACCTCTTGATATCATTTTTCTTCATCTTCTCTACTTCTATAACTTTTGGAAAAATTTAGATCTTTCTAATTTTAAAGTTTAAGTGTAACCTACATCACTCTTCATCCAATTCATTTTTCATTTTCTTTTTTCTCCTCCATTTTCTTTTTTCTTCTTCCATTTTCTTCTTCTATAACAACAAAAACAAAAGCTTATCCTCCCTTCAAAAATCCATATCTCTCAATCCTTATATAAGAAACCTATGTGTTTAGTCCCATAGTATTTATAAAAATGGTTGCTCTTCATTTCATTGAGCCGAAGGGCATTTATTGCCTAAAACCAGTATTGGTCGAGAAGCGCTAAAATTTTGACATCATGGAATGAAGATTGGAGGACATGGGTGGGTCCATATCATCAAATGGAGATTATTGTTGGTGGTTATTTGATTTTTAGAAGCCTGGGTGGTCGTGGTTGTTAAATGATCAAATTTCATCCATTTCACGGTTTCTGACGTCATGGTGGTCGAAAGGGGCTCTGGTTGTTGTTTGGGGGAGGCTTGGGGAAGGCGTAACTTTACCATGTTAGTGGCGAGTGCTCTGGTGGTCGGAGGAGGTGGGAATTGTTCAAACTAGGGTTTAGGGTGTTTTTGGGTTTTTCATTCAAAAAGTGGTCATTGGAGGTGAATGAAGAAGCTGAGTTGATCGAGTATTAGCTAGAGATGCAGGGTGGATGCGGTTTTGATGGAGGTTATGTCGAGGTATGGCGTTGGTCGAGACTACTTGTCGAGCTCGATTTGTGAGTGATATTTGAAAATGGAGACTGCATTTGAATTTGGGATCAGAGGTTGTTTTTGATATAGGTGTTTAACGATAGTGGTGTGGGTGCAATCGAGTCATGGCGATGAAGGTGAGTTTGTTGGTGACCTTGGATCAATGGTTGGTGGTTGGAGCGATGTGTGCATGTGCCGACGTGCACGTTGTAACGGGTTCAGGAAAATTAAAATTTGTGAATTCGATTGATGGAAGATGGAGTACTGTTCTAAATAGGTATGGATGCAAGTTTGCTTGGGGTTGGGTCGGGCTTGCATACTTGGGTGAGGATATATGTAGGTTTATTTGTTTGTAAATTATATAAGACAAATATGCGGATTTTTGCTTTAGACTCAAATTAACAATAACAACACTACAGAATAAATTATTATTAGTTTTAATGAAATGCAAATTTATGATTAAATAATAGAGGTTGAATTTAATTACATTATTTTTAAATAATAAGGTAATTAAATGAAGTATACCTCATTGGTGGTATCTATTTGACCAAATAAAACATCAATTTGGTAAATTAAATGGAATTGACTATTTTGGGCATCAATTTACAAGAATAAAACATCATTCTGCTATAATCAAATAGATTATTGATGACATCTATTTAGACAAATAAATCCCAATTCTGCTATTATATTAATTAGGACATTTATTCGTATGTTGGTTAATTAATGTGCGGATTAATTACCAGTGGATAAACAATAGACTAGCTAGTGATTGTAGATAATTGATTTTATTTACATATATACTTGTTTATGTAAATACCAATGATATGACTTGAAAAGTAAATTAATAATAAATGGTAGCTTGTTTAAGTACGATGGTGGTCGTTAAGCCTCTTTCTGATTTAAAAAGTTATGGATTTAAATTAATTCAAATTTAATAATTTGAAGTTAAGTGTTACTTAATATAAATGATTTAAATATGGAAAAAATAACATTTTAAAGTTAATTTTTCCATTAATAATGTTTTAAAATTAATCATTCATATTTTATTAATATTACATTTAAGTTAATTAATTATTTTATTAATGATGTTTTAAAGTTAATTAATTATTTATTTAGGATATTTAAAGGTAATTGATTAATTTAATAAAGGGCATACAAATGATAATTTTTTTTATAAAAGGGTTTTTACTAAAAAAGGATTTATTTAAAGGAAATCTACAAATGATATTTTGTAAACGAGATTTATAAATGATATTTTTTAAAGGAGTTTTATGGGGGGGATTTTGCAAGAAAGATTTATAAATGTTATTTTAGAAATAAAAGAGAGATTTATAAATGTTAATTTATAAACAAAAGAATGGATTATAAGTGATATTTTAAAATTAATGAAGATTAATGTTAGATATACATAAGATTTATAAAAATGAGTTTTAGATTTGTAAAAGGATTTTTATAAAGGATTTTATAAAAGATTTCTGTAAATAAGTTTATAATGGGAGATTTACATAACAAGTTTGATTAATTAATAAGAGTTGTATAAATAGAAAGGAATTTTAAAATAGTTTTAGATATTTACAAAGGAACTTTATAAATTAATTTGGAGATTTATAAAAGGATTAGTTAATATGGAATAGGTTTATAAAAGGAAAATTTTGTAAAAGAAATGAGGCTTAATTTGGACAAATAATCCTTCTTAATTATATGGTATGGAGGCATTCTTTCCATACTTCACATCGAAAGAAAAAACTGGTTTAGGTTTAGATTAATCAATATTTTAAATGATATTTGTTTTTGGCCCATTTAAATATGAATTAGGAAAGGAAGAAATATTTCTTAAGTTTATTAATATACTTATACAATTCAGATAATTATATGGATATATCATTTAAGTATTGTAAGTATAATGTTTTGTTAATATACTTATACCGATAAGATAAGTTTATGAATGTTTTTCCAAGTTTTGAAAGGAGTATAAGGGATTTTTGAATATTATCTTTATAGAGGTATTTTGAATTAAATAATTAAAAGAGATTTTAACTAATGGAAGATTAATTAATGGAGGCTTAGTGGATCCCATAAGGAATTTAATCCGTGTTGATTGTTTGTTATTTGATAGTTAATATTCGACTGTCAAATCTGGGTAAAAATACAAATTTGGAAATTTTTAGGAGAAACACAGGAATTATATGGCATAATCATCTTTGATGATGTTGTGTTGTGCATAGAAATCTCATTTTCTTCTCCTAGGACAAATGATATGGAAATTCGTCCGCATAAATGGTAAGGTGGTGATCTCCGCTCTTATGTATTATTTGATTATTTCCAAAACAACAGCAGTTAAGTTGTGACGACCTAGAATTTCTGGATATTTAAAATTGAAATATTTAATTGATTTTAAATATTTGAACTTTATTTTAACTTGAATTTCAAATATCATTATTTATTTGGCAATCAAATTATTGAATTTAATTTTGAAAGTTGGGTAAAATATATGAATCTTCAATTTTATGCTTATTAAAAATATTTCAAAGGCTTATAAAATTTATATTTATAATGTTGGAGATAATTGAAGTTTTAAATTTGAATTTGAAAGTGTTTTGTTCAGTTTTAAAAATATATCTTTTAAATCGATTTTTAAAAATAGCCTTCTAGGTCACAGTCTCGGATTTCGACGAAACCAGTTTCATTGGATCTATAATAGTGTATTATTATCCAATTTCAATTTTCGTAGCATTTGAAGTTGTCGTGTGATTGTACGATAGATAAATGCGCTGAAATCTATGTTGAAATTCATTATAATACTGGGTCTAAAAAGCTATTTTCTCCATATGATCGAATTAGGACTCGAAACCTTTTCCATTACATTCGGAATAGGGGTATAATCTTATAAACGCCTGGTGGCATGCCTCCATAGGATGTCAAGATTTGAAGCCACAAATGCAAGACGATTTGAATTTGAATTTAAATTAAATATATATATTCATGCACAATTAACAAATTAAATATGTTTCTCCGTTAGAACACACGTGTAACAATCCATTTTTCCGTACCCTTTGAATCGACAATAAACCACACATGTCCAACTCAAATTGCACGAATAAGCGGATCATTAAGGGTAGAAAGAAAATAAAGACAGAACAGAATCTCATACAAATTGAATAACATATAATATTATATAGTTATCTTTATAGCGAAAAACTTTTAAATACAATATCAGAGTCTAACCTAGATTCAGCCTGGACAGTTATAACACCTGCCCTTACAAATGCTGACAAACATCAAACAAGACTAACAGACCACAGCGGATAATAGAATACGTCCATACGATGATGAAGATCTCCAGCTCTCCTTTGGAAACTCCAACCATCTTCAACTCAATCTGAAACTTCTTGGATCTGACTCGAGTATTAAAAATACCTGGATCGGGCTTGATAAACCAGCGTGAGATACTCGAAATATAAAATGACTATGTTATCAAAAACTTTGAAAAGAAGGGTGTCTCATAAGACCACGCCCACACATAAACACGAACGGGTTTTTACTTATGATAACCAAAACACTTTTATATATCAAAACGTTTGATATTATTTCTAATGACATTCTTTTGAAAACACTTTTCAAATAAACTTATTCAAATAAGGTATCAATACCTGGACTAAGTCAAAGGTAATATCCCGGACTAGGTCAATGGAATATCCCAATGGAATATATGATACCAAAAGGGGTAGCCGAAATGTTTGCAAGTCATTACAGCTATTTTGGAAATACATCAAAACCGTAAATCTCGTATTGGGATTGGATTTCCAACATGATAGGAAACCAGTGGAAAGATCAATCTGTATCCACGGCTTACGTCCATGACTCAGACGCCGTTATACAACAACACAAATGGCTAAAAGTGGATGCAATTTGCGAATAACATCCAAGGACTCAGACTTCATGCATCCCTGCCTTGAGGCGCAGATGTATCTGGTACCTAGAGCTCAGAACATCTGATAACCCAAATCACCACTATCCGAAATGCGAGCATACATCTGACCACATAGAATCCCATCATAACCGGGGTGTGAGGCTCGCGAGGCTACGCTCAATTTCTATAGAGCCACGTTTTTCATACAAAACCACCCTTTGATCATAACAAGTTCCACTTTGAATGCCACACCGCCATTCATTTGATCACTATTTTCCTTCTACAAAAATACAACCCTTGAGCTCGTATGTCTCAAGGAGGGTGTTAAGCTAAGAGAAGTTTCCTTCTCCGCCACTACTGATGTACATTTGTAAAAGACAAATGTTGTGTCTCAGAAATGCAATGTCGGACATTCGTCCATGAAAGTTCGTTCTAGGACTGAACGAAACCGAAGGCACTTTCCTCGACGATTACTAGGCGAGAAACCCTTGCAATCCGAAAAATCTCCATCACGACGAGACCACTACTATAAATAACTCTATAATGGGATCTACCCAGAGTATGTTCAACTAGCAGTCTTCACGCTATAAAGATCAACGGTCTTCAATAATCATCTTCAACATGTCTTCACTTTCGAACGTATACATTGGTTCAAAGTGGTTTTCGGATAGAAATCATCCAAATCCGACTCCGGTTCCTTCGAAGCCAATCATCGCTTCAAAAAGATGTTAAGTTCATATGTGGATATCAATCATCAATCAATTACTTCATCTTTTAAACCAAATATCTTTCTTAGATATAATATTTTCAAGTTATTCCATTTTCTTTTCAAATGTATATGAAATCATTAAGCCTCATTTAACAAATCTTTTGGTTTATTTAAACCTTTCTTAAATCTTGGAATAATTCCAAATCATTTTCTCTTTTACTAAGGAAAACTTTTCCAAATCATCCATTAAATCTAAATCAAAGATTTCTTATATTCAAATTAAAAAATTTTAAACTCAGGGAAAATATTTTCAAATCATTCATTAATCTTAATCAATGATTTCTTTCTTAACTTCAAATCATATTCTTGCAAATCGAATATTTTCATAATAGAACACTACTGCCACCTTAGATATGGTAAATTTTACCTCCAGGGGCCCATGGCAAGTAATCCTACATCATGAATATCTTTTTCTTTTAACTTGGAAAAACTTAAATATGATCTTTTATAGCATCCGAGCTTTCCTTTCGATCTGTTCCACCCCTCGCCTAAGAAATGAAAACATAAGCCAGGTAAGTTCAGGGCACTAGTTGCTCCATCCCTAACCTTAGTTAAACATCTTGTTTACCTTCCCAGATCTCACAGGTGGGAAAAATGTACTAGTCGTTTTCGCATACTCGGTTTGTTATTATATTCAACATTCTTTACTTTTTGTTTAAGTTTTATAAACAATTCCTTTTAACTATTTATTCAAACCCTTATTAAAACTTCCAAATCATCTTTAAATAACTTAATTATTCTTTTAAAATCATTCATAAAATATATAGGAAAGAGTTGTTAAGTTTAAAACTGCATTTCAAAAGTTATTTCAAACTGCTGCGAAAAGTGTTGCAAATACCGTTTTAAAAGCTATATTCCTCAAAACGACTTTTATATCATTTATAAATCCATATTTTCAACTTAAATCTCTTTTAGACTATTTTAATAGATTTATAAAATTTATTTCATATTTTTAAACATTTAAAATATCAATTTTAAAATTTGGTCACTTTACTGCAAAAGCGTGATTTTTCTGGAAAATTATTTTGGACATGTTTAAAATATACAAGATAAAATCTTGATTTTCTTTCTTTATTTCTTCATACATATTTAAATGTTTAAAAAACATTTCTAATTCATTTTAAAACTATTTCCAAAAGGTTTAAGCATTTCATATAAACCATTACATTTTCAAAAGGATAGTAATTTCCTTTGTGCTTATCAATGTGTATCAACGTGACTTGGTAAAACAATTTTAGCAAACATATCAAACATTCAATACTTCATGATCAAAGCATATATAAGCATCCATAGCAATCATAACACAACATCAAACATGAATATATATAAATAGAAATGAGAAATAGAGTTTCTCACCATAAACTATAACAACCCGCATATTTTACAATTTGAATATTTAAATATTTTATTTCAAATAATTCATCGTTAGTCGGATTATTGTCCGAAAAGATACTTTTTGCAAATAGTTGAATTAGGACTCGAGACCACACCCATTGAGTTCAAAATGATGTTTACGACCTTTTTGAGTATAAACTTCGATATGTTTGGAGTTAGAGGAATTTTGTTACTTTTTCACTTAGGGCTTTGGTTTGGTTTCTGCCTATTAGACCCATGCCTCATCCCCTCTTCTCTTCATTCCCTCATAATTTCCTAATACTCAAGCTTTAGATAAAAATAGGGGAAGAGAGAAAGAATTAGAATTCCTAAGCCTTAGTTTCATTGCAAATCCAAGCTTCAACTACAAATTCATAGAAGAAGCTTTGGTAAGTCTTCTCTTCTTCTTCTCCAACTCATTCTCGTTCCAATTTCAGAAATTCATAAACCTAACTTAGGAAATATTTCTCTTTTAAGCTTAGATTCGAGCTTGTTGGGTTGGAATTAAAGAGTGATTGTCCTTGCCATTGCTCTATAGCTTCTTCTTCGTAGTTTTAGGTTTAAAGGTGAGATTTTTATCTCGCATCTATGCCTATATCTATCTTTGTTGTTAGGTATGAATTCCTAACACTTATTGATGTTCATTTTCTTTTGATTTGAATTGGTTTTATGAATATCCCAATTTTTGGTGTTTTGGAGTCCAATCTTTAAGAATCCTATCTTTAAGGTTTGAACATGCTTTTGGTGATGCATCGAGGAGCCCATAGGGCCGGGATGCCGATAGCCGTAAACCCTAGCGTCCGTGCTAGATCGATCGCAAGTTGTTGGAATTTTGCCCCTAGGGGGCATATGCTGAATACACTGGAAAGTGCAGTTCAGTCGACTGACTCAGAGTGGTCAGTCGAATGAAACGAACCCAGGAAATTTCCTAGGCCAGTTCAGTCGACTGACCACTCTGAGTCAGTCGACTGAACTTGGAAACAGAGGGTTTCCAGGCATGATTCAGTCGAATGGACCTGGAAATAGAAAGTTTCCAGGATTTGAGTCAGTCGACTGACCACCCTAGTCCAGTCGATTGAATTTGCTGTTTTTGCCCAATTTGCCTTTTGGGTTTGAGTTTCCACTTTTGATCGATTCTTCGTTCTCCGACTAGTTGTTATCACCTTGTTGGCTTTGATAACATCTTCTTTGGAACTTTTGGGAATATCTGTTTTGATGGATTCGTTATCGATTTGTTTGAATTCTCTTTACGTCTTCGAATGTGAATTTTTGGTGAATTGATTGTTCTTCAATCATTTTTGTGATTTGTCACTTTAAAAATATAAAGGTTTCAATACTAGTAGTAAATATCAAAAATCTTTCATCAAAACGATTTCAATACTATTTTGTTACAAAGCTCGTCTCTTAAACCCTTTTTTTTCAATCTACTAGCATATACAAACCTTTATCTCACTCGTATTATAAATCTAATTAAATGAATTAGTAAAACAAGTGGTATGAAACGCTTGCGTTTACTTCGTCGGTTAACTCTTGGACTTGTTCGATTGAATCTCTTGTGACAGTTTTCGAGTGGAGATCTACAATTTGTTCGTAAATATTTAAGTTAAGCTAGTGGTTGTGGGACATGAAGCTAAGATCATATATTTACTAGCTTGTTGTAATTGACACTTCTTGATGATCGATGATGATCATTTTTTTTGATTTAGACTAGCAATGTGCGATGTCTCTTTGTCTACGAGGAAGACTAAACCCCGTTTCTGTAGAGTTTCGGCTCAAAATTTGGTGGGGTAGCGACCCATGGTCTTCGGACCGTTTTATGGAGCTTCGGATCAAAACTGATGGTTAGCAACCATGGATTAGCGTTCCATTCATACTCCCGTTTTGTGATAGGCCTTCCCCCACTTTTTGTGATTTCTGGATTTCCATTGATGATTCCTACAATTTGTGTTTCACCAATTTTCATGATTTATATTGATAAGTTTTATCAATATTTGTGCAATGGTGAATTTGTGTGTCATTAACTTTTGTGATTGGCAATGATGTTATTGTCAAAATTTATGGTTTGGTGAATAAAAATAAAGAGTATGACAGTCTTTTTGATCTTTGAGAAGATTCTTGTGATATTGATTAATCTCTAGTTGATTTTCAGTTGCATACTTATTGCAGTATGGCTTTAGGGTTATCATACGTTTTGTCATATCTCTTATTATACATCATTTTATACGATATTTATAGCTAGACTGATCTATTTATTATTTTCTTATTAAATAATACTCGGGTCAGACCGAGATGTTATAGGTGCTTCTGCTTGATTCTTCATTTGGGATTATTATTATCCTGACTTTTGGCTAACTACTTAGATTAGTAGTTTTTGGTTGTATACATTTGAGATATAGACTCATTGATGTATACTTATTCTTTTGTGAAGCACTTGTAACTATAATTTTGTGATATTGTGGATCTTGTTTGACCACTACTCTGATGTACACTTTTAAGTGTTATATATTCATATCTTTTTCCGCCATTGTGATATGGATATTTGTGACTGATTTGTGTTATACTTATTTCTATATTCGTTTCCGAAGATATTATAGCCGCTGTGTAGTAGCCTTGAGTTTGCATTGGTATGTCATATTTCCTCTTGTGATGAAAAGTTGTATTTTTATCTGGCATATCAGTACTCACACAAAGCAATTATACAGATGGTCGCTCCTCAACAGCCTTATTCTCCGTGCTAGTGGACGATATTACTCCGTAGTGTTCTTGGCTAGCATGGGTATAGAGGTGGGGCGTCACAGCTTGGTATCAGAGCAAAACTTCAGAACAATGTAGAATAATTTAACAAGGATCATCGTCCTAAGTCTATCTTAGGAGTCGTGCCTTAGGATTTGATTCGAGTCTTCGTACCGTCTCATCCTTTTTTTTTGTGATACCTTGTTTTATTAATCATTATTGTTTGATATTCATTTTGTGAATAACCTTTTTATTCTTCTTTCTTTCTTTCTTAAAGAAGAGAAATGGTTAGACCTAGCCGTCCCAGTGCCGGTCAATCTAGTACTACTCCACAGGATGGAGTATTTATGTCCGCCCAGCAGCTTTTAGATCTCGTGAAGAATGCTCAAGCTGTCGGTCCCAATCCAAAGCCTACTCACCCTAAGTCTGGATTTGCATGTTTATGCAGCGATTAAACCAACTTGGGTGGGAAGCCATTCAGAGGTTCTGAAACTATTATTGAAGTCCAAGCTTGGCTAATAACATGCGGTTGAATCTTTTCTTGGATGAATCTTATTGATCTTCATCGAGTTCAGGTGGCCTCTAGTATGCTCCAAGAAAGAGCATTAGACTGGTACGAGCTTCTGATTTCTGAAATGAATGAAACGGCTCTTTCTTGGGAGAAATTCCGGGAACGATTCGAATTAAAATTTATGCCAGAAGCTGAGAAGGTGACATTGGCTCATCGTGTCATAGACCTTATTCAAGGTGAATCCTCCATGGCAGACTATGTCGCATCATTCGAGTCACTTTCTAAATACGGGGTCGATTAGATAAACACCGCATTGAAGAAGAACCAAAGATTTGTCTATGGCTTGGATAAAAATATCAAGAAGCCACTGCTTCTAAAATTAGAAGTTTCTTTTGATCAACTCATTGATATCGCTCTTCGTCTTGAAGAGGCAGATAAGGAGAGTGACGTTGAAGTTATGGGTGCCAAACCAAACTTCAACAACAAGAAAAGGCCTAGTAAGTTCAAAGGTCCTTATCCCAACAAGAAAGGGAAGCAAGCAACTCCGGTGGCAAAGACTTCTTCCTCTAGTAGTGGGCAATGCTACAACTGTGGTTCTAAAGACCATTATGCTAATAAGCGTTCAAAGCCCCTTGCTTATCGCTATTGCAAAAGTTCAGGCCATTATATATCCGCATGTCCCAAACTTCAAGGCAGGAAGGAGGGAAAGATTAATGTGGTGCAAAATCCTAGTAACACTTCTCGTGGTCAAGGTATTTCTCATTCTATCCTTGATGGCATTATTGTGTTTCATGATCATCCTATTCGAGTTTTTTTTGATATGGGTGTGTCCCATTCTTTTATATCGAAGGAACTTGTTGATACTTTTTCTTTAAGTGTTGTTGCTTTGATGACTTCTTTGAGAATTGCGAATCCGGTTAGTGGATCCGCAACAATTAGTTTGCTTTGTAAAGATGTCGAGATTATTTTGTGTGATTTTTATTTTCGAGGCAATTTGCATGTCATGCGCTACTTAGGCTTTGGAATGATTTTGGAAATGGATTGGCTTAACCACTATGAAGCTCAAATCCTATGTCCTGAGTGGACTATTCATCTTCGACATCCTCAATCTGTTAAGCAGATTTCTATTGATCTTAAAGATTCAGATTCCCACTTGGTTGCATCTTTATATTCTTTAAATCCTCATGATGACGATAATAATGATGAGAAAGATGTCATTTCTCTTATTCACGTTGTTCGTGAATTTTCCAACATATTTGAGACCATTTTAGGATTAGCATCTAAGCGAGCAATTGAATTCAGAATTAATCTAATTCCTAGAGCTTTACCTATTACTCGTCCTCTTTATCGTATGTCCAATAAAGAAAATGAGGAGATGCACAAATAATTATCTGAATAGGAGACGAAGCAATTTATTCTCTCCAGTTCTTCTCCTTGAGAGGGTTCAGCTATTTTTGTGAAGAAATCCGATGGTACACTTAGGCTTTGCGTTGACTACCGCAAGCTAAATGATCATACTATCAAGAATAAATATCCTTTACCTTAGATTGGCGATCTATTCGATCAACTTAGTGGTGCTAGAGTCTTTTCACAATTAGACTTAGCAACCGCTTTTCATCAGCTTCGTATTGCAGAGGATAGCATTCCTTTGACATCGTTCCGTACACGTTATGGATCTTACGAATGGCTTGTTATGCCATTTGGTTTAATGAATGCTTCGGCTTATTTCGTTGACCTTATGAATAGAGTTTTCAAAGACTTCCTCGATCGATTTGTTCTCATCTTTATTGATGATATTCTTGTGTATTCTAAAACCGAGGAGGAGCATGAAAAGCATCTTCAGATTGTGTTGGAAACTCTTAGGAGCAATCAATTGAAAGCAAAATTTTCTAAATGCCACTTCTGGCGATCTCGGGTGAAGTTTCTCGATCATATCATTTTCGAATCCGGAATTTCCATAGATCCTTCAAAGATTGAAGCGATTCAAAATTGAAAGAGACTGGAGAGTGTGACGGAGATCCGTAGTTTTCTTGGATTGGCAGATTATTACCACCGTTTCATAAAAGACTTCTTCAAAATTTCCGTGCCTCTTACTGGTTTGACGAAGAAGGGAGTTAAATACATTTGGTCGGACAAATATGAAGCTTCTTTCTAGAAATTGAAAGAACTCCTTTCCAATGCTCCTAGTCTTGTTATTCCCGAGGTGAATCAAGATTTTATTATTTATATCGATGCTAGTCGTGTTGGTTTAGGAGTCGTTCTTATGCAAAGAGAACGTGTTATTGCTTATGCTTTTAGGCAATTGAAGCCTGCCGAGACTAGATATGCCACTCATGATTTAGAGCTCGCGACTATTGTTTTCACTCTTAAAATTTGGCATCATTATCTTTTAGGAGAAAGATTTATTCTTTACACCGATCATAAATCTTTGAAGTATCTATTTTCTCAAAAGGAACTTAATTTGTGTCAACAACGTTGGCTCGAGTTCCTTGCATCCTATGATCTTGACATTCTTTATACTCCTGGGAAGGGAAATCATGTTGCCGATGCCCTTAGCCGAAAGCAACAAGCGGTTGTTTCCATGATGATATCCGAATGGAATGATCACGAGACTTTATCCACTTGTGAGATTAGAGATCGTGTGTCCGATTTGTGTTCATCTCTTGTTTTATGTAGCCTAGAGGCTCACCCTTCTCTCTTAGACCGCATTCTTGAAGCTCAGAAGCTAGATCCCGAATTGGCTCTTCTAAGCCAAAGTTGTAGGGATAAAATTGGTATTGAAAGTTTGAAAGACTTTGATATTGATTCTCGTGGCGGTATCCGAAAATTTGGTAGAGTTATCGTACCAAATATTAGTGATCTTCGTAAAGACATTTTAGAAGATTCTTATCATTCTAAATTTACCATTCATCCTGGTAGTAGTAAAATATACGTGGATATGAGGCGACTTTATTATTGGGATGGAATGAAATCTGATATTGCTAATTTTGTTAAGCGTTGCTTGATTTGCCAACTCGTTAAGGCCGAGCATCAAAGGCCCGGTGGATTATTGCAACCTTTAGACACTCCAATTTGGAAGTGGGACCAAATTTCCATGGATTTTATAGATGGCCTTCCCCGTTCTCGTTTGGGTCATGATAGCTTATGGGTGATTGTTGATAGACTTACTAAATCCGCCCATTTTATTCCCGTTCGGTCCAATCGGACCGTTCCTCTTTTGGCCAAGCTTTTTATTAAAGAAATTGTTAAATTACATGGAGTTCCTACTTCTATTGTTAGTGATTGTGATCCATTGTTTACTAGTGGATTTTGGAAGAGTCTTCAAAAAGCTTTGGGAACAAAGCTTAATTTTAGCACCGCTTATCATCCTCAGTCTGATGGACAAACCGAGCGTGTGAATCAAACTCTTGAAGATCTTCTTCGTACATGTGTTCTTGATTTTGGCGGAAGTTGAGAAGATCATATTTCTCTTGTTGAGTTTTCCTATAATAATAGATTCCAATCTTCTATTAGTATGGCACCTTTCGAGGCACTCTATGGAAGGCCATGCCGGTCTCCTTCTTGTTGGCTTGAGGCCGGTGAGAAGTTGTTTTTAGGTCCAGATTTTATTCGTGATTCCACAGAAAAGATTGACCTTATTCGCCATAGGATGAAAGAAGCTCAAAGTAGGCAAAAATCCTATGCCGATGACCGAAGAAGGGAATTAGAATTTTCTGTGGGAGATTTTGCGTTTGTTCGTGTTTCACCTATGAAGGGTGTTGTGCGTTTCAGTCGATCGGGAAAGTTAGCACCTCGATATATTGCTTCATTTCCCATCACCGAACATATTGGTTCCATGGCTTATCGCCTTTCATTACCGGCTCAGTTTTCTGCTATTCATGACGTGTTTCACGTTTCTCAACTGCAGAAATGCCTTCGAGATTTCGATTCTATTCTTGAGCCCGGTATTGTAAAAGAAATTGAGGTTTCACATGATTTGACTTATGAGCAACATCATATTCGTATCATTGCTTCAGAGATTAAACGCCTTCGAAGTAAAGATGTTCCTCTTGCGAAAGTTCAATGGTCCAAAAATCCTAAGGATTGTTTTTGGGAATCCAGAGAATTCATCGAGCGAACTCATCCGGACTTACTTCCTCGAGCTCTTTGAGGTGAGCTTCATATTCCAAATTTCTTCTTTTGTGTTGATATGCTTTTATGGTTGTTACTTTTTGTTCATTTATTTCTTCAGATTGCGAGGACGCAATTTCTTTAAAGAGGGGAGTCTGTAACAACCCACATATTTTACGATTTGAATATTTAAATATTTTATTTAAAATAATTCATTGTTAGTCGGATTATTGTCCAAAAAGCTACTTTTTGCAAACAGTCGAATTAGGACTCGACACCACCCCCATTGAGTTCAAAATGACGTTTGCGACCTTTTTGAGTATAAACTTTGATATGTTTGGAGTTAGAGGAATTTTGCTACTTTTTCACTTAGGGCTTTGGTTTGATTTCACCCTATTATACCCAAGCCTCACCCCCTCTTCTCTTCATTCCTTCATAATTTCCTAATACTCGAGCTTTAGATAAAAATGGGGGAAGAGAAAAAGAATTAGAATTCCTAAGCCCTAGTTTCGTTGCAAATCCAAGCTCCTACTCCAAATTCACAGAAGAAGCTTTGGTAAGCCTTCTCTTCTTCTTCTATAACTCATTTCCTTCCAATTTCAGAAATTCCTAAACCTAACTTAGGAAATGTTTCTCTTTTAAGCTTAGATTCAAGCTTGTGGGGTTGGAATTGAAGAGTGATTGTCCTTGCCATTGCTCTATAGCTTCTTCTTCGTAGTTTTGGGTTTAAAGGTGAGATTTTTATCTCACATCTATACCTATATCTATCCTTGTTGTTAGGTATGAATTTCTAACACTTATTGATGTTCATTTGCTTTTGATTTGAATTGGTTTTATGAATATTCCAATTTTTGGTGTTTTGGAGTCCAATCTTTTAGAATTCTATCTTTGAGGTTTGAACATGCTTTTGGTGATGCATCGAGGATCCCATAGGGCCGGGTTGCCGATAGGCGTAAACACCTAGCGTCCGTGCTCGATCGATCGCAAGTTGTTGGAATTTTGCCCCTAGGGGGCATAGGCTAAATACACTGGAAAGTGCAGTTCATTCGACTGACTCAGAGTGGTCAGTCGACTGAACCAAACCCAGGAAATTTCCTAGACCAATGTCAGTCGACTAAACA
The DNA here is from genome assembly GCA_030765085.1 of Allium cepa. Taxonomy (NCBI): domain Eukaryota; kingdom Viridiplantae; phylum Streptophyta; class Magnoliopsida; order Asparagales; family Amaryllidaceae; genus Allium; species Allium cepa. The sequence continues at coordinate 436,925,959 of CM060935.1, read as the reverse complement.
CTCTGAGTCAGTCGACTGAACCTGGAAATAGAGAGTTTCCAGGCATGATTCAGTCAATTGACCACTCTGAGTCAGTCGACTGGACCTGAAGAAAGTTTCCAGGATCTGAGTCAGTCGACTAACCACTCTGGTCCAGTCGACTGAATTTGCTATTTTTACCCAATTTGCTTTTTGGGTTTGAGTTTCCACTTTTTGATCGATTCTTCGTTCTCCGACTAGTTGTTATCACCTTGTTGGCTTTGATAACATCTTCTTTGGAACATTCTAGAATATCCGTTTTGATGGATTCGTTATCGATTTCTTTGAATTCTTTTCACGTCTTCGAATGTGAATTTTTGGTGAATTGATTGTTCTTCAATCATTTTTGTGATTTGTCACTTTAAAAATATAAAGGTTTCAATACTAGTAGTAAATATCAAAACTCTTTCATCAAAACGATTTCAACATTATTTTATTACAAAGCTCGTTTCTTAAACCATTTTTTCCAATCTACTAGAATATACAAACCTTTGTCTCACTCGTATTTGAAATCTAATTAAACGACTTAGTAAAACAAGTGGTATAAAACGCTTGCATTTACTTTGTCCGTTAATTCTTGGACTTGTTCGATTGAATCTCTTGTGACAATTTTCGAGTGGAGATCTACAATTTGTTCGTAAATATTTAAGTTAAGCTAGTGATTATGGGACATGAAGCTAAGCTCATATATTTACTAGCTTGTTGTAATTGACACTTCTTGATGATCGATGATGATCATTTTTGTGATTTAGACTAGCAATGTGCGATGTCTCTTTGTCTGCGAGGAAGACTAAACCCCCGTTCTATGGAGTTTCGGCTCAAAATTTGGTGGGGTAGCGACCCATGGTCTTCGGACCGTTTTGTGGAGCTTTGGCTCAAAATTAATGATTAGCAATCATGGATTAGCGTTCCATTTTGTGATAAACGTGTTAGTGAGTTTTCATACTCCCGTTTTGTGATAGGCCTTTCCCCTCCCCTTTTTGTGATTTCTGGATTTCCATTGATGTTTTCTAGAATTTGTGCTTCACCAATTTTCATGATTTACATTGATAAGTTTTATCAATATTTGTGCATTGGTGAATTTGTGTGTCATTAACTTTTGTGATTGGCATTGATATTATTATCAAAATTTATGGTTTGGTGAATAAAAATAAAGAATATGACATTCTTTTTGATCTTTGACAAGATTCTTGTGATATTGATTAATCTCTAGTTGATTTTCAGTTGCATACTTATTACAGTATGGCTTTAGGGTTATCATACGTTTTGTCATATCTCTTATTCTATATCATTTTATCCGATATTTATAGCTAGACTGGTCCGTTTATTATTTTCTTATTAAATAATCTCGGGTCAGACCGAGATGTTATAGGTGCTTTTGCTTGACTCCTCGTCTGGGATTATTATTATCCTGACTTTTGGCTAACTACTTAGATTAGTAGTTTTTGGTTTTATACATTTGAGATATAGACTCATTGATGTATACTTATTCTTTTGTGAAGCACTTGTAACTATAATTTTGTGATATTGTGGATCTTGTTTGACCACTACTCTGATGTACACTTTTAAGTGTTATATATTCATATCTTTTTCCGCCATTGTGATATGGATATTTGTGACTGATTTGTGTTATACTTATTTCTATATTCGTTTCCGAAGATATTATAGCCACTGTGTAGTAGCCTTGAGTTTGCATTGGTATGTTGGATTTCCTCTTGTGATGAAAAGTTGTATTTTTATCTCGTATATCGGTACTCGCACAAAGCAATTATACAGATGGTCGCTCCTCAACAGCCTTATTCTCCGTGCTAGTTGAGGACATTACTTCATAGTGTTCTTGGCTAGCATGGGTATAGAGGTGGGGCATCACATAAACTAAAGCGATTAACTTCCTACCAACATTCTAATCAACCAACACTTTACTAATTAATTCATACTCCATTAAAAACTAGCAAAAAACACATTCTCCATTCCAATAGCTTGGCCGAGGCTTGAGATGGAGGTTAGCCGAAAATATAGAGAAGAAGCGGTAGAGCTTCGAATTTGAATTTTCAAGATTTAGATCCGAAAAATAGATCATCTTCTCTCTTGTTTTTGACTTTCTTACTCATGAAAAACTTGTTAACTGAAAAGTTGTTGCAAATTCTTTTTTATTGAATTTGAAAAAAAGAATCATTTAAATCCAAGTAGTTTAGAGGGAGAAATGATAGAATGAAGAAGAGGTACTGTCGGATTGACAAAAATGATGTCCGAAAATGCACTTCAATGGATTGAGTTTCAGGTATAGAAAATTTAAAAACAGAAAAAAAATGATCAACATAGAAGTTGTAACCACTTGAATTTAATATGGTTTGAAAAAAAAAATTCTTAATTTGGATCAGTTATGATCAAGTTATGATCAAAACAAAATGACATATTCTCTGGCTTAACTGGGCCAGAAAATGCACAGGAAAGAAATGTATTTTTGACATAGTTAAATTTATAATTTAACAAAGTGGTCAACAAAAAAGTTGTAGCCACTGGAAAAATACTTGATTCCAAAAATAAATGTGCATTTTGGTTTATTTTTGAAGAAGTTATGACCAAGAGAAAAAGAGGTAAAATATGGAGAAAAAATGAGTTTGATTTGAAGAGAATGAACATTGATTTCTTTTGAATATTTTATAAATATTTTGACATTATTTCTTTATAATTTATTTCTATGGATTTGAAGTCATTAAAGAGAAGAGGAAGAAGATGAAGAAGTTTGAGAAAAGAAGAAGAAGAAAATGTGAAATGAAAGTGAAGAAGTAGGTGGACATTTATAGAAAAAGAAAGAAGCGGTAATTTTACCAAAATAACCTCTTACCAAATTACCAAACTAACCTTACTTCAACCTAAAGCAATCTACACTTTTTCAAAACTTAACATCATCCTTTCACTTCTTACTTTATGTCTTAGTTGCTTAAAGATTAAGTAAAGAATATCATAATTATGTTGGCTTTGATTTGATGTGATTTGATATTTACTTTTTCTCACTTTTGTTAATTCTTACTTACTTTTACTGATGACTTCTAGAAGTTTTCTAATATTATTTTGCAAAAGTAAACATGTTTAGTGAATTAATTAATACTTACACGATTTTAATATATATTTCTATATAAGAAAATAAAGGTGCGACGACGTTGCGACAACCTTTAATCTACAAAACGTCGTTTTTTCCACAAAATGCTTTACGGTCATATTTTAACATTTTAGTTAAACTATTTATTTATGTAAACCAAATTTATAAATAAATTTGTATAATTCTATTTAAAAATATAACACTCATTAATTAATCAAGATAATTTATTTAACCATTGAAACATACTTTTCTAAAATCAGCATTTTGTCACTTTTGTCGATATAGGCAAATGTTACTATTTTTATGTATGTTTCTACTTCCAAATCCTATCGAATATTATTTAAATCATAAAATCTTTTATATTTTACATTTAAAATCACTCTAAATACAATTATTTTCAAGTGGTCAAATTCTGGGTCGTTACATTCTCCCCTACTTAAAAGAATTTCGTCTTCGAAATTACCCAAACCAAAATTTACCTAAAACATTTATCTTTAAATTTAATTCCATTGAATATACATAGATCATCCATATGAAATATCTTATTCGATCTCCTATTCGAATACACAACTTCATTTCCGAACTAGTATCAATCCCCGGATCCTCTAATGCAGACTTTAATCAGGCACTTTTCTTAGAAACCTTTTGCTTTCCTTGCATAGTGCTCAACTATGATACAAAACTAAAGAACCTAACCAACATCCTCATCGATGTCCGTCATCAAGAAATAGAGTGATAAATCATTTTTCGGATCGGTGTAAACACCTCAAAGTTCCGAACTCGAATCTTAGATCAAAATTTGTGTGATGAATTGATTTACATATAACATATGTATTTATTAACCCGCAAAAACTTTCATAAACTTTTATCTTAAGTTCAAACACTTTTTAAAGATGCTTCTTTATATAATCCCTTTAATTATTTATTTTCAAATATTTTTATTAAAGAAAAATATTCTAAAGAAACGATTTTTCACTCAAAAGATAATTTATCTTTAAAAGAATCTTCCCACATCTTTTAACTCGGTATATTTTCTTTAACACTATCGCTATTTATAAATCATTCGTAAAACTATTACTTAAGTTTATTACATCTTATAACTTATGCAAATCAGTTATAATTTAAAGACTTAAGTCCAAATCCTTAATTAATTCTGGAATTCATTAATAAAACATTTTCTAGGTTATAATTTTCTTTTTGTTTATAATCACATTTATAAATTATACTTATCCAATTTCATTTACTCAGAATATTTCACAATCTTTTAGCTTTCATAAATTCCTTAGCTCCGAGTTAGGTATGATTCGAAAATTTCGACTATCCAAAATCGTCGGAAATCTCGCTTTATCTTATCAATCTGCGATCCCAATTTATCTTTAATTTTAAACACTTTTATAAAGATTAATAATACATTATTTCTTTAACTTAAGCAAATTATATAGATCGAGTAACTCTGAAACAATCCAAGGAACTGGGAACTACCAATAGTATCATATATCCTCTTAACAAGAAGAATAATACTTAAGAGAAGTGCTTACCATCCGAACACATCACTTGCCCGTTTTTAGTTTATTTTCGAGCCAATCGAATTAGTTATCATAAAATACCTCTTTTTAAATTTGAAATAATAACATTTTCAAAATCCTGTAGAGATTACTCTATAAAACCTATTTTTATAAATTCATTTTATCTTATTAATTAACTTCATTTAAATTACCACAATTGTTTTAATCGAACTTAAATTATCATTCCTTTTATGTATAACTTTTACAAAATCATTTTCTATTATTTAAATACATTTTCATCTTATATGTTTATTCCTTAAACAAATCTTATTATTTTGGAATAAGTATTAAAGATCTTAATTACCTTTTCAGATTTCTTACTTATCGGTTATCTTTATGAAACACCATATAGTCAAATTGTGAAATTCTAATCACAAGATGTTCATATTTAAATTTCACTAATCTTGATTTCTAACAATACAATTTTTCAGAATATATACTTTATATTCAAAATACAATCCTAGGTAAAATTATTTCATTTATTAATTTTTTCGAAATCAGTGTGTCGATTCGCCTTGTTCAAGTGTTTAGGAACCCTCATCGATAACGGTGATTAGGCACATTGGTCAAAATCCATAAATCACTCAATAGATAAATCAACACAAATCATTTTTATCAGTCACTAACAAATACGCGCTCATATATAATACACTCAAACTCATTCAAGGGTGTTACTAACCCTATCCCTAATGAGTTACTCATCCTAAGATATTGCTAACCTATCTATGATGAGTCTTTAGCCAACCAAAGCGAAGGTACTCGCTCAACCTTCAGCTCTGATACCAAATGTAGTGATCCATTTTTTTGTACCCTTTGAATCAGATAAACCACACATATCCAACTCAAATTGCATGAATAAGCGGATCATTAAGGGTAGAAAGATAATAAAAACAGAACAGAATCTCACACGAATGAAATAACATATAATATTAAACAATTATCTTTACAGCGAAAAAAATTTAAATAAAATATCAAAGTCTAACCTAGATTCAGCCTGGACAGTTATAACACATGCCCTTACAAATGCTGACAAACATCAAACAAAACTAACAAACCACAGCGGATAATAGAATACGTCCATACGATGATGAAGATCTCCAGCTCTCCTCTGGAAACTCCAACCGTCTTCAACTCAACCTGAAACTACTCGAATCTAACCCAAGTATTAAAAATACCCTGATCAAGCTTGATAAACCAGTCTGAGATACTAGAAATTTAAAATGACTATGTTATCAAAACCTTTGAAAAGAAGGGTATCTCATAAGACCACGCCCACACATAAACACAGACGGATTTTTACCTTATGATAAACAAAACACTTTTATATATCAAATCGTTTGATATTATTTCTAATGACATTCTTTTGAAAACACTTTTCAAATAAACTTATTCAAATAAGGTATCAATACCTGGACTAAGTCTAATGTAATATTTGGGCTAAGTCTAAGGTAATATCCCGGACTAGGTCAACGGAATATCCCAACGGAATATATGATAAAAAAAGGAGTAGTTGAAATGTTTGCAAGTCATTACAGCTATTTTGGAAATACAATCAAAACCGTAAACCTCATATTGGGGTTGGATTTCCAACATGATAGGAAACTAGTGGAAAGATCAATCTGTATCCTCGGCTTACGTCCATGACTCAGACGCCGTTATACAACAACGCAAATGGCTAAAAGTGGATGCAATATGCGAATAACATCCAAGGACTCGGACTTTGCGCATCCCTTCCATGAGTCCCAGACGTATCTGGTACCTAGGGCTTAGAACATCTGATAACCCAAATCACCACTATCCGAAATGCGAGCATACATCTGACTACATAGAATCCCATCATAACCGGGGTGTGAGGCTCACAAGGCTACGCTCAATTTCTTCAAAGCCACACTTTTCAAATAATACCACACTTTGATCATAACGAGTTCTACTTTGAATGCCACACTGCCATTCCTTTGATCACTATTTTCCTTCCACAAAAATACAACCCTTGAGCTCGTATGTCTCAAAGAGGGTGTTAAGCTAAGAGAAGTTGCCTTCTCCGCCACCACTGATGTACATCTGTAAAAGACAAAAGTTGTGTCTTAGAAATGCAATTTCGACATTCGTCCACACAGGTTCATTTAGGACTGAACGAAACCGAAGGCACTTTCCTCGGCCATTACTAGGCGAGAAGCCCTTGCAATCCGAAAAATCTCCATCACGAGGAGACCACTGCTATAAAAAACTCTATAATGGGAGCTACCCAAAGCATGTTCAACAAGTAGTCGTCATGCTATAAAGATCCATGGTCTTCAATAATCGTCAACTTCACCATGTCTTTACTTTCGAATGTATACATTGGTTCGAAGTGGATTTCGGATAGGAATCATCCAAATCCGAATCTGGTTCCTTTGAAGCCAATCATCGCTTTAAAAAGATGTTAAGTTCATATGTGGATATCAATCATCAATCAATTACTTCATCTTTTCAACCAAATATCTTTCTTAGATATAATCTTTTCAAGTTATTCCATTTTCTTTTCAAATGTACATGGAATCATTAAGCCTCATTTATTAGATCATTTGGTTTATTTAAACCTTTCTTAAATCTTGAAATAATTCCAAATCATTTTCTCTTTTACTTAGGAAAACTTTTTCAAATCATTCATTAAATCTTAATCAAAGATTTCTTATATTCAAGTTAAAAATTTTAAAATTAGGGAAAATATTTTCAAATCATTCATTAAATCTTAATCAAATATTTCTTTCTTAACTTCAAATCAAATTCTTGCAAATCGAATATTTTCTTAATAGAACACTACTGCCACCTTAGATATGGTAAATTTCACCTCCAGGGACTAATGACAAGTTTTCACCTCCAGGGACAAATGGCAAGTAATCCTACATCATGAATATCTTTGTCTTTTAACTTGGAAAAACTTAAATATGATCTTTTAGAGCATCCGGGCTTTCCTTTCGATCTGTTCCACCCCTCGTCTAAGAAGAGAAAACATAAGCCTGGTAAGTTCAGGGAACTGGTTGCTCCATCCCTAACCTTAGTTAAACACCTTGTTTACCTTCTCAGATCTCACAGGAGGGACAAATGTACTAGTCGTTTCCGCATACTCAGTTTGTTATTATATTCAACATTCTTTACTTTTTGTTTAAGTTTTATAAACAATTCCTTTTAACCACTTATTCAAACCCTTATTAAAACTTCCAAATAATATTTAAATAACTTAATTATTATTTTAAAATAATTCATAAAATATATAGGAAAGAATTTTTAAGTTTAAAACTGCATTTCAAAAGTTATTTCAAACTGCTGCGAAAAGTGTTGCAAATAGCGTTCTAAAAGCTATATTCTTCAAAACGACTTTTATATCATTTATAAATCCATATTTTCAACTTAAATCTATTTTAAACTATTTTAATATATTTATCAAATTTATTTCATATTTTTAAACATTTAAAATATCAATTTTAAACTTTGGTCGCTTTACTGCAAAAGCGCGATTTTTCTGGAAAATTATTTTCGACAAATTTAAAATATACAAGATAAAATCTTGATTTTATTTATTTATTTCTTCATACATATTTAAATGTTTATAAAACATTTCTAATTCATTTTAAAACTATTTCCAAAAGGTTTAAGCATTCCATATAAACCATTTCATTTTCGAAAGGAAAGTAATTTCCTTTTTGCTTATCGATGTGTATCAACGTGACTTGGTAAAACAATTTTAACAAACATAACAAACAATCAATACTTCATGATCAAAGAATATATAAGCATCCATAGCAATCATGAAACAACATCAAACATGTGTGTATATATATATATATATATATATATATATATGTATGTATATAGATGCTAAATAGAGTTTCTCACCATAAACCAAAGCGATTAACTTCCTACCAACATTCCAATCAACCAACACTTCATTAATTAATTTCTACTTCATTAAACACTAGCAAACAACACCTTCTCCATTCCAATAGCTTGGTCGAGGCTTGAGATGGAGGTTGGCGGAAAATATAGAGAAGAAGCGGTAGAGCTTTGAACTTGAATTTCCAAGATTTAGATCTGAAAAATAGATCATCTTCTATCTTATTTTGACTCTCTTACTCACAAAATTTGAAAAACTTTTTAACTGAAAAGTTGTTGAAAATTCTTTTCTATTGAATTTGAAAAAAAGAATCATTTGAAACCAAGTAGTTTTGAGGGAGATATTGCAGAATGAAGAAGAGGTACTGTTGGGTTGACAAAAATGAAGTCCAAAAATGCACTTCAAAGAATTAAATTTCAGGTATAGCAAACTTCAAAACAGGAAAAATGATCAACATAAAAGTTGTACCAACTTTAATTTTGTATGGTTTGAAGAAATTAATTTCTTAATTTGGATCAGTTATGATCAAAACAAAATGGCATATTCTCTGGCTTAAAAACTGGGCCAGAAAATGCACTGGAAAGAAATGTAATTTTGACATAGTTATATTTATAACTTAACAAAGTGGTCAATATAAAGTTGTAGCAATTGGAAAAATATACGATTATAAGAAAAATATATTACATTTTGGTTCAGTTTTGAAGAAGTTATGACCAAGAGAAGAAGAGGTAAAATATGGAGAAAAAATGAGTTTGATTTGAAGAGAATGAAGATTGATTTCTTTTGAATATTTTGTAAATATTTTGGCATTATTTATTTATAATTTTTTCTATGGCTTGGAAGCCACTAAAGAGAAGAGGAAGAAGATGAAGAAGCTTAAGAAAAGAAGAATAAAAAAATGTGAATGAAGGTGAAGAAGTAGGTGGATATTTATAGAAAAAGAAAGAAGTGGTAATTTTACCAAAATAACCTCTTACCAAATTACCAAACTAACCTTACTTCAAGCTAAAGAAATCTACACTTTTTAAAAACTTAACATCTTCCTTTCACTTCTTATTTTATGTCTTATTAAGTTAAAGATTAAGTAAAGAATACCATAATTATGTTGGCTTTGATTTGATGTGATTTGATGTTTATTTTTTCTCACTTTTGTTAATTCTTACTTACTTTTACTAATGACTTCTAGAAGTTTTCTAATATTATTTAGTAAAAGTAAAAATGTTTAGTAAATTAATTAATACTTACACTATTTGAATATATGTTTCTATATAAGAAAATAAAGGTGCGACGGCGTTGCGACAACTTTTAATCGACAAAACGTCATTTTTTCGACAAAATATTTTACGGTCATATTTTGATATTTTAGTTAAACTATTTATTTATGTAGACCAAATTTAAAAATAAATTTGTATAATGTTATTTAAAAATATAAACACTCATAAATTAATCAAGATAATTTATTTAACCATTGAAACATACTTTTCTGAAATCGGCATTTTGTCACTTTTGTCGATATAGGCAAATGTTACTATTTTTATGTATGTTTCTACTTTTAAATCCTATTGAATATTATTTAAATCATAAAACCTTTATATGTTATATTTAAACTCACTCTAAATACTATATTTTCAAGTGGTCAAATTCTGGGTCGTTACAACATGTCTACTGCCTTCTCTAATCAGTACAGATGTCCCACTTCATTTTTTTCAAATAATAATAATAATAAAAGCAGAATCATGTTTTTATTTTCGCAAGTTTCAATTCTAATTCACTTTTCCTTTTCGAAGTTGAAATAGAAAAATGGCGACAAACCACTCGTAATAAAAAAATCCGCATCCTTCCAGCTTTATCTTGTCCCCTTCAATCGACTCCTACACGTTCGAAATCAAGGAAGAGAGAGAGAGGAAGAATCTAAGTCGAGTTCAACTTCGACAAGGAAGGGGAGGTCGGAAATCGTAGCGCGGCATGGTCGTTGTTGTGAGTGCATGACTCATGCTGCTCGTGCAGAGCATCATTGGACGCGAGGCTTTGGACTAGGAGGTTGGTTTGGTCAGGGTTGCATGCGCGAGGGATGGATCGTGATGGCAAACCGAAGGTGGGCTTGGCATGAATGCATGACTAGTCGGAGGAAAGGATGCCTCAGCGATAAATTGCTGATCTGCGATGGCGTATGGTCGTCGTCATCGCCAGGGTTTTGCAGTGAGGTATTCTCGTTTTCATTTCATTCTATTATATTTTATTTTCAATTAAACCTGATTTATTATATGTAAATCTAGGTAGAGTTTTTATAAGTATATATATGCAATAAATGGAAAACTTTTAAAATGGAAGGATTATTAAATGGAGATAAATTTTGGGAAATAGGAATTTATAGAAAGGTTTGACTTTTAAAATCCATATGGATTATTTTTATAAATAGGCCGATATAATTCTAAATGAGGAATAAAATATATATATATATATATATATATTCATTTTAAATCTACTAGTTTATATAAAAAAGGGTAATATAGTGATTAACTTTTTAATAAACTTAGTTAATTATTTTTGTTGCCAAAAATATTTTTATTAAAATGGAATTAGTTTAAAATTGAATCATTAGTTTACAACTAAATCACTAGTTATTTAAATTAATAGTTAATTAAATTTATTAAATGTCAATTTATTTGTTCAATTATTTCGAATATCAATAAATTGTATAATGTTATACAAGGTCTTAAATCATGAATAAATCAGGCCGGAATGAAAATGGGTTGCAAATAAAATAAAGGTTAGTTAATCTCACTCATTTGGATTACCGTTTAAATTTAAATAGTTAAATATAAATTATTGGTTGGACAATTGAATTAACTGGATGTGATATTATATATATATATATATATATATATATATATATATATATATATATTGGAGTGAATGATTTTCCGTATTATATAGCTAATGAGACCCTATGCGCCTCGCATAATAGCAGATGACCCTTTATACAGCAATATCCCCCTCGAAATGGGATTGGTATTATTATATTGTGCTAGCATCTATGGATGCAGGGAAACAGGTAGGAGGGATCCAACTGGATTCCTCAAATTTTCAAAATTTATTTTCATAATCTGTGACATGACTAATTGATTATCTGTTATTGATTTTATCGAGATTTGGAATATTGAATGACATGGGTTGACGAAATATATATTTTGGGTATATTGAGATATCAAATAATTATAGTGAATTCAAATAAATTAAAGGAATGAATTTGGGAAAAGAATAAAGATTTGATTTAAATCCTATATAACAAATTCAAGGATGGGAAAAACAAGGATTTTTAATAAATAGAAAGAAGGATTTTAATTAAAATAAGGACTTAAGCAATATTGTTTTGTAAGTATGAAGAAATATATTTTTAAAATTTAAGATTTGAACGAGTTTGGGAAAATAAAAGGATAATTTTGAAATAAAGTATGAAATTGGTATTTCTGATTTAAATAAGAATTTAATTCATAAATAAAGTTGTGAATATAGGATAAATGGATTTTGAAATAAATTTGGATAAGTAAAGGAATTTATTTTAAAATGGAGTTGGTTTTGGAAATTAATTTGAAAACTGATTAAGTGTTGAAAACTATGAATAAAGGAGAACGAGTTTGTGAAATTTATAAACAGGGTTTATAAATAAAGTGAAATATTTATCGATAATTTGGAAGTACAAATTCAGGATGGGAATTTATAAGGAAAGGGAATTTGTTTAAAAATAAATAGTGATTTATTTTTAAAGGTGTGGAAAGAAAGTGTATTTCCCTGAGAAGCCGATTATATTTTCAAAGAAAGATTTCCAAGTATAAGTTAGAGGTTTTAAAGTGGTTTTAAAGAATGTTTTAGAGTGAAATTATTATTTAGTGGTTTTAATTTTTTTTAAAGTAAATATTTATTAAGTTAATTATATAATTAAATTATTTTAAAGGTTTAACTTGTATTATGATTTAAAGATAACTATTTAATATCTATACCTTATAGAATAACTTTTATTTTTAAATTAGTTTTGGCTTAAATTTTACATGAGAAATTATTACAAAATTTCATATTTTAAATAAAGTGTTTCAAGTAGTTTTATTTTAAGTGTTTTAAAATATATATTTTTGGATAAAGTAATTTAAATTATTTATAAATCTAAAGTATTAAGACTTGGTAATTTCCAGTGGAAATAAAAAAATTGGGTGGAAATTTATTCCGCGAGAGAAAAGTGACTTGAAACTATTTTCAAAGGGTTGAAGTGTAGGAAAATATCATGCGAAGATATTTTGAAATAAATAACTTGGAAATTATTAAGTCTTGATGTTTGTTTGTGGATGTTATATGATAGTTAAATAACGGACTATCGATATTGGCCATGCGTTGATCGTTTCGAAGATACCGAGATCGGGATTAATTTCCTAAAAAACACTTCGATCCGGTTTGAACGTTTTTGTGATGAAGACAAGAGCCTGGAGTCGAAGATGGAGCAGTGAAGTGTAAGGGCTAATCGCTACTAATCCTTAGGGTGATTCCAAAATGGATGTAGTAGGAATAGAGCCTTCGGTTCCATTCGTACCCGGAAGGACTTGTATGGACGAATGCTATCGGAACATCGTCAGGAGGACGATGAGCATTCTAAGTGTATGTGCGCTAAAAAGGTAACGCATAGCCTCGAACCTCATCGACAGGGAATGACTGAAATAGGGGAGATGCAGCAAGGCTAAGTGGCTAGCAACCAATTAGGGTAAAGTCATCCCTGTCTAGATGTCCTCTTTTATTCGGCTGTGTGGCGGTTGCTGATCCCAACCGCAGGGTGATATTATTCGTACTATCTAGTAAGGGGTAGCTTCGGTCTTGTATTGCAGGGGATCAGGATGGATCCTCGGTACTCCGATTTAGACCAGGTACTGTGACGGGCAGTATCCCAGTAGCCCTGCCATTGATGGAAACCCAACCTCCAATAAGTGCCTTCGGACTTGTTTGTATACCTATTATGCTGGAATTTAATGAATGTAACAATTTCGGCTATTTGAATAAGTAATTGTATTTAGACATTATTATAATATCAGAGGATTTTCTGAGAAATTATTTTGGTTATCATAAGGTAAAAACCCGGCATGTTTATTTGTGGCATGGTCTTCCGAGATACCCTTGATTTCAAAGGATTTTGGAAACTTTAATAATTCAATCGAGTGTGTTTTCTCACGCTGGTTTTCCAGACTGACTCGGGTGTTATTTCACTGTAATGCTCAGGTCAAACCGAGTATCATAGATACAGGAAAGGATGTTGTGGAGCTTAGGAGACAAGCTGGATGGCGAGACATATCACATGTGTTTGATGTATTATCCGTTGTGTATAGTTTGATGCGTATAATCAGTTTCTGAGGGGACAAGTTGATATAACTGTCCAGTATTTTGCTATTGATGATGTTGTACTTTGATGATGTAATGTATAAAACAGATATAGTTCTTTTGTAAAAGATCGGTCATTTATATATTATATATTGTTCCGCTGCAATTGTGAGATTCTGAACTTGCTTTCTATTTCTACTTCTACCTCTTTCTTCTTTAACCCTTACGGTCTGGTTTTTCGGCACTCGATTGTTCGGCATTTGATACGGTGGACGTATTGATGTCGATTTTCGGGTGTTGAAAAATCGGGTTGTTACAGTTGGTAACAAAGCTGAAGGTTAAGCGAGAATCTTGGCTCTGGTGGGGATTACTCAATGGAAATAGGGTCCGTGGTACTCTGAATGAGTTTGAGTGTATTAATAGATATGCGTGCGTATTTGTTAGTGACTATAAAAAAAATTATATTGTGTTGATTGGTTTATTGAGTGGCTTATGGATTCTGGACAATATGAGTAATTAATGTTATTGATAGGGATCTCTAAACACTTGAAAAGAACAATTCGACATAGTATTGTTTTAAATGGGGTAAATGAAATAATTTTGCCCAAAATTATTTTCATATATGAAAGAAATAATTTTCAAAAGTTATTATATATATATATATATATATATATATATATGGTTTCTTGGTTGCTAGGAGAAGATAATATTTAATTATTATCATTGTTGTGTGGGAATTGAATAAGAAATTGAAATCATAACTAAAGTTAAGAAATAAATTCATATACAAAACGGAATTTGTAAATGTGAAGTATAAATGGGATTTATAACTTGAACTTCCACAGAAATATTTGAATAAAAATTAGAAAGTTTTGAAGTTTGAAAATTTGGGAAATTTAATTTCCTTTGATTTGAAACGATTTTCAAAGGATTTTGGAGAAAGAATAGTGTTATTATTCTAAAATATTATTGAATTGGATTTGAAATCTGGTAATATTTGGAATTAGAAATATTTGGAAATATTTCAAAATAGATAAAAGCATTGATCTCTTTTCGGTCGTTGGAAAATAACTTCTTGATGACTACAGTATCATCAATGTTTATTTTCAAGTTTCGAAGAGAGGAATTATTGCCTGAATATTTTAAATTAGGGTTTTTTGCAAAACTGGGTTTGGTTTTGAAATTCAAAGAAATGATTTGGGTTGGTAAAACTATTTTGATTATGTAATTCAAAAGGGTTTTGGATATAGTTGATTTCAAAGGTGATTTTGAAATGTTGAGGAATTGCTTAAATCTGAAAGATTTATTAAATGTTTGTGGAAATAATAAATGGGTTTGAAAAACTTACAAAAAATTTAAATTTGTTTAGAATAAAATTCAACTTAAGAAGAGTTAAATTAAAATGAGTATGAAAAGGAAATAAGTTGGAAAAAACTTATGGAAGTTTAAAAATTTAAATGGAAATGAAATTTAGCTAAATCAAGTTAGATAAAAAGTGAATTTTAAGGAAAGGGTCTAAGTTGATTAAATGAAATGGTCATTGTAATAAAATTTATTAAGTTGGAAATAAATTTGTGAATGAACAAATTAATTTAAATTTGTAAATAGACAAAAGTGGAATTAAAATTGGAGACTGGAATCAATTTAAATTGTGTTAAGTAAATTGAAATTGTAGAATTTGTTCGAGGGAACTAAAAGAAGTCAAAGATGGAAAATATACTTTTTATTGAGATTTGAAATTAAATTTGAAAATGAAGTGATAAATTAAATTGGTAAGTTAAACAGATTTGAAATTGAATTTGATTGAAAATGAATTAGTGGATGAAACTAATTACAATAACCAAGAAATAAATATAGATTGAGATGTGGTTAATAGCATTCAATAGTGGAAAATTGGAAGGTAAATTGAATTCAAAATGGAATTAAAAATTTAAGTTAAATGAAAATAAATATAATTAATGTATAAAATATTTACAGTGAACTTAAGAAAAGTAAAGGGTGAAACTCTTATGTAAGGTATTGGGAAAATATTCTTAGTTAATATGTGAATGAAGGTTTAATAAGGGTGTGTGAAATGGTGATTGTGAATAAGTGAATAAAAATTAAAATAAATGCGAATAAAAAGAAAATTGATATAGTTAATAATCTATTGAAATAAATATGTAGGATGTACGTATATTATCTTATTCGCATAGCGATTTGATTCAGATTCGAGCACAGAATTTCTAGATAATTATACCGATCCAAGTTGGGATTTTTCACTCGATTTTCGACGGCGAACCCTGGATATGGATTTTTGATTGATTCTGGAAATTCTCTATCATAGTTATGGCTATACAAGGAGAATGACGGTTTCTGATCAATAAACCAGATCTGAGTCCGCCCTAGGGAGTCGGGTGGACGATACTAGTTCGGAAGTGAATTTGTGTGATCGAGTGAGCTATCGGATTGGATAATGCGTACGAATGATATGTGTACATCGTACGGACTTGGACGAAATAGATATTGAAAATGTTGTAAAGAAATGTATAAAATGATTTTGAATTATGTAATTGGATGTTATTGCTCAGTAGGATATACATGTGTTTTAAAATCAAAAGGAATTGGTATTTTGGTTTCAAAAGATAAATATGAATTGTCGACTAAAAGGTATGTATTTTAAATTGTCATTTGAGATTTAATGATTTTCTGGTCAAGCCACTTGGCATTTTGTTTTCATTTGAAATCTGGGGGATCGTAGAGGCATTTTGTAGTAATACCGAGCTAGCCACGCAAAGGAGACGCTAGTGAAATTTTTCAAAAATTTGGGATGTTAGAAAATTTTGAGAAAATTTGATAATTTAGAGTTTGGTTTTAAATTTAAATTTGAATTGTTGAGTAAGTGATATTAGTGGAACCTATAAATAAGTTTGGGAAGTTAATAAGAGGGATAGTGTCTCTTTAATAAAAAGATTGTTTAGAGAACTTGTTGAAACTGCTTGGTTTTGGGAGGTGTTAAAAACTATTTGGATTGGGGATATAGTTAACGGGTTATGTACCATTCTTCTTAAGAAGTAATTTCGGCGATGAAATTCTTTTAAGGGAGGATGAATGTGACGACCCGGAATTTCTAGATATTTGAAATTGAAATACTTAATTGATTTTAAATATATAAAAGTTAGTTTAACTTCAATTTCAAATATCACTATTTATTTTGCAATTAAATTATTGAATTTAATTTTTGAAATTTGGGTAAAATATATAAATCTTCAATTTTATGCTTATTAAAAATATTTCAAAGGCTTATAAAATTTATATTTATAATACTAGAGATAATAGAAGTTTTAAATTTGAATTTGAAATGTTTTGTTCAATTTTAAAAATATATCGTTTAAATAGATATTTAAAAATAGCCTTCCGGAACATAGTTTGGGATTTCGACGAAACCAATTCCATTGGATCCGTAATAGTGTATTATTATCCGATTTCAATATTCGTAGCATTTGGAGTTGTCGTGTGATCGTAGATAGATAAACGCGCTGAAATCTATATCGAAATTCAATATGGGTCTAAAAGGTCATTTTCTCCATTCAATCGAATTAGGACCCGAAACCTTTTCTATTGCGTTCGGAATAGGGCTATAACCTTATAAACGCCTGGTGGCACCCCTCGATAGGATGTCAAGATTTTAAGCTACAAATGCAAGACGATTTGAATTTGAATTTTATATATATATATATATATATATATATATATATATATATTCACATACAATAGACAAATTAAACACGTTTCCTCCCTTAGAACACATGTCTACTGCCTTCTCTAATCGCATACAGATGTCCCCCTTCATTTTTTTCAAAAAAATAAAAAATAAAAGAAAAATCAAGTTTTTATTTTCGAAAGTTTCAGTTCGAATTCACTTTTCCTCTTCGAACTCGAAATAAAAAAATGGCGAGAGACCGCACGTAATAAAAAATTCGCATCCTTCCAGCTTTATCTCTTCCCCTTCAATCGAATCCCACCCATTTGAAATCAATCAAGAGAGAGAGGAAGGATCGAAGTTGAGTTCGACTTCGACAAGGAAGGGGCGGTCAGAAATCATAGCACGACGTGGTCGCTGTTGTGAGCGTGTGACCCTGCTGCTCGTGCGGAGCATCAGTAGTCGGCAAGGCTTTAGACGAGGAGGTTGGCTTGGTCGAGTGGCATATGCAGGGGATGGATCGTGATTGCAGAATGGAGGTGCGCTCGGCATGAATGCATGACGAGTCGGAGGAAAGGAAGCCTCAGCAATAAATTGCTGATCTGTGATGGCGTATGGTCTTCGTTCGTCGCTAGGGTTTTGCAGTGATGTATTCTGGTTTTCATTTCATTTTATTTTCAATTAAACCTGATTTGTTAAAATATATATGTAAATCTAGGTAAAGTTTTTTTAAGTACATATATATGCAGTAAAAGGAAAGTGTTTAAAACAGAAGGATTATTATATGGAGATAAATTTTGGGAAATAGGAATTTATAGAAAGATTTGACTTTTGAAATCCATATGGATTATTTTTATAATAGACTGATATAGTTTCTAAACGAGGAATAAAATATATAGATACCTATATACATTTTAAGTCTACTGGTTTATATAAAAAAGGGTAATACAGTGATTAACTTGTTTAATAAACTTATTTAATTATTTTTGTCGCTAAAAATATTTTTATTAAGAGGGAATTAGTTTAAAAGTATTAGTTTAGAACTAAATCACTAGTCTATTGAATTATTAGTTAATTAAATTTATTAAATGGCAATTGATTTGTTCAATTATTTCGAATATCAATAAACTGTATAATGTAATATAAGGTCTTAAATCATGAAGAAATCAAGCCGAAATGGAAATGGGTTGCAAATAAACTAAAGGTGAGTTAATGTCATTACCATTTAAATTTAAATAGTTAAATTTAAATTATTGGTTGGATTGTTGAATTGACTAGATTTGATATTATATGTAGTAGTGTGTATATATTGGAGAGATTGATTTCCCGCATTATATAGCAGATGAGACCCTATGCGCCACCCATAATAGCGGATGACCTTTTATACCACGATATCCTCCTCGAAGTGGGATTGGTATTATTATATTGTGTTAACATCTGTGCATGTAGGGAAACATGTTGGAGGGATCCAACAAGATTCCTCAAATTATCGACATTTGTTTTCATAATCTGTGATATAATTGATTGATTTTATCATTATCTGGAATATTGAATGATATGGTTCGATGGATATATATTTTGGGTATATTGAGATATCAAATAATTATAGTGAATTCAATTAAATTAAAGGAATGAATTTGGGAAAAGAATAAAGGTTTGATTTAAATCCTATATAATAAATTCAAGGATGGGAAAAATAGGGATTTTTAATAAATGGGAAAAAGGATTTTAATTAAAATATGGACTTAAGCAATATTTTTTTGTAAGTATGAAGAAATATATTTTTAAAATTTAAGATTTGAATGAGTTTGGGAAAATAAATAGAGAATGTTGAAATAAAGTATGAAATTGGTATTTCCGATTTATATAAGAATTTAAATCATAAATAAAGGTGTGAATATGGGATAAATGGATTTTGCAACAATTTTGGATAAATAAAGGAATTTATTTTAAAATGGAGTTGGTTTTGGAAATCTAATTGAAAATCGATTAAGTGTTGAAAACTGTGAATAAAAGAGAATGAGTTTGTGAAATTTATAAACAGTGTTTATTAATAAAGTTAAATATTTATCAGAGGATAATTTGGAAGTATAAATTCAGGATGAGAATTTATAAGGAAAGGGTAATTTGTTCAAAAATATGTAGTGGTTTATTTTTAAAGGTGTGGAAAGGAAAGTGTATTTCACTGAAAAGCCGAGTATATTTTCAAAGAAAGATTTCCAAGTATAAGTTAGAGTTTTTAAAGTGGTTTTAAAAGAATGTTTTAGAAAGAATTCATTGTTTAGTGGTTTTAAATTTTTTTGAAAGTAAATATTTATTAAGTCAATTATATAAGTAAATTATTTTAAAGGTTTAACTAGTATTATGATTTAAAGATAATTATTTAATACTTATACCTTATAAAATAACTTTTATTTTTAAATTAGTATTGGCTTAAGTTTTACATGAGAAATTATTATAAAATTTCATATTTTGAATAAAGTGTTTTAAGCAGTCTTATTTTAAGTGTTTTAAAGTATATATTTTTGGATAAAGTAATTTAAATTATTTGAAAATC
Source organism: Allium cepa (assembly GCA_030765085.1). Lineage (NCBI taxonomy): Eukaryota > Viridiplantae > Streptophyta > Magnoliopsida > Asparagales > Amaryllidaceae > Allium > Allium cepa. The sequence continues at coordinate 436,905,802 of CM060935.1, read as the reverse complement.
TAAATTATTAAGACTTGATAATTTTCAGTGGAAATAAAACAATAGGGTGGAAATTTATTCCACGAGAGAAAAGTGACTTGAAACTATTTTCAAAGGATTGAAGTGTAGGAAAGTATATTGCGAAGATACTTTGAAATAAATAATTTGAAAATTATTTAGACCTAATGTTGGTTTGTGGATGTTATATGATAGTAAAATAACCGACTATCAATATTGGCCATGCACTGATCGTTTCGAAGAGACCAAGATCGGGAATAATTTCCCGAAAACCACTTCGATCAGGTTTGAATGTTTTCGTGATAAAGACAAGAGCTTAGGGTCAAAGTTGGAGTAGTGAAGTGCAAGGGCTAATCGCTACTGATCCTCAGGGTGATTCCAAAATGGATGTAGTAGGAATAGCGCCTTAAGTTCCGTTCGGACCCGGAACGGACTTGTACGAATGAATGCTATTAGAACATTGTCCAGAGGACGATGAGCATTCTAAGTGTATGTGTGCTAAAAAGGTAACGTATAGCCTCGAACCTCATCAACCGGGAATGGCTAAAACAGGGGATGTGCGGCAAGGCTAAGTGGCTAGCAACCAATTAGGGTAAGGTCATCCCAGTCTAGATGTCCCTTTTATTTGGCTGTGTAGGCGGTTACTGATCACAACCGTGGGGTGTCTTATTCGGACTATCCAGTATGGGGTAGCTTCGGTCTTGTGTTGCAGGGGATCAGGGTGGATCCTCGGTACTCTGATCTAGACCAGGTACTGTGACCGGCGGTACCCCAGTAGCCCTGCCATTGATGGAAACCCAATCTCCAATAAGTGCCTTTGGACTTGTTTGTATACCTGTTATGCTGGAATTTATTGAATGTAACAATTTTGGCTATTTGAATAAGTATTTGTATTTAGACACTATTATAATATCAGACGATTTGATAAGAAATTGTTTTGGTTATCATAAGGTAAAAACCCGGCATGTTTATTTGTGGCATAGTCTTACAAGATACCTTTGATTTGAAAGGATTTTGGAAACTTTAATAATTCAATTTAGTGTGTTTCTCACGCTGGTTTTCCAGACTGACTCGGGTGTTATTTGACTATAATGCTCGGGTTAGACCGAGTATTATAGATACAGGAAAGGATGCTACGGAGCTTAGGAGACGAGCTAGATGGCGAGACGTATCACATTTATTTGATGTATTATCCACTGTTTATGGTTTGATGCATAATCGGTTTCTATAGGGACAATTTAATATAATTGTCGAGTATTTTTCTATTGATGATGGTATACTCTGATGATGTAATGTATAAAACAGATATAGTTCTTTTGTATAAAGATCGATCATTTATCTATTATATATTGTTCCGCTGCGATTGTGAGATTCTGGTGTTGTTTTCTATTTCTTCATCTATCTCTTTCTTCTTTAACCCTTACGGTCTGGTTTTCCAGCACTCGATTGTTCGGCATTTGATACAGTGGACGTACTGATGTCGATTTTCTAGCATTGAAAAATAGGGTCGTTACATGAGTTTACCCAAACCATCAATTTGGTTTTGGAGCAACAAGTAAGCGGGGGAGTGTACTTATATGTGGTGGCTCGAAACCATAACCACTCCAAATCTATATATGTGTTCGATGCGGTGGAAGAGATTCAAGACTGGTTTGAGATAACGGAACCGAAGGCAGAATTCTTTGAACTGCAAAGGCCACTTGTTACTAATCCCGATGGTGATTCCAAAATGGCAATAGTAGAAGTAGTGCCTTTGGTTTGTTCATATCGTGAACAATTTGTATGGATGTTGCATTGCACTATTTTCTCATATGCTCGGGTCAGGCCGAGCATATTTTTCAGATTCAGCTAGACACTTTGGAGCTTTGGGAGACGAGCTGGACCCTCCAAGACATATTCCTCATTTTAACTTTCACTGTTTGTTCTTATCTGTATTTATCAGCAATTATTCCCTTATTTTGTCTTTCACTGTTTATTCTAATCTGTATTTATCAATAATTATAAGGACAGATTGTTAGCTCTAATGATAATATGTACATTAAAGTTTTTTTGTAAAGCCCTATTGTATATTGTATATTACTCATCATGTCATGAGATTATGTTTTGCTTTTTCTTTCATTCACCCAAATTATCTATCCTTCCAGCACTTGAATGTTCTGCATGTGATTACCGTGGATGTATTGGTGTCGATTTTTGAGGATTAAATAGGGGGTCGTTACAGTTGGTATCAGAGCTGGTAGTTAAGGGAGAACCTTGGCCTTGGTATGGGGTAAACCCATTAGGGATAGAGTTGGTAACACTCTAGAATGAGTTTGAGAGTATGTGTGTCTACGTGTGTATGAGTGCATGTATTTGTTATTTGCTATAAAAATGTCTTAGAGAAAAGCTAATGGGTGGATCCTTCCACTATCTTCAAACCGAGACTAAGTGCAGAGCGAAGACCATAGATAGAGAGCATAGAAATCTCTTATTATGTTAATTGATCTGTTGAATGGTTTGCTGATTATGGTCGATACGAGTACCTAAAGTTATTGATAGGAATCTCTAAACATCAGACAATGATAATCGACATAGTATTGTTTTTAAACTTGGTAAATGAAATAGTTATGCTCGTCCAGTTTTGAGCATTTTCCATTCTTCGTTGATTTATCTGCATTTTTTCTTTCCTTTTGAAACTATAGGAACATTGAAAAGAATAGCTTATGAATTAAGTTTTACAGTTTGATTATAAGGCATTTGATGATAATGTTGGGTTAAAATTAGGTTTCAACAAAGGGTATTTATTAAAAGATAGAAAGAATATTTTGAAAAAATATTTGCGAATGATTTTACGGAGAATGATTTTATGGAATGTGGATTTATAAAAATGGGTTCCATAAGTAAAAGTATTTTTGAGGATTCAAGTCTCGTAGTCATGAAAAAGATTTCAAATATTTTATGGAAAAGGTAGTAATAGTTTTACTTACAATTTTTTTAAGTATAAATATTTTTGAGAGGGAATTTTTACGTAAGGTATATTTTCTTTAGATTAGTTCGGGAATGGGTCTCGATTTGTTTATGTTGATTTGAATGGTCTTCTAAGATAATCGAATGTTTGTCCAAGCGAACGTCGAAGTGTGCTTAGTAGATTATTAATTTATCATTGTATAGTCGAAACGAATTCGAATCCGAATGAACATAAAACAAGACGGTAGTTGTTATTTTTGTTAATCTATTTGTGAAAATATCAACGACATTGTTTCAAAAGGAAAATTCTGGAAAAAGAAGTATTTCCATGTTGACTAGTTCAAGTGGCTCGAAATTAACTAAAACATGGAAAAGAGATGTGTTTGGATGATAATCACCTCTCTTAAGTATTATCCTTTTAGTAAGGGGATGTATGATACTGTTTAGTAGTACCTAATTCCTTATTATCATTTTGGGTTATCGAGTTATATGTATATTTTCTGTGGTTAAAATATGTAGTATCTTTTTAGAAATGATTTTGAAATATAGAATGTATTTTTGAATCTTGAAGAAAATAAATTAAAAATAAAAGGGTTTGAACAAGATAGTGGTATATACCCTTGGGACGTAGTGGGGTATTATATAAATTTATGAGCTTAAATTGGGTTTTATAAAAAGGCTTTCATAAATAATTATGGAAAGTAAAATGATTAAGTTTTTGTGTTGGTTGGTTTCCTCCTTTGTTTGATTAAGATGGAATTTCGAAGTCGAAATTCTTTTAAGGGAAAGAATGGAACGACCCTAAATTTTATCATTGTGGTTTGTGAATATTTAATTTATTACAAATATTCAATTAATGGTTCCTAATTATTAAATAAATCTCTTTTAATTTATAGCTAATAATAGAAAATTTAATTTTGAATTCTATTTATAAAAATAAGTAGTTCAATGGAAAACTGAAAATGTGACCAAAATCTGCATTTAAGATTTTCAGCTCTTTATCAAACGATAAGTTATAGAAAGTTTCTTAGCTTTACATATACTTTAAAACAACATTTAAATGTTTAACGAAAACTATTTTTATTTTGAAAATGAAGAATGAAATAAAATAATAATAATAAATTAATAAATATGGAATATAGTAAAGTAAATATAAAGTGATGGTTATGAGGTTGAAGTAACATTTCGTGATTCCTCAAGTGTGAAAATGAACTATGGTACATCGATCACTCTAAAATCCAACATAATTTGACAAGGCTGAAATTTTGGTGGCTTGTGATAAGATGGGAGAGTTGAAAAATGTAAGGGCATTTTGGGATTTTAGCCTTCTTTATTTTATTTATTTTTCTTATATACGCACTTCCCATTCTTATTTTTCATTTCTTCTCTATACCACTTGATATCAAATTTCTTCATCTTCTCTATTTGTATAATTTTTGAAATTTTTTTAGATCTTTCTAGTTTGGAAGTTTAAGTGTAACCCATTATCCAATTCATTTTTATTTTTCTTTTTATGCCTCAATTTTCTTTTTTCGTCTTTTATTTTCTTCTTACTATAACAACGAAAACAAAAGCTACTCCTCTCTCCAAAAATCCATATCCCTCAATTCATATATAAATAGCCAAACTTCCTTCATGAAACCTGTGTGTTTAGTCCCCCAGTATTTCATAAAAATGGTTGCTAGTCATTCATTGAGCCTAGTGGTAACTATTGCCTTAAAACAGTAGTGGTTGAGAAGCGATAAAAATTTGACGATCACGGAATGAAGATTGGATGACATGGGTGGGTTTATATCATCGAATGGATTTTTTTGGTAGTGGCAGTGTTATTTTTTGAAACATGGCGTGCTCATGGTGGTTAAATGAATGAATTTTGTTCATCTTGTGATTTTCGACATCACGGTGCTCAAGAGGGGCTCTGGTTAGTGTCTATAGGAGGCTTGGTGAACACACAACTTTTCAGTTTTGGTAGCGAGAGCTCTAGTGGTTGGAGGAGGTGTGTAATTTTCTATTTTTCCATACCCTTTGAATTGAAAATGAACCACACATGTCTAACTCAAATTGCACGAAAAGATGGATCATTAAGGATAGAAAGAAAATAAAGATAGAACAGACTCACACACAGATGGAATAACATATATTATTTCAACAATAATCTTTACAGCAGAAAATTTGAAAATATCGGAGTCTAACTAGGTTCAGCCTGGACAGTTATAAACTTATGTCCTTACAAATGCTGAAAACAACAAAACAAATGCAATAGATGTAGCAGATAATTGAATACTTCCATACGATGATGAAGATATCTAGCTCTCATCTGGAAACTCCAACCGTCTTCAAATAAACCTAAACTATTCGAATCTGACCTGAGTGTTAAAAATACCCGAATTAGACTTGACAAACCAGCGCGAGATACTCGAAATTTTAATGCATAGATCATGTCGATGTTATCTAAACCTTTGAAGAGAAAGGTATCTCATAAGACCACCCATACGTAAAAACAGACGGGTTTTAACCTTACAACAACCAAAACATTTTTACACCAAAATACACTTGATATTATTTTTAATGGCATTCCTTCGAAAACATCTTTCTAACAAACTTATTCAAAAAAGTTATCAATACCCGGACTAAGTCTAAGGTAATATATCCGGACTAGGTCAACGGAATATACCAAACGGAATATGTGATACAAAAATGGGGTAGTTGAAATGTTGCAAGTCATTACAACTATTTTGAGACTACAATCAACTATAAATCTCGTATTGGGATTAGATTACCAACATGATAGGGAACTAGTGGCCTTTTCTCCGATCCACGCGTTACAGACATAGTTCCTGTGGTGCCTTAATCTCCTTTCTTAAGCTGATCACTTAGAACCGTACTTGCTATGCTACCACTGATAACCGGTAGTTCCTTGCTATTCTCAAGCTAACCACTTTATCAAAATGGGGCAATAAATGCCTTGATGGACATTTAACCCTAAAAGGCCCAACATAGACACCACCATACATACTCACTTATTCCGAATTTGTATCTGTCAGACCACATAGTATCCCATATCGTCTTCCAAGATGTGAGGCTAGTGAGGTTATTATCAATTTCTTCAAAGCCACGCTTTTCATACAAAACCATGCTTTGATCATAACTAGTTCCACTTTGAATGCCACATTGTCATCACATATCATATGACTGATTTCTAGAAAAGTATAACATCCTGAGCTCGTATGTCTCGGGAAAGGGTGTTAATCTAAGAGAAGTTGGCTTCTCCGCCACCAACTTATATACATTTATGGAAACCACTGAAATGTGATTTAGAATACAATGTCAGAAAAACATCCATAAAAGTTCATTCAGTGACTTAACGAAACCGAAGGCACTCTCCTACTACCACTAGTAGCGAGTAGTCCTTGCAATCCAAAAAATCTCCACAATGAGGAGACCACTGCTATAAATAACTCTGTAATGGGAGCGACCCAAAGCATGTCAACAAGCAGTCCTCATGCTATGAAGATCCTTGGTCTTCAATAATCATCATCTTCAACATGTCTTCACTTTCGAATGTACACATTGGTTCAAAGTGGTTTTTGGATGGGGATCACCCAAATCCGAGCCAGGTTCCTTCGAAGCCAATCATCGCTTGAAAAGATGTTAAGTTCATATGTGGATATCAATCATCAATCAATTACTTCATCTTTTATTTAAATCAAATATCTTTCTAGATATACTCTTTTCAGTTTATTCCATTTTCTTTTCAAGAGCATATGCAATGATTAAGCTTCATTTATCAAATCATTTGGTTTATTTTAACCTTTCTTAAATCTTTGAATAATTCCAAATCATTTTCTCTTTTACTTAGGATTTTTTTCCAAATCATTCATTAAATATTAATCAAGGATTTCTTTCTTAAGTTCAAATCATATTCTTGCAATCTGAGGATTTTCATAACAGAGCACTACTGCCTCTTTAGATATGGTAAATTTCACCTCCAGGGCCTAATAGCAAGTAATCCTACGTCATGAAGACCTTCGTCTTCAATGATCATTGTCTTTAATATGTTTTATTTCGAAAATTAGTTGAAGGGGTTCATATAGGAATCACCCAAATCCGATCCCTGTTTTTTGGATAGGAATCACCCAAATCCGATCCTAGTTCCTTTGTACCATTCATCGAATAAAAGTTGTTAAGTGGTTAATTAACATTCAAAGAATTTGTTTCTTTTCTTTTATCTTGGTAAAATTTCAATATTATCTTTTAGAGCATCAGGCATTCCTTTCGATCTATTCCACCCCTCGCCTAAAAAGAGAAAACATAGGCCAGGTAAGTCGAGGGCACAGGTTGCTCCATTCCTAAACTTAGTTAAACACCTTGTTTTATCTTCCCTGATCTCACAGATGGGACAAATGTACTAGTCATTTCCGCATACTCAGTTTATTATTACATTCAATATTCTTTACTTTTTGTTTAACTGTTATAAATAATTCCTCTTAACCATTTATTCAAACTCTTATTAACTTCCAAATCATCTTTAAACTACTTAGTTATTCTTTTAAAATCGTTCACAAAAGATTTAGGAAAGAATTGTTAAGTTTAAAACTACGTTTCATAAGTTATTAAAAAGTGTTGCAAAAGTTATATTCTTCAAAATGACTTTTATATCATTTAGAAATCCATCTTTTCAACTTAAATCTCTTCTAAAGCATTTTAAAATATTTTTATAATTTATTTCGTATTTCTGAAACATTTAAAATATCAATTTTAAACTTTGGTCACTTTACTACAAAAGCGTGATTTTTCTATAAAATTGTTCTAGACATTTTTAAAATATACCATATGAAATCTTGATTTTCTTTCTTTATTTTAAACATATTTAAATGTTTTTAAAACATTTCTAACATATTTTAAAACTATTTTCAAAAGGTTTAAGCATTCTATATGCACCATTTCATTTTCAAAAGGAAAGTTATTTCCTTTGTGCTTATCGATGTGTATTAATATGACTTGGTAAAAAAATTTAACAATCATATCAAACAGTTAATAGTTGATGATCAAAGCATATAAAAGCATCCATAGCAATCATACACATCATCAAACATGTGTGTGTGTGTGTATAGATATAGATATTAAATAGAGTTTCTCACCATAAACCAAAGCGATAAACTTCCTACCAACATTCTAATCAACCGACACTTCACTACCTACTTCCTACTCCATTGAACACTAGAAAAAAGACACTATCTCCCTTCCAGTAGCTTGGCCGAGGCTTGAGATGGAGGTTGGCAAAAAGGATAGCGAAGAAGCGGTAGAGCTTTGAACTTGAATTTCCAAGATTTAGATCCGAAAAATAGATTCTCTTGTAGTTAATTTTAGGACCTTTTAATCTAAAACTTTAGGAAAGTATTTAACTAGATAGCTGTTGAAATTTTTTTTCTCTTGAATTTGAAAAAATTAAATATTTGAATCTAAATAGTTTTGAGGGAGATATGATAGAATGAAGAAGAGGTATCGTCGGATTGACAAAAATGAAGCCAAAAAATGCACTTAAAAGAATTGAGTTTCTGGTATAGCAAACCTCAAAACTGGAAAAAGCGCCCAACATAAAAGTTGAAGCCACTAGAATTTCATATAATTTGAAAAATATAATTTATTAATTTGGATCAACTACGATCAAGTTAGGATTAAAACAAAATGGCTTCACTGTCTTAAAAACTGAGCCAGAGAATGCACTGGAAAGAAGTGGATTTTTGACATTGTTAATTTTATAATAAGACAATGTAAAGGCCCGCAAATCCGTACCCCTTTTGAGCTGGAAAAATTCACAACGATTCAGCCCAAAGAGGAACAAATGTACGAGTCTTTAGGGTTAAAGAAGAAAGAGGTAGAAGAAGAAGAGGAAATATTAAACAGAATCTCACATTACGCAGCGTAACAAATATAATAGATAAATAAATATCTTTACACAGAATCACTATATCAGTTATTACATTACATCACATTACATTATTAGAGTTTATAACGACAAACAGCGGAAAAGAAATATTACATATATATATTATAAGCCTCGCCATCCAACTTGCCTTCAGATCTCCAAAGCAACTTCTTGATAGACTTCGCACCCGAATAATGATAACCTGACTCTAGGCTGCTCGTGTGGAAAATTATGGACACCCAGAGTTTAGAAAGGAAACAATAAACTCCAGGTCAGTCGTAGGACTGGTGTGAGATCTTAAAAACAGTTATTTACACAAAGAAAATAAAAAGAAATCCGCCATGCTTTTTGGAAAATGAAACTACCATAAGGCCTCCCGGCACACACACAATGCAATCGCAGACTTGGAGGAGATTTCTCCTTATGATAGTCAAACATGCTTAATACGAGGAAAATTCTTTGATATTATTACTAGTGCATAGTATGAAAGCATTTCGAAAATATAATATTAATTTTAGCCAGCATAGGTACCATTATACTATGCCTACTATAGCTACCATATTAAATGGCAGGTTCTACAGCTAAAACCATACAAGGCACGTATTATTTCTTTGGATTTCCAACAAATGGTCAGGCTAAGGAACTTCCTATGCCACATGGGTACGCCTCTGGAGGGATGCTCCGAGAACCTAACCGGATCTGTGCCAACACATGGCAGGGTTACCTCTGTAACTAGGTAACTACTACACGAGTATGCCATCCCTTGGTCCTTTGGGACTTTTATCCGAGGATCCTCAACCACAAAGCAACAACCACAAAGTATAATAAATTTGCAGCATCAACATAGGCAAAATATATGGGCTCCATACCATGATACTACCCTTTTCCAGAAGCAAATGACATACCCTCAAGGGGAGCTACCCCCAAATAACCTTGCCGCATCCTTCCTGTTTTGACCATTTTCGGGTTGTGAGGTCACTATTCACTTTTATCACTTTAATATTTTGAAAACAAATTTCGAATCACTATTCACATTTCAATCCTTTTGAAAACAGATTTCAAAGCAATTTCCTTATATGGAATATATTTCTAAATATTTATTCATTTCCACTGGAAATCCGCCGAGTTAAAATAATTCAAATCACTTATCCAAAATGTACTTGAGAATATTTAAAATAAAACCATTTTAAATACTTACTTTAAATATTGGTTATGAAACATTTATATTAATTATCACATATAAGATTTTTAAGTCCCAACTAATTTTTTAAAATAAAATTATTAGATAAGGTATAACTATTTAAATAATCGTTTCCTAAAACAAATATCAATTTTAATCTTTAAAATAATCCCTTCTATAATTAATTAAATAAATTTTTGCTCTAAAGATTTCCAAAATAACTTCAAGAAACTCATTTCTCCAAAATATTCTTTTAAACCCAACCCTATAACTTTTAATTTATATTTTCAAAGCTATTTTTCAAACATACTCGGCTTTTCAAGGAAAATACATTTTCCATTTCAAAATGGTTCATACAAATCAATTTATAAATCCTTCTAGATTTACTTTAAATTTACGTTCCAGATCCATAAATTCCTTTCCACAATTTCAAAAATAAAACAATATTTATTTTTAAAACAAATTTCCCTTTCCTTTATAAACCCCCACTGCGAATTTAAACTTCTAAATATCCATTGAGATACAATTTTCAAATCAATTTCCAAATATTCATTTTTACCACCGAATTAAATTCTAAATTGATCTCCAAATTTATTTTCAAATACCAAATCAATTTCCAAAATTGATTTCTAAATTGATTTCAACACCAAATTTATTATCTTTTGAAACAAATTCCTTCCTTTAAATTTATTCAATTTTCTAACATTAATTTACTATAAATTTTCTACTAAATTTCAAAAATCAAATTTTATTATTTCTGGTATCCTACGATAACAAAAATATATTTGGCTAAATTATAGCCTTCAACAGTTTCAATCGCAAATAGCCACACACAGATTATAAATGATCAACACACAATATTGAAATAAATTCAATTATTTGAGCAATCCAGTTGGATCCCTCCAACCTGTATTCTTGCATCCACAGATGTTAGCACAACAATTAAATACCCATTCCACTTCGCAATGGAATATCGCGGTGTATGGGATTTATAAAATATCATCCGCTATTATGTGGCGCAATAGGGTCTCATCCGCTATATAATGCGGGAAATCAACAACTCCAAATACATATATAATACCAATTCCACTTCGAGGTGGAATATCATAGTATATGGGTTTAATATAATAACCTCCGCTATTATCCGGCGCATAGGGTCTAAACTAATATAACTGATAATAAATTAATCACCTAAGCACACAATCAACGATTAAATCTAACTATCACAATTCAACAATCAATCAATAACTGAAATTTTCCATTATTACTTTTGATTGAGAAGATCTCACCTTTTATTATGCATGCAATCCATTTCCATTCCGACTTGTTTCCTTCATGGTTTTGACCTTGTATAAACAATTCACGATTTATTAATATTTGAATATATCGAATAATTAATTACCCTTTAATTAACCAATAATTTAATTTAACTAATAATTTTCCTTTTAAAAGTCTTTTAGTAACTAAAATAAATTAAACAAGTTAATTGAACAAGTTAACTCCATTATTTTAAAATTAAACTAGTAAGTACATATATACATTTATTTTATCAAAACTACATATATATTTTAAAAATAACCTATACAGATTAAAAATACACACACACACACATTTATATGAATCCCTATATTTATCAAATCTATAATAATTTCAGTTTTAAATATGTGTATTTATATTTATCTTCATATTTTTCCTATAATAATTTTCCCTACAAATATCAAGGCAGTAAATAAATCTGATTCTTAACATCCTTGTTTTCCCTTTTTTTCCTTCTTTTAAAAAAATAAAACCTTACAGTTAAATTTTCTGCTTCCTAACCTATATATACATACACCTATATATTGAATCCAAAACTAAAAACATGTCCAAACCTTACTGTAACCTTCGTTTATTTTAAATTTCCAAAACTAAAATTTAATTAGGAAAAAATAATCTAGGTCAAAAGAATACTAGAGAAATCACTTCAGCCTACACCATTGTAGCACGAATTCGTAGAACCCTCCATGCCTTAGCCTCGCGAACAACCCCCCAATAAGGTCGTGCCTTGAACGACCACCCATGCTCGCGCCGAAGTCCACCCAGTCACCTGAAATCGATGCAAACTCCCAAACTCGAGACCTAGACATGATTTGCAACCCGCGGCCCACAAACTCACAACATCACCAAATCGTCGAACCACCAGCCTCCACGAATTGCCTTCAACCCCTCATCTTCGCCCCCTCCCCGGATCGGCCGCGCTCGAGTACAACATCGTTGCCTGCACCCTCGCGATTTGGCTACGCTATGTGCTTCGCCCATTCTCGTTCTCGAAATCAAGGCGCCTCGCCCAGGCGACTGGCTTGTGAAGTTGATTTCATGAATTTTTTTTTGTAGCTTTGAGTTTGATTTCGATATATGAAAAAGAAGGAAGCGTATCTGAGCGTTAAAACTGTCAATGCGCCTCAATTCAGAAGGATAGGGCGGCATATAGCGCAGGCTAGGGTGTATAGGGTTTGACTTTATAATTATATAATATTATTTAATTTTCATAATATCTCGCTATGCATAACTCAAACTCCTGTATCTCTAATGAGGCATGCCGCTTGGCGTTTCTAATGTTATACGCCTATTCCGAACAAGATGGAAAAGGTTTCGAGTCTAAATTCGATCGTATGGAGAAGATAGCTTTTTGGACCATTTATTTAATTGAATTTCGATAAAATTTTCAGCGCGTTTGCTTATCGTACGGTCACACGACAACTCCAATTGCTGCAAAAATTGAAATCCGATAATATACAATATTACGGATCCAATGGAACCGGTCTCGTCGAGTTTCGAGATTGTTCCTCGAAAGACTATTTTTAAATATCGATTTAAACAATATATTTTCAAACTGATTAAGTCGCTTTCAAATTCAATTCTGAAGCTTCCACTATCTTCAGTATTATCAATATAGATTTTCTAAGCCTTTGAAATATTTTTAAACAGCTTAAAACTGAAGATTCAATTTTTTTTACCCAAGCTTTAATAATTAAATTAAATAATTTTAATTGTAAAATTCGTATTTATATTCGAAATTAAAGTTAAACCATCATTCGAATACCTACAATCAATTAAATATTTTGATTCAAATATTCAAAATTCTGGGTCCTCACATCCTTCCCCCCTTAAAAGAAATTCGTCCCGAAATTACTATTTAAGAAGAATGATCCTTAACCCATTTATTATTGTTTTTCCCAATCCAAATAGTTTTATCATCTTACCAAAACAAATCTTTTTATTTAAGACCCATCATTTATTCAACTAGCTTTCCAACTTCAATTATAAGTTCCAAACAACATTGTTTTCTTAATAATTCAAATTTAAATTCAAATTCAAATTTTAGACTTACAAAATTTTCTCAAAATTTTTCTAACACCCTAAATTTCCGAAAAATTTCGCCAGCGTCTCCTTTGCACGGCTAGCTCGGTATGACTACAAAATGGCACCACATGCCCTCAGATTTCAAAAGAAGACAAAAAGCCAAGTGGCTGGACAAGAAAATCACCAAATTTCATACTGAAATTTAAATACATACTTTTTTGTCGAGCAATTCAAATTATCTTAAGAATCAAAATCCAATTTATCCTTTGTCTTTAACATACCTGTATAAGATATCCATAATGTCTAATTTCAACATTCAAAAATCATTTTTGCACATTTCTTTACAAAAATTTCAATATATACTTCTTATACCATTTTTTTACTTTACTATTGAAGTTATATATCCAATTTCATTCAATTTTACTCTTTAAATTTCATTTTTGTTCAATTTACGATTTCAACTTATTTTGGATTCAATTTAACTTTCGAATATTGAATTTATCAATTATCTTTCATTCACAACTAATTCATATCACTATTTTAAATTAGTTTTATTTACTATACAAATTCCAATTCATTTTATCTCGAACCATTCTTTATATTTCTATCTTTATTATCTTTAGTTCACTTCGTACTAATTTTACAACTTCATTTTATTTCACACAATCCAAATTAGTTTTCAATATTCAGTTTTAATTCCAGTTTTATTCCTTCGTTCAATCCCAAAAATTTATTTTCAATTCACCATTTTGGTTTATAACCACTTATATCTAAACTGGATTTCAAATTCCATATGAATTTAATTTACCTTTCGTTTATAGTTATTGAATTCGATTAATTTTAAATCATATTCAATTTCGTCATTCCTTGAATTAATTTTATTTACTAATTTTATTTCAATATTTCACTTTGTTTAATACAAACCAAATTCAATTCCAATTCCGGTTCTATTTACTTACAAATTCGAAATGAATTTCAACATTAAATTCACTTTCATGTACTTGCAATTGCAAATTTATTCATTCATTCAAAATTTATTTTCCATCTTAACAATTTTATTCCAATCATTTTAGTCTATTAGACTTCTAAAATTCACCTTTATTCAAATTAACTCAAGTCAATTTCAGTTTAATCTGTATTTTCTAAGTTTTCAAACTTATTATTCCATAACTATTTTTAAAAAAATTCCAGAGTCTTTTCACCTTTTCCAAAACCATTACTGAAAACAATTCAAATTATCCTTTGGATTTCAAAAACCCAACCCAAATTTTCCAAACAATTTGGCAGCAATTCCTCTTTTGGAAACCCGAAAATGAACACCGATGATGTCATGATCATCACCGAAATTATTTTCCAGTGACTGAAAAGAGTTTAGAGCTTTTATCCCTCCAAAAACATTTTTCCAAACCCTTGAAAACTATTTTCAATCCCAAAAGGAATTTAATTTCCAAACTTCCCGAATTTCAAATATTTTCAAGAACCTATCAACTATTTCTTTGGAATTCTCTTTCAAATTATAAATTTCATTTACAATTTACATTTACAAATCCCATTTGGATTTTTTTTATTTTCTTAGCCTTTGGTTTTGATTTCAATTCCTCATACAATGATGATAATAATTTAATATTATTGCTTCCTAGCAACCAAGCAACCATATATTATAATAATTCGCAGAA
This sequence comes from Allium cepa, assembly GCA_030765085.1. Taxonomy (NCBI): domain Eukaryota; kingdom Viridiplantae; phylum Streptophyta; class Magnoliopsida; order Asparagales; family Amaryllidaceae; genus Allium; species Allium cepa. The sequence continues at coordinate 436,890,732 of CM060935.1, read as the reverse complement.
AATTTATTTCTTTTATATATGAAATTAGTTTGGGTAAAATTATTTCATTTACCCTATTTTAAAACTATATCATGTCGAATTGTTCTATACGAATGTTTAGAGATCCCTATCAATTAATTTAATTACTTGTATTGACCAGAATCCATATACCACTCAACAAACCAATCAACACAATATAAAACAATTTTATATTCACCAACAAATACGCACTCCTATCTATTATTACACTCACACTCATTTTAGAGTACTGCTAACTCTATCTCTAATGAGTAACACCCAACAGAGCCAAGGTTGTCGCTTAACCAAATGCTTTGATACCAAATGTAAAGGCCCGCAAATCCATACCCCTTTTGAGCTGGCAAAATTCACAACGATTCAGCCCAGAGAGGAACAAATGTACGAGTCTTTAGGGTTAAAGAAGAAAGAGGTAGATGAAGAAGAGGAAACAATAAACAGAATCTCACATTTCGCAGCGGAACAAATACAATAGATAAATAAATATCTTTACACAGAATCACTATACCAGTTATTACATTACATCACATTACATTATCAGAGTTTATAACGACAAACAGCGGAAAAGAAATATTACGTATATATATATATATATATATATATATATATATATATATGATAAGCCTCGCCATCCAACTTGCCTTCAGATCTCCACAGCAATTTCTTGATAGGCTTCGCTCCCGAATAATGAAAACCTGACTCTAGGCTGCCCGTGTGGAAAATTATGGGCACCCAGAGTTTAAAAAGGAAACAATAAACTCCAGGTCAGTTGTGGGACTGGTGTGAGATCTTAAAAATAGTTATTTTCACAAAGAAAATAAAAAGAAATCCGCTATGCTTTTTGGCAAATGAAACTATCATAAGGCCTCCCGGTACACACACAATGCAATCGCAGACTTGGAGGAGATTTCTCCTTATGATAGTCAAACATGCTTAATACGAGGAAAATTCTTTGATATTATTACTAGTGCATATTGTGAAAGCATTTCGAAAATATAATATTAATCTTAGCCAGCATAGGAACCATTATACTATGCCTACTATAGCTACCATATTAAATGGCAGGTTCTACAACTAAAACCGTACAAGGCACGTATTGTTTCTTTGGATTTCCAACAAATGGTTAGGCTAAGGAACTACCTATGCCACATGGGTACGCCTCTGGAGGGACTCCCCGATAACCTAACCGGATCTATGCCAACACAAAGCCGGGTTACCTCTGTAACTAGATAACTACTACACGAGTATGCCATCCCCCGGTCCTTTCGGACCTTTATCCGAGGATCCTCAACCATAAAGAAACAACCACAAAGTATAATAAATTTGCAACATCAACATGGGTAAAATATCTGAGCTTCATAGCATGATACTACCCTTTTCCAAAAGGAAAAGACATACCCTTAGGAGGAGCTACCCCCAAATAACCTTGCCGCGTCCTACCTGTTTTGACCATTTTCGGGTTGTGAGGTCCGACGAGGTCTCGTCCACAATGCTACACTTTTCACAAAGTCATGCTTTGATCAACAAATGATCAGAAGCACTTCGTATGTCACATTACCCAATTGGGAATATATCACTAATATCCATTAACTACATAACCTCTGAGCTCGTACGTCTCAGAGAAGGGTGTTAAGCTAAGAGAATAAATTCTCCGCCACCAACAGAAATGTATTTGATAGAAATCAGCTTTATATCTCAAAGTGTAATGTCAGACACACACATTCATACAAGTTCAGTCCGGGATCAAACGGAACCGAAGGCACTTCAAAAGAAGCACTTGCAAATCCGGATATTTACTAATCACGTCCGGAATCCCCATCACAAAGGGCGATAAAATCTCTATATCGGAGCAACTCGGTGCAGAGACATTCGATAGGTATTCCTTTCGTTTATGAAAATACCCAGTCTTCAACACCGTCTTCAAATGCAATCCCATTTCCTCGTATCATTATTCGAAATGGGTTTTATGACACAAGGTCCTCTCCCGGCTAATCCGACTAATGAGCGCTTATTTTAAAAATAAGTGTTCAATCAGATTTCAACAAATTACAACAAAATTTCCACTTTAATCCTTTAAATAAAAGATCCATCACAATCATAAGGGGTCGATGTGGTTTTCGGATATCCACTTGGAATCCGACCCCGGTCGCATCGAAATTCAAATGTCGTTTAAAGGCAAATATGGATAGTTGGTTATTTAACTATCAATCAACATTCACAACAATTATTGGATTTCGAATAATTTTCCCAAATCAATTATTTCCAAAATATCTTTGCAAGATATACTTTTATCACTTTAATATTTTGAAAACAAATTTCGAATCACTATTCACATTTCATTCCTTTTGAAAACAAATTTCAAAGCATTTTCCTTGTATGGAATATATTTCCAAATATTTATTCATTTTCACTGGAAATCTACCGAGTTAAAATCATTCAAATCACTTATCCAAAATGTACTTGGGAATATTTAAAATAAAACCATTTTAAATACTTACTTAAAATATTGGTTATGAAACATTTATACTAATTATCACATATAAGATTTTTAAATCCCAACTAATTTTTTAAAATAAAATTAGTAGATAAGCTATAACTATTTAAATAATCGTTTCCTAAAACAAATATCAATTTTAATCTTTAAAATAATCCATTCTATAATTAATTAAATAAATCTTTACTCTAAAGATTTTCAAAATAACTTCAAGAAACTCATTTCTCCAAAATATTCTTTTGAACCCAACCCTAGAACTTTTAATTTATATTTTCAAAACTATTTTTCAAACATACTCGGCTTTTTAGGGAAAATACATTTTCCATTCAAAATGGTTCATTCAAATCAGTTTATAAATCCTTTTGGATTTACTTTAAATTTACGTTCCAAATCCGTAAATTCCTTTCCACACTTTTAAAAATAAAACAATATTTATTTTTAAAACTAATTTCCCTTTGCTTTATAAGTTCCCATTGTGAATTTAAACTTTTAAATATCCATTGAGATACAATTTTCAAATCGACTTCCAAATATTCATTTTCAGCACCGAATTAAATTCTAAATTGATTTCCAAATTTATTTTCAAATAGCAAATCAATTTCCAAAATTGATTTCTAAATTTATTTCAATACCAAATTTATTATCTTTTGAAACAAATTCCTTCCTTTAAATTTATTCAATATTCTAAAATTAATTTACTATAAATTTTCTACTAAATTTTGAAAATGAAATTTTATTTATTTCTGGTATCCTACGATACCAAAAATACATTTGGCTAAATTGTAGCCTTCAACAGTTTCAATCGCAAATAGTCACACACAGATTATAAATGATCAACACACAATATTGAAATAAATTCAATTATTTGAGGAATCCAATTGGATCCCTCCAACCTGTTTCCCTGCATCCACATATGTTAGCACAATAATTAAATACCCATTCCACTTCGAGATGGAATATCGCGGTATATGGGATTTATAAAATATCATATCCTATTATGCGGCGCAATAGGGTCTCATCCGCTATATAATGCGGGAAATCAACAACTCCAAATATATATATATATATATATATATATATATATATATATATATATATAATACCAATTCCATTTCGAGGTGGAATATCGCGTATATGGGTTTAATATAATAACCTCCGCTATTATGCGGCACATAGGGTCTAAACTAATATAACTGATAATAAATTAATCACCCAAGCACACAATCAACAATTAAATCTAACTATCACAATTCAACAATCAATCAATAACTGAAATTTTCCATTATTACTTTTGAGTGAGAAGATCTCACCTTTTATTATGCATGCAATCCGTTTCCATTCTAACTTGTTTCCTTCATGGTTTTGACCTTTTATAAACAATTCACGATTTATTAATATTTGAATTGATCGAACAATTAATTACCCTTTAATTAACCAACAATTTAATTTAACTAATAATTTTCCTTTTAAAAGTCTTTTAGTAACTAAAATAAATTAAACAAGTTAATTGAACAAATGAACTCCATTATTTTAAAATTAAACTAGTAAGTACATATGTACATTTATTTTATCGAAAATACATATATATTTTAAAAATAACCTATACAGACTAAAAATCTATATATATATATATATATATATATATATATATATATATTTATTTATATGAATCCCTATATTTATCAAATCTATAATAATTTCTGCTTCAAATATGTGTATTTATATTTATCTTCATATTTTTCTTGTAATAATTTTCCGTGTAAATATCAAGGCAGTAAATAATTTTGATTCTTAACATCCTTGTTTTCTCTCTTTTTTTCCTTCTTTTAAAAAAATAAAACCTTACAGTTAAATTTTCTGCTTCCAAACCTATATATACATACATCTATATGTTGAATTCAAAACTAAAAACATGTTCAAACCATATTGTAACCTTCTTTTTCTTTAAATTTCCAAAACTTAAATTTAATTAGGCAAAAATAATCCAGGTCAAAAGAATACTAGAGAAATCACCTCAGCCTACACCATTGTAGCACGAATTCGAAGAACCCTCCATGCCTTAGCCTCGCGAACAACCCCACAGCAAGGTCACGCCTTGAACGACCACCCATGCTCGCGCCGAAGTCAACCCAATCGCCTGAAATTAATGCAAACCACCAAACTCGCGACCCAGACACAATTTGCAACCCGAGGCCCACAAACTCGCAACATCACCAAATCGTCGAACCACCAGCCTCCACGAATTGCCTCCAACCCTCATCTTTTCCCCCCAATCGGCCGCGCTCGAGTACAACATCGTCGCCTGCACCCTCGCGATTTGGCTACGTGTTGCGTCTCGCCCCATTCTCGTTCTCGAAATCGAAGCGCCTCGCCCAGACGACTTGCTTGCAAAGTTGATTTCGTGAATTTTTTTTCTGAAGCTTTGAGTTTGATTCCGATTTATGAAAAAGGAGGAAGCGTGTTTGTGCTTTAAAACTGTCAATGCACCTAAATTTAGAAGGGTAGGGCGGTATATAGCGCAAGCTAGGGTGTATAGGGTTTGACTTTATAATTATATAATATTATTTAATTTTCATAATATCTCGTTATGCATAACTCAAAATCCTAGATCTCTATTGAGGCATGCCGTCTGTCGTTTCTAATGTTATACGCCTATTCCGAACATGATGGAAAAGGTTTCGAGTCCAAATTCGATCGTATGGAGAAGATAGCTTTTTGGACCAGTTATTTAATTGAATTTCGATAAAATTTTCAACGCGTTTGCTTATCGTATGGTCACATGACAACTCCAATTGCAACGAAAATTGAAATCCGATAATAATACAATATTACGGATCCAATGGAACTGGTCTCGTCGAATTCCGAGACTGTGCCTCGGAAGACTATTTTTAATTATCGATTTAAACGATATATTTTCAAACTGATTAAATCGCTTTCAAATTCAATTCTGAAGCTTCCACTATCTTCAGTATTATCAATATAGATTTTCTAATCCTTTGAAATATTTTTAAACAGCTTCAAACTGAAGATTCAAATTTTTTTACCTATGCTTTAATAATTAAATTAAATAATTTTAATTGTGAAATTCGTATTTATATTCGAAATTCAAGTTAAACCATCATTCAAATACATAAAATCAATTAAATGTTTCGATTTTAAATGTTTAAAATTCTGGGTCATCACAGACAAAGTGGCCAAAGTGATAGTTGACGCCACTAGATAATACATGATTTAAAAAAAAAGGATTTTATATGGATGTTTGTCTGACATTGTATTCTAAATCATATTTGAGTGGTTTCTATAAATGTATATCAATTAGTGGCGGAGAAGGAAACTTATCTTAGCTTTAGACTCTTTCTCGAGACATATGAGCTCAGGAAGTTATCCTTTTCTAGAAATCAGTCATGTGACATGGAATGACAATGTCACATTCAAAGTGGAACCTGTTATGATCAAGGAATGGTTTCGTATGAAGAGCATGGTTTTGAAGAAATTGAGCGTAGCCTCACTAGCCTCACATCCTGGACGATGATATGGGATACTATGTAGTTAGATAGACACAAATTCGAAATAAGTGAGTACGTATGGTGGTGTCCAATACATTGGGCCCTTTGGGGGAAAATGTCCCTCAAGGCATTTATTGCCCCCATTTTGATAAAGTGGTTAACTTGAGAAAAGCAGGGAACTACTGATTATCAGTGGTAGAATAGCAAGAACATTTCCAAGTGACTAGTTTAAGAAAAGAGATTAAGGCACCGTGGGACCTATGTTTGTTATACATGGATCGAAAAAAAGGCCACTAGTTCCCTATCATGTTGGAAATCCAATCCCAATACTAGATTTACAGTTTTGATTGTATTCGCAAAATAGCTGTAATGGCTTGTAAACATTTCAGCTACCACTTTTTGGTATCATATATTCCATTCAGGATATTCCGTTGACCCAGTTTGGATATATTACCTTAGACTTAGTCCGGGTATAGGTACCTTATTTGAATAAGTTTATTTGAAAATGTTTTCAAAGGAATGTCATTAAAAACAATATCAAGTGAATTTCGGTATAAAAGTGTTTTGGTTATCATAAGGTAAAAACCCGTCCGTTTTTATATGTGGGCGTGGTCTTATGAGATACCCTTCTTTTCAAAAGTTTTGATAACATCGTCATGATCTATGCATTTAAAATTTCGAGTATCTCACGCTGGTTTATTAAGCCTGATCTAGGTATTTTTAATACTCAGGTAGATCCAAGTATTTTCTGGTTTAGTTGAAGATGGTTGGAGTTTCAAGAGGAGAGCTGGAGATCTTCATCATCATATGGACGTATTCTATTATCCGCTATATCTATTACATTTTTTTTGTTGTTTTCAGCATTTGTAAGGATAGAAGTTTGTAACTGTCCAAGTTTCATCTTGGTTAGACTTTGATATTGTATTTTAAGTTTTCCACTATAAAGAGTATTACTGAAATAATATATGATATTCCATTCGTATGAGATTCTATTCTGTCTTCATTTTCTTTCTACCCTTAATAATCCATCTTTTTGTGCAATTTGAATTAGACATGTGTGGTTTATTATCAATTCAAAGGGTATGGAAAAATGGGCCATTACAAGGTGTGAATTGGTCGAACTAGGTTTAGAATTATTTTGGGTTTTGCATTCAAAAAGGTGTTGCTGGAGGTGAACAGAAAAGTTAAGTGGATCGAGTGTTAGTTTGAAGGTGCATAGGTGGGCGGACGGTTTTAAGGAGTTGGAGGTGAGGTCTGGCGTTGGTCAAGGCAACATGGCAAGCTCGATATTTGGGTGATTTTCAAATCCTGGACGTGCGTTTAAATTTGGGATTAAAGGTAGGTTTTTGATGTTAGGTGGTCAATGGCAGTAACATGGGTGCTTTCGAGTCAAGGCGGTGAAAGCTAGTTTACGGATGGGCTTGGATTGATGGTCGATGGTCGGAGCAATGTGTGCATGTGTATGGTATGCACGTTATAATGCGCTCAGGAAAATTCGAATTTGGGAACCCGGTTGGAGGGAAGATAGAGTACTATTCCGGATGGACATGAATGTGGTTTTGCTTAGGGTTGGGCCAGGCTTGCATGCTTTGGTGAGAATATATTTAAATTTTTTTGTATTTAAATTGTATAAAACTAATATATTGATTTAAAATGCGACAACTCACTCGTTTTAAATCCGTTTAACCAGTGGAACTTTGTGTTAGACTTGTATTAATTAGACCAACACTATAGAATAAATTATTAGTAGTTTTAATGAAGTACAGATTAATGATTAAATAACAGGAGTTGAATATAATTTTGTTATTTTAAATAATAACAGAGTTAAATTAAGTATACTTCACCGGTGAAATATATTTGACCAAATAAAAACATTGTTCTATTAAATTAAATGGAATAGATTATTTTATGTGCGTCTATTAAGCAAATTAAGACATAGGCCTGCTATAATTAAATTAAGTAGATTATTAATGACATACGTTTAGTAGAATAAAACTCCATTCTACTATTATATTAATTTTAACATTTATACATATGTCGGTTAATAGTATTTGGATTAATTAATAGTAGATAAGCAATGGATTAGCTAGTGATTGTGAATGGTGATTTTATTTGCAAATATGCTTGTTTATATAAATACTAGTAATACGACATGAAAAGTGAATCAAAAATAAATAGTAGCTTGTTTAAGTACCATGATTCTCGTTAAGTCTCTTTCCGGGTTTAAAAAGTTTTGGATTTAATTTAACTTAAATTTTTTGAAAATTTGAAGTTAAGTGTTACATAGTTGATTTAAATATAGAGATAAATAATGTTTTAAAGTTAATTACTTTATTAATAATGTTTTGAAATTAATTACTTATTTTATTAATAATGTTTTAAAGTTAAAACATTATTTTATTAATAATGTTTTATTGTTAATTAATTATTTTTTAACTAATTTTTAAAGTTAATTAATTATTAGTTTTAAATGATAAAGGTAGTTAATTTATTTAATAAGGGAATTTATAAATGATAAATTGTTTTATAAAGTTTACCTAAAAAAATGGATTTATTTAATGGATGTTTACAAAAGATATTTTGTAAAGGGGACTTCAAAAGGATATTTTGTGAGCTTTGTAGGAGATATTTTGCAAGAGAGATCTATAAATGGTATTTTATAAATAAAAGGGAGATTTATAAATGATAGCTTGTAAGTAAAAGAATGGACTTATAAGTGATATTTTAAAAATAACAAAGATTTTTGTCAGATAATTATAACATTTACAAAAATGAGTTTGGGATTTATAAAAGGGTTTTATAAAAAAAATTCTGTAATGGAGTTTATATTAGAAGATTTATAGAAAGAGCTTTATTAATAGAAAAGTGTTTTATAATAGAAAGAAATTTTAAGATTGTATTAGAAATTTAAAAAGAAAGTTTCATAAATTAATTTGGAAATTTATAAAAGGATTTGAGAGTATGGAATGGGTCTATAAAAGGAGAATTTCATAAAGCAACAAGTTTTAATTTCGATAAATAATCTTTCTCAATTATGGTTGCATGGATGCATTCTTTCTGTACATAACATTGAGGCATAAATTGGTTTGGGTTTAGAGTATTAATGTTGTAAGTGATATTTTTTTGGCCCATTAAATATGAAATGGTAAAGGATGAAATTTTTCTCATGTTTTATTAATGTATTTATACCATTCTGATAAGCATATGAATATATTTTCTAAGTATTGTAAGTATAATGTTTTGTTAATATACTTATACCAGCAAAATAAGTATATGAATGTGTTTTTTCGAGTATTGATAGGAGTATAAGGGTTTGTGAATATTATCTTTCATGAAGGTATTCTGAATCAAATAATTGAAAGAGATTTTAATCAACAAAAGATTAATAGAGGCTTAATGGATGCCACATAAAAGTTAATCCGTTTTGCTTATTTGTTAATTGATAGTTAGATAACCGACTATCAAATCTTGGCCAAAATATAACTTTTGAAATTTCTAGAAGAAACATGGGAGTTATATGGTACATTCATCTTCGATGATGTTGTACTATATGTATAAAACTCGTTTTATTCTCTTAGGACAAATGATAAGGAAATTTGTGTGCTTAAATGGTTAGGAGGTGATATCTGCTTTTATATATTATTTGATTATTTTTAAAAGAACTAGAGTTGAGTTTACCGAATTGTCGATTTGGTTTTGGAGTGACCAATAAGCAAGGAAGTGTATTTATATGAGATGACTTGAAACTGTAACCACTCCAAAACCATACACATGTTCGACACTTTGGAAGAGATTCAAGTTTGATTTGAGTAATGGAATCAAAGATGGAATTTTTTGAAGTGAAAAGGTTACTTGCTACTAATCCAGAGGGTGATTCGAAAATGGATGTAGTAGAAGTAGTGCCTTTGGTTTTTTCATATCCTAAACTTGTATGGATGAATGCTAGCATTGCATTATTGCCCGAGAAGGCAGTGTTAGCATTCCAAATGGAATTACTAGGAGGAAAAGGCAACATAGGTCGCAGTTACATTCCAAGATTACGTTGCCATCGCAGCAAAAGTTCATGTAACTATAGGCATCAGCGCCCTCGATTTTCGTTACAAAAATGAAACTTCTCCACTCCCACATAGGTCGCAGTCTACCGATGTAAAATAAAACGTAGACCGTTGGCTCTTAGCGCCACACACGACTTTCTCTATGTTACCATAAGTCGCAGTCTACCGATATAAAATCAAACACAGACTGTTGGCTCTCAGCAGCATACACAACTTTTGCTATGGTCTGCAGTAGATCGCAGTGACAACGAGTTACACTATCGTCACAGCATAACCCAAATGTCTCTGTAGGCATCAGTTCCCTTGACTTTCGCTACACTCTACACAAAATCCTCAGGAACTAGTTTTGTCCGGACTCCTCACAGGATCAATTTTAGAACCCCCCTTAGGGCTCAAGGCAGTACCACCTTGTGGCACTCCTGAGAAATTCATTTCAAGGGAGCGCCTTTTTCCTCAGAGCCATTTTCAAAACACTTTACACTATACACATATAGTATCTTCCAAATTATACACCTAGTATGATTCTCATATAAAGCTCATTTACACAAAATGGATTATCCCAAAATCGATAATTCTCAAAATAGGCTTTCCAAATTCCAATATTGATTTTACCCAAAAATCAAAAGCCTTTCCAAATCCAAAGGTTCCCAAAACCTTGTTCCAAAATCCTCATAAGATCCTTTACATACATACATACATATATATATATATATATATATATACGAGTATGGTGGCACGTCCGTTGGACGTGTGCCAAGAAGGAAGGGTGAAAATTTTGTGTGCGCTGGTAGTGAAATATACACATACAGAGACACATACTTACATATGTACGCAGATATGTGTGTGTATATACCTTTAATAATAGTTGTAATACCTTTGGTGTCACACTTTTTGGTGCCAGCGTTAACTACCAAAAATGCCCCTACTAAATCTTAATATCACTTGAAAATATGATCCAACAATTAAATTTCTTTTACAAATTCAAAACGCTACAAATGTTATTTAATTTTAATATCATCTAAAAATCGAATCTAACAAATAAAATTCTTTTAATAATAGTTGTAATACCTTTGCAACTGAAATAATGTAGGTGAGGTATACGTCACAGTCAAGTCAATGAAATAAGAATCACTTATACCTTACAGTTAGAGAATAAATAAATTAACCATTGTAGAAGAATTTGAAAGGTTTCTTATACCGATGGAGTTTTTCTTTGTCGTGGTATCAGTTGTATAAATCATAATCTTAAAGTTGTAAGATTTTTTTTACTATCTTAACTTCTCCACTTAACACCATTGAGAAACAAATTATATAAATTAAGATAAATTATGGAATTTAAATATGCGAATCACATGTGTAAATTAAGAAGTACATGCAACAAATATATAAAATGTGGGCATTACAATAAATCTTAAATGTTCAATTCTATTTCAATAACCATAGTTGCTTTTGAGTATTGAAGTTTAACAAAAAAAATTGAAATGTTTATTATATCGATTGTCATTCATGCATTGATATGGTAATGTACCAAGAATCAACTGTGAATCTATTAATAAGATATAACATTCATTTTCTATGAAAAAACATGCAAGTTTTGCTCTAAATTAGCAAGTGATGCACAAATTGTTATTGCAAGACAACCTGATCTTTTCAATTATCTCTTCACCATCGAGATCGAGTAAACAATATATTTTGCATATGTTACTATACTTTTGCTATAGATACAAATTACATTATCATATTTCATACATCGCATTCACTATTTAAATAGAAGAAATCTCAAATTAAATGAAAAGGAGAGAAGATACTTTATGCAAACTCTCTGCCTCTAATCTTCAACTCAGCTGCAGAAAAACATCAACTCGGGCTCACTCCATCTATCTCATTAAAACATGCATACTGATTCAGCGCCCCTGTTCCCGTTCCGTAGGCTGAGATTCACACTTTTGCACCCCTGCTCCATCATTATATCTGCAGTAGAGATGTTATGATCTTACAGCCCATGACTATACAAATATTTATGCTATCTCAGTCAACATGAATGGATAAAAAAGTTGAACGCACTCACAATGCAATATCCACAATAATCTGAGATTTCATCACTTGATTTTGTATAACAAAGTTTTTTTGTAATCTTACAAAATGACGTTGACGTGTAAGTAATGTTACATTTCATCTAGTATAATTAAAACATGAGAATGTGATAATCAATTGTTGGAATCCAATAACATGGACGTTTGCAATGACTTTCCTAAAGCACACATGTCAAATAAATTAATTTTTAACTGTTTTACTTTTGCATGAAAAATTCATGTTGTTAAACCTAGTCTATGTTTATACAATCCAAGCTTGAACTAATGTTGCCGAAACTTTAATGCTGATTTATCAAGTAAAGAAGATGAATTGATAACATCAATTAGGTTCTAGTCCACCGGCTTGTGAGTTTCACGAATGCTAAGAAAATCATAAACATTTCTAAATTATGACGTTTGGTTTAGATGTAGCATAGTTGGAACCTTAGTGTATAATATATGACTGAAATAGAAATATAGTAGAAAATTAAAAAAAATAGTGTTGACCATCCAAATATTGAAATCCAGTAGTTTGAGGGCCTATGCAAAAAAATCGTATATATCATCAGTATGTTAGAAAGATTCTTACTGTACAAATAAATTTCCTATTATTGACCATTCTTACTTTTGGCATGTTACTTCATATGTGAACAACTTTATTAGATATGCACAAATTGCTTTACAAAAGTTACTTGTATACAATATTAAAAATATGACATTTTGTTCACATAAATCAACTTTGTGTGCTGCCACTCCATCTACTCGCTGCATCATTTCAGCTGTGTGATAATTCCTTTCAGGGATATAATGCCTTAGCCAGAGAGCTTCCCATTAAATAAGAACTTAACCTTTGGAGCACCACTGAGAAGTTGCAAAGCTGTAGCTCGTTTTGTAACATGAAATGAGAGCATAGTGAAGGGGCTGGCTTCCATTCGATGCCTGAGTATTTACAGATTCTATACCTCCATAATACCTCATGCAAAAGCTCAGTAGTTCGTATTTGGTCAAAGGATAACCATCAGCGAATGTAACAAAGATAGTCCTCTCATTGAATATTATTTTGGAATGGTTGTTGAGGCTCGCCTACTACAATGACAACATTAGGATTCTGAGGTATTGCTGGCATAACAAAACTAAGGAGAACAGTTCATAAACTATGTCTAACTGTAAATTGTGTTTTTGACATATTTTCTATTAATAAAACTAATTCAATCTACAGTCATACATAGTTTTGATGGTACATTTAAAATTACCTTTTCTGTTTTGCATTTTTCTCACCATTTAATTTTTTAAAACAATCAATAGAGAAATAAATCAAATTTTGCTACATTTGCAACCGTCGTTGTCCTAACTTTCAATGATCAGCATGTATCAATCCAGTGTAGTAAAATTTTCATTGCTTATTAAAAACATCTGTTTGTAATAGGAATTTCGAACACAATCTTCTGCATTGACAGCAAAATTTGAATGTAGATTCTCAAATATAAAAATTTGACTAAATAACTGCATAATTCTATTTGCATGAGAATAAAATCTACAAAACGTTCAATTACTAACTTAACCATACAAAAATGAGAACCAAACAAAATGAATGAATTAATGACATGCATAGAGTAAAAGAAGCTTATATCTTCGTTGTCTGCAAGAACTTAATAGAAAATACTATTTCTTGGGTTCTATTTTTATTGTCAAAAGATAGTTATGATAGGTAATTTGATAAACAGTTATCAAAGTGCATGCCATTTTAGTTAATCATTTTATAGTATGATGACAATCGAGCATTCATCATTTACCCATTTGTGGAAAACTTTGAATTTATTTATTTTAACTGTATTACTCTATTACAGAATATACGGTCGTTCCAAAGATTAAAAAAAACTTTTTAAAAGTGAAAATTATAAGTAGTAATATAAATGAAGGAGAATCAAAATTTATATTTAAAAGAAATCCAGTAGAGTGAAGGACAATTTGGAAGTATGAAAATTGGTCAAATCGATTACAAAATAAATTTTCATAACAAACATTTTCTGTTTAATTTCACTCAGAAAACTAAAGCAAAAGGTTATTATTATATTACTAACAAACATATAATAAAATCGCCATGTGAAAATCAATGTATAAAGATGTGTACTGAGAAACTTGTACGAAACAATAATATCGAAATGGAATAATCAAATTAAAGTAAATAAACATAATGACCTGTTGCCAACCATATAATGTAAGCTAATGATGATCTTTTCCTCCTCAAGTTTGAAGCTCCTTCTTCTAATTTTTGGTCTTAAGCAATTTATCAAATCTCAACCGACAACTCTTTCCACATCTTGCGGTCCTAGAATACATATGTTCATACATTTCAATTTTGTTATGTAGCACAGAATTACCTATCACTCAAAATTTAATAATCGTAATAATAAAACTAAAAAGAAAAGGAGTTTAGCATTAAGCCTAACTTGTTAAAACAAAGTTAACTTGATTACCATTAGAGATGGAAGAAAGGTGAATAATTGACGAAGGTGATACCATTACCATTAGATTTTATTTTCCTTCTTCTGAGGCGGTTGAACATTAAATGGCATACATATGTAATGGGTATATCTGCCAGTTTATTTCAGCACCACTTATCAGCATCATATGGAAGCATGAGCGTAAGTAATGTTATTTTTGGTTGTTTTGGCAATCTTATAAATGTTAAAAGTTATCTTTTAACATTCAGCATGTCAGTACAGCTGACTTGATTTAGTGAGGGAGAACGAAATAAAAGATCTCATAACTTTGACCGACTTTCCTAGTAGTGGAACAAATAGACAATGCAACAAATAAATTAGTTCATGGTAAATTAACAAATCACGTAATAGATATTTAACCATTTTATGGCAAATTGATAAATTTATTAAACTATATAAAGAAGTATATGTTTAACCAAACAAATCAATTTTATCACAAACATAAATCAATGCCACAGAAAAGCAAAAGTGATTTTACCCAAGGGAAGATACAATATGAATTACCTTTTGGAAAAGTGCAGTTAAATAAATTGATTTGGTAAATATCTACTCGACATCAAATATTCAAAGGCAATCCTGGAGGAAACAAAGGATTGTCAATGACTAAATACAATGTCATTAAAGTTCATAAAAATAGATACATTTTCTTCAAATTATGAAACTAAGAAAAGCATATAGAATAAATAAATAAAGTAAATCATAGTTAGAAAATAAAACAATGATGAGAAGGTACTTCAAACGAAATAAAAGGAACAATGACTACCCTTAGTTCATCGAAATTACGTAACATTTACCTACTAATGAGCTTCGAATCATGAATATTATTTGGCTTGGAATAAAGATGACATAAAATATATAACTTAAAGAGGTAAATCACAACTGGAAAAAAATATATAAGAATACTGGGAAGGTTACTGAATTTACGTAAAACAGTCTACGCGGTCAAGTCAAACGGGTAATAAAAGATTGGTATTTCTCTATTTAAAGTTTAAAATTTAAGTCATAACTTAATGCCATATTTTTAGCATAAATCAAAGAGAATAATTAGTACATGTTGATGCATACCCAGTTAGCAACTTGAATTTCAAAAATAAAAAAGAAGACGATCTTCGTTAAACATATCTATTTATGTGAAATAGACATATTATGATTTTTTGTTGAAAAGAAAACAAAATGGCAAGCTATAATTGGTAAATAATTTGTTCTATTCATGTTTAATATATAGATTTACAGTCAAATTTATTTACTGAAATGAGAAATACATGCAACATGTATAAGCCACACATAAAACCCTGTCACTGATAGTTTGGACTAACTTTGTCAATTTTAATTTCAAACTCAGCAAAGAAACACTTACAACAAAGCCAACTTTAAGTTCCACTTATCCACATTGAGACTTGACCTCTTTATCTTAATCTTATTCTGCAAAGGTCAATAAAAATTTCAATAACAGTAGTAGCTTATTAAAACAGAATAATCCAATTTCAAAATACGTACAACATTTCAGGTTTCATATTGCATGTACATAGTGCTCACGTTTAATTGTATTTATTATTTCTTTAGCAAATATCATATATTATGAGTTATAACTTAAAGTTTTTCAGATGATTCATTGTGTGCATGATACAAACTGTATTTTTTCCAATACAAAGGAGAGTTAATTAAGTATTAATTGTGATGAGTGTTGTCAGTATAGATTTCGGCACAATTGGAGTAAGAAAGCAGTGCTTAATTTCTGTTTTTATTTTTTCATATAGTAAAAAATCACATCAAACCAAATTCAAAATGCTATAGAGAGAGCGCAAAACAGTAGAAAAAAATTACCTAGCAATTGTTATGCACATAATCAAATTATATACATATTTTAATACCCTTCTAAGGTTACAAAAACATGGTACATATGCGGTTCTTAAACTAATGATTTAATGGAGAATCAAAAGTTTGATAGGGAATATTAATTAGACAGCCATCAATAGTGTCTCTCAACATATCAAAATTCAATCATTGCTGATAAAACTTATTAGCAATGGAAGTAAGTATTAAACAAAATATGTACCTATTGTAAAACTAAAGATGAATTTGGATGTTTACTTTCTCATTTTAAGTATAGGTATTGACTGTAAAACATGGATTCTCATGCATAATAAAACTGATGGTGCTAAAACAAAAGCTACTTAAAAAATAAATTCATCTTTAATGTCTTGGTATTGATTCCTCTTTAACTCTTTAAAGCATCAGAGTTAACTTCTTAATACTATTT
Source organism: Allium cepa (assembly GCA_030765085.1). Classification (NCBI taxonomy): domain Eukaryota; kingdom Viridiplantae; phylum Streptophyta; class Magnoliopsida; order Asparagales; family Amaryllidaceae; genus Allium; species Allium cepa. The sequence continues at coordinate 436,873,826 of CM060935.1, read as the reverse complement.
TCTTGAAGTTAAGAATCCTCTTTAATGTTTTGGTATCACTTCCTCTTAACTCTTCCATGATTGATATGAAACTAATGTTTATTATTTTGAAAACTGGAAAGTTTTTGTACAGCGTTTAATGTTCGTGTTTATGTTTACGAAATTCACATTTTAATGTTGCATTGACTGTAATTACGGTTAGTGTTTTGGTATCAATTCCTTTATCATAATCAGGACCAAGAACCAAATTAATAAAACTCGAAATTATCGCTATCAATTGAATGCTAAAACGTTAAACTACATTCCTATGCACAACAAATTCCTTGTATATACTGTAAATTGCACTGCCCTAGAGAGTTCTAGCATGCATTGTGTGTTCTCCACATAAACCACTCAAGCATATCAATTGATTGGAAAAGGATATAATATTATGCAATAAATCTGAATTAGCATAAGCTGGACAAAAGTTTTTTGCAACATAAATTTCATTTCATTGGTGTTTACATTTGTTTTAGCTGTTAACTGATTGCTCAGTAATGAATTGCCTACTAATTTCAAAAAGGTTAAGTAACAATTAGGTGGCCCCTACCAACAATAGTTAGTTCTATGGAAAAATGAAACAGTACAAATTAGCCATTGATTCTTCATATAACTATTCTTTCCATAAAGAGCAACTAAAATGGGTACTGGATTTTTTAATCATCTGTCTCCATGCATGTTACTTTATCATTACCATTACCACTATGAATAAGAGTATTTATCGTCATTTATTACTAATTATCACAGGTTTAATATTCTTTATGTACATAGATGCATCAAAAATTTTATAAAGCGTTCAAAATTTTCCAAAAATAGCACTTAATTACACTATCACCATCATAACATTTCTCCTTACATTATAAAAAACTAAAAATTAGAAATCCACACAACTGTGAATGTGCACAACAAAACAAAGTCAAAGTATGATATCACATTGAGAGGTGCAATATTAAATAATAAAGTATTAGGTTCTTCAATAGAATAGAATGTTGATCTATTAAAAAGTGCTCATCCGGACACCGTTTAAAAAAAATTAAACTATGCATCTTCCCATTTGAGAATGAAATGCTAACAACCCCCACTGTTTAATTTCACTATTGTAATCATTCATTTTCTTCTACCCAATCTTCACCATCTAAAACCCATACTTTCATCATACAAACACATAATCATCAAAAATTATTGCAGAAAAAAAAACCAACCCAAATATCTACTCAAGTAAATTATCATTTAAAAATAAATAACTCGATAATTTTGTGCAACAAATCACATTTTTATTAGCGTCGGATCTACAGAAAAAATCAACAATTCGAAATTCTTTTTAAAATCACCGGATAGTCCGTAAAAAATAGATTTTAAAAATCCACCTTCTATATAAAGAAATTTGAAAGCAAAACCATTTTGATATTATTATTTTTCCAAATGTGAGCACCTGCCTTTAAAGGTGATGGTAGTTCTGAAATTGTAGTGTAAATTTCACTTTCAAATCATTTTACATGGAGCTCTTTTGATAAACGGAAACAAATCATTTCTCCCTTCCAAATTGTAGTGTAAATTTTCATGTCTAAACCCCAAATATTTTTCTTCTTTCTCTTAAAGAAAGTAACAACTATAATGCTAAAGACTGGGAAGGGATAGTACATAGACAGGGGAATGTTGATGCCCCTAAAAAGTATTTATATAACATCTAATCCTATATCTTTAGCTATAGCAGCAAAAAGATAGGTAATTAGAATAATACGGTAATGAACATGACTAACATGGTAATGATATTTGCATAATTTGATAAAACATGGGTAAATCAAATATACAAAATCATCATCATACAAATGACGATACATTTACTGATAATTAGAGATGTATGCAGTAAAACTTTGGCTTACAGAATTAAACTTCCAAACCTAGATCTCAATGTTGGATTACGCTATTCCATTGTCAAAAGTCTTAGCAGCGGCAAAAGAAAGTTCTGACTTTCTGCTTAAAGCATTTGACCGAGCATATTAGAAGCAAAGGTGAAAATAACAAAATGAAATGAGACAATTTATAAACTAATGTTTTCAATCGTTCTAACTGATTATATAAAATAAAAAAACAAACCCGTGTAGCCGATATTTTGGTGAAAATCGATGATGCAAAGTATCATTTTCCTGTGCTAGCTGATTGGGTTGGGGAGGTTATTGCTTTTCAATTTCTTTTTTACTTTCTGGCAGGATCTTGATGGTAGCTGCAAATCTAAATGATTTTTTGAATGTAAAAACAACAGTTTTAGCAAGGAACGAAATACAAATTATAGTAGTAAAAAATAGTACCTTAGTTTAATCATCATTCGCTTCTTCTGTAGACCCATCTGAATCACTGTATTGCATGCGAAAATAATATAAATGGAATTAGGGTTTCAAAATAACTGTTGTAACATGAAAAGTTGAAATTCCAGTCGAATTGTAGAAAATAGATACCGTGAGTTAGGATCTGTGGTGCGCCATCGTCTTCGTCGCAGTGCTCTTGTCCATGGATCGTGTAATGAAACTGCTGAACGGGACGAAATTGTAGTCAAATTTAGAAAATCGATACTGTATGTGAGGATCTCTATGCGCCATCGTCTTCGTCTTCGTGCTCTTGTCCATAGACCGTGCACTGAAACCGTTGAACCTCTCAACTTGAGAAGCGTAAAGATTCATCATTATTGTCAATGGGGAAGAGAAGTAAAGCGGTTTCCAACCGAGAAGAAAGGAAAAAAAAAAAGAGGAGGAAACGTGGGATGATCTGTTGCTAAAACGTGGATGAGCTGGGGCTAGAAATACCAAAGTACCCGTAAACCTGTATTTTGTTTTCAACTTGCGGTGTGGATAATTTGGGCATTTCAAAAAAGGCTTCACTTTGACCGTTTGACTCAGGGTTTTGCTTTATAGTGTATATATATATATATCCTTGAAAAATATTTGGATCATTTCAAACTTGTATAAAACCCTTTTATACTGCAAATACTTTCAAAAACCATTTTCTTCTACCTATTGATTCAACAAGGGGAGTTGTATCTTATATAAAAAAGATATATAACTTTGTTTATTCTAAATCAAATATTCAAATTTGATTACTCTTTTGTAAAGTCACTTACAAATTTACTCACTTTCTTAAAGTAAATTTTTACCATAGAAATATCTAATTCTACCTTTATTCATTGTATATTTCACAAGATATATCTTCCATTTCAAAAACCATCTCACATTTCTTATTCACAAATTCCCAGTATCAATTTCATTAAAACCCGTACGATGTACACATATCATTCGTACGTTATACCAATCTGATTGCTCACTCGATCACACAATTTCACTTCCGAACTAGTATCGTCACCCGACTTCCTAGTGCGCACCCAGATCTGGTTTCTTGATCAGAAACCGTCGTTCTCCTTGCATAGCCATAACTATGATAGAGAATATCCAGAACCAATCAACAATCCATATCCAGGTTCGCTGTCGAAAATCGAGCGAAAAATTCCAACTCGGATCGATAATTCTATCTCGAAATTCTATGCTCGAATCTGGATCAAATCACTATGCGAATAGAGTAATATACGTACATCCTACGTATTTATCTTCATTGATTATTAGCCAAATCAATTTCCTTTCTATTCATCCTCCCGATTTTATTTACTTATTCACATTTGCCTTAATCACCATTTGGATTATCACTTCAATTCTTATCTCAGTTGGGTATTTAATTAATAACAGTTTGAACTTCGACTAGTTTATATTTAGAAAATAGCTTGAAAATTTTAAAAATAAATAAGTAGTTGAAAAAAATAATTATTAGTTTGCAAAATATCTATAAAATAGTTAAGAAATTGTAAAATAGTTGGAAAATAATTAAATAGTTATAATAATTTGAAATAATTGCAAAATAGTTGGAAAATAATTAAATAGTTATAATAATTTGAAATAATTGCAAAATAGTTGTAAAATAGTAATTAATTTGTAAAATAGTTGAAAAACATTAATTGGTTTATAAAACAGTTGTAAAATAGTTAAATAGTTCCAAAAGTAGTTGCAAAACAAGTATAAGATAGTTTGGGTTTTAAAAAGAAAATTGTATAGTAAATAGATAGGAAAATAGATTTAAAACAGTTTATATTAAAATATTTTATTTGGAAAAATAGTTCAGAGCCAAACTGTTCAATTCACAATCTCCATTTCCAATCAATTCAATTTAAATTTCCACTCCCATTTAAATTGACTCAACTCCAATTTAAATAACTTCAGTTTACATTGAAATTGATTTAACCCCAATTCAAGTTGAATTAACCTCAATTTCTATCCACAATCAAATCAAATTCCATTTGAATTGAAACTATTCAACTTTAATCACAATGTCAATTAATTCAAGTAAATTTCAAATTGAACCAATTTCAATTCATATCAATTTAAATTTTGAATTAATCCCAATTTCCATTTGAATTTAAACTAATTCAATTCAATTTCATTTCAATTAATCCAATTCAAAATTTCCATTTGAATTTTATACGTATTCGTCTTCAATTCTAATTAATTCAAACTAAATTCAATTTAAACTAATGAAATCTAAATCTCAACTTTAAACCATCTCGAATTATAAATTCGAGTTAAATTTTAAATGTTGATTTAATCCCTTAAATCATATTAACTTTTATTTTTAAGTCAACAATTTAAATCTTTAAACAATTTAATTCTGACTCAGAATTTCAAAATTCCATTTTAAATTATCTCTACTTAACTTATTTCGATGTTCAATTTTGAATTCAAAAACAATTCGTCAGAATCCAATTTTACTACTGAATTTTAACTTCAAAACCCATTCTCAGTTCATAGATTATTTATAATATCCGGATAATAAACATCCAAATTTATCCAAACACCAATTTACAGTATCCATCTTTAATTTCCAGATCTCAAACCCAATTTGAGAACACACAAACTTCCAATTCAAATTAACCATTTAACTTTCCAAGTTAAATCCCTTATTTCATCTTGAAATTTCCAATTCAGATTGCTTGTGAAATTATTTAACTTTCACAATGTTAAATTCAATTTACTTAATCCAGTAAACTTTACCCAATTCGAATCTCCAATTCAAATTTTACACTTCTCATAAATAATCTTCCCACTTATAAGTTCAGAAAACTTATATCACTATGGGTTTTACATCACATTCCAAATTTAAAACTCAACATTTAGAGTTTTATTTCAAACCATCTTTGATTTGATATTATGTATATTCCTCGTATATACATATTATTTCCTTTGCACACCAAGTTATCCTAAAATTTTAAACCACCTTTGGTTTTTAATTCAAAACAAATTTCTTTAAATTTTTAAACATCTCCTGTTTAAAACAAGAGCCTTCATTCTAATACATTAAATAACATTATTTATTATTTCTTTACCATTTTGAAACAATTTCAAATTCTGGATCCAGATTTAAAACTTCACAATTCAAATCATCTTTAATTCCAATTTATAAGTCATACTTGCCCAAATGTTTTACTTCCCTAAAACATTTCATTTTGCTTACTCATTTATACACATTATATTATTAAACACAATAGTTATTTATGATAATAGCCAAGATTAACATATCTGGAAACCAATTCATTATTATCTTATTCTGAAACTCTTCTCCAAATTCAAGATTTTAATCTCGGTTTGAATCCATTTCAAACTTATCTTAATTTAAATTTAGTTGTATTACTATTACCACTTAAATTTCATTCCAATAATTTAACAACCAATGATCTTAATATATAATGGTTAGAAGAATCATTTCTTTATATATAAACTTATATAAAAATTATTTACTTTTAAAACCATTATAAAAGGAAAATAACAAGTACGCCCTCTCATATAAATTACACTCAACTCATTCTAGGGTACTATTGACCCTATCCTTAATAAGTACTCCCACCAGAGCCAAGGTTCTCGCTTAACCTTCAGCTCTGATACCAACTGTAATGACCCGGAATTTTTGATCTCGAAAACTCCAGATAGTAGGGAAAGAAGAAAGAGATAGAAGAAGAAGAAGAAGAAGAAGAAGAAACACCACAAAGATTCTCACATTCGCAGCGGATGAAAATATAATATCAAATAATAACAGTTTACAAAAGAATTCTGTATCTGTCAAATACATTTATAATACATCAGAGTTACACATATATACAGTCACTGGATATACACAGTCATCATGTCTCAGATATACAACAATATAATACAGCGGAAATGCTCCATACATTATTGCCATCCAGCTCGCCTCCTGACCTCCAGAACATCATTACCTAAAAATCTGTAATACTCGGTCTGACCCGAGCATTACATCAAAGTAACATCTGGGTCAGACTGAAAACCAGCGTGAGTAAACTCATCTAACATGAAATTCCAATGCATAGAAGTTATTTAAAACCTGGGGTAACTCGTATCAATTTACAGATTCATAATTTGTTATAGACATTACTTATTTCACACATCAATTTTCTAAGTACCAAAACTTAGATTAAATAGTTCAGTTCTCTTAAATCATTTCATTCCAGCCTATTGATTTCACATATCAATCTATAAAAATTCGAAGTAGTTTCGGGTATTTCCTAATACCCGACCCAGTCTCTTCGAATCCAATGTCATCTTAACCCAAGCTGTTCAAATGAAATACAATTCAATTTTAAATTCAGGGTGTCACAGTAATTCATCATTTATAGATAACTGTATCATCACAGTTTAACCAAACATATCACATGGCATCACGAATCACATATTAGGGATAACAATTAATCCAAGGCTTCCAATATCATTCTATCATCCATACACAAGGTTGATTAGTCGTACCATTAATTAATTTAAATATATTAAATTAATTACTTCCACTAAATATTTATTATTAATTAAATCACTTAGTAATTATCTAAAAATTACTTTCCTTAATTAATGACATTCAGTAATTGTTCTTTAATTACTTTCATTATCATCACTAATTATTTTCATTAAGTGATTAATCCTAAATTAATCACAAAAATAAATCAATTCATTAAATTGATTTCTCAAATTAATTGACCTTTATTAATTATCATAAAAATAATTAATTATTTTCTTAATTGATTACTTTAATACATTAGATAATCGATTTTTTTTTCAATCACCTTTGAAACATTATACAACTTCTTTAAATAAAATTTTTAAAGTATTTTAAAGTTGAAATCTTGTTTAAATCTTTCTAATACTTTGTTTTTGAAATTGGTTTGTATTTTCTTTTGAAAATTTTATATTTAAATAAACCTTTAAAAAAACTTGATTAAACACTTCTATGACCTATATTATTATTAACCTTCCAAATCTAATCACTCAACTTGCTTACTTTAATCTCGATCATAATTAAATAAACCCTGGTTATTGAATACAATCCAAAATCTGAGACTAAACATAACTCCCCTGAGTCATCTTGCAAATATCTCGAGCAAACCTCCAACAACTCATTTCTTCGAGTCAGCACGCAAATGCCCCGAGTTCAACTCATAAAATCTTCATCTTCCCCAAACCTATAATTACCTAGATGCACGAACCATACACGTGCACGTGTACAACGACCCAGATCACCAACGAACAATGTTCCGTCCCTTGACAAGTCAACCCCGACCTCAGCAATCCAACGCGATCATCCAGATCGTGATATCACTCACGGATCAAAAATCATGCATTCAAACGAAACTGCAGCCAACCCAAAAGGCTAAAATCGCCACTAGTCATCGCCTCCGACCATGAGTTCACCCACCGACCTATCAGAAACTACGCTACAACTTCCAGCTTCACTTCTCCTATCGCAATGGGTTCCGGTCCTTTGTCGATGACGGTCGAATCCCAGTAATTCCAACTACCCAAACCCTCCACTAAACACTACTACATCATTTCCAACCACCACGGCTATTAATAAAATTCAACTTCATTTTTCCTAAGATCCCTAACCCATTGGCTACCTCCAGCCTAAAATTCGCCGCAAAACTCGACGCCAATCATCGACAATCGACAAATATGTCAAAACCCATCACCCAAGAATAACTCAACAATTATCTTACTAAAAACTATGATTTCCATCTTTAAAATCATATTATCCAAAGCTGAATCAAGTTAATTAATTGAAACTACAAATCATAATACTTGATTTTTCCCAATTTAAGGTTTTCACTATTATTATTTTTTCTTTCCAAAAATTTCAAAACTTAATTCACCTTATTTAAATTTTAAAAACTAAATTGTTTTTAATCAATCAGCTTTTGTTTGAAACACAAAGCTTATTAGTGATTAGTTTTGAAATTTTTTGAATTTTGATTAAATTTTTACTCTGTATATTTTAAAACAGAGATGGATCAAACCAGACTAATACATGCACAGATTCAAACACAACATATATACAGAGATTTTTCTTATACACACACACACACACAATACAAGCATCATCACCGAACTACACATGCACATTATTTATTTCCTTAAGCCTTTTTTATAAGTGTTTACTTACTCAATGTTTGAAACAGAGAGAAGTTTTGGAAATCTGTAACTAAACAGAAGTTTGTATCCATATAAACAATCTTACATGTTCAAACAACTGCATATTAATCTATATACTAACATATTTTAGCATGCATTCAAATATTACATAGTTATTTCAGTTTCATCACAGTCATCTTGCAAATATCTCGAGCAAACCTCCAACAACCCTTTTCTTCGAGTCAGCACGCAAATGCCCCAAGTTCAACTCGTGAAACCTTTATCTTCCCGAAACCTATAATTACCCAGATGCACGAACCATACACGTGCACGTGTACAACGACCCAGATCGCCAACGAACAAGGTTCCGGCCCTTGACAAGTCAACCCTGACCTCGGCAATCCAACGCGATCATCCAAATCGTGATATCACTCACGGATCAAAAATCGTGCATTCGAACGAAACTGCAGCCAACCCAAAAGGCTAAAATCTCCACTAGTAATCGCCTCCGACCACGAGTTCACCCACCGACCTATCAGAAACTACATTACAACTTCCAGCTTCGCTTCATCCTATCGCGATGGGTTCCGGTCCTTTGTCGATGACGATCAAATCTCGGTAATTCCAACTACCCAAACCCTCCACTAAACCCTACTACATCAATTTCCAACCACCACGGCTATTAATAAAATTCAACTTCATTTTTTCTGAGATCCCTAACTCATTGGCTACCTCCAGCCCAAAATTCGACGCAAAACTCGACGCCAATCATCGGCAATCGACAAATATGTCGAAACCCATCACCCAAGAATAACTCAACAATTATCTTACTAAAAACTATGATTTCCATCTTTAAAATCATATTATCCAAAGCTGAATCAAGTTATTTAATTGAAATTACAAATCATAATACTTGATTTTATCCCAATTTAAGGTTTCTCATTGTTATTTTCTTTTCTTTCCATAAATTTTAAAACTTAATATATCTCATTTACAATTTAAGAACTAAATTTTGTTTAATCAATCAGCTTTTGTTTGAAACACAAAGCTTATTAGTGATTAGTTTTGGAAATTTTTGAATTTTGATTAAATTTTTACTCTGTATATTTTAAAATAGAGATGGATCAAACTAGACTAATACATGCACAGATTCAAACACAACATATATGTAGAGATTTTGGTTTTATACACACACACACAAAATACAAACATCATCATCGAACTACACATGCGCATTATTTATTTCCTTAAGCCCTTGTAACGACCCGTAAATTTCATGGATTTAATTTGGTTAAATTAATAAGTTTTGTAATTAAATTTAGTAGAAATAAAAAAACTTTATAAACAAATATTGAAATGAACGCTAAATTAAAATATATAAATGGTGACTTAAAACCTATTTACTAGCCATTTGAATAAATTTCAATAAATGAAATAGCGTAATTATTATATCTTGATATAATTTGAATATGAAGAATATAGGGTAGGCATTGAATTAGATAATGTGAGAACACGTTGTTACAGTAATTAATCGTAAATTTAGGAAACGTGTGAATGCAAGTTAATAATTACTGACTTGAATGAAATTCCAATTCATTAAAATAATTTAAATGTCATGATTTGATTTTTTAATGGAATATGAGAAAACAAATGTAAGTATTGAATTAATATATGTTATTTATTTAGGGTATTGAATAAAATTGGTAATCCAATTGTAATTAATGGTAATAATGTTGATATTAGCTAATAAATTAAATTTCAATGCAATACTGTAACAACTCTGGTTTTAGTGATTACTTGTAAGTATTAAATTATAACGGTAGTTATAATTTAATACTGAGAATCAAAATTAATTTTGAGAATTTAAATTGTTTATTTTGAATGAACAATGAATTTTGGGAATAAAAAGAGAAAATAACGTTCTGGAACTTTATTATAGTGGTTTGAGTTAATAATAAGTGGAAGATGGTTTTTATTTGGTGATAGTTCAATAATTTTATTAAATATTGTGATTTGCTTCTTTTAATAAAAAAATAATTAAAAGGAGTATTTTTTTTAAAGAGTGTTATATTAAATAAAAAGGTGAAATTAGGTTTAAAAATATGATTTGGTCATAAAATTGAGTTAAAATGATTGGTTACATTTTATTACAAAAGAAGATTATTTTTGTGTAATTTTTGGGATTAAAAATAGTGGTTTATGTAATTATAAGTATAATTGGCTACTTATTTAAAAATAAGGATTTTTAATAATAGAATTATTTTCATAACCAAATTTATCCTTTTATTAAGTACAAAATACTTTAATTAACATGTAAACAAGGTTTCATAATTTTATCATGTGAAAACTTTAAAACATATGATGTTTGTTTAAAAACATAAGAGTTCACTAGTGTATTAAGTGAAAAATGAATTAATTTAGGCTATTTCTTTTATTAATGGGTCTTAAGCCCATCTAGTCACTAGTCTGTAGAAAGAAATGAGGAATATCTCATCTTCCTCCTACGTACAGTTCCGATAGTGAGAAACCTGAGAAACCCAATTTCTATTGCAAACCCTAGCCAAAAATCATCAAATCAAACTCAAATCTTGTGTTTTTTAAATCAAATTGGAGCTAAATCAATAGGTAATCAAAATCTAAAACCATTTATTCATCAAAAATCAAGTTTTGAAAGTGTTTCTCTGTTAAAAGTACTTGTTCTTCTTGCATATCATTGTTTCAAGTTTATACAGGTTAATTGAAGCTTCCTTCTTCTTAAAGCTTGTCTAATTCAACACAAATTCCAGTTATATTTTCTCTACAGCAAGGTGAGTATTAAAAATCACAATTTTCTAGCTTTGATTGAGATTTCATGGTAGAAATCTCAATTTCGTTTATTGCATTTCATTTGTGAATCACTGTCAGTAAATTGTGCATATCTCTTTCGTTTTAAATCGGAATTCGATTTTCTTTGAAGTTCTGGAAAGCCTAAAAAGAATGTGACAACTTTCATTTTGAAAACATTCGAAAATTTTGAGCGTAGATGGTCGAAAAACACAAAACAATCTCGCTGCTCTGTCCCTGTAAAATGGTGATTTTCTGTGCTAAGTGCTGTTGGAAATTTAAACATATCTTTTCGTTTGATGTCGGAATTTGATGACTCTTGATGCTCCTGAAAGCTTAGATTATATGCTACAATTTTCATGTTTTGAGTTTTGTCAAATTTTGATGTTTACATGGTCGAAAGTTCATTCTAGTATCGCTGTCCCGAAACTAAAACAACAGCTGTAGTGTAATTCATATCTGAAATTTATTTTGGCTATATCTTTCATGTTTCTTATCCAAATTTAATAATTCATGATGTTTACCTAACAGAACTGCTTTGAGAGGTGTCAGCGACCTTGTCAAGAGGACGAACTGCTTAGGGAGGTGTTAGCGAGCTTGTTAGGGCTGACAAAATAGCTTGGAAAGGTGTCAGCGACCTTGTCATGAGGACGAACTGCTTAGGGAGGTGTTAGCGACCTTGTTAGGGCTGACAAAATGGCTTGAAGAGGTGTCAGCGGCCTTGTCATGAGGACAAACTGCTTTGAGAGGTGTTAGCGACCTTGTCAGAGGCTTCGGCCATCTGAGAATGGCACGTGCAGCATCGCTTCGGCATGCAAATGGGATTTGGCCAATCTAGGGAATTTTTATAAGTTTATGATTTCGATTTCACCAATTTTGAGATGATGAATTTACTTATAGCCTTGAGTTAGAGAAAGGCATATGTGTGTGTGTTTATATATATATATATATATATATATATATATATATATATATGTTGTTTTATAGTGATTTCGATATGGGGATTATAAACTCTTATTGAGTTTCATGAGTTTTGATTTGGAGATTTTTCATCGGCGATTGTTTATAATATTTGAGCGTTATTGTCGAGTTTACCTCTTTTGAGGTCTTTGTATACTTAAATGACATTGTTCACTTAAGTCATGAGTATGTGTTCTTTCTATTGCCTCTTCTCATTTGAGAAGAACTATCACCTTGTATCTTATGCTTCATATTATCGTCTATCCTTCTTAACTGATTGTTTTATCTAGACTGACCCGTGTATTTTATACTCGGGTCAGACCGAGTTGTTTCAGGTTAGCTATCGGTTCGGGACTTAGCTTTGATGCATCTGCTTGGATATCAGCCTAGCACTTTTTTGTAGTTTATATTTCTTTCTGCTTGACTCTGATATGTATTTGATTGGATATATATAGTGTGGTCTCTGTACCACTTTTGTGTATCACTTTGTATCATACTGGGATGTATCTGTTTATATGTATTTATATATTATGATTACTGTTCTGTGATGTGATATGCATTTTGTTGTTGTATTTTTTCTGATAGATCCGTTAGCCACCTATAGTTTTGCATTAAGCATTTGTTGGATATGTCGATCCACTTGGAATAGATAAAAAATAGATCATTTATCGACGTGTGCAGTAGATGTTTAAGGCAAGATTATAGATGGTCGCTCCTAACCAGCCCTATTCTCTGCATTAGCAGATAGAATTGCCCAGTAATTCTCTTTGTTAATGTGGGTCTCAGGGTGGGGAGTCACAGCTTGGTATCAGAGCTGAGTTTAGAACAAAGTATGATAAACACAGTACAAAAACACATATTGCGGTACATCTAAGTGTGATACGAGTGTTACGAATCCCTAATCGTTGTGTCCTTAACCTTATCGTGTCTTTTGGAGTAGACAATTTGGGATATGTCTAGGAATATTTTTATTCCGTAATATTCCCAAATTTAATTGATGACATATAATCTTAGGAGTAATCCTAATCGTGGTTGTTTTATCCAAGTCCTCTTCAATACGGGTGCTTGACACCTATCCGCATCGAAGGAGTTTGTTGATGTTCTTATCTTATGATTTCTTTGAGGATTGCTGATCCTATTGGAGGGATACGCAATATTTGGTGTTATGTTCGAGGATTTTAGGATTTTATTTCTTAGCTTTTGGGTCATCCTCCCACGAGGATGCCCACTAGGGAAATGAGATGATTCATTGAATTTATTTGATATTTCCATTCTTACGTCTTTTGAGATATGCTCCTTGGATACTCAATTGTTGATATACTTTGTGGTATTACTTCACTTAAAGTAATGATGTGTTTTTTTGTGCTCTTCTTCTCATTCAAGAAGATATCTTGCCATTACTACTATATCTCGTAGATTTCTTTTAATCTGTTGAGTGGTGCTAGGGTCATTCCTAGGCTTGACGTTACACCAATTTTTCGTGAGCTACGAGTCACGGAGGATTGCGTTACTCTTACCGCGTTCCACACTCGGTGTGAGCCTTGCGGGTGGTTAGTTATACCATTCGGAATAATGAACACTCTCGCCTATTCCATCAATCTTGAGGATCGAGTATTCTAGGAATATCTCGTGAGTTCTTCTTGTGTTTTTTTATTTTGAGAATAAGTAATAAGTGGTGCTTTCAAAATTTTCAAAATAAAAAAAAATTGAAGATATGTTTCAAAGAGAAATTGGACTATGTTTTTAGGAAAACAAAGAATATTTTAAGTATTATATATAAGGTATTTATTTTTTAGAAAAGAAAACAAATTTTTGTGTTGGGCTGTCCGTCTAGTGCTTTAAGAATTCTGGTCGACGCGTTTGGCCAACGTTATCGATAGGGATTTCCTAAACACTGTGATGAGACAATCAGACATGGTAAATTGTGTTTCGGTAAGTAAAGTTTGAAATAATTGATATGATGGAGTATTAATTTAATTTTGAAACAATTGAACCATAGTGAGTGTTGGAGGAGTGGCGAGGCAGTTTTGATTGTTTGATCAACTCTGCAGCCAATCGATGGGGTTGTTCACTATAAATCAATGGTAGGGCATTACCCTTGTATTATGTGAAATTCGAGAAATTGAATAAGGTAATTTGGGTAAGCAAAGTGAATAATTCTAATTAAGGCGATGTCTTAATTAGAAGAAAATATCATTTGATGTTTTGATTGATAAAATGATGTATTTAAAGTAAAAGAATACATTGGTTTGCAAATTAAATTATTAATTGAATATTTTAGTACAAGATATTAATGATGACTATAAAAATTTATTTTGATGGATAATCAATAATCATCTCTTGATACTACAAGAAATTAGTTATCTCTTCGAAAATGAGTTTTCATAATGAATTGTCTTTAAAGCGAGATTTTGTAAAGTAATGAAAATATTTCCACTTAATAAAATGTTTTGTGGTGATTACATAAAGTTGATCATAATTTTATATGTCTTAGCTTTTCAGGGAAAAAGAGGACCATTTATTAAATGGTTAAAAAAAATCTTGTTTGAAATTTGTAGTTTGAAATTAAAATGGTTTGGGAGAATTTCAAATTTCAAATTGATTTTAAAAGCTGAAATTTCATTTAGAAAAGTGTTGTATTAAAACAGTGATAACTAGAGACTTATATTTCCAAATAAGCTCAATCTTTTTGCAATAGAAAGAGCTTTCAGTAAGCTATATAGTTTCTTTGTACCACTTTAAAATATTTTGCATTTTACTGAGTCTAAAATGGGTTTGAAAGTTAATAGGCAGTTCTGCCCTATTGAAAAATTCTCTAAGACTTAAGCTGAAAGTAAATTGAACATAACTTTCAAACCGTAAATCCGATTTTGATGAACTTTAAATCTCTGGAAAGATTAGACTGAGTAGAACAACTTTCACTTTATAAACTTCTTCAGATTTTGTCGTTTTCTTTGTCAAAACAGGTCTTATTTACAGCAGGTCTGAACTGAAATTGATTTATTTCCCCTCAATAGTTAAGCGTAGCATTTCTTATTTATAATCATGAACTAATATCATCTATTTGAGTTAAGTATAGGTGAAAAAGGATGGTTGGGCTATATTTTGATCCAAAAATATTATATATAAGATTATGCAAACTTGCTTTAAAATGCTAAAAAGAAAGGTATGTTTTCGGATTAAATTTTAAAGTGTTAAATGATGATATATATATTATGTTTCTGACCTAATGGTCCATGTATATCATATAAATTATTTTTATAATATTGTGTACGGCCCTCCATACAAAGGAGACTCCGTCGGTTTTTCTGAAAATTTCTAACACTAAGAAAATTTGAGAAACAAATTGAAAAATAATATGTTGCAAACTAGAGTGTACCTGTGGAAGAATTAGAGAATAACAACTTAAACTTTATTTACACTAGTCAAGAGTAATAAATTTAAAGTCTAAGTAAGAAGTTTTGAAAAAATTTCAAGTGTTGAAAATTGTGGTTATAACTATAAAGTATCGATCTTTTGGAACTCTAAGAATTTTTGATTGAGTATATACATATATTTTAGTTCCTTATGAGTATCTTACTCTTGTGCTATTTTCTAATGACGTGCATTTATGTGGTCGTTCGAGTTTGAAACCACCTTTTGGTTGAACTATCTTGCCTTTTTTTGTCTATCTTGTATTAGCGTTGTTCCTTCCGTGGTGTCATATGGAAAGATCATATCGATAATCATTTTGTTGGTTAGAGTTCGGGTTGGAGTTGTGCTAAATTCCAACTCTACACAAGGCGCTTTTGAGAAATCTATTTCATTTGAGTAATCTTATATATGTAGCAACTTGTTGAGTTTCTATTTTGAAGGTGAGATGCCTTCGAAATTTTATGTGTTGCTTGGAAAATTCAATGGTTTGCTAGTCTCGATATTAGCGCTTTGGAAACCATAGAATTAATCGAGCAATCTTATCTTAGTTTTCTATAATCTTGTTTTGAAGGTGAGAAATTTTAAGCTTGAGCCTGTCAATCTTCTTTTGCTTGATGAAATAATTATGTTGACTACAGCTCTTTTCTAGAAAATTGTGGGGACGCAATTTTTATAAGGGGGGAGGTCTGTAACAACCGTGGTTTTAGTGATTACTTGTAAGTATTAAATTATAACGGTAGTTATAATTTAATACTGAGAATCAAAAATAATTTTGAGAATTTAAATTGTTTGTTTTGAATGAACAATGAATTTTGGGAATAAAAAGAGAAAATAACGTTCTGGAACTTTATTATAGTAGTTTGAGTTAATAAGAAGTGGAAGATGGTTTTTATTTGGTGATAGTTCAATAATTTTATTAATTATTGTGATTTGCTTCTTTTAATAAAAAAAAATTTAAAAGGAGTATTTGATTTTTTTTTCAAAAAGTGTTATATTAAATAAAAAGGTGAAATTAGGTTTAAAAATATGATTTGGTCATAAAATTGAGTTAAAATGATTGGTTATATTTTATTACACAAGAAGATTATTTTTGTGTAATTTTTGGGATTAAAAATAGTGGTTTATGTAATTATAAGTATAATTGGCTACTTATTTAAAAATAAGGATTTTAATAATAGAAATATTTTCATAACCAAATTTATCCTTTTATTAAGTACAAAATACTTTAATTAACATGTAAACAAGGTTTCATAATTTTATCATGTGAAAACTTTGAAACATTTGATGTTTGTTTAAAAACATAAGATTTCACTAGCGTATTAAGTGAAAAATGAATTAATTTAGGCTATTTCTTTTATTAATGGGTCTTAAGTCCATCTAGTCACTAGTCTGTAGAAAGAAATGAGGAATATCTCATCTTCCTTCTACGTACAGTTCGGATAGTGAGAAACCTGAGAAACCCAATTTCTCTTGCAAACCCTAGCCAAAAATCATCAAATCAAACTCAAATCTTGTGTTTTTTAAATCAAATTGGAGCTAAATCAACAGGTAATCAAAATCTAAAACCATTTATTCATCAAAAATCAAGTTTTGAAAGTGTTTCTCTGTTAAAAGTACTTGTTCTTCTTGCATATCATTGTTTCAAGTTTATACAGGTTAATTGAAGCTTCCTCCTTCTTAAAGCTTGTCTACTTTAACACAAATTCCAGTTATATTTTCTCTACAGCAAGATGAGTATCAAAACTCACAATTTTCTAGCTTTGATTGAGATTTCATGGTAGAAATCTCAATTTCGTTTATTGCATTTCATTTGTGAATTACTGTCAGTAAATTGTGCATATCTCTTTCGTTTTAAACCGGAATTCGATTTTCTTTGAAGTTCTGGAAAGCCTGAAAAGAATGTGACAACTTTCATGATGAAAACATTCGAAAATTTTGAGCGCAGATGGTCGAAAAATACAAAACAATCTCGCTGCTCTGTCACTGTAAAATTGTGATTTTCTATGCTAAGTGCTGTTTGAAATTTAAACATATCTTTTCTTTTGATGTCGGAATTTGATGACTCTTGATGCTCCTGAAAGTTTAGATTATATGCTACAATTTTCATGTTTTGAGTTTTGTCAAATTTTGATGTTTACATGATCGAAAGTTCATTCTAGTATCGCTGTCCCGAAACTAAAACAACCGCTGTAGTGAAATTCATATCTGAAATTTGTTTTGGCTATAACTTTCATGTTTCTTATCCAAATTTAATAATTCATGATGTTTACCTAACAGAACTGCTTTGAGAGGTGTCAGCGACCTTGTCATGAGGACGAACTGCTTAGGGAAGTGTTAGCGACCTTGTTAGGGCTGACAAAATAGCTTGGAAAGGTGTCAGCGACCTTGTCATGAGGACGAACTGCTTAGGGAGGTGTTAGCGACCTTGTTAGGGCTGACAAAATGGCTTGAAGAGGTGTCAGCGACCTTGTCATGAGGACAAACTGATTTGAGAGGTGTTAGCGACCTTGTCAGAGGCTTCGGCCATCTGAGAATGGCACGTGCAGCATCGCTTCGGCATGCAAATGGGATTTGGCCAATCTAGGGAATTTTTATAAGTTTATGATTTCGATTTCACCAATTTTGAGATGATGAATTTACTTATAGCCTTGAGTTAGAGAAAGGCATTTGTATATATGTATGTATATATATATATATATGTTGTTTTATGGTGATTTCGATATGGGGATTATAAACTCTTATTGAGTTTCATGAGTTTTGATTTGGAGATTTTTCATCGGCGATTGTTTATCATATTTGAGCGTTATTGTCGAGTTTACCTCTTTTGAGGTCTTTGTATACTTAAATGACATTGTTCACTTAAGTCATGAGTATGTGTTCTTTCTATTGCCTCTTCTCATTTGAGAAGAACTATCACCTTGTATCTTATGCTTCATATTATCGTCTATCCTTCTTAACTGATTGTTTTAGCTAGACTAACCCGCGTATCTTATACTCGGGTCAGACCGAGTTATTTCAGGTTAGCTATCAGTTCGGGACTTAGCTTTGATGCATCTGCTTGGATATCAGCCTAGCACTTTTTTGTAGTTTATATTTCTTTCCGCTTGACTCTGATATGTATTTGATTGGATGTATATAGTGTGGTTTCTGTACCACTTTTGTGTATCACTTTGTATCATACTGGGATGTATCTGTTTATATGTATATATATAGTATGATTACTGTTCTGTGATGTGATATGCATTTTGTTGTTGTATTTTTTTCTGATAGATCCGTTAGCCACCTATAGTTTTGCATTAAGCATTTATTGGATATGTCGATCCACTTGGAATAGATAAAAAATAGATCATTTATCGACGTGTGCAGTAGATGTTTAAGACAGGATTATAGATGGTCGCTCCTAACCAGCCCTATTCTCTGCATTAGCAGATAGAATTGCCCAGTAATTCTCTTTGTTAATGTGGGTCTCAGGGTGGGGCGTCACAAATACCCATTAATGAACGGAATGAAATGGAATTTATGCGAATGTATACTAGGTTATTAATCAAATAGAAGGAAACAAACGGAAGTATCAAATTGATTTATGAATAAATATACATTGAATAGTAATTGAATGTAAAGTTTATGGTAATTGTATAAAATCTATATAAAATAATGAATTGCAATAATTGTGGGTTGATAATAAGGTGTGAATGGGAAATGATTGTTATGGTAAATGAATGGAATTCAAATTTGTTGGAAAAGGGTAAATGGGTACTTGGTAATAAATTTAAACAGACTTAAATATTGAATTTATTTAATTAAAATATATATATAATAAATAATGATTAAATGAAAACCAATACTATATAGATATCTATAATATTTGAGTGGAAATAATACTTATAAATGTGGGATTTAGAGTTTTACAACAATTATTATGAGTTATATACTTAGTTCATTCAATTAGATTGGAAAACATTGCAATAGATGTAAATTAAATGTTACGTTAAATAAATTAAGGTAATAAATGGGGAATAACGTAAATGTCTTCATAATATGATGATTTGTGAATAAAAAGATGGAAATAAAGTTTATTAATATATCGAAATTTAATTTGATGATAAAAGGTTAATTGCAATCAAATGAGTTAAATATTTAAACGGGAATCAAGCTTTATTTATTTATTTGGTTTTAAAATATGATAATTTGGATTTATTGCAATAAATTGAAATTAAATATAAATTTTACGTTAATTGAAAATTAAGTTGAAATTGTGAAATATTTATGTAATAGCTTTGAACCAATGTTGATTTCACCATTAGACTGTAATGGATTGGAAAAAAAAAAAGAATAGTGAGTTCAATGGAATTATTGAAAAGTTAATTTATAATTTATAAATATAACGAAATTTGAATTTACGCTGAAATTTATGATTGAATCAACAATTAATTGACATCTAAATTGGTTTAAATCATTGAGATTGTTTAAGAAAACCAAACTGATAAGATTTGTAAAATTGAAGTGAAATTGAAAAAGTGATTTAATTAATGAATTTTTAATTTATTAAATTAATATAAAAAATAGCCATTTTGGCCACTGACTCGGATTTCGATGAAACCAGTTCCATCGGATCCGTAACAGTGAATTATTGTAGGTTTTCAAGTTTCGTAACGATCAGACTTGTCGTTTGATCGTACGGGTTCGAAATGCCTTGAAATCGAATAATTGAAATCAATTTTGAAATCAATTTGAAAATGTTGATTTCAGCATAACTTCTCCATACGATGGAATTTGGATGTGAAACTTTTTTCATCCGTTCAAAATATTTTAAAACACCTATTTTGATATATGGGTTGATCCAATTTCGTTCCGGAGTCAGAACGGGCTTTTTGGGCCAATTATCGTTCAGCACGTTTGCTTATCAGATCCATCTACTCTTTTTCTAACCTACCTACATATAAACCCATTTATAAACCCTAGCCTCCATCTACATTTGTTTGTGTATACAATCACCCAGCTCCTCTTTCCAATGGCTGCAAACACTAGAACCAAATAAAATTCAAAAATCAAATCCAAAGCCAAAAATTCATTCTCCTCAACCATAGCAAATTTTATATGGATTTGAAGCTCTCGACGAGCACAACCTAAATATACAATTCGTCTTTGAAATCGAATTAAGTTATTTCCAGAAAACCCTAGTTTATTCTCGGCCATTCGTTGCGTCGAAATCATTTGTCGCCTGATCGAAAATTGGTTTCTGGGTTTTATGGAGATTGCGGAGCATAATTCATCGGCATAGGAGATTCGTCATTTTAACGGTTGGATTTGGCACAAATCATGATTTAGGGTTTCGAGTATATGGGTTACTTGCGGCGGCTGGGGCTCGTGTGGGTCCGTATGAGGCGCGAGATGGCTGATGAAGGGGGAGGGGCGGCCTTTGACGTGTACGCGGTGGCGCCCAGAGCCGTGGCCACTTCCACGCAGGGGGCGACGTCGTTCGAATCGAGGAGAATCGTGAGTACCTGGGTCGCGTTTTCGGTTCTGGAAGAAACGTGAGGGCGATGACATGGCAATTGGGATCATATTGAAATTCTGGATCAGTTAACGCTGGTTTGGACGAATTTGAAGACTGTCCAATTTTTGGGTTTAAATCGGATTTTTAATTCGATTTAGATTCAAAAGGTGAGTGTTTTAACCCACTCACAACTTCTAAAAGTTCTTATGTTTGTTAAATTTATTTATGATATGAATTGGAATTTATTTGCAGCTGTTTGGCATATATTTAATCACCGTCTCAGTAAATTGCATTTTTTTTAATTTAATTGTATTTATTTATTGCATATTAACTGTCAGTAAATTTATATTTATTTCTTGCATATTTATTTCCAGTAAAATTTATATTTATTTTATTGCATATAAAATATCAGTTAAACAGTTAGAATTTATTTTGAATATAAACTGATAGTGATACCAGTTATTTATCATCGGTTACATATTGATGTATTGTTTGAATTTGGATGATGGTTGTGATAAATAGATGTATGATTTTGATGGATGAATGGGTGTTTATTTATATCTACTGCAAGTTGTTATGCATTTCATTTCACTTGGGATTGCAGTTTGAAATGATATATAACCGTAATTTTTACTTTAAATTACGGATTGAAATGATAAATATCCGTATCACTTGACCATAGGATAGAAAATTTTATACAGACACCGTCGATCTATATATAATTATTTTGAAAATGATTTCTATGGTTTAGATAGGATACGGTTTAATGAATATTAAATTTTGATATTATATAAATATTATTTTATATATACATATGTAGTTAAAATTTTGAATTTAAGCTATGTAAAATCTGTTAAATAAAAATGAATAAGTTGAAATGGAGTTGATAATTTATATTATATGATTTAGTACAGGCTTAGGATATAGAGTTTAAATGATTCAAATAAATTTAGATCGGAAGGTAAATTAGAAATTTAATTGGAATTGAGTTTATTTAAGTATTAAACTCTATAAGTTGATGTAGAACCTTATTAAGCTTGAAAATTTTAAAGGTATGTATTTATAACTGAAATTTTGTTGCAAGATAAATTAAATGAATATTTCTAGTATAAATAAATTGAATGAAATATTCAGTTATAGGAAATTTGAGTTTATATAAATGATTATGGATTTATCATGCAAATATTCAAAATCCAATAATAGAACATCGAATTTGTTGAAAGAATTAATTCCAACATTAGTTTTGAAGTTTTTAATACTCAAAATGGATATATATATCGAAATTGAAGTGGTTTTGGAAACGAAAAGTGAATTATGGATTTAGACTTCATTTAGAGAAATTAAATTTGTAAAGTGGTGGAAATTATTTTACTTTATAAAGAAATTTGAAAGTTAAACCATTTATTTTATAAACTGTTGAATATCCAAACCATTTAAGTTTTAGAAGTTATGGTTTTAAAGCTATGAATTTCGAAGTATTATGTTTTGGAAGTTATAATTCAAATGTTTGGTTTCGAGATATTATAAATTTTAAAGCAGTATGATTTTGGAAATATATTTGAAATAAAAGTGATATTTTTGATTTAGGTTATATAAAAATAA
This sequence comes from Allium cepa, assembly GCA_030765085.1. Lineage (NCBI taxonomy): Eukaryota > Viridiplantae > Streptophyta > Magnoliopsida > Asparagales > Amaryllidaceae > Allium > Allium cepa. The sequence goes on along the minus strand of CM060935.1, from coordinate 436,851,011 downwards.
TATCAAAGGGAGTTGTTTTGGAAATGGAATCGTATTTATGGGTTTTGAAATGGATAATTATATTCTGGTTTTGAAAGTATAAACTATTTTAAAAACCACGGTGTTATAATGACGTTTGGTTGTTAAAGAGACCGGGATCGGAAGTTGTCATACTCTCTGCCAACTCCTAAACCCACTTTAACAACCGTGTACGCTGTGGAGATTCCAGAATGAAGTAGGATGGTGGCGGCGTTTCCTTTGAGGTAAACACGTGGACCCGACTCCCGTGAGTTGGCATAAGGTGGCTAAAACAAGAGCGATTCTCGGGCCAATGGGGTTAGTGCCCTTTATCGGACACATCCCTTCGATACTATACTCTGACTTTGGATTGATTTGGTGGCCATCTTTATTTTATTTTTATTTTGGGGGTGTTTGTTCGAGGTGGGCGGTAGCTACGGCTATGCGTTACGACCAGTCCGGATAGCAATTGGTATATCTACCCTGACATTGCCTAGTTGTGCCGTGCCACCTACCCTAGCGCGCCTTATACGATTTGGGTTTTGTACTATACCTATGGAGTGCCCTCTGACGACGCCCAGTACGGGAGAGATTACGGTACTGTATAAACTATGGGAATATATAACTGTGTTAAGGTGGAAAATGTAAGGCCTTAACGCTATTTAAAAGTAAGTTTATTTTACAATTAGACACTAGTATAATAGCGAAATATACTACATAGTAGATAGTTTAACGGATCCTTAGGAGATGTAAATCCCAAGCATCTCTTAAGTTACCGCACTCATATTTATTTCTGTTGATTTAACTTACATAAGATCTTTTAGTTCTGACTCGAGTGTTTTGTCTTTTCAATTCGCTCGGGTCAGTCCGAGCGTTTCAGGATTTGAGGATTTTATTCTGGAGGACGAAGACGAAGATTTGTAGTATTACTATCTATTATATTATTCCACTACACCATTTGATCCGCTGCATTGATATTTATTGGTATGTGAACTCTGATATTTATTGTATAAAGAAAAATCAAATGTTTTGTAAACAGTTTTATGAACTGTATATTTATTATTATATTTTATCGTTCCGCTGCAAGATTCTATTTGGTTTTTTTCTTTCTTTCTTCTTTCTACATCTTCTCTGTGTTTATCTTATTTACCCCATAAAAATCCACCTTCCGTATGGTTTGAATTGGCATGTGTCTCGATTTAAAGCATGCGAAAAGGAAGGACATTATATCTGGTATCAGAGCTTTGGTTTGGCGATAAACCTTAGTTTTGTGCGGTCTGACTCTTTATTAATAGGGTAGTAATACCCTATGGGAGTCGCTGAGTGTATATATATGAGAGAGCGTATTTGTTAGTGTTATAAGAAGGTTTTTATATTGTGTTAATCTGTCCCGTTTTGTATTTATAAATTCTAGTTGGTATATGGGACGCTGTGACATCAATAGGGATTTCTAAACACTTAATAGGACATACCGACATAATATATTTTTTATATAGGTGAATGAAATAATTTTGCCTATTATATTTTCCACATATAAAATAAAAAAATTCAAATTGTTTGCGCCAAAATTGGTCACAAACCCCAAGTATTGTGAAAGCACCAGTGTTGGAATATAGATCAGCGATATTCAAACACAAATCACAAATCTAAGCAAGCAATACGCAGCAAAAACAGAAATTATGAACAAGAACACACGATTTATAGTGGTTCGGCTATCTCCGGCCTATGTCCACTTTAAAGGTTTTCACTTTTATTGATGTTCTTCGCTGATTACAGTTGATTACAGCGGATTACAATGAATTATAGCTCTGAAATTCGAGTACAACGGTAGTTGTAGAGTGCAAAGTAGAGTCTGGTAGAGTCTCGGTGCTTTAGAATCCAAATCCAGCAAGAGAGAGATCGATCCCTTTTTCTGAATGACCTGGGGCTCTATTTATAGCCGTTGGAGGCTGATATTTCTCCTAAAATCCGGGGAGACTGCTTCTGGCACATGAGGGGGCCCACATGGCCGAAACCTGGAGATCCGGGCCCACATTGGGATCGATTCGACCCTTGGTTCGAATTGATCAAAAAAGTTTCCAATCGTGGTGAAATTTGGCGTGAACATTCTTCGTCATGTAGGCAAACTCCTGTAAAAATTTCATGGTATTTGGATCAAGGGATGGAGAGATATGATGGATTAAAGATGGAGATTTTCGGCATGCTGGTTGCTTCGACTCGATCCTATGGGTTCGTTCGAATCGATACGGATCGAACCCATAGGGTCGAATCCATGCTTCTGATGACGTGGCGCGCGTTCTTCGTGTCGATCCACCTATATCTCTGAGTTGAATGGGTCGACTCCGAGTTTGTAGCCGTGTTCGCTTGGTGGTTTCGTGTGTTGGATTTAAAGGTTTGTTTCGAATCGTTGGAGCCAGTATTCATTCGAATCGATCAGAATAGGCTATTGTGGACCGATTCGAAGCTGGCTCAATATGGGGATTCGAAGATGAGTCTTGGAATGGAGCCGGGGCTTCTTCACTTGCATGGATTCGAGGAGACCCTTCTTTGATGGACTCGAGGGAATGGATTCGAGGCAAGGTGCAGATCGGGTAGTATAGCAACTCCATTGATTCGAACCCTTTAACTTTGAGGGATACGAAGAGAGGTAGCATCGTGGATTCGAAGCTAGGTGGTCTGGATGGATACGAAGGAAGGTCATGGGATGGATTCGAAGTAAATGGAGTCGAAGTTGATGGATGCGAGGCAGGCACTAGCTGATGGGTTCGAACGTCGTCTCTGCTTATGGATTCGAACATGATGCCCGCCCTGATGGGTTCGAACTAGATGGGTTCGAAACAATGAAGGGGTGATGGATTCGAACCGAGCAAGGTTCATCTCTCTTAACTCGAACCCATCGTAACTTGAGCATACGAACTCGGATTGACTTGAAACTTGAGATGCGGACTTCTATGATCTTTCTCGTCATGTCCTATCAATTGTAGCTCAATCTGGACTCGGCCAAAATTCATCGATATCCATGGTTATCCTGCAATGCTCAATTGATATTCAAGAATAGTAATCATTGATTTTTAGTAAATTTTAGGTATCTCAACTTTGCCAAAAGTTGGGATAACACTTTGCCCCCCAAAACATGCCTTTTGGTAAAAGGTATGTTTTGAACGTTCTTAAATCGAGTGTAGTAAATTCACGTTTCACTCATAGATTTAGTATCATCAATCAAGTTTATGGCTGTTCGAAGCCGAATCAGCGTTCATTCTTTCCGTAGAAGTTGAAAATGAAGTTCTGTAGTTTCTTCGGACTATTAATGGCTACTCCGAACCCTTACTAAGTCCATTCTAGACTTAGTGATTGAATAGAAAGTTCCTATTGCGCTCTAGCGTTGCCTTCTATCCCTTGCACTCTGGTCCTGGTTAGGACGTATAGCGATGTCATGGTCGTTCTGGACCGATCATAGCCTCTCTGGGATCTTGCTGGATCCCATCCTGTCACTTTCCGGTGAAGGGGAAACAACGCTTAATTGAGTCGATCCTGTCGCTCTCCGGCGAAGGGACTCGCTTCTTGCACTCCGGTTCAGTGTATCTGAACATTAAGCGATGTCTTGGTCGTTCGAGACCGATCATAGCCTCTTCGGGCTCTTGCCGGATCCCATCCTGTTACTCTCTGGTTAAGGGGAAACAGCGCTTAAGTGAGTCGATCCTGTCGCTCTCCGACGAAGCGACTCACTTCTTGCACTCCGGACCCCGCCTCTCCGGGTAGGGTCATAAAGCGATCGTTTTTATATTGGTATTAATATTCATCCTCTGACTCTCCGGTCAGAAGGTTTATTGCAAGAGATTCTAATTTATTTATTAAAATTCGAGTTCTTAGATGTTCAATCTCAAACATCAGAAAAAGCTAAACATTGCCTCTCCGGGCACATCAGTTTATCTCCATCTTAGAGCATGCCTAGGGATCCCTCCGGTTCCCGTACATGTGTAAGCGGAGTAACCATTTATTCTGAAAACAAATCTAAATGAAACTATTCGACCAAAGTCCAAATCTTGGACTTGGCCCATGCCATCTTTCATCAGTGGATGACGAGTCGTGATCCCGATCCAGGATCGTTCCTGTTAGGTGGAGGCGGTAGTTGTTTAGGCCTTACCGCCGCAGTCCGTTCTCTGACAAATTGTGGCAATCTACCACCCCTGGCATGTTCTTCTACCTCATCCTTTAGGTGGCGGCATTCATCTGTGGTGTGCCCATCCAGCTCATGGAATATGCAATATTTTCCAGTCCTGCGCTCTCGCTCAGTGGGATCCCTTGTAGGTGGCTTTCGATAGGGGAGTTGCCCCCGAGTTTCAGTGTAAATTCTTTCTAGGCCTGCATTCAGATCTATGTACTGCCTAAATCTTGGTTCTCGGAATTTCTTCCGTTTACCAGGACCATCATGTCTGTCATCCTGTTTCCTTTTTCCCTTGTCCGCTCCAGACTGTTCTCTGGAGGTTCCTTCGCTCTACGCAACATTTGTTTCCAGCCTCTCGGCTCGTGATTCTTCTAATCGGAAGAACTTTTCAGCTTTATGAAAGAACTCTCCAAGATCTTGGGGTGGATCTTTAGTCAAAGAATCTTTAAATTTGGTGCCTTCCGCGACTCCTGCCACCGCTGCCATCAAAATCATCGATGGATCCGGGCGATCTACAAAATTCACTATTACATTGAATCTTAGTAGGAAATCTTTTATGGACTCTCCGGCCCTTTACTTGATCGAAGCTAAAGTCATCACGCTCTTGGGTCACGTCACATGGACCCTAAACTGTCTCATGAAGCAGTCTATAAGCTCGCTCCATGTTCTGATTGATCCAGTCTCTAGTTGCCTGAACCAGAGTGCAGCCAAATCTGACAAATATAGAGGGAAGCATCGTGCCATCACTTCCTCAGATGCCTCCAGCACTTCCATGTGCCTAATATATCTGGTAATATGCATGGTTGGGTCTGACCTCCCGTCATAAGGTTCTAGCATCGGTAGTTTGAATTTTGGAGGGTTCCTTGCGTTTCGGATGTTCGGAGTGAACAGACTCCGACTGACTTCTTCCAGTCCTCCACTAGGCAGTCCTCCTCTCATGATTCATCGCATTAGGCCAATCATTCTCTCGTCTCCGTCTAGGGATTGGCCCCTTGTCAAGTTCCTGTCCTGCCCCCCAAGCCTTGAAGGGAATTCTGGTACGTATTCTTCTGGTGGCTCGTTAGCATATGTATTGGCTCCAGCTTGTTGTGCTCCGTCTATTGGCCTTCCAGTATCGGACCCTGAGGGTCTGCCCCCAAGTCCTTGTTGATCGCCTTCAACTCCTACATTCTGGTCCTGAACCTGACCTTCATTAGCTTCTGCAATCCTGATTCCTTGTCCTGCACTTGCAGTTGTTGTAGTTGGTCCAAGGTTCTGCATATTCACCGCCCTCATTTGTTCGAGGAAATTCTACAGCATCTCCTGTTGGGCCTTTATCATGCTTTCGCGTATTGAATTATCCATAGCCTCCATTTCATCTCTAGTGATGTAGATGGAAGCTTGTCCTTCTCTTGCTCATGAGGATGCTTCTTGGCTTCCTCTTTGTTGGCTCCGATCAACTCTTTGTCTTGTCTGTCGAGTCATTGTCTCTGAATCGGAATTCTTCAAACTTTTAAATCTGAATTCTGAATCTGATGTAGCGGGTGCTGGTCCTTCTCAGTGAAAGCACCAAAGTGTTTGCGCCAAAATTGGTCACAAACCCCAAGTATTGTGAAAGCACCAGTGTTGGAATATAGATCAGCGATATTCAAACACAAATCACAGATCTAAGCAAGCAATACGCAGCAAAAACAGAAATTATGAACAAGAACACACGATTTATAGTGGTTCGGCTATCTCCGGCCTACGTCCACTTCAAAGGTTTTCACTTTTATTGATGTTCTTCGCTGATTACAGTTGATTACAACGGATTACAATGGATTATAGCTTTGAAATTCAAGTACAACGGTAGTTGTAAAGTGCAAAGTAGAGTCTGGTAGAGTCTCGGTGCTTTAGAATCCAAATCCAGCAAGAGAGAGATCGATCCCCTTTTCTGAATGATCTGGGGCTCTATTTATAGGCGTTGGAGGCTGATATTTCTCCTAAAATCCGGAGAGACTGCTTCTGGCATGTGAGGGGGTCCACATGGCCGAAACCTGGAGATCCGGGCCCACATTGGGATCGATTCGACCCTTGGTTCGAATCGATCAAAAAAGTGTCCAATTGTGGTGAAATTTGGCGTGAACATTCTTCGTCATGTAGGCAAACTCCTGTAAAAATTTATGGTATTTGGATCAAGGGATTGAGAGATATGATGAATTCAAGATGGAATTTTCGGCATGCTGGTTGCTTCGACTCGATCCTATTGGTTCGTTCGAATCGATACGGATCGAACCCATAGGGTCGAATCCATGCTCCTGATGACATGGCGCGCGTTCTTCGTGTCGATCCACCTATTTCTCTGAGTTGAATGGGTCGACTCCGAGTTTGTAGCCGTGATCGCTTGGTGGTTTCGTGTGTTGGATTTAAAGGTTTGTTTCGAATCGTTGGAGCCAGTATTCATTCGAATCGATCAGAATAGGCTACTGTGGACCGATTCGAAGCTGCCTCAATATGGGGATTCGAAGATGAGTCTTGGAATGGAGCCGGGGCTTCTTCACTTGCATGGATTCGAGGAGACCCTTCTTTGATGGACTCGAGGGAATGGATTCGAGGCAAGGTGCACATCGGGTAGTATAGGAACTCCATTGATTCGAACCCTTTAACTTTGAGGGATACAAAGAGAGGTAGCATCGTGGATTCGAAGCTAGGTGGTCTGGATGGATACGAAGGAAGGTCATAGGATGGATTCAAAGTAAATGGAGTCGAAGTTGATGGATGCGAGGCAGGCACTAGCTGATGGGTTCGAACGTCGTCTCTGCTTATGGATTCGAACATGATGCCCGCCCTGATGGGTTCGAACTAGATGGGTTCGAAACAATGAAGGGGTGATGGATTCGAACCGAGCAAGGTTCATCTCTCTTAACTCGAACCCATCGTAACTTGAGCATACGAACTCGGATTGACTTGAAACTTGAGATGCGGACTTCTATGATCTTTCTCGTCATGTCCTATCAATTGTAGCTCAATCTGGACTCGGCCAAAATTCATCGATATCCATGGTTATCCTGCAATGCTCAATTGATATTCAAGAATAGTAATAATTGATTTTTAGTAAATTTTAGGTATCTCAACTTTGCCAAAAGTTGGGATAACACAAATGATATCTATATTTGGCTGCATTGGATTGGTTGTTAGGTAATAAAGTGTATAAATAATAATAGAAATAAGATTGAAAAATAAAATAAATGAAATTTGGAAATTTAGAACTTAAGATCCAGGGTTTTAAAAATTTTCGAATAAATTTTGGAATATAATAATATTTTTTATAAATATTTTCTGATATAAATATTAAATATCATTCGAAAGAATTGTTTTAAAGAAGGTTTTGGAGAAAATAAGTTTTGTACTTTCCTCTCTGTCGCTGGAAAATAATTTCGGTGATGGCGGTCGCATCATCGAGTTTCGAAGGGGGGAGGCCACTGTAGTAGTTTTACTGCAGATTCATTTTTGAAAAATATATAAATTTTGAATTGTTTTAAATATAATTAGAGATATATAAGTTGTAAGAATATATTTATCTATTATTTTAAAATAATTTGAAATTTAACCCGGTATTAATTCTTAAATTTCTGTTAATTAATTGTTTCAACTATTGTAGTGAAATGAAAGGTAAGTAATTAATAATTGAAACCTCAAGTTTAGGTAAGAGATTTAATGCCAAGTTATAAAGGAAATCAAAAGGAAGTTGAAATTGTAACTTATAAGAAAAAGGTAAAAATTTATCGAACAATGAATTAATTAAAGGAAATGGAACAAACTTGTATAACTTTCAAATTACACCCTTAAATAACATGTATATAACTTACCAAATTATATAAAAGTGAAAATGTTAATAAGAAAAGATAATAGATATTATACAAGTAATTAACTTGAGATAATGAAAATAATTAATGGAATTCTTTAAAGAATAAGAATTGATGTGTAGGGTTATAAATTTAAGTGCAATTAAAATGCTACTATAATTAAATATAATAGAAACGAAAGCATTAAATAAATGAATGAAATGTAGAAATGCATAAATGTAATGCAATAAAAAGAAACGTACATGACCATAATTAATGAAAATGAATAATTGTAAGTAGTAAGTGAAAATAAATGAAACAAATACTGAATGAGCAAATGAAATTAAAGGTTTGTTAGAAACAAATGTAAATTAAAAAGACAAATCATTGTATAAATAAAAAGGAAATCAAACAACAAAGGTATGAAATGAAATTAATAATAAGTAAAGTTGATTGTTGTTTGGATTTGTTGTTGTTTAGTTGATGGTTGTTTAGGCAAGGATACTTTAAAATTGGATTTGGGTGAATGAATAATCTATTTAGTTTTATCTAAGACTGTTGAGTAAATGATGCGCTAGTAGTTTATTCTTCATTCCGTACAATTTAAAAGTTTTGAACCCGAACAACTATTTGTTTGTTTGATTGAATGGTTATTTTGTATTTGTTGTGTATGCTGTTTGTTGAAATTGATAGTTGTTGTATTGATTTGTTGTTAGTGATTGAAACCACTTAAATATTTCACTTTACATAAATTGTTAACTCTTTGTATTTTATAAGGGAAATGCAGGTTATGGAAGCAATTGCTACTGCTTTTGGTTCCATAAATTAAGCATAAATTGCCTGATAAATAGGTACGTTTCGGATTACGGTTTCATAGCGCTATTTTATATTTTTTCCGGGTTGGGATATATATTATTTTTGTAAATATATGTTATATATTGTTATATTTATATTACATTTTCTCCCGAGCCTCTCCGTAGAAAGGAGACTCTGTCGAATTCTTTCGTAAATTTTTGGACTTAGAAATTATTTTGAAAATGTTTTTCCAACTTTATTTATTTAAGTATAAAGAGATATAATGATTATAAAATGGGTATATTTTATTTAAAGTAATAAATTTTGTAAATTATTGTTTATAAGTTAATATTTTGAATTAGATATATTGATCTCTTAATTCTTCCATCTCCCTTCTTTTTCCTTTTCGGAGACGAAAAGTTTTGAGTGGGGGAGAGTGTAACGACCCGTGAATTTCGTGGATATAATTTTGTTGAATTAAGAAGTTTTGTAATTAAATTTAGTAGAAATAAAAAAAAACTTTATAAACAAATATTGAAATGAACGCTAAATTAAAATATGTAAATGGTGACTTAAAACCTATTTACTAGCAATTTGAATAAATTTCAATAAATGAAATAGCGTAAGTATTATATCTGGATATAATTTGAATATGAAGAATATATGGTAGGCATTGAATTAGTTAATGTGAGAACACGTTGTTACAGTAATTGATTGTAAATTTAGGAAACGTGTTAATGCAAGTTAATAACTAGTGACTTGAATGAAATTCCAATTCAATAAAATAATTTAAATGTTATGATTTGATTTTTTAATGGAATATGAGAAAACAAATGTAAGTATTGAATTAATATATGTTATTTATTTAGGGTATTGAATAAAATTGGTAATCCAATTGTAATTAATGGTAATAATGTTGATATTAGTTAATAAATTAAATTTCAATGCAATACCCATTAATGAACGGAATGAAATGGAATTTATGTGAATGTATACTAGGTTATTAATCAAATAGAAGGAAACAAACGGAAGTATCGAATTGATTTATGAATAAATATACATTTAATAGTAATTGCATGTAATGTTTATGGTAATTGTACAAAATCTATATAAGATAATGAATTGCAATAATTGTGGGTTGATAATAAGGTGTGAATGGGAAATGATTGTTATGGTAAATGAATGGAATTCAAATTTGTTGGAAAAGGGTAAATGGGTACTTGGTAATAAATTTAAACGGACTTAAATATTGAATTTATTTAATTAATATATATATATATAATAAATAATGATTAAATGAAAACCAATACTCTGTAAATATCTATAATATTTGAGTGGAAATAATACGTATAAATGTGGGATTTAGAGTTTTGCAACAATTATATGAGTTATATACTTAGGTCATTCAATTAGATTGGAAAACATTGCAATAGATGTAAATTATATGTTACGTTAAATAAATTAAGGTAATAAATGGGGAATAACGTAAATGTCTTCATAATATGATGATTTGTGAATAAAAAGATGGAAATAAAGTTTATTAATATATCGGAATTTAATTTGATGATAAAAGGTTAATTGCAATCAAATGAGTTAAATATTTAAACGAGAATGAAGCTTTATTTATTTATTTGGTTTTAAAATATGATAATTTGGATTTATTGCAATAAATTGAAATTAAATATAAAATTTTACGTTAATTGGAAATTAAGTTGAAATTGTAAAATATTTATGTAATAGCTTTGAACCAATGTTGATTTCACCATTAGACTGTAATGGATTGAAAAAAGAAAAAAAAGAATAGTGAATTCAATGGAATTATTGAAAAGTTAATTTATTATTTATAAATATAACGAAATTTGAATTTATGCTGAAATATATGATTGAATCAACAATTAATTGACATCTAAATTGGTTTAAATCACTGAGATTGTTTAAGAAAACAAAACTTATAAGATTTGTAAAATTGGAAGTGAAATTGAAAAAGTGATTTAATTAATGAATTTTTAATTTATTAAATTAATATAAAAAATAGCCATTTTGGCCACTGACTCGGATTTCGACGAAACTAGTTTCATCGGATCCGTAACAGTGAATTATTGTAGGATTTCAAGTTTCGTAGCGATCGGACTTGTCATTCGATCGCACTGGCTCGAAACACCTTGAAATCGATAAATTGAAATCAATTTGAAAATGTTAATTTCAGCATAACTTCTCCATGCGATGGAATTTGGATGTGAAACTTTTTCCATCCGTTCAGAATATTTTAAAACGCCTATTTTGATCATCGTATCAGTAAATTGCATTTTTCAAAACACCTATTTTAAAACACATGTTTGGCATATATTTAATCATCGTATCAGTAAATTGCCTTTTTTTAATTTAATTGTATTTATTTATTGCATACTAACTGTCAGTAAATTTATATTTATTTCTTGCATATTTATTTCCATCTAAATTTATATTTATTTTATTGCGTATAAAATATCAGTTAAACAGTTAGAATTTATTTTGAATATAAGCTGATAGTGATACCAGTTATTTATCACCGGTTACATATTGATGTATTATTTGAATTTGGATGATGGTTGTGATAAATAGATGTATGATTTTGATGGATGAATGGATGTTTATTTATATCTACTGCAAGTTGTTATGCATTTCATTTCATTCGGGATTGCGGTTTGAAATGATATATAACCGTAATTTTTATTTTAAATTACGGATTGAAATGATAAATATCCGTATCACTTGACCATAGGATAGAAAATTTTATACAGACACCGTCGGTCTATATATAATTATTTTGAAAATGATTCCTATGGTTTGGATAGGATACGGTTTAATGAATATTAAATTTTGATATTATATAAATATTATTTTATATATACATATATAGTAAAAATGTTGAATTTAAGCTATGTAAAATCTGTTAAATAAAAATGAATAAGTTGAAATGGAGTTGATAATTTATATTATATGATTTAGTACAGGCTTAGGATATAGAGTTTAAATGACAAATAAATTTAGATTGGAAGGTAAATTAGAAATTTAATTGGAATTGAGTGTATTTAAGAATTAAACTCTATAAGTTGATGTAGAACCTTATTAAGCTTGAAAATTTTAAACGTATGATATTTATAACTGAAATTTTATTGCAAGATAAATTAAATGAACATTTCTAGTATAAATAAATTGAAGGAAATATTCAGTTATAGGAAATTTGAGTTTATATAAATGATTATGGATTTATCATGCAAATATTCAAAATCCAATAATAGAACATCGAATTTGTTGAAAGAATTAATTCCAACATTAGTTTTGAAGTTTTTAATACTCAAAATGGATATATATGTCGAAATTGAAGTGGTTTTGGAAACGGAAAGTGAATTTTAAATTTATGGATTAGACTTCATTTAGAGAAATTATATTTGTAAAGTGGTGGAAATTATTTTACTTTACAAAGAAATTTGAAAGTTAAACCATTTATTTTATAAACTGTTGAATATCCATTTAAGTTTTAGATGTTATGGTTTTAAAGCTATGAATTTCGAAGTATTATGTTTTGGAAGTTATAATTCAAGTGTTTAGTTTCCAGATATTATAAATTTTAAAGCAGTATGATTTTGGAAATATATTTGAAATAAAAATGATATTTTTTATTTTGGTTTTATAAAAATAATATCAAAAGGAGTTGTTTTGGAAATGGAAATGATATCATATTTATGGGTTTTGAAATGGATAATTATATTCTGGTTTTGAAAGTATAAACTATTTTAAAAACCACTGTGTTATAATAACGTTTGGTTGTTAAAGACTGGGATCGGAAGTTGTCATACTCTCTGCTAACCCCGAAAACCACTTTAACAACCGTGTACGCGGTGGAGATTCCAAAATGAAGTAGGATGGTGGCGGCATTTCCTTTGAGGTAAATACATGGATCCGACTCCCGTGAGTTGGCATAAGGAGGCTAAAACAGGAGCGATTCTCGGGCCAAGGGGGTTAGCGCCCTTTATCGGACACATTCGTTCGATACTATACTCTGACTTTGGATTGATTCGTGGCCACCTATATTTTTTTGATTTTGGAGGTGTTTGTTCGAGGTGGGCGGTAGCTGCGGCTATGCGTGATCATCAGTCCGGATAGCAATTGGTATATCTTCCCTGACATTGCCTAGTTGTGCCGTGTCACCTACCCTAGCGCGCCTTATACGATTTGGATTTTGTACTATACCTATGGAGTGCCCTCTGACGACGCCCAGTACGGGAGAGATTACGGTAATGTATAGACTATGGGAATATATAACTGTGTCAAGGTGGAAAATGTAAAGCCTTAACGCTATTTAAAAGTAAGTTTATTTTACAATTAGACACTAGTATAATAGCGAAATATACTACATAGTAGATAGTTTAATGGATCCTTAAGAGATGTAAATCCCGATCATCTCTTAAGTTACCGCACTCATATTTATTTCTGTTGATTTAACTTACATAAGATTTTTTAGTGCTGACTCGAGTGTTTTGTCTTTTCAATTCGCTCGGGTCAGTCCGAGCGTTTCAGGATTAGAGGATTTTATTCTGGAGGACGAAGATGAAGATTTATAGTATTACTATCTATTATATTATTCCACTACGCCATTTGATTCCGCTGCATTGATATTTATTGGTATATGAACTCTGATATTTATTATATAAAGAAAAATCAAATGTTTTGTAAACAGTTTTATGAACTGCATAGTTATTATTATATTTTATCATTCCGCTGCAAGATTCTGTTTTGTTTTTTTCTTTCTTTCTTCTTTCTTCATCTTCTCTGTGTTTATCTTATTTACCCCATAACAATCCACCCTTCCGTATGGTTTGAATTGGTACGTGTGTCGATTTAAAGCGTGCGAAAAGGCGAGACGTTACAACCCTTTTCTTATAAGTGTTTACTTACTTAATGTTTGAAAACAGAGGGAAGTTTTGAAAATCTATAACTAAACAGAAGTTTATGTCCATATGAATAATCTTACATGTTCAAAAAACTGCATATTAATCTATATACTAACATATTTTAGCACGCATTCAAATCTTACATAGTTATTTCAATGTTTTATCACAATCATCAACTTCAAACAGATTCAAAAATTAAAAGAGTAGTAGTTTACTCACAGTTTGATATGCTTTAGGAAGAAAATATGCTGCCTGCTTCCTGCTTGATCCATTCGAACTTGAGCTGCTTCGATTTTTTTTTAAGTTGTAGTAGCAGCTTGTTAATATTTTATTCTTCTCTGGTTATCTTTTTTTTTGAATGCTAGAATATGGACAAGGTAGTGATAGGTGTATCTATATACATAATGAAAGCTTGCAGTGTAAGCTTGAGGCCTTTGTACAGGCTATATACTTTATATCTTTATTTTCTTTTGAGTGATTTGATTTTTATCCGACCTGATTTGATTAAATATGTACTTGACCATATATTTTCTTTTTGATAATGTCTCCTACCATGTTTACACATGTTACTACCTGAATTGATATATAGATAAGCATACATATTCTTTTGTATGTGCATATACATAGTTATGAACTTATCCTTTTATTCTTGCATTTGTATTTTTCATTATCCTGCACATATATGTTTGTGTCCATACCTATTTCATTTACTTAGACATGGTTATATATATTGTATATTTGCTTTTGTCCTTGCCACTATTTCATATAACATATATGCATATACATTTATTTGTGTATTGTTATCATATACATACATATATTTTTTCCATACACATTTCTTTTGTATATATTGTCATTATATATATATTCACATTTATACACCTTCCTATATTTTACTTCATATAGGCATCTATACATATATATATATATATACATATTTATATACTTGTATATGTATACACTTATATATGTATTTTCAACATCATAAAGTTTGTATATATTTATATATATATATATATATATATATATATATATATATATATATATATATGTATTTGTAGTTATGGTTATTTTATCTTAATATAAACGATGGAGTTTATTATTTATTTTCTATGAGATTTTCGTATCCAGGGATTCAATATTTATTATAGTTTTCAAATCAATTTATATATATCCAAGATATTTTAATTATTAGAATTTTATTTGTTCGACTTATAAAATTAGTACTCTAATGATTTGATTCAGTAAATTACCCAATTAACACACGTTAAAAAAAATCCGGATCGTCACACATAGGGTCTCATCCGCTATATAATGCAGGAAATCATTCACTCTAATATATATACACAATTTATAACATATTACATCCAATCAATTCGATCATTCAACCAATAATTTAAATTTAACCATATAAATATAATGGTAATCTAAATGAGTGATTTTAACTCATCTTTGTTTTTTTTACAACCCATTTCCATCTTGACTTGTTTCCTTCACGACTTTGACCTTGAATAGACAATTCATGATTTATTACTATTTGAATTAATCTACAAATAAATTTTCCATTTATTTAATTAACTAACATTTTAAACTAATAATTTTCCTTAAAAAATCTTTTAGTAACTATAATAATTAAATAAGTTAATTGAACAAATCAATTACCGAAATGCATTATTTTTAAAATAACTAGTAAGCTAAAAGATATATTTTTTTTCATTTTGAAATTACATACATATTTATAAAAATCTATATAGCTTCCAAAACCTAGTTTCATGCAACTTCCAATCATTTTAGAATTCTTATTATTATTTTATTTTTTTCTCGTGTACCATGATTACAAAAAGGGTATATAACTTTATTATAAATTTCAGTTCACCCTTTAAGTAGCTGTTATATATATATAATTTTCAAATCCTACCGTGTGTGTATATATATCTCTCTGGCCAGAAAAAAAGAGTTTTCTGACTGAACTCTATATGTATATTTCTCTTCAATCTACATATACACGTATTAAATTTAACTAAATTAAATAAAGTTGATCGCTACCTGCTGCAAACCCTAGCCTCCCTCACTGACAATGGCAATCACCACAACTCAGTCGTGACCAGCAATCCTACCTTGCGAAAGAACCCATGTTGAGCCTCGCCGACGATACCTAAACTCACAACTAGCGTCGACCTCTGCCACTCTAGCATGCATCATCCTCATAACTATCGAACACCTCGACTTCGGCACACCCTAGGCGCGATATGAAAGGAAAGCCACCGTCTGCCTGCGCCGAGCCTGGATCGCCGATGATGAAGAGGAGGCGTTGTTCGAATCGATTTTGAATTTATTTATTTATTTGAATTTCCTAGAAATCGATCGGAACATGGGTTTTGAAGAGGGGAACTAAAAAGGGGGAAATCGATCTCATTGAATTTTTAATCGTGAAGAGGCTGTCGCCATTATTAAATTTTCTTTTACTATGCTCGGCTCCATTGAAATGAAGAGGAGAGACGTGATTTTTAACAAGAAAAATTTTATTTACTTTCGGAGAAGACGCATGTCTTCATGGAGAGCATGTATCCTAAATTTCCTTGCGTGTCTGTATAGACTACTACAGTGTTCTGAGATGATAAAAGGCAGTTGAAAGTTATCCAGAATATAAATTATATATATATATATATATAATTTAAATTCAAATTTATATCGTCTCGAATTCGTAGCTCAAAATCTTGACATGCTACCAAGGCATACCGTTGGATGTTTATAATGTTATACCCCTATTTTGAACGCAATGGAAAAGTTTCCAAGTCCTAATTCGATCGTGTGGAGAAGGTAGCTTTTTGGACCAGTAATTATATTATATTTTCGATATATTTTAGCGCATTTATCTACCGTACGATCACAAGACAACTCCAAATGCTACGAAAATTGAAATATGATAATAATACACTATTACGGATCCAATGGAACTGGTTTCGTCGAAATCCGGGACTGTGCCTCAGAAGGCTATTTTTAAATACCGATTTAAATGATATATTTTCAAAACTTAACAAAACACTTCCAAATTAAATTTTAAAAGTTGTATCATCTCTGTAACGGTACGGATTTTCGTTGCCGAAAAACCGAATAGTTATGGGTTTTAAAAAGAATTAAGAAAAAGAAAGAAGAGAGAACAGAAGATAGAAAAAGAAAAATAGAGGGAAAAGAAGATAGACAATTTTTTTTTTTGAAAACAGAGAATTAGAAAAACAGAAGATAGAAAATTTTTAAAAATAGAACGGGAAGAAAGAAACAGAACAACATCAGAATCTCACAATTCGCAGCGGAACAACATATAATAATAAATGAATAATCTTTAAACAAAGGACTATATCAGTTATTACATTATCATCATATTACATCACATCATATCATCAGAGTGTACAACAACATACAACAATAAACAGTGCAGCGGAAAAGAAATACTATATAAACTAGTAATACGCCATGCCATCCAGCTTGCCTCCAGCAACTCCAGAATATCCAGAATATCCTGATAAACCTAACTCTTAACTGCCCGTGTGGAAATTGGTGGGCACCCAGAGTTTAGGAAGGAAAACAATAAACTCCGAGTCAGTCATATGACTGGTGTGAGAACTCAAAACAGTTTATTTAACTTTAAAATCAAAATAGAGGAATATTTTTAAATTCAATTCGCAATGCTTTTAAAAATGAGACTACCATAAGACCTCCCACCACACACACAATGCAAACGCAGACTTGGAGGAGATTTCTTCTTATGTGAGTCAAAGATGCTTGATACGCATTTAAAATAACATTTGATATTATTACTAGTGCATAGTGTAGAACAAATCCTTTCGAAAGTAAAGATATAAATCATAGCCAGCATAGGTACCATTATATTATGCCTACTATAGCTACCTCCTGAGGAAGCAGGTTCTACAACTAAAACCGTACAAGTCACGTATTGTTTCTTTGGATTTCCAACAAATGGTCAGGCCAAGGAACTTCCCATTGCCACATGAGAATGCCTCTGGATGGACATCCCCGAGAACTAAACCGGATCTCTACCAACACAAGGCCGGGTTACTCCTAACTGAGTAACAACTGACCGAATATGCCATCCCCCGGTCCTTTGGGACCTTTATCCGAGAGCTCTCTAATCAATTCACACAATCATAAAAACAAAGTGTTTCAACATGAGTAAGTATCTGGGCTCCATACCATGATACCACCCTTTTCCAGAAGGAAATGCACATATCCTAAAGGGTGCTACCCCTCATAACCTTGCTGCTTCTTTCCTGTTTTGACCATTTCCGGGATGTGAGGCTCGACGAAGTCACGTCCACAAAAACATACTTTATACAAAAGCCATGCTTTGGGTCAACAAATGATCAACACAATGATCACTAAGATAGACGATCAAATAAATGATCCTATCACAATAATCAACACAATGATCATTTCAGCATCACTCAGCATGTCACATTACCAAATTGGGAATATATCGCTGATAACTTCAACTATATAACCTTTGAGCTCGTACGTCTCAAAGAAGGGTGTTAAGCAAAGAATAAATTCTCCGCCACCAACAGAAATATATTTGAAAGAAATCGGCTTTATATCTCAACTTGTAATGTCAGACATACAATCCATACAAGTCTGTTCCGGGATCGAACAAAACCGAAGGCACTTACAAAGAAGTCCTTGCAATCCGGATATTCACAATCCTGATCGGATTTCCCATCACTTATGGAATCTCTATACCAGGAGCTACCCAGTGCAGAGACAATCGATAGGTCATCCTATCGCTCTCGCAAATACCGGTCTTCAACACCGATCTTCAATGCAATTCACAACGACGTATCACATATTCGGAATGGGTTATACGACCCCATGGTCCTTTCCCGGTTAACCCGAATAGTGAGCGCTTATTCTAAAATAAGTGTGACATTCAAATTCAAACAAATCACATCAAATACCCATTCAAAGGGAAATATTGATAGTCGATTATTGAACTATCAATGGATATGCACACATCACCAGATTCCAAATAATTTTCCAAATTATTTATTTTCCAAGATATCTTTACAAGATATATAATTTAAACACTTCAAAAATAAATCAATATTTATTTTTTTAAACAGATTCCACTTTCTCATATAAATTCCTTAGTGAATTTATATTTCCAAATATCTATGAATAACCGATTTCAATTATTCATTTTCAATTTATCTTCAAAAAGATAAATTTTAATTATTCATTTCATATTGGAAAACATTTCCATACTTATTTATTCATAAGTAATTCACAAATCTCTTTTATTTTCAACACTTAGAAAATATTCAATATACTTAAATCGAATTAAGTATATATTTCATATTTTAAGGAAATCATTCACTTAAACATATTTATTTGGGCCAAAACGAATGTTACGTAAAACATCGTTACAACGTCCCAAAATCACTAGTATAGGGATTCAAAATTAAATAGATATATAATTCCCAATACTATACAAAACATTTCCTTTCAGAAATCATTTACTATAACAACAGTGTTATAGTCTACCATTTCCTTTTATTTCTCGAAAACGTCTATTTCAACAATGAATGTTGAAATCTCTGGTTTCGAATCTCAACACCTTTTAAAACATCATTAGATCGTTTTAATTCTATTTAAAACATCACATTCAAACATTTTCTTTAACGTATTATTCACTATTCAAAAACGTGAATATACTACGTTAACAACTTTCATCCTTTTATTCATTTTAATTCAAAGGATTATTCACTATTCAAAAACGTAAATATACTTCTTTAACAAATTCCATCCTTTTATTCATTTTAATTCAAAGGATTATTCACTATTCAAAATGTGAATATAACTCTATTTCTAAGTTATAACAATTAACTTATCAAAATAAGTCGTTTGCGAATTTATAAAACAACGTTTATAAATTCTAATTCTATTTATTTATAAAAACTTCCTTTTTATAAATTCCTTTATTAACATATTCCAGTTTATAACTAAATTATAAACTAAACGTTCATATTATAAGTTAAATACTTATAATTTATTCGTTTACAAAAATCGTTCCTTTGAACTTTACAAATTTTATAAACTATTGTTTATAAAATTCCATTTATAACTTCACCGTTATATAATTCTATAAATTTCATTCATTAATGAAATTCATTTACAAATCATTCAAACACTTATAAAAACTCGTTTTATAATGTCAATATTTCGATTTATAAATATCCATTTATAAATCTCTTAATATAAATCAATTTATATTATTCTTTTAAAACGTCTTTAAATTCCTTTATAATTTCATCATTTCGATTTATAAAATAATCAAATTTTATAAATCCTATTTTTAAACTTTTTATAACAAGTTCAGAATTCCATTTAAACTCTTTTATAAAGTCATTAATTCCTTATTTTCAAAAATCAGCTTTTAACTATATTTCACAAAAATCATAATTTTATAACTTCTAAAATTATATAACGTTTATTTATTTAAATGGATCAATTCCAAAAATATTTTTATATTTCAAAAATCACTTTGAAAATCATTTTAAAATCCCAAATCTGGGTCCAATGATGCTACACACCAAATAGTCAATCACGACTACAACGACATCATATATCGATATGATAATCCATCAAATATCAAAATATCTGAAATCAAATAAAACTGTTGAGGAATCATGTTGGATCCCTCCAACCTGTTTTCCTGCATCCAAAAACATTAGCACAATACCAATTTCGCTCCAGTACGAAATTATCGCGGTATATGTTCTTATTAAATATTATCCGCTTAATAACGGCGTAATAGGGTCTCATCCGCTAAACAAAAAAATGCGGGAAATCAACAACTGCAATATATACATATGCCAATATATATATATTGCTATTATATATAATACCAATTTCACTGTTTATGAAATATTCGCGGTATATGTTTTTATTAAATAACATCCGCTTACTAACGGCGCATAATGTCTATTTTAACAATCAATAATTTACAGTCATCATTCAAACATGCATTCAAATATTTTAAATCTAACTATTTAAAATAAAATCGAAATCTATTCGATTGAGTGAGAAGTTCTCACCTTGGTTTTAAATTCCGTTTTAGCTTTTATTTCGAATAAAATTAAACGCGCATTTAATTTTACCCGAAATTCTCACTAACTCCAAACCAACTCCATCGCGTAGTGCTCGTCCATACGATTCCAACGCAACTGAGTTTGCATTTTTTCGACCTCGTATGAAAAAGATTTGAATTTTACAAGATTGTACACGTTTTATATAAACAATTTATAACTAACTTAAAAAAATTTAAACCCACGGCAAATCCTAGCCACCAGATCCAGATCCAACGGCCCCTCCCTTTTCTTCCCCACTCACGTTATCATCTCCAGGCCGTGCAAATTGAGGCCGAACCCAACATGTAGATTAGGGTTAGCATTTGCACTCCAATCACTCAACTATACATCATCATACCACTCCCATGTCGAAGCTCTCCTCCTCCTCTATACTCGCCCCCCCCTAGGTGAAGCTCGGCCACCTGTAGAGCACGGGAATGCGTGCGAAAACTGATGGGAACGGCCACCTCTAGCTCCCTCATCGTTGCTCCATTCCCGATCATATCCGTATGGATTTAAAGCTCATCTCGTGCTCTTCATCTTTGTAGTTAACAACTTCTTCTAATTCTTTGTAGATTGGGAGAGATTGAGGGGAAAAGGAGATTGAATTCTGGCCCTAGAATAGAAAGTGGCGGCTACAGTAGGAAATTAGGGTTTAGTGAAAATTTTTTATCAAATTTATGAAGATGGTGGTCTATTTATAAGGAACGAGCGACACTATTCATCCCGGAAATTCCGAACTCCGATTTAGACGCCGTAACCAGCGTACCTAGGGTTTATCCCGCGTTCCGGACACAATGGAACAGGTTTCGGAAGCTAATTCGGAAGTATGTGCGAGTTATGGCTGAAAACGCTCAATTTGAATTAAACCGATTTAAGTCGATTTCTAGGCGTTTTAATTTGTACAGGACAAACGGTAAATCCAATTGACTTGAAATTTGAAACCTTACAATAATATCACATTACGGATCCGATGAAACTGGTTTCGTCGAAATCCGAGACTTTTTGAAAAATGGCTATTTTGGCTCGCCAAATTTAAATTAAAAATAAATCGATGCGTTTCGAGCTGCCACGATCAAACGATAACTCCGATTGACACGAAAATTGAAATCCGGTAATAACTAACTATTACGGATCCAATGGAACTGGTTTCGTTCAATTCTGAGACTGTTCAAAAATTGGTTATTTTACAGTCGATTATTAAATATTAAAATATTCAATTTTCACAAATTAACTTTTAATTCGATTTTAAAAGTTCTAAAATATTTCTATAACTCCAGTATGATTAAATAAAATTTTCCAAATTATTTTCAATCATATTTAACTCAATATTCAATTATTTTCATAATTTAACATATTAAATTATCGATTTAATTATCCAATTAAATCCAATAATTCAAAATAAAATTTATTTGACTTAAAAATTCACTTATTAACATTTAAAATTAATTAAATATTCAAATTTAAATTAATAAAAATTCTGGGTCGTTACAATCTTTCCCCCTTAAAAGAATTTCGTCCTCGAAATTACAAGTAAGAAAATTACAGAATCTATTAATTTTCCCAAAATTTATAATTAAACTTCTTACCATACTTTACTAAGTTTTCAAATCATACTTAGTTATCTTTTAAAAAACAACTACCTATTGTTTAACTTTCAATTCCAAAATAAAGTTTAAAGTTTTCAAAATTTTCCCATTTTCTTAAATTTTTTCTAACGCCTTAAATTTTCGGAAAAATTCGCCATAGTCTCCTTTGCGCGGCTCGATCCGGAAAAAAAAATGACAGTATATATATCACAAATATACATCTCATCAAGTAATGAGGCATCCCGAAGGGAAAAAAGTATAAAAGTACGATATTTAATCCAAGATATGTACCTTATATTTTATTAGCAAGCATATACGGCTAATATAGCGCTAAAGCGAACTCCAAATGCGAAGCAAACGCGATCCGCACCTACTAAACACTCAACAAACAACATGAGAATCATGTATATAAAGCATAGTATCGATATACAACATATATCAACATAACTACTACATAATATAGCAAATGCAACTAAAGCAACAAATGCAACCATCAACCAATTAACATCCATAACCAATAAATATTCATTCATATTCTCATTCATATTCAATGAATTGGGTTTTCAATTTAAATCACATTTGATTCATTTACATTGGATTTTATCAACATTCATTCTCAATTTTAATTAGTTATCATTTACTAATTTAAATCTAATCCACATTCAATTCTATTCAAATTTATTTACTTCTAATTTGAATTCAATTTACTTTAGCTTTCCACTTCATTAATACTTAATGAACTTATATAAAATCAACTACAATCATATAACAACGAAAGTATATTAATTTCAACCAAATTCCTTCGCTTATATTCATTCAATTTGGTTTAACACCATCACTTTTCCAATTGGTTTAATTAAATTGATTTTTATTCAACCTTTCAACTTCTAATAACATTAGATTTAAATGAATTATCACTTATATTCATTTTTTTCATCAACTTATTCACATTTAATTGACTTACATTCAATCCATTCACAACAGTTGAATTTCATTCATATACTCAAGTTCACATCCATCACTTAACTTTGTTAATTTAGTTTGATATCAAAATCAACCTCATTCAATAATTCTTAAGTTATACTTCATTTAAACATCACTTAGTTTTTCATAACTTAAATTCATATGGTTTCACTTCTAATTTATATAAGTTTATTTCACAATTGTAAACACTTTAATTATAATTTCAATTCTTATAATTCTTTTGCTTATACAATTATTCTTTAATTTCGATTATTCAAACAACCTAAAAATCAACTTATATACTTTAATAATTCTGAAAAATTATTCCTTTATATATAAAATATAATCAAGGCAAAATTATTCCATTTACCCAATTTTAAAATCAATATTGTGTCGAATTGTTCTATTCAAGTGTTTAGAAACCCCTTCGGCTCAGTTTCGAGGCTGTGCTGACGAAAGTTCATATGCCACTCAACAAACCAATCATCACAATATAAAACAATTTTTATATTCACTAACAAATACGCTCTCATAGCTATTATTACACTCAAACTCATTCTAGAGTACTACTGACTCTATCTCTAATGAGTAATACCCTACAGAACCATGGTTGTCGCTTAACCATAAGCTCTGATACCAAATGTAACGGTACGGATTTTCGTTGCCGAAAAACCGAATAGTTATGGGTTTTAAAAAGAATTAAGAAAAAGAAAGAAGAGGGAACAGAAGATAGAAAAAGAAAAATAGAGGGAAAAGAAGATAGACAATTTTTTTTTTGAAAACAGAGAATTAGAAAAACAGAAGATAGAAAATTTTTAAAAATAGAACGGGAAGAAAGAAACAGAACAACATCAGAATCTCACAATTCGCAGCGGAACAACATATAATAATAAATGAATAATCTTTAAACAAAGGACTATATCAGTTATTACATTATCATCATATTACATCACATCATATCATCAGAGTGTACAACAACATACAACAATAAACAGTGCAGCGGAAAAGAAATACTATATAAACTAGTAATACGCCATGCCATCCAGCTTGCCTCCAGCAACCCCAGAATATCCAGAATATCCTGATAAACCTTACTCTTAACTGCCCGTGTGGAAATTGGTGGGCACCTAGAGTTTAGGAAGGAAAACAATAAACTCCGAGTCAGTCATATGACTGGTGTGAGAACTCAAAACAGTTTATTTAACTTTAAAATCAAAATAGAGGAATATTTTTAAATTCAATTCGCAATGCTTTTAAAAATGAAACTACCATAAGACCTCCCACCACACACACAATGCAAACGCAGACTTGGAGGAGATTTCTTCTTATGTGAGTCAAAGATGCTTGATACGCATTTAAAATAACATTTGATATTTACACTAGTGCATAGTGTAGAACAAATCCTTTCGAAAGTAAAGATATAAATCATAGCCAGCATAGGTACCATTATATTATGCCTACTATAGCTACCTCCTGAGGAAGCAGGTTCTACAACTAAAACCGTACAAGTCACGTATTGTTTCTTTGGATTTCCAACAAATGGTCAGGCCAAGGAACTTCCCATTGCCACATGAGAATGCCTCTGGATGGACATCCCCGAGAACCAAACCGGATCTCTACCAACACAAGGCCGGGTTACTCCTAACTGAGTAACAACTGACCGAATATGCCATCCCCCGGTCCTTTGGGACCTTTATCCGAGAGCTCTCTAATCAATTCACACAATCATAAAAACAAAGTGTTTCAACGTGAGTAAGTATCTGGGCTCCATACCATGATACCACCCTTTTCCAGAAGGAAATGCACATATCCTAAAGGGTGCTACCCCTCATAACCTTGCTGCTTCTTTCCTGTTTTGACCATTTCCGGGATGTGAGGCTCGACGAAGTCACGTCCACAAAAACATACTTTATACAAAAGCCATGCTTTGGGTCAACAAATGATCAACACAATGATCACTAAGATAGACGATCAAATAAATGATCCTATCACAATAATCAACACAATGATCATTTCAGCATCACTCAGCATGTCACATTACCAAATTGGGAATATATCGCTGATAACTTCAACTATATAACCTTTGAGCTCGTACGTCTCAAAGAAGGGTGTTAAGCAAAGAATAAATTCTCCGCCACCAACAGAAATATATTTGAAAGAAATCGGCTTTATATCTCAACTTGTAATGTCAGACATACAATCCATACAAGTCTGTTCCGGGATCGAACAAAACCGAAGGCACTTACAAAGAAGTCCTTGCAATCCGGATATTCACAATCCTGATCGGATTTCCCATCACTTATGGAATCTCTATACCAGGAGCTACCCAGTGCAGAGACAATCGATAGGTCATCCTATCGCTCTCGCAAATACCGGTCTTCAACACCGATCTTCAATGCAATTCACAACGACGTATCACATATTCGGAATGGGTTATACGACCCCATGGTCCTTTCCCGGTTAACCCGAATAGTGAGCGCTTATTCTAAAATAAGTGTGACATTCAAATTCAAACAAATCACATCAAATACCCATTCAAAGGGAAATATTGATAGTCGATTATTGAACTATCAATGGATATGCACACATCACCAGATTCCAAATAATTTTCCAAATTATTTATTTTCCAAGATATCTTTACAAGATATATAATTTAAACACTTCAAAAATAAATCAATATTTATTTTTTTAAACAGATTCCACTTTCTCATATAAATTCCTTAGTGAATTTATATTTCCAAATATCTATGAATAACCGATTTCAATTATTCATTTTCAATTTATCTTCAAAAAGATAAATTTTAATTATTCATTTCATATTGGAAAACATTTCCATACTTATTTATTCATAAGTAATTCACAAATCTCTTTTATTTTCAACACTTAGAAAATATTCAATATACTTAAATCGAATTAAGTATATATTTCATATTTTAAGGAAATCATTCACTTAAACATATTTATTTGGGCCAAAACGAATGTTACGTAAAACATCGTTACAACGTCCCAAAATCACTAGTATAGGGATTCAAAATTAAATAGATATATAATTCCCAATACTATACAAAACATTTCCTTTCAGAAATCATTTACTATAACAACAGTGTTATAGTCTACCATTTCCTTTTATTTCTCGAAAACGTCTATTTCAACAATGAATGTTGAAATCTCTGGTTTCGAATCTCAACACCTTTTAAAACATCATTAGATCGTTTTAATTCTATTTAAAACATCACATTCAAACATTTTCTTTAACGTATTATTCACTATTCAAAAACGTGAATATACTACGTTAACAACTTTCATCCTTTTATTCATTTTAATTCAAAGGATTATTCACTATTCAAAAACGTAAATATACTTCTTTAACAAATTCCATCCTTTTATTCATTTTAATTCAAAGGATTATTCACTATTCAAAATGTGAATATAACTCTATTTCTAAGTTATAACAATTAACTTATCAAAATAAGTCGTTTGCGAATTTATAAAACAACGTTTATAAATTCTAATTCTATTTATTTATAAAAACTTCCTTTTTATAAATTCCTTTATTAACATATTCCAGTTTATAACTAAATTATAAACTAAACGTTCATATTATAAGTTAAATACTTATAATTTATTCGTTTACAAAAATCGTTCCTTTGAACTTTACAAATTTTATAAACTATTGTTTATAAAATTCCATTTATAACTTCACCGTTATATAATTCTATAAATTTCATTCATTAATGAAATTCATTTACAAATCATTCAAACACTTATAAAAACTCGTTTTATAATGTCAATATTTCGATTTATAAATATCCATTTATAAATCTCTTAATATAAATCAATTTATATTATTCTTTTAAAACGTCTTTAAATTCCTTTATAATTTCATCATTTCGATTTATAAAATAATCAAATTTTATAAATCCTATTTTTAAACTTTTTATAACAAGTTCAGAATTCCATTTAAACTCTTTTATAAAGTCATTAATTCCTTATTTTCAAAAATCAGCTTTTAACTATATTTCACAAAAATCATAATTTTATAACTTCTAAAATTATATAACGTTTATTTATTTAAATGGATCAATTCCAAAAATATTTTTATATTTCAAAAATCACTTTGAAAATCATTTTAAAATCCCAAATCTGGGTCCAATGATGCTACACACCAAATAGTCAATCACGACTACAACGACATCATATATCGATATGATAATCCATCAAATATCAAAATATCTGAAATCAAATAAAACTGTTGAGGAATCCTGTTGGATCCCTCCAACCTGTTTTCCTGCATCCAAAAACATTAGCACAATACCAATTTCGCTCCAGTACGAAATTATCGCGGTATATGTTCTTATTAAATATTATCCGCTTAATAACGGCGTAATAGGGTCTCATCCGCTAAACAAAAAAATGCGGGAAATCAACAACTGCAATATATACATATGCCAATATATATATATTGCTATTATATATAATACCAATTTCACTGTTTATGAAATATTCGCGGTATATGTTTTTATTAAATAACATCCGCTTACTAACGGCGCATAATGTCTATTTTAACAATCAATAATTTACAGTCATCATTCAAACATGCATTCAAATATTTTAAATCTAACTATTTAAAATAAAATCGAAATCTATTCGATTGAGTGAGAAGTTCTCACCTTGGTTTTAAATTCCGTTTTAGCTTTTATTTCGAATAAAATTAAACGCGCGTTTAATTTTACCCGAAATTCTCACTAACTCCAAACGACTCCAAACCAACTCCATCGCGTAGTGCTCGTCCATACGATTCCAACGCAACTGAGTTTGCATTTTTTCGACCTCGTATGAAAAAGATATGAATTTTACAAGATTATACACGTTTTATATAAACAATTTATAACTAACTTAAAAAAATTTAAACCCACAGCAAATCCTAGCCACCAGATCCAGATCCAACGGCCCCTCCCTTTTCTTCCCCACTCACGTTATCATCTCCAGGCCGTGCAAATTGAGGCCGAACCCAACATGTAGATTAGGGTTAGCATTTGCACTCCAATCACTCAACTATACATCATCATACCACTCCCATGTCGAAGCTCTCCTCCTCCTCTATACTCGCCCCCCCCTAGGTGAAGCTCGGCCACCTGTAGAGCACGGGAATGCGTGCGAAAACTGATGGGAACGGCCACCTCTAGCTCCCTCATCGTTGCTCCATTCCCGATCATATCCGTATGGATTTAAAGCTCATCTCGTGCTCTTCATCTTTGTAGTTAACAACTTCTTCTAATTCTTTGTAGATTGGGAGAGATTGAGGGGAAAAGGAGATTGAATTCTGGCCCTAGAATAGAAAGTGGCGGCTACAGTAGGAAATTAGGGTTTAGTGAAAATTTTTTATCAAATTTATGAAGATGGTGGTCTATTTATAAGGAACGAGCGACACTATTCATCCCGGAAATTCCGAACTCCGATTTAGACGCCGTAACCAGCGTACCTAGGGTTTATCCCGCGTTCCGGACACAATGGAACAGGTTTCGGAAGCTAATTCGGAAGTATGTGCGAGTTATGGCTGAAAACGCTCAATTTGAATTAAACCGATTTAAGTCGATTTCTAGGCGTTTTAATTTGTACAGGACAAACGGTAAATCCAATTGACTTGAAATTTGAAACCTTACAATAATATCACATTACGGATCCGATGAAACTGGTTTCGTCGAAATCCGAGACTTTTTGAAAAATGGCTATTTTGGCTCGCCAAATTTAAATTAAAAATAAATCGATGCGTTTCGAGCTGCCACGATCAAACGATAACTCCGATTGACACGAAAATTGAAATCCGGTAATAACTAACTATTACGGATCCAATGGAACTGGTTTCGTTCAATTCTGAGACTGTTCAAAAATTGGTTATTTTACAGTCGATTATTAAATATTAAAATATTCAATTTTCACAAATTAACTTTTAATTCGATTTTAAAAGTTCTAAAATATTTCTATAACTCCAGTATGATTAAATAAAATTTTCCTAATTATTTTCAATCATATTTAACTCAATATTCAATTATTTTCATAATTTAACATATTAAATTATCGATTTAATTATCCAATTAAATCCAATAATTCAAAATAAAATTTATTTGACTTAAAAATTCACTTATTAACATTTAAAATTAATTAAATATTCAAATTTAAATTAATAAAAATTCTGGGTCGTTACAATCTCCAGTATTATTAATATAAATTTTATAAGCCTTGAAACATTTTTAACAAGCTTAAAAATCAAGATTCGATATTTTACCCAATTTCCACTTATTAAATTCAATAATTGGATTGCCAAATAAATAGTGATATTTGAAATTAAAGTTAAACTAACTTTCAAATATTTAAATTCAATTAAATAGTCCAATTTAAAATATCTTAAAATTCCGATCGTCACGTTCCTCCACCCTTAAAATAATTTCATCCCCGAAATTGCTAGTTAAGAAGAATGCTCCAACCCGTTTACTATTTTCCTAAAACCATATTGTTTTCACACAAATTCCTAAAACAATCTCTCTGTTAAAGACACACTATTGCCCTACTAACTTTCCAAACTTCCCACAAATTATAAATAATATTATTCCCTTGATAATTCAATTTGTAGTTTAAACCAACATTTTAAACTTATCAAAATTTTCTCAAAATTTTTCTAACTCCCTGAATTTTCGGTAAATTTTGCCAGCGTCTCCTTTCCACGGCTAGATCGGTACAACTACAAAATGCCTCTACGACACCCAAATTTCAACAGAAAAGAAAAGGCCAAGTGGCTAGATCAAAAAATCATCAAATTTCATATGCCAAATTTAAATACATACCTTTGTCAGGAAATTCATATTTATCTTCCGAAATCAAAGATACCAGTCTCCTTTCCTTTTAAATACCTGTATATCCTACCTAGCAATAATATCCAATTACAGAATTCAAAATCATTCTATTCACTTCTTTTCCAAAATTTTCAATATCTATTCCATTCAAAGTCCGTGCAATATACATAAATTATTTGTATACAATATCAAATCCGATCACTCACTCGATCACACAATTTAGCTTCCGAACTAGTATCGTCCACCGACTCTCTAGTGCGGACTCAGATCTGGTTTCCTGATCGGAAACCGTCATTCTCCATGCATAGCCACATACTATTATAGAGAATTTCCAGAATCAATCAAAAATCCATATTCTGGGTTCGCCATCGAAAATAGAGTGAAAAATCCCAACTCGGGTCGGTATAACTACCTCGAAATTCTATGCTCTAATCTGGATCAAATTGCTATGCGAATAAAATAATATACATGCATCCTATGTATTTATCTCAACTGATTATTAGCTGTATCAATTTTATTTTTATTCACATTTATTTTGATTTCCATTCACTTATTCACAATCTCCATTTCACACACCCTTATTAAACCTTCATTCACATATTAACTAAGTATATTTTCCTAAAACCAAGTATACTTGGGAATTTTACCATCCCTTTCTCAAGTTCAATATGAATAGTTTATACGCTTCTATATTTATTTTCACCTCACCACTTAGCTTATATCTACTTCTATTCAAATTGGATATTCAATTCCTTATGGATTCAATTTACCTTTCATTTTTAAATATTGAATCTATGCATCTTATCCCAAACCATATTTAATTAACCATTTCTTTAATTAGTTCCACTTACTGATTTATTTTAAATCTCAGTGGATTTTATTTCCAAACTTTTATTATTCTAGTCCACTTCGAACTAATTCTTCAACTTCACTTTAATTTGCACAATTTAAATTAAATACCATCCCAATATTCATTTTCAATTTATCTGCTTACCCATTTAAATTTATTAGTTTACTTTTTTTATTTCAGTCCTATGTTTTATTTAGTCCAATCTTGACTAACTTCCATTTCACACAATTTAGATTAATTCCCTATATTAAGTTTCAATTTCATTACTTACAATTTAAATTAGTTTGCTCAATTGACAAATCTATTTCAAACTTAATAAATTTTATATCAATGACCATTCATCAAGCCCACTCAGATTTCCCTCAAATCACTTTTATTTTACTTGATTCAGTTACACTTTAATTTAATTCAAATTTTTAACTTCTATAGGTTTCTCAACTTATTTACATTCCATTTACTAATCTCTTTAATTCACTTCATTTAGTTGGTTTACCTACTCCTGCGTTTTATTGTCACACTTCCCTTTTACATAACTCTTTCCAAGTTAAATTTGATTCTAACCCATTTTCCTTCACAAACATTTTGAATAAGATTTCAGAGTTCAAGCTATTACTTAGACATTCAAAATCAATTTTGAAAACATATATGTCCAAATCAATTTATTTAAAAATCAACCCAAATTATTTCTTTGAATTTCAAAACCAAACCCAGTTTCGCAAACAACTCCAATTTAAAACATTTTGGTAGCAATTCCTCTCTTGGAAACTCGAAAATGAACATTGATGATGCTGCAGTCATCGCCGAAGTTATTTTCCAGCGACCAAAGTGAGTTCAATGCTTAAAAACCCTTTTGAAATATTTTTAATTTCGAAATCCCACCAGATTCCAAATCCAATTCAAAAATATTTCCATAATAATATCATCATTATTCTTCCAAAACCTTTCAAAATCATTTTTAAATCAAGGGAATTTAATTTCTAAAATTTCTAATTCCAAATCCTTTTAATCCCTAATCAAAAATTACTCTAGCATCTTATTTCAATTTATAAATCACATTTCAAATTCCATTTTGTTATCTGAATTTATTTCCTTAACCTTTGGTTATGATTTCAATTCCTATTTTAAATTTCTACACAACAATGATAATAGTTTAATATTATTATTCCCTAACAACCAAGCAACCATATACTATAATAATTTACAAAAATTATTTCTTTTATATACAAAGTTAACTTAGGCAAAATTATTTCATTTACCCACTTTTAAAACAATATTGTGTTGGTTTTCCTTGTTTGAGAGGATAGAAATCCCTATCGATACAGTTTTCCAGATTTTACCGACTAGAATTCATAAACACTCAACTGACAAGTCAACACAATATAAAACAATTTTATATTCACCAATAAATACATGCTCATATCTATAAATACACTCAAACTCATTATAGAGTGCTGTTGACTCTATCTCTATTGAGCAATTCGCACTAGAGCCAAGGTTCTCGCTTAACCTTCGGCTCTGATACCACAATGTCACGAACCAATTTTTCGACGCTTGAAAATCGACATCAACACATTACTATATTAAATGCTGAACAGTCGAATGTCGGAAAACTAGACCATAAGGGAAAGAGGAAGGAGGTAGAATAAGAGAAAATAAAACAACATCAAAATCTCACAAATGCAACGGAATAATATATTATAGATAATAACAGATCTTTATATAAAAGAACTATATATGTTTTATACATTACATCATCAGAGTACAACACAATCAATAGGAAAATATTGGACAATTATATTAACTTGTCCCCACAAAGCTAACTACACAACATACCAAACACAGCGGAAATAAGACAGATACGTGCGATACGTCTTGCCACGCAGCACATCCCCTGAGATCCATAGCAGTCTATCCAGAATCTATACTCTATAATACTCGGTCTGACCCAAGCATTATAGTGAAATAACACCCGAGTCATTCTGGAAAACCAGCTTGAGGAAACACACACAATTGGATAATTAAAGTTTTCAAAATCCTTTTGAAATCAAAGGTATCTCGTAAGACCATGCCACAAATAAACATGCCTGGTTTTTACCTTACGATAACCAAAACATTTCTTATCAAATCCTCTGGTATTATAATAGTATCTATATACAAATACTTGTTCGAATAGTCGAAATTGTTACATTCAGTAAATTCCAGCATAATAGGTATACAAACAAGTCTGAAGGCACTTATTGAAGATTGGGTTTCCATCAATGGCAGGGCTATTGGGGTACCGCCCGTCATAGTACCTTGTCTAGATCAGAGTACCGAGGATCCACCCTGATCCTCTGCAACACACGACTGAAGCTACCCCTTACTAGATAGTCCGAATATGATCACCCTGCGGTAGGGATCAACAACCGCCCACACAGCCGAATAAAAAGGGACATCTAGACAGGGATGACCTTACCCTAATTGGTTGCTAGCCACTTAGCCTTGCTGCACCTCCTCTGTTTTATCCATTCACGGTTAATGAGGCTCGAGGCAATGCGTTACCTTTTTAGAACACATCTCACTTAGAATACTCATCGTCCTCCTAACGATGTTCTGGTAGCATTCATCCATACAAGTCCATTCCCGGTTGATGAGGCTCGAGGCGATGCGTTACCTTTTCAGAACACATCTCGCTTAGGATGCTCATCGTCCTCCTAATGATGTTCTGGTATCATTCATCCATACAAGTCCGTTCCCGATCCTAACGGAACCAAAGGCACTACCCTACTACATCCATTTGGGAATCACCCACAGGATTAGTAGCGATTAGCCGTTGTACTTCACTGCTTCATCTTCGACTCCAAGCTCTTGTCTTCCTTACGAAAATGTTCAAACTGGATCGAAGTGGTTTTCAGAAAATTAATCCCGATCCCGGTCTCTTCGAAACGATCAATGCATTGGCTAATATTGATAGTCAGTTATTTAACTATCATATAACTTCCACAAACAACCATTAGGCTTTAATAATTTCCTAAATTATTTATTTAAAAATATCTTCGCAAGATATTTTTCTACACTTCAACCCTTTGGAAATAGTTTTCAAATCACTTTTTCTCTCATGGAAAAAATTTCTTAATATTGTTTATTTCCATTGAAAATTACCAGGTCTTAACACTCTAGATTTTTAAATAATTTAAATCACTTTATCGAAAAATTTTACTTTAAAACACTTAAAATAAAAACTACTTAAAACACTCTATTTAAAATACTAGTTACGAAATTTTATAATAATTTCTCATTTAAAACTTAAGCCAAAATTTTTTTTTAAAATAAAAGTATTAGAAAAGGTATAAATTGTAATAACCATCTTTTAAATCAAATACTAGTTAAACCTTTAAATACATCTATAATTAACTTAGTAAATATTAATTAAATAAAAAATTTCCTAAAACATTCTTTTTAAATAACTTTGAACTTCCAACTTATATATATAAAAATCTCCTTTGAAAATATACTTCGTTTTACAGGGAATACATGCCCATTACAGTATAACACATAAAATCCTTTATAAATCCTGCTCGATTTATCTCAATTTACTTTACGTCCTAATCCCATAAATTTCTTCATCACTTTAAAAATAAAACCACTTTTATTTTTAAAACACATTTCCATCTCCTTATAATCACTTTCAAAAATATATACTTAAATAATTTACTTTAAGGCTACCAAAATTATTTAAATAAAAATAATACTTAAGAAATTTATAAGAATTTTTTAGTAAAACTTAACCCAAAATTTCCTTTAAAAATAAATTTATTATATCTAATATTTATGTTAAAATTCCTTTCTAAAAAATCATAACACTGATAAACCTTTAAAAATAATTAACTACCATGATACAAATTGCGGTACGGTACATCAAAGTGTACAAGTGATACAAATCTTTGAATCATCGTGTCTCTTTATTCCATCAAGGTTAGATAGAGTTTGCGAATACGTCTAGGAATGCATTTCTATTCCGTAGTATTCCATATGGCAATATATACCTTGTGAACAATCTTGTTCTTATCTAACTTTCAGCGTATGGCTGGAAGAGGCAGGAGACGACGTTCGGATGCTGGGCAATCTAGTGGCACACATCCGGATGGCGTTTATATGTCTGCCGATCAGTTTATGGAGTTGTTTAGGAGCACTCAGCCTCCAGTTCCTCCTCGAGTGTCTCCACCTCGCAAGTCTGCCTTTACACGTCAGTGCAGTGATTTTGCTCATCTTGGAGGAAAGCCGTTTAAGGGCTCTGAATCCGTTCTTGAAGTCCAAGCTTGGTTTCGCACGTGCGAGCGTATCTTCTCTCGCATGGATCTTTCTGACCATGATAGAGTTCTTGAAACTTCTAGCTTATTACAAGAGCGTGCCCTTGATTGGTATGAGCTTCTTATAGCCAAAATTGAGGAGTTTACTCTTTCTTGGACTCAGTTTCGGGAGCGATTTGAACTCAAGTTCGTTCCTGAATCTGAAAAAGTTTTATTGACCCGTCGCTTCCTTGAGTTGAAGCAAGGGAAATCTTCTGTTTCTGAGTATGTTGCATCATTCGAGGCTTTATCTAAGTATGGTCTTGAATTCATCAGCACTTCTTATAAGAAGAATTTGAAGTTTGTTTCTGGTCTTAAGAAGTATCTTAAGAAATCTTTGTTGCTCCAGGTTAAACTTTCTTTTGAGGAGTTGGTTGATTCGGCACTTCACCTCGAGACCGTCGAGAAGGAGTGTGATAGTGATGTTGATGTTGAGGTTTCCAAGAACCCCAACAAGAGGCCGTTTCCAATCCAGAAGTCCAGGCCTTTTCTAAGAAGAAGAAGAATGGTGGCCCTAGCTCTCAACCTCAGTCTTCTGGAACACCTTTCATTCGAAAGTGTTTCAATTGTGGTTCTCCGGATCATATTATTCGAGCTTGTCTTAAGCCTCTCTTCTGCCGTTATTGCAAGAAGGAAGGTCATCATGTTTCAGCTTGCCCTATTGTTTCGGCTGGTGCCAAGTCTAGCAGGCTTTATGCTGCTAAGGCTTCTGAAGGTCCCTCTCAGCCCAAAGGTATATCTCCATCTATTTTGGAAGGTTCTATTTTATTTCAGGATCATAGTATACGAGTTCTTTTCGATACGGGTGCTTCACATTCTTTCGTATCGAAGAAGCTCGTCGATGATTTATCTTTGGATGTTTCTTGTATGATTACTTCTTTAAGGATTGTGAATCCTATTGGGGGATATGCGACCTTTAGTTTTCTTTGTGATGATGTTGAGATTGTTTTATGTGGTTTTTCTTTTCGTGCAAATCTGCACGTTATTTCTTGTTTGGAATTTGATATGATTTTGGGTATGGACTGGCTAGTGAGATATGATGCCAGGATTATTTGTTCGGAGAGAATTTTGTTTCTTCGACATCCGAATTCGCCTACTCAGCTATCTCTTGTTCTTCGGGATGTGGATAATTCCGAAATGGCTTTATATTCTCTTGATTCGCGAGATGATGATGATATATCTCGTATTCCTATTGCTTGTGACTTTTCTGATGTTTTTGAGCCTGTATCGGGTTTGCCACCCAAGAGGGCATTTGAGTTCCGCATTGATCTCATACCAGGCGTGCAGCCAGTTAGTCGTCCTCCTACGAGGATGTCTACAAAGGAAAATGAGGAACTCAAGAAGCAGCTTTTAGAGCTTGAGTCCAAGCAGTTGATTCAGTCCAGTTTTTCTCCGTGGGGATCCGCGGTCGTCTTTGTGAGGAAGTCCGATGGAACTCTTAGGCTTTGCATTGACTATCGCAAACTTAACGAGTTGACCATTAGGAATAGGTATCCATTGCCTAGGATCGATGATATGTTTGATCTATTGAGTGGTGCTAAGGTCTTTTCTCAGCTTGACCTTGCCACAGGTTTTCATCAGTTACGAGTCGCGGAGGATAGCATACCTCTTACAGCTTTCCGCACTCGATATGGTTCTTTCAAGTGGCTCGTTATGCCTTTCGGTTTGACGAACGCTCCTGCTTTCTTTGTTGATCTAATGAATCGGGTATTCCGGGAATATCTCGATAAGTTCGTCCTTGTGTTCATTGATGATATCCTTATTTATTCTAAGTCTGAAGCAGAGCATGCTAATCACTTGAGAATTGTCTTGAATACTCTTCGTCGTCATCAGCTTAGAGCCAAATTCTCCAAGTGCCATTTTTGGGAGAATAAGGTTAAGTTCTTAGGCCATGTTGTATCTTCCGATGGCATTTCTATCGATCCCTCAAAGATCGAAGCCATCCAGAATTGGAAGAGGCCTGAGAATGTTCATGAGATTCGTAGTTTCCTTGGATTGGCGGGTTATTACCATCGGTTCATTAAGGATTTTTCCCGTGTTGTGCTTCCTCTCACTTGCCTTACTCGGAAAGGCATTCGTTTTGATTGGTCCGACAAGTGTGAAGCTTCCTTTCTGACATTGAAGGAACTTCTCACTAATGCTCCTATTTTAGTGGTTACCGAGGGGAATCATGATCTTGTTGTCTACACCGATGCTTGTGGTAGTGGTCTCGGTGCTGTTCTTATGCAGAAGGATTGGGTAGTTACTTATGCTTCTAGGCAACTGCGTCCGAATGAAGTTCGCTATGCCACTCATGATCTTGAGCTTGCCGCCATTGTCTTTGCCTTGAAGATTTGGCGACACTACTTATTGGGCGAGCGCTTCATTCTCTATACCGATCATAAATCTTTGAAGAATTTGTTCACTCAAAAGGACTCAATATGAGACAACAATGTTGGCTCGAGTTTCTTGCCTCCTATGACTTTGATATCCAATATACCCCTGGTAAGGGTAATCGTATTGCTGATGCGCTTAGTCGCAAACATTCGGCTATTGTTTCTATGATGCTTGCCGAATGTGATATTCTTGAGACTCTATCTTTTTGTGAAATTCGGGATCGAGGTTCATCTTCTGATTCTCCTATTCTATTATTTAGTTTGGGAGCTCGACCTATTTTGTTGGATCGTATTGCCGATGCTCAGCGGCGTGATCCTGATTTGTTGCATCTTATTCAGCTTTGTGAGTCTGGATCCTGTGATGAGGCGTTGCGGGATTTCAGCATTGATTCTCATGGGTGTCTTCGTAAGAAGAACCGTCTTTTTGTTCCTTCTGATTTTGCACTTAGGCATGACATTCTTGATGATTGTCACCGTTCTAAGTATACTATTCATCCCGGTAGTAGTAAGATGTATGCCGATATGCGTCGTCTTTATTATTGGGAAGGCATGAAGCGCGATGTAGCGAGTTATTTAAGTAATTGCATAACTTGTCAGCGTTTTAAGGCCGAACATCAGCGTCCTTCTGGTCTTCTTCAGCCTCTTGAGATTCCATTGTTGAAATGGGATCAGATATCTATGGATTACATTGACGGCCTACCTCGTTCGAGATCAGGCCATTCTAGCATTTGGGTTATTGTTGATCGCCTCACCAAGTCTGCTCATTTTGTTCCTATTAAGTCTAATAGAACTGCTTCGCATTTAGCTAAGTTGTATGTTAAGGAAATCGTGAGACTTCACGGTGTTCCTGGTTCTATTGTGAGTGATCGTGATCCTTTATTCACGAGTCATTTTTGGAAGAGTCTTCAGCAAGCTTTGGGACCAAAGCTTAATTTTTGTACAGCTTATCATCCGCAGTCTGACGGACAGACTTAACGGGTGAGTCGTATCTTGGAAGATCTTCTCCGTATTTGTATTTTTGATTTTGGTGGAAGTTGGGAGGATCACCTACCTCTTGTAGAATTCTCCTACAACAATAGTTTTCAATCTAGTATCGTTATGGCTCCTTTCGAAGCCTTATACGGAAGGCCATGTCGATCTCCTTCATGTTGGTTGGAATCTGGGGAGAAGCTTATTCTTGGTCCAGATTTTGTTCGTCATTCTTCCAAGAAGATTGATCTTATTCGGTTGAG
Organism: Allium cepa; assembly: GCA_030765085.1. Taxonomy (NCBI): domain Eukaryota; kingdom Viridiplantae; phylum Streptophyta; class Magnoliopsida; order Asparagales; family Amaryllidaceae; genus Allium; species Allium cepa. The sequence goes on along the minus strand of CM060935.1, from coordinate 436,811,987 downwards.
AATGAAAGAGGCACAGAGTCGCCAGAAATCCTACGCGGACAACCGTAGGAAGCCTCTCGAGTTCTTAATCGGCGATCTTGTTTTTATTGGTGTTTCTCCTTTGAAGGGGGTTATGCGTTTCAGTATGACTGGGAAATTGGCTCCTCGTTATATAGGACCATTTTCTATTACTGAACGTATTGGCCCTGTGGCTTACAGAGTTTCACTTCCAGCTCATTTATCTGGCATTCATGACGTGTTCCACGTCTCGCAACTTCGGAAGTGTCTTCGGGAGTCGGATTCTGTTATTACTTCTCCTGATTTGTTAGAGCTTGAGATCTCACCGGACTTATCTATTGTACAGCAACCTATTCGCGTGCTTGACACGGAGGTGCGACACCTTCGGAACAAGGACGTGCCATTCGTTAAAGTTCAATGGTCCGCTAATCCCAATGACTGTACTTGGGAAACCATAGAGTTTATTGAGCGATCTTATCCGGGTTTTCTATCTTAGCTTGTGAACGGTGAGTATGCCTTTTCATCTCAAGCTTATTTCCTTTTTCTTTTGAATGTTGTATGTATGTAGTTGTTACAAATATCGTCTCTAGGAATTGCGGGGACGCAATTTTGTAAGGAGGGGAGATCTGTAACAACCCGCATATTTAATGATTATATATTTAAATATTTTATGTAAATATACCGTTGTTAGTCGGATTTAGGTCCGAAATGTTACTTTCTACAAATGACCGAATTGGAACTCGAAACCACCTCCATTGGTTCCAAAATGGCATTTGCAATCTTTTTGAGTATAATCTTCCATATGTTTGGAGTTTGTGAAATTTTGACCCTTTTTCTATTGGGTTTTGGGTTTGGGTTCAGCCCCAATCTCCACTTAACCCTCTAACTCAACCCCTTCTCTTCATTCATCTTCATTTCATTTTCATTTCTTAAGCTAAATTGAAAATGGTGGAAGGGAAGAGGAAATAGAAATTGCAAGCCCTAATTCCATTTGCAAACTCCAAATTCTTGATCCAAAATCATAGAGAAGCCATTGGTAAGCTCCTCTTCATCTTCTCCAACTCTTCTCCTCTTCAATTTCAGAAAATTCCTAAACCTAAATTGGGAAATATGTGTTTTATTCTTAGATTGAAGCTTGTTGAGTTGAAGTAGTGTTTGGTTGGTCTTCTCCTTGTTATTGAGCTCTTTCTTCTTTGTTTTTGGGTAAAAGGTAAGTTTTGAACTCACATCTACTTCTCTTGATTTCATTGATGTTGGGTATGAATTCCTAACACCTTGTTCATATGCACTTGCTTTTGGTTTGGATTGAATTGGTGAATATCCAAAATTTTAGTGTTTGGGTTCAATTCTATAAAGATCCTAACTTTGATATTGGAACATGTTTTTGGTAGCGAATCGGAGAGCTAATGGAGCTGGGGTATCTATTGGCTAAGGCTCCTTAGGTACATTGCTCGAACGATCGTGATTTGGAAGAATTTGCATTTCATTGAAATAGGGCAGGAATTGCAAATTCATCAGGTTCGGCCGACCGAGCCCTGTAGCCGGTCGACCGACCTGCTACCCCGAGCCATGTTATGTTTCCTGCATCTGGCCAGCCAACCGAGCCATGCAACCGGTCGACCGACATGCTCATGTTTTGCCTGTTTTGCCTATTTTTGCATATTTTGATTGGTTATCCAACTTTTATCGATTCAAGTTGCTTTTTAGTAGTTGTTATTGAATCTTTGACTTTGATAACTTATTCTTGACTTCATCCACGGGTTTTTTATAAAATAATCTCTCGAATCACATTTAAAAGCTCGTTTCTTCAATTTATAAATTCTATTTAAAACACACACTTTTCGCACTTCGAGCGAGGTGGAAGGGTGGTTAAATGGTTGGGCAAAACATGGACCATGAATCTGTGCGTTTATCCTTTCGATTAATCCCCGACCTATTCAATTGATCGTTTTGACCTTCGGGTTTGGTTTATCGATGACATTAGGTAAACTTTGTACTGCTTTGAGTGTGAAAGTGACTGACGGATAGTAAATCGTTTAGTGCGAACGAGTGGTTATGGGACATACGTTAACACTTTTCGGATTCCTTTTCGAGAGTTGTGACAGATTCCGCCAGTTAGTGGTGTCCAGTACTGGGTCTCTGACCTTCACCACTATGGTTTGTTGCCTTCGGGTATGTGCCTTCGGGTTTGTTGCCCTTTAGTATCGCTTCCGATGTTGGTCGTTATGAGCCGCATGGGTGATATTGGGTTGCCCTTTAGTATTGCTTCCGATGTTGGTCGTTATGAGCCGCATGGGTGATATTGGGTTTGGAGTCTTCGGGCTCATGGATCCTTGTTTATACAGTACTGAGCTCGAGCAATTTTCTGATGTTTCCTTCATATGTATATTCCTTAGGTATCGTCCTTCGATGTTGGTCATTATGAGCCGCATGATGTGTAGCGTTTACCTTGCGGAACTTGTATACCTTATTGGTATTTGTTATTGCCTTTTGGCTTGATTTGGGATAATTGTATCCTTTGTTTCTATATGTTGCCGATGATATGAGGCTTGTTGTCATATGATTCATCTTTTGTTAGATGATTGTGTTATCTCCTTTATAGATATTTGTTATACTTTGTAACCTTGCAGTTTTATTATTGTTCAGTTTATCTAACTGATTTGTTTAGCTAGACTGACCCGTGTATTTTATACTCGGGTCAGACCGAGATGTTTCAGGTTAGGTGCTTTTGGACTTAGCCTATTTTGCTTCCGCATGGACTACTCCACTAGCTTCTTTTTGTCATAGCTTTTTGTGTAGTCCCATTTTGTAGTAACTCTGATATATGTATTCATCTGGAATCGTCTGTATATTGTGGTTTGCTATACCACTTGACATGTATTATTTTGTGCACTCTGTTATGTATCAGTATATGTGTATATGATGATCTACTGTTCTGTGATGTAGATTACATTTGAGTTGTTATATTCTGTTCTGATAGATCCTTCAACCACCTATGGTTTTGTTTTAAGTATTCATTGGGTACGTCGACCTGCTTGGTATGTTTATTGTCGATGTATTCAATAGATAGTTAGAGCAAGGATATAGATGGTCGCTCCTAACCAGCCTTATTCTCCGTGTTAGTTAACGACATTACCCTGTAGTGTCCTTGGCTAGCGTGGGTATAGAGGTGGGGCGTCACAATTCCCGTGTGTAATGATCCAGATTTTTCGGCATTTGATTGGACTATGTAAATGGTTTTAAATATTGGAATTGAATTACAAATTAATTTTTAATATGGGAAATTTGGGTTTATGTATAAAATAAATTCAAATTTAAAATATAGTGGTTTATTGAATAATGTAATTTACTGAATTTAATACTTGAATATTGGTTAGATTATTATATCTTGAGTTTTAAGCTCGATAAAAATAATTTAAAGGCTTGTAAAATTTATATTAATAAAAATAAAGATAATAAAAGTTCTAAAATTGAATTTAAAGGTGATCTATTCAATTTTAAAAATAGCTTGTTAAAATTGATATTTAAAAATAGCCTCCCGAGGCACAGTTTCGGAATTCGACAAAATCAGTTCCATTGAATCCGTAATAGTGTATTATTATCAAATTTCAAATTTCATAGCATTTTGAGTTATCGTTTGATCTTACGGGATAGAAACTCATTGAAATTTATATCGAAATCTAATGTAATAAGTGAGTCCAAAAAGTTATCTTCTCCATATAATCAAATTAGGATTCGAAACCTTTACCATTGCATTCGAAATAGGGGTAGGACATTATGAACACCAAGGGGTACGCATTGATGGAGATTCATGATTTTAGGTTACGAGATCGAGATGTTTGAAATTTAGAATAATATATATATATATATATATATATATAATTGGATAAAACTCAAAATCAAAAGCTGCCTTACCATCTTAAGCATGCTACTATCACCTACGAGTTCTTTTCCTCGTTAAATCACATCGCTCTCTTTCTTATTCTTTCTGTTTAATTTCATTCCATACAAAAAGAGAAAAAAGGCAGAACGAAAATTTAAAATCGTTCGAATACTAAAAAGAGAATCAAATCGTGCAAGCCTCTTCCGTCCTGACAAATTCGAAAATGAAGAGAAAATATACTTGCAAATTGAATCAATCCTCATCTTAAAAAAATAGGGAATTCGTAATTTTTGATTTGTTGTATGAAGAGTTGAAGGGCACGGGTGGCAGCAAGGCGTCGTAATTCGTGACTGATATCAGGAGCGGTTTTCTTATAGGAGTGCGAGCGGGTAGAGGAGGCAAAACATGCTTCTTTGGTGGCGTTGTTGAGTGGATAGATGATCTGATAGGGAGGACTTGGCAGTCAAAGGCTAGGTCAAGGGTTGATGCTTGGGTGCACGTGGTGTCGAAGTCGCGATACTGGAAGGTTAAGGGCAGATGTGGGCGGCCGGTCCTCGGTAATGGATGCGACATTGGGAGGCAAGACGTGGTGACGTGGTGTTTGCAAGCAAAGTAGGGTTCGTCGAAACTAGGATCTAGGTATGATGTGGAAGTTGCGGCACTTACGAAGACGAAGTTCCGATGGCACCAAGGATAAGCGGCGGTGTGGGTTGCTAGGTCGACGATGGAGGAGCACGGTCAGAGGGGGTGCAGGCTAGTCTAAGAGGAGGTGGAAGGTATTCGCTAGGTAAATTTATATGATTAATAAAATTTAATTATTAAGTTTTAAATTTTAAATCATACAGTAATAAAACTATATGACGATCATACAAGGTTTAAAATTATTGAATCGAGTCCCGATGGATCCGCGGTGGAAAATATTACCCAAAAGCGAATAAAATTTGAGTTAGGACGATTAACAATTTCAGACGATCAATGTGAGAAAATTCTCACTCATTTGGATTCCAATATTTAAAATTTAAATACTTAAATTTAATTATTCGATGTTTGATTGAATTGATGAATTAAAAATTATCTGTTGGATGTTATGTGTGTGTGTATATAATAGTATATATATTAGTATTTGGAGTGATATTCCCGCATATATATAGCAGATGAGACCCTATGTGTCCCGCATAATAGCGGATGACCCTATATACCGCGATATCCCCCTCGAGATGCGATTGGTATTTTTATGTTGTATTAACATATATGGGTGCAAGGAATAGGTTGGAGGGATCCAACTTGATTCCTCAAATTTATTGTTTATTTTCCATTTATAGTGATAGGAATTATTGGATGCTACTGTAGCAATGGCCTAAATTTTGATGATTTAAGAAAAAAGAATTATATAGAAGAATTTATAAAGGATATCCTAGAAGTGTAAAAAGAAGTTAAAGTCAATATTTAGAATAGATTGGGAGTATAGATGGGGATTATAAGAAAGAATTTATATAATGGAATTTTAAAATATAAGATTTGTTTTTATAAACAGGTGAAACCAAAGGGGTTGTAAAATTTATAAGTGGCGTTATAAATAAAGGAATTCAATACTACATGATAATTGGAAATATAAAATCATAGGGTGAATTTATATTAGAATATAAAAGAGTGTAGAGTAAAAATAGTATGTTCTATATTTGAAATGAAATGGTTAGGGAATCGACAATAAGTCGATATGTTATGAAATTGAGAGGAAGTTATAAATTAAAAGTTGGTTATTGAGATTTTAAAAATATATTTTAAATTTTAAGAAGTGAATTTATTTTAAATGGAAAATTTCATTATTTTAAAACTATGGAATTTTAAGCTAGTTGAGAATTAAATACTATGGTAAGTAGATTTTCAAATATTAAGTATTCAATTTTAACTTTTAAAAATTAGCTTTGAAATTTATTTATTTAACTAAAAATGAGTTATAAAAATGTTTTGGATATTTTAAATAATTATTCGAACATGTTTTTAAAAAATAAATTATTTTTCTTTAAAATACTTATTATATATTTATCTAGAGTTTGAAGTGATTGAAAATTTTATCTTATAAACTCTTGTGAGATTCGAAAAAGGAGCTTATAAAAGGATATGAATTTAAGGAGAGGAAATTCATTTGTGATTCCGGAGACTTTTGGAATAAGTTACGGAATAATTCTTTGGAAACGTTAATGTGGAAAAGATTTTGGAAATTAGACTGGTAATATTTTTCTAAGTGTAGAAAATAGAAATGTGGAATTATTTCTAAGTGTTGAGATGTTGGAAGTATTCTGTTACGGATTTGAGTATCTGAAAATTTGTTTTCAAATGTTGGGAGGAATTGATATATCTTTTAAATATACTTTGAAAGTAAATATTTTGGAAAAATTTATAATAAGGCCTGATGATTACTTATGGATGCTTTATGGATAGTTAAAAAAACTGACTATCAATAACTAGCCAATTTCGTTGATCGTTTCGAAGAGACCGAGATAAGATTTAATTATTCGAAAACCACTTCGGCCGGTTTGAATGTAACGAATGAATACCGTAAAGATGATGAAGACGGTGATTCAATTTGTTATTCGGTCTATCTAGTTTAGGGGTAGGCCGGTCTTGTGTTGCAGGGGACCCGGAGTGGTCCTTGGTACATTGTTCTATAGGTGTACTGTAACAGGTGGTACCCAAGTGGCTAGTCATTCAGTTGGAATCCATTCTCTAATACTAGCTTACGATTTTTTGGTAGAGGCTAGTATGCTAGAATTTAATTAATGTAACAATTTCAGCTATTTGAATAAGTATTTGCATTTAGACACTATTATAATATCAATGAATTTTCTATAAAAATGTTTTGGTTATCGTAAGGTAAAAATCCATCGTGTTTATGTGTAACGCGGTCTAACGAGATACCTTTGTTTTTCAAAGGATCTTGATAACTTTAATAATTAAAATTGAGTGTGTTTTCTCACGCTTGGTTTCCAGACTGACTTGGGTGTTATTTCATTATAATGCTCCGGTCAGACCGAGTATTACAGATTCTGGTCAAATGCTATGGAGCCCAGGAGACTAGCTAGAGGAGCTTCAGACGTTTTTCTGTAGTTGATTTATATTTCGCTGTGTAAGGATAAGTTATATAACTATCGAGTTTGAATTATTGATGGTTCTAATCTGATTATTGTAAGTATATGAGCTATTACAGATTATTTTGTATAAAATCTGTTGTTATTATATATATTTTCCGATGCGATTGTAAGATTCTGTGTTGTTGTTTCTATTTTCGTCTACCTCCTTCTTCTTCACCCTTAATGAACTAGCAGTTCCAGCCTTCGACTGCCCGACATTTTATACAGTGGACGTATTAATGTCAATTTTTCAGGGTCGAAAATCATGTTTCGTTACACCGTGTTTAATCTAGATATTCCCAAAGTTATACTTTGGGTGCATATTTTATATTTGGTTCTTTAACTACCAAATAAACAATCATACAATCAAAGATTTCACTTTTCCACTGAAAACACTAAATCTTTTTTTAATTTAATTTTAATAAATTAAATCTCTTATCAAAAATCAAGTACTTACCTTATCGAATTAAGTATATTCACAAACTATCACTTTCAAAAAATGTGAAACCCTTTAAATAATAAGGAAAGTACCACTACTGTATCAACCATGGATTCACAACTCAATGGTTACATTTCTATCCCAGAGAAATCCAAAACTTAACTGCAGGCACTCTCTGCCTCCGATTTTTCCACGAAAGCATACCATTACTTCCTAAAAACTTTATTGAATAATTTTTTTCAAAATAATACTTATAATATTCCTATATGAATTTCCAAGTTTGTTTTAGGCAAATACTCTTTTATAAAAGTTGTTATATAAAAATAATATTAATATTGGATAATTTATCCTTTTAATATAATAATACTAATTAATTATTAAATAATATTTAACTTAATATAAACTAACCTAGTTAATAATTAAATATACTTAAAACAATTTTAAACAACTAATAATTAGTTTTTTGAAATATTCTTAAACATCCTTTGAAATCACCCAGTTAATAATTAAAAATCCTTCTTTTTAAAACAAACTTAACTCCTCAGATTTTTTTTTCAATTCCAATATAGCCAATCTAACATTTATAAATCCCTCTTGATTTTACCACCAATGAATGTACGTCCTAATTAAGTAAATCCCTTTTTTTACACTTTCAAAAGAAAATTCTATCATCTTCTTTTAAACCATTTTCCCACCTCACTATAAATTCTCACTGTGAATTTGTAACTTCAATTTATCACGTGATACTTATTCACTTTACTTTATAAAACCTTGTTTATAAATTCCTTAGTCTCATCTTTCGTTTACAACGGTTTCACTTCACTTAAATCCATCAAAAATTGATTTCTAAATTAATTTCCATTTATAAATCAATTCCTTAAATAATCCAAACTATATTCCAAACCCAATCTTGATTATATATCCATTTTTAATTAAGAAATCTTATTTAAGATTCACTATGACCACTTTTATATTATATTTCCAAATTCCCTTTTTATTTTTTCCAATTATTTAAATATCGATTTAAACCCCTTTTTCTTTTTGAACACATATAACTTAAGTTTATTGTTTAAAATCCTTTATATACATTAATTTAGAAATCTCTATTTAAAATTATTTCATGAAATACTTAACTACAAATTTAAAATCCATATCCAAAACAATACCTCTTTAATAAATTCCAAACTCAATATAATATTTCACTTCCAACATCCCCTTTAGTTTCTTTACAAATTCAATATATACATATGGTATTTTAAAATACCAAAATCTAGCCCAGTGTTGTCATAGCTTCCAATAAATTCAAATCACACTATAATCTACCACAGACTATTCAAACAGATCATATATCAATATAGACGAAATTTAATTCAACATTTTGAGAAATCCAGTTGGATCCATCCAACCCGTTGCACTGCATCCGCAGATGTTAATACAGAAAAAATACCAATCCCACTTCGACGGGGATATCTTGGCATATAGGGTCATCTGCTATTACGGAGGCGCATAGGGTCTCATCAGCTCCAATAGGCGGGAATAATTAATTATACTAATATATACTACTATATATATTATAACATCCGACCGATAATAAAATTTATCAAATCATTCAATCAACCAATAATCTAAATTTTTAACATTTAAATTAAACCAGCCATCCAAAAATGAGTGGGATTAACTCAACTTGAGTTTCAATTTGCCAACGTCCCAATTTTAAACTAAACCAAACAATGTACGATTTAACCTAAAATTTTATCTAGCTCTGATCGACTCCAAATCTAATTCATCATATATTAATCATTGCTACGATTCCAACGCCACTTGTTTCATCCAATTCTGACCTCGTACGTGAAAGATATGCATTTTTGAAGATTGAACATAATTTATATAAATAAATTTCTCTTTTTATTTTTAATTAAAAAACTTTAGATCTGGGCCGTTCATTTTGCTTTAGGAAAATTAAGGCCGCAACGTTTTCTTCTTCATCGTTCGAATGCTTCATGTTACCAACGTCGCCGACTTCCTTCGATCGTCGCTGCCTCCACACTCATCGATAACTCGATTAGCCACCACCCTTGACTCTGCCTATGAACGCCGCACCCACACCATCAACCACGGCGAACTCGACTTCACCTACGGCAAGAAGAACGTTGCCGAACGCTAGCCCTTCTCATTCAAAGCCACATCGATCCATCTCACGAAATCCAATCATCACCATATATATTAGTCGAGCTCAAGAAGCTACACGACTTTCATGTTGAACTCGAAGCGTGAAAGGGTGTGGATTGAGAGAATTCGAGGGAGGAAGGCTTGATGATTTCGGCCATTGAATATAAAAGGAGGCGACTACGTTATTTCTAGGGTTAGGGCTTACTGTTACTGTGCACGCATGTATTACGTGCATCTATTATTTTATTATTATTTCGATTATTCACGTACTTTTCCCGACGAACTCTAAACGAAGTGTGCCGTTTGGCATTTATAATGTCTTACTCCTATTCCGAACACAACGAAACATGTTTTGAGGCTTAATTTGATTGTATGTGGAAGATAACTTTTTGAATCGAATTATGATATTAGACTTTCGATATTTAATTCAACGCGTTTCAATCCCGTACAACCAAACGGTTACTCCAAACGCTATGAAATTTGAAATCCGATAATAATACACTATTACGGATCCAATGGACTAGTTTTGTTGAATTCCAAGACAGTGCCCTAGAAGGCTATTTTAACTCGTCGATTAAATCGAGCGATTTTCAAAATCGACGAAATTACTTGAAGTTTCAATTTTAAAACTTACTAACTCAATTATAATTCAAATAGAATTTATATTCATGTAAGAAACCATTTCGAATCATATTAGATCAAAATTTCAATTATTCACACTATCGCCATATATTAAATTTCACTATTAAATTAATATATAAAATTCCAAATTCTAACTTATAGAATTTTATTTCCATTCAAAAGTCTACTATCATCACTCTAATTCAAATAGAGATTTATATCAAGTTTAGAAACCATTTCTATTTGCATTTAACTCCAGATTCTCATATTTACCCAATTTAAATATTAAATTTCTGTTCACCAAATCCAATTAATTGCTATATGAAAATTTAAACCATTTCACTAATTTAACCAAAACATCCATGCTCAAAATAAAATAATATTTCAAATTCAAAATTTAAAAATAAATTAAACATTTAAAATCAACTGACTAAAAGTCCGGGTCGTTACATAATAAATCACTATTTGAAATGTAAGTTATTTGACTCTTAAAATTTAACTTTTAAAATGAATTGAAATAACAAAAAAACTACCATTTTGCAATAATTCAACATTTATTATTCAATTCCAGCTATTGATTATAAACACACATCCAGTATATAAAATTTCATTACAATACTGGTTATTGCTAAATCTTCGAAAATGTTTTTTTTTTCAAAATATTATTCAAGATCATATTCAATCAACTACATTAATAAACCATTAAATTTTTATTTCTAACCATTTTGTTCAATATTTATATTAGATTTAATAATTTAAAATGGTTAAAAATACGGTTCGTTACATTCTCCCCACTAAAAACTTTTCGTCCTCGAAAAGGGGTTAAATAATGAATCTAACATTTGATATATTTCATTCAAAATAATCGACATATAAAACATTGAAATCTTTTTCGAAAACCGTTAATACGCTTCTACCACACCATTTTAATACCAAATTAATCGAAATTACAACTTATTTATAAAAACAAGTTATAAAATTTCAAAATCACAAAAAATTTCAAACACCCGGATTAACGGAAAATTTCGGCAGCGTCTCCTTTACGCGGCTCAATCGTAAAAATTTACAATAAAATATATACCAAGTAAACATCTCATTTCAATGATGAGGCATCCCATAGGGGAAAAATATAAAAGTATGGTATATGATCCGAGATATGTACTTTATTATTATTAATACGAGCGAGTTCGCTCATATTAGGCACGAAAAAGCAAATCAAACCGCGTATACGTCCAATCGGTCTTCGCATGTACCTATCTCAACTCAAATTAGAATATTAATTTCATATAAAAGTATATAGAAACATGCATGAGTTTAATAGAACAATATAACATGAATTCTGAATCCAAACCATAAACATAAGCACTTATATACAACATAATAATCATATGCAATCAAAAGCCGCAATAACAATGATTTACAATAATAGAACCCATTTAACAATTAATATTCATCCAATTAAGTCATAACTATCACAAGTTACATTTTCAAAGTCAATATTTAATTATACATTATCATTTTCATTAATATTCATTCGTTATTAACATCCAAATTAACATCTAACTGGTTTACTTCCAATTTATTCACATGTATTTTATTTATATTCAATTTACTCAAATTTCACTTTATGTTATCACATTTCATATCAATTCATCTTTGGGCCTTTTTGTAAATAATTTCATTTAATTTTATTTAAGTTAAATTTTATTTCATTACCACTTAGTATATTCTCTTAACACTAATATCATTTATAAACCATTTCATAAAATCGTTTTAAGTTCAATATAAACAATGTATAAAACACAACTCATGTTTATTATTACATCATAACTTAATTCATATTAATTCATTAATTCACTTCATTAGTTCATTTCATTAATTTATATCATTAACTTCACAAAAGTAAATTTTATTTTATAACTCAAATTCATATTAATAAATTTTTCTTTTTGCCACAATCAATTTCATTCAACTTTTCTCAAGTTAACTTTCATCTTATAATTCATTTCATTAACTTATTTCATTAATCTATTGCATTAAAATTGTCAAATTTCATTTCATAATTTAACTCAATTCATTAATCATTTTTTAAGTTTATAATCATTTTATACAGATGTATCTTCCTTTACACAATATTAATCAAATTATAATTATTTCATAAAGCTAAACTAAATCTTAAAACACCTTTGCAAATTTATACATACACACACACACACACACATATATATATATATATATATATTATACAAATAATTTAAAAAAATATGATTTAATTTATTATTTGTTTACCTTCTCTTAAGCTCATATCTAAATTGTATTTTATTTTTACTACTCAAATTATTCATTTAACATTTCTTAGACCATTAACTAAGTGTATTACATTTCTTATAACAGATTAATTTAATTTTCTTATTATTTTTTTCTTTTTTATATACATTTCTTCAACCACAATTCAATTTGAAACATTTTTATTACTTAAGTTCTAACCTTTATAATATTCTGTTACATATTCATATTTAGCAATTCAACTTTTTAAACATTTCTGATAAGTTTTATATATGTTTTTAGAATATAACTGAGTGTTGTAAAAATTTATCTTATTCATTTTAATTAGCAATAATGTTCAATAAGTTACACATATTTAAATTTCCATTACCTTGAAACTTAAGAGTTATAATTTAAGTTCTCAAATTTCATTTAAAAACTTAGTTCAATTTCTTTTTTCTCATTTTAGAAGTTTCTAACTATTCAAAAAAAACACTTTATTTCTACAAGTGAAAATCATTAACTAATAGAAACTTAAGGATTCAAATACTGGGTTCATTTCAAATCATTTTTAAATAATATATATAGTCGTACCTTTTTTATGTATCAAATCATATTTAGAAATTTTAAATCAAAATTAGTTTATCGAACCAAAGGTGTAGCAAAGCTACTATAAGGCCTCCCTTACTTTGAGACTCGAAAATGAATGTCAAGGATGCGTCATTCGTTATCGAAATTATTTTCCAACGACAAAAGAGGAGAATACAGGAATTATTTCCTTTTAATTTCTTTTGAAACACTTTTATTCATAAATATTTTTAAACTGTACTAATAATTATATCACAATTTTAGAAAACAATTTCAAAACACTGGGATTTAAGTTCTTAAATTCTCAACTTTTAAATCATTTCTATTTATAAGCTCTATTATAAATATACTTGTATAATTCCATTACATTATTATGAGAACGTTTGTTAATTTACATCTTTATTATTGTTAACAAATCTTATTGTAATTAGATTTCAATTCAACCTAATTAACGAACACTTTGTGAAATAGAGCTCCCAAAGTATTCATTTTTAGTTTAATTCAAACAATAATGGATGATAAATAAATATTATCATCTCCTACTAAACAGAATTCATTAATAATCATGTAGGCCCATGAAAGTAATCAATTTGCATATAAAATATAATTTAGTTCATTTACCAGATTTTAAAATAATATTATGTCTACTTGCTATACTTAAGTGTTTAGGAACCCTCTATCGATAACATGGCACCCTACGCACCGACCAAAATTCATAACCAACTCAACAAATAAGCAAAAAAAATATAAAACAATTTATAACACTAAAAAGTTCGGCTCTCATACACACACAAACTCAAAAAAACTCATTCTAGTGTATTACTACCTTATTTCTAATGAGTTAACCCCTACAAAGCTACGGTTATCGCTAAACCAAAGCTTTGATACCTACTATGATGACCAATATTTCGAAATGTTTAATTCAACAATAATCCACACATGTCCAACTCAAACAATCCGAAACACAGATAATCAATTGGGTTAATTAAGAAAAATAAGAAAAAAAGAACACAAAACAGAATCTTGCATGGAATAACAAAATATAATAATCAAATAAACAGTTCATGAAGCTATTTATACGATACATTTGATTATAATTTATACAAAATTTACCAGAGTTATACATAATTGAACAATAGAATAATGCAGTGGAATAAATTATGTGGTGAAGTAATACTAATAATATAATATACTGAATCTTCGCCTTTGTCCTCCAGAAAATATGATCTTTAATACGCTGAAAACTCGGGGCTGACCCAAGCATAAAGTAAAATAATACACTCGAGTCAGAACTAAAATTTTCTTATTTGAGTCAAATCAACATCACATATAACATGAGTGTAATAGGGCTAGAGATGTTACGGGGTTTTACATCTCTTATCCAATGTATAACGTGCGTGCAATGACTCCGGAGATGTTGCCGGATTCTCCATCTCTTAAGGATCCATCAAAATATCTGTATATAGTAGAATACACTAGATATGTAATGTCTAATCAATAAAATAAATATTTTTCTTAGCTTTAAGGCTTTACGTTAATCCTGCTTAATACGTTTGTAAGCATTGTCGTACAATTTTCATATAACACCCAAGTACCACGTCGAGAGATAGGGATGCGCCATGATACGACAATACTAAACCAAACTCTTAGTGGTCTGGTATAAGGATAAAAGTATGACAAGTCACATGAGGCAATGCCCAAGATAGGATACTACCAGTTTGGGTCGTAGGGCTAATGGAAACACATCATAGCCACGACCGTCCACCGCATACATACATCCCATATCGAGTCAAATGGAGGTTATCCTAAATCAAGGTGCATCAATCAAAAACAACATCAAAAGTAATAGCATGGACCAAGTCCCAAGAAGAAAATCGAAGAACAGATGTTCGCTAGGGGTAGCTGGCCCACTTGCCTCTGTCAAGCTGTCCTGTTATAGTTATTTCAAATTGGAACAAGTGCGGAGGTCTATCCATCATCATTCTTTTTCTTTAAATCCAACAAACGTACAAAAAATCACACCATTTCATTCTGGAGTCTCCTCCGCGTACACAGTTGTTAATGTGGTTCTAATATTGACAAAGAGTATGCAAATAAGAGGTCGCGCTCTCTTTAACAACCAAACGCCGTCTTTACACACCAGTTGGTTCTTTTACATTCCGAAAATGATTCATAATTGATTCAAAATATCATATTCATTTCAAAAATCTTATTTACTTTAAAATATCATATTTACTTAAATTGTGTCAATTTCACTTGAAAAATTATTTCATTCGAATTTCCATTTTGAATTTTAATTTAGATTATAATTTCATTTTAACCCAATTCACACTTAAATCAACGATTTAAATATAAACATTCCAACTTCGCACGGTTTGAATTTTTACGATTTTTTTGAATAGTTTCAAATAGCATAGAAAGGTTAAAATAGTTTAGATATTAAAATATATTATATACTAAATGATTTGGAAATTTTAATAATTTAAAAAGATGAATTTTAAAACAGTTTATAAGAAAACAGTTTGTAGTGAAAATTTCAAATTCAAAACTGTTTCTTCCCATTTCCAATAAATCTGGATTCAAGTCCAAATTTAAATCAACTGATTCAATTTCAATTCTTTCTATTCAAATCATCTTAAATCTCAATTGAATTCAAATTAATTTCAATTCCGAATTCAATTTGAAATATCCATTTAAATTACTAATACTTGGACATATTTCAAAATTCAAGTAAAAGTTCAAACCTTTAGAACACTTTCAATTCCCTTAATTCAAGTCATATGTCGATTTTACTTCACATTTCAAAATAAATTCATAAAACAGTTTCTTTTAACCAACTTCAATCTTAACATTTCAAAATTCGAATTCGTAATTAATTCAATTCTTACAAATTCAACTATTTTATTCTTTAAAATGGTATCATATAAATAATTCCAAAACAAAGAATTTTAAAACCAATTAATTTGACCAATCCATTGTCTGTTTATTATTTCTTATCCTATGGTCTAGTGAATAGCTATTTCAATTTTAGTTTTAAGGATGGATATATCATTTCAATCCAAATCAAAGAGTCATAGGTATATATCATTGCAACCTATTTCTAAATTTATTCGAAATAATTCAAATAACAGTTTATGTGTTGTTAATAATATACAGGGAGATAACAAAGACTTATAAAATAAATTAACAACGAATCATTCAATATATCAACCAATAGCTATCCATCGCAATTGACATCCAAAACAGTCAAAATATTATAACAATTAACTAGTTATAAAAAATCAAGAATTTAACTAACAGTTTAATTCTAGTTTCACTTTAATTGCCGATTTAAATTTCCATCAGTTCAAATGATATGTCAATTTAAATGTCAACTAAAATTACCAAACAACAGTCAATAAAATTAAATTACTTCATGATATCAATTTAACGAAAATCAAAAATATATTAGTACTTTGTGAGCATTTTAAATACACACCTTTATTTGAAACTGAAAATTATTCAAGTTTAAATAAATACGAATCTAACTTCATGTGCACACAACATCAATACGAATTCAATGCAAAAGACGGCACTCAAATCCTACCTCGTACGAACAATATACGAATAAATTAGCATAACGATAATAATCCATACTTTAATTAACATGATTAAAATAAAATTTAAATTAAACCTTCTTGCAGTTAGTCGTGTTCCAAGCCGCACACTCGCTTATCCCATCTTAGGAAAAACCTCGTCATTTATTTTTTTAAATAATCGATTGCTCGCGGAACACTCAACCAAGCCGCCGACCACCACTGATGTCCCCTAACCCCTGCACGCCTTCACTTATCACCATAGCATACCCTAACCCGCGATCGTGAAAACCCAAAACTGATGCGAACTCAAACTTAGATCTTGGCCAATTCGAGGCGATTCACCTAGATTTAGCGGCACATCGTGTAGAGCTCGTCGTGCTCTACACTTTCCTACTTGGTGTCTATCGATTTCGATGAGTAGATGAAGAGAAAATGAGGGAGAAAGATCGGCATTTTACAACCATTAAACATTTTTAAGGAAATGGTTGAGGCTTTGGATGTAAGGGTTAGCGATAATGAGAACATACACGGCTTATTATATAAATTTCTAACACTGTTGACCTGCAAAATTTTCAAACTACAAATGAAGCATGGCTCCTGGTGTTCTGTATGTTATACACCTATTTCGAACATAATGGAACATATATCAAGTTCCAATTCCATCATTTTCGAAAGATAGCTTTTCAAATATCAAATAATTTTAACTAAATTGAATTAATTTCTACGCATTTCAAGCTTGCAAGGCCAAAAGATAAGTCCGATCGCTACAAAACTTGAAATCCTATAATAATTCAAATCCTATAATAATTCACTATTATGGATCCGACGAAACTAGTTTCGTCGGAATTCGAGATGGTGCCCAAAAAGATTATTTTTACACGTTAATTAAAAAAATATTTTCCACAATAAATTTATTCACTTTTAAATTCAATTTTAAAAAATTAATGATCTTCATTCTAGTTTAAATAAAACTTAAATCAACTTTCGAAATCATCTACGTTCATACCAAATTCAGGATTCAATTATTTAAATAATTCCTATATTAAATATAACAATTTAATTATCCAATAATTTGCTACATTTGAAATATAAGTTTATTTGACTTTTAAAATTTAAATTTTAAAATGAATTCAAATAACAAAAAAACTACTACAATTTTACAATAATTCAACATTTATTATTCAATTCCAGCTATTGATTATAAACACATTCAATATATATAATTTTATATCAATACAAGTTATTGCCTAAATCTTCAAAATTGCTTATTTCGAAATTTTATTCAAGTTTATATTAAATAAACAACATTAATAAACCATTAAATTTTTATTTCTAACTGTCTTTTCAATAATTATATTAAATTTAATAATTTAAAATAGATAAATATACAGGTCATTACATTCTCCCTCACTCAAAACTTTTTGTCCTTGAAAAGGGTTAAATAAGGTATCTAATATTTAATATATTTTATTCAAAATAATCAACATATAAAACATTAAAATTTTATTATAAAACCATTACCACGCTTTTACTATGCCACTTCGATATCGGGTTAATCGAAATTACATCTTATTTATCAAAACAAGTTATAAAAGTTTAAAATCTCAAAAAAATTCTAACATACAAATTTACGGAAAATTTCGGCAGCGGCTCCTTTGCACTGCTCGATCGTAAAAATTTACAATACAATATATACCAAGTACACATCTCTCTCAATGATGAGGCATCCCACAGGGATAAAAATATAAAAGTGTGCTATGTAATCCAAGATATGTACCTTATTATTATTAATACGAACGAGTTCGCTCATATTAAGCAAGCAAAAGCAAATCAAATTGTGATACATCCAAATGGTCTTCGCATGTACCTATCTCAACTCAAATTAGAATATTAGCTGCATATAAAAGTATAGAAACATGTATGATTTAATAGAATTATATAACATGGATTCTGAATCCAAACCAAAACATGAGCACTAATGCACAATAGACTATCATAAGTAATCAAAAGTAGTAATAACAATGATTTATAACAAAATCACATATTCGACAATTAATATTCATCCCACTAACTCATAACTATCACAATTTACATTTTCAATGTCAATATTTAATTTATACACTATCATTCTTATTAACATTCATTCTTTATTAACATCCAATTTTTTTTATTAACATTTAATTGGTTTACTTCCAAGTTATTCACATCTATTTCATTTACATTTAATTTATTCAAATTTCAATTATTTCACTTTATGTTATCACGTTTCATATTAATTTATTTTTGGGCCACTTTATAAATCATTTCATTTAATCCTTTTTAAGTTAAGTTTTATTTCATTGACACTTAGTATATACTCTTTAACACTAATATCATTAGAAACCATTTCATAAAATCGTTTAATTTATTATAAACATTTCACAAAATGCAACTCATGTTTATTATTTATAATTTAAGTTCATATTAATTCATTGATTCACTTCATAAGTTCATTTCATTAATTCATATAGTTAACTTCACTTAAGTAAATTTTATTTTATATCCTGAATTCATACTAATAAATTTTCTTTTTATCACAATCAATTTCATTCAACTTTTCTTAAGTTAACTTTCATCTTATAATTCATTTCATTAATTTATATCATTAATTCATTCCATTCAACTTGACTTACGTCAAATTTCATTTCATAATTCAAATTTCTCATTTCTTAAGTTTATAATCATTTTATACAGATGTATCTTCTTTTACATAGTATTATTCAAATTATAATTTACCTTAGAAAGCTACAACTAAATCTTAAAACATCATTTGCAATTTTTTTTATTTTTTATTTTACAAACAATTTATAAAAATATGATTTAACTTATTATTTGTTTACCATCTCTCAATTCATATCTAAATAATATTTTCTTTTTTACTACTCGAACTATTCATTTAACATTTCTTTGTACATTAACTAAGTGTATAACATTTCTTGCAATAGCTTAATTTAATTTTTTATTTTATTATTAATATTATTTTTTATTATAAACATTTCTTTAAACACAATTTCAATTTGAAACATTTTATTACTTGACTTCAAACTTGTATAGCATTCTATTACATATTCATATTTAACATTTCGACTTTTTATACATTTCTGATAAGTTTTATATATGTTTTTAGAATATAATTGAGTGTTGTACAAATTCTATACACTTTTCATCGTCTACTTTTCGAATAAGCTTTATAATATTCTATTGCATACAATTTCTCCTTTTCATCGTCTACTCCGTCGTTGTAGTCTATGCAACATCGTAGCGGCAGCCAGTAAGAGTTTCTTCTCACGGTATAGGTATATTTAGGTATGGATTTATTAAATCGATTTTTTGATTTAATTTGGATATTGTATTGATTTGAATGCATTATAGTTTCAAATTTTGATCTAACTTGAATAGTTGATTTAACCTTAATTTGAGTGGTTCATTTTATTCTTTATTTTATTTTAACAAAAGCGATTAATTTAAACTGTTTAGCAATCAGTTTGAACTGTATTTGTTTGTATTGTAATACTTTCAAGGATTAGTTATTAAAGAACTTTTCGCTTTTGGAGGCATACAAAGAATGGGAAGTTTTATAATGAAAATTAGGTGTTAATATCTTATATTGATCTCTGTCCTATTTATACATAAGGGAAGTCGGTAAATGCTACATAATGTAAGATATAACGATGATATATGCTTTTATTTTCTTTGAGTATAGGAATGTTCTGTTGGGATATTGTTGTATTTGAGTTTGTTGTCAAAATTTGGTTCACTGTCTATTCAAAATGTTCATGTTTAATGTCGCATGAATTTTGTTTGGTTTTATTTATGTGAATGAATACATGTTTTGTTGAGTTTTTATTGCTTTAATGATCAAATTCTAGCCATACTATTTTTATGTTATACAACTTTATTTGTTTTACATATTTTTGGTGAACCTACTCTTAAGTTCATTTAAACAAGGTCAATTTGACATGTAAAATAATAACTAGATAGTATAGATTGCATAAGGATTTATAATAGTGTAGATTCGTCAAGTTGTTAATATTTGTTACTTGGTATATGGTTTCCATATCTAAAACCATATATTACGTATTGCATATCGATAAGTTAATACTACTGAATATCATAAGCATGTGTTTAAAAGCTAAAATAGCATGTATAGGTAATGGCTATTTTTACTAGAAGACTGTAAACATTTGAAAATAATCATTAGCAATTTGTACATGTAAAGAACATACTATGTAATTTAATAGAAGCACCAAGAGTTCCAACAGTTGTAATTAATTCATCAACCATTTAAAGCATATTCACCAGGTTAGACTACACCAGTGTGCATTTCAAGGTATTCTGTTCCATACTCAAGGACATATTCTTTCGGAATTACTTCACCTAATCAAAAGATAGTATTTTTAAGATTCTTGGTTGATATAGAAGGAAAATTGGTGTTTGTTTTATATCATGTTTGCATTATCATGGTGAAGTCAGTTTTCATAAAGTTACCATACATGTTTATTATTTTGTTGCATTGTTTAGGTTATTGGTGAGTATCCTCAAATAACTTTTTATCATTTTTGTAACACAGTCAACAAATAGAACAATTATTTTTAGGTCATTTATTTACATGATAATGAAATTACTAGGTTAAATCATGGTGATATTTCGGAGTTCTTCTAGAAAAATTATGTGCCAGGCAATTTTCTTGGCTTCCTCAAAGGCACAAATTTTGTACCAATTGCTAGTGCGATGGGAGGACCAAAAATAAAGCCCCTAGCCTCAACACCTACTAAAATATTACAGATTAATAAGTAAGAAATAGGTAAAAATAACAAGATTTAAATAGTTATGTGACGACCTAGAAATTTTGAACATTTTAAAATAAAATATTTAATTAATTTTAAATATTGGAAGTTATTGTACACTTGAATTTCAAATATAACTATGAATTTGGCAATTGAATTATTGAATTTAATTTATTAAAGTTGGGTATAATGTTAAATCTTGATTTTTAAGCTGATCAAAAATATTTTAAAGGCTTAGAAAATTCATATTAATGATACTTAAGTTAATGGAAGATTTAGAACTTAATTTGGAACTGATTTGTTCAGTTTTGAAATTAAATCGTTTAAATCGATATTTGAAAATAACCTTCCGAGGCACAGTTTCGGATTTCGACAAAAATAGTTCCATTGGATCCGTAATATTGCATTATTATCGAATTTTAATTTTCATAGCATTTGGATTGATCGTTTGACCGTACGGATAGCAAACGCGCCGAAAATTATATCGAAGTTTAATTTAATAACTAGGTTCAAAAAGCTATCTTCTCCATACGATCGAATTTGGACTCGGAACCTCTTCCATTGCGTTCAGAACAGGGGTATAACCTTATGAATACCCGACGGCATGCCTCGATAGGTAGTCAAAATTTTGAGAGGTGGTATCGAGACAATTTAAATTTGAATTTGAATTTAAATTTAATATTTTTGCATTTTAATTTTATAATAAACCTTTGAAGACACGTATCTTTTTCTTTACACATCTCCTACTTTCCCTTACACGTGTTGTTTTCTTCCTATTAAATTAAAAAAAATTGAATCGTATTTTAAAATAAAAAAACAAACGAAGTTTTGGAGTTGAATCCTAAAATTCTCGTTCCCCTTCTTCAATTTACAATTTGAAATCAGAACAATAAAAAAAATTAATGGCAGACCACACATCTTCTTTCCTTCCAAAATTTTAAACTAATTCATGCGGCTCATAAATTATATAGGGTAAGCGTGATAAAACATCGCGTGTTCCGGCAATAGCACGAGGTGAGAGGGGAGTCTAGCGGCCGCCGTAGGTCGTTGGGGTCGGCGATTCGTTATCGCAAAGTCTGATTTGGGGGAAGGTTTTGTGGAAGCTCATGTACGTGCTCGATGATGCTGGCGCATAAGCTAGGGTTTGGTCGCGTGGAAGACTTCGGTCGTTGGAGGGAAAAACACGCGCGTGCAAAGGACAGATGGATCGGTGGCGCACGCGATCAAAAGTCGAGGCGAAGGCACACGTGAGGGATGTGAACCAGTGGATCACGAGTGTTCTCGCGCAAGCATTGGATGTCATGGTAGTCGAAAATCAGGGCTTCGGCTGCTCGAGTGTTGGCACTTGATTCGGTCATGACAATGAAGGCGACAAGCGGTGGTGAGGGGGTTTCGATGGCCAAGAAGGGTGGAGCTTGGCATTTTTGAGGTAGTTATTTTGAATAAATTTACATATTAATATTTGTATATATAGTTAAAATAGAAGAAATTTTTTTACAGTAAAGGTAAATTTAGAATTTATTCCTTCTGTTTTTAAAAGAAAAAATTATGGTTTAAGTTGTATATATGTATATATACACGTAGCTTCAAAGAAAAAAATTATATATTTTAAACTTACCCGTTCATATTTAAGGTGATTTATTTGTTTAACTTATTCTATTTATTAAATTATTTATAAAAAAGGTTTTAGCTTAAAATAAATAATTAGATTGAATAAAATTATTCAAAGGAAATTTATTTTTGGTTACTAAGAACTATTAAAAGTAGTTTGTTTAATTAAATTATTGGTCTAAATTTAATTAATAAATGGAAATAGGTTATTCGATAATTTCAAATATTAATGAATTGTACAAATTATTTATACAAGGTGAAAAGACATGAAAACAAGTCGAACTGGAAATGGATTGCAAAATAAAGGAGAAAAGGTGAGATCTTCTCACTCAATCAAATTTTTCTGATTTAATTTTAAATAGTTAAATTTAAAATTGTTGATTGTGTGCTTGGATGATAAATTATTATCAGCTGTATTGAATTAGACCCTATGCACCGCATAATAGTAGATGATATTATATTAAACCCATATACCGCGATATTCCACCTTGAAGTGGAATTGGTATTACATATGTATTTGGAGTAATTGATTTCCCACATTATATAGTGGATGAGACCCTATGCGCCACATAATAGCGGATGATATTTTATTAATCCCATATACTGCAATATTCCACCTTAAAGTGGAATGGGTATTTAATGTTATGCTAACTTCTGTGGATGCACGAAAAAAGATTGGAGGGATCCAACTAGATCCTCAAAACATTTGAATTTGTTTCAAAGTTATGTGTTTATTATTTATAATCTGTGTGTGATCATATTTGTGATTGAAATCATTGAAGGCTATGGTTTAGCCGAATATTTTTGGTATCGTATGATACCAGAAATAAATAAAATTGGATTTTTGAAATTTAAGTAGAAAATTTATAGTAAATTAATTTAAGCAAATTGAATAAATTTGAAATAAGGAATTTGTTTTAAAAGATAATAAATTTAGCGTTTGAAATAAATTTGAGAACCAATTTGAAATCTGATTTGGTGTTTTGATAATAAATTGAGAAATCAATTTGATATTGATTTGGTGTTTAAAAAAAATCGTTGGGAAATTTATTTGAAAATCGATTTGGTGTTTGATTTTAATGTTTGGAAAATTTATTTGGAATTTGATTTGGTGATGAAAAAATGAATATTTGGAAATCAATTTGAAAATCGTATATCAAAAGATATTTGAAAATTATAAATTCACAATGGGAATTTAAAAAAGAAAGTGAAATTTGTTTTAAAAATAAAATATTGGTTTATTTTTAAAGTGTGGGAAGGAATTTGCGGATTTGGAATGTGAATTGAAATAAATCAAGAAGAATTTATTAATTGAATTAAATGAACCATTTTGAAATGGAAAGTGTATTTTCCCTGGAAAGTCGAGTATATTTTCAATACGGCTTTTAAAATATAAACTAAAAGTTCTAGAAATCGATTTTAAAGGATAATTGTTGGAGAAATTGTTTTCGAAAATTGTTTTTAAATCTTTAAACTAATGATTTATTTAGTTAATTATAGAAGTGATTATTTAAAGATTTAAATTAGTAGAAAATGAATATTTTAATAAATACACTTTATCTGATAATTTTATTTTTAAATTAGTTTGGACTTGAATTTTTATATGAGGTATTGGTATAATATTTTCATAATTAATGTTTAAGCAAGTATTTAAGAATAGTTGTATTTTAAATGTTTCCAAGCATATTTTGGATAAGTGTTTTAAATTATTTTTTAAAGTATTTGAACTCTGGCAAATTTCCATTGGAATTAAATAAATATTTGGAAATTTATTCCACGTGAGGAAAGTGAATTGAAATTTGTTTTCAAAGGATTGAAGTGTGAAAGGTGATTTGAAATTTGTTTTCAAAAGATTGAAAGGTGAAAAGTGATTTGAAATTTATTTTCAAATTGTTGAAGTGGTAAAATTATATCTTGCGATGATATTTTGAAAATAATAATTGGTGGAAAATTATTTGAAATCCAGTGATTGTTGTGAATGTTGATTGATAGTTAAATAACCGACTATCAATTTTGACCCTCAAACGATGTTTGAATTTCGATGCGACCGGGGGTTGGATTCCAAATGGATATTTGGAAACCACATCGAATCTTTGTGATAGTGATGGATCTTTTGTTTAATAGATCGAAGTGGAAATTGTTGTGATTTGTTTGAAACCCAAATATAACACTTATTTTTAAAAAAAATAAGAGCTCGTTATTCGGATTAGCCGGAAGAGGACTTTGTGTCATAAAACCCATTCCGAATAATGATACGACGAAATGGGATTGCATTTGAAGATGGTGTTGAAGACCGGTATTTTAAAAAATGGAAGGATTACCTGTCGAATGTGTCTACACCGGGTTGCTCCGGTAAAGAGAATTTATCACCCTTTGTGATGGGGATTCTGGACGTGATTAGTGAATATCCAGATTTGCAAGGGCTTTTTTGAAATGCCTTTGATTTCGTTCGATCTCGGAACGGAATTGTATAAATGTGTGTCTGACATTACACTTTGAGATGTAAAGCTGATTTCTATCAAATAAATTTCTGTTGGTGGCAGAGAATTTATTCTCTTAGCTTAACACCCTTCTCTGAGACATACGAGCTCAGAGGTTATGTAGTTGATGGTTACTAATGATACATTCCCAAATGGTAATATGGCATACGGAGTGCTGCTGATCATTTATTAATCAAAGAATGGCTTTGTGGAAAAGTGTAGCTTTGTGAACGAGAATTCGTCGGACCTCACACCCCGAAAATGTTCGAAACAGGAAAGATGCGGCAAGGATATTTGAGAGTAGCGCCCCTTGAGAGTATGTCATTTTCTTTGAGGTTGAAGATCCTCGGATAAAGGTCGCTAACGACGGGGGATGGCTTACTCGTGTCGTGTTACCTAGTTACATAGGTAACCCGACCTTGTGTTGGCAGAGATCGGGTTAGGTTCTCGGGGCGTCCCTCCGGAGGCGTACCCATGTGGCACTAGAAAGTTCCTTAGCCTGACAATTTGTGGGAAATCCAATTTCCAATACGCGCCTTGTACGGTTTTAGTTGTATAACCTGCCATTTACTTATGGTGGTCACCACTGTTTAGATGGTAGCTATAGTAGGCATACAATAATGTTTGTATGCTGGCTAAGATTAATATTATACTTTCGAAAGGTATTATGCACTATGCACTAATAATAATATTAAAAGGATTTTGTGTATCAAGCATGTTTGACTATCATAAGGAGAAATCTCCTCCAATTCTGCGTTTGCATTGTGTGTGTGGTGGGAGGCATTGTGGCAGTTTCATTTTCCAAAAGCATAGCGGATTTATTTTTTATTTCTTTTCTGAAAATAACTGTTTTTTTAAGATCTCACACCAGTCCCATGACTTACCTGGAGTTTATTGTTCCCTTTCTAAACTCTGGATGCCCATAATTTTTCACGCGGGCAGCCTAGAGTCAGGTTATCATTATTCTGGAGCGAAGTCAAGAAGTTGCTGTGGAGATCTGGAGTTCAAGCTGGATGATGGGACATATTACTTATACTACGTATTATCCCCTGCGTTGGGTTTGCTGCAAGTTCAGCTTATTATGGATTAGTTGTTGTAAATGCCTAGTGTTGAATGGTGTCGTTGTAAACTCTAAGGTTGTATTGTAATAACAGTTATGGTTCTTTGTTTTAAAAGATATTCATTTATCCATTATATTTGTTCCGCTGTGAAATGTGAGATTCTGTTATTGTTTCTGTTTCTTCTTCTATCGTCTTTTTCTTTAAACCCTAACGGTTCGGTTTTTCGACATTCGACGGTTTGGCATTTGATACAATGGACGTATTGATGTTGACTTTCGGAAGTCGAAAAATTGGGTCGTTACAATTTCGGTATCGGAGCAATTGATTAAGCGACAAACTTGGCTCTGGTGGGGATACTCATTAGAAATAGAGTCAATAGTACTCTAGAATGAGTTGAGTGTAATAATACATATGAGCGTGTATTTATTAGTGAATATAAAAAAATTATTTTATTTTGTGATGATTGGTTTGTTGAGTGGTATATGGATTCTGGTCGGTATAGTCCGTACAACTCTATCGATAGGGATCTCTAAACACTCTACAGAACAATTCGGCACAATATTTTTTTAAAATAGGGTAAATGAAATAAATTTACCCAAATTATTTTGTATATGAAAGGAAATAATTTTTGTAAATTATTATAGTGTATGGTTGCTTGGTTGTTAGGAAGTGACAATATTAAATTATTATCATTGATTGTTGAATAGGAAATTGAAATCATAACTCAAAAGTCAAGAAATAAAATCCATATGTAAATGGGATTTGTAAATATAAATTGTACGTGTAATTTATAATTTGAAATAGGATTTTAGAGAAATATTGGAAATGTTTTTGAAAGGGTTTGAAGTTTTGAAATTAGGAAAAGTTTAAATCCTTTCTGAGTTTGAAAATGATTTTCAAGGGTTTGGAAAATTGTTTCCGAAGGGATGAAAGCTCTAAACCGTTTTCGGTCGTTGGAAAATAATTCTGATGATGATCGCGACATCATCGGTGTTCATTTTCGGGTTTCCAGGAGAAGAATTGCTGCCAAATTATTTTAAATGGGAGTTGTTTGCAAAACTGGGTTTGGTTCTGAAAATTCAAAAGATAATTTGAATTGATTTCAAAAATGATTTTGAAAAGATGGAAAGACTCTGGACTCCTATATAAAATAAAAGTTTTAAATTTGATTTTAAAAGAAAAAAACTGGAATTGAAACTGAATATGGAAAACCAATTTGAATTGTGTGAAACAAAATGAAGTTGTAATATTAGTTCGAAGTGAACTAAAGATAATAAAGGTAGAAATAAAAAATGGTTTGAGATAAAATGAATTGGAATTTGTAATGAATTAGTAAATGAAACTAATTTAAAATAGTGATATGAATCAGTTGTGAATGAAAGATAGATGATAAAATTCAATATTCAAAAGGTAAATTGAATCCAAATAGAACTGAAATTGTAAATTGAATTCAAATGAAATTGAAAATGCAAGATTGAATGAAAATGGATATATAACTTCAATCGTGAAGTAAAATTGGTATAAGTAGTATATATTGAAAATTTTGTAAAGAAATGTGCAAAATGATAAGCAGAATATACATGTGATTTAAATGCAAAGGGAATTGGATTTTGATTTTGGAGATAAAATTTAAATTGTTCGACAAAAGTTATGTATTTAAATTTCAGTATGAAATTTGATGATTTTCTTGTCTAGCCATTTGGCTTTTCGTTTTCATTTTGAAATCTGGGGGCCCGATGTGGTATTTTATAGTCGTACCGAGCTAGCCGCGTAAAGGAGACGCTAACGGAATTTTTTGAAAATTTAGGGAGTTAGAAAAAATTTGACAAAATGTTGAAAATTTAAATTTTGAATTTAAATTTAAATTTCAACTGTTAAGGAAAACAATGTTGTTTGGAATTTATGAAAGATTTTGGAAAGTTAGTTGAAATGATAATGGGGCTCTAAAATAAAGATTTGTTTTGAAAGTTGATAAAAGTATTTGGTTTTGGAAAAATAATAAAAGGGTTAAAAGATCATTCTCCTTTACTGGTAATTTCAGGATGAAATTCTTTTAAGGGGGGAAGAATATGACGACTCGGAAATTTTGAACATTTGAAAATAAAATATTTAATTAATTTTAAATAACGGAAGTTATTGTACACTTGAATTTCAAATATAACTATGAATTTGGCAATTAAATTATTGAATTTAATTTATTGAAGTTGGGTAAAATGTTGAATCTTGATTTTTAAGCTGATCAAAAATATTTTAAAGGCTTTGAAAATTTAGATTGATGATACTGAAGATAATAGAAGCTTCAGAATTTAATTTGGAACTGATTTGTTCAGTTTTGAAATTATATCATTTAAATCGATATTTGAAAATAGCCTTCCGAGGCACAGTCTTGGATTTCGACAAATCAGTTCCATTGGATCCGTAATATTGTATTATTATCAGATTTCAATTTCTGTAGCGTTGGAGTGATCGTTTGGCTGCACGGATAGCAAACGAGCTGAAAATTATATCGAAATTTAATTTAATAACTGTGTTCAAAAGGCTATCTTCTCTATATGATCGAATATGGACTCAGACCCTTTTCCACTACGTTCAGAATAGGGGTATAACCTTATGAACGCCTAGCGGCATGCCTCGATAGGTAGTCAAAATTTTGAGTGGTGATATTGAGACGATTTAAATTTGTATTTGAATTTAAATATAATGTTTTTGCATTTAATATTATAATAAACTTTTGAAGGCACGTATCTTTTACTTTACACAAAATCGAATCGTATTTTAAAATATAAAAACGAACGAAATTTTGGAGTTGAATCCTAAAAATCTCGTTCCCCTTCTTCAATTTACAATTTGAAATCAGAACAATAAAAAAATTAATGGCAGACCACACATCTTCTTTCCTTCCAAATTTTTAAACCAATTCGTGCGGCTCGTAAATTATATAGGGTAAGCGCGATAAAACATCGCGAGCTCCGGCAATAGCACGAGGTGAGAGGGGAGCCTGGTGGCCGCCGTAGGCCATTAGGATCGGTGATTCGTTATCGCGAAGTCTGATTTGGGGGAAGGGTTTGTGCAAGCTCAAGTACGTGCTCGACGACGTTGGCTCGTGAGCTAGGGTTTCGTCGCATGGAAGAGTTCGGTCGCTGGATGGAAAAACAGGCATGCACAAAGGACAGATGGATCGGTGGCGCACGCGATCAACAGTCGAGGTTGAGACGTGCGTGAGGGAAGAGAGCTGGTGGATCGCGAGTGTTCTCGCACGAGCATTGGATGTCATGGCAGTCGAAAATCAGGGCTTCGGCTGCATAAGTGTTGGCACTCGATTCGATCACGGCAATGAAAGCGACAAGCGGTGATGAGGGGGTTTCGATGGCCAGGAAGGGTGGAGCTTGGCCATTTTGAGGTAGTTATTTAAATAAATTTACATATTAATATTTGTATAAACAGTTAAAATAGAAAAAAAAATTATAGTAAAGGTAAATTTTGAATTTTATTCCTGCTGTTTTTAAAAGAAAAGAATTGTGTTTTAATTTGGATATATGTATATATATACGTAGTTTCAAAGGAAAATAAATTTACACATTTTAAACTTACCAGTTCATATTTAAGGTGATTTATTTATTTATTTATTTATCAAATTATTTATAAAAAAAGGTTTTGGTTCAAATTAATTGAATAAAATTATTCAAAGGAAATTTATTTTTGGTTACTAAGAATTATTAAAAGAAGTTTGTTCAATTAAATTATTAGTCTAAATTTAATTAATAAATGGAAATAGGTTGTTCGACAATGTCAAATATTAATGAATTGTATAAATTATTTATCCAAGGTCAAAAGACATGAAAACAAGTCAAATTGGAAATGGATTGCAAAATAAAGGAGCAGAGGTAAGGTCTTCTCACTCAATCAGATTTTTTTGATTTAATTTTAAATAGTTATATTTAAAATTGTTGATTGTCTGCTTGGATGATAAATTAATATCAGTTGTATTGAATTAGAACCTATGGCTGCATAATAGCGGATGATATTATATTAAACCAATATACTGCGATATTCCACCTTGAAGTGGAATTGGTATTATATATGTATTTGGAGTGATTAATTTCCCGCATTATATAGTGGATGAGACCCTATGCACCGCATAATAGCGGATGGTATTACATTAATCTCATATACCGCGATATTCCACCTCGAAGTGGAATGAGTATTTAATTGTTGTGCTAACATCTGTGGATGCAAGGAAACAGGTTGGAGGGATCCAACTGGATTCCTCAAAACATTTGAATTTGTTTCAATGTTATGTGTTGATTATTTATAATCTTTATATGATCATATTTATGATCGAAATCGTTGAAGGCTATGGTTTAGCCGAATATGTTTTTGGTATCATAGGATACCAGAAATAAATAAAATTGGATTTTTGAAATTTAAGTAGAAAATTTATAGTAAATTAATTTTAGAAAATCAAATAATTTAAAAGAAGGAATTTGTTTTAAAAGATAATAAATTTGGCGTTTGAAATAAATTTGAGAATCAATTTGAAATCTGATTTGGTGTTTTGAAAATAAATTGAGAAATCAGTTTGATATTGATTTGGTGTTTAAAAAAAAATCCTTGGGAAATTGATTTGGTATTTGAATTTAATGTTTGGAAAATTTATTTGGAATTTTATTTGGTGTTGAAAAAATGAATATTTGGAAATCAATTTGAAAATCGTATATAAGCAGATATTTGAAAATTTTAAATTCACAATGGAAATTTAAAAAAGAAAGGGAAATTTGTTCTAAAAATAAAATAGTGGTTTATTTTTAAAGTGTGGGAAGGAATTTGCAGATTTGGAATGTGAATTGAAATAAATCAAGAAGAATACATTAATTGAATTAAATGAACCATTTTAAAATGGAAAGTGTATTTTCCCTTAAAGGCCTAGTATATTTCCAATGTAGCTTTTAAATATAAATTAAAAGTTCTAGAAATCGGTTTTAAAGGATAATTGTTGGAGAAATTATTTTCGAAAATTGTTTTTAAATCTTTAAAGTAAGGATTTATTTTGTTGATTATAGAAGTGATTATTTAAAGATTTAAATTAGTAGAAAATGGATATTTTAATAATTACACTTTATCTAATAATTTTATTTTTAAATTAGTTTGGACTTGAATTTTTATATGAGGTGTTGGTATAATATTTTCATAACTAATATTTAAGCAAGTATTTTAGAATAGTTATATTTTAAATGTTTCCAAGTATATTTTGATAAGTGTTTTAAATTATTTTTTAAAGTATTTGAACTCGGCAAATTTTTAGTGGAATCAAATAAATATTTGGAAATTTGTTCCATATGAGGAAAGTGAATTGAATTTTTTTTCAAAGGATTGAAGTGTGAAAGATGATTTGAAATTTGTTTTCAAAAGATTGAAAGGTGAAAAATGATTTGAAATTTGTTTTCAAATGGTTGGAGTGTTAAAATTATATCTTGCGAAGATGTTTTGAAAATAATAATTAGAGGAAAATTATTTCAAATCCAATGAATGTTGATTGATAGTTTAATAACCGACTATCAATATTGACCCTCAAACGATGTTTGAATTTCGATGCGATCGAGGGTCGGATTCCAAATGGATATTCGAAAACCACATCGAATCTTTGTGATAGTGGCGGATCTTTTGTTTAAAAGATCGAAGTGGAAATTGTTGCGATTTTTTTCAAATCTGAATATAACACTTATTTTTAAAAATAAGTGCTCGTTATTCGGATTAGCCAGGAGAGACTTTGTGTCATAAAACCCATTCTGAATAATGATACGACGAAATCGGATTGCATTTGAAGATGGTATTGAAAACCGGGTATTTTCGAAAACGGAAGGATTACACGTCGAATGTGTCTGCACCAGGATGCTCCGGTATAGAGAATTTATCACCCTTTGTGATGGGGATTCTGGACATGATTAGTGAATATCCAGATTTGCAAATGTTTCTTTATAGTGCCTACGGTTCCGTTCGATCCCGGAACGGACTTGTATGGATGTGTGTCTGACATTACACTTTAAGATGTAAAGTTGGTTTCTATGAAATACATTTCTGTTGGCAGCGGAGAACTTATTCTCTTAGCTTAACACCCTTCTCTAAGACGTACGAGCTCAGAGGTTACGTAGTTGGTTACTAGTGATACATTCCCAAACTGATAATGTGGCATACGAAGTGGTGCTGATCATTTGTTGATCAAGGTATGGCTTTGTGAAAAATGGTAGCTTTGTGGACGAGACTTCGTTGGACCTCACACCTCGGAAATGGTCGAAACAGAAAAGATGCGGCAAGGTTATTTGGGTGTAGTACCCCTAGAGGGTATGTTATTTCCTTCGGGAAAAGGGTTGTATCGTGGTATGGAGCCCAGATATTTAACCTATGTGGTTGCTGCAAATTTATTATACTTTGTGGTTGTTGCTTTGTGGTTGAGGATCCTCGGATAAAGGTCGCAAACGACCGGGGGATGGCATACTCGTGTAGTAGTTACCTATTTATAGAGGTAACCTGGCCTTGCGTTGGCAAAGATCTGGTTTGGTTCCCCGGGCATCCCTCCAGAGCCATACCCATGTGGCAGTAGGAAGTTCCTTAGCCTGACCATTTGATGGAAATCCAATCTCCAATACGCACCTTGTACGATTTTAGTTGTATAACCTGCCATTTACTTATGGTGTTCACCGCTATTTAGATGGTAGCTATAGTAGGCATATGATAATGGTTGTACTATGGCTAAGACTAATATTATACTTTCGAAAGGTTTTCTGCAATATGCACTAATAATAATATTAAAAATGATTTTGCGTATCAAGCATGTTTGACCACCATAAGGAGAAATCTCCTCCAATTCTGCGTTTGCATTGTGTGTGTAGTGAGAGGCCTTATGGTAGTTTCATTTTCCAAAAGCATAGTGGATTTCTTTTTATTTCCTTTGTGAAGATAACTATTTTTTTTAAGATCCAAAACCAGTCTCATGACTGACTGGAGCTTATTGTTACGTTTTTAACTCTGTGTGCCCATAATTTTCCACACGGGCAGCATAGAGTCAGGTTATCATTATTCTAAAGCAAAGTCAAGAAGTTGCTATGGAGATCTGGAGTTCAAGCTGGATGACGGGACATACTACTTATACTATGTATTATCCGCTGCGTTGGGTTTGTTGCAAGTTCGGCTTAATATGGATCAGTTGTTGTAAATGCCTAGGGTTGAATGGTGTCGTTGTTTCTGTTTCTTCTTCTATCTTCTTCTTCTTTAAACCCTAACGATTCGGTTTTCCGACATTCGACTATTCGGCATTTGATACAGTGGATGTATTGATGTCGACTTTCGAAAGTCGAAAAATTGGGTGGTTACAAGTTATTAAATTCATGTGAACGTAATGCTATAATCTTTCAACATGCAGTTTTTTGATAATATGCGGTTAATAATAGTAACTGAAAGATTAAAAAACCGCATAATATCAAAAAACTGCATGTATACAGTATAAGTCCAATTATTGTACCACTGATTTTTAAGTTAATGAGAATAGTTTTTTGTAAAACTTAAAACATCATGATTTCATGATATATATGCAAAAAAAGAGACCATCTGGTAAACAATGTATTTGATTGAAACACAAATTACATACTCATTGTGCTCCGACTCAACCAGAACGAGCTCCACCACAATCTTTTTTCACTGCTGCCCGGGCGGCAGTGCTTTGACACACTGCTGCCCGGGCGGCAGTGTTGCACTACATTGCTGCCCTCAGTAGCAGTCTTTCATACACTTATACATTGGGGCAACAGTAGCGTTCATGGTTATACTGCTGCCTAAGCAGTAATGTGGAGCGTAATATCTTAGAGTAATTTTTCACATTTAATTATTCTTTGAAATGTGTAGTTATTTTTTGATTACAACAGATAACCAATATCTTCGTCAAAGTTTGGAAACTTATTTGCCTTCATATGTCGATGATGGAAAAAGGTTGGGTTTTTTAAACAGGTGATAATAATATGTATTTTAAGAATTAAAACCTGTAATACAATATTAAACTCATTTTTTTATGTTTTAACTTTTGTGATAGAACTAGTTAGAGTACAAAACAAGGAGCGGTGAATTTCGTGCATGTTGCAAAGAGGAATGTAAGTGGTGCAGAAAAAATTTTATGTCCCTGCAAAGATTATCAGAATCTTATTCGTCAGGATGACCACATCATCATTGAACATTTAATTATGAAAGGAACGGATCTTAGATACATGGGAGGTTTATGGTTTAATCATGGTGAAGAGATAAATGTAGAGGAGAAAACAAATGCGTTTGGTGTATATGAATTATTTAAGATGATTCACTATAAAGATGAAGATTTTCTGAATCATGCATTTTTTACGATGATAAAGATAATGTTGATTCCTAGAGAAAAGAGGATGATTTGACAAGAACTCGAAAGATGCAGAAACTCTATTATATCCAGGTTGCATAGATCACACAAAATTATCTTCCATCGCCGTTTTCTATAAGCTTAATGTGAGAATGGCTTGTTTGATAGCGGGTTTGATAAGATTTTGACTATGCAACATTTATTTTTGTTGAAGGATAATGTGCTTCCCAAAACCTTATACGAAGTAAAGAAATTTCTTAAAGCATTCGATATGGGTTTAAAAAAATGCTTGTGAGAATGACTCCATGTTGAGTTCAAAATATAGTTGTTGGCTAGTAATGCTTGTGAAACACAATCTCCTGCCTATGTTATGTATGAAGAAGGAAAATATTATGTTAACTTTACTTATTCCAGGCCCAAAGAAACCCGGGAATGATATTGATGTGTATTTGGCGCCTTTGGTGGAAGACTTCCAGCATTTGTGGTGTATTGGAGTTGATGCTTATGATGCATTTAGTAAAACTTTGTTTAAAATGAATGCAATTTTGCTATGGGTGATTAATGATTTTCCATCTTATGGAAATCTTGATGGGTGTCATGTGAAGGGGGGAAAAGCTTGCCCGTTCTGTGGCGTCAATACTCATTCTCAATGGTTGAATCATAGTCGAAAGAAAGTCTACATGGGTCATAGAAGATTTTTACCTACTTCAAATTCATGGAGGAAACAAAAGGCACTGTTTGATAACACCATAGAGAAAGGTAGTTCTCCTAGAATTCTAACTGGGAGAAACATTTATGCATTGTTGAAGTATCATCCAAACAATTTTGGAAAATAAAAGGAAAAGTAAGAAGAGGAAGTGTGCTTATGATATAGAAGATGAAGATGATAATATTAACGATTCTACAAAAATGGAGCTATCAAGGTGGAGAAAAAGATCGATTTTCTTTGATTTTCCCTATTAGAAGGTTACTAGGTTAATTTATTCACTTTTCATAGTATTAACAGAAGAACAATCCAGTAATGTGTTATTGTTTTAGTTTTCGTAGGAACTTCCATTACGTCACAATTTGGATGCGATGCATGTGGAGAAAAACATTTGTGGAAGTCTTTTGGGGACAATGCTGCGTGGTAATAAATTAAAAGATGGAATCAACTATAGAAAGGATTCAGAGGATTGGGAATTTGACATGAGCTTCATGCACAACCTCGTGGGAATAAAACATATCTTCCACCGGGTTTATACATGTTGTCAAAAATCTGAGAGGAAAATATTTTGCAAAAGATTGTACGATTTCGATGGGCCAGATGGCTACTATTCAAAGTTATAGAATTGGATTTCTTTGCAGGATTGCAAAATTAGTTGATTGAAATCACATGATTACCATGTATTAATGCTGTAACGACCCGTTAAATTCGATGATTTTAAATGTGATAATTTAATAGGATTTCTAATTTAATTTAGAATGAAATCCAAATGAATTAAGTAGAAAAGGATGCTCACCTGGATATGGAATTTAATATGAGCAATTTATGAAAATGTTAAATGGTTTTAATGCAATGAAAGATTTTAAACGGTAAATGGGAATAAATTAAGGAATCATATTAGTTCCAGTTAATAGATTACGACTTGAATGAGATTCCAATTTAATAAAATCATTTAAATGTTATGATTTGATTTTATGGAATATGAGAAATACAAATGTAGGGATTTGATTAATATATATGTTATTTGTTCAGGGTATTGAATAAAATTGGGAATCCAATTTAAATTAATGATAATAACGTTGATATTAGTTAATAAATAAATTTCAATGCAATGCCCATAAATGAATGAAATGAAATGAATATATGTAAAATGTATACTAGGTTATTTATCAAATAGAAGGATAGAAAGTAAATATCGGATTTGACTGATGAATAAATATATATTAAATAGTAATGAAATGTAAAGTAAATGGCGATTGTATAAAACCAATGCAATAAGATTTTTCTAATAGTAACTGAGTGTAGACGTGTGAAATAGAGTTAATGACTATAATTATTGTACGTTACTTATTTTATTAGTTGTCAATGTTAATCTGGAATCAAATTCAAATTATCCCCAAAACTACTGCAGTTAAAGTGGAATAAATTGGTAACTGAAGAATGTTGGATCCAAATAAGTTGTAACCAAGGAAAATCTCATTTTCAATAAACTATGTGGGAAAAGAAATGAAACCAAAATGAAAAAAATGTGAAAATATAAAATGTAATGAAATTCTAAGTAATAATGATTTTGTTAGTTAAGTGAAAACTGATTTATTATTAAATTGTAACTGGATAAAAATCAAATTTATTTGGAATTGATTTGCAATCAATTGAATTTATTGCAATTAAATGGATTCAATATTTAAAATAATTATGTAAATATTATTTGGAAGAAATTGAAGTTATTTGGGTAATAAGTATTGTAATTGGCTAATTTAGATACTTTAAAGTGAAACGGAAATTATTAACGCAATAGTTTGATTGCAATATTTAATTCATCTAATTGATGATAAAGATTTGTTAGATTTATTTAATAGGAATTTTGGGGCATTTAATAGGTAATTGCTGATTTTGAATCGAATTAAAGGGATTACTGAAATCAAAATTTAGCAACTTTTAAACCATTGCAATTGATTTAGAATATAAAGAGTTGTCTATTTAATTGAGTTAAATTTTTGGAATTGCGTTGTTGCAATTAAATGGGAAATAAAATGTTAAGGATAACCAGTATTCAAGATTTACCATCTATTTAGTATATTAATTGTAACTGATAATCAACTGCAATAAATAATAAATAATTATTACGTTAACGTTAATTGAAGTGATATTTGAAATTTAATATTTAGGAATTATGTAAATAGAAGTTCAGATGAAATTGGAAATATTTACATATTGAAATATGAATCCAATGATAAATTCTTCTATTTAACAATAATAATGGAAAGTAAATTTAATTAAAATTTTGGAAATTTAATTTATAATTTGGTGAAATTAATGAAATTTGGGGATTTCTAAAATTTTAAATTCGACAAGTTAAAATTTTGTTAAATTAGTATAGGTGATTGAAAAATTTATATTAATAAGAATCGTCAATTATCAAAAAGAAATGAGAAATTTGATTTAATTGACTAATTTTTAATTTATTTAATTAGTATAAAAATAGCCATTTTTGTCACGGACTCGGATTTTGACGAAACCAGTTTCATCGAATCCGTATCAGTGAATTATTGTAGGGTTTCAAGTTTCGTGTCGGTCAGACTTTTCGTTTGATCGTACAAACGCGAAACGTCTTGAAATCGATTCAACTAAAATCAATTTGAAATCAATTTAGAAATTTTGTTTTCATCATAACTTCTTCATACAATCAAATTTGGACGTGAAACTTTTTCCATCGCGTTCAGAATATTTTAAAATACCTATTTGGATATATGGGTTTAACAAATTTCGTTCCGGGGTCAGAACAGGCTTTTTGGGCCAACTACCGCTTAGCACGTTCGTAATTCGTGCCCGCCTAGCCTTCTACAATTTGTCTATATATATGTTTTGATAAACCCTAGCCTCCATCTTCTATCATTTGTCTATACGTTCATTTTCTTCATCTCTTTCTCTTCCCCGATGGTTGCAAAACCTAGATCTATCTACAGTTCTAAATCAAAAGTCAAAATCAAACTCCCCAGGAAAATTCCAAAAAAAAAAATATGTTGAAATTTTCGATATGCGTAATCTACTAGAGGTGTTCGTTTCTGTATACGATGCTCGGATCAACGACAAATCGAGGTCAAACGTTGGAAATTTCGAAACCCTATATGTGATTTGGGCGTTTTTGATTCGGGCGACGATCCTTGAAATTGGCCGCTGGAATAGGAGGAGATCGTGATGTGGAGTCGTGAGGTAGTGGTCGTTTGGCCTGGAATGGCCTTTGGTGATCGAATTTGGCCACTAGGGTTTCGAAACCCTGGTAAAAAGGTGGCGGCGGCCCATATGGCTTCGGCGACCGAAGCAGGCATGGGGGTACAGGGAGGTGCGGCGTGGCGAGCAGGGAAGGATGGTGGTGGCCGTGGGGCCTACAGCGGCGTATGGTGGTCGTAAACCGCGGTCAAACATTGGTTTTCGCGTGCGTTTCCTGGGTTGATGGGTCGCGAACTGGAACGCGTGAGAGAGAGAGAGGCACGCGTTGATGACGTGGAGGGTGAGATTTATTTTCTTTTATTTATTTAAATTTTGATTTCAATATGTTCTAACGTGAATAACTCTCACATACGATATCCGTTTCACGCGAAATTTTTTTTGTTAGGATCGTAATTTAATTTCGGATCTGTTGACGCTGGTTTGGACTGATTTGGAGACCGTCGAATTTTTGGGTTTAAATCGGATTTAAATTCGATTTAAATCCTAAAGGTGAGTGTTTTAACCCACTCACAACTTCTAAAAGTTTTTATGTTTGTTAAATTTATTTTGGATATGAGTAGAAATTTATTTATGATTGTTTGGCATGTTTTATTCAGCATATCTGTTAATTTAGTTTATTTATTGCATATTAATTGATAGTTAGAATTTATTTATTTGCATATAAACTGCTAGAAGACAGTTATAAAATTTACTACTGAATCTAAACTGTTAGTTTAATAGTCGTTAAATATATTTTGAGTATAACTGCCCGTTATTACCTGTATATATATTATCAGATATATATTGATATTGATTGATTATTGGATGATGATTGTGATTTGGATGATGGATGATGTTGATGAATGGATGTTTTATTTTATATCATTAAACTGCAAGTTATCATGAATTTTTGTTTCATTCGGGATTGTGGTTTGAAATGATATACAACCGCAAAATTTTATATCTTTTAAATTGCGGATTGAAATGATAAATATCCGTATCACTTGACCATAGGATAGAAAATTATATACAGGCACCGTGGTCTACATATAAATTATTTTAAAGTGATTTCTATGGTTTGGATGGGATACGGTTTATAAAAATTTATTTTTGATATTTTATAATATATTTTTCTTCGATATATATACATATGAAGTTAAAAATTTTAAAATTTAAGCTGTGTATAAACCTGTTGAATAAAAATGATAAAAATTGAGAAAATGGAATTTGGTAATTTATCTTATACGTTTAAGTTCGGAAATTTTTAAGGTATGATATTTATAACTGGATTTTCCAGGATAAATTTAAAATGAATATTCTAGTATAAAGTAAAATTGAGAAAATATTTAATTTCTAGAAATTGGAGTTTTGTTTATGGAATTTATGTGAATATTCAAGACTAAATAATAGAACATTAATTTGTTGAAAGAATAAAATCCAACTTTAGTTTTGAAATATAAATACTCCAAATGGATATATATATATATATATATATATATATATATATATATAGAATTGAAGTGATTTTGGAACTTGCAAGTGATATTTAAATTTGGTTTAGACTTTAAATAAAGAAATATATTTGTAAAGCCATGGAAATTATTTTTCTTTACAAAGTAACCTTAAAGTTAAACCATTTATTTTATATACCGTTGAACATCCAAACCATTCAAGTTTTAGAAGTTATGGTTTTTAAAAGTATGAATTCCGAAATATTATGTTTTGAAAGTATAATTCAAATGTTTGGTTTCCAGATATTATAAAAAAAATTTAGCAGTATGATTTTGGAAAAGAAATATGTTTGGATAAAATGATATCATATTGTTTTGGGTTTTAAAATGATATCGTATTCATAGTTTGAAATGGAAATTTTTATTCTGGTTTTAAAGTATAAACTATTTTTAAATGACCGCGGTGTTATAATAACGATGGGTTGGCAAAGAGACCGGGATCGGATATGGACATACTCTCTGTCGATACCGAAAACCACTTTGACTAACCGTGTACGCGGTGGAGATTCCAGAATGAAGTAGGTTGGTGGCTACGTTTCCTGTAAGGTAAATACGTGGACCCAACTCCCGTGGGTTGGCATAAGGTGGCTAAAACAGGAGCAATTTTCGGGCCAATGAGGTCATTCCTCTGATCGAACGCACTCCTTCGATACTATACTCTGACTTTGGATTGTTTCGGTGGCCACTATTGATTTCTTTGATTTGGGGGTGTTAGTTCGAGGTGGGCGGTAGCTGCGGCTATGCGTTACCATCAGCCCGAGTAACAATTGGTATATCTACCCTGGCATTGCCTAGTTGTGCCGTGTCACCTACCCTAGCGCGCCTTATACGATTTTGGTTTTGTACCATACCTATGGAGTGCCCTCTGACGACGCCCAGTACGGGGGAGATTACGGTACTGTATAGACTATGGGAATATATTCTGTGTTAAGGGCTATATGGGTAACCCCTTAACGCTATTAAAAAGTAAGTTTATTTTACAATTAGACACTATTATAATAGCGCAATATACTACATAGTAAATAGTTTAACGGATCCTTAGGAGATGTAAATCCCGAGCATCTCTTGAGTTACTGCACTCATATTTACTCCTGTTGATTTAACTCACATAAGATCTTTTAGTTCTGACTCGAGTGTTTTGTCTTTTCAATTCGCTCGGGTCAGTCCGAGCGTTTCAAGATTTGAAGATTTAGCTCTGGAGGACGAAAACGACGATTTGTATTATTATTATTTATAGTATTGCACTACACTCACACTATATTCCGCTGCGTTGATATTATTGGTATGTGAACTCTGATATTTAATTGTATAAAGAAGAATCAAATGTTTTGTAAATAGTTTTATAAACTATACATTTTATTATTATATTTTATCCTTCCGCTGTGAGATTCTATTTTGTTTTTGTTTCTTCTCTATTTTCTTATTTACCCCATAACAATCCGCCCTTCCGTATGGTTTGAATCGGCACGTGTGTCTGTTTAAATCGTGCGAAAAGGCGGGACGTTACAAATGCAACACTTCGTGCCAGTAGCATCGAGAGGATTAATGGCAAAGAAGGCAAGAAAAGCAATAATTCCCTTCTTTTCTTTTTTCAACAAATTATGTCAACGTGTTTCTTGATTGAGAGAAGGTAGAACAAATCAATGTTGAGATTACCGAAGTTTTATGCAAGCTTGAGAAATTTTTTCACCATCTTTTTTTGATATAATGGTACATTTGTCAATTCATCTTAGAAAAGAAGCATTAATATATGGATTAGTTCATTTTCATTGGGTGTACCCATTCGAGAGAAATATGAAGACACTTAAAGATTATGTACGAAACTATGCACGGCCAGAGGGATGTATTATAGAATCCTATCTTACAGATGATTCCATGATGTTTTTCGAAGAATTTTTAAAATATTAGGACATATAGAGGAGAAAGAAGCTCGAAAAGAAAACTTTGAAAGCAGTGTAATACTCGGGGGACGTTCGATTTCAATTCCCAAGACAGTTACATTATCAGTTAATGAGAAAGAAAGTGCTCATTTAGCCGTATTAATGAATACGGCTGTCGTGGAACCATTTATAGAGTAAGTTTATGTTACGTTGATTTAATTATTCTGATGTGTTCGTAATGCTATATATAACTTATAACCAGTGGTTCTATACTAGTTTGCATTTGGAGGAATTAGAATATTCAGACGAGCGCATGAGAAAAAATTCGACCTTACCTTAGGAAACACATACAAAAAAAATTTGCCGATTGGATTAAAAGAAAGGTTAGTCAGATTAAAATATATTCTCATTTGACTACTAATATTACTCTAAAATATAAATGTCGAATGGAATTTGTTGTAGATACCTATTAACTCCAAGGATCGTGATGACATGTTCAAATGGATTGCTTTTGGTTCGAAGAATGATGCCATGTCTTATAAAGGATATATCATCGATGAGAAACGTTCCCATACAAAAGATGGAAGGAGAGAATCCCAGAATTATTGGTCGACTTTTAATGCAACTACTATGTGTAGAGCAAGTGCAAAAGATACGTCCTAAGTGGTTGATGTGGTCACATATTATGGAATATTGACGGAAATAATTTTATTAGATTATCATTTGTTTTACACTCCTGTTTTTAAGTGTCGTTGGACGTATATAGGAAACGGAGTAAAAGTTGATGATGATGGTTTCACTCTTGTTAATTTACATCATGCATCGTTTTCAAAAGATCCATACATACTTGCATCTCGAGCAAGACAAGTATTTCATTCAAGAGAAAATGATGTTTCTAATTGGTATGTTGTAATGAAAGCACCATTAAGAGGTTTTGATGATCTAGAGTCACATGATATTGTTGAGGAAGATATTCAAGTCGTGGAAGATTGAGAAATAACCAAAATGGATGATGAGGATATTGGCTATGTTAGGGAATATAACGAAGGCATACTTAAGTAGATTATATGTTCTACTTGAACATGATTATCAATTTATGATAGTATAAATCTGGGCTATTTGGAAATTCACTTGAACTTGTATTAATTTTCTTTAGTGACTGTTGTTCATTTGCGCTGTTATTCTATTTATTAGCTGTTTCTATATTAATGCATTCCTTTACATATCTCTACTCATGTCACTAGTTATATTGTGGTTGTTGATTTGTCTTTAAGCGTATTAGCAATTAATGTTTTTCTCAAATAACATTAATTGATGCATGTTGCAGTTTTTCTCAATCATGTTTATACCTCAACAATTAATGTCTTTCGTTTCACAACTCTAACATAGTTGATGATGCATACTATATTGACATTACGTAACATATCAACTAAAGTTACATCAGTTTATACATGTACAAGTTAGTGTCAGTTCTGTTACAACTTGGATTTGTTGATGATTATAGCAAGCATAGATGTCTAAAAAGGTAATGGATAGACTTAACATCATAGATATGGCATTTTAGTTGGCTCTGTAACTGGCAAAATGATGGTAAGTTTTCCAAAATTCAGGCGTAATTTCTTAGTGCACTACTGATGCGGTTAACTGACTAATATCATGAATACTTAATTTTTTTTCCTTTTTCTATTAGTAAGCATTTAGTGATACAGTTGATGCTTTTCGAATTTTAATAGCTAAATATGTTATGTTATTATTTTGTTGATGTTATCTGCTGAGTAAAGACAAGACAAAATTTTGTGATATGATTATTTTCATTATATTGAGATGTTTGATATATATATACACACACATATAAATGTATGTATGTATGTATGTATGATTCATAAATATGAGTATGTCATTGCAATAAATATATATAAATATCAGATATATTCATGGATGGTATGCAATAGCAGTTATGGAGTATACAGGAATTATTTTTTAATTGCAAATGCAAACTTGGCATTTA
This sequence comes from Allium cepa, assembly GCA_030765085.1. Classification (NCBI taxonomy): domain Eukaryota; kingdom Viridiplantae; phylum Streptophyta; class Magnoliopsida; order Asparagales; family Amaryllidaceae; genus Allium; species Allium cepa. Next base: position 436,767,649 of record CM060935.1, on the reverse strand, counting down.
CCATTATTACAACTAAATCTTTGGTGTAGGTTTCATCCTTTTCAAATAGAACTTGTAGCTAAAAGCATCAGGATACATAGGCATAGGAATATGGATAGTTGACAAGTATTCTTGCTCATCAAGGCAATTGCTTTAAATAACCATTATCATGGGTTTCGATACAGAAATTTTGGTGCTTAAAAATGTTCATTACATATAAGTGATATCACTAATGTAAAATATTTTAGCTCTTATTTTACAAGCACATGGATATTATGCTCACTGTCAAACTTTTTATTTATGAATTATTTTTAAGGTGCCTTTAGATCCACTGAACTAATTTATGTTTAATCCTCTATTTCGTTTTTCAACGTAAATCTAAGCAATATCGTATTTTGTTTCATTTGCAGAAAAGAGATGTTTCCAAGCCTTGCACGTACTTGCAACCAGAGAAAGACTGAAAAAGGAATCCCAGAAGCATAATTCAAAGTGGAAGTATAATTTAAATGACAAACGTAAGAAGCCAGCCAATGTTTGCAATGAAGGGCAAGAACAAGCAATCAACGCTAACAAGCCAGCCGATGCTTGCAGTGAAGGCCAACGAGAAGTCAATTCTAGAAAGCAAGCCAGTGCTTGCAATGAAGATAATGAATACAAAGAACTCCTCTCAGAAAATGAATTCCATTTTGGCCAAACTGGTGATGCTGAGATGCAAATTGGGAGATCAAGTGAAGGTGAAACTGCAACTACATCTCGGAAAAAGGGCAGTAGAGGTCCAACAAAAGAGAAAAAACTCCCACTAAACATTCATGATCAAACTGAAGTTGATTTCATCGAAGCACGCATACCAATAGGGCCAGGGTCAGTATGTTTCTCCTTTTCTCTTGGATTGCTTTTGCGGGAGTAGGTCTTATACACACTTGATGGTTGGAGGAATGTAAGTGATGAGTTAAAATTTGTTTTGTAGCCATCGATTTAGGTATGGAAAGAAAATAAACACATTTATTAGGATAACTTTTGAAATGCAAACATTTTTTCTTTTTAAGAGCAGAATAGATCAGTTTATTACTTTTATTTTTTGTATACCATTTTACTGGTATCTCTATGGTATAGTCCATTTCTACATTAGGCATTTAAATTGTAATGTGAACAACCAAAAGATTATTGCATTTGATGCCTCTACTTTCTTTAATGTATAGTACCAAATTCAAAAATATATACATTTCTACATTGAATTAACAAAATATTAAGTTGACATATGAATCAATAATTAGGTAAAAACATAGATTTATGTAATTATCTATGATATTAGTGTTAGTATTTAAAGTTATACAACCATAGTAATACAAAAAAGAAATGAATTAATACCAAAAGCTACTATTATTTTTCATAAATGTGCCTGATGCAACATTGAATACAGTAACAATTTTACGAGCATTAGTAGAGATCCATGAGCATTCCAACTATAATTTATTCTTTCATGAGCATTCCCACAATAATTTATTCTTTCATCCCACTATTGTATACAGTAACAATTTTACAACAATAGAAAGCTTTGGCAAATAGTTATTGTTAATATCATGTGTTCTAGTGTTAATATCATGTGATCTAGTGTTAATATCATGTTTTCATGTATTGTTGTAGATTCGATTTAAATTGGAAGAGGATTGGAAAAGAAAAGTCATATTTCAACAAATGGGAACAATTTGGAGATCCTCAACAAGCAAGTTGGTTCGAAAATTAAATAAAGCGAAAAACAGAGAAGAAAGATTGAAACTGAAACTTACCAACATCAAAAGCATGAATGAATGGAGAAAGTTTGTAAAGACGAAAACTAGTCCGGAGTTTAAGGTATATTAAGATATTTTTTATTCATATGTTGAATGTAAAGCAACATATAACATTGTCGATATCAAGCAATATAATAATATATATTCAAAAACTGAACCACCGATTTCCCATGTACTGTTAATTATTGTATAGCTTGTATGTAACAAACAAATAAACTTAAGCAAGCTAGCATACCAGTGGTCAGTAAATTATAACACCTTCCAATGATTTTAGAAATGAAGCGAGAAATTTTCAACACTAAGGATAATCAACTTCCACACACATCTGCTCATAAGGGAATGGCTAGATTGGCCGATGACATGGTTAGTAAATTAAGCGTAGCATTATGTAATAGTATTTAATACCTGACATTTTATTTATTTAATGTTATTCTAAATTTAGAAAAAAGGAAGTCTAGATCCATCAAATGTAATTAGTGATGATGTTTGGGGTAAAACTCACGTTAAAAAAAATGGTGAACCATTGACCGCGGAAGCTGCAAATACTATTATAAGAATTTTTTATCGGTATATGAAAAATACTTTTACCGTCGTAAATTACCTGTATGTATTTATTCATGTAGCAGGAGATTAAAAAATTTGGTGGCCTATCACAGTCCAGCTAGTCAAATGTCAATGGAGATGTTCTTACACACGTATTGGGACAAGATAATCCAGGATGGTTGAGGGCGTTACGATGGCGTTGTACCTTAACTAAGCTAGCCATGGCCTAGTTCGGAGATATACAAGTATCTCAGTGTCAACAGTTAATAGCAGAATTGAAGAGTATGGTACAGGTGCTAGTGGACCAGAAGGTAAACTTTTGTAGTGCTTTAGTAAGGATCCAGATTTTGGTCGGTAAGTTTTGAATATTTAAATGGTTTTAAATTTTTAACTTGAATTATAGATTGATTTTGAATATGAAAATTTAGGTTTATTTATAAAAATAAATTTATATTTAAATATAGAAATTTATTGGATAATTTAGTTATTGAACTTTATAATTGAATATTTGTTAAATTATTGTATCTTGAGCTTTAAGCTCGTTAAAAATAATTGAAAGGCTTGTAAAATTTTATTGATAATAATAAAGAAAAAATTAAAATTGAATTTAAAAGTGATCTGTTGAATTTTAAAAATAGTTTGTTTAAATTGCCTTTTAAAAATAGCCATTCGAGACACTATCTCGGAATTTGACGAAACCAGTTCTATTGGATCCGTAATATTGTATATTATCGGGTTTCAAATTTCATAGCTTTTGGAGTTATCGTTTGGCCGTACGGTATGGAAAAGCATTGAAATTAATATCAAATTCAATATAATATTTGAGTCCAAAAAGCTGTCTTCTCTATACGATCAAATTAGGACCCAAAATCTTTTCCATTAAGTTCGAAATAGGGGTATAACATTATGAATGCCTAGTGACACGCCTCGATAGGGTTTGAAGTATTGAGCTGGGTAAAGTGGGATATTTATAATTAAGCAATATTTTAATCTGTTAAATCAGGACTTTACCTTATACTACATGCCACCCCTCACCATTAAATCACGTCTTCTCCCCTCAGTTCAAAAATCAAATTGTAACGTCCCACCCTTTCGCACAGTTTAAATCGACACACGTGCCAATTCAAACCATACGGAAGGGCGTATTGTTATGGGGTAAATAAGAAAAATGAGAAAGAAATAAAACCAAACAGAATCTTACAGTGGAAGGATAAAATATAATAATCAAGTATACAGTTTATAAAGCTGTTTACAAAACATTTGATTATATTTATATAATCCATATCAGAGTTACACATACCAATAAAAATGCAGCGGAACAATATGAGTGTAGTGGAATATAATAAATAATAATAACAGAAATCTCCGTCTTCGTCCTCCAGAGCTAAAGTCTTCGATCCTGAAATGCTCGGACAGACCCAAGCGAATTGAAAAGACAAAACACTCGAGTCAGAACTAAAAGATCTTATGTAAGTTAAATTAACAGAAATAAATATGAGTACGGTAACTCAAGAGATGCTCGGGATTTACATCTCCTAAGGATCCGTTAAACTATTTACTATATAGTATATTTCGCTATTATAATAGTATCTAATTGTAAAATAAACTTACGTTAAAATAGTGTTAAGGCTTTACATTTTCCACCTTAACACGTAATAGTGCCAATAGTCTATACAGTGCCTTCATATCTCCTGATCGGGAGAATACAAGAAGACACTCCATAGGTACGACACAAATAGAAACTCGTAGTAAAGGCTCGGTATGGTAGGTGACACGGCACAACTAGGCAATGCCAGGGTAGATATACCAATTACGCTTCCGGGTCGGTGGTAACGTGTAGCCGCAACTACCGCCCACCTCGGACAAACTCCCCAAATCAAAGAAATCAAAAGTGAAGGTGGCCACCGAAACAATCCAAAGTCAGAGTATAGTATCGAAGGGAAGTGTCCGATCAAAGGTGCTACCTCAATTAACCCGTCGATCGCTCCTGTTTTAGCCACCTTAAGCCAACTCGCGGGAGTTGGGTCCATGTATTTACCTTAAAGGAAACACCACCACCATCCTACTTCATTCTGGAATCTCCACCGCGTACACGGTTGTTAAAGTGCTTTTCGGAGTTGGCAGAGAGTATGACAACTTCCGATCCTGATCTCTTCAACAAACAAATGTTATTATAACACCGCGGTTATTTCAAAATAATTTATATCTTAAAACCAGAATATAAAATCCCTTTCAAAACCATATAAATAAGATATCATTTATAATTTTTTAAAACCCCAAATCAATATGATATCATTTTTATTTCAAATGTATCTTTTCCAAGAAATCATAGCATTTTCAAATCTATATACCTTGAAACCATATCTTTGAAACATAACTTTAATACTTAATGGTTTAAATACTATATTACTTTATATAATAAAATAGCTTCTTCAAATTTCACAATAAATTCCCAATATCAAATTTGAACCTCCAAATAAACCATTTTAATTCCCATGTATTTCAAAGCTTAAATATTCTATATTTCAAAACTTAAATTTTTATAGTTTGTATATTTCAATCTTTAAATATTCCACTATTTCAAAATAGATTCTTTGATAATTTAATATATCAAATCCAATTCCAATTATTTAAATTTGAAATGTTTACTTAATAAAACAAACATTATTTAAGCAAAACCCTTAAACTTCTATAACAGGATATTCTTTTAATTAAATTTGCTTGATAACATTCTTTAAATCAATTTGATATTCATTTAAATCCTCTAATCAAAATCAAGTTATAAAATCATACCTTTTAAATCTTAATTTATTTACATTTCAAAACAAATTGTTCAAGGATAATTCTTAATTACTTTAATTCAATCATATTCACATTTATCTTCAACCTTACTTTTATTTGAGTTATTATAAACTCTATATAAAATAGAATTTCAAATATATTCTTAACCATATTATATAAACGAAATCAACTTCATTTTTTAGTTTATTTTAAAATTCGAAACAAATTTATACATAGCTAAATTCAAGAATTTTTACTATATATATATATATATATATATATATATATATCAAGATTTAATATTTATTAAACCGTATTCTTTCCAAAACTATAGAAAATCATTTCAAAAATAACTTTTTTATATATACCGCGGTGCCTGTATATAATTTTCTATCCTATGGTCAAGTGATACGGATATTTATCATTTCAATCCGCAATTTAAAAATAAAAAATGCGGTTGTATATCATTTCAAACCGCAATCCCGAATGAAATGAAAATGCATAATAACTTGCAGTTTATACAATACAAATACAGCGTCCATTCATCTATCATATCAATCATCAAACATTCATCCATTTTATCATCCAATTCAAACAATCACATCAATAAATAGTAATAATTACTAACAGTTAATTTTTCAATAATGAATTAAATAACTGTTAACTGTAGTTTATATGCAAAAATAAATAAATTTAACTAACAGTTTATATGCAATAATAAATTTAACTAAAATTTTAACTGGCAGTTTACATGCAAAAATAAATTAAATAACAAGTAAATTATATGAATGCAAATTTACTGAGATAATGGTGAAATATATGCCAAACAGGTATAAATAAATTTCTAAACACATCATAAATCAATTTAGCAAACATAAGAAATCTTAGAAGTTGTAAGTTGGTTAAAACACTCACCTTTTGAATTTAAATCCAATTTGAACCCAAAAATTTGACCGTCACAGAATTCATCCAAACCAGCGTCATCAAGTCCGGAATTTCAATACGATCCTAACAAAAGAAACCGCGTGTGAAACGAAGTTCGTATACGAGAGATATTGCGAAAATTGTTATTGAATTTCAAATAAAAAACAAAAGTGAGCACTAACTTGCCTTGCCACATCATTGCCATCTTCACAAACGCGCTACAGCGCAGAACACGCAAACTACAGGGACAGAAAACGCGGCCGAACCTAATACGTGCACAAACTTTGAGCATCGATTCCTATCAACTCCAACCACCTGGCCGCCTCTAACCACCACCATCTCGAAGCCTTTTCCGAGCCGCCTCCATCCCCCCTGGTGCGCGCCCCCCACGTGGCCTGTGATGGCCGCCGCCGCCGCTTGACCGTAGGGTTTCGAAACCCTAATCAAATTCTGCACGACGATCTAGCCGTTGATTCGACGAATCGACAACTCCGATGAGCAGCACTCGGTTCCCTCGTCATGGTACCAACGATTTGTCGATCCATCACAGTTCATCAACGGTCAACGAATGGCCGAAAATTCCTCAAATTTTACTGATCAAACGACAATCCAAAATGAAAACCGAACACCACCAATGAATTACGCTAGTCGATAGCTTCAACATATATTTTTTGTGAATTTTTCTGAGGAGTTTGGATTTTCAGCTTTGGACTTGATTTGGGATTGGATCTGAAATTTATGTCGTCTGCCATTGAGGAGGAGAGAGTTGAGATATACGTACAATCAAATGAAAATGAGGGGAATTTGGGTTTATAACGATATATTTATAGACAAAGTTGAGATATACGTAAACCCATATATCAAAATAGGTGTTTTAAAATATTCTAAACGCAATGGAAAAGATTTCACGTCCAAATTCCATCGTATGAAGAAGTTATGCTAAATTCAAATTTTCCAAATTGATTTCAATTGCATAAATTTCAAGGCGTTTCAAGTCCGTACGATCAAACGACAAGTCCGATCGCTACGAAATTTGAAACACTATTATAATTCACCGTTACGGATCTGTTGAAACTGGTTTCTTCGAAATCCGAGTCAATGGCCAAAATGGCTATTTTCCTATTAATTAAATAATTTAATAATTAAATAAAAAATCCATTTCTTAATTTCAACTCTAAAATTGACCAATTTTATTACCTTTATATTTCCCAAACATTTACAACGATTTAACAATTTTTAAATGTCAATTTATTAAAGATAAATCAATATAAATCTTCAATTTCATAAAATTCAAAATTATAAATTTCCAAAATTTCCATTAAATTGAATTAACCCATATTTATTCCATTTATAATTTCAAATAGAAGGTTTACCAATGGATTTAAAATTATTACATAAATATTTCCTAATTTCAACTTAATTTTTAAATTAACGTAATAGTTAAATATTTGATTTCATTCATTTGCAATAAATCCAATTATTATAAATTAAATAAATTGACTCACTATTTAAAATTCAAATTCTATAATTCATAAATTTTATCATCTTGTATTACTTATTAATTTATAATTCTTTAAACCAATTCCCATCTCAATTTAAAGTAACTTAATTCACCAATTATAGTTTTTATTTCAATTTCTTAAAATAACCCCTTTATTATAAATTGAATCCAATTTATTTTAATAAGTTTCCAATTAAACGGATTAGATTCAATTTCAAATTTTAACTTACACTTAAGTTTAGGATATAATCAATTTATAACGTATTACTTTCTTAGTTATTACTTTACATACTTCTCGTTTTAATTTCTCAATTAATCATAATTATTAAAGTAACGCTTATAATCAATAACGACATTATAATTATTCAACATTTACATGAACGTTATTTCAAATAAATTCATTGACCAATTAATTAGGTAATTTATAATAGTTGTTATCCTACCCTTAAATTTATTACCAAATAACATACAACCTAATTGCATTCACTTATGTTCTATCCAAACCTACATTTAGATTTTATTTCCAGTAATTAATTAATATTTACATCCATTTATTACAATTTACTTCCATTTATACAGTTGTAATTCATTTTAGTTATTATTTTATTAATACTATTTCCATATTTTATTTCTTTCCGTATAAATTACAGAATCATATTTAATTAACAAATTATAATGTTTTCCACTATTTCTATTTACACTCCCTTATAACCTAAACAATCATTTCAATCACATTTGAATTGCATTTTACTTTTTACGACCTTTTTCTTTTATTCATTGGTAAAATGTTTATTTTAAATTATTCCTTTATTACTAACATACCTTATTTCATTCATTAATGCTATCATTTATCAATTATTACATAATTTCTTTTATTAATATATATGTTATTCATGCTATTCAATTCCTTTGCTCATTAATCCATTTAATAAAGTTTACAATCATTTATTTATTCTTACCTTCTTATTATATTAAATTAGTAGCATTTCCATTATACTTCTGATTATAACATTTCATTAATTAATTTAATATTCCCGTTTGTTTCTTATATAATAAAATATTTTCTTCAATTTTACAATCTAATTCCAAAAATGGATTTAAATTCCAAATAAACCAATAAAATTTCCTAATTTGTCCCAATACTGTCAGTAATCTTTTATTGCATTAATCAATTTAATACTTTCCTTAAATTCCTCATATTCAATTTATATCCAGGTAAAAATCTTTTCACTACTAAATCAATTTGAATTTATTCAAATTACTATAAATAGGTTTTAATTACCATTGCTATATTTTAATTTAGCGTTCATTCCAATATTAATTTATCACCTTTATTATTTCTACTAAAATTAAATTACAAAATCCTATTAAATTAACAAATTTAATTGTCGAAATTTACGGGTCGTTACACTCTCCTCCACTCAAAACTTTTTGTCCCCGAAAAAGAAAAAAAAGGGGAAAGGAGAATTAAGAATCTATATATCATATTCAAACATTAACTTTATAAGTAATTAAATTTACAACATTTGTTACTTTAATTAGAATATCCAAATTTACAATCATTATGTCTTTTCATACTTAAATTATGGAAGTTTAGAAAACATTTTCAAAATATTTTCTAAGTCCAAAATTTTCGAAATTTTTTGGCAGTCTCCTTTGTATGGAGAGGCTCGGGAGAAAAATATAATATCAAAAATAACAATATTTAACATATATTTTCCAATATATATATATATATATATATATATATCCCATCACGGGAAAAAATTATAAGTATAATAGCGCTATAAACCGTAATCCGGAAACGTGCCTATTTGTCGGGCAATAACGCTTATATTATGAAGCCAAATGCAGTAGAAATTGCTTCCATAACCTGTATTTCACTTATATAATCTAAAAGGGTTAACAATTTATATAAATGAAATATTAGAGTTGTTTCAACCACAACAACAATCAATTCCAACAAACAGCTTACACATAAAATACAAATCAACCATTCAAGCAAACAAACACATAGTTGGGGTCAAACTTTAAATTTTATGGAATGAAAAATAAACTATCAAGTGCACCATTTACTTAGCAGTCTTAGATGAAACTAAATAGGTTATTCACTCATCCAACCAATTTAAAGTATCCTTACCCCAACAACCATAAACCAAACAACAATTCAAATCAAATTTACTTATTATTAATTTTGTTTCATGCATTAGTTGTTTGATTTCCTTTCTTTGATTCATTCAGTGATTCCTTCATTTATTTATTTATTTTGCTCTATTTCTATTCATTGCATTACATTCATTTCCCAAATTTCATTTACTTATTTAGCGCTTACATTTCTATTATATTAAATTTTAGAAATACTTCAATTTCAACTTAAGTTTATAACTCTATAACATCAATTTCTTATTTATTAAGGTGATTCATTGTTATATTTTTCCCACTCTTAATATTATTTATCGTATTCCTCTTTCCATTTATTTTATTATAAATAACTTCAATCCTTCTTAAACTTATTTTCATTCTTTATAACTATTCTATTATATTTAATAAGTGACCCTTTAGTCATAACTTAGATTCATAACAATTATAACATTAGATTCTTATTAATACAGCAATTTATTGAACACTTCATTACATACTTTTACTTGTACAATTTCCATTACATTTCTTATTAAACATTTCAACATTTTATATTTGGCAAGTATATATGTTAAAGAAAAATGCAAATGAACTTATACAAGTTTTATCTCATCCTTTAATTATTTTTGATGTTCAATAATATTGTTCTTTGTTTCATAGGTTACAGTTCAAATTACCTCAACCTAGCATTAAACTCCTTATTTTAATTTATCAATTACCTACATTCCAATTTACTCCAGTGACTGAAACTATTAATTAATGGAAACTTAAGAATTAAATACCGGGTTTTATTCAAAAATCATTTAAAGATAATAGATAAATGTACTCTTACAAATTTATATATATCAAATTATATCTAAAACAATTTAAAATTTATATTTGTTTATCAAAACAATTCTGCAGTAAGACTAATACAGTGGCCTTCCCGCTTCGAAACTCGAAAATGAAAGTCGATGATGCGTGCACTCATCATCGAAATTATTTTCCAGTGACAGAGAGGGGAGTACAACTTATTTCTTTCCAGAATTTCTTTAAAACCATATTTTCAAATTATATTGAAATATTTATATCAGAAAATATTTCTAAATACTATTATTTTATTTCAAAATCCTTTGAAAGCAATTTTTCAAAATCCCGGACTTAAGTTCTAAAATTTCCAAATTTTCATTGATTTTATTTTCCATCTTATTTTACCTATTATTTATAAATTTTATTCCTAACAACCAATATATTGCAACCAAATATAATCTTTATAAAATTTATTTTATATATATAGAAAATATAATAGGCAAAATTATTTCATTTACCTATATTAAAAAAATATATTATGTCGGTCTGTCCTGTTAAGTGTTTAGAAATTCCTATTGATGTCACAGCATCCTATGCACCAACCAGAATTTATAAAAACAAAAAGAAACAGATTAACACAATATTAAAGCTTTTTATAACACTAACAACGCTCTCTCATATATACACTCAACGACTCCCATAGGGTTTTACTACCTTATTAGTAAAGAGTCAGACCCCACAAAGCTAAGATTTATCGCTAAACCAAAGCTCCGATACCATATGTAACGTCCCACCTTTTCGCACAGTTTAAATCGACACACGTGCCAATTCAAACCATACGGAAGGGTAGATTTATGGGGTAAATAAAAAAACGAGAAAGAAATAAAGCCAAACAGAATCTCAATGGAAGGATTAAATATAATAATCAAGTATACAGTTTATAAAGCTGTTTACAAAACATTTGATTATATTTATATAATCCATATCAGAGTTACACATACCAATAACAACGCAGCGGAACAATATGAGTGTAGTGGAATATAATAAATAATAATAATAGAAATCTCCGTCATCGTCCTCCAGAGCTAAAGTCTTCGATCTTGAAAAGCTCGGACTGACCCGAGCGAATTGAAAAGACAAAACACTCGAGTCAGAACTAAAAGATCTTGTCAGAACCCGAATCTTCGACTCCCGAAATTCGACATCAATACGTCCACTGTATCGAATGCTGATCAGTCGGATGCCGGAAAACCGAACACTGAGGGTTAAAGAAAGAAGAAAGAGGTAGAAGAAGAGAGAAAAGATAGAAAATAGAATGGAAAGAAATAACAGAACACAACTTCAGAATCTCACAATCGCAGCGGAACAACATATAATAGATAAATGAATAATCTTTAAACAAAGAACTATATCAGTTATTACATTACATTTCATTACATCATCATCAGAGTGTACAACAACAAACAACAACAAACAGCGGAAAGGAAATACTATATACTAGTAAATACGCCATGCCATCCAGCTTGCCTCCAGCAACTCCTGAATTCCAGAATATCCTGATAAACCTTAACTCTTGACTGCCCATGTGAAAATTAGTGGGCACCCAGAGTTTAGGAAGGAAAACAATAAACTCCGAGTCAGTCATGTGACTGGTGCGAGAACTCAAAACAGTTTATTTTTCTTTAAAATAAAGTACAGGATAATTTTAAAAATAGATTCGCAATGTTTTTTGAAAATGTAACTACCATAAGACCTCCCACCACACACACAATGCAAACGCAGACTTGGAGGAGATTTCTTCTTATGTTAGTCAAAGATGCTTACTACGCAAAAATCAAATCAAATTTGGTATTATTATTAGTGCATAGTGTAGAAGACATTTCGAAAGTAGAATATAAATCTTAGCCAGCATAGGTACCATTATATTATGCCTACTATAGCTACCATATTAGATGGCAGGTTTTACAACTAAAACCGTACAAGTCTCGTATTGTTTCTTTGGAATTCCAACAAATGGTCAGGCCAAGAAACTTCCCATTGCCACATGAGAACGCCTCTGGAAGGACGTCCCTGAGAACCAAACTGGATCTCTGCCAACACAAGGCCGGGTTACCCCTAACTGGGTAACTACTGACACGAGTCTGCCATCCCCCGGTCCTTTGGGACCTTTATCCGAGAGCTCTCTAATCAACATCACATCATAATAAATAAAGTGTTCAACATGAGTAAGCATCTGGGCTCCATACCATGATACCACCCTTTTCCAGAAGGAAATGCACATACCCTAAAGGGAGCTACTCCTCATAACCTTACCGCATCTTTCCTGTTTTGACCATTTCGGGGTGTGAGGCTCGACGAAATCTCGTCCACAAAGCCACGCATTGGTACAAAGCCATGCTTTGGGTCAACAAATGATCATAGAAATGATCACAAAGATAAACAATCAAACAAATGATCCTATCACAAATGATCAACACAATGATCATTTCACAGCAACACTCAGCATGTCACATTACCAAATTGGGAATGTATTGCTGATAACCTTCAACTACATAACCTCTGAGCTCGTACGTCTCAGAGAAGGGTGTTAAGCTAAGAGAATAAATTCTCCGCCACCAACAGAAATATATTTGAAAGAAATCGGCTTTATATCTCAATTTGTAATGTCAGACATACTATCCATACAAGTCTGTTCCGAGATCGAACAGAACCGAAGGCACTTACAAAGAAGTCCTTCCAATCTGGATAATCTCTAATCACGTCCGGATTTCCCATCACATATGGAGATCTCTATACCGGGGATCAGCCAGTGCAGAGACAATCAACAAGAAACCCTTTCGTTTTCGAAAATATCCGGTCTTCAACACCGGTCTTCAAATGCAATTCATAACGACGTATCACATATTCGGAATGGGTTATACGACCCCAAGGTCCTTTCCCGGTTAACCCGAATAGTGAGCGCTTATTTTAAAAAAAATAAGTGTGGCATTCAATTTCAAGCAAATCACAACAAATACCTATTCAAAGGTAAATATTGATAGTCGGTTATTGAACTATCAATGGACATACACAACATCACAAGATTCCAAATAATTTTCCAAATAATTTATTTTCCAAAAATATCTTTACAAGATATATATTCTCAATACTTCAAAAATAAATCGATATTTATTTTTAAACCCATTTTCCAAATTTCATTTTTTAAATTCCATATTGAATTTACATTTCCAAAATATCTATGAATATACGTTTTCAATTATTCATTTTCAATTTATCTTCAAAAAGATAAATTCTCTAAACTTTTCATTTCACATTGGAAAAACATTTCCATACTTATTTATTTATAAGTAATTCACAAGTCTTTTTATTTTCTATACTTGGAAAATATTGAATATACTTAAATCGAAATTAAGTATATATATATCATTCTTTAAGGAAATCGTTCTCTTAAACATATTTATTTGGTCCAAAATGAATGTTGCGTAAAACATCGTTACGGTAACCCAAAATCACTAGTATAGGGATTCGAAATTAAAATAGATATATAAATCCCAATATTATACAAAACATTTCCTTTCGGGAATCATTTACTATAACAACAGTGTTATAGTCTACCATTTCCTTCTATTTCTCAAAAACGTCTATTTCAACAATGAATGTTGAAATCTATGGTTTCGAATCTTAATACATTTTAAACATCGTTAGATCGTTTTAATTCTATTTAAAACATCACATTCAAAATAATTTCTTTAACATATTATTCACTATTCAAAAATGTGAATATACTACGTTAACAAATTTCATCATTTCTATTCATTTTATTTTAAAGGATTATTCACCATCTAAAATGTGAATATAACTCCATAAATAAGTTATAACAATTTTCTTATCAAAATATGTCATTTGCGAATTTATAAAATAATGTTTATAAATTCCATTTCTATTTATTTTATAACACTTCCTTTTATAATTTCCTTTATTAATCTATTCGATTTATACCTCAATTATATACCGAAAGTCCATATTACAAGTTAAATGCTTATAATTTATTTGTTTACAAAATTGTTCTTTTAAATTCATAATTATAAATCTTATAACTTATAAGATTCATTTATTTATCCAAAATCTATTCTTTTAAATAACTTTACAAATTTTATAAACCTACTATTTATAAAATTCCATTTATAATTTCACCGTTATAATCCTACAGATTTCATTCATTTATGAAATTCATTTACAATTCATTCTAACACTTATAAAAACTCGTTTTACAATTCCAATATTTTTAATTTATAAATATCAATTTATAAATCTTTTATATGAATCAATTTATATTATTCTTTTAAAACGTCTTTAAACTCCTTTATAATTTCATCATTTTGATTTATAAAATAATCAAATTTCATAAATCCTATTTTTAAACTTTTTATAATAAATTCAGAAATCCTAATTTTAACTATTTTATAAAATCATTAATCCCATATTTTCAAAAATCAACTTTTAACTGTATTTCTCAAAAATCATAATTTTTATAATATTAAAATTATAATGTTTATTTATTTAAGATGAATCAATTCCAAAAAAATATTTTATAAACGTATACTTTCAAAAATCACTTTAGAAATCCCTTAAAATCAAAATCGTTATTTTTAAACTTCAAAATTGGATCCGATGATGCAACACATCAAATAATCAATCACGATATTCAAATATCATATATCGATATGATAAACAATCAAATATCACAATATCTAAAATCAATAAATATTTGTGAGGAATCCAGTTGGATCCCTCCAACCTGTTTTCCTGCATCCACAGACATTAGCACAATACCCATTCCACTTCGAGGTGGAATATCGCGGTATATGGGATTTATAAAATATTATCCGCTTAATAGGTGGCGCAATAGGGTCTCATCCGCTGTACAATGCGGGAAATCAGTCAACTGTAATATATACATATGCCAATATATATATATTGCTATATATATAGATATATCCTACTATATCTAATATCACAACCAACAACCATCAATAAATAACTGCAATCATCATTCAAACATACATTCAAGCAATTTTAAATCTAACTATTTAAAATTTAAATAAAACCCTTTTGAGTGAGAAGTTCTCACCTTTATTTCCGTTTGCAATCCACTTCCAATTCAACTTGTTTTCTTCACCATTTTAACCTTGTATAAATATTATACAAATTAATTAATATTCGAATAAATCGAATAATTAAGTTCTCATTAATAAGTTTTAATTAACACGTGATTTTATTTTGACTAACAAATTCCTTTTAACAATTTTATTTAATCAAGAAATTAAATTCAAAACTAATTTTCCTTTAATAGATTTAATTAACCAATTTCTCCTTTAATAATTTTTTTTTTCTTAACTACAATTTTAGTTTAAAATTAAATTTTCTTCTTTAATCATTTCTAAGAATAAATTAAACAAGTAAGTTATCACAAATAAAAATTTACTTACTGTAAGATTTCTGCATTAAACATATATTTTTTCTTTGTCTTTGAAACTCATACGGTTATACAATAAATTTAAATATCTTCAAAAAACCAATTTTTCATACTGTTCAACATTTTAAAATTCGTATGCATATACATATATATATATATACATATATATATATACATATATATATTCTTTTAATAACGAAATCAATTTTCTGAAATCGAGTTAAATTACTCACAGTATCACGTTCTCGGCCTTTATTTTAAACTAACAATATGTAGACTTAACTGAATTAATAACCTAAAGTATATAAATCAAACTCTGGGATTTATTTATTTATTTATTTTTTTAAAGCAAACATTTTTTTTCTTTCTGTTAAAATCATACCTCACTGTACACGCGACCACGAAATCGAAGTCGCTGCCGCCGCCGCATCTCCTGCGCCTCGCGTTGACCCTAGTCGTGCGACCCAGTCGCCTTTGTCGTCTGTAATCGATGGACCCCAAGCCCTAGCCTCCATCTCTGGCCCATGCGCGAGTGCCGCTTCGTCGTTGCCGAAGCCCTTCTCCCCAAGTCGCGGCTACAGGCACCGCCGCACTTGCCTCTGCCTCCCCTCCTTTGCTTGAATCGTCGCTGCCCTTGATTATGATTTCCCTCTCCTTTCTCAAAGTCGCCGCCGCCTCATCCCCATACGCACGAACGCGAAGCGCTCGAACTCGAGCCCACCCCCCTTTCGATTTTGATGTCGCGGCCGATTTTTTTTTATCATTTGGGGGATAAAGATGAAGCTCGGCCGCCATTTTTTTTTCGAACGTGATTTTGAATTGAAATCCTGGTGTACTTCAATAAGTGATGGAAGGGAGTTTGAAGAGATAAAAAAGTAGCGGCCATTATAAATTTTGATTTGAACGAAACAGAAGGGGGAGAGGAATATTTAAAATGGGAAGAACATGGGCTGCACGTTCATCTTCGTGATTTCCTGCGTGATACTAGGCATAATGCTAGGCATGATAAATGGAAGAACGTGCTGATGTTGACAATTTTAAATTTAAATTTAAATTGAATTCGATTCAATTTCAATGCGTTTACTCACCGTGTGCTCACATAACAACTCCGAAAAATACGAAATTTGAAATCTGAGAATAATTCAATATTACGGATCCAATGGCACTGGTTTCGTCGAATTCCGAGACTGTGTGAAAAATGACTATTTTTCAATATCGATTCAAACGATAAAATTTCAAAACTGAACAAATAACTGTATAATTCAATTCTGAAGCTTCTAAAATCTTCAGTATTATCAATATGAATTTTACTAGCCTTTGAAATATTTTTGATCGGCTTAAAATTGAAGATTCAAATTTTTATTCAACTTTCAATAGATTAAATTCTAAAATTTAATCGCCAAATTCATTCTGATAATTTGAAATTCAAGTCAAACCATCATTCAAATATTTAAAATTAATTAAATATTTTCAAATTAAATTGTTCAAAATTCTGGGTCGTTACAATCTTCCCCCCTTAAAAGAATTTCGTCCCGAAATTACAAGTTAAGAAGAATGCCCTTATCCCGTCTATTATTTTTCACAATCTAAATAGTTTTATCAACTTTCGAAAACAAATCTTTTTACTAGAGATTCATTATCATTTCAACTAGCTTTCCAACTTTAATTATATGTTTCAACCAACATTATTCTCTTAACAATTCAAATTTAAATTTAAATTCAAATTCTAAATTTTCAAAATTTTCTCAAAAATTTTCTAACACCCTAAATTTTCGAAAAATTTCGCCAGCGTCTCCTTTGCGTGGCTAGCTCGGTACGACTACAAAATGGCACCTCGGCCCCTCAGAATCAAAAAGAAAAGAGAAAGCCAAGTGGCTGGAGAAGAAAATCATCAAATCTCATACTGAAATTGAAATACATACCTTTTTGTCGAGCAATTCAATTTTTATCTTTGAAATCAAAATCCCAATTCCTTTATACACCTGTATATCCTGCTATCCATAATATCCAGTTCCAACATTCAAACCATTTTGCCAATTCCATTACAAAATTTTCCAATATATGCTTCTTATACGTTTTTACTTCACTATTGAAGTTACATATCCATTTTCATTCAATTTTATATTTCAATTTCATTCATAATTTCAATTCTGTTTGAATTCAATTCATAATTTAAATTCCATTCGAATTCAATTCTCAATTCTAAATATTGAATTCTAACGATTAACTTTCATTTACTAATTACTACTTTAAATTAGTTTTATTTACTAATTCATTTTAAATTTCAATTTCCAAATTCAATTCATCTCGAATTTACTTAATTACTAACAAAGGGAATTTCAATTTATTTCTTTTACTTACTTGAACTTATATACAAATTCAAATTTATCTTCAATTTTAGCTCACGACTAAACTTTAATTTAACCAATTCACATTCCAATTCATTAGTCCATGAATTTATCAAGTTAGTTTACTTGAATTCAATCCATTTTATTTTATCTTCTCCAAGTTTTGATTTTTATTCAATTTGATCAAATCAAATCAAATCTCATTTCATCATTCAATTCCAATTCATTTATTTACAATTTATTTTACAAATCCCAATTGTATATGAATTCATTTCCTTATATATATATTTTTTCATATTTATAAATTTCATTTGTTAAATGAATTTATCTCTAATCTTTGGTTATACATTTTATTTCTTATTTAATTCCATATAATAATGATAATAGTTTAATATTATTACTTCCTAACAACCATGCAACCATATATTATAATAATTCATAGAAAATCATTTCTTTTCTATACAAAAATAGTTTTGGGCAAAATTATCTTATTTACCCGATTCAGAAACAATTTTATATTCACTAACAAATACGCGCTCATATCTATTATTACATTCAAACTCATTCTAGAGTACTGCTGACTCTATCTCTAATGAGGAACACCCAACAGAGTCATGGTTGTCGCTTCACCATATGCTCTGATACCATATTGTCAGAACCTAATTCTTTGACTCCTGAATATCGACATCAATACGTCCACTGTATCGAATGCCGATCAGTCGGATGCCGGAAAACCGAACCCTGAGGGTTAAAGAAAGAAGAAAGAGGTAGAAGAAGAGAGAAAAGATAGAAAATAGAACGGAAAGAAATAACAGAACACAACATCAGAATCTCACAATAGCAGCGGAACAACATATAATAGATAAATGAATAATCTTTAAACAAAGAACTATATCAGTTATTACATTACATTTCATTACATCATCATCAGAGTGTACAACAACAAACAACAACAAACAGCGGAAAGGAAATACTATATACTAGTAAATACGCCATGCCATCCAGCTTGCCTCCAGCAACTCCTGAATTCCAGAATATCCTGATAAATCTTAACTCTTGACTGCCCGTGTGAAAATTGGTGGGCACCCAGAGTTTAGGAAGGAAAACAATAAACTCCGAGTCAGTCATGTGACTGGTGCGAGAACTCAAAACAGTTTATTTTTCTTTAAAATAAAGTACAGGATAATTTTAAAAATAGGTTCGCAATGTTTTTTTAAAATGTAACTACCATAAGACCTCCCACCGCACACACAATGCAAACGCAGACTTGGAGGAGATTTCTTCTTATGTTAGTCAAAGATGCTTACTACGCAAAAATAAAATCAATTTTGATATTATTATTAGTGCATAGTGTAGAAGACATTTCGAAAGTAGAATATAAATCTTAGCCAGCATAGGTACCATTATATTATGCCTACTATAGCTACCATATTAGATGGCAGGTTTTACAACTAAAACCGTACAAGTCTCGTATTGTTTCTTTGGATTTCCAACAAATGGTCAGGCCAAGGAACTTCCATTGCCATATGAGAACGCCTCTGGAAGGACGTCCCCGAGAACCAAACCGGATCTCTGCCAACACAAGGCCGGGTTACCCCTAACTGGGTAACTACTGACACGAGTATGTCATCCCCCGGTCCTTTGGGACCTTTATCCGAGAGCTCTCTAATCAACATCACACCATAATAAATAAAGTGTTCAACATGAGTAAGCATCTGGGCTCCATACCATGATACCACCCTTTTCCAGAAGGAAATGCACATACCCTAAAGGGAGCTACCCCTCATAACCTTGCCGCATCTTTCCTGTTTTGACCATTTCGGGGTGTGAGGCTCGACGAAGTCTCGTCCACAAAGCCACGCTTTGGTACAAAGCCATGTTTTGGGTCAACAAATGATCATAGAAATGTTCACAAAGGTAAACGATCAAACAAATGATCCTATCACAAATGAGCAACACAATGATCATTTCACAGCAACACTCAGCATGTCACATTACCAAATTGGAAATATATTGCTGATAACCTTCAACTACATAACCTCTGAGCTCGTACGTCTCAGAGAAGGGTGTTAAGCTAAGAGAATAAGTTCTCCGCCACCAACAGAAATATATTTGAAAGAAATCGGCTTTATATCTCAATTTGTAACGTCAGACATACTATCCATACAAGTCTGTTCCGGGATCGAACAGAACCGAAGGCACTTACAAAGAAGTCCTTGCAATCCGGATAATCTCTAATCACGTCCGGATTTCCCATCACATATGGAGATCTCTATACCGGGGATCAGCCAGTGCAGAGACAATCAACAAGAAACCCTTTCGTTTTCGAAAATATCCGGCCTTCAACACCGGTCTTCAAATGCAATTCATAACGACGTATCACATATTCGGAATGGGTTATACGACCCCAAGGTCCTTTCCCGGTTAACCCGAATAGTGAGCGCTTATTTTAAAAAAAAATAAGTGTGGCATTCAATTTCAAGAAAATCACAAAAAATACCTATTCAAAGGTAAATATTGATAGTCGGTTATTGTACTATCAATGGACATACACAACATCACCAGATTCCAAATAATTTTCCAAACTATTTATTTTCCAAAAATATCTTTACAAGATATATATTCTCAATACTTCAAAAATAAATCGATATTTATTTTTAAACCCATTTTCCAAATTTCATTTTTTTTAATTCCATATTGAATTTACATTTCCAAAATATCTATGAATATACGTTTTCAATTATTCATTTTCAATTTATCTTCAAAAAGATAAATTCTCTAAACTTTTCATTTCACATTGGAAAAACATTTCCATACTTATTTATTTATAAGTAATTCACAAGTCTTTTTATTTTCTATACTTGGAAAATATTCAATATACTTAAATCGAAATTAAGTATATATATATCATTCTTTAAGGAAATCGTTCTCTTAAACATATTTATTTGGGCCAAAATGAATGTTGCGTAAAACATCGTTACGACAACCCAAAATCACTAGTATAAGGATTCGAAATTAAAATAAATATATAAATCCCAATACTATACAAAACATTTCCTTTCGGAAATCATTTACTATAACAACAGTATTATAGTCTACCATTTCCTTCTATTTGTCGAAAACGTCTATTTCAACAATGAATGTTGAAATCTATGGTTTCGAATCTTAATACATTTTAAACATCGTTAGATCGTTTTAATTCTATTTAAAACATCACATTCAAAATAATTTCTTTAACATATTATTCACTATTCAAAAACGTGAATATACTACGTTAACAAATTTCATCATTTCTATTCATTTTATTTTAAAGGATTATTCACCATCTAAAATGTGAATATAACTCCATAAATAAGTTATAACAATTTTCTTATCAAAATAAGTCATTTGCGAATTTATAAAATAATGTTTATAAATTCCATTTCTATTTATTTTATAACACTTCCTTTTATAATTTCCTTTATTAATCTATTCGATTTATAACTCAATTATATACCGAAAGTCCATATTATAAGTTAAATGCTTATAATTTATTTGTTTACAAAATTGTTCTTTTAACTTCATAATTATAAATCTTATAACTTATAAGATTCATTTATTTATCCAAAATATATTCTTTTAAATAACTTTACAAATTTTATAAACATACTGTTTATAAAATTCCATTTATAACTTCACCGTTATAATCCTATAGATTTCATTCATTTATGAAATTCATTTACAATTCATTCTAACAGTTATAAAAACTCGTTTTACAACTCCAATATTTTTAATTTATAAATATCAATTTATAAATCTTTTATATGGATCAATTTATATTATTCTTTTAAAACGTCTTTAAACTCCTTTACAATTTCATCATTTTGATTTATAAAATAATCAAATTTCATAAATCCTATTTTTAAACTTTTTATAATAAATTCAGAAATCCTAATTTTAACTATTTTATAAAATCATTAATCCCATATTTTCAAAAATCAACTTTTAACTGTATTTCTCAAAAATCATAATTTTTATAATATTAAAATTATAACGTTTATTTATTTAAGATGAATCAATTCCAAACAAATATTTTATAAACGTATACTTTCAAAAATCACTTTAGAAATCCCTTAAAATCAAAATCGTTATTTTTAAACTTCAAAATTGGATCCGATGATGCAACACATTAAATAATCAATCACGACTTTCAAATATCATATATCGA
Organism: Allium cepa; assembly: GCA_030765085.1. Lineage (NCBI taxonomy): Eukaryota > Viridiplantae > Streptophyta > Magnoliopsida > Asparagales > Amaryllidaceae > Allium > Allium cepa. The sequence goes on along the minus strand of CM060935.1, from coordinate 436,745,172 downwards.
TATGATAAACAATCAAATATCACAATATCTAAAATCAATAAATATTTGTGAGGAATCCAGTTGGATCCTTCCAACCTGTTTCCCTGCATCCTCAGACATTAGCACAATACCCATTCCACTTCGAGGTGGAATATCGCGGTATATGGGATTTATAAAATATTATCCGCTTAATAGGCGGCGCAATAGGGTCTCATCCGCTATACAATGCGGGAAATCAATCAACTGCAATATATACATATGCCAATATATATATATATATATTGCTATATATATAGATATATCCTACTATATCTAATATCACAACCAACAACCATCAATAAATAACTGCAATCATCATTCAAACATACATTCAAGCAATTTTAAATCTAACTATTTAAAATTTAAATAAAACCCTTTTGAATGAGAAGTTCTCACCTTTATTTCCGTTTGCAATCCACTTCCAATTCAACTTATTTTCTTCACCATTTTAACCTTGTATAAATATTATACAAATTAATTATTATTCGAATAAATCGAATAATTAAATTCTCATTAATAAGTTTTAATTAACCCGTGATTTTATTTTGACTAACAAATTCCTTTTAACAATTTTATTTAATCAAGAAATTAAATTCAAAACTAATCTTCCTTTAATAGATTTAATTAGCCAATTTCTCCCTTAATAATTTTTTTTCTTATCTACAATTTTAGTTTAAAATTAAATTTTCTTCTTTAATCATTTCTAAGAATAAATTAAACAAGTAAGTTATCACAAATAAAAATTTACTTACTGTAAGATTTCTGCATTAAACATATATTTTTTCTTTGTCTTTGAAACTCATACAGTTATACAATAAATTTAAATATCTTCAAAAAAACCAATTTTTCATACTGTTCAACATTTTAAAATTCGTATGCATATACATATATATATTATTTTAATAACGAAATCAATTTTCTGAAATCGAGTTAAATTACTCACAGTATCACGTTCTCGGCCTTTATTTTAAACTAACAATCTGTAGACTTAACTGAATTAATAACCTAAAGTATATAAAATCAAACTCTGGGATTTTTTTTTTTTACAACAAACAATTTTTTGTCTTTCTGTTAAAATCATACCTCACTGTACACGCGACCACGAAATCGAAGTCGCTGCCGCCGCCGCATCTCCTGCGCCTCGCGTTGACCCTAGTCGTGCGACCCAGTCGCCTTCGTCGTCTGTAATCGATGGACCCCAAGCCCTAGCCGCCATCTCTGGCCCAAGCGCGAGTGCCGCTTCGTCGTTGCCGAAGCCCTTCTCCCCAAGTCGCGGCTACGGGCGCCGCCACACTTGCCTCTGCCTCCCCTCCTTTGCTTGAATCGTCGCTGCCCTTGATTATGATTTCCCTCTCCTTTCTCAAAGTCGCCGCCGCCTCATCCCCATACGCGCGAACGCGAAGCGCTCGAACTCGAGCCCTCGCCCCTTTCGATTTTGATGTCGCGGCCGTTTATTTTTATTTTTATCATTTGGGGGATAAAGATGAAGCTCGGCCGCCATTTTTTTTTGAACGTGATTTTGAATTGAAATCCTGGTGTACTTCAATAAGTGATGGAAGGGAGTTTGAAGAGAAAAAAAAGTAGCGGCCATTATAAATTTTGATTTGAACGAAACAGAAGGGGAGAGGAATATTTAAAATGGGAAGAACATGGGCTGCACGTTCATCTTCGTGATTTCCTGCGTGATACTAGGCATAATGCTAGGCGTGATAAATGGAAGAACGTGCTGATGTTGACAATTTTAAATTTAAATTTAAATTGAATTCGATTTAATTTCAATGCGTTTACTCACCGTGTGCTCACATAACAACTCCGAAAAATACGAAATTTGAAATCCAAGAATAATTCAATATTACGGATCCAATGGCACTGGTTTCGTCGAATTCCGAGACTGTGTGAAAAATGACTATTTTTCAATATCGATTCAAACGATAAAATTTCAAAACTGAACAAATAACTGTATAATTCAATTCTGAAGCTTCTAAAATCTTCAGTATTATCAATATGAATTTTACTAGCCTTTGAAATATTTTTGATCGGCTTAAAATTGAAGATTCAAATTTTTATTCAACTTTCAATAGATTAAATTCTAAAATTTAATCGCCAAATTCATTCTGATAATTTGAAATTCAAGTCAAACCATCATTCAAATATTTAAAATTAATTAAATATTTTCAAATTAAATTGTTCAAAATTCTGGGTCGTTACAGATCTTATGTAAGTTAAATTAACAAAAATAAATATGAGTGCGGTAACTCAAGAGATGCTCGGGATTTATATCTCCTAAGGATCCGTTAAACTATTTACTTTATAGTATATTTCACTATTATAATAGTGTCTACTGGTAAAATAAACTTACTTTAAAATAGCGTTAAGGCTTTACATTTTCCACCTTAACACGTAATAGTGCCAACAGTCTATATAGTGCCTGCATATCTCCTGATCGGGAGACTACGAGAAGACACTCCATAGGTACGACACAAATAGAAACTCGTAGTAAAGGCTCGGTATGGTAGGTGACACGGCACAACTAGGCAATGCCAGGGTAGATATACCAATTACGCTTCCGGGTCGGTGGTAATGCGTAGCCGCAGCTACCGCCCACCTTTGACAAACTCTCCTAATCAAAGAAATCAAAAGTGAAGGTGGCCACCGAAACAATCCAAAGTCAGAGTATCGAAGGGAAGTGTCCGATCAAAGGTGCTAGCTCAATTAACCCGTCGATCGCTCCTGTTTTAGCCACCTTAAGCCAACTCGCGGGAGTTGGGTCCACGTGTTTACCTTAAAGGAAACGTCGCCGCCATCCTACTTCATTCTGGAACCTACACCACATACACGGTTGTTAAAGTGGTTTTTGGAGTTGGCAGAGAGTATGACAACTTCCGATCCCTGTCTCTTCAACAACCAAACGTTATTATAACACCACGGTTATTTCAAAATAATTTATATCTCAAAACCAGAATATAAAATCCCTTTCAAAACCATATAAATACGATATCATTTATAATTTTTTAAAACCCCAAATCAATATGATATCATTTTTATTTCAAATATATCTTTTCCAAGAAATCATAGCATTTTCAAATTTATGTACCTTGAAACCATATTTTTGAAACATAACTTTAATATTTAATGGTTTAAATATTGTATTACATTATATAATAAATAGCTTCTTTAAATTTCACAATAAATTCCTAATATCAAATTTGAACCTCCAAATAAACCATTTTAATTCCCATATATTTCAAAGCTTAAATATTCTATATTTCAAAACTTAAATTTTTATAGTTTGTATATTTCAATCTTCAAATATTCCACTATTTCAAAATAGATTCTTTGATAATTTAATATATCAAATCCAATTCCTATTATTTAAATTTGAAATGTTTACTTATTAAAACAAATATTATTTAAGTAAAACCCTTAAACTTCAATAACGGGATACTCTTTTAATTAAATTTACTTGATAATATCCTTCAAATCAATTTGATATTCATATAAATCCTCTAATCAAAATCAAGTTATAAAATCATACCTTTTAAATCTTATTTTATTTACATTTCAAAACAAATTGTTCGAGGATAATTCTTAATTACTTTAATTCAATCATATTAACATTTATCTTCAATCTTACTTTTATTTGAGTTATTATAAACTCTATATAAAATAGAATTTCAAATATATTCTTAACCATATTATATAAACGAAATCAACTTCATTATTTAGCTTATTTTAAAATTCCAAACAAATTTATACATAGCTAAATTCAAGAATTTTTACTATATATATATATATATATATATATATATATATCAAAATTTAATATTTATTAAACCGTATTCTTTCTAAAACCATAGAAAATCATTTCAAAAATAATTTTTTTTATATACCGCGGTGCCTGTATATAATTTTCTATCCTATAGTCAAGTGATACGAATATTTATCATTTTAATCTGCAATTTAAAAATAAAAAAATGCGGTTGTATATCATTCCAAACCGCAATCCCGAATGAAATGAAAATGCATAATAACTTGCAGTTTATACAATACAAATACAACGTCCGTTCATCCATCATATCAATCATCAAACACTCATCCATTTATCATCCAATTCAAACAATCACATCAATAAATAATAATAATTACTAACAATTAATTTTTCAATAATGAATTAAATAACTGTTTAACTGTAGTTTATATGCAAAAATAAATAAATTTAACTAACAGTTTATATGCAATAATAAATTTTACTAAAATTTTAACTGGCAATTTATATGCAAAAATAAATTAAATAACAAGTAAATTACATGAATGCAAATTTACTAAGATAATGGTGAAATATATGCCAAACGGCTATAAATAAATTTCTAGACACATCATAAATCAATTTAACAAACATAAGAAATCTTAGAAGTTGTAAGTGCGTTAAAACACTCACCTTTTGAATTTAAATTGAATTTCAATCCAATTTAAACCTAAAAATTTGACCGTCACAGAATTCATCCAAACCAGTGTTATCAAGTTCATAATTTTAATACGATCCTAACAAAAGAAACCCCGCATGAAATGGAGTTCGTATGCGAGAGATATTGCAAAAATTGTGATTGAATTTCAAATAAAAAAACAAAAGTGAGCACTAACTTGCCTTGCCATGTCATCGCCATCTTCACAAATGCGCTACAGTGCAGAACACGCAAGCTACAGGGACAAAAAACGCGGCTGAACCCAATACGTGCACGAACTTTGACCATCGATTCCTATCAACTCCGACCACCTGGCCGCCTCTAACCACCTCCATCCCCAAGCCCTTTCCGAGCCGCCTCCATCCCACCTGGTGCGCCCCCTCCACGTGGCCTGTGATGGCCGCCGCCGCCGCTTAAACGTAGGGTTTCGAAACCCTAATCAAATTCTGCACGATGATCTAGCCGTTGATTCGACGAATCGACAACTCCGATGAGCAACACTCGGTTCCCTCTACGCCATGGTACCAACGATTTGTCGATCCATCACAGTTCATCAATGGTCAACGAATGGCCGAAAATTCCTCAAATTTTACTGATCAAATGACAATCCAAAATGAAAAACGAACACCACCAATGAATTACGCTAGTCGAGAGCTTCAACATATATTTTTGTGAATTTTTCCGAGTTTGGATTTTCAGCTTTGGATTTGATTTGGGGTTGGATTTGAAATTTATGTCATCTGCCATTAAGGAGGAGAGAGTTGAGATATAAGTACAGCCAAATGAAAATTAGGGGAATTAGGGTTTATAACGATATATTTATAGACAAAGTTGAAATAGGATGGATCGGATGAGATAGATATAAACCCTAAACGATATATGGCCCGAAAAGCCCGTTTCGACTCCGGAACGAAATTGGGTAAACCCATATATCAAAATAAGTGTTTTTAAATATTCTAAACGCAATGGAAAAGGTTTCACGTCCAAATTCCATCGTATGAAGAAGTTATGCTAAATTCAAATTTTCCAAATTGGTTTCAATTGCATAAATTTCAAGGCGTTTCGAGTCCATACGATCAAACGACAAGTCGATCGCTACGAAACTTGAAACACTATTATAATTCACCGTTACGGATCCGTTGAAACTGATTTCGTCGAAATCCGAGTCAGTGGCCAAAATGACTATTTTCCTATTAATTAAATAATTTAATAATTAAATTAAAATAATCCAATTCTTAATTTCAACTCTAAAATTGACCAATTTTAATACCTTTATATTTCCCAAACATTTACAATGATTTAACAATTTTTAAATGTCAATTTATTAAAGATAAATCAATATAAATTTTCAATTTCATAAAATTCAAAATTATAGATAAATTTCCAAAATTTCCATTAAATTGAATTAACCCATATTTATTCCATTTATAATTTCAAATAGAAGGGTTTACCATTGGATTTAAAATTATTACATAAATATTTCCGAATTTCAACTTAATTTTTAAATTAACATAATAGTTAAATATTTGATTTCATTCATTTGCCATAAATCCAATTATTATAAATTAAATAAATTAACTTACTATTTAAAATTCAAATTCTATAATTCATAAATTTTATCATCTTGTATTACTTATTAATTTATAATTCTTTAAACCAATTCTCATCTCATATTTAAAGTAACTTAATTCACCAATTATAGTATTTATTTCAATTTCTTAAAATAACCCCTTTATTATAAATTGAATCCAATTTATTTTAATAAGTTTCCAATTAAACGGATTAGATTCAATTTCAACTTTTAACTTACACTTAAGTTTATGTTATAATAAATTATAAAGTATTTCTTTCTTACTAATTACTTTACATACTTCTCGTATTAATTTCTCAATTAATCATAGTTATTAAAGTAACGCTTATAATCAATAACGACAATATAATTATTCAATATTTAAATGAACGTTATTTCAAATAAATTCATTGAACAATTAATTAGGTAATTTATAATAGTTTCTATCCTACCCTTAAAGTTATTACCAAATAACATACTACCTAATTGCATTCACTTACGTTCTATCCAAACCTACATTTAGATTTTATTTCCAGTAATTAATTAATATTTACATCCATTTATTCCAATTTACTTCCATTTGTATAGTTGCAATTCATTTTAGTTATTATTTTATTAATACTATTTCCAAATTTTATTTCTTTCAGTATAAATTACACAATCATATTTAATTAACAAATTATAATGTTTTCCACTATTTCTATTTACACTCCCTTTTAACCTAAACAGTCATTTCAATCACATTTGAATTGCATTTTATTTCTTACGTCCTTTTTCTTTTATTCATTGGTTAAATGTTTATTTTAAATTATTCCTTTATTACTAACATACCTTATTTCATTCATTGATGCCATCATTTATCAATTATTATATAATTTCTTTTATTAATATACATGTTATTCATGCTATGCAATTCCTTTGCACATTAATTCATTTAATAAAATTTACGATCATTTATTTATTCTTACCTTCTTATTATATTAAATTAGTAGCATTTCCATTATACTTCTGATTATAACATTTCATTAGTTAATTTAATATTCCCATTTGTTTCTTATATAATAAAATATATTCTTCAATTCTACAATCCAATTCCAAAAATGGATTTAAATTCCAAATAAACCAATAAAATTTCCTAATTTGTCCCAATTACTGTCAACAATCTTTTATTACATTAATCAATTTAATACTTTCCTTAAATTCCTCATATTCAATTTATATCCAGGTAAAAATCTTTTCACTACTAAAACAATTTGAATTTATTCAAATTACTATAAATAAGTTTTAATTACGATTGCTATATTTTAATTTAGTGTTCATTCCAATATTAATTTATCACCTTTATTATTTCTACTAAAATTAAATTACAAAATCCTATTAAATTAACAAATTTAATTGTCGAAATTTACAGGTCGTTACACAAATCAATCCATTTCCTTTTCACTTCATTTCAATTAAAATTCACAGCATTGTTTCTTTTCACCCCCGCTTCAAATCGACATCCAAATTGATTCTACCAAAAAAAGGGAAGAGGGAAGAAAAGCCGATCGTGAGGGGAGAGCATTCGCGAGCAAGGCCGAGAACGGCAGGGTATTGGTCAAAGCGAGCAAACGTATCACGTTCGCAAGTCGTCGTGGGGGAAATTCTTTCAGGGCAGAGCACGAAATCACGGCGTTCCATTGGAAAGTTAGGGTTGTCTTTAGTATGGCGGAGACTGGCTGTGATATCCAAGAATTTCAAGGAATTTAAAATGTGATAATATCCTTAATAAATTATTTAAAATGTGATAATCTCCTTAATAAATTATTTAAAATTTGTAAAATTGTTATTTCAAACAATGAATAATAGTATTGTGTTGTTTTATAAATATATTTTAAACAGACTTATTATTTTCAAATTTAATAAGTGTTAGTTAAATGTGTGTATATATATATATATATATTTATTTAAATTGACTTTAAATTAGATTTTTAAAATTGAATTTGAATTTAAATTTGGATTTAAGTTTGAACTTAAAAAATAAATATTTTAAAATATTTTGGATATAAAAATACATGAATTAGTTTTTAAAAAAATAAGAATTATTTTATATTATTTTCCTTTAAAAAATATTATTATATAAATTAAGAAAGTAATTGTTAAATCGTAAAATAAGTACAAAAGTTTTATATTAACATTTAAAAATGTATCAAATATATTTTATATGATTTTATTTAGAATATAATTAGTTTTTATTTTAAATTCTTTAAAGGATTTTATTTATATAAATTAAGAAAGCATTTATAAATTAAGAAATGTACTTATTAATTGGGAAAAATAAATATAAAAGCTTTATATTAACATTTTAAAATAAATAAAAACGTATTATTACAGGTGTTTAATTATAAAGCATATTGATAACATGTGTAAAGAGTTAAATAATGGTAATGACAAATGTTAACCATTTGAACAAATGTCATCCTTTTTATTTTCATTTTCTTTAATTTTAATAAATCACAATTTAAATCTATATAATCATTCATCTTCTCCTCTTTTCAATTTCTTTTTACTATCTTCATTTCCAAAAACAAAGAAACTCAACCTGTAAAACATTACAAACCAAAAACATTACTCAATCCATAAGAAAATCAAAAACTCAGAAGCCTGTAAACATCCCTCAAAAACAAATCAAAACCTGTAAAAATAGTTTAACAAAACTCAAGATCAAAACCTAGAATATCAAGCCTGTAACAAAATTATCAACAAAGCAAGAAAATTTGAAGCAAATCAAAAGTCTTGAATCATCAGCAAACAAGCTTCAATCTGCATCACAATCAAAGTCTTAAATCATCTCAGCAATTCAAGGTTTCCAGTAAAAACAAGCTTTCAAACAATTTAAGTGTGACGCCCCACCTCTATACCCACGCTAGCCAAGAACACTACGGTGTAGTGCTGTCAACTAGCACGGAGAATAAGGCTGTTGAGGAGCGGCCATCAATAGTTGGCCTTACACTAGTATTGGTTATCTCGATGGGAGTGATATAAATATATATATTCTTTCATTTTTCATCTCTGATTTATTTTCTCCCATCGACATACCCCAATTCCAGTATAAAACGAACTACGATGGTTCGTAATAGTTTAGAACAGTAAATATAAAATAACAACACAGATAATATAAATGCGGAACACAGATGAAACGGAAAGTCTCATATATATATACTAACTGATGTCAGTTACAATACATTCACACGGTACATATGATACAACTACAACAGTCGACTAAGGAAGTTACATATACAAGTACATTAACGTATATAATATACATGAATACATATCTTCCTATACAATTTTACATACTACTACAAATGACGACGACTACTCCAAAAGATATGAAAGAACTTCATAGCTCTAGCAGCAACCCAAAGCAGAATATCTACAACCTGAAATACTCGGTCTGACCCGAGTATTAAATTCAAAAGAAAATAATACTCGGGTCAGTCTAATTCAAACTCAGTTATTAGTGCACAGAAGCAATAATAATCAAATAATGAATAGACGACAGTAATTAAACCAAATCAGTATGCAATTCATAATATTGAATTGAAACGAACAGAACAGTTCAAACCATTGAAATATCAATTAAAATATTAAGATGAGTAGGGCTGCAGTACACGCACGCGTGTACTGCCTCGCCACTACAGCATATGGAATATGCAAAAGGTCAATTAATCAAAACAAGTTAGATATCATAAAACCATACCGTGTGGCTGCAGTTCACGCTTGCGTGCACTGCCCTGCCACTATAGTGACGATGTACCCAATGAATACCGTGTGGCTGCAGTTCACGCTTGCGTGCACTGCCGTGCCACTACAGTGATGATGTACACAAGTGAATGTAAGAATGTACACAAGTGAATGTACATAACCAACTCAAAACAGTCGCAATACGAAGACAGCAAGTAAAACTGCAACGCTCAAAGTAAAAAAAACATGGATGCAACTAATACCCAGTACCTATATGAAGTACAACAAGGCTCAAGTGCAGTCACAACATAACTGCAAGAAAGCTACAAAATGACCAGAACAACCAAATAGTGAATTAACAATGTCAGAGACCAAAGAATGGCCTGAGACAAGACTCAAGACGAAATACACCTCTATACATACATGAGTGAGGAAATGTAACAGCATATAACAAGCCAACACAGTGAAATGGACTCGCAGCAATATACAGTGACAATATGGTAAAGTGAAGGCAAACAAAGATATGGCCAAAACCCATAGCATACTCGAGGCATCAACAAGTATAACTGTGATGTTCAGAAATAAGCAACAAAATGGTTCGAGTATATGCAGGTCTGACCACAAGACACTGACAGCATTTTTATGTAATAGCAATCAAAGTGAACAATGCACAAAGGCTACAACTTCAAGTGGAAGAATGCACAGTGATGTAAAACATCAAGACCAATTGCAAATGAATAATGCAGTGGTCCATAAACAACTATATGAAACAGGACAAGGCAACATGAACAATAGTTAGGTGGTCTGCAACCATACCAAAGGAGTAACATGTACAAAGCACATAATCAATGTGAAGGAAATCAATACCAACACATGAACCACTAACTACAGATGGGAACTTCAAAATATCAGACTTGAACAAGGGTAAGTATACAAAGAACACAAGTTTACTTGCAGGAAAATAGTGCAGTGATAAAAATGCGGTGATAGGCAGCAGTGAACAGCACATTGAAGCAATCCAGCACATGTAAATAAACTGCAACTGCCGGAGTGGCACATAGTATGCAGGGATACTCGAAAAACAACATGAAGCTGGACGGAACAAACATCTAAAAGTATTTGGTTCGAGTGCTTACACAACAATGCAATGGTTCTTTCAGAAATACGCTACAGGAGAACAACCCCAATGCAAACTCAGGTCGAACAGAGACTAAAGACCAAGCCTTAATGAAGACAAGCTACTGAAGTAAAGGCATGAACCGTGCTCGAGACAACTATCACATGGTCTCAAACGTGAAATGAATCCGAGGAATGCAACTGAATTTAAGTGAATGGCAACACACATTACATCAGTGAATGACTCAAGTAATATGCAGTAAAATAGAACAACCCAAAAATCGTGTACATGTAAAACGAAGAAACCAAATGAATAGACAAATGCCACAGTGAAATGCGTGACAAAAGTCGATCAAGCCCAAAGTTTTTCTCGTCACGAAATCCAGTATACTATTCGATCAATACCCGGCAGTAAAATCAAAAGGGCCAAAATAACCACGACCAATGTCAATGCCGAAGTCAAAGAATGTCAAGGTCAACCTAAAATAAATTTCCAGAAATTCGAACGAGTCAAGCCATACTCAGAATCAACAGCCCCAAAAATCAATTCAAGGCAGAAAAGCATCGACAACAAACAAAATCAGATCAAAGCCAAAGAAACGAAAACAACAAACGACTTCGACCAGTTCGAAATAGATGTGAGTAATGTAAATTACTCACCTAGTCGACGAATTGAAGCCAAGCACACCGCAGCAGCCACGCGAGACGAGCAACCATCGGAATCGAAACCCTAATTCCAGAAAGAAGCCGAAGCCCTAATTCGACAAAGAGAGACCGCCATTTTTCTTTTCGTTTAGGGTTTCGAATAATTGAAAATGAGAGAGAGGGATCGGGTTAGCCAACAGAAATGAAGAGGGGAACGGTTATAAGAACGAAGAGAGGGGGATGGGTCGAACGACATTCAAAAATAAATGGCCGGTAATCACAAATTTCAAAGCTCACAACACATAACAAATTTTATTTTATTTTATTTTTAAGAATTTCTTTTAACAATTTATAAATCAATTTAAAATTTAAAAATTTAAAACTTCAAAAGGAAATTTGCAATAATATTAATCATTTAAGTCGATTATAAATCGATGCGAAATACCGGGTTGTTACAGACTCCCCTCCTTAAAGAAATTGCGTCCTCGCAATCATAAGGAACAAACGGGTAAAAGGTAACAACCATAAAAGCATGTCATCACATGATGAAGAAATTCGAAGTAGGAAGTTCACCATAAAGAGCATGATAGAGAAAGCCTGATCGTGATTGCTCGATGAATTCTCTGGATTCCAAAGTGAAATTCATAGGATTTGAGAACCAATAAACTTTCACGAGAAAACATCTTTATTTCGAAGGTGACGAACCCCCGAAACATTGATGTGAAAAGAATGTTGCTCAACGTCAAATCTGGTGAAACTTCAATTTCTTCAATAATTCCGGGCTTAAAAATAGAAATCGGAAATTCCTAAGGCATTTCCGTAATTGGAAGACGTAGAAAACGTCATGAATAGTAGAAAATTGAGCCGGTACACTGGCGTAGTACAATATAAACGCCAAAGAAATCTTTTAATTTCATAAAGGAAATTCACAAATTATCAACAAAATCTAATTATCAATAGATAATTCAGAGATCTCAAATCACAAATATTCGATTATCAAAAACGATAATCAAATCACAAATATCTAATTATCACAAACGATAATTAGATCTCAAATATCTGATTATCACAAGCGATAATCAGAAACAATAAATATCTGATTATCAAAAACGATAAATCAGAAATCATAAACATCCAATTATCAAAACGATAATCAGAAATTACCACAACGGTAATCAAATTTCAAATTACAAATTTTTCAATTAACGAGTCCGAAATTAACCGAAATAGCAAACACACATGACTCATAACCACGAGTTTTACTAAATCGTTTAATTCGCTTCATCGTTTCCTTGAAAGTGTTAAATTGTGTATTTTAAATAAATAACATTTTACGTTCTCAAACGGACAAGTCCGGAATTAAGCGAATCAGTAAAAGAAAGGGGTCATAGTCCTCGATTTTTCTGAAACGTTTAATTCGCTTCCTCATTCTTTTGAAAGCGCAAATCGTAAAGATTTTGAAAACAATTTTGATTTATATTTTGAAATATTTTGAAGAATAACAAATTTTTAAAACACGTGATTAACATAGCAATGTTAGTAGCAACTTCGACATACGTCAAAATTTCATCGAAATAATTGGCATCAAAATATAATACCAATGAATTTTCGTTCATCAAAAAGGTCACAAGAATCTTCTCAAAGATAGAAAGGGATATCATACCCTAAACTTGTATTCATAACAAGTCAATAACACACGAATTCACCAATGCACAAGAATTGATAAAACTTATCAATAGAAATCACGAAAATTGGTGAAGCACAAATTCTAGAAATCCTCACAAGAAATCCAGAAAACACAAGCTAAGAGTATGAGAACTCGAACGCGAGTATGAAAACTCGAACCGGAGAATGAAAACTCGAACGCGAGTATGAAAACTCGAACCGGAGTATGAAAACTCGAACAGAGTATGAAAACTCAAACGGAGTATGAAAACTCAAACGGAGTATGAAAACTCGAACGGAGTATGAAAACTCGAACGGAGTATGAAAACTCGAACGGAGTATGAAAACTCGAACAGAGTATGAAAACTCAAACGGAGTATGAAAACTCGAACAGAGTATGAAAACTCAAACGGAGTATGAAAACTCGAACGGAGTATGAAAACTCGAACGGAGTATGAAAACTCGAACGGAGTATGAAAACTCGAACGGAGTATGAAAACTCGAACGGAGTATGAAAACTCAAACGGAGTATGAAAACTCGAACAGAGTATGAAAACTCGAACAGAGTATGAAAACTCAAACGGAGTATGAAAACTCGAACGGAGTATGAAAACTCGAACAGAGTATGAAAACTCAAAGGAGAGTATGGAAACTCACCAACACGCGAGCATGAAAATTCATCAACACATGTAACGCATAACGAGAACGGGAGCACGAAAACTCACCTACATGCGAGCATGAAAACTCACCAACACGTGCAATGCAAAGCGAGAACGGAAGCACAGAATCTCACCTACACGTGAGCATGAAAATCACCAACACGGGCAACGCAAAGCGAGAACGGGAGCACGGAATCTCACCTACACGCGAGCATGAAAAATCATCAACACGTGCAACGCAAAGCGAGAACGGGAGCACGGAATCTCACCTACCCGCGAGCATGAAAAATCATCAACACGTGCAACGCAAAGCGAGAACGGGAGCACGGAATCTCACCTACACGTGAGCATGAAAATCACCAACACGGGCAACGCAAAGCGAGAACGGGAGCACGGAATCTCACCTACACGCGAGCATGAAAAATCATCAACACGTGCAACGCAAAGCGAGAACGGGAGCACAGAATCTCACCTACACGTGAGCATGAAAATCACCAACACGGGCAACGCAAAGCGAGAACGGGAGCACGGAATCTCACCTACACGCGAGCTGAAAAATCATCAACACGTGCAACGCAAAGCGAGAACGGGAGCATGGAATCTCACCTACCCGCGAGCATGAAAAATCATCAACACGTGCAACGCAAAGCGAGAACGGGAGCACGGAATCTCACCTACCCGCGAGCATGAAAAATCATCAACACGTGCAACGCATAACGAGACGCTATCTCATGGTTGCAAGCCATTAATTTTGACACACGAATGGCCCGAAGACCGTGGGGCGCTACCCCACATGTGTGAGTCGAAATCACACAGATTGAGGTCCAGACTAACCAAAAAAAAATCAAAAGAGGTATGTGTGAGTGGAATCACACAAGTGGTGTCTAGTCTAACCTCACAATCAAAAGAAAAGTATGTGTGAATGAAATCACACAAGTGGTGTCTAGACAATCCTCAAAGCCCAAGAGATATGTGTGAGACGAAATCACACCGATGAGGCCTAGTCTAACCGTAAAAATGATCGTCATGATCAACGAGAAGTGTCAATTACACTAAGTCAGTAAATGTAAAAGTTTAGCATCATGTCCCATAACCACTTACTTAACTTAAATATTTACGAACAAACTGTAAATCTTCACTAATAAAATTTGTCACTAGAGGTTCAATCGAACAAGTCCAACAATTAACCGACGAAGTAAACGCAAGCGTTTCATACCACTTGTTTTACTAAGCCGTTTAATTAGATTTCTCATATGAGTGAAATAAAGATTTGTATATACTAATAGATTGGAAAACAGTTTCAAAAACGAGTTTGGTATTGAAAATAGAGTTGAAAACATTTTGATAAAAGAGTTTTTGATATTTACTACCAGTATTGAAACCTTTATATTTTTAAAGTGACAAATCACAAAAATGATTGTAGAAACAATCAATCACAAGAATTCACATACGAAGACGTGAATAGAATCCAAAGAAATCGATACCGAATTCATCGAAAGGTATGTTCACAAAAATCCCAAAGAAAAGGTCATCAAAGTTGCTAATAAATGATAGCAACAAATCGGGAAATAATCAAGAATCGATTAAATTCGAAAACCAAATCAATTCACTAAGATTCACATTCGAAGACGTGAATAAAATACAAAGAATTCGATTCCAAATCCATCAAAGTAGGAATACCCAAAATTCCTGAAATAGAAGTTATCAAAGTCGACAAAGGTGATAACAACTAACCGGAAAAGAAGAACCGATCAACAATTGGAAAAACAAAGCAGAACGAGTATAAATGCTTGAATGACTTTAGCAAAAGTAAAAGTCAAGTCAACGTCGATATCGACAAGGCAAAGACCAAGACAATTTCTTTTATACCAAAGAAATTTTAAAACAATCAGAGAGAGGCACATGAAAACCAACAAACCATGGATAAACAGACAGAGTCGACAATTGGAATGCAATTTGTCTCAAAGATAGATACCCAAAACCCAATTGTATGGAAACTGCATTAAGTACACGAATCAGAGATAAGAATGCATATATATAGCAGTTCGAATAAACAATGCGAGTTCAAATCGAAGTGGGTACTAGTTGCAGCAATATGCAACTTGATAGAGCATATATACACTGATACTTAGAAGTGTAAACTCAAGTGAGCAAGTGCGACAGAGAATAGCAGCAATGCTCACGAATAAGAGTTAGGAATTCATTCCTAACAAATCAAAGATGATCTTAAGATAAAGATGTGAAATAAAACATCGACAAATAGTTGTAACACATGTACTATCTAAGTTATGTTTTATATTTGTTCTAAACCCCAGGCTCTGATACCAAGCTGTGACGCCCCACCTCTATACCCACGCTAGCCAAGAACACTACGGTGTAGTGCTGTCAACTAGCACGGAGAATAAGGCTGTTGAGGAGCGGCCATCAATAGTTGGCCTTACACTAGTATTGGTTATCTCGATGGGAGTGATATAAATATATATATTCTTTCATTTTTCATCTCTGATTTATTTTCTCCCATCGACATACCCCAATTCCAGTATAAAACGAACTACGATGGTTCGTAATAGTTTAGAACAGTAAATATAAAATAACAACACAGATAATATAAATGCGGAACACAGATGAAATGGAAAGTCTCATATATATATAATAACTGATGTCAGTTACAATACATTCACACGGTACATATGATACAACTACAACAGTCGACTAAGGAAGTTACATATACAAGTACATTAACGTATATAATATACATGAATACATATCTTCCTATACAATTTTACATACTACTACAAATGACGACGACTACTCCAAAAGATATGAAAGAACTTCATAGCTCTAGCAGCAACCCAAAGCAGAATATCTACAACCTGAAATACTCGGTCTGACCCGAGTATTAAATTCAAAAGAAAATAATACTCGGGTCAGTCTAATTCAAACTCAGTTATTAGTGCACAGAAGCAATAATAATCAAATAATGAATAGACGACAGTAATTAAACCAAATCAGTATGCAATTCATAATATTGAATTGAAACGAACAGAACAGTTCAAACCATTGAAATATCAATTAAAATATTAAGATGAGTAGGGCTGCAGTACACGCACGCGTGTACTGCCTCGCCACTACAGCATATGGAATATGCAAAAGGTCAATTAATCAAAACAAGTTAGATATCATAAAACCATACCGTGTGGCTGCAGTTCACGCTTGCGTGCACTGCCCTGCCACTATAGTGACGATGTACCCAATGAATACCGTGTGGCTGCAGTTCACGCTTGCGTGCACTGCCGTGCCACTACAGTGATGATGTACACAAGTGAATGTAAGAATGTACACAAGTGAATGTACATAACCAACTCAAAACAGTCGCAATACGAAGACAGCAAGTAAAACTGCAACGCTCAAAGTAAAAAAAACATGGATGCAACTAATACCCAGTACCTATATGAAGTACAACAAGGCTCAAGTGCAGTCACAACATAACTGCAAGAAAGCTACAAAATGACCAGAACAACCAAATAGTGAATTAACAATGTCAGAGACCAAAGAATGGCCTGAGACAAGACTCAAGACGAAATACACCTCTATACATACATGAGTGAGGAAATGTAACAGCATATAACAAGCCAACACAGTGAAATGGACTCGCAGCAATATACAGTGACAATATGGTAAAGTGAAGGCAAACAAAGATATGGCCAAAACCCATAGCATACTCGAGGCATCAACAAGTATAACTGTGATGTTCAGAAATAAGCAACAAAATGGTTCGAGTATATGCAGGTCTGACCACAAGACACTGACAGCATTTTTATGTAATAGCAATCAAAGTGAACAATGCACAAAGGCTACAACTTCAAGTGGAAGAATGCACAGTGATGTAAAACATCAAGACCAATTGCAAATGAATAATGCAGTGGTCCATAAACAACTATATGAAACAGGACAAGGCAACATGAACAATAGTTAGGTGGTCTGCAACCATACCAAAGGAGTAACATGTACAAAGCACATAATCAATGTGAAGGAAATCAATACCAACACATGAACCACTAACTACAGATGGGAACTTCAAAATATCAGACTTGAACAAGGGTAAGTATACAAAGAACACAAGTTTACTTGCAGGAAAACAGTGCAGTGATAAAAATGCGGTGATAGGCAGCAGTGAACAGCACATTGAAGCAATCCAGCACATGTAAATAAACTGCAACTGCCGGAGTGGCACATAGTATGCAGGGATACTCGAAAAACAACATGAAGCTGGACGGAACAAACATCTAAAAGTATTTGGTTCGAGTGCTTACACAACAATGCAATGGTTCTTTCAGAAATACGCTACAGGAGAACAACCCCAATGCAAACTCAGGTCGAACAGAGACTAAAGACCAAGCCTTAATGAAGACAAGCTACTGAAGTAAAGGCATGAACCGTGCTCGAGACAACTATCACATGGTCTCAAACGTGAAATGAATCCGAGGAATGCAACTGAATTTAAGTGAATGGCAACACACATTACATCAGTGAATGACTCAAGTAATATGCAGTAACACAGAACAACCCAAAAATCGTGTACATGTAAAACGAAGAAACCAAATGAATAGACAAATGCCACAGTGAAATGCGTGACAAAAGTCGATCAAGCCCAAAGTTTTTCTCGTCACGAAATCCAGTATACTATTCGATCAATACCCGGCAGTAAAATCAAAAGGGCCAAAATAACCACGACCAATGTCAATGCCGAAGTCAAAGAATGTCAAGGTCAACCTAAAATAAATTTCCAGAAATTCGAACGAGTCAAGCCATACTCAGAATCAACAGCCCCAAAAATCAATTCAAGGCAGAAAAGCATCGACAACAAACAAAATCAGATCAAAGCCAAAGAAACGAAAACAACAAACGACTTCGACCAGTTCGAAATAGATGTGAGTAATGTAAATTACTCACCTAGTCGACGAATTGAAGCCAAGCACACCGCAGCAGCCACGCGAGACGAGCAACCATCGGAATCGAAACCTTAATTCCAGAAAGAAGCCGAAGCCCTAATTCGACAAAGAGAGACCGCCATTTTTCTTTTCGTTTAGGGTTTCGAATAATTGAAAATGAGAGAGAGGGATCGGGTTAGCCAACAGAAATGAAGAGGGGAACGGTTATAAGAACGAAGAGAGGGGGATGGGTCGAACGACATTCAAAAATAAATGGCCGGTAATCACAAATTTCAAAGCTCACAACACATAACAAATTTTATTTTATTTTATTTTTAAGAATTTCTTTTAACAATTTATAAATCAATTTAAAATTTAAAAATTTAAAACTTCAAAAGGAAATTTGCAATAATATTAATCATTTAAGTCGATTATAAATCGATGCGAAATACCGGGTTGTTACATTAAGTTTTCAAATCACTACTTTTCAAGCCCTCTGCCTTTTTAAAACTGGTGAGTAAACATTTTAAATTAAAAACTTAAGTAAATTAAATTATGTGGCATGTGAAGTTCTGAGATGAATGATGCTTTGCTTATGCATATATAAGTGATATCTCTGTGTTTATGAATATATGTAAGTGCATGCCTGTTGTATTGAACATCTCTGTTCTTAGCTCAAAGCTTAAAAATTCTTATCAAAATTTCAAATCTTTTTATTTGTTCACTGTTAATCTTTGAATTTCGAACAACATATTTTAGTTTAATCAAAATCTAGGATTTAAAAATATGGACAAGTATTTTAAGTTTGAAAATATGCTACAATCTGGAAAATACAGTGGCAATCTAAATAACATGATAAAATCTAATGTTGAAATTTGCTGATTCATGTTTATAACTTGAATCTACTTTGAAAGTTAGGATTTTTAAAACAAAAATCACAATTTTTAGCATTGTAATGAGCGTGCATTTTGGAGATGACTATAAGTAGGTTTTTGAGCAATTGCTGATAAGCCGGAGGATCTAGGGTGATCGGGAACTTGGCTGAAGGTAGGAGGATGTTAGGTGGTTTCGGCAAAAATGTATGGCGGAGTTCTAGATCGTTGAGGTGATGTCGTGGGGATGATTTGCGTTTTAAACCATAATTTGAGTCGAGCCTAGTAATTGGATCACTACATCATTTTTGTAGTTTCGAGTTCGATCAGACCAAAGGGGATGGTTTTGTGGATAGTCGGAGATTGTGTGACCGTGGTTGCGTGTTGTTTGGTGTTCGGAGACATGAGTTCGAGGTGCTTTTCTGGCAAGGTGTCTGGTTCCAATTTCATCTGAGTTGCTCAAATTTGATCCGTGGCTTGTGATAGTGTTTTGGTGGTCGGAGTTGGTTGCAACGAGGATAGTCGATGTGCTGGAGGGTTCATCGAAGGTCGGAGGCGGCTCTGATGCAAGTGCACGTGCACGGTGGTTTTGTTTGCGTCAGTGGGTTGTTGTGGAGGTCGGCTCGAAGGGAAACTCGAGGAATTTTAGTTTGTCTCGGGCTTGTCTTTGGGATCGTGAGAGAAATTGTTTTCAGATTTTAACTTTAAAATTTTAACAAAGTTAAAAAAATAGAAAGGAGGTGGTTTACTCGGGGAAAAATCCGAATGGTCTTTGGGTGGAACCCGAAGCAAGGGTTGGGCAGTTTTAAAAAGGATTTTAAAACAAGGTTTTTGAAATTTAAAAATAAATTTAGTTAAATATATAAAATTACTTTATATATAATAATTATTTTCTTTAGCATTTGATTAAGAAGCTTTGAAATTTGTTTAATTTAAATTTTGTTAAGTAAAGTTTAAAGTTATTTTAAAACTTAAGTTTGAAATGAAATTTTAAAGGTTTTTATAAAAGCAAGTTCTTAAACTTAAATTGAAATTAGTTTTAAACTGTTACTTGATAATGTTTAAAGCATTTAAAGGAAGTTATGTTTTGTTGACTTTAATTTATCAAGTTAAATGATTATCTTATTTCAAAACATAATTAAATGATCTAATTAAGGAAGTTAATTATAAAGATAAAATGTTTTAAAAATGTTAATGATAATTAAGTCATTAATAAAGATAATGGTTTACCTCAAAAGCTAATTATGGTTTTATCGATTTGAGATTAATTAAGTTAATAAAGAAACTTAAGTGTAATTTATTAATTTAATTAATTAATGATAAAGGATTAATTAAGAAATTAAATAAGAGTAATTAATTGATTTAATTAATGAATAATTAAGGATTTATAAATTAATAATTAAGGGTTATAAGTTAATTAATTAAAGGTTAATTAATTTGTAATTAAGGATTATTAATTAGATAATTAGAATTATTAATTAATGATTAGAGATTAAATTAATTGAGAAATTAAGTTGTAATTACAGATTAATTAATTAATTAATTAAGTAATTAAGATTGATTAATTTTGTAATTAGTGATTAATTAATTAAGTAATTAGAGATTAATTTACTAGTAATTAAGAAGTAATTAATTTGTAATTAAGTTTTATTAATTAATAATTAGGTTTTATTAATTAATAATTAAAGGATAATTAATCTCAAATTAAAGATTGATTAAGGATTGATTAACTGTTAATTAAGGATCGATTAACCGGTAATTAAGGATTAATTAATTTGTAATTACGTTTTGTTAATTAATAATTAAGGTTATTAATTAACAATAAAGGGATAATTAATTAATTAAAGACTAATTAATTGATTATAAAAGTAATTGTGGATTAATTAATTTTTATTGAGGGGTATTAATTAATAATTAAGGTTAATTAAATAATAGTTAAAGGATAATTAATCTATGATTAGAGATTAATTAATTGATTGTCAAGGTAATTAAGGAATAATTCATTAATTAAATAGTTTGTAATTAAAAAATGGTTGATTAAGCAAGGTTAGGTGATGAATTCTTAAGTAATTAATAAGATAACTAAATTAATTATGATATGGATTAATAATTCCTGTTTGTGGATGATTGTTTGTAAAATGTCTGGATTGGTTGATATCTATTGGATGATGTTCTGTGATATACTGTGATGTGATATGGGGTATATCTATGATAAATGTGTGATATTTATTTGTGTTAATGCTATGTGAATTCAAGTATTGAATTAAATTAAATTATTTAACTGTAAAACAACTTGACCTTTAAGATACGTTTGGATTTCGATGAGATAGGGATCGGGTATCAAATTTGATTATCCGAAAACCACATCGATCCAAGTTAAACGATAGGTCGTGGAGATCTCAAGTGAAGATCGAGATGGAGTTTAGAGTGTAATGGTTATTGTCGCTAACTCTGAGGGTGATTACAAAATTAGTGTAACGAGATAATGCCTTCGGTTTCGTTCGAACCCGGAACCAACTTGTATGGATTGAATGCTTTTAGAACATCGTAAGGAGGATGATGAGCATTCTAAGATAGATTTTTCTATAAAGGTAATCGCAGCCTCAAGCCACATCAACCGAGAATGGCTAAAACAGGGGAGGTGCAGCAACATGAAGTCAGTCGTGCTCAAGTAGGATAAGATCTTCCCCTGTCTAGAGTCCCTTTTTATTCGGTTGTGTGGGCGGTTGCTAGCTACAACCGTGGGGTTGTCTTATTCAGGACTGTTCAGTAAGGGATGGTTCCGACCGTATGTTGCAGGAGATTTAGAATGGATCCTCGGTACGTTGTTCTAGGCCACGTACTTTGACAGGCGGTACCCCAGTAGCCCTGCCATTATATGGAATCCAATCTCCAATAAGTGCCCTCGCATTTGATTGTATACCTATGTATGATGGAATTTAATAAATGTAACGATTTCGGCTATTTTCTAGTTTACTTGAAAACCCTAGACCCTATTATAATATCATTGGAGTTCCTATCAAATGTTTTGGTTAGCGTAAGGTAAAAAATTACCCATGTTTATGTGTGGGAAGTTTTACGTGATACCTTTGTTTTCAAAGGTTTTTCAAGTTAAATAGCTTAACCGTTTACTCATACCAGACCCATGTCTGACCTGGAGTTTATTTTTGTTTTTCTTAAACTCTTGGGTACTCAAATTTTTATGAGTAGCCAAGTGATCAGGATTGGCTTGACGAATTGTAGGTAGCATGGAACAGGAGTCCAGATGTAGCTTTATCTATCCGTTTCCGCTATGATATTCTGATATTGTTTAGTTCTGTCTTCTATCTATTCTATTTCTACCTCTTTCTTTCTTATTGATGATGCATCTTTCTGTGCAATGAAAGGCGGGTCATCACACTTGGTATCAGAGAATAGGTTGAGATAATACCTAGGCTCTGGAGTAGTGTCTATCTTGAGAGCATGTAATTGTAATTTTTATATAACTATATACCTATCTAAATTTGTTGGGTATCTGTTCGGATTTCCAACATGAGTTCTAGAGGAGTTTCATCTTTTCCTTTGTATGGTTAGCTGCCCTATATTTGTATCTAATCCTATAGGCTGAGTAACCAAGTTAGATAAGATCTGTAGAGACTTAAGGCTTTCTTATCTGCCCTATAGTTTTCCAGTGACCCATTTGTATAGGATTTCAAAGGATTTCATCTTATTCTGAGTATGGGTTGGTTGGATAAGTATAAGGCTGTTTGGTGTGTAAAGCAAGGATGGTGTCTTTGAAGACTGAGTCGGAAAGAATCACAAAAGTGACTTGCATTGATTCCGGAGTTCATTTGAGAACTCTTTTACATGGAGTCGTGGCATCTCCAGAAGGCATGGAGTCCATCGAAGTGGTTAGAGATTTTTTGGATGTTTCGAGGAAGTTAAAGGTTTTTCCTCATCGGGAGATAGGGTTTCAGATCGACTTAGTTTTGGGAGCAGTCCCTGTTGTTCAACCTGTAGAAGGATGACGCCGAAGGAGAGAGAAGAGTTGGTGGAGCAGACCCAAGATTTCTTAGAGAAAGGTTTGATCCGGCCTAGTTTTTCCAGTTGAGGTTCAGCTGTTGTCTTTGTAGCCAAGTTGGATGGGTCTTTGAGATCTTGCATGGATTTGGTGAACCGAGTTTTTGGGATGTGTTGAATAAGTTTTTCTTGTGTTTATCAATGATATTCTTATCTACTCCAAGTCTGAAGAGGAGCACAAGTAGCATTTGGGGATAGTGTTAGAGACTTTGAGAAGGCATGTTCTGAGGCTAAGTTTTCGAGATGCCATTTTTGGAAATCGAAAGTCAGATTTCTGGGGCATATTGTTTCTGGTGAGGATATTTCTATAGATCCAGCTAAGGTAGCTACTATTCATGAGTGGAAGCAGCTGCAGACTCCGACAGAAGTCTGCAGTTTTCTTGTTTTGGCAGGGTACTATAGGAAGTTTTTCTGGGATTATTCTATGATCTCTTCGCACTTAACCAAGTTAACTTGGAAAGAAGTAAAGTTTAAGTGGACCCCCAAGTGTGAACTGGCTTTCTTGTATTTGAAGGCAAGGCTAACTAGTGTGCCTGTTCTAGCTATTCCTGATGGCAAGAGTAAGTTTGAGGTCTACACGGACGTTTGTGTGTACCAGAGGTGGATGGATTGGGTCAAGAATGGTCAGTGTTCCAGTTTTGAGATTGATGGCCAAGGAACTTTAAGGATCAATGGAAGGATTTGTGTTTCGAATTTCAAGGATTTGAAGCAAGAAGTTCTATTAGAGAGTCATCACTCCACGCTGAGTATCCACATAGGGATTTCTAAGATGTATAAGGATATGAAGAGAGTCTTCTGGTGGAAGGGTATGAAGAAGGATGTAGCTGCTTTCGTATTGGATGTACGATCTGTCAAAAGACCGCTGGTTTGTTGCAAACTTTGGAAGTTCCAAAGTGGAAATGGGAAGTGATTTCCTTGGATTTTGTCTATGATTTGCCAAGGACCAAAAAGTGAAATGAAGGAATATGAGGGATTGTATACCGGCTAACTAAGAATGCCCATTTTATTTCGGTCAAGGCAACCCATACCGCAGCATCTTTGGTATAGATTTTCTTGAGGAGATTGTTAGACTGCATGGTGTTCCTATCAGCATTGTTAGCAACCGTGATCCTTTCTTCTTTAGCAAATTTTGGGAGACTCTGTAATCATCATTGGATACGAGTTTGAGTTCAAATACATCCTATCATCCCAGTCAGACGGAAAGGCTGAATAGATCTCTAGAGGATATTCTAAGGGCTTGTTTTTGGAATTTTGTGGATTTTGGGAGGGCCATCTGCATTTAGGGGAATTCTCATATAGTTATTAGGCGAGTATCTAGATGGCACCCTATGAAGCCTTGTATAGAAGACCTTGTAGATTCCCATCCTGTTGGGTAGAGTCAGGAGATCATCTTGTTCTTGGTCCAGATTTGATCCGAGAGGCATCTGCGAAGGTGGAGCTTATCGAGAGGAGAATAAGAGGAGCGCAGGATTGCCAGAAGAAATATGCGGACAAGAGACAAGGACAATTGGAATTTGAGATTGAAGATTTGGTCTTTATCAAAGTTTCCCCAATTAAGGAAGCGATAAGATTCGGAAAGACGGGAAAACTTGCTCCAAGGTATATTTGTCCGTTCCAAGTGCTCGAAAGGATTGGTGGTGTAGCAGAAAGGAGATGGTTTACTCGAGGTAAAACCGAGTGGTCTTTGGGTGGAATCCAAAGCAAGGGTTGGGCAATTTTAAAAAGGATTTTAAAACAAAGTTTTTGAAATTTAAAAATAAATTTAGTTAAATATATAAATTTCTTTATATACAATAATTATTTTCTTTAACATTTGGTTAAGAAGTTTCGAAATTTGTTTAATTTAAATTTCGTTAAGTAAAGTTTAAAGTTATTTTAAAATTTATGTTAGAAATGAAATTTTAAAGGTTTTTATAAAAGAAAGTTTTTAAAATTAAATTTAAATTAGTTTTAAAACTATTACTTGATAATGTTTAAAGCATTTAAAGGAAGTAATGTTTTGTTAACTTTAATTTATCATGTTAAATGATTTTTTATTTAAAAACTTAATTAAATGATCTAATTAAGGAAGCTAATTAGAAAGATAAAATGTTTTATAAAATTTAATGATAATTAAGTCATTAATAAAGATATTGGTTTACCTTAAAAGCTAATTAAGGTTTTATTAATTTGGGATTAATTAAGTTAATAAAGAAATTTAAGTATAATTTATTAATTTAATTAATTAATGATAAATGATTAATTAATAAATTAATTAAGAGTAATTAATTGATTTAATTAATGAATAATTAAGGATTTATAAATTAATAATTAAGCGTTATAAGTTAATTAATTAAAGGTTAATTAAATTGTTATTGAGGATCACTAATTAGATAATTAGAGATTATTAATCAATGATAGAGATTAAATTAATTGAGAAATTAAGTTCTAATTAAGGATTAATTAATTCAGTAATTAAGATTGGTTAATTTAGTAATTATTGATTATGTAATTAGAGATTAATTAACTAGTAATTAAGAAGTACTTAATTTGTAATTAAGTTTTATTAATTAATAATTAGGTTTTATTAATTAATAATTAAAGGATAATTAATCTCAAATTATAGATTGATTAAAGATTGGTTAATTGCTAATTAAGGATTGAGTAACTGGTAATTAAGGATTAATTAATTTGTAATTAAGTTTTGCTAATTAATAATTAAGGTTTATTAATTAATAATTAAGGGATAATTAATTAATTAAAGATTAATTAATTTATTATAAAAGTAATTATGGATTAATTAATTTGTATTGGGGGATATTAATTAATAATTAAGGTTTATTAATTAATAGTTAAAGGATACTTAATCTATGATTAGAGATTAATTAATTGATTGTCAAGGTAATTAAGGAATAATTCATTAATTAAATGGTTTGTAATTAATTAATGGTTGATTAAGCAAGGTTAAGTGATTAATTCTTAAGTAATTAATTTAATTTAAGATAATTAAATTAATTATGATATGGATTAATAATTCATGTTTGTGGATGATTTTTATTAGAATGTGTGGATTGGTTGATATTTATTGGATGATATTCTGTGATATTCTATGATGTGATATGGGATTATCTGTGATAAATGTGTGATATTTATCTGTGCTAATGCTGTGTGAATTCAAGTATTGAATTGAATTAAAAAATTTAACTTTA
Organism: Allium cepa; assembly: GCA_030765085.1. Lineage (NCBI taxonomy): Eukaryota > Viridiplantae > Streptophyta > Magnoliopsida > Asparagales > Amaryllidaceae > Allium > Allium cepa. The sequence goes on along the minus strand of CM060935.1, from coordinate 436,718,260 downwards.
AAACAACTTGACCTTTAAGATACATTTGGATTTCGATGAGACCGGGAATGGGTATCAGATTTGATTATCCGAAAACCATATCGTCCAAGTTAAACGATAGGTTATGGAGATCTCAAGTGAAGATCGAGATGGAGTTGAGAGTGCAAGGGTTATTGTCATTAACTCCGAGGGTGATTCTAAAATGAGTGTAACGAGATAATGCCTTCGGTTTCGTTCGAACCCGGAACGAACTTGTATGGAGTGAATGCTTTCAGAACATCATTAAGAGGACGATGAGCATTTTAAGTTAGATGTGTTTTATAAAGGTAATCGCTGCCTCAATCCTTATCAACCGGGAATGGCTAAAACGGGGGAGGTGCAGCAAGGCTAAGTGAGTCGCGCTCAAGTAGGATAAGATCTTCCCTTATCTAGTGTCCCTTTTTATTCGGCTGTGTGGGCGGTTGCTAGCTATAACCACGGGGTTGTCTTATTCCGGACTGTTCAGTAAGGGATGGTTCCGGCTTTGTGTTGCAGGGGATTTGGGGTGGATCGTCGATACGTTGTTCTAGGCCACATACTGTGACGGGCGGTACCCCAGTAGCCCTGCCATTGTATGGAATCCAATCTCCAATAAGTGCCCTCGGATTTGATTGTATACCAATGTATGCTGGAACTTAATAAATGTAAAATTTCGGCTATTTTCTAGTTTATTTGAAAACCCTAGACCCTATTATAATATTATTGGAGTTCATATCAAATGTTTTAGTTAACGTAAGGTAAGAACTTACCCATGTTTATGTGTGGGAAGTCTTACGTGATACCTTTGTTTTCAAAAGTTTTTCAAGTTAAACAGCTTAATCATTTACTCACATTAGACCCATGTCTGGCCCGGAGTTTATTTATGTTTTTCTTAAACTCTTGGGTACACAATTTTTTATGAGTAGCCAAGTGATTAGGATTGGCTTGACGAATTTTGGATAGCATGGAACAAGAGTCCAGACGTAGCTATATCCATCTGTTTCTGCTGTGTAGTGTTTTGTCTATTGTATTTTGGTTATAATGTATAGACAGGTCTTTATAACTGTCTAATGTGAAGATGTTGTGTAATCTGTGTAACTCTGATGTAATGACTGTGTAATATCTTTGTGATATATTATATTTTGTTCCATTTCTACTATGAGATTCTGATATTGTTTAGTTCTTTCTTCTATCTATTCTATTTCCATCTCTTTCTTTCTTATTGATGATACATCTTTCTGTGGAATGAAAGGCGGGTCGTCACATTGGCATCAACGAACAACGTGAAGGTTGAGGTAAAGTCGCGTATGCAGGCGCGCTGTGGGGTGTCAGCGGCGCCGGCATGGTCGAGGCTGGGAGGAAGGCTACATGCGCGCATCGTCCTCGATTACAACTCGGAGTCGCGAGCTTTGGTGAAGCGGGCTGGTGGGGTATGGCTCTGGTGGAGACGACGGCGGTGTGTGCAGTCACGTGGAGAGATGATGGCGATGTGGGTGGCCGATCGTTTGTTGGCCAAGGAAAAGGTAATCTGTTTTTTTTAAGTTTTATTCATATGATAATCATATTAAACTGAGAAAAAAAATGAATGTAAATTAGGCTAGTTTAGTTATAATTTAAAATTAGTAACTAAAAATTAGTAAATGGTATCGGTTATTTCAAATGTTAATAAACTGTATAATGTTTATACAAGGTCTAAAATCGTGAAGAAACAAGTCGGGTTTGGATCGGATTGCCAAACAAAAATCAAGGTAAGAATTTCTCACTCGTTTGGATTACCATATTTAAATTTAAATGCTTAAATTTAAATTTGTTGGATGCTTGATTGATAAATTATAATTATCTGATTAAATGGTTATATATATAGTAGTATATATTAGTATTAGAGTGATATTCCCGCACATTATAGTGGATGAGACCTTATGCACCCTACATAATAGCGGATGACCCTATATACCGCGATATCCCCCTCGAAGTGGGATTGGTATATTTATTGTTGTCTAACATTTGTAGATGCAGGGAAAAACAAGTTAGAGGGATCCAACTGGATTCCTCAAAAATATTAGTAATTTTCATATTTATAATATGCTGGATTATTACGCGTGGTAAACTTTTAAATGTTATAATGGCATGAAAATAAATTTTGGTTATATTAAACACCATAAATATTATTTAAATTTTCAGGAATTAAAAAGAGATTTTTAGTATAAAAATTTGTATATCGAAATTCGAATTATTTGAAGAGATTGATTTAAAAAGCGGCAATGGATTTTTATCCTATTGAATAATGCGGGAAAAATATTTTAAGTGGAGAATTTAAAATAAATTATCTAAAGGAATTTTTTTAAAGGCTGGATTTTAAAATGATATTCGGAAAAAAAAAAGGAAAAAGGGTTGAGATCGATAATGAAAACAGATTGGTAAAAATAAATGTATTTTTAAAGGAATTGAATTTTTAGGATGGAATTTTATAAATGAGATTATTTTAGTGAAACTCAAAGAGGTTATAAAAATTTATAAACGACATTTACAAATAAAGAAAAATTAATATTTGGTGATAAATTGGAAATATAATTTTACGGGAAGAATTTATGTTGGAACATGGATATTGGGTGAGAAAAATAGCAGACGCTATTTATAAAATGAAGATGGTTAAGGACACCGGAATGGGAGAAATGTAAAGAAATCGAGAGTGTTATAAATTGAAAATTTGGTTATCTAGATTTTGAAAATATATTTTTAGCAATAAGTTAAGTTTTAAACTTTAAAAAGGAAATTTTTATTTATTAAACTATGTAATTTTAAAGTTATTTAGTATTGAAATATTTCAGAAGTGAGGTTTAAATACTTAATATTTATTTTAATAAAATCCTAAATTTAAAACCTGCTTTGAAAATGATGTTACAAAAGGTGTATTCAATATTTTAAATAATTATTTGAATATGTCTTAAAAATAAATTATTATTATTTTCTTTTAAATACTTATTTTTATTTACATGCGTGTGTATATATAGAGTTGAAAGGGTTTAAAAATTTATTTATAAATCTTCTCAAGAGTTGGAAAGGGTTATTTAATAGATAGGACTTATAAGAGAATTCTCAAAGCGAAGTTTGGGAAAAAGTTCAAAATTTCCAAAGTAGTTAAATAAAAGTAGGCTTTGAAAATTGAAATAGAATTCAGCAAAAGAATTAGAAGAGAAATTGGGATTATAAGCAAGTATAATTGGTTTTCAACATATTAAGGGAATTAATTAAAAAATTCCGAAATTTGTAGAATTTGTTATAAACTAGTCAAGGAGTTTACAAATAAAATTGTAAATGATTTTGAGAAAAGAAAAAGGAAATAAAAGGAATATTTCCAAGTGTTGAATATCAAATGAAGTGGGAAAAATATTCTAAGCATTGGGAAGGGTTGGAAATATTCCGTGAAAATAAAAGGGATTTGGAAAATATTTTCAAAATGTTAAACAATGGGAAGTAATATCTTAAAAATATATTTGAGATAAGTTTTGTAAAATTTACAATAAGGCCTGATGATTGTTTACGGATGTGTGATGATAGTTAAATAACCGACTATCAAATTTTGGCCAATTTCGTTAATCGTTTCGAAGAGACCGGAACCGGATTTAATTATCTGGAAACCACTTCGATCTGGTTTGAACATAACGAATGGATATCGTGAAGATGATGAAGGCGGTGCTTCTGTTTGTCCAGGCCTAAGACAACTTGTATGGACGAATGCCATCAGAACATCGTCATTGGAGTACAATGAGCATTCTAAGTAAAATTTGTTCTTGAAATGAAACGCTTAGCCTCGAGTAACATCAATCGGGAATGTCTAAAACAAAGAAGATGCAGCAAGGCTAAGTGGGTCGCACCCAAGTAGAGTATGTTTTCACCTTTCTAGATGTCCTTGAAAAACCTATTCATTATGGATATGGTTGTGCATGGAAGGAGCGCTCGGTGGTGAGGGTGGGACACCCGGGGTGTTAACATATTCGGTCTATCCAGGTCAGGGGTAGGCCGGTCTTGTGTAGCATGGGATCCCGGCGTGGTCCTCGGTACATTATTCTAGAGGTGTACTTGGTGGGAGGTACCACAGTGTCCCAAAAATTCGATGGAATCCATTCTTCAATAAGCTCCATTGAGTTTTTATTGTGCCTAACTATGTTGGAACGTGAGATGCAAGCATTTCAGCTATTTTCTATTTACTTTCTATACGCACTATTATAATATTAGATGATTTTGATAAAAATTGTTTTGGTTATCGTAAGGTAAAAACCCGTTATGTTTATTTGTGACGTGGTCCTACGAGATACCTTTGTTCCAAAAGATTTTAAAAAGTCAATAATTCAAATTGAGTGTGTTTCTTACGCTAGTTTTTCAGACTAACTCGGGTGTTATTTTGTTATATTGCTCGTGACAGACCGAGTGGTACAGATACGGGTTAAAAGCTATGGAGCTTAGGAGACGAGCTGGAGGAGTTTAGACGTATATTACGTACTTGGTTATTTCCGCTATATGAATTATGCGTATCAGGACGAGTTATTAAATTGTCCAGACTGATGTATTGAATTTTTGTACTATGATAATTATATGTATATTAACTGTACAGTTCTTGTATTTAAAATCTGTTATTATATATGATATTTTGTATCGCTGCGATTGTGAGATTCTGTTTTGTTCTGTTTCTTTTCTTCTACCTTTTTCTTCTTCACCACTAATGAACTGGTATATCCAGTACTTGACTGCTTGGCATTTTATATAGTGGGCGTATTGATGTCAATTTTCGAGGGTCGAAAATCGACGTCCGTTACACTTGGTATCATAGCTGAAGGTTAAGCGAGAACCTTGGCTCTGGTGGGGAGTACTTATTAGAGATAGAGTCAGTAGTACTCTAGAATGAGTTTGAGTGTATTAATAGATATGAGTACATATTTGTTAGTGAATATAAATTATTTTCAATTGTGTTGACATATTGGTTGAGTGTTTATAAATTCTGGTTGGTAAAGTCTGGACAATTGTATCGATAGGGATTTCTAAACTCTTAACTAGGCAAACCGACACAGTATTATTTTAAAAAGTGGTAAATGAAACAATTTTACCCAAACCATATTTTGATATAAAAAAGTAATAATTTTCTAAAATTATATATATTTGGAATGTTTGGATGATAATATAATAATCAAATAAGACTATAAAATTGGAAATGGTTGACATAACAAAATAAAATTTTGTATAAGTACAAATTATAAGAATGGGATATAACTAAAATTTGATTTAAACCGGAATCTGGAAATTTAAAACCTGGAGATTTTTGAAAATGTTTTCTAAAGTATTTTAAGAAGAAAATGATAGTAATATTTTTCGAAAATAAATTTTTTAAAATCGATTTTTGAAGAGATATAGCACTGAGCTCACTTCAGTCGCTGGAAAATAATCTAAGTGATGACTGCACAGCATCACCAGTATTCATTTTCGAGTTTCTAAGTGACGGATTGGTACCGTAATTGATTTGTTTAGATTTGTTGGGCAAACCAGTTTTGTTTTGGAAATTCCAAGTGGAAATTTGTTTTGGATAAAGACTAGGTTTGGTTTAAAATGTAAAAAGTGTGATTTGGAATATTTGTGATTTCAAAATGATTTGAAATAAATACGGAGTGTTTAAAATTTCGGAATCCATATTTTAAATGTTTTAGAAAACATCAGGAAATAAGTATGAACTTAGAAGATTGAGAATAATTTTTAAAGAAAAGAGAAAAGTGTGAAATTTGAATTTTGGAATTAAATTTTAACCAAAGAAAGTTAAAAAAAAATGAAATTAAACTTAAGCAAAGAAACGGGAATATATAATGAAGTTGAATGAATTAAAGATAAAATGGTTTGGAATTAAATTAATTTAAGTATGAATAACTTGAATATGGTTTGAAATGTTGGTTAAAAGGAATTGAAATTTATATAAAAATTGAACCGGATTTGAGTTATATTGAATTGAATTAAAAAATGTAAATGTGAATTATAAAGTGACTATATAACTTATAGTTATAAAACTCGAATTGGGTTAGAAATAATATTGAATTGAAGTAAATGTAAATTTTGAATTGTGGAATTTCATAAAAACCATATGGCAAAAATCTTGAATGAACCAAATTTAGTGAAAATATGGAATCGTGAATAAATAAATCGGAATAGCTTATAAAATTTTAAGTCAACGAAATAAAAATATATTTAAGCTATAAATGAATATATAGTCTCGAGTTGTAAATAAAATGAGAATATACTCAAGTAAAGAATTATTGGAAACATGAAAAATAAGTTGTGTGACTTATGAAATAAAAATTTGGAGTAGATAAGCCAAAATAAAAATAGTTTGATATTTTTGAAACAAAATAAAAATCCAAACTTGAATTATAAAATAGATTTGAACTAAAGTAAATTGGTGAAGTAATTTTTGAAATAAAACTCACGTATTGAATTATAAAGTGGAAGTGAACTAATTAGATAATTAATTATTAATTGGATACAAAATGGATATTAACTAGGTTGAATAAATTTGGATTGCGAGTTAAAAATGGAATTTGAAAATGAAAACTTGAGATATAAATAAAATTCAACTTAGATGGTAAGCAAATTAAATAAAAATTGGAAATGTATCGAGTAAAATGGAAAGAAACGGTGATAACTCAAGTTATAAATAAATTCAATGGAAGTGTAAACTAATTGAGATGGCTCAGGGTGCTAAATAAATGAACTAAGTATGGAGTTAAAATTAAAGTGGATTAAATGAATAAACTAATTAGTTAATTAGTAATCAAATCCAAATTCAATTGAATAGAAAATCAATTTAAATAAAAATGGATTTGAATATAAAGAGAGTAAATATGGATGGAACACAACTGATTTGATTGAGAATCAGTTTGAAATAGGATAAAAATAAATATAAGTTGATTTGGAATAAATTAAAAATAGATATAAGCTTAAATGATTATTCATTTAAATGGATAGCGCTGAATTTGCATACAAAAAATTGGCGTTTGGCGTAAACGGAAGAAAATAAAATTCTATGAATAAATAGAATGTGAATAAATTGATTTTTAATCAATTTGAAATGGATATGGGTTTATTTGATATAAAAATTAATTGAATGTAAGAAATTTTTGTTGTAAATCATTTGAATTGAATAAAATGATATACGAATCAATTGGAAGTAATTAAACTATTATCAGAACTTTAAATTTTCTTATAATATATATTGAGAATTATAGAGTTATGAAGTTATGTGTTTTAACTATCTAAATAAATGAAATGTTAGTGAATTTCATATTTGATACTTATGTCATTTAAAATGAGTAAGTATAGGTAACCGGAGGCTGTCGGGCTAGATTTTGGTTACGTATTTGCATATGAAGTAACTTGCTTGCTTAATGATGCTTAAAATTGCTAAAATAAGGTACATTTTTAGATTAAATACAACAAATATATAAATATTGATATATATTTTTGTTTTCCGACCATGTGGGTCGATGTATATATATTTGTCTCTCTTGTCAAATTACAAAAGGCTTTCTATACAAGGGAGACTTTGCCAAAAAAATTGGAAATTTAGGATGTTAGAAAAATTTTGAAATTTTTTGGTAACGGAAATCAATTTCGAAATTATAATTGAAATAAAGGATTTTGGTTCAGGGTGGGAAACTAATTGTTTTGAATCAAGATAAGAGATTTGAAAAGTGAAGTATCCAATTTTCACTAAGTGGGTTTTGGATAAGTAATGGGTTTGGAGCATTTTCCTACCTTTGAAATTTCGAGGACAAAATTATTTCAAGGGGAAAGAATGTAACGACCTGGATTCTTCGACGGTAAATTTTGAATATTTAAATGGTTTTAAATATTGAACTTGAATTATAGATTGATTTTGAATATGAAAATTTGAGTTTATTTATAAAAATAAATTCAGATTTAAATATAGAAATTTATCGGATAATTTAATTATTGAAGTTTATAATTGAATATAGGTTAAATTATTGTATCTTGAGTTTTAAGCTCGATAAAAATAATTGAAAGTCCTGTAATATTTTACTGATAATAATCAAGAAAACAAAAGTTTTAAGATTAAATTTTAAAGTGATTTGTTCAATTTTAAAAATAGATTATTCAAACTGACATTTAAAAATAGCCATCTGAAATATAGCCTCGGAATTCGACGAAACCAGTTTCAATGGATCCGTAATATTGCATATTATTGGATTTCAAATTTCGTTTCTTTTGGAGTTATCATTTGGCCATATGGCATAGAAACGCATTAAAATTAATATCGAATTCAATATAATAATTGGGTTTAAAAGGCTATCTTCTCCATACGATCGAACTAGAACTCGAAACATTTTCCATGCGTTCAGAATAGGGGTATAATATTACGAACATCTAGTGGCACGCCTCAATAAGGGTTTGAAGTTTTGAGCTGGGTAAAGTGGGATATTTATAATTAAACAATATTTTAATCTGTTAAATCAGGACTTTGCCTTATACTACGTCGCCCCCTCAATGTTAAATCACATCTTCTTCCCTCAGTTCAAAAATCAAATCGAGCCATTTCCTTTTCACTTCCTTTCAATTCAAATTCACGGCATTGTTTATTTTCTCTCCCACTTCAAATTCGACATCCAAATCGATTCTACCGAAAAAGGGAAGAGGGAAGAAAGGGCGATCGTTAGTGGAGACTATTCGCGAGCAAGGCCGGGCGTGGCAGGGTATTGGTCGAGGCGAGCAAGCGTATCGCGATCGCAAGCCATCGAGCGCATTGTCCTCAATTAGAACACAGAAACGCTAGCTCTATTGAGGTGGGCTGGCGGGGTCTAGCTCTCGTGGAGGCGACGGCGGTGTGTGTGCAGACACATGAAGAGATGACGGCGACATGGGTGGTCGGTCGTTCATTGACCACGGAGAAGGTAATCTGTTTTTTTTAAAAAGCATTTTTTTGATATGTCATGTTAAACCGAGAAAAAAAAAATGTAAATTAGGTTAGTTTAATTATTATTTAAAATTAGTAACTAAAAATTAGTAAATAGTATCGGTTATTTCAAATGTTAATAAACTATATAATGTTTATACGAGGTCTAAAATCGTGAAGAAACAAGTCGGGATTGGATCGGATTGCCAAATAAAAATCAAGATGGAATTTATCGCTCATTTGGATTACCATATTTAAATTTAAATGTTTAAATTCAAATTTCTTGGATGCTTGATTGATAAATTATAATTATCTGATTGAATGGCTATAAATATCTAGTAGTATATGTTAGTATTGAAGTGATATTTCCGCACATTATAGCGGATGAGATCTTACACACCCCGCATAATAGCAGATGACCCTTATACCGCCGTATCCCCCAGGAAGTGGGATTGGTATTTTTATTGTTGTCTAACATCTATGGATGTAGGGAAAAATAGGTTGGACAGATCTAACTGAATTCCTCAAAAATATTTGTATTTTTCATATTTGTAATAAGCTGGATTATTGTGTGTTGTAAACTTTTAAATGTTATAATGACATGAAAATTAATTTTGGTTATATTAAAAACCATAAATATTATTTTAAATTTTCGGAATTAAAAAGTGATTTTTAGTATAAAAATTTGCATATCAAAATTTGGATTATTTAGAAGTGACTGATTTAAATAAGCGACAATGGATTTTTATCATATTAAATAATGTGGGAAAAATATTTTAAATAAAGAATTTAAAATAAATTATCTACATGAATTTTTTTAAAGGCTGGATTTTGAAATGATATTCAAAAAAAGGAAAAAGGGTTGTGATCGTTATTGAAAATAGATTGGTAAAAATAAATGGATTTTCAATGGAATTAAATTTATAGGATGGAATTTTGTAAATGAGATTATTTTAATGAAACTCAAAGGAGTTATAAAAATCTATAAGCAATGTTTATAAATAAATAAAAAAATTGGTGATAAATTGGAAATATAAATTTATGGGAAGAATTTATGTTGGAATATGGAAATAGGGTGGGAAAAATAGTAGATACCATTTTTAAAATGAAAATGGCTAAGGAGACCGGAATGGGGGAAATGTGATGAAATCGAGAGGGTTATAAATTGAAATTTTGGTAATCTAGATTTTAAAAATATATGTTTGGCATTAGGTTAAGTTTTATGTAACGACCCGCAAATCCGTACCCATTTGAGTCAACACTATTCTACAACAATCAACTCAAGTTGCACAGAAATACGAGCCATTTAGGTTAAAGAAGAAGAGGTAGAAGATGAAAATAGAAAATAATAACAGAATCTAACCATCGCAGCGGAATAAAATATAATAGATAATAAATACTCTTTACTCAAACATCAAATATCTCTGTCTATATATTACATCATCAGAGTACATCAATCACAGCTCAACATCAATATCATACAAATGGATACACAGCAACTCAACACAGCGGAATATATATATATATATATATATATATATATATATATATAAGTACGAGAGTACGTGTCGTCATCTAGCTCGTCTCCTGAGCTCCACAGCATCACATCCTGTATATCCTATAATACTCGGTCTGACCCGAGCATTACAGTTAAATAACACCCGAGTCAGTCTAGAATACCAGCGTGAGAAAATCACACCCAATTGATTATTAAAGTTTCAAAAATCCTTTGAAAACAAAAGCATCTCGTAAGACCACGCCACAAATAAACATGTCGGGTTTTTACCTTACGATAGCTAAAACAATTTTTATAGAAATCCTCTGATATTATAATAGGGTCTATATACAAATACTTATAAAATAGCCGAAATTGTTACATGATTAAATTCCAGATACTAGCCACAGAGTGGGTAATACAAACAAAACTCGTACAAGGCTCGTAGGGAGAATGGATTCTCATCCAATGACTAGGCACTGGGGTACCACCTGTCACAGTATGGGGCCTAGATCACCGTACCGAGGAGTACGCCCGCTCCCCTGCAACACAAGGACGGAACCATCCCTTCATGGATAGTCCCGAGTGAGATCACCCCGCGGTTGGGATCAGCAACCGCCCACTAAGCCGAAATAAAAAGGGACATCTAGACTGGAATGACCTCACCCTGCTTAGGTGCTACCCACCTAGCCTTGCTGCATAACCCCTGATTTTCAGTCATTCCCATTTGATGAGGCTTGAGGCTAAGCGTTACCTTTTTAGAACAATATCCCTTAGAATGCCCATCGTCCACCTGACGATGTTTCGCAAGCATTCATCCATACAAGTCCGTCCCGGGTCCGAACGGAACCGAAGGCACTATTCCTACTACATCCATTTTGGAAATATCCTCAGGATTAGTAGCGACTAGCCCTTGCACTTCACTGCTCCATCTTCGAATCCAAAAATCGTTTACACGAATCGTACAAACCGGATTGAAGTGGTTTTCGAGAAATTAATCTCGATCCCGGTCTCTTCGAAACGATCAACGCATTGTCCAATATTGATAGTCGGTTATTTAACTATCAATTAATATTCACAAACATCCATCCAAAAATAAATAATTTCCCAAATTATTTATCAACCTCGAAATATCTTCACAAGATATATTTCTATTTTCAATCCTTTGAAAACAGTTTCAAAACCATCTTTCTTTTCAGAATAACTTTCCCAAATACTCCATCTCCACTGAAATTACCAAGTACAAAACTAGATTTTAAAAATAATTTTAAACACTTTATTTTTGAAATATACTTTAAAACATTTAAGCTAAACTACTTCAATAATTTGTTAAAAATACATACTATATGAATATTTGAAAATAAAGTTACTTAATAAAATATAAAACTAGATTTTCACTTTTGAAACAAAATACTAAGTTACTTTTTTTTTAAATAATTACTACTATAATAGATTTGAGAAAATGCTTACTTTAGAATTTAAATATTAGAAATAATAAATTTTCCAAAACTTTTTTTTTAAAACAACTTTAAATCTATTAACTTTTGTTTAAAAATTTACTTTGAAACGTACTTGGTTATCCAGGAGAATTCCAATCTCAACCACTTAAATCAATTTTCCAAATTGATTCCCAATTTATTCCTTTTGAAATAAGTCTCTTTACTTACTCAATTCATTTCAAATTTCATCAATTATGCACTTAATTATTATTATTACTATTTTCCATTTGACTTAAAATCTTTTAACTGAAACATACAAATTTCAGATTTTCCCAACTTCTTCATTATTATTTTTTTCTCAAAAATTTAAATCTTAAATTTTAAATAAATGTTTTATTCCTTTAATTAATATCATTGAAGATTAAAATTCATTAACTTCCTGTTTATTCAAATTTCCATCATATACCAGGATCTATTTAGTAGAATTTTAGAGTCACTTAATTTCTTCTCAATTCATTTTAAAAATTTATTCAAATTTCTATAATTATTTCACTTCTTTTATTATCTTACCAAAATCCAATTTATATATTTTTGGTAATTCATCATACCCAGTGATATCTAATCTAACCATGGCATTCAATATTCCACTAAAGATCATCATAGGATATCAAATAAATCACAACAGAGGGTTTTAAATAATTTAAATCAATATTGAGGGATCCAGTTGGATCCCTCCAACCTGTTTTCCCTGCATCCACAAACATCAGCACAATATAATATACCAATCCCAAAATATCATACTATATCACATCAATTCATTCAACCATTCAAACAATTATTTAAATTTAATCATTTTAAATTTTAAATTTAATTATTAGTTAAGTAAATATATTAATTGGAAATTAATTTGTTCTTAGTCACTTAGAGGAAATTTATAAAAGGGAAATAAATTGTTCAAGTTACAAGGACTTAAGTTTAACAGTTTTAAGTTAACAACTTAAATACAAGTTTAAATTATTTAGTTAATACTTAACAATGCATTTAACACTTAATTATTATTTTAATTAAGCAATTGATTTAAGTTAAGTATAAAGTTAATCAACATTTAAGATTTCAAACGTAAAGAAGATTCTTTCAAATGTTAATTAAGATGAATAGTAATTTACTAACAATTTTAGAAGTAATGAAAAATGATTACTTTATAATTATAATTAGAGATCGATTAATAATTAAGAAATAAATTAATTTGTAATTACCTACTTCAGTAAATTAATGAACAATTAAAGTTAATTAATCAAGTGATTTAACTAAGAATTAAGAAATGATTAATGAAGTAATTAATAATTAATAATTGGATAATTAAGTTTATTTAATTAATAATTAAAGTTATTAATTAATGATTAAGGAATAGTAATTACAGTCAAATAACTTGATTTAGAAGTAATTATTTAAATAGTGTGAAAAAAATAATTAAGTGATTGAGTAATTGAGGAATTAATTACTCACTGTAATTAATGTAGTCAAATATGAGTTGTTTAAGAAAATTAATTAAGTTTAATTAATTTAAATAATCATATGATGATGAGGTAAGTATAATTACTTAGGGAAGTAATTAAAGATAATTACTGGATGTAATTAACTGAGGGTGATGTAATAATGAAAGTATTTGGAATATAATTACTTTGTATAATTAATCAGGGGATTAATTAGAGAAAATTTATTAAGGAGTAAGTAATTAATTTGATGGAGTAATTAAAGATAGTTAATTACTGAATGATATTAATCAGAGGTGATTAATAAATGTGGTTTAATTATAGATTAATTACTTAAGGTAATTAATTTGAAACAAGAAATTAATTAAAATGTAATTAGAAATCCTTAATTAATATAATTAATAATCTAATTAAGGGATGATTAATTTAGATTAATTAATCAATAATAATTAATTAAAGAATAATTAATTAGTGTAATTAAGAAGTAATGTAATGTTTGTAATATAAGGGTAATTTCTATATTTGGATAAGATAATTAATTTGTGAAAATAATTGAAGAATGATTACTTGAATATAAATAAATGTTAGTTAATCAAGTGTGATTAAGTGAAATGAATTTATTAATTGATTGATATGATTGCTTATGTATGGATGGATGATCTTGTTTACCTTGAATGGTTTGAGAACTCAAATATGAGATAAATGGTGCTGTATGAAATGAATGCTTTGATGTAAGTATAATGATAATATGGATTATCTGTTGTGATGATAATATTGATTATCTTTTTATGATGGTAATGTTGATTATCTATTGTGATATTGTGAATTATCTATCTGTGTGTATATGATAATTGAATTGTTTTAAACTCTAAAACAACTTGGCCTTAAAAGACACGTTTTGGATTTCGATGAGACCGGGATCGGGTTTCCATATTTGGACATCCGAAAAACACATTGATCCAAATTAACGTTAGGTCGTGAATCTAAAGTGAAGATGAAGATTCAGAGTGCAAGGGTTGTCGTCGTTAACTCTGAGGGTGATTCCAAAATGAGTGTAACGAGATAATGCCTTCGGTTTCGTTCGAACCCGGAACGAACTTGTATGGATTGAATGCTTTCAGGACATCGTCAGGCGGACGATGAGCTTCTAAGGGATATGTTCTATAAAGGTAATCGTAGCCTCAAGCCTCATCAACCGGGAATGGCTAAAACAGGGGAGGTGCAGCAAGGCTTCGTGGGTAGCTCCCACTTGAGAGTAAGATTTTCCCCTGTCTAGATGTCCCTTTTTATTCGGCTTAGTGTGCGGTTGGGCGTGCCAACCGTGGGGTGATCTTATTTGGAACTGTTCAGTAAGGAACGGTTCTAGCCTTGTGTTGTAGGAGGTCGGGAGTGATCCTCGGTACGGTGATCTAGGCCACGTACTGTGACGGGCGGTACCCCAATAGCCCTGCCATTGTATGGAATCCAAAATCCAATAAGCGCCCTCGGATTTGATTGTATTACCCACTTTTGTGGCTAGTAGCTGGAATTTAATCATGTATTTAAGTTGTATTTAAGTTGTTAACTTAAAACTGTTATACTTAAGTTTTTATTCAATGGCGTAATCGAGAGGCCGCGGAGAGCCTGCAGTTACATGGACTTTTGCTGTGACGGCAACGTTACCCTGGATGTAACTGTGATTTGTTGTGTGGGATCCATGGCATAATCGAGAGGCCGCGGAGAGACTGCACTTACATGGACTTTTGCTGCGACGGCAACGTAACCCTGGGGTGTAACTGTGACCATGGATGGAGGTGATGATTTTCAGAGCATTGTCACCAAAGATATTTCCTCTATTTTCAAAAACTGTTTTCTATATTTTCAATAAATTTATTTTCCAAGTATTTTCACTGGATGTTGAAAATGAGTCTACTAAGTACTTATAGATTTTCAGTCCTACGCCTGATCAACGTATGACTGAATTTCTTTGAGAACACGGATGGACTGGTTGAGACATCGAGTCATAAGGAATATTTTTATAAAAGCTATTTTAGTAGTATGAGGTGGATTTTAAAAAGCATTTCTAAATTATTATTTTTTAAGTAGAAGTGTTGGAATTTTGGGAAAATAAAAAGGGAATCCAAACTGGAATTATAAAATAAAACTGAACTCAGGATAATTTAATAAAGTGATTTTTGTAAATTAAGTTGGAGGTAAACTAATCAGCTAAATAAATTATTTGATAGAATGATAATAAAATTTAGCTCGGCTAAATAAAATGGATTGTGAGTTAATAATAGGGTGTGGGAAAATGAATTCGAATTATAAATAGAATTCGACTTGGATTTGATAATGAATTAAATAAGAAGAGATGGTTTGAATTACAAATAAAATTCTAGTGTGATTTGAATAATATTTAATGAAATTTGCAAGTAAATTGGATATAAGAGAAGTGTTGTCATATGAAATGAAAGTGAATAATAATAGAAATAGTTGGGTTACAAACAAAACCCAGGTAAGTAGAAATAAACTAAGAATGGTTTTGTATAAATAAAATAAATTCGCAAATGAATTAAAAAATTGAAATATAAATGAGTTAAGTATGTGCTTAGATATTATTTTGATAAATTGAGAAGGTAAATTTAAAATTAAAATTTAAAATTGATGGGCTAACTGAATTTAATAGAAGTTGTTCAATGAGGATCACATAGAAGTAAACTTAAGGTTGATGTTGGAATAAATTAAAGTAAATTAACTTAAGTTTAAAATTATGAAAGCTTGGCTTCGAATAAGAGTGGAAGCCCATTGAATAAAAACTTGGATTGCATTAAGTTGGGAAATGGTTATTAATTTATAAGTAGTGGATGTGCCAAGCTTAACAAATAGTTTTTGAATGGAACAATTGCGGAAATGAAATTAAATGCAATGAATGGTTGGTGAATAAATTAAAAATGAAGTGGAATTAATTACAGGATGGGTTGAAGAGTAATTTGAAGTAGTTATAAACTAAATAAATACTCTATTAAGCGAATATTGACGAATTGGTATAGAATAAATCGTCGTATGGCGTAAATAAAAAGTAATTAAATGCTATGAGTTAATAGAGATTAAATAGAATTTATTCTAAATCAATTAAAGTGAATATGAGCTTGTTTGGATTAAAAATCAATGGAATGTAAGCAATTGAGTTGTAAGCCATTAAATTGAATGGAATGGCATATAATTTGGTTGAAAATAAGCTTTAAAATTATATAAATCGCTTATGGTAAGCGTTTGGTGTTTGTTGCTTTTGAAATGCTTGTGTTTAGCCATTAATAGTAAGTGAAATGTTAATAGATTCTCTATATGTGGCACTTACATATTTAAATTGAGTAAGTATAGGTACCTGAAGGCCGTTTGGCTGGTTTGGATATGCTAACTGCTAAAATAAATAAGCCGCATGCTTAAAATGCTAAATAAGGTACGCCTGCGCAATAAATTTAGGAAATATAAACTGTTTTTTTCTTTTTCCAACCGGGTGGGTCGATGTATATATATTTATATCTCTTGTCAAATTGCAAAAGCTCCTCCGTACAAAGGGGGCTCTGCCAAAATTTTCCGAAAATTTTGGGAGTTAGAAATTTTTTGAAATTTTTTTTGGTTAACGACAAAACGATTTCAAATTGAAAATTAAAGTAAATTAGTAAATGAACTAGTATGAATCAGTTATACTTGAAAGATAAAATTTAATATGTAAAATTTAAAGCAAATTGAAATCATATGGAAAGTGGGTATGAAACTTATGTAGGAAGTGTATACAATGATTTGGAAGGGTTTCAATTGGATATTATTGCTAAGTAGGTATGGAGGTATTAAAAGGGGGAAAAGGAATTGGATTTGATTCCAAAAGATAAATGTAAATTGCCCGACAAAAAGGTATGTATTTAAAATTTTATATGAAATTGGATTGGGTTTTTGATGTAGCCACTTGGCTTTTGTTTCTTTTTGGAATTTGGGAGCCCGTAGAGGCCTTTTGTAGTAGTACCGAGCTAGCCGCGCAAAGGAGACGCTGGCAAAATTTTTTGGAAATTTAGAGAGTTAGAAATATTTTGGGAAAATTTTGATAATCCAAAATTTGGTTTTAAATTGAAATTAAAAAGATTGAGCGAAAGAATATTGTTTTGAAACAATAAAAGATTTTGAAAAGTTGGTTAATGAGATAATGAGTTTTTGATAAAAGATAGTTGGTAGGATGTTGAATAGTGAGTTTTGGAAAGAGGTAAACGGGTATTGGACCATTCTTCCTATCTAGTAATTTCGGGGACGAAATTCTTCTAAGGGGGGAGGAATGTGACGACCCGGAATTTCTAAGCCTGTTTAAATAATTTGAAGGCGTATAAAATTTATAATAATAATACTAGAGATAATAGAATGATTTGAATTTAATTTAAGGTGATTTGTTCAGTTTTAATAATATATCGTTTAAATTGGAATTTAAAAATAGCCTTCCGAGGCACAGTCTCGGAATTTGACGAAACCAGTTCCATTGGATCCGTAATAGTTAGTTGTTATCAGATTTTAATTTTCGTAGCAATCGGAGTTCTCATTTGACCCCGGCAGCTCAGAACGCTTCGAACTATTTTAATCAATTTAATTTTAAATTGATCGTTTTCTTCCGTAACTCGTACATATGATCAAATTAGCATCCGAAAAACGTTCCATTGTGTTCGGAATACGGGTAAAACCTTATAATCGCCTTACGGCATCCCTCAAGAGGAGTTCAAAATTTTAAATGGCAAATAAACGAGACATTTTGAAGGTTTTATAATATAATATATTTTATAGTCAACACGCCAAGATATTTTTGTTAACATCAAGCGTACTCGTGAAGCTTCTCCATACTCAATACTTTATTCCCGTCT
Source organism: Allium cepa (assembly GCA_030765085.1). Lineage (NCBI taxonomy): Eukaryota > Viridiplantae > Streptophyta > Magnoliopsida > Asparagales > Amaryllidaceae > Allium > Allium cepa. Next base: position 436,700,009 of record CM060935.1, on the reverse strand, counting down.
TCCTTTTTCATCTTTCAACAGAAGCCATTGTTCATCTTTATTATATAATAAATTTTGTAGTACTTTTATCAGAGATATTTTATCACCAATCGTACTCAGGAAGTCTGTAGCTTTCGTTCTTAAATCTAGATCCGTCTCCTTTGAAGAATCATTCGGTAATTCGTTTTGGAAAAAAATAATATAATTAATGGCCGAGGCTGATTTAAATCAGTCCCCCTCCTACGAATTTAAACCCCTCTCCTCCTTCTAATTCTAGCCCAAATCTATTCGGAAAAAAAAAGGGCCTTCTCTGTCATTCGACTGCAATCAAGAGCAAACGAAATCGACATCGAAATCAAAAGCTTTCCAGTATTCCCTCGTCTTTGAGTTCAATTGAATTCATGCTGAGTAGCCGCGTCGAAGAGGAAGATTTTCGCTCGGCATCGCGTGGACAGGTAGAGTTCGACTCGGCTCGAACTCGAGTTCATAGGCATGAGAGGAGGTCGCGCTCTCTCTCTCTCTCGTCCTCTGGTTGTTAATCGATCGCGATAAGGGAGGTTGCCGTGATTTTTTTTGAGGCCGCGTTCGAATCAAGGTGAGTAAATTCATTTATTTGATTTCCCTTTCAGAGTATGGAAAAAAAATTTGGTTCATCTGAGAACTTGGTTTATCAGAGTTTTAGAGTGGAAGGCAGTTCTTTTTTCTTAAACTTATTTAAAAGGGAACAATATATGAATAGACAGGGGAAGATAACCCGATGCCAGGTCGAGTTATCATCGGGTCCAACCCGGAGTCAGGGAACTAAATTTGAATTAAAGGTCTGTTAAACTGTAATCAAGAACGGTTGCTTGTTAGACTAAGTATGTTGAATACTTAAAGGGTATTTAAAACTTGATTATTTTAGGAAAGTCGGTAAAGGTTATTTAAAGGTAAATGTTTTAGTAATGTGATTAGTATTTAACAAAGGAGATGTTTACCTCAAGTATGATTAAGATTTGACAATTTATGAAATAAGTTAAAGACTAATTAAGTAAGTGATTTGTCATTAGAGATCGATTAATTTGTAATTAGAGAGTTACAAAGGAGTAATTAAGTTTCATAAATTAACAATGAAGGTTATAAATTAATAGTTATGGAATAGTGAATTTATAATTTCTTGGGAAAGCAAATTAATTAATAATTTACGGATGAAATTAATTTAATGATAAATTGTTAACAAAAATAATTAGGATACACCTATTTTGCGAAATTAATTAAGATAATTAAGTTTTGAGTAATTAATTTACTTAAAAAGTAAAAAAAAAAACAAGGTGAGTAAATCTTACGTTTTCGAATTTTTATTTAAATTTAAAGGGTTAAATTTAAATGATTGGTTGGATGATTAGTTTGTTTTGATGTGCTATATTATATATGGTAGTATAATATATATTGGATGATTGATATTCTGTGATGGATATTATTGGTAATTGGAAATTTGAATGATGTGGATTGCTTGAATATTTCGGTACCCTGAGTTATCGAAATATATAAATTGGATTTTGGAGGAAATATAAGGGTGATTAAAATGAATAATTAATTAATTAAATTAATTAATGGTTTGGGTTAATTAATTTAGTATTTAAGCGTTTGAATTAATCAATAACTTAAGTTATAAGTTAATTAATTAAGTGAGAGTAATTCAGAATAATCATCTGATGACTTGATAAATAATAGTTAATGACGTTAATAAAATACAATTACTGTATAATTAAAAAAGAGATTAATTAAGATAATTAATTAAGGAGAAATTGATTTATCTAATGAAGAAAATAAATGGATAGTTAATTGCAGGGTAAGATAAATCAAGAATGATTAATATGGTATTTTAATTAATGTAATTCAGATTAAGATAAATTGAAATATAATTGGAAATCGGTAATTTATATAATTAATGAAGTAATTAAAGATTTGAATAATTGAGATTCTTTAATTCCGAATAAGTGATTTATGAGAAGTTAATTAATATAAGTAATCAAGAATACTTGGTGCAATTGATTATAGTTAATTGATTTGTGAAGTAATTAAAGATTACTTATTGATTATGGGTTAAGAATATTTAATATCGTGAAATGAATTAAAGATAATCACCTGAATATAATTGAAAGAAAATTAAGTCAGGGTTGTTAATTAAGATGAATGGATATGGAAGAGTTGATTAATTAATTGATTTGGAATTAATTAATGAGGAAATCTAAGTGATTGAAGTTTGAAATTTCAATTAGAATCAATTGAATTGATGTGTATGCGATTAAGCTTTGTGTATGGATGATTGAAGGGTATTGGATGCTTTGAGGAGTTGATATCACTGATATAAGATGTTGTGTCTTTCATTTGAATAACTTGGGTTAGGATGACATGAGTTTCAAAGAGACTGGGGACGGGTATTAGGAAAATACCCAGAACCACTTCGAATTTTTAATAAATTGATTTGTAAAATCAATAGGTTGAAATGAAATGATTTGAGTGAATTGTATTATTTTATCTAAGTTTGGTGCTTAGAAATTTATATGTAAATTAAGTGTTGCCTATAGCAAATTGTGAATTGGTTAAATTGATATAAGCTACCCGGGTTTATATAAGTTATATGCATGTATTCCATGTTAGTTGAGTTTACTCACGCTGGTTTCCAGCCTGACCAGGGTGTTACTTTGGTGTAATGCTCGGGTCAGACCGAGTATTACAGATTTTCAGGTAGGTACGTTCTGGAGCTCAGGAGGCCAGCTGGATGGAAATATCGTATAGAGTATTCCGCTGCAGTATATTATTATATATCAGATACATGATTTGTATATGATCAGTGACTGAATGTATGTGAACTCCGATGTATATTAAATGTAATCGACAGATAAAATATTTCTTGGTAAACAGTTATTATTTATTATTATATTTTATCCGTTGCGAATGTGAGGTGTTGATGTTTCTGATCTTCTTCTTCTATCTCTTTTTTTTTCATAACTATCTGGAATTTTCTGGTGCGAAAATTTTGGGTCGATACATTTATTTTCGAACGAGAATGAAGCATCTCGATTTTTTTAGAAAGAACGAGGAAGTGTGTTCGAGAAGGCAAAGGAAGCATGTTGAAAAAGAAAAAAAAGAAGTGAATTTGTAAATAAAAGAAGTGAATGTGTAAGGAAATATTTATAGGAAGTTTGAATAAGGTTAAGAATGAATTGGAAAGAGATAAAGTGACTTTAAAATTTTAATAAATAAAACTAGAAGTATAGAAGGAAAATTAATGAATTTTAAATTGTAGTGCTATTATTTAAGAGAACAAACATTTATTTAAAATTTAAATTATTGAAGGAATAAAGAAGAATTGGGAAAGACCTGAATTTGTATATTTCGGATAAGAGATTAAAAATCAACGGAAAATAATAACAATAATAATAAGTCCATAATTAATGAATGTTGAAATGAATTGAGTAAGTATTGAAATTTATTTCAAATGGAGTAATATTGGAAATCAATTTGGGAAATTGATTTAAGTGATTGAGATTTGAAATTCTCCCTGGATAACCAAGTACGTTTTCAAAGTAAATTTTTAATATAAGTTAAAAGATTGAAAGTTGTTTTAAAAAGAAAATTTTGGAAAATTTCTTATTTCTAATATTTACATTCTAAAGTAAGTATTTTCTCTAATCTATTGTAGTAGTAATTATTTAAAGAATGACTTAATATTATGTGCTTAAAAGTATAAATCTAGTTTTATATTTATTAAGTAACCTTATTATATAATATGTATTTTTAACAAATTATTAAAGTAGTTTTCTTTTAAATGTTTTAAAAGTATATATTTCAAAGTAAGATGTTTTAAAATTATTTTTAAAATCTAGTTTTGTGCTTGGCAATTTCGGAGGAGATAGAAAATATTTGGGAAAGTTTATTCTGGAAAGAATGGTGGCTTTGAAACTGTTTTCAAAGGATTTAAAATAGAAATATATCTTGTAAAGATATTTTGAAGATTATAAATAATTTGGGAAATTATTTATTGTTTGATGGGTGTTTGTGAATAAAAATTGATAGTTAAATCACCGACTACCAATATTGGCCAAATGCGTTGATCGTTTCGAAGAGTCCGGGATCGAGATTTATTTCTCGAAAACCACTTCGATCCGGTTTGTACGTTTCGTGTAAACGATTTTGGATTCGAAGCTGGAGCAGTGAAGTGCAAGGGCTAGTCGCTACTAATCCTGAGGATATTTCCAAAATGGATGTAGTAGGAGTAGTACCTTCGGTTCCGTTCGAACCCGAGATAGACTTGTATGGATGAATGCTTGCGAAAACATCGTCAGGTGGACGATGGGCATTCTAAGGGATATTATTCTATAAAAAGGTAACGCTTAGCCTCAAGCCTCATCAAATGGGAATGACTGAAAATCAAGGGTTATGTAGCAAGGCCAGGTGGGTAGCACCCAAGTAGGGTGAGGTCATTCCAGTCTAGATGTCCCTTTTTATTTCAGCTTAGTGGGCGGTTGCTGATCCCAACCGCGGGGTGATCTCACTCGGGACTGTCCAGTAAGGGATGGTTCCGGCCTTGTGATGCAGGGGAGCGGGCGTACTCCTCGGTACGGTGATCTAGGCCCCGTACTGTGACCGGTGGTACCCCAGTGCCTAGTCATTGTTGGAAATCCATTCACCCTACGAGCCTTGTACGAGTTTTGTTTGTATTACCCACTCTGTGGCTAGTAGATGGAATTTAATAGATGTAACAATTTCGGCTATTTTATAAGTATTTGTGTATAGACCCTATTATAATATCAGATGATTTCTATAAAAATTGTTTTAGCTATCGTAAGGTAAAAGCCCAACATGTTTATTTATGGCGTGGTCTTATGAGATGCTTTTGTTTTCAAAGGATTTTTGAAACTTTAATAATCAATTGGGTGTGATTTTCTCACACTGGTATTCCAGATTGACTCGGGTGTTATTTAACTGTAATGCTCGGGTCAGACCGAGTATTATAGGATCTGTAATGCTCGGGTCAGACCGAGTATTATAGGATATACTGGATGTGATGCCGTGGAGCTCAGGAGACGAGCTGGATGACGACACGTACTCTCGTACTTATTTATATATATATATTCCACTGTGTTGAGTTGTTGTGTATCCATTTGTATGATATTGATGTTGAGCTGTGATTGATGTACTCTGATGATGTAATATATAGACAGAGATTTGATGTTTGAGTAAAGAGTATTTATTATCTATTATATTTTATTCCGCTGCGATGGGTAGATTCTGTTATTGTTTTCTATTTTCTTCTTCTACCTCTTCTTCTTTAACCCAAATGGTTCGTATTTCTGTACAACTTGAGTTGATTGTTGTAGAATAGTGTTGACTCAAGGGGTACGGATTTGCGGGTCGTTACAGTTAAGTTTTAAATTTTAAAAAGGAAATATTTATTTATTAAACTATGTAATTTTAAAGTTTATTAGTTTTGAAATATTTCAGAAGTGAGTTTTTAAATACTTAATATTCATTTTAATAAAATCCTAAATTTAAAACCTGCTTTGAAAAAGATGTTACGAAAGGTGCTTTCAATATTATAAATAATTATTTGATGTCTTAAAAATAAATTATTATTATTTTCTTTTAAATACTTATTTTTATATACATATGTGTGTGTATAGTGTTGAAAGGGTTTTAAAATTTATTTATAAATCTTCTCGAGGTGGAAAGGGTTATTTAATAGATGGGACTTATAAGATAATTCTCAAAGCGAAGTTTGGGAAAAAGTTCAAAAATTCCAAAGTAGTTAAATAAAAGTAGGCTTCGAAAAATGAAATAGAATTCAATAAAAGAATTAGAAGAGAAATTAGGATTATAAGAAAGTATAATTGGTTTTGAAAATATTAAGGGAATTAATAAAGTAATTACAAAATTAATAGAATTTGTTATAAACGAGTCAAGGAGTTTACATATAAAATTGTAAATGATTTTAAGAAAAGAGAAAGGAAATAAAAGGAATATTTTCCAAGTGTTTGACTATCAAATGAAGTGGGAAAAATATTCTAAATATTGGAAAGGGTTGGAAATGTTCCTTGAAAATAAAAAGGATTTGAAAACTATTTTCAAAATGTTAAATTATGGGCGGCAATATCTTATAAAGATATTTGAGATAAATTTTGTAAAATTTATAATAAGGCTTGATGATTGTTTATGGATGTGTGTTGATAGTTAAATAACCGACTATCAAATTTTAGCCAATTTAATTAATCATTCCGAAGAGACCGGGACCAGATTTAATTATCCAGAAACCAATTTGATCCGGTTTAAATGTAACGAATGGATGTCGTGGAGATGATGAAGTGTTGATTTGGTTTGTCTAAACCCAGGACAATTTGTATGGATGAATGTTATCATAACATCGTCATTAGAGGACAACGAGCATTCTAAGTAAAAAAAAATCTTGAAACGTAACGCTTAGGCTCGAGCCTCATCAACCGAGAATGACAAAAACAGGGGAGATGTAGCAAGGCTAAGTGGGTCGCACCTAAGTAGGGTATTTTATCGCCTTTCTATATGTCGTCGGAAAACCTATTCATTATGGATATGGTTGTGCATGGAAGGAGCGCTTGGTGGTGAGTGTGAGACACCCGAGGCGATAACATATTCGGTCTATCTAGGTCAGGGATAGGTCGGTCTTATATAGCAGGGGATCCCGACATGGTCCTTGGTACATTGTCCTAGAGGTGTACTGTGGTGGGTGGTACTCCAATGGCTCAATCATTCGATGGAATCCATTCTCCAATAAGCGTTGTATGATTTTGATTGTGCCCAACTATGCTGGAACGTGAGATGCAAGCATTTTAGTTATTTTCTATTTACTTTCTATAGACACTATTATAATATTAGATGATTTTGATAAAAATTGTTTCGGTTATCGTTAGGTAAAAACCGTTGTGTTTATTTATGATGTTGTCTTAGAGATACCTCTGTTTCAAAGGATTTTGAAAAGTTCATAACTCAAATTGAGTAAGTTTCTCACACTGGTTTTCTAGACTGACTCGGGTGTTATTATGTTATAATGCTCAGGTCAGACCATGTATTACAAATTCAGGTTAAATGCTATGGAGCACAGAACATGAGCTGGAGGAGTTTCGACGTATATCACATACTTGGTTATTTCCGCTGTATGAGTTATGTATATCAGTACAAGTTATTAAACTATCCAGATTGATGTATTGAATTGATGTACTCTGATAATGGTATGTATATTAACAGCATAATTCTTCTATTTAAAATCTATTATTATATATTATATTTTGTTCCGCTGCAATTGTGAGATTCTATGTTGTTCTATTTCTTTTCTTCTACCTTTTTCTTCTTCGCCCCTAATGAACTGGTATATCCGGCACTCGACTGCTCGGCATTTTATATAGTGGAAGTAAAGGAATGGGATTTTCGAGGGTCGAAAATCCCATTCCGTTACTACTTCTATTTGCAGTGCTTAATTTTGCAGTGCTTTCTTTCTGTTTGTAGAGCTTAAATTTGCAGTTTAAAAATTAATAGTATTTTTGTTTGGGTCATGTCTAGATAATATATTTTGAAAACTCTATAACTATGGTTTGATAAAGATTATGGTTTTATTTAGCTTGTGGGTGTAGTTTTAGTGTAATACATGTACAATGGTGTATATGGACTCACAATTATTGCTTCTTTGCTATTCGTGATGTAATTGTGATTGTGTACATAGACTCACATGTACAATGGTGTACAAATGTGAGCTATTTGTGATTTAATTGTGCATATCCACTTTAGTGCTCCTAAGATTATAGTGTGGTGATATTACTGTTTTGCTCCAGGGTAAAAAAAATTTGAAAGGTAAAGAAAGTTCAAAAGAAGGGAGCATACCTGAATTGGTAAAAATAATAATTGTATTACTTAGGAAATAACGTTTGGATTTTATTTTTTGATCCAGTAATTGATATAATTTTCAGTTGAATAATTATAGAACAATGACGATGTATGTTTGGTGTATAACTGGGATGGAACCTCTAGATTTGTTGCCAGTGGAAGAGTGTTATCCGAGGACCCAAATAAGGTTGTCAATGACATTCATCTTGGACCAAATGCTGTGAGCGTTATTATAGATTTCTTCAAAAAACCAGATACTTATTTATGGAGGCCTACACCCGAAATGATAATATTAGCAAACACTGAGAATAAGGCAGTAGTATGGCCATCGACTTGCATAAAGAGGGCACTGCGAGAACGCTTGAATAAAGTTGGGATGGTAAATTTTACAAATCACAATAATTTCGTAGGTCTTCTACAAATTCAATTTAGAAATATTTCATGTACAATATTTTCACTTAATCACTAACCTCTTGATTTACCCTTCTCCTTTTAAGAGCAACAGCATGCCCAAGATGATAAATGCAAGATTTATGATTGGAGTGAAGGTGAGGGGGTAGTGGCCGAATGAAGAATATACACCAGAGATCCTCAACATATTGTTAATGATATTCCACTCGATATGTCTACCATTGTGATTTAGGTGGACAATGTAATAAACGGAGATGCTTACTTGTGGTGACCTACAGTTGATATGTTGTGCATTAGAGATGCAGTCGGTATGAAAATAGCCTGGCCAAAATCAAAAGTTAAAGTAGGTAATGAAAATATAAATGTGATTGGAAATTGTGCAACTTCTCCCATGAGATCCAAACCCGCATTCATGAAGAAAATACACAAGAATGTTAAGTATATATTCTGCAGTTTATATTTTATTATGCTTTTATGTCATGTACAATAAGTCCAATTTAATTATTCGATTTAATGTTTACCTATATAATAACGATAATTTTGTTTGATTTCATGTTTATGGTACCGGTTTTTACATCTACTTTCTGAGTTAACTTTATTTTGGATCATGGTTTATTTTATTTTTTTGTTTATCATTTTTATTTTTGTTTCATTTAATTCGTTGGTTTTTTAATTAATTTGGCTTCAGTCCCACTATTTATGCAATTTTATGGCTTTGTCTATTCAAGAAATAATGTTAAAATATATAGCTTCTAATGATATTCAATATAATTTATGATTCCGACCTCATTCCTAATCTTTTTTTGAAGTAGCAACATTACTTATGGTATAATTGGTTCCTGTTTATTATTGTTTTCAAACTTAAGTATACATGATGAATGATGAAATGCGGACGAGTTCTTCTTTTTATCATTTATGATGAATATAATTGTGGTTATTATGTGTCGATGTATTTATGTTTAATATTTATGTGTACGTATATAAATATCGCACATATATTCAGTATTTATGTGAGTGTATATTTTACATAATAGTTTCTCTTTTTCCAGCCAATTGCAAAGATGATAAATGCAAGCTAATCGATGTGGGTGGAACCAATGAAGTATGGCTGAAGTAACCATCTTTTGAATCGATCCAATATCAATGGTTCATTGTCACCCATTGGGACGTGATGGTGTTAAGGTTTGGGTTGGAACAGTGAGAGTTCTGAATGCAAAGCTATGGAGACCCACATTAGAGTTGCCATGCATGGAGAATGCCTTTGGTATGCCCGTAGCCTGGCCAATTAGAAAAGTGATTAAGGAAACACAATGAAAGGTATGCAATTCTATGTAATTGAAATATTGTGTTGTTTCCTATTGATTTATGTCATAAGATTGCTTTAAAATATTATGAAGTCATTAAATTGAATGTTCAGAAATGAGAGGAGTATGAACTTAGGCCATACTATATCAGAGTAAATGATTTTCTGATAGTATATATAGGCCATGTTTGAAAACATAATTTTGATAGAATTTTTTTAAGTGCGCGAATACACTGAAAAGTTGATTAAAAATAACATAATGTTGTAAAATTTAATTAACATATGGTTACAACTTATAGATGTTAATAGCATAGGTACAGAGTTCATAATGAATACTTGCCTTATAATCGACCGTGATTAGCTTAGAACTTTTAAGAAATGAACCTGTTAGATGTCATTTGTTCCTTTAACATATGGACACAAAAAATAAGTGGAAAATTGTAGTTCAAATTAGCCAAAGAAACATAAAAAGTTTATATGATAGGTCAGAAATAGGAACACACTTAAATAATGAATTGGTACTATATAAAAGAATATATTGAAGTTCAAGGATTGGTTTGGAGTTGTAGAAGTTGGTTACAGTCGAAGTTTTTTTGGTAATTAGTTGCTAAGTGGAGTGTATGAGGGTTGCGGTTTGAAGGAAGGGAAGATAGGTGAGGTCGTGAGTTGTGGAAGTGGCTATTAGGTTGTGATTGTATTGATGGCAGAACGGTGGTTGGGGCTGTAATGATACATAAGTATGGTGGTAGGAGGTGATGAAGTGCACTTTGTTGTATTTGTGAGTCGAGGAAGAGGAAGTATTTTGCTGTATATATTTGTGGTGGAATGATGGTTTTCAATAGTGGTGGGTTGTTAAAGGTGAATGTTTTAGGTTGTAGAAGTGCTCAGAGAGGATTTATGTATGTTTGAGTCATGTTGCAGCTAAGTTGGGTTTGAAAGTTACAATTATGAGCATTTCACCTAGTAGGGTAATATTCACACATGAAATGAACTGTCGACTATATACAATAATATGTGGGATTGCTGCTAGTTGCATACATGAGATATAAGTGCAGATATGTGTGTTTGAGTGTAAATATGGTTGTGTCCATAATAGTACAATTGTGGGTGTGTTTGTGTTTATGTATGTAATTTGTTTCATGCGTGAGTGTGTGAATTGTGTTAAAGTGCTCGGTAGTGAGTGAGTCTATATATATGCAACTGTAGTGTAGTATAAGTTGCTATATTGGTATCATGCACGAGTTAAAGTGCTGGGTAGGATATAAATTACCTGCGTGTGTTGTGAGTTTGCTGAGTGAAGAGAAATAGAGTTACTTGTTTTTATACATTTATGATTTTACATGCTTGTACATGCTTTGCTTTACTTGTGTGTAAATGGCCTGATGTTCATGCTTTTATTAACTACACGCTTTTACTGTGACACACACAAATATATGTGTGTGTGTGTGTGTGTGTATTTGACCTATTATATTTTGGTTGTGTTATGCAGATAATGACTTGCTACTGATATTTTGGATGAAGCTTCCGGTATCACATTTGCAATATCACATTACACGTTTGCAATATTACATTTGAATAAAGTTTCAGTATTGATTATAAATTAAATCTAATTATTGATTATTACTTGTCCAAAGGTAGATCTGCGTTTTTGAAGAAATGAGCAGTAGCAGCACTAGTTGTTTATTTGGTAGTTCGGTTGTTTATTGTATTATAGACACTTTAGCCGCAGCGCTGTCTATGGTACTTTAGCACCAGCAACTACCTATGGTACTTTAGCTGCAGTGCTGTTTATGGTAGTTCGGTTGTGTATCTATATGTACGGTTAATTTTATGGTAGTTTGGTTGTTTAACTATATGTACAGTTAACTCTTTGTCGTAAAACTACTGTTTGGTTATGAACTAGCTGTGTTTATGTTGTTTATATATTTTGTGGTTCTTTGAATGTATTTATGTTTGAATGTGTGTGCTTATGTATTTTGTGGTTGTTGAATGTGTTCATGTCAAACTGTGTATGTGATTGCGTATATATTATAATATAAGTTGTGAACAAATTGAATTGGAGGGCGAAAGATTTGTAGCAGCGTTTAGAAAATGCTACAGAATGAAATGGCAAAATCCAAAAGATATGGTAGTAGATAAAAACGCTACAGAAGTATCAAGTGGCAAAACTGAAATATATGGCGACAAACAAAAAAGCCAACACGCAAAATTAATATGGTAGTTTTTAACAAACGCATCTGTAGGGATTGACTATAAATTGCCCCTTAAATTATAGTGTTTAGAAAATGCTACCAATATAGTTTACAATAAAATAGCGATTTTTAGTGGCATTTAAGCAATGCCTGCAATAAACTTTATTAGCAGCATTTTTGAAACGCTTATAGTGGCGTTTATGTAAATGCGACTTGAAAACATGTATTTTTAGTTGTGGGCTTAATCTCAGCATTTACCAAAACGCTGCCAAAAGTTTTGGTAGCGTTTTTTGTGCTCCACCAAAAATAAAATTTCTTATAGTGTCAAGAATTCAAATACTGCTTTCGTTTCATGTCATTTTGAAATAATATATATACTCATATCTTTTGTATATATTAAATCATATTTATAAATTTTAAATCAAATCCTGTTTATCTAACCAAATGTGTAGCAAAGCTATTAAGAGGCCTCCCCCACTTTGAGACTCGAAAATGGATGTTAATAATGCGGCCGTCATTATCGAAATTATTTTCCAGTGACAAAAGATGGGAGTATAGGAATTATTTCCTTTTAATTCTTCTTGAAACACTTTTATTCATAAATAGTTTTAAACAATACTAATTATTATATCATAGTTTTAGAAAACAATTTCACAAGCACGGGGATTTATGTTCTCAAATTATCAGCTTTTAAATCTTTTCTATTTATAAGCTATACTATAAATATACTTATATAATTCCATTACCCTATTATGAGAATGTTGCGTTAATTTACATCTTTTTTCTATTTTAATCAATTCTTATTGTAATTAGATTTTAATTCAATCTACTTATCAAGCGCTTTGTGAAATAGAGTTCACAAAGTATTCATTTTTAGTTTAATTAAAACAATAATGGATGCTAACTAAATATTACCATCTCCTATTAAGCAACATTCATTAATATTCATATAGGTTAATGAAAGTAATCATTTTATATATAAAATATAACTTAGTTCATTTACCCGATTTTAAAACAATATTATGTCGAATTGCTCCGTTTAAGTGTTTAGAAACCCCTACCGATAACATGGCATCCCACACACCGACTAGAATTCATAAATAACTCAACTGACAAGCAAACACAATATAAAACAATTTATAACAATAACAAGTACGCGTTCTCATACACACACACTCAAACAAACCCATTCTAGGGTATTGCTACCCTATCTCTAATTAGTCAAACTACACAAAGTTATGGTTATCGCTAAACCAAAGCTCTGATACCAACTGCGATAACCCACATTTCGAAAGGTTTATATCGACAATAATCCACGCATGTCCAACTCAAACAATCCGAAACATAGATAATTAATTGGGTTAATTAAGAAATATAAGAAGAATACACAAATACAGAATCTTCCAACGGAATGAAAAAATATAATAATAAAATAAACAGTTCATGAAGCTATTTATATTATACATTTGATTATAATTTATACACCATTTATCAGAGTTATATATACAACAGAACAATAGTATAATGCAGCGGAACAAAAAATGTGGTGAAATAATACTGGTAATATGATTTCCAAATCTTCATATTTGTTCTCCCAAAAATATGATCGTCAATACGCTAAAAACTCAGGGTTGACCCAAGCATAAGTAAAACAGTACACTCAAGTCGGAACTAAAATATTTTCATGTGAGTCAAATCAACAACACATATAACATGAGTGTAATAACGTTATAGATTTTTATGTGGTTTTACATCTCCTATCCAATGTATAACGTGCATGCAATAACTCAAGAGATGTTACATGATTTTCCATCTCTTAAGGATCCTTCAAAATATGTATATAGTAGAATACACTATATATGTAACGTCTAATCAATAAAATAAATGTTTACCTTAGCGTTAAGGCTTTACATTAATCCCTCTTAACGCTTTCGTAAGCATTGTCGTACAGTTTGCACATAATACCCCCAACTAGCACATAGGGGGATAGGGATGCACCATGATACGACAATACTAAACAAAACACGTAATGGTCTTATAACATCCCGCCTTTTTGTACGCTTTAAATCGACGATAAACCACACACGTCAGGCTCAAAACATACATAAGGGCGGATTGTTATTGGGGTGAATAAGAAAAGGAAGAGAAAGAAAACAAAACAGAAACTTGTAGCGGAACGACAAAATATAGTAATCAAATAAACAGTTCATGAAGCTGTTTTACAAAACATTTGATTATACTTATACAACACATATCAGAGTTACACATACCATAGAATAATAAATAATGCAGGGAAACAGTATGAATGCGGTGGAATAATATAATAAAAAATAATAATGCAATCTTCGTCTTCGTCCTCCAGGAATAAAGTCTTCGAATCCTGAAATGCTCAGACTGACCCGAGCAAATTGAAAAGACAAAACACTCGTGTCAGAACTAAAAGATCTTATGTAAGTTAAATCAACGGTAAATAAATATGAGTGTAAACAACGTCGAAGATGTTTACAGGATTTGATATCTCTTATCCAGTGTCTAATGTGAGTGCAATAGCTTAAGATGTTCGGGATTCACATCTCCTAAGGATCCGTTATACTATTTACTATGTAGTAATATTTCACTATTATAATAATGTTTATAGTAAAATAAACTTACTTTTAAATAGCGTTAAGGGGTTACCCATATAGCCCTTACCACATAAAAGTTCCAGTAGTCCATCCAGTATCATGGTTCCTCCTGATCGGGAAGCCACTAAAGGATACCACACGAGCTACGGGAGAAAACCAAACTCGTACAAGGCGCGATAGGGTAGGTGACACGACACATAAGGCAATGCCAGGGTAGATATACCAATTACGCATTCGGGCTGGCAGTAACACGTAGCAGCTACTACCGCCCATCTCGAGCCATACCCTCAAAATCAAAAATCAAAAGTGCCCTCCGAATCAATCCAAAAGTCAGAGTATAATATCGAAGGAGTGTGTCCGATAAGAGGAGCTACCTCTTTGGCCCGAGAATCGCTCCTGTTTTAGCCATCTTATGCCAACTCATGGGAGTCGGGTCCACATATATACCTTAATAGAACATAGCCACCATTCTACTTCATTCAGCAATCTCCACCACGTACACGGTTATTAAAGTGGTTTTTGGAGTTGGTAGAGAGTATGACAACTTCTGATCCCGGTCTCTTTAACAACCAAACGTTAACACCGCGGTCATTTTCAAAATAGTTTATACTTCAAAACCAGAATATAATATCCGTTCCAAAACCATACAAATATGATATCATTTCCATTTCAAAACCCAAACCAATATGATATCATTTTTATTAAACCCAAATCAATACAATATCATTTTTATTTCAAATATATCTTTTTTCTAAAATCATATCACTTTCAGAGTTATAACATTTCGAAATCAAAACACTTGAAATATAACACTTTCAAATTATAATACCTGAAAACTCATAAATTTGAAATATAACTTCCACCACTTAAATGGTTTTTATATAATAAATAGCTTCTTCAATTTCACAAATCAATTCCAAACAACTCGAATTTCAAAATTTTATATTTAACCAAATCCCAAATCATAATTTCAATTCAATTCAGTTTTCAAATAAACTATTCCAAATTTATCGATTTCAAGACAGATTAGATCTACAGAATAACCCAATTCAAATTCAATATATTTCAAACTTTAAGTATTCAGCAATTTCAAAACTAAGTTCGATAATTTCATATATATGTCAAATTCAATTTTCTATTATTTAGTTTCAAGATATTTACTTAATGAATCCATTATCATTTAAATAAAACCTAGATTACAAATAACTAAATGTTTCCTTCAATTTATTTATACTTGAAACATTCATTTAATTCACCTTAAACAAGATCAAGTTATAATTCATACATTCTGAAATCTCAAATTTAATACATTTCATGTCAAACTTATTTGAGTTTTATTCTTAACTAAATTCAATTTCAAATAAATTTCACATTTGTCAGCCAACCTTAATTTATTTAAATCATTATACACTCTATATTAAAATAAAATTTAAATGCTTACCCATATTATATTTTAATAAAATCTAACTCTGTTATTGAACTTATTTTTATTAAACAAATTTATACATAGCTTAAATTCAAGAATAACTACATATAAAATAATATTTATATAATATCAAAAATCAATATTTTTAAACCGTATATTTCTTTCTAAAACCATAAAAATCATTTAAAAATATTTATATATATATACCGACCGTGTCTGTATATAATTTTCTATCCTATGGTTAGGTGATACGAATATTTATCATTTCAATCCTCAATTTGAAATATAAATACGGTTATATATCATTTCAAACCGCAATCCCAAATGAAATAAAAATCCATAACGACTTATAGTTTATAACCACTACAACAAACAGGACTTTTAACAGCATTTTAAAAACGCTATAAAAGCTTTTAACAGCGTTTTAGCGTATGATGTATATCGACATGCAGTTATATGTCAAGGATATACAATGACAAGAAATAAACGTTGTTAAACGTACTTTTTAACAGTGTTTCGCTGGTGTCATGAAATATTTTAACAGCGTTTGGTTAGGTGCAGTTATAGATCTTTCTTAGCGTTTGTTTCGTGCTAAGATAAGATTTTATAGCGTTTTTTCAATACTGCAATTTTTATTTACAGCTTTTCGTTGTTGCAATGGATCGTACTTTATGTTTTTAGATACAATTTAACGATATTTTTAAAACGCTGTTAAAACTTTCAACGGTGTTTTAAAAATGCTATTAAAACTTTCAACGGCGTTTTAAAAATGTTGTGGAATGTTTTAACTGCTTTTAAAAAGCTGTTGAATGTTTTAACTGCATTTAAAAATCGCTGTGAAATATTTTAATTGCATTTCTGCAAATATCCACCATAATGTGCATATATATACACCACATTTCTAAATTAGCATATTATATCAATATCACATTTCAAAATCAACATATTATATCAATACACATTTTGGACACGTATTTGATAACCAACGTATGCAATTTCATAATCAAAACACACAATATTCTTACACTAAACATAAATAGTTTGTCGTCAATAGTTCAAAAAAATATAGAAAAAATAGCAATAGCAAAACAAAAGTAAGTAGTACATACGTTAAAACCAAAAAGTTGTTCTAGCATCAAAAATAACTTCGATCCATAACTTGTTGCAACCTTTTTTTGCATCACAGTCATCTATCTACCTGTAAAGCAAAAGTCAAATCTGTGTAAATCTGTGTAGTAATATTTTTTTCGAAAAGGTTGAACATATACATTGCACTTGATAAACCAAAGTAGATATGGTTATTAGATGATTTTGGATCAGTTTTATTGTTCTAATAACATAAGTAAATGTAAATTCATCGTATGTATTTTGGATCAGTTTACAATTTGTTATATTAAATAACTAGTCTTGCATCACAACTCCCTACCTGAACTGTTGATGTTAATTTTCATTGTTCATCATCATTGGCCTTCCCTTTTACCTAATATCAAATCACTAGAAAAAATTCAAACAATTATCTTGTGTTGCTATAAATATAAATTCTCTCATTTACAAACCTAAACTTTGGTACAATATTTATGCAACATGCTATAGAACTTACTAGCAACCTGCAATTTAAAAAAAAAAATCTAAGAATAAAACTGATCAGACAATTCTCTCATTTTTGACGTTTTCATAATAATAAATAAGCTTCATTAGAATATGTATGGGTGTGTGTACTCATACGTGTGTGTGTGTATGTATGTTGATATGTATGTCTGTGTATGAGGTTCCTCGGTTACGAACTTACTATACCTCTTCATATGCCTCAAAGTTGTATGGCACGATTACAAGTTCTGAACAGCAATCTTTAGCATCTCTGACTACCGTTTGAGATATTACATTGCTAAAACAACCAGGAGAAGACCAATCAAAACTAAACGAGGATCCTGACATAAAATATAGAATGTTATGCTTTGGAGCTAAAATTGGTCTAAGCACGCACAACATTTCATTGAGTAATGCTTTCGGAAATTATTGCAAGTTTTTCATATCCAGTGAAGTAACATCCAAGTGCTAGAGTGTGCGATTCATCTGTGAGATAAAAGTCTTGCTGCTGATATACTTTAATTTTTGTTGTAGTATGTAGCAAATAAATGAAATTTTTTGTGTGTAGCCTACATCAAATATAAACCACCAAGAATGCCCAAGTGTACTAATAGAACAATATCATATGGCAAATTTCATGACAATATGTGCTATTTTTTGTTCATTACAAAAAGAGCGGCAACGAATTGTCTGTTCAAATCTTTCTGTATCTCTCCGACTAGTTTTGGCTCTGTTGATATATATAATTTCTATGTTAGCGGATTGAGTTTTGGCTCTGTTGACATATTTATTTCTATGTTAGCAGATTGCTGCTACTGTTGATATTTTGCGCTGAAAAATACATTATATCATGCACTATATATCTTATATGCAATTCAATTGTCAGCAGTCTGCCTTCTGATTTCCGCTGAAAGGTAAATGTACGTATATTATGATGTTTACAATTCACTAAGAAAGTCACAACAACACTGGATTAAAAATATTAGGGAAAGAGAAGCAGAGAGGTAGTTTTTGAATTTACATCTATATTTCGTCATTTTTTTGTTGGATCATAAACAAGAGCTATTTTGAATTCAGGTATCTTCAACACTGTGATCACCTATACAGTCGAAAATAGAAATTCGATTAAAGATTTTTTTGGCTAACGTCTTATTAACATATTAAGCAAGAAGCCAAAAGTTTTTATTAGTCTTCGTGTTAAGGAGATAAACGGCATTCTGCCCCCTTCTTCTGAACTCCAACACACAGACATTTACCATGCTCAATCAAGAACTTCATGTTAATGAAATGTTATAGCTCAGTTTTTAAATGGTGCATAGCTTAATTCTCGATTTTAACCGAGCTAAGTTGGCGATTTTTCAAAACTCGCCTTTATATAAGTCCTGTTTTTTCAAGAAGCTACTTTGTTAAAAAAATGAATTATACAGAGGTGCATTTTGAAAAATCGTCAACAGGCAATTTCAGAATGTGCCTTCACCGTCTCTGTTTTGATGTGCCTAGAAGTGGCCTATAGTTGTAATATATTTTTTAAAGTGGTCTAAATATGATTTTTTTTTAAATAGAATTAATTTGGTGAAATTTCATTGTTGATAGTACAGACAGTGTTTTACTAAAAAAATTTAATCAAACAGAGTACAGTTGAACGTGGGTTGTTATAACTAACTTTTCTTATGGCTATAGATCAAAAAAATTCAATTAACTTCTAGGATCAGCTTTAGAATATACATTTTAACTGACAAAAAGATCAAATCTAAACGTTTCTTTCTATATCCTATATCTGCATTTAACTCAAAATTGGGCAAAATATAGTGATATTATTTATATAATAAAATAAAAAAAAGACTATGTATACCTCAAGCACCACAAAGTTCTTAAAGAGCAGCAATAAATATTCGATGAAGTTCCAGTGACCAATGCCTCGGAGACTTACTTGAAGCCTGTTGTCGCTGCTGCTGAGAATGAACATAGACATGGCTATTGTATGAATCTGCCACGTGGGATAGTTAGATCGGCTGTGCTGTATGAGAGGCAACATAAGGAACTAAAGATGGATCAAGTAACCCAACATCGGAGGTGACCACATCCCTCTTTGACCATACTGATCCATGTTTTGTACTCTGTATCCATAAAAATCACAGTCCAGAGGTAGAAAATTTATTTTAATAAGTTTCAAATTTCAGTGTTGTTTAACCATATTTTGAACTTATTGTTGTTATCATTGTAAATGCGTCTTATGTTAAAATTTGGCGACACTATATGAAGATTTGTAGAGGTCGGAAGTAGCTTCGTAACGGAGGAAACGGTTCGCAAATCGGAGTCCGGAGGTGGAAGTTAGAAGAGAAAAGGTGAAGTGGGCTGTTTGGGGACAACAACTAATTTCAGACGTCCGAAATTGTTCTGGAGTGGTTCCAGAACACTCAATCAGACGTCTGACCAAGTGGGTCAGACGTCTGATCTGGAGCGCAGTCGCTCCAGAGACTTAAGTCAGACGTCTGACCCTTAGGCCAGACGTCTGGAATGTTTATTTTTCAGTTTTTCATCTCGCGGACTTGGGTGAAAATTTGTGATATCCGCAGGGGCAATTTTGGAATATTGTCTAGGGTTTCTATTCTCCTATATAAGCTAGCCTCAGGTATCAGATCCGTAGGGCAGAGAGAGAAGCGTGTGCAAGCAACAATAAGAGATCAGCCTCCACCAAATTAGGGTTTATCAAAACCTAATTTTCTTCAATTCACTTCTCCACAAAATCAATTTCTATTTTGATTATTGATCATTGTAATCAATCTCTTGTATTCTTCTCATCAATAATAATAAAAGCTCTCTCTTAAAGTGGATGTACACTAACACAACGTTAGTGGAACCACTATAAATCTCTGTGTGATTTATTTTCATTATTGCCTTGACCTTTGATTTGCTTGTCTGGGATTTTGATTGATTGTGATTGGATTTGAGTTATCGATTGGTTGTTTTTACACTGCTTATCACGATCCCGTCTTCCGCTGCGCTCGTGGGGTTTCGATTGGAGTCGGAATCCCGCACCAACATTTGGTATCAGAGCTTCAGGTTTTGGTAGGTGGTTGTAAAGATGCCTGAATCGAGTAATAACTCAAGTAGTTCCTCAATGGGTACTCCAAGTGGTGTAGCTCCTTATGTACGTGGCTCGTACGTAGCTTCAGGATCACAATTGGTAATAGACAAGTGGAATGGCGATAATGATTTTGAAAAATGGCAATAGAAGATAAAAGCGGTTTTTAGAAGGAATCGGGTGCATCGGGTAGTGTTTGACACACATTTATTGCCAGCGGACATCTCGGATGTTGAGAGAGAGGAGATGGAGGAGTGGGCATTCACTGCACTTCAACTTGCTATGGGAGAAAATGTTATCTCTGAAATTAGTGGTGAGACAACCGCTAAGGGTATTTGGGACAAGTTGGAGGAATTGTATATGAAGAAGTCACTGACGAATCGTTTGATCTTACTGCGAACGTTCTTCACCTATAAGATGAAGGAAGGTACTTCGCTGAAGGCGCACTTAAATATTTTTGATGATTTGCTAATGAAGATGAAGGCGGTAGATTTGAAGATTGAGGAAGAGCAAAAGGCGATGATATTGTTGTGTTCATTGCCAGACCGCTATACAAGTTTCTCAAACAGTTTGATCTATAGCCGAGATACATTGACTCTTGATGATGTCAAGACGGGTCTTCTTAGCGAGAAGTTGCGGGATCAAACGAAGGAGTTAGGTGATGGAAGTAGTGGTGCTAGTAAAGGTCATGGATTGTTTGTGGAGAAGGAGAGACATGTGAAGAAGGAGAACCGGGGGCGTTCTAAATCAAGGAACCCCGGTTGGAGAGGAAAGTCGAAGGAAAGAAAAGGCAAGTGCTATGTTTGTAGGAATCCCGGTCATTGGAAGAATGAGTGTCCGGACAAGGAGAAGGCAAAGAAGGAAGTAGCATCTTCATCCGTAGCGGTAGAGAATGCAGTTGGTGAGGAAGAGGTAGATGTTTTATCGGCAGTAGCATCAGATGTTTCGGATAGCAAATGGGTGCTCGATTCGAGGGCATCTTATCATATGACGCCAAATAGGAATTGTTTTTCTTCTTACATCGACAAAGAAGGAAATTCAATTGTTATGGGAAATGGTGCTATTTGTAAGTCGAAAGGCATTGGCTCCGTGCAAATTAGGATGTTTGACGGAGTGGTTCGTACTCTCACTAATGTGCGCTATGTTCCGGGACTTAGGAAGTCTCTTATCTCTTTGGGGCAGCTGGACTCTTTAGGTTGTAAGATCACTATTGAAAGTGATAGATTGCGGGTTTCGAAGGGGGCACTTGTGGTGATGAAGGGTGCAAAGACTCATGGTATTTATTTGCTTCAAGGAGTGACTGTGGAAGGTGAAACTTGTATGGGGGTTGATAGTTCTCGTGGCTTGGATGCGACTAGGCTGTGGCATTTGAGGTTAGGTCATGTCTCGGAGAGAAGTTTAGATGTTCTTCGAAAGAGAGAGATGATCGATGGAGAAAGTTTCAACAAGTTAGAGTTTTGCGAAGATTGTGTCATGGGGAAGCAAACTAAAGTTTCATTCGATGAAGGAAAACATGATTCGAGAAGGGTTCTTGAGTATGTTCACACGGATGTTTGGGGACCGGCACCTGTAGCTTCTTTAGGTGGAGCTCGCTATTATATTTCCTTTATAGATGACTTTTCTCGGAAAGTTTTGGTGTATGTAATGAAGGCCAAGTAGGAGGCATTTGCAAAGTTCAAAGCGTGGAAGGCTCTTGTTGAGAATGAGAGTGGCAAGTCTTTGAAGGTTCTAAGGTCTGACAATGGCGGAGAGTATGTTTCCGAGAATTTTTGGAGTATTGCAAGCATCAGGCATTTTACTACACCTGGAGATCCGCAGTCGAATGGTGTTGCGGAGAGAATGAACCGTACTCTACTTGAGAAAGCTCCATGCTTGAGATTGACATCGGGTTTGGCAAAGGGATTTTGGGCTGAAGCTTTGTCAACCGCAGTGCATATTATTAATCGAATTCTGTGCTCAGCTATTAGTAACAAAATTTCGGAGGAAGTGTGGAAGGGAAAGAGCATTGACTTGAGTTATCTTCATGTGTTTGGCAGTCCGGTTTATGTGCATGATTCGGGAAATGATAAGCTTGAACCTAGAGCTTTCATGGGGATTTTGCTTGGCTATACGGATGGTGTAAAAGGCTATCGGATTTGGAATCCGAAAACGAAGAAGGTAGTGAATTCTCGTCATGTTACTTTTGATGAGTCGGCAATGTTCAAGGAGAATGTGAGCTCATCAGATGTTCCGGATTTGGTTCATGGTGAATCAAAGGAGAAGGAAATTATTTCCACATTTTGTCCAAGGAGTAGAGAGAGTAGAGTAGTTGGCGATGCTTGTGAGGAGATAGCGGTTGATGTTACATCACATAGTCCACATGTTGCCTCTAGTAGTGTTGGTGATGTACATGATTCTAGAGAAGATTTGGTTCAAGGTGGAGCCGAAGGGAGTTTAGGTGATGGTATTGCTACTCGGGTTGGTCGTCGTACTATAAGACCACCCGAAAGATATGGTGATTGGAACTATCTTAGCTTTTGTGATAATTTGGACTATGTTCTTCATGTAGTGCAAGATGAGCCGATGGACCTTGATGACGTCATGAAGTCGAGTGATAGCTCGAAATGGATTTGTGCCATGGAGGAAGAGATGCAATCATTGTTGAAGAATCAAACTTGGGATTTGGTTCCACTTCCTAAAGGAAACCGTGCTATTGGGTGCAAATGGATACACAAGGTGAAGGACGATGGAAGATATAAAGCTAGACTAGTGGCTAAGGGGTTTGCAAAAAGGAAGGGAAAGGAGTATGATGAGATATTCGCACCGGTTGTGCGCCATACTTCTATCCGGATATTACTTGCTATAGTTGCTATTCACGACTTGGAGTTGGAGCAACTTGATGTGAAAACCACCTTCTTGCATGGTGACTTGGATGAAGACATCTACATGGTGCAACCGGAAGGTTTTGTTGTGGATGGTAAGTCAAATTTGGTTTGCAAATTGAAGAAATCACTATATGGTTTAAAGCAATCACCTAGACAATGGTATAAGAGGTTTGATCATTTTATGCTTGAAAATGGTTTTGATAGAAGCATCAAGGATGCTTGTGTTTATTTCAAGAAGTTGAGAAATGATTGTTGGGTGTATTTACTCTTGTATGTGGACGACATGCTCATTGCTTCAAAAGATAAATGAAATTAACAAGCTAAAACTGAGTTTGAAATCGGAGTTCGAAATGAAGGATCTTGGAGAAGCAAGAAGGATATTGGGCATGGAAATTGTAAGGGATCGAAAGCATTTTGAGTTGAAAATAACTCAAAAGGAATACATAGAGAAAGTGCTTTGCCGGTTTAGCATGGAGAATGCAAAGGCGTCATATACACCTTTACCTTTGCATATGAAGCTTTCGAATAAAGGATCACCTATCTTGGAGGAAGACAAGACTTATATGGCAAAGGTGCCATATGCTATTGCGGTTGGTAGTCTAATGTATGCTATGGTGTGTACAAGGCCCGATATTGCAAATGCCGTCGGGATGGTTAGTCGCTACATGGCTAATCCGGGGAAATCGCATTGGGAAGCTGTGAAGCTTATATTGAGATACCTTAGAGGCACATCATCTCATGGTCTTGTTTTTGTTTTTGGCGGTAGTAAGGCGATGGATTACAAGTTGGTTGGTTATTGTGATTCGGACTACGCTGGTGATAGGGATCGAAGAAAATCAACTTCCGGATATGTCTTCACACTTAGGGGAACAGCCATAAGTTGGAGATCTAGATTGCAGACCGTAGTTGCTTTATCCACTACGGAGGTGGAGTTGATAGCCGCAGTGGAGGCGGCAAAGGAGGCACTCTATTTGAAGCGATTGTTGTGTGACTTGGGATTCGGGCATGATAGTATTGATGTTCGATGTGATAGCCAGAGTGCTATTCACTTGGCAGAGAATTTGGCGTTTAGCTCACGGACTAAGCATATTGAGGTGAGAGAGTCATTTCTAGTAGCCATGGATGAAGATAAGCAAGTATATCTTTGAAAGGTGCACACAAAGGATAACGCGGCGGATATGCTCACTAAGGCATTGCCGGTTGGAAAGTTCGAGCATTGCTCGAACTTGATTCGCTTGGAGAAGTGCTAGGTGCCACGGGGTGGCACGGTTAAGGGAGGAGCTTGGTGGTAGATGAGGAAGAGTATTGGTGAGAGAGATTGATGTTCTATCTTCTTGGTAAGTGCTAGTTTTTGGTGAGATAGCTTAGGATTTGGATGTTTTCAACATTTCATTAGCGGGCGGGGGCTTTGCCTGAGCTCGTTGGTGGAGTGCAATGGGCGGTGGCTTTGCCGGAGCTCATTGGGAAAGCATTCATGTTTGGTTGAAGGTAGAAGAGGTGATAGTTGGCGCTATCGGTTGTCGTTGATGGTATGGTATCATTGGAATTGAAGATGGATATAGTGTTGAGGTGGAGTGTTAAAATTTGGCGACACTATATGAAGATTTGTAGAGGTCGGAAGTAGCTTCGTAACGGAGGAAACGGTTCGCAAATCGGAGTCCGTAGGTAGAAGTTTGAAGAGAAAAGGTGAAGTGGGCTGTTTGGGGACAGCAACTAATTTCAGACGTCTGAAATTGTTCTGGAGTGGTTCTAGAACACTCAGTCGGACGTCTGACCAAGTGGGTCAGACGTCTGATCTGGAGCAAAGTCGCTCCAGAGACTTAAGTCAAACGTCTGACCCTTAGGCCAGACGTCTGGAACGTTTTTTTCCTTCAGTTTTTCATCTCGCCGACTTGGGTGAAAATTTATGATATCCGCAGGGGCAATTTTGGAATATTGTCTAGGGTTTCTATTCTCCTATATAAGCTAGCCTCAGGTATCAGATCCGTAGGGCAGACAGAGAAGCGTGTGCAAGCAACAATAAGAGATCAGCCTCCACCAAATCAGGGTTTATCAAAACCTAATTTTTTTCAATTCTCTTCTCCACAAAATCAATTTCTATTTTGATTATTGATCATTGTAATCAATCTCTTGTACTCTTCTCATCAATAATAATAAAAGCTCTCTCTTAAAGTGGATGTACACTAACACAACGTTAGTGGAACCACTATAAATCTCTGTGTGATTTATTTTCATTATTGCCTTGATCTTTGATTTGCTTGTCTGGGATTTTGATTGATTGTGATTGGATTTGAGTTATCGATTGGTTGTTTTCACACTGCTTATCACGATCCCGTCTTCCGCTGCGCTCGTGGGGTTTCGATTGGAGTCGGAATCCCGCACCAACATCTTCTATAATGGATGCTTTATAGCTGAACTAAGTTCATCCAGTTCATTTTATACTTGCGATCATTTATGAATTTTAAAGATTTTTCTTCATCTTCTGATTTACTACTTCTTGCAGGCATGAATTCTTCCAAGGCATTAGTATTTCTTCTTCTACATTTCTTGAGCTCTATATTTAATCCTTTAACAGCTGCAATCATATTTCAAAATCAACAAAATAAAAATCTAAAAAAATGAGCACATAGAAGAAGAATAAAAGGATAAACTGTGAGTACCATCATTAAGAAGAAATGTGCAAAAAGGAAGATTGCGTTTAAAAGACTTTGACTTGTCTCCTTTATTCATCAAGGTTTTTGACTTATTCTTCCATTTTTTCTAGTCTTTTGCTCCTGGTCTTGGATGGGCGAACAATCTTAATTAAAGCAAAATAAGGAGGAATTCTGAAGGGATAATCAAACGTAATCTGAGCTAAATCAACTGTAATATTTTTTGGCACCGCCTCCCTCTGATGCCTGATCAATACTTTTAGCGGGAACTGGCAGTATAGGATCCAAATTAACGCCCTCGGGTATAAAACCATGTCCGACAAAGTCCTTTACAATAGCATCATAATCACGATGAATTAGGTGAGCTATTGCTTCAATCATTCCATATTTCTGATCATCGGTTAACTTTGTTACAAGACCGAAAAGTAATACAAATATTTAACGGTTACTAGTTTATTAGTTTCAGAATATAACAAATGAAAGGAATGTGATAATCTTCCCATCTAAAGCAAGCACAGGGTATATGCAGCTAGTGATATTAATGTTACTAAACAATATTGTAACATCCCAAAATTTGTTAATTTAAATTTGGTGACTTATTTGAACTTTTGAAATTTAATTTGAAAAGTTTCAAAAGAAATAAAATATTATTAATATTAAGTATTGCAAAGATATACGGATAGAAATAAAATATTTGGTAGTTTAAGCTTTAAATAAATAATAATAATAAATAAAGAAAAGAAAAATATGTAACAAACAAGAATTTGTGTTAAACCATAAAAAAAATATGTTATAAATTAAATGTTGATAGTTAAACTATGAATAGAAATAAATTTTAGAATTTATGTTAGTAATAAGATTTTATGGTTATATAGCAACATAAGATAAACTTAAAAATAACATAAGGAATACATATAGAATTGTATATGAACTGTGTAAACAAGAAGATAAAAAAAATGTATGCAGGAAAAAGAAAATATCTACAAACAAAACAAAGATGTACTTATAAAAATCAAATAGGATTATATGTTAACTTAGATTGGAACAAAGGCATTAAATGCTATCCTCTCAAACATAAATAAAAAATCACTTCAGCCACCAAAAAGGGAAAGATATCTGATCAAACAATAAAAAGAAGGAAAAACAGAGCTTGCCTGTTCCAGTAAACACCTACGTATACAAAGTCTTCCTTTATAAATACACATCCATATTTGTCTTGGTCGTTCAAACATGATATAGAAAATTAGAGGAAAGAAAAATATAAGTATCACTATATTTTCAAACTCAAGATCATTCAACAAAACAAAACAGAAAAAGTTTAAAAGCAGATCATCTGCAGGGTTTCAAAACAAAAGGCAGCTCTCTGTTTCAAAGAAAATTTCTGGTGAGTAAACCTATTATTTTAAAATTGAAATCTAAGTATTTAGTTCATGAAACCTTGAGCTTTGCTGCATATTGAAAAAATTGTTCTGTATGTTTTCTAAGTTACTGGAAACCTTTATATGACCTGTTCTTCTATAATTCTAGTTACAGAGTAAAGTAAATTAGAGGAAAAATCAAAACATCTTCATACAAACATTTTTAACTTAGGATTTTAAACAAAATAAGTTTATTTAAACCTGAATCACAGCCTAAAATTTGTTTACATCTTAAAAGTGAAGTAGTGACTCTGTAACATTCAGTTTTACAGTAAAAGATAAATTTTTGGATAAATTCGATATTGCTGATTATTAATTTGATTATACAACTTGAATCCTCAATGAAAAACAAGATTTTAAAAACAAAACTTGTGATTTTTAGTGAAGTATTTTGAATGCAGTTCCATGTTGAACCGAAAATGCTTTTTCGGCCATTGTCATCGATCAAGAAATTTTCGCATGTTAAAATTTTGTTTGAAGCTGGTTTAAACACTAATGATCTCAGGAAAATTGTCGAAAAAAATTTCTATTGCATAAATTGGTGGTACGAGTTCAATTTAGGGTTAAAGCTCGATTTTTGGATGTGTTTAGTGGAAAGATGATTTCGTCCTCTTGGAATGATCAAGCGGCATGAAATTGAGAGGGAGCGTAGAGTGGGGTGTCGGCAACATGAAGCCAGAGTCGTGGATTTTCTGGCGAACGGCGCGAGGGGGACGAAGCGTTTTGGGTTTGGGTATGTTCGAGTTACAGTTTCAGCGAAAGGGTGAATTTCAATTTCGAGTTTTCTGTGTCGAATCGAGCTTTGGTTTCGAGCATAGCGATGAACTGCGACTTGCCGAAGGTCGCGAAGCCCACCGGAACAGCCGCGCGACGCCGTGTACGTGCACGACGTCGATTCTATATAAGGAGGTTTGAGCTTGGGGGGGAACTCGAAGGAACGCTCGAGTAGGAGATGGGTTGGCTCGAGTTTCTCGTGGAGTTGATTCAGTAGTGGTTTAAGTTTAAACTTAGCTAGAATGTAACGACCCGATATTTTCAACCATTCGCATCCATTATAAGTGTATAGGTAGACACTTATGCCGGAATTGAATTGCTCAAAATACCGCGTTGTAAATAAATTTTTGGCAAATCTCAGAATATATAGTAAATAATAAACACAGATCACAGACACAGAGTAATAATAATGCAGCGGAATTAAAAGAGATAGTAGTTCATGAAGCTACTATATAAATATATCAGAGTTACATAAAATACAATAGAAGAAATAAAGTACAAAGGAAGTCTCACTACATAGAAGTCTACTAATACAAGAGCTGAAAGAACCAACAGACTGCAAAAGATAAAACTTGACAAGCAGATAATCTCCAGCGATTCCAATCTCCAGAAAGTGGAAATCCAAATCTGTGAATAACTCAGGCTGACCCGAGCATAAATAAAAAATACAAACACTCGAGTCAGGACATACATACTTATACAATGTAAACCAACTCAAGTGAACTGTAGTAAAGGTACAAGTAACTTATAAGATGCTTGGGACCGCCCATCCTCTAAGGATCCGTTAAACTATTTACTATGTAGTAGTATACGCTATTTACAGTAGTGTCTAATCAGTAAAGTATAATCATATAGAAAATAGTGTTAAGGAGATGGTGAACCTTAACGCGGTCGGATCTTTAAAACCAAAATCATAGTGGGCTCGATATAAGGATATGACACGGCACATGAGGCAATGCCAGGGTGGATACACCATTTGCACTCCTGGTGTAACAACCCTGTATTTTGTGATTTATTTTTTTTGTATATTTTAATTATTTTAATTGAATTTTTGATTTAAAAACTTATTTTATTTATTTTGAATGATAAACTTTAGTTTTTATATGAATTATCATTCCAAAGCATGACTAAAAAGAATATTTTCCAAAAAGTGAGTTTTTGGTCAAAATAGTCAAACTTTGACTTTTATTTTAAAATTTTAAAATTTTAAAATTTAAATTTTTTATTTTATTTTGAAAGTACATAAAATTTTAGGAACACTGCTTTTTGTTTCGTTGGAAGCGGATTTAAATTGTGAAAGTTATGTATATTTCAATATTGAGTGCAATTCGTTTATTCTGCAATTTTGTTATTTTAAATAGTATAAATTTTATTTTTCTTTGTCATATTTTTTTTGTAATATGTAATGATATGTTATTTTATGTATGTTTTTGTCTTTTAATATTTTTGAAGTGAGATACGAATTTTTCTAGAGCTAGTTGTATTTTTCTTGTAATTTCCATGCCGTGTTTTCAATTTTTAAACATTTTCTTTAGTTCTTTTCTATTTCACTCCAATTTAATTATTTATTTTATTTTAGAAATGATAAATAAATTATTTTATTTCAAAATTTTGCTTTATAATATTTTTAAAATGAAGTGGATATTTTTCCAAAGCCATTGATGTTTTAATTGAAATTTTTGAACCCTGTTTTCAATTTTTAAGCAATTTCCTTAATTCTTTTTATATTTTCTTTAAATTTAATTATATATTTTTATTTTTTTCACTTTGTTTCAGTTTTTAGATGTACTTGCTGAAGTTATTTTGTTTTACTTGATTTAAAAGAAAAGGAAATATGGAAGGTTTTAAAAGCTAAGAAACATAAAGTCGTTTCACCGTTTCTTTTACCGTTTCTTTTTCAATCAATGCATCAATTTATTGTAGCCGTTCCTTTTCTTTTGCTTATTCACATGAAAGTTTCTCATTCCATCAATAATATACATCCATTTCAGATCTGAGCAAAGAAAAATAAGCAATGACCTCTCTTCCTCCTCTCATTTTTCTACTTCTTCTTCTTTGTTTTGCTTGATTTTTGTCATGATCTCTCATTGCTTTGTTTGGCCTAACACCTCCACCATCTCCTCCACCAACCACCACCATTTCCTTCCCCACACCATACACAACCAAAACCCTTCCTCCTCTGACCAGCAAGTGCCATGACCATCCCATGATGCGAAATCCACAAAAACTATGTTAAAACTTCTTAAAGAGCATGTCTAGCCACCTAGTCTTCATCACCATCACCTTAGATGACCTTGGCCACCTCCTATTGCTCCACCACCACCTTGACACACCCGTAACCATCACCTTCATCCCCTGTCCAGATCTGAAACATGTTATAGCCGATCCATAGATCCATGTAGCCTATCCCAAAATGAACCAAAAACCCACTATTTGCGTAAGCCTCTTCATATCATGCATAGTAACTCCTCCACCACTTCAATACCTTGTAGCCATGCCTTATAGGACCCAAACCTGAACCAAAGCATGTCCAAACCTGAGCCAAAACATTCCTTAAGCCGTGCTAGCAAGTGTAGAAGACAAGGCAAAAGACTGTGTATTCGTATCTCTTTTTATTTCAAAGTTATTCCTATTCAGTGTTGTATTGAATTGTAATTTTATTTTGTTTTGTTTTGGGTTGTAACACTAGTTCTAAGCTTGGATCTCTTCCCACTTGAGCCTATTATTGTGTCATCATGCCTTCCGGAAACCGTTGTGTCATTTGTATTGCAATCTCCAGCACAAAAAGGTGAGTAAATCTCACCAGATGTTTATACTTATACAAATGTGAATTGACACCCTGTGAATCTGTAGAACTATATTATCATGTTATATATGCTTATATTATTATTATATGATGTTCACACCTGTATTACACTTATTGTATTATATGTTACTATTATTTCATGCTATTCTGTTTATTTTATCTGTTCATCACACTGCAAGTTCCCTGTAAATTAGAAATCACTATGGGTTGAAATGATACATACCCGAACGGACTTTAGAATAAGGGAAAATTGTTATGGGCTGAAATGATAGGCCTGAATGATTTTCAATATTTTATTTACTTGGGATTGCGGGTTTGAAATGATAAAACCCGGATTTTCTTTGTAAATTACGGGTTGAAATGATATATTACCCGTATCACTTTACCTAGCGTAGAAAATTATATACAGGCTCATAGTTAAAATATGTTTTTCTAAAAATTTTAAAATATTTTAGAAATTTAATTATCATAATATTTGATTTGAAATTTAATAAAAATATAAATTTTGTAAAGTATTATTTATTTTCTGGAAATCTATAAGTTAATAAATTATGGAAAGGTTAGAAAATATGAATGCAAGTTATTTTGGAAATTTTGATTTAATTTTTAATGGAATTTAAATTAACTTTGAAAATATGATAAATTTATGATATTTTGAATTTAAATTAATTTAAAGTGATTTTTATCATATTAATGATTTTTGATAAAGTTGAAATGTGAAATGAATGAATACTTTAAGTTGAAATTTTGAAATATAACTAAAATTGGAAATTTATGAAATTGACTTAAAAGTGAACTTTTAGTTAAGCAAATAAAAATAAAACTAAGTTATATTTGAGAATGTGAACTTAAGTGTTAAGTTGAAATTTAATGCAAGGAATTTAAAATTGAACATTGCAATTTAATAAGTGAATTATTATTAAATCTTGATTTTGAATGGAAATTTAACTCTATAAAATCATGAACTTGAGGAAAATTAAATAATGTTTATAAATGTGAAAATGTATGATTTTATGAGTTAAAAATGTTTTAAATAAAAAATTACAATTGGTTGAGAAATTATATTGAATATTTAAAGTTAATTGACTGCATTTTTGAAATGCTATTAATTACAATGTAAATTATATTACAGTATTTGTAAATGTTGTAGTTGATGATAATGAACTAAAAAGCTAAATTGAATTAAAAACTATTATAGCAATTTTGTAAGTGCCATAATTTTTGAATTTAACTAAGTTTATTTGGAATTTAAGTAAACCCTATTACAACATTTTAAAATGTTGTCTTTTGTTAAATTGAACTGTTTTGAATGTAACTTTCCGTAGCGTTTTCTAAATGCTGCGAAAAGTGGAATTTCACTGTTTTGATAAACGTAAGTGAACAAATGCACTTTGCAAGTTGAAAATTTTGGAAATTTAATAATTTAATTATTGAACATGATAACTTCATTTTAATGATTAAAAATGATTTTTTTTGAATATAAACTGTTTTGAAATGTGAATTGAAATGGTATTTTAAATTGAATAAAATGAATAACGATTAGAAATGAATGTGGTTTTGAAAGGGGATGATATTTTGATATATATTAAATGATTGAAATGTGGTTTTGAAAAGATATGATATTTTGATATATTAAAATGATTTCAAAATGGAGTTTTGAAAGATACGACATTTTGATATCAAAATAATTTGAAAGGAAGTGCTGAAAGATAAGATATTTTGAACGAAGATTTGAAAGGTTATGATATTTTGATATATTAAAATGATTTGAAAGGAAGTTTTGAAAGGATATGATAATTCAATATATTGAAATGGTTAGAAATGACTTGATATTTATTTTGATAAATATTTGAATTGAAAGATATGGTATGATGATATATTGAAATGGTTTGGAAATGATTTAATATTTATTTTGATAAAGATTTGGGTTGAAATGACATTTTATTTTTGAAGTATAAAATATTGTTTTAAAGTTATAACTACGGTTTATAATAACGATTGGTTGTTAAAGAGACCGGGATCGGATATTGTCTTATAGCCGGCCAATACCAAAAACCACTTTAACAACTGTGTACGCGGTGGAGATTCCAGAATGAAGTAGGATGGTGACGACGTTCTCGAGGTATATTACGTGGACCCAACTCCCTTGATTTAGCATAAATGACTAAAACAGGAGCTATACCGGGCTACACAAAGGGTCGCACCCTTTCATCGAGCATGCTCCATCGAAAACCATTCTATTACTTTTGCGATTCGATATGTGGCGCCACTTTGATTCGAGGGTATTGTTTGAGGTGGACGGAAGCTGCTGGCTTGCCGTCACCACCGGTCGGGGAGTGCAAACGGTGTATACACCCTGGCATTGCCTCGCGTGCCGTGTCATCTCCTTATAGCGAGCCCACTACGATTTTGGTTTTAAAGATCCGACCGCGTTAAGGTTCACCATCCCCTTAACGCTATTTTCTATATGATTTTACTTTACTGATTAGACACTACTGTATATAGCGCGATATACTACATAGTAAATAGTTTAACGGATCCTTAGAAGATGGGCGGTCCCAAGCATCTTCTAAGTTACTTATACCTTTACTACAGTTCACTTGAGTTGGTTTACATTGTATAAGTATGTATGTCCTGACTCGAGTGTTTGTATTTTTATTTACGCTCGGGTCAGCCTGAGTTATTCACAGATTTGGGTTTCCACTTTCTGGAGATTGGAATCGCTAGAGATTATCTACTTGTCAAGTTTCATCTTTTCAGTTCGGTTGTTCTATTCAGCTTGTACTTGGTTATCATATTTAAACTTCTGTTATACTTTATTTCTTCTATTGTATCTTATGTAACTCTGATATATTTATATAGTAGCTTCATGAACTACTATCTCTTTTACTTCCGTTGCATTATTATTACTCTGTGTCTGTGATCTGTGATTTTTATTTATTGTATATTCTTAGATTTGCCAAATTTTTATTTACAACGCGGTATTTTGAGCAATTCAATTCCGGCATGAATGTCTACCTATACACTTATAATGGATGTGAATGGTTGAAAATACCTGGTTGTTACAGTTAGTATCAGAGCTTTGGTAGCTCTAGGCAAAACTCAGCATATGGAGTGAATGTATTTACAGAATCACATTCATTCGAGTTTGAATCTCTCCCTTTTGACTCGATTCCTTTGAATGCTGGAACGTTCCCTACGGTTCCAAAATCCATTCGTATCCCTCACTATTCGTCTTCTTTTGACTTTGGAGTATTCCATAACTCCGCTTCGGATGATCTTCCTAGTGAGTCGGTGGTCACGCTAATTTCAAATTGAATTATAAAGGGGTGAAACGCCTTTACAATTAGCATCGATGTAACGACCCGAAATTTTCGAACCCGAAAATTCCAGATAGTTAAGAAAAAGAAGAAAGAGATAGAAGAAGAAGAACAGAAACACCAAACATCTCACAATCGCAGCGGATAAAATATAATAATAAATAATAACAGTTTACAAAAGAAAACTATATCTGACTATTACATTTAATGCACATCAGAGTTTCACATATATACAGTCACTGAATATATACAATTATCATGTCTCAGATTAACAATAATATAAATACAGCGGAAATACTCTATACGCTATAGCCATCCAACTCGCCACCTGAGCTCTAAAACGTACCTACCTTAAAATCTGTAATACTCGCTCTGACCCGAGCATTACACCAAAGTAACACCCGGGTCAGGCTGGAAACCAGCGTGACCAATCTCAACTAACTTGGAATACCAAGTATATAACTCATATAAAACCCGGGGTAACTCAAACAAATTTTACAAGTCCACAATATGTTATAGACATAACTTACTTCATACATAAGTTTCCCAAGTGCCATAAGTTAGATCAAATAGTGTGAATCTTTGAAATCATTTCATTCCAACCTATTAATTTCCCTTACCAATTTATAAGAATTCGAAGTGGTTTCGGATAGTTTCCAATACCCGACACTGGCCTCTTCGAGTCTCGTGACATTCTAATCCAATTTACCCAAATGAAATATACACAACATTTCATATCAGAGATGTCAACTCGTTCAAAGCATTCAATACTATTCAATCATCCACAACAAATTTGATCATTTTCAAATTAATTCAATTAATTCTAATTGAGTTCCTAACCTCGATTACTTAGATTTCTTCCTTAATTAACTCCAACCAAATAATTAACCAATTCTTCCATATTCATTCATCTTAATTAATCACCCTGGATTAATTGTCTTTCAATTTCATTCAAGTAATTGCCTTTAATTAACTCCACCCTATTACTTAACCTTAATCCGACGATAAGTAATCTTAGTTACTTTATAAACAAATTAACTATTTTAGTTACATTAATCTTTAATTACTTATATTAACTTCACACAAGCCACTCACTAATGATTAATCAATCTTAATTACTCTATCTTTAATTACGTCATTGATTATATAAATTAACGATTTCTACTTATAATTTAATTTATCCAAATCTAAATTAATTTCATTAAACAATTAATCATTAATTAAATCATAAATATAAATAATTCATGATTTACCTCAACCTTTAAATTAACTATCTATTATTTACTCCTTTAATAAATTAATTTCCTCTTAATTAATCGACTAAGTCAATCTCTTGATTAATTACACAAAGTAATTATATTTTATTTTAATTTAATTAAGTAATTATTCATCAAACCATCTAATGACTATTCTGAATTAATTAAACTTCATTAATTAACTTAAACCATAATTAATCAATTCCAACCCTTAATTACTAAATTAATTAACCCAAATTATTAATTAATTGAACTAATTATTTATTTATTTTAATTACACTTCAAATTTTATAAACCAGAATTCATTAAGCCTTCAACAACATTAGAATGAAAACATTCCCTTGTTGATAACATTAAATCTAAAACAAATTAAAACCCGAATACTTCGAGTTAACCTAAATTGACTCGAGATCAAATCAAACAAAGTCACATAATCTTCAATAGCACATCCAGTCAATTTATTCATCAAATCAATTATTTAAATTTAGCCATTTAAATTTAAATAGAAATCCACTGAGCGAGATTTACTCACCTTCACTTTTATTTGCAATCCACCTCAAAATTGCCTCCGTTTCCTCGATTTGTTTCCTTCAGATTTAGACCTTGTATAAACAGTTATACGATCTTATTAATATTCGACCAATTTCAATTTCTATTTAGTAAGTTTCATTTTACCCAATAAGTTAATTTTAAACAAATTTTCTGTTTATAAAATATGTTTTAGTTATCAAATAATTATATAAGTTTATGAAATAAATGGATTTCCAATTTGTAAATTTAATTTAACTAAATCTTTATTTAAACAATAATTAAAAAAATTCTAACCTACCCCCTTTTTTTGTTTTTTTTGTTTTTCTTCTAAATCCTTACATATATTTCCAAATCCAAACTAATATTAGTTCATACCTAGACTTCCAATTTCAACATTTTAGTAAACACAAAAACACAAAATAATTCCCTTTTTTTTACTATTTTTACATACATATATTATAAAACTTAGGTAAATAATAATAAAAAAACAAAAGAAAAACAGCTCACCCAAACTGTCGCGAGTCCACCTCTCTGCCTCCTGGGTGCTGCCGTCAGCCTCGCGAGCCCTAGGTTGTAGCCCAGCATGAACGTGATCGCCCCACAACCGGTCGCGATCCACCCATCGCCTCTTCCTCTTGCTTCGCGGTCGAACCCTAACCATTATCGAGCTCGAAATCAACGCCTCCCTTCACATAATCGAATTCGAATTCGATCTTGGTGTTGAATCGAGATTCAACCTTGTTTTTCCGCGTCTCTAACAAACAGGTCGGACAAAGACAAAACCCTAAAGCACTGACAACCCCATGCCGAAGCTTCAAGCTCGGTCGAGTCACGTGGTCGCCTGCGATTCTTTTTTTTTTAATACACAAATTCAATTTTGGAAATAGGGGAAACAGGGAGGCTCGGTTTCCTTTTTTTTTGAATAAGTTTCGTGAGTTTAACTAAAGGGGGTGGAAGAGAGTGGATGTGATATAAAGTTGGGGAAGCGTATTGGAGAAGACTACTGTTTAATTGATTTTACTTTTATATATTATTATTATTATTATTTTCAAAATATCTCAAACTCCTATCAACTCGTTTACATACCGTACGATAACACGACAATTCCAAACATTACAAAAATTGAAATCCGACAATAATACAATATTACGGATCCAATGGAACTGGTTTCGTCGAATTCCGCGACTGTACCTCGGAAGGCTATTTTTAAATTCCAATTTAAACGATATATTATTAAAATTGAACAAATTACCTTTACATTAAATTTCAACAATTCTATTATCTTTAGTATCATCATTATAGATTTTATAAGCCTTTAAATTATCTTAAACAGGCTTAGAATCTCGGATTCAACAATTTACCAAATTTCAATTATTGAATTCAATATTTAAACTATACAATTCAATGATTTAATTATCAAGTAAATATTGATATCCTGAAATTCAAGTTAAAATTAACTTTTAAATATTTTAAAATCATTTAACTATTCAAATTTAAATTGTTAGGAAATTCCGGGTCATCACATTCCTCCCCTCTTAAAAGAATTTCGTCGCCGAAATTACTAGTCAGGAAGAATGGACCATTACCCGTTTACCTATTTCCAAAACTCACAATCAACATCCTACCAACTATCCTTTATTAAAGACCTACTAATACCTTAACCAACTTCCCAAAACCTTCTATAGTTTCAAACAATACCCTTTTGCTCAATCATTCAAATTTCAATTTAAAACTAAATTTTGAATTCTCAAAAATTTCTTAAAATTTTTCTAACTCTCTAAATTTCCAAAAAAATTTGCCAGCGTCTCCTTTGCGCGGCTAGCTCGGTACAACTACAAAAGGCCTCTACGGGCTCCCAAATTCCAAAGGAAAACAAAAGCCAAGTGGCTACATCAAAAACCCAATCCAATTTCATACATAAACTTAAAATACATAACTTTTGTCGGGCAATTCACATTTATCTTTTGGAATCAAATTCAATTTTCTCTTCCCCTTTTCAATACCTGCATAACCTACTTAGCAATAATATCTAATCATAGCCCTTTCAAATCTTTACATACTTTTCCTTACAGAAGTTTTCATAGCCATTTCTATTCAAACTAGTTTTTTCCCACTTCATACAATTTCAATTTACTTTAAATTTAAATATTAAATTTTATCTTTCAAGTATAACTGATTCATATTAGTTCATCTACAATTTACTCTAAATTTTCCATTCGAAATTGTTTTGTTGTTAAAAAAAATTTTCCAAAAATTTCAAAAATTTTCTAACTCCCATAATTTTGGAAATTTTTTGGCAGAGTCTCCTTTGTACGAAGGAGTTTTGCAATTTGACAAGAGATATAAATATGTATACATCGACCCACACGGTCGGAAAAAGAAAAAACAGTTCATATTTCCTATTTGTATTGCGTAGGCGTACCTTATTTAGAAATTTAAGCATGCGGCTTATTTATTTTAGCAATTAGCATACCCCAAATCTAGCCAAACGACTTCCCTGTACCTGTACTTACTCAATTTAAATATGTAAGTGCCATATATAGAGAATCTATTAACATTTCACTTACTTTCCATAGCTAAACACATGCATTACATAAACAACAAGCACCAAACGCTTTTCATAAGCGATTTATATAACTTTAAAGCTGATTCAATTGCTTTCAACCAATTCATAAGCCATTCATTCAATTTTAATGGTTTACTATGCAATTGCTTACATTCAATTCATTTGTAAGCAAAACAAACTCCTATTCATATCAATTTGATTTAAAATGCAATTATTTTTGCTTCCACTAATTCATAGAATTTAACTAAATCTCGTTTACGTTAATCGTCAATCATTTCTACGAAATTTGATAATATCCATGTGAATAAATAATTACTTAAGTTTTATAACCAATTAAAATTGATTCCAACTCAATTTTATTTAATTCAATTCCTTTTTAATTTATTCACAACCATTTTATTTAGCTCGACACATTCCATGCTTGTGTACTACTAACCATTCCCAAATTAATTTAAACCGAGCTTTTATTTAATGGCTTTTACCCTTATTCGAAGGTAAGCTTCCTTAAATTTAAACTTAAGTTACTTTACTTTAATTTATTCCAACATCAAACTTAAGTTTACTTCTATTTGATTCTCATTTAATCAAATTCCATTTAAACTCAGTTAGCCCACCATTCATTTTAATTCACCTCCACAATTTATCAAAATAATATCCAAGCGTATACTTAACGCATTTATACTTCAAATCAATATGCCGCCCAACTTAAGTTCAGTCTAATAATCCAATTCCAATTACAACTTCGATTTAATTTTTATTCAATCAGACTTCATCCATTTATTATTTAATTTAATTAACCCATTTAAAATTTTTAACTTACTTACTTAATTCATTTTCGAATTTATTTTATTAATACAAGGCCATTCCCAATTTATTTCTATTCACTTGGGTTTAGTTTTGCCACTCAAACCATTTCTATTATAATCACTTCTCTTATATCCAATTTACTTGCAAATTTCATTAAATATTATTCATATCACACTTGAATTTTATTTATAATTCAAACCATCATATTTTTCAATCCAACTCTATTTTATTTTTAATTTACAACATCTCCTCTTATTTAATTCATTATCAAATCTAAGTCGAATTCTATTTAAAATTTGAATTCATTTCCAAACCCATTATCACTTACAACCCATTTATTTACCCAAGTTAAATTTCATTAATATACTCAACCAAATAACTATTTAGCCAATTAGTTTACTTTCGACTTCTAAATCAATGTTCGATTTAAATTACAAATTCACTTTATTAAAATTCCAGTTTGGATTTCCTTTTTATTTCCCCAAAATTCCAACATCTTAATTTAAAAAAAAAATTAGAAATGCTTTTAAATTCACCTCATACTTAATAGAATAGCTCTTTATAAAAATACTTTTTATGACTCGATGTCTCAACCAGTCCATCCTTGTTCTCACAGAAATCCAGTAATACGTTGATCAGGCGTAGGACTGAAAATCTATAAGTACTTGGTAGACCCGTTTTCAACATCCAGTGAAAATACTTTTGAAAATAATTTTATTGAAAATATTGAAAGCATTTTGAAATAGAGGAAATATCTTTGGTGAGAATGCTCTAGGAATCATCACCCCCATCCATGGTCACAGTTACATTCTAGGGTTATGTTGCCGTCACAGCAAAAGTCCATGTAACTGCAGGCTCTCCGCGGCCTCTCGATTACGCCATGGATACCATACAACAGATCACAATTACATCCAGGGTTACATTGCCGTCGCAGCAAAAGTCCATGTAACTGCAGGCTCTCCGCGGCCTCTGATCTCGCTGTCGAAATGAAACTTCCTCACTCCTACATACGCGCAGTCTACCGATATAAAATCAAACGCAGACTGTTGGCTCTCAGCGGCACACACGACTTTCGCTATGTTATACCATAGGTCGCAGTTACATCCTGGATTACGTTGCCATCGCAGCAAAAGTCCATGTAACTGTTGGCTCTCAACGGCACATACGGCCTTCACTATGGTAATCTCTACTCAAGATCCCCAGGAACTAGTTTTGTCCGGACTCCTCACAGGATCAACTTTAGAACCCCCCTTGGGCTCAAGGCAGCACCACCCGGTGGCACTCCTGAGAAGTTCATTCCAAGGAAGCGCCTTTTTCCCCAGAGCCATCATCAAAATATTTTATACTATACACATATAGTATGTTTCAAATCATACACCTAGTATGAATTTTATCAAAGCTCCTTTACACAAAATCGATTATCCCAAAATCGATAATTCTCAAAATAGGCTTTCCAAATTCCATATATTGATTTTACCCAAAAATCAAAAGCCTTTCCAAATTCAAAGGTTTCCAAAACCCTTTTCCAAAATCCCCATAAGATCCTTTATATATATATATATATATATATATATATATATATATATTCAAATATATATAACTTTCAAAAAAATTGGATCATTCAATCTCGTATAAAACTCCTTTTATACTTCAAACAATTTCAAAAATCCTTTTCTTCCAGCAATAGATTCAACAATGGAAGATTTGTCTTATATAACAAAGATATATAACTTTGTTTGTTCAAAATCAAATATTCAATTTTGATTACATTTTCCAAGATCAATTTCCTTTCTATTCACATCCACTTAAATTTTCATTCACTTATTCACATTTGCCTTAATTCCCATTTGGATTATTACCTCAATTTTTATCCCGGTTGGGTATTTAATCAATAACAATTTGAACTCCGACCAGTTTATATTTAGAAAATAGCTCGAAAATTTTAAAAATAAATAAGTAGTGGAAAACTAATTATTAGTTTGCAAAATAGCTATAAAATAGGTAACTAACTGTAAAATAGTTAAGAAATAGCGGAATAGTTTCAAAAATTGTAGATAATTGCAAAATAGTTGTAAAATAGAAATTAGTTTGTGAAATAGTTGAAAAATAGTAATTAGTTTAGAAACAGTTGAAAAATGGTTAAATAGCCCCAAGAATAATCGTAAAACAAGTATATAAAATAATTTGGGTTTAAGAGAAAAAGGTTGTATATATTTAATAGCTTAGAAAAATAAGTTTATATCAAAACAATTTATATTGAAAATAGTCAAGAGCCAATTGTTCACCTCCCCAACAATTCAATTAAAATATTCATTTAAATTGACCCAATTCCAATTCAAATAACTCCAAATTCCATTGGACTTGATTAATCCCCAATTCAAGTTGAATTGATTCTCAATTTCCTTCCAACTTCAAATCAAATTCCGTTTGATCTTTAAACTTGTACAACTTTAATCACAATTTCAATTTTACAATTTCTATTTATAATCAATTACATTCACATTTTGCTTTTGACTCGGAATTATACATTTTATTTAGCCAATTTTTTTTTTTATTATTCCATAAACATTTTAATCAAGATTCCAGAGTTTAAACAAATTTCCAAAATTTCAGTATCACCTTAGAATTCAACTATATCCAAAATTCTTTGGCAAATTCAATTACCCCTTTTTGAATTTCAAAACCAAACCCATTTCACAAACAATTTCAATGTAAAACAATTTGGTAGCAATTTCTCTTTTAGAAACTTGAAAATATACATCGATAATGCTGCAGTCATCATCGACGTTATTTTCCAGTGACCGAAAGAGTTCAATGCTTTTATCTCTTTTAAAAAAATTTCCAAATATTTTTAATTTCAAATCTTCCAGATTTCAAGTTCAACACCAACAATATTTTGAAATAATACTATTATTTCTTCCAAAACCTTTGGAAACCACTTTCAAAACCAAAGGGATTTTTAATTTTCCCAATCCATCCAATTCATATTTAAACATTACTCTGGAATTTTCATCTTACTTTATTTACAAGTATTCTCTGGAATTCTATTTCACATTATAATATCTTTTAGTTATGAAGTTTATTTCAATTTATAAATTACATTCACAATCTATATTTCAAATTCCATTTCGTTATATAAGTTTATTCTTCAACTTTGGTTTTAAGTTCCAATTTGGTCGTATTTTATATTACTTCTTAACTTAATTCCAATAATTTAACAACCAATCACCTAAATATTCATTAGAAGGAAATGTTGCTATATATATCAAAATATATTTTATATAAAATCATTAAAAATCTTTATAAGCAAATAACAAGTACACTCTCATATATATATATATATATATATATATATATATATACACTCAACTCATTCTAGAGTACTACGGACTCTATTCAATGAGTAATCCCCACCAGAGCCAAGGTTCTCGCTTAACCTCTCAGCTCTGACACCAAATGTAACGACCCGAAATTTTCGAACCCGAAAATTCCAGATAGTTAAGAAAAAGAAGAAAGAGATAGAAGAAGAAGAAGAAGAAAAGAAACACCATACGTCTCACAATCGCTGCAGATAAAATATAATAATAAATAATAACAGTTTACAAAAGAAAACTATATCTGACTATTACATTTAATATACATCAGAGTTTCGCATATATACAGTCACTGAATATATACAATTATCATGTCTCAGATTAACAATAATATAAATACAGCGGAAATACTCTATACGCTATAGCCATCCAACTCGCCACCTGAGCTCCAGAACGTACCTACCTTAAAATCTGTAATACTCGCTCTGACCCGAGCATTACACCAAAGTAACACCCGGGTCAGGCTGGAAACCAGCGTGAGTAATCTCAACTAACTTGGAATACCAAGTATATAACTTATATAAAATCCGGGGTAACTCAAACAAATTTTACAAGTCCACAATATGTTATAAACATAACTTACTTCATACATAAGTTTCCCAAGTGCCATAAGTTAGATCAAATAGTGTGAATCTTTGAAATCATTTCATTCCAACCTATTAATTTCCCTTACCAATTTATAAGAATTCGAAGTGGTTTCGGATAGTTCCCAATACCCGACACCGGCATCTTCGAGTCTCGTGACATTCTAATCCAATTTACCCAAATGAAATATACACAACATTTCATATCAAAGATGTCAACTCATTCAAAGCATTCAATACTATTCAATCATCCACAACAAATTTGATCATTTTCAAATTAATTCAATCAATTCTAATTGAGTTCCTAACCTTGATTACTTAGATTTTTCCTTAATTAACTCCAACCAAATAATTAACCAATTCTTCCATATTCATTCATCTTAATTAATCACCCTGGATTAATTATCTTTCAATTTCATTCAAGTAATTGCCTTTAATTAACTCCACCCTATTACTTATCCTTAATCAAACGATAAGTAATCTTATTTAATTTATAAACAAATTAACTATTTTAGTTACATTGATCTTTAATTACTTATATTAACTTCACACAAGCCACTCATTAATGATTAATCAATCTTAATTACTCTATCTTTAATTACGTCATTGATTATATAAATTAATGATTTCCACTTATAATTTAATTTATCCTAATCTAAATTAATTTCATTAAACAATTAATCATTAATTAAATCACAAATATAAATAATTCTTGATTTACCTCAACCTTTAAATTAACTATCTATTATTTACTCCTTTAATAAATTAATTTCCTCTTAATTAATCGACTAAATCAATCTCTTGATTAATTACACAAAGTAATTATATTTTATTTTAATTTAATTAAGTAATTATTCATCAAACCATCTAATGACTATTCTGAATTAATTAAACTTCATTAATTAACTTAAACCATAATTAATCAATTCCAACCCTTAATTACTAAATTAATTAACCCAAATTATTAATTAATTGAACTAATTATTTATTTATTTTAATTACACTTCAAATTTTATAAACCAGAATTCATTAAGCCTTCAACAACATTAGAATGAAAACATTCCCTTGTTGATAACATTAAATCTATAATAAATTAAAACCCGAATACTTCGAGTCAACCCAAATTGACTCGAGATCAAATCAAACAAAGTCACATAATCTTCAATAGCACAACCAATCAATTTATTCATCAAATCAATTATTTAAATTTAGCCATTTAAATTTAAATAGAAATCCACTGAGCGAGATTTACTCACCTTCACTTTTATTTGCAATCCACCTCAAAATTGCCTCCGTTTCCTCGATTTGTTTCCTTCAGATTTAGACCTTGTATAAACAGTTATACGATCTTATTAATATTCGACCAAGTTCAATTTCTATTTAGTAAGTTTC
This sequence comes from Allium cepa, assembly GCA_030765085.1. NCBI lineage: Eukaryota > Viridiplantae > Streptophyta > Magnoliopsida > Asparagales > Amaryllidaceae > Allium > Allium cepa. The sequence continues at coordinate 436,655,163 of CM060935.1, read as the reverse complement.
ATTTTACCCAATAAGTTAATTTCAAACAAATTTTCTGTTTATAAAATATGTTTTAGTTATCAAATAATTATATAAGTTTATGAAATAAATCGATTTCCAATTTGTAAGTTTAATTTAACTAAATCTTTATTTAAGCAATAATTAAATTTTTTCTAACCTACCCCCTTTTTTTGTTTTTTTTTTCTTTTTCTTCTAAATCCTTACATATATTTCCAAATCCAAACTAATAATAGTTCATACCTAGACTTCCAATTTCAACATTTTAGTAAACACAAAAACACAAAATAATTCCCTTTTTTTTTACTTTTTTTTTACGTACATATATTATAAAACTTAGGTAAATAATAATTAAAAAAACAAAAGAAAAACAGCTCACCCAAACTGTCGTGAGTCCACCTCTTCGCCTCCTGGGTGCTACCGTCAGCCTCGCGAGCCCTAGGTTGTAGCCCAGCATGAACGCAATCGCCCCACAACCGGTCGCGATCCACCCATCGCCTCTTCTTCTTGCTTCGCGGCCGAACCCTAACCATTATCGAGCTCGAAATCAACGCCTCCCTTCACATAATCGAATTCGAATTCGATCTTGGTGTTGAATCGAGATTCAACCTTGTTTTTTCGCGTCTCCAACAAACAGGTCGAACGAAGACAAAACCCCAAAGCACTGACAACCCCATGCCGAAGCTTCAAGCTCGGCCGAGTCACGTGGTCGCCTGCGATTTTTTTTTAATACACGAATTCAATTTTGGAAATAGGGGAAAGAGGGAGGCTCGATTTCCATTTTTTTTTTTTGAATACGTTTCATGAGTTTAACTGAAGGGGGTGGAAGAGAGTGGATGTGATATAAAGTTGGGGAAGCGCATTGGAGAAGATTACTGTTTAATTGATTTTACTTTTATATATTATTATTATTATTATTTTCCAAAATATCTCAAACTCCTATCAACTCGTTTACATACCGTACGATAACATGACAATTCCAAACATTACAAAAATTAAAATCCGACAGTAATACAATATTACGGATCCAATGGAATTGGTTTCGTCTAATTCCGAGACTGTGCCTCAGAAGGCTACTTTTAAATTCCAATTTAAACGATATATTATTAAAATTGAACAAATTACCTTTACATTAAATTTCAATCATTCTATTATCTTTAGTATCATCATTATAGATTTTATAAGCCTTTAAATTATCTTAAACAGGCTTAGAATCTCGGATTCAACAATTTACCCAATTTCAAGTATTGAATTCGATATTTAAACTATACATTTCAATGATTTAATTATCAAGTAAATATTGATATCCTGAAATTCAAGTTAAAATTAACTTTTAAATATTTTAAAATCAATTAACTATTCAAATTCAAATTTAAATTGTTAGAAATTCCGGGTCATCACAATCGATTCACCAGAGATTTATATCTATCCTTGGTTTAGATGCTAATATCTTTTGTTATTCCAAACATTATCTATTGAGATTGAATGTAGATTTACCCTAGAAAATCCACATCCATCTTACTATTTAAGTCACGGTTGACCCGGTTAAGGTTGCCCGCAATTTATTTAAGCTTACCCACCTCCCTACTCTGTTATTTAATCATCTTGTCCTTTGTTTCCAATCTATTCTTCCAAACATTTTGAATTGAACTTGTATATCTATGTTTTGTTTTATATATTGTGTTTTTTGGGTTGTTGATGTTGATTTGGGTTTCCGATCGATTCGTCTGATCAACGCTATTGATAGGATTTCTAAAACACTTTGACAGAACAAACTAACACAATATTGTTTTAAAATTTGGTTAATGAAATAAATTTTGATATATAAGTTAATTTACGGAACTTAATAAATTGATTTAAAATTCATTATTTGAAGTGATAATACTTAGTTTATCATTTATTGTTCTATAAATGAATTTATAGATAGTTATTTATAAATTGATTTGGGAACTGAAATGAATTTAGAACAAGAAACTTGAGAATTTAATTTCCGATGGTTTCAAATCTTGTGTTTAAAGTTTTAAAAAGGTTATATTATTTAAAGTATTTTCAAATAGAAATTTGTTTCCAAAGAATTTTAAAGTTTAAAATTAGTGCTCTTCTCATTGTTGCTGGGAAATAACTTCGGTGATGACTGCAGCATCATCGACGTTCATTTTCGAGTTTCGAAGTGAAGAGACTATTCTGTAGTCTTGCTACAGTTTTGTTTTGGGAATTTAATTTGGTTTGAATTTTCTAAAATATGACTTGATTTACAATATATAATATAGATATATGATTTAAAAATTTGATTCGATAAGTTATGTACATACATTTAGTTATCTCTAAATGGTTTGAAGAAATCGGAAATTTAATTCTTAAATTCAATTATAAAAAGAAAATCAAAAATTTTGAATAAATGATTTAAGCTTGAAATGATTGAATTGGAAAGTTTTATTTGTATAATACAATTGGATTCAAATATAACTTACCTTAATTTTAGAAGTTAACAATGTAATTGGATAATATACAATATAAAAAGACTTTATGAATAAAATTTGAGTGGTTATAATATATGTTATATACTTAAATTTTAATTATAAAATGATAAATATATTGGGAGGAATAATTTTAATTTTAATTAGGAATAAAGAAGAATAAAATTTATTAAGTACATTGTGAGTGTAATAAATGATTATTTTTCAAACCCATGGTTTTAAAAATTGTTAATTTTAGATGTTTGGATAATAAGATAATGAAATTTGAGATAGTTAAGATTTATTTAACTTGTGTAAAAAATTATTATCTGTTTAAGTTGAAATTTCCATGGTTTCAAACTTATTTCCTTATTTATTTATTTTTTCATACTATCGTTTGGTTGTCCTTATCATCCTTATCTTGCTATAGACTGGTATAGGCATCTTTCTATAATCTTTCTGTTTAGAAATTTTTCTATAATCTTTGGTACTCATTTTGAATCTATTTTTGCATGCTTGTGTTCTTGATTTTGGAGAATCTTGGAAAGATATCTCCACCTTGTCAAACTCACCTACAACAACAGTTATCGGGTATAATTTCAATCTTCATGTCATCTTATCTTAATCCTATTTCACCCTATCTTTTTCCGTGCTTTCCCGTACCTCATTCCTTTTCAGGGACGAAAAGTTTTGAGTGGGGGAGAGTGTAACAACCTGTATTTTGTGATTTATTTTTTTCGTATATTTTAATTATTTTAATTGTATTTTTGATTTAAAAGCTTATTTTATTTATTTTGAATGATAAACTTTAGTTTTGATATGAATTATCATTCCAAAGCATGACTAAAAAGAATATTTTCCAAAAAGTGAGTTTTGGTCAAAATAGTCAAACTTTGACTTTTATTTTAAAATTTTAAAAGTTTGAAAATTTAAATTTTTTCTTTTATTTTGAAAGTACATAAAATTTTAGGAACACAGCTTTTTGTTTCGTTGGAAACGGATTTAAATTGTGAAAGTTATGTATATTTCAATATTGGGTGCAATTCGTTTATTCTGCAATTTTGTTATTTTAAATAGTATAAATTTTATTTTTCTTTGTCATATTAGTTTTGTAATATGTAATGATATGTTATTTTATGTATGTTTTTGTCTTTTAATATTTTTGAAGTGAGGTAGGAATTTTTCTAGAGCTAGTTGTATTTTTTTTGTAATTTCCATGCCATGTTTTCAATTTTTAAACATTTTCTTTAGTTCTTTTCTATTTCTCTCCAATTTAATTATTTATTTTATTTTAGAAATGATAAATAAATTATTTTATTTCAAAATTTTTCTTTAGAATATTTTTAAAATGAAGTAGATATATTTCCAAAGCCATTGATGTTTTAATTGAAATTTTTGAACCATGTTTTCAATTTTTAAGCAATTTCCTTAATTCTTTTTATATTTTCTTTAAATTTAATTATATATTTTTATTTATTTTTCACTTTGTTTCGGTTTTTAGATGTACTTTCTGATGTTATTTTGTTTTACTTGATTTAAAAGAAAAGGAAGTATGGAAGGTTTTAAAAGCTAAGAAACGTAAAGTCGTTTCACTATTTCTTTTACCGTTTCTTTTTCAATCAATGCATCAATTTATTGTAGTCGTTCCTTTTTTTTGCTTATTCACATGAAAGTTTCTCATTCCATCAATAATACACATCCATTTCAGATCTAAGCAAAGAAAAATAAGCAATGGCCTCTCTTCCTCCTCTCATTTTTCTACTTCTTCTTCTTTGTTTTGCTTGATTTTTGCCATGACCTCTCATTGCTTTGTTTGGCCTAACACCTCCACCATCTCCTCCGCCGACCACCACCACTTCCTTCCCCACATCATACACGACCAAAACCCTTCCTCCTCTGACCAGCAAGTGCCATGACCATCCCATGATGCGAAATCCACAAAAACTATGTTAAAACTCCTTAAAGAGCATGTCTAGCCACCTAGTCTTCATCACCATCACCTTAGATGACCTTGGCCACCTCCTATTGCTCCACCACCACCTTGACACACCCGTAACCATCACCTTCATCCTCTGTCCAGATCTGAAACATGTTATAGCCGAGCCATAGATCCATGTACCCTAGCCCAAAATGAACCAAAAACCCACTATTTGCATAAGCCTCTTCATATCATGCATAGTAACTCCTCCATCACTTCAATACCTTGTTTCCATGCCTTATAGGACCCAAACCTGAACCAAAGTATGTCTAAACCTGAGCCAAAACATTCCTTAAGCCGTGCTAGCAAGTGTAGAAGACAAGGCAAAAGACTGTGTATTCGTATCTCTTTTTATTTCAAAGTTATTCCTATTCAATGTTGTATTGAATTGTAATTTTATTTTGTTTTGTTTTGGGTTGTAACACTAGTTCTAAGCTTGGATCTCTTCCCACTTGAGCCTATTGTTGTGTCATCGTGCCTTCTGGAATCTGTTGTGTCATTTGTATTGCAATCTCCAGCACAAAAAGGTGAGTAAATCTCACCAGATGTTTATACTTATACAAATGTGAATTGACACCCTGTGAATCTGTAGAACTATATTATCATGTTATATATGCTTATATTATTATCATATGATGTTCACACCTGTTATTACACTTATTGTACTATATGTTACTGTTATTTCATGCTATTCTGTTTATTTTATATGTTCATCACACTGCAAGTTCCCTGTAAATTAGAAATCACTATGGGTTGAAATGATACATACCCGAACGGACTTTAGAATAAGGGAAAATTGTTATGGGCTGAAATGATAGGCCTGAATGATTTTCAGCTTATTTTATTTACTTGGGATTGTGGGTTTGAAATGATAAAACCCGGATTTTCTTTGTAAATTACGGGTTGAAATGATATATTACACGTATCACTTTACCTAGCGTAGAAAATTATATACAGGCCCGTAGTTAAAATATGTTTTTCTAAAAATTTTAAAATATTTTTAAATTTTAATTATTATAATATTTGATTTGAAATTTAATAAAAATATAACTTTTGTAAAGTATTATTTATTTTCTGGAAATCTATAAGTTAAATAAATTATGGAAAGGTTAGAAAATATGAATGTAAGTTATTTTGGAAATTTTGATTTAATTTTTAATGGAATTTAAATTAACTTTGAAAATATGATAAATTTATGATATTTTGAATTTAAATTAATTTAAAGTGATTTTATATCATATTAATAATTTTTAATAAAGTTGAAATGTGAAATGAATGAATACTTTAAGTTGAAATTTTGAAATATAACTAAAATTGGAAATTTATGAAATTGACTTAAAAGTGAACTTTTAGTTAAGCAAATAAAAGTAAAACTAAGTTATATTTGAGAATTTGAACTTAAGTGTTAAGTTGAAATTTAATGCAAGGAATTTAAAATTGAACATTGCAATTTAATAAGTGAATTATTATTAAATCTTGATTTTTAAATGGAAATTTAACTTTATAAAATCATGAACTTGAGGAAAATTAAATGATGTTTATAAATGTGAAAATGTATGATTTTATGAGTTAAAAATGTTTTAAATAAAAAATTATAATTGGTTGAGAAATTATATTGAATATTTGGAGTTAATTAACTGCATTTTTAAAATGCTATTAATTACAATGTAAATGATATTACAGTATTTGTAAATGTTGTAGTTGATGATAATGAACTAAAAGCTAAATTGAATTAAAAACTATTATAGCAATTTTGTAAGTGCTACAATTTTTGAATTTAACTAAGTTTATTTGGAATTAAAGTAAACCCTATTACAGCATTTTAAAATGTTGTCTTTTGTTAAACTGAACTGTTTTGAATGTAACTTTCCGTAGCGTTTTCTAAATGCTGCGAAAAGTGGAATTTCACTGTTTTGATAAACGTAAGTGAATAAATGAACTTTGGAAGTTGAAAATTTTGGAAATTTAATTATTTAATTATTGAACATAATAACTTCATTTTAATGATTAAAAATGATTTTTTTTGAATATAAACTGCTTTGAAATGTGAATTGAAATGGTATTTTAAATTGAATAAAATGAATAATGATTAGAAATGAATGTGGTTTTGAAAGGGGATGATATTTGGATATATATTAAATGATTGAAATGTGGTTTTGAAAAGATATGATATTTTGATATATTAAAATGATTTGAAAATGGAGTTTTGAAAGATATGACATTTTGATATTAAAATAATTTGAAAGGAAGTGCTGAAAGATAAGATATTTTGAACGAAGTTTTGAAAGGTTATGATATTTTGATATATTAAAATGATTTGAAAGGAAGTTTTGAAAGGTTATGATATTTTGATATATTAAAATGATTTGAAAGGAAGTTTTGAAAGGATATGATAATTTAATATATTGAAATGGTTAGAAATGACTTGATATTTATTTTGATAAATATTTGAATTGAAAGATATGGTATGATGATATATTGAAATGGTTTGGAAATGATTTAATATTTATTTTGATAAAGATTTGGGTTGAAATGACATTTTATTTTTGAAGTATAAAATATTGTTTTAAAGTTATAACTACGGGTTATAATAACGATTGGTTGTTAAAGAGACCGGGATCGGATATTGTCTTATAGCCAGCCAATACCGAAAACCACTTTAACAACTGTGTACGCGGTGGAGATTCCAGAATTAAGTAGGATGGTGACGACGTTCTCGAGGTATATTACGTGGACCCAACTCCCGTGAGTTGGCATAAATAACTAAAACAGGAGCTATACCGGGCTACACAAAGGGTCGCACCCTTTCATTGAGCATGCTCCATCGAAAACCATTCTATTACTTTTGCGATTCGATATGTGGCGCCACTTTGATTAGGGGGTATTGTTTGAGGTGGGCGGAAGCTGCTGGCTTGCCGTCACCACCGGTCCGGGAGTGCAAACGGTGTATCCACCCTGGCATTGCCTCGCGTGCCGTGTCATCTCCTTATAGCGAGCCCGCTACGATTTTGATTTTAAAGATCCGACCGCGTTAAGGTTCACCATCCCCTTAACGCTATTTTCTATATGATTTTACTTTACTGATTAGACACTACTGTATATAGCGCGATATACTACATAGTAAATAGTTTAACGGATCCTTAGAAGATGGGCGGTCCCAAGCATCTTCTAAGTTACTTATACCTTTACTACAGTTCACTTGAGTTGGTTTACATTGTATAAGTATGTATGTCCTGACTCGAGTGTTTGTATTTTTATTTACGCTCGGGTCAGCCTGAGTTATTCACAGATTTGGGTTTCCACTTTCTGGAGATTGGAATCGCTGGAGATTATCTACTTTTCAAGTTTCATCTTTTCAGTTCGGTTGTTCTATTCAGCTTGTACTTGGTTATCATATTTAAACTTCTGTAATACTTTATTTCTTCTATTGTATCTTATGTAACTCTGATATATTTATATAGTAGCTTCATGAACTACTATCTCATTTACTTCCGCTGCATTATTATTACTCTATGTCTGTGATCTGTGACTTTTATTTATTGTATATTCTTAGATTTGCCAAATTTTTATTTACAACGCGGTATTTTGAGCAATTCAATTCCGGCATGAATGTCTACCTATACACTTATAATGGATGCGAATGGTTGAAAATACCTAGTTTTACACCCGGACCGGTGGTGACGGCAAGCCAGCAGCTTCCGCCCACCTCGAACAGTACCCCCAAATCAAAGTGGCGCCACATATCGAATCACAAAAGTAATAGAATGGTTTCCGATGGAGCATGCTCGATGAAAAGGTGCGACCCTTTGTGTAGCCCGGTATAGCTCCTGATTTAGTCATTTATGCCAACTCACGGGAGTTGGGTCCACGTAATATACCTCGAGAACGTCGCCACCATCCTACTTCATTCTGGAATCTCCACCGTGTACACAGTTGTTAAAGTGGTTTTCGGTATTGGCCGGCTATAAGACTATCCGATCCCGGTCTCTTTAACAACCAATCGTTATTATAACCCATAGTTATAACTTTGAAACAATATTTTATACTTCAAAAATAAAATATCATTTCAACCCAAATCTTTATCAAAATAAAGATTAAATCATTTCCAAACCATTTCAATATATCATCATACCAATCTTTCAATTCAAATATTTATCAAAATAAATATCAAGTCATTTCTAACCATTTTAATATATTAAATTATCATATCCTTTAAAAACTTCCTTTCAAATCAATTTAATATATTTAAAATATCATATCCTTCAAAACATCCTTTTTAAATCATTTTATTATCAAAATATCATGTCTTTCAAAACTTCATTTCAAAACATTTTTAATATCAAAATATCATATCTTTCGAAACTTCATTTCAAAATATTTTAATATATCAAAATATCATATCTTTTCAAAACCACATTTCAAATCATTTTAATATATCAAAATAGCTATATTTTTCAAAACCACATTTCAGAACATTTTAATATATCAAAATATCATATCTTTTTGAAACCACATTTCAATCATTTTAATATATCAAATAGTTATATTTCAAAACAAATTACTTCATTTTAAATCATAAAAAATAAAGTTATTACATTTAATAATTAAATTATTAAATTCCAAAAATTTAAACTTTTCAATGTTCATTTATGCACTTAAATTTATTAAAACAATGAAAATTCAAGTTTCGCAGCATTTGGAAAATGCTAGAGAAAGTTACATTCAAAACAATTCAATTTAACAAAAAACAGCATTTAAAAATGCTGTTAATTAATATTCAATAGAATTTCACAAACACTTATTTTTTTATTTAAATCATTTTTAACTTATAAAATCATACATTTTCACATTCATAAGCATCATTTAATTTTCCTTAAATTCATGATTTTATAAAGTTAAGTTTCCTTTCAAAAATCAATATTTATTATTAATTCACTTATTAAATTTCAACATTCAAATTTAAATGCATTACATTAAATTTCAACTTAACACTTAAGTTCAAATTCTCAAATATAACTTAATTTTATTTTTATTTACTTAGCTAAAAATTCACTTTTAAGTCAATTTCATAAATTTTCAATTTTAGTTATATTTCAAAATTTCAACTTAAATATTCATTCATTTCACATTTCAACTTTATTAAAAATCATAAATATGATATAAAATCACTTTATATTCATTTAAATTAAAATTATCATAAATTTATCATAATTTCATATTCAATTTAATTTCCAGTTATAATTAAATCAAATTTTCCAAGATAACTTACATTCAAAATTTTCTAACTTTTTCATTAATTCATTTCACTTACAATTATTCAGAAAATCAATAATATTTTGCAAAAATCATTTTTAATTATATTTAAATAAAAATATTTTAATATTTACATTTCTAAAATAATTTAATTTTTTTTTAGAAAAACATATATTAACTACGGGTCTGTATATAATTTTCTACATTAGGAAAAGTGATACTGGTAATATATCATTTCAACCCGTAATTTACAAAGAAAATCCGGGTTTTATCATTTCAAACCCGCAGTCCCAAGTAAATGAAATAAATTGAAAATCATTCAGGCCTATCATTTCAGCTCATAAAAATTTTCCCTTATTCTAAAGTCCGTTCAGTTATGTATCATTTTAACCCATAGTGATTCTAATCCAAAGGGAACTTGCACTGTGATGAACAGATAAAATAAACAGAATAGCATGAAATGATAGTAACACATAATATAATAGGTGTGAACATCATATGATAATAATATAAGCAGTTATAACATGATCATATAGTTCTACAGATTCACAGGGTGTCAATTTACTACTTATATAAGTACATAATGTCTGGTGAGAAATACTCACATGTTCAAAGCTGGAGATCGACACCAAAGCACAGATACTGACACAACAAAGGCATGAAACTACGGACAAGACTAGAGAGTGGAGAGCCAAAGCTATATCCCTTAAAAACAATTACACAAACAATACAATGCATACATAAGTTACAACACACATTTATCATCAAACAACATATAATTCAACACCCAAAACCATAAACATTTGAATTGCACTTGCTCTCTACCTCAGGTACTTCAGTTATGCAGTGACTAAGCTCAGCTAACACAGGGAATTGGGTCTGGGTTGGGTGTGAAAAGGGTCGGCCTACACATGGGTTTGAAGGTGGTTGTGATCTAGGTGCATAACTAGGTGTATAAGGCTAATAATAATCACATCTAGGCTATATTATGGTTCGGCCAGAGGTCATTTGGGCTCGACCTGATGCTCAGGTGGAGGTGGGTGGCATGGAAGAAGGTGGAGGTCAGGTCAGTTGTGGCGGCAAAAGGTGGAGGAAGAAGGAGAAGGCAATCCTAGACAAAGTTTGGTACAGGTGATGGCTAGTGCTAGTTTAGATGGATTTTTGTGATGATCATCACCATGGCTTGTCTTGGCCTGAGGAGGAGAGGTGTTAGTATGTGTGATGGTCAGAAAAAAGTGGTGGTGGTGGTCGGCCATAGCTTGGAGGAGGGGGAATACAGCTATGAAGGTGGAGAGCATGTGCAAATTCAAGTAGAAAATCAATAAAAGACAAGAAGAAGATAGAATTTTTTACCAAAGCTTTACAAGGAGAATAGCCGTGAGTTTTTTTTGAGAGAAAGAGAAATGATTTTCGTGAAAGTGAAAAAAAATTCAGCTGAAATGAGTAGATTATACGGTCAAAACAATTAAGAGAAGAGTTGGGAAAATGAAAGGTCGGGAGATGAAAAGACTTAGGAATTCCAAAAGTTTTAAACCTTTCAAATTCCTTAGATTTGTTTATATAACTTGATATTTCTGGAAATAATAATAATCCCATATGAAATTTCGAAAATTTATCAAAATATAAAAGTATATATAATATTTATTAATTATATAAAGTTAAATTAGGGAAAATAGCTAAAAATAGTAAACTAGTCTAGAAAATTTGAAATTAAATGAAATAAATTTTAGAAAATTCATATGAGCTTGTAATATATTTTTAAACATAAATAATAATATAAAATAAAAGTACATTCACAAAATAAATATATAAAAAATTAAATTTAAATATAATTTTAATGAAGAAAATAGCAGAAAATAAGAAAACAGCATTTAAAAAAAGAGAAATCAACACAGTAAACTTTGAAAAAATTATAACATCACTTTAAAAAATATTAAAAGACAAAATATACTTAAAATAAAATATTAACACATAAAAAAAATTAAATTTATAGAAAATAGAAAAAGATTTAAAGAAATTGCTTAAAAAATCCAAAACGGTGTCCAAAAATTTCAAATAAGTCACCATTGACTTTGGAAAATTGTTTACTTTATTTTAAAATTATTATAATACAAAATTATACATACAATAACAATTGACCCAGATTAAAATGAAATATGACAATAAAATATGATTTATACAATTTAAAAATAACAAAATTGCACAATATTGAAATATACATAACTTTCACAGTTTAACTCCGTTTTCAACGAAACGAAAAGCAATATTCAAGTTATTACATCTATTTTCATAATAAAAGATAAAATTTAAGATTTAAAATGATTTTAATTTTAACTTTAAAAGTCAAAGTTTAAACAGTTTGAGTAGAAATTCACTTTTTTAGTTAAATGTCCAATTTATACTATTTTGAACTATAGATCACTTAATAGTCAGCATTTATATTTAAAATGAAATATTTGAAATAAAAATAAAATTAAAAAAATTAAAATAGAAATAAAGTCAAATTTAAAATATATAGGCAAAAATCTAGGGTTGTTACACTCTCCCCCACTCAAAACTTTTCGTCCTCGAAATGGAATGAGGTACGAAAAAGCACAGACAAAGATAGAGTGAAATAGGATTAAGATAAGATGAGAAGAAGATTGAAATTTATACCTGATAACTGTTGTTATAGGTAAGTTTCGCAAGGTGGAGATGATCTTTCAAAGATTCTCTAAAATCAAGAACACAAGAACGAAAAAGGTGGATTCAAAATGATTACTAAAGATTATCAAAGATTATAGAAAGATTTCTAAACAGAAACATTATAGAAAGATGTCTATACCAGTCTGTAGGAAGATAAGGATAATAAGGACAACAAAAAGATAGTTCGAAAAACAAAATAAGGAAATAAATTTGAAAGAATGGAAATTTCATCTTAAACAGAGAATAAATCTTTACACAAGTTAAATAAATCTTAACTATCCCAAATTTCATTATCTTATTATCCAATCATCTTAAATTAACAATTTTTATAACCATGAGTTTGACAAATAATCATTTATTACACTCACAATGTACTTAATAAATTTAATTCTTCTTTATTCCTAATTAAATTAAATTTATTCCGCTCAATATATTTATCACTTATGTTAAATATACTTACACTTATTATAACTGCTTTCTTTTATTCTTAGTTCTTTTAACATTATTTTATTGTAAGTTATTCAATTACCCTTTATTATATTTACCTCTGTTAATCATTTTATAAAATCTTTTTATATTGTATATTATCCAATTACATTGTTAACTTCTAAAATTAAGGTAAGTTATATTGGAATGCAATTGAGTATTATACAAATAAAACTTTTCGATTCAATCATTTCAAGCTTAAATCATTTATTCAAAAAATTTGACTTTTTTTTATAATTGAAATTATTCTTTAAAAAAAATCAGAATTAAATTTTCGATTTCTTCAACCCATTTAGAGATAAATAAATGTATGTACATAATTTATCGAATCAAATTTAAATCATATGTCTATATATATTATAGATCAAGTCATATTTTAGAAATTCAAATCAAATTGATTTCCAAACAAAGCTGTAGCAAGACTACAGAGTGGTCTCTTCACTTCGAAACTCGAAAATGAATGTCGATGATGCTGCAGTCATCAACGAAATTACTTCCCAGCGACAAAGAGAAGAGCACTAATTTTTAAACTTTAAAAATCCTTTGGAAACATATTCTTATTCGAAAATACTTTAAATAATATACTTTAAACTTAAACACAAGGTTTGAAACCATCAGAAATTAAATTCTTAAATTTCTTGTTCTAAATTCATTTCAGTTCCCAAATCAATTTATAAACAACTATTTATAAATTCATTTATAGAACAATAAATGATAAATTAAGTATTGTCACTTCAAACAATCAATTTAAATCAGTTTATTAAGTTCCATAAATTTACTTATATATCATTATTTATTTCATTAACCAAGTTTTAAAATAATATTGTGTCAGTTTGTTCTGTCAAAGTGTTTTAGAAATCCTATCGATAGCGTTGATCAGACGAATCGATCGAAAACCCAAATCAACATCAACAACTCAAACAACACAATATATAAAACATAGATTTACAAGTATAGTTCAAAATGTTTGGAGATAGGTTAGAAACAAAAGACAAGATGGTTAAATAACAAAATAGGGAGGTGGATAAGCTTAAGTAAATCACGGTCAACCTTAACCGGGTCAAACGTGACTTAAAAAATAAGATCAATGTGGATTTTTCTGGGGTAAATCGACATTCAATCTCAATAGATAAAGTTTGTAATAACAAAAGATATTAGCATCTAAACCATGGATAGATATAAATCTCTGCTGAATCGATGCTAATTGTAAAGGCGTTTCACCCCTTTACAATTCAATTTGAAATTGGCGTGACCACCGACTCACTAGAAAGATCATTCGAAGCGGAGTTATGGAATACTCCAGAGTCAAAAGAAGATGAATAGTGAGGGACGCGAATGGATTTTGGAACCGTAGGGAATGTTCCAAAATTCAACGGAATCGAGTCAAAAAGGAAGAGATTCAAACTCGAATGAAAGTGGTTCTGTAAATACATTCACTCCATATGCTGAGTTTTGCCTAGATCTACCAAAGCTCTGATACCAACTGTAACGATCCGATATTTTCAACCATTCGCATTCATTATAAGTGTATAGGTAGACACTCATGCTGGAATTGAATTGCTCAAAATACCGCGTTGTAAATAAAATTTTGGCAAATCTCAGAATATACAGTAAATAATAATCACAGATCACAGACACAGAGTAATAATAATGCAGCAGAATTAAAAGAGATAGTAGTTCATGAAGCTACTATATAAATATATCAGAGTTACATAAAATACAACAGAAGAAATAAAGTACAAAGGAAGTCTCACTACATAGAAGTCTACTGATACAAGAGCTGAAAGGACCAACAGACTGCAAAAGATAAAACTTGACAAGTAGATAATCTCCAACGATTCCAATCTCCAGAAAGTGGAAATCCAAATCGGTGAATAACTCAGGCTGACCCGAGCGTAAATAAAAAATACAAACACTCGAGTCAGGACATACATACTTATACAATGTAAACCAACTCAAGTGAACTGTAGTAAAGGTACAAGTAACTTAGAAGATGCTTGGGACCGCCCATCCTCTAAGGATCCGTTAAACTATTTACTATGTAGTAATATACGCTATATACAGCAGTGTCTAATCAGTAAAGTATAATCATATAGAAAATATCGTTAAGGGGATGGTGAAACTTAACACGGTCGGATCTTTAAAACCAAAATCGTAGTGGGCTCGATATAAGGATATGACACGGCACGCGAGGCAATGCCAGGGTGGATACACCGCTTGCACTCCTGGACCGGTGGTGACGGCAAGCCAGCAGCTTCCGCCCACCTCGAACAGTACCTTCGAATCAAAGTGGTGCCACATATCGAATCACAAAAGTAATAAGAATGGTTTCCGATGGAGCATGCTCGATGAAAGGGTGCGGCCCTTTGTGTAGCCCGGTATAGCTCCTGTTTTAGTCATTTATGCCAACTCACGGGAGTTGGGTCCACGTAATATACCTCGAGAACGTCGCCACCATCCTACTTCATTCTGGAATCTCCACCGCGTACACAGTTGCTAAAGTGGTTTTCGGTATTGGCCGGCTATAAGACAATATCTGATCCCGGTCTCTTTAACAACCAATCGTTATTATAACTCATAGTTATAACTTTGAAACAATATTTTATACTTCAAAAACAAAATATCATTTCAACCCAAATCTTTATCAAAATAAAGATTAAATCATTTCCAAACCATTTCAATATATCATCATACCAATCTTTCAATTCAAATATTTATCAAAATAAATATCAAGTCATTTCTAACCATTTTAATATATTAAATTATCATATCCTTTAAAAACGTCCTTTCAAATCAATTCAATATATTTAAAACTCATATCCTTCAAAACATCCTTTTTAAATCATTTTATTATCAAAATATCATATCTTTCAAAACTTCATTTCAAAACATTGTTAATATCATATCTTTCAAAACTTCATTTCAAAATATTCTAATATATCAAAATATTGTATCTTTTCAAAACCACATTTCAAATCATTTTAATATTCAAAATAGCTATATTTTTCAAAACCACATTTCAAATCATTTTAATATATCAAAATATCATATCTTTTCGAAACCACATTTCAATCATTTTAATATATCAAATAGTTATATTTCAAAACAAATTACTTCATTTTAAATCATAAAAAATGAAGTTATTACATTTAATAATTAAATTATTAAATTCCAAAAATTTAAACTTTTCAATGTTCATTTATGCACTTAAATTTATTAAAACAATGAAAACTCAAGTTTCGCAGCATTTGGAAAATGCTAGAGAAAGTTACATTCAAAACAATTCAATTTAACAAAAGACAGCATTTAAAAATGCTGTTAATTAACTTCAAATATTCAATAGAATTTCACAAACACTTATTTTTTTATTTAAATCATTTTTAACTTATAAAATCATACATTTTCACATTCATAAGCATCATTTAATTTTCCTTAAATTCATGATTTTATAAAGTTAAGTTTCCTTTCAAAAATCAATATTTATTAATAATTCACTTATTAAATTTCAACATTCAAATTTAAATTCATTACATTAAATTTCAACTTAACACTTAAGTTCAAATTCTCAAATATAACTTAATTTTATTTTTATTTACTTAACTAAAAATTCACTTTTAAGTCAATTTCATAAATTTTCAATTTTAGTTATATTTCAAAATTTCAACTTAAATATTCATTCATTTCACATTTCAACTTTATTAAAAATCATAAATATGATATAAAATCACTTTAAATTCATTTAAATTCAAATTATCATAAATTTATCATAATTTCATATTCAATTTCATTTCCAATTATAATTAAATCAAATTTTCCAAGATAACTTACATTCAAAAATTTCTAACTTTTTCATTAATTCATTTCACTTACAATTATTCAAAAATCAATAATATTTTACAAAAATCCTTTTTAATTATATTTAAATCAAAATATTTTAATATTTAAATTTCTACAATAATTTAATTTTTTTTAGAAAAACATATATTAACTACGGGTCTGTATATAACTTTCTACATTAGGAAAAGTGATACGGGTAATATATCATTTCAACCCGTAATTTACAAAGAAAATCCGAGTTTTATCATTTCAAACCCGCAGTCCCAAGTAAATGAAATAAACTGAAAATCATTCAGGCATATCATTTCAGCCCATAACAATTTTTCCTTATTCTAAAGTCCGTTCGGGTATGTATCATTTCAACCCATAGTGATTCTAATTCAAAGGGAACTTGCACTGTGATGAACAGATAAAGTAAACAGAATAGCATGAAATGACAGTAACACATAATATAATAGGTGTAATAACAGGTGTGAACATCATATGATAATAATATAAGCATTTATAACATGATCATATAGTTCTACAGATTCACAGGGTGTCAATTCACTACTTATATAAGTACATAATGTCTAGTGAGAAATACTCACATGTTCAAAGCTGGAGATCGACACCAAAGCATAGATACTGACACAACAAAGGCACGAAACTACGGACAAGACTAGAGAGTGGAGAGCTAAAGCTATATCCCTTGAAAACAATTACACAAACAATACAATGCATACATAAGTTACAACACACATTTATCATCAAACAACATATAATTCAATACCCAAAACCGTAAATATTTGAATTGCACTTGCTCTCTACCTCAGTTACTTCAGTTATGCAGTGACTAAGCTCAGCTAGCACAGGGAATTGGGTCTGGTTTGGGTGTGCAAAGGGTCGGCCTACACATGGGTTTGAAGGTGGTTGTGATCTAGGTGCATAACTAGGTGTATAACGCTAATAATCATCACATCTAGGCTATATTATGGTTCGGCCAGAGGTCATTTGGGCTCGGCCTGATGCTCAGGTGGTGGTGGGTGGTGTGGAAGAGGTTGGAGGTCAGGTCAGAGGTGGTGGTGGTGGAGGTTGTGGCGGTAAAAGGTGGAGGAAGAAGGAGATGACAATCCTAGACAAGGTTTGGTACAGGTGATGGCTAGTGCTAGTTTAGATGAATTTTTGTGATGATCTTCACCATGTCTTGTCTTGTCCTGAGGAGGAGAGGTGTTAGGATGTGTGATGGTCAGAAGAAAGTGATGGTGGTGGTCGGCCACAGCTTGGAGGAGGGGGAATACAGCTATGAATGTGGAGAGCATGTGCAAATTCAAGTAGAAAATCAATAAAAGACAAGAAGAAGATAGAATTTTTTACCAAAGCTTCACAAAAAGAATAGCCGTGATTTTTTTTTTGAGAGAAAGAGAAATGATTTTCGTGAAAGCGAAAAAAAAATGCAGATGAAATGAGTAGATTATACGGCCAAAACAATTAAGAGAAGAGTTGGAAAAATGAAAGGTCGGGAGATGAAAAGACTTAGGAATTCCAAAAGTTTTAAACCTTTCAAATTCCTTAAATTTGTTTATATAACTTGATATTTCTGAAAATAATAATGATCCCAGATAAAATTTTGAAAATTTATCAAAATATAAAAATATATATAATATTTATTAATTATATAAAGTTAAATTAAGGAAAATAGCTAAAAATAGTAAACTAGTCTAGAAAATTTGAAATTAAATTAAATAAATTTTAGAAAATTCATATGATCTTGTAATATATTTTTAAACATAAATAATAATATAAAATAAAAGTACATTCACAAAATAAATATATAAAAAATTAAATTTAAATATAATTTTAACGAAGAAAATAGCAGAAAATAAGAAAACAGCCTTTAAAAAAAGAGAAATCAACACAGTAAACTTTGGAAAAATTATAACATCACTTTAAAAATATTAAAAGACAAAATATACTTAAAATAAAATATTAAAACATAAAAAAAATTAAATTTAAAGAAAATAGAAAATGATTTAAAGAAATTTCTTAAAAAATCCAAAACGGTGTCTAGAAATTTCAAATAAATCACCATTGACTTTGGAAAATTGTTTACTTTATTTTAAAATTATTATAATACAAAATTATACATACAATAACATATTGACCCAGATTAAAATGAAATATGACAATAAAATATGATTTATACAATTTAAAAATAACAAAATTGCACAATATTGAAATATACATAACTTTCACAGTTTAACTCCGTTTTCAACGAAACGAAAAGCAATGTTCAAGTTATTACATCTATTTTCATAATAAAAGATAAAATTTAAGATTTAAAATGATTTTAATTTTAACTTTAAAAGTCAAAGTTTAAACAATTTGAGTAGAAATTCACTTTTTTAGTTAAATGTCCAATTTATACTATTTTGAACTATAGATCACTTAATAGTCAGCATTTATATTTAAAATGAAATATTTGAAATAAAAATAAATTTAAAAAAATTAAAATAGAAACAAAGTCAAATTTAAAATATATAGGCAAAAATCTAGGGTTGTTACATAGAAAAAAAAGAAATGAACGAGAGGAGGAGAGGAAGAACTCGGGGAAGGGAAGAGAGAAACCCGAGTGAACACTCGAGTCAAACCTAGGGTAATCTCGGGTTGTTTCAGAAGGGGTTAAGTCTTGTAAATTTAAAGTTAAAAATGTTAAACAATTCTTAGTGTTAACAAAGTAATTAATGTTTAACTGTTTTGAGTTAAGAACGTATTTCAAGTTTAATTAAAAAAGCAAATACTTAACAATGTTTTAAAATCTAATTAATACTTTAACTAAATAATTAATTTAAGATAAGTATCAAAGTTAATTAACATTAAAGCTTTTTGTAATTGTAATAAATTGATTTCAAAACAATTAAGGAAGATTCTAAAATATTAATTAAGATAAATAATTTTATTAATTATTTGTTTGAGAAGGGTAATTAGGAATGATTAATTTGGTTAATTAACAATTAAGTGTCTAATTTATTTATAATTAAGAATTGTTAATTAGATAATTTAATTTGATTAATTTATAACTAGTAGTTAATTAGGGTAATTAATTAAGGAATGATTAATTAATAAAGTTGATTAAAATCTAATTTTTTTATTTATCATTAAGATAATTACTCATTGATTTAAATTAATCCATAAAAAATAGTTATGTGGTTAATTCATTTAAACCACATCCACCTTAATTGAAAAATAATTAACTATTGTTGTGCACTGGATTGATATTTCTGTTGTGGTTGTGATTCTGTGTGATGTGAATTACTCTGTGCTGAACTGTGATTTGTGATTTGTTTCTGTATATATGTATGTGAAAACCCTTTTTGCCCGTAAAACGACATTTAAACTTCGATGCGACAGGGAGTCGGATTTCAGTTAGTTATCCGAAACCCCATCGAATCCTGAATGTGAATTTTTGTGATAGATACATCCACGTGTTTAAAATTAAGCGCTCACTATTCGGTTTAGCCGGGAGAGAACCTTTGTGTCATATAACCCGTTCCGAATAGTGATACGTCGAAATTAATAGCATTTGAAGACCGGAGTTGAAGACCGGATGTCTTCGAAAACGATAGGATAACCTATCGATTGTCTCTGCACCAAGTAGCTACGGTATAGAGATTCCCTAAGTGATGGGAATTCCGATCGGGATTGTGGATACCCGGATTTGCAAGGGCTTCTTCCTTTATTGGACGAAGTGCCTTTGGTTCTGTTCGAACCCGAAACAGACTTGTATGGTTGTGTGTTTGACATTATACTTTGAGATATAAAGCAGATTTCTTTCAAATACATATCTGTTGGTAGCGGAAAATTTATTCTCTTAACATAACACCCTTCTCTGAGACGTACGAGCTCAGAGGTTATGTAATTGAAGGTTATCAGCGATATACTCCCAATTTGGTAGTGTGGCATGCTAAGTGCTGCTGTGTGTTGATGATCATTTGTGATCAAAGCATGGCTTTCGTGTAAAGCGTAGCTTTGTGGACGAGACCTCATCGGACCTCACACCCCGGAAATGGTTGAAACAGGAAAGATGCGGCAAGGTTATGAGGGTCGCGTCCTTGAGGGTATGTCATTTCCTTCTGGAAAAAGGTGGTATCATGGTATGGATCTCAGATACTTACCTATGTGGTTGCTTCAATCTCATTTACTGTGTGGTTGTTGCTTTGTGATGAAGGGCCCTCGGATAAAGGTCGCAAACGACCGGGAGGTGGCATACTCGAGTAGTAGTTACCTAGTTACAGAGGTAACCTGACCTTGTGTTGGTAAAGAGCCGGGTAGGTTCTCGGGACGTCCCTCCAGAGGCTTACCCATATGGCAGTATAAAGTTCCTTAGGCTGACCATTTGTTGGAAATTCAAAGAAACAATACGAGCCCTTTACAACTGCAATTTGTATAACCTGCCACTTCAAGTGACAGCTATAGTAGGCATAGTATAATGGTACCCATGCTGGCTAAGATTAGTATTATATTTTTCGAAATGTTTTCACACTATGCACTAGTAATAATATCAAAGAACTTTTCTCGTATTAAGCATATTTGACTATCATAAGGAGAAATCTCCTCCAAGTGTGCGATTGCAATGTGTGTGTGCCGAGAGGCCTTATGGTAGTTTCATTTTCCAAAAGCATAAACGGTTTTCTTTTATAAATCTTGTTTATTTAAAAGCAACTGTTTTTGTTTACTCATACCAGTCCCACAGCTGACCTGAAGTTTATTGTTCCTTTCTAAACTCTGATTGCCCATCATTTTCACACGGGCAGCCTAATAGCAGGTTTCTGTGTTCAGGTGTTAGCAGTATTTTGAAAGTTCCTATCTTGGAGATATTTTAGAAGCTTTTGGGATCTCAGGTGTTTAGTTTTCGAAAGATCACTATCGCTTCATTCCTTTGAAGACTTTTTGGCATATGATTGCTTGTTGTACCATTATGATGTTTTATTTGGAGTTGTGACATATGTGTAAGAATACTCTGATGTAGTAATGGATATTATGATGATGTTGTATATGTGATGTGATACATGATATTCATTCTGTTTTCCGCTATTTATATGCATCTGATGTTGTTATAAGCTCCATCCGACTAGAGTTCGATGTTTGAATATTTGACAGTCGAATACAAGTGAGGTATTTAGTGTCAATTTTCGAACATTGAATTTCGGATCGTAACAAATATTCATAAAAGACATAATGTATTCTATCTTAAATATAGATATTACGTCTAGCAGAGCACATGATCCTAAAGGAAAATGTAAGCATGCAATGAAAGAACTTATAAAGGCTCGACCTCTGCTGTAGTAACTTTTCATTTTTTAATGACACCTTATAATAAGATTGAACAAGTTTATTTTAATTACCATTCAATTACTTGCACGACGGAATAAAGAGACATGAACATCTTCAAACTAAACTTGTATGAACTTCGATGAGATGAATTGACAAAATTCTTCTATGTTATAAAAAAGAGGCTCAGAATAGCACGGAAATTAACTTTAGTTGCCAAAGCTTTTCAGAATGTAATAACTTTGTCCAACTCTGAACTGGAACTAATAATTGGACAGCATTATCAAATTTGATAGTCTACTCTGGAGACAGTGAACTGGAATTCCCTGATAACTGCAAATGTATTTAACAACTAAGGGACATGAAAATCTAGTTTCAAAGATAGTATTATGATGACACTAGTCGGGGACGAAATGGTATGTGCATCAAATACCATAGCTGTCATTGAAGGTGCTAAAGATTGACCTCTTTTATAGCATCACTTTCATGAAAACTTTTAGGAATATTAATCATATGTTCATGACGCGTGTTGAGATTTGTGATACAAAGTCGGAATTTAACATAGTGGCCTTGTCAACTACAGGTAGGTGTAGACAAAGCGGCAAAAGGGTAATTTGTCTCAAATACTTATTGTGTGATTTGTTTTTCGAGTAGGAGAGATGTGATAATTCATTGTGATAGAATGTGATTCACTTAGCGAAAGAATCGGCTTTCGGTTGTAGAACAAAGCATATAAAGATCAATGAGTTTCTAGTAGCTATGGAAGAAGACATATTAGCAGATCTCAAGAAGATTCACTCAAAAGAGGACATGTTTACTAAGACAACCTTATGACTGTTGATCAACTCTGTACTTCATTTGGTGGAACAATCCCCTTTTGTTTTCTTGTAATTCGAATGCCAAATCAATTTCTATCATCCCTGATGTAAAAATTGTTTCATTTTAAACTGTAAAATATCACTGGATAACAAAAATAGTATATAGGAAGTTAAAACT
Organism: Allium cepa; assembly: GCA_030765085.1. NCBI lineage: Eukaryota > Viridiplantae > Streptophyta > Magnoliopsida > Asparagales > Amaryllidaceae > Allium > Allium cepa. The sequence continues at coordinate 436,632,165 of CM060935.1, read as the reverse complement.
GAGTATCATCCACTATAAACTGTTTATTTGAATCCCTTTCAGAAGAAATTCTAAGTTACTGTAACATTATTGAAATTAGGTATGTGTTTTTACTTTTACAAGAGAAGGATTTTGCAGTTTGGTTTCCCTTCACTTAATTTAGTTTGAGAAACGGAAAACTTTATAATAAAAATCTTTGGCCTTGCTCTTGATAGAATGAAACAGACATCAAATTGGTGGAAATCATGTCCTTGTTATGCTATGTTCCTTGATCATTTTAATTTGTTGCCAACAATAAATAAATATACCCTTAAAAAGAGAATCATCAGATATGCTCCATATACCTATTGAATGCATGTCCATATTTGTGGGCACAATATTGGTGTATATGATAAGTTTATGTCAGAGAATGATTCATATATACAAAGCACAAACTTGCACAGGCTTCGTCCTACTTGTTATTGAGGTAGTTTGACACAGACATGTTATATATTTGGAATAACGTTAAATTTAAATAAGATATACAAGGTTAATTAATTTAACCTATAGTGCTTAGGAAGCACTTAAGGAATAGCTTTATAGTGAGTCACATAATACAGCTTCAATATGATACCCAATTAAAGAAATGAAAGATGGCTTCAACCAAAACTCAATTATTCTCTGTAGGATATATAAATTTGAAGAAGGACCTCAATACCGACAAAACTAAAAGATCCATTTAATATAACATCTACTAAATTAGGCATTTTAATGTTGTCGAAACTTAAATGTATGAATAAATTGGTGGACAAATAAATGAAGTGGCTTAAACTATTCTTTCGAACTAAATAACATTCAAAACTTGTTCATTATTTAAAGCTCAATTCAGGTTGTAGACTAGATAAGGGCAAGAAATTCAACTAACTGAATTACATAAAAATAATAAATAATTGTATGAAGTTCAGATCTCAATTTAGGATGCTAGTTGTTTGGTGAAACCTTATGACTAATCACAGCAAGAGTGCTCACATAACATCATTTAGGAGCAGATAGGAAATATGGTTTTCTAGGCCAGCTTTAAGTTATTGCAAATGTAAATCATGGCCATTTTTTATGCAAATGGACTAGTTCTCAAAATATATATTATATACAATAGTTCAGTCCACAGCTTGTTCAAAATTTAGAGCATTGAGAAAAAATCTCGTTAGTACAGGACTGGGAGGAGAAATCTTTATGCACAAATCCTGATTAAAGCACTAATTTAGTGCCTCCCAAAGCGTAGACGTGTATTTGTATTTGTGTACAGATGCACATGTGCGTCTAAAGAATACAGGTAAACTCATTAGACAAAGCTAAATGATAGTATTACGAAAATCAAGTATGGCTAACTTCCCATCAGGAGTACGGATCATATTTCCAGGATGAGTACTAGCATGGAAGAAGCTAGTGTCAAGTAACTGTAGTACAGACATTAGAAAATAATCAATGCAGGAATTGACTATAACATGAAGTTCACACTCAATACAATGTACATGCATCTAATAACTACATATGTATGTAACAAAGTGATAATTACACATTAAATACTTAGTACAGTTTGTTGAAAGTGGAACCCGTGAAATGCTAAATGCTCAAGAACGATTATGCATCATTGATAAGTTTAGAATCCTTGGATACAACTTTACTCACAGTAAAAGCTTGAAACAGCTCACGACAAAGGCAAGAATTCATTATATTCACAGAATTAATGCAGTTTTTCAATGAGAAAATGCTTAATAAGAATGACCCTTTGGTTGAATGCATAAAAGAAGAAGTGCTACGAGAAATATTAAACCTGTTTTAGGTAACAAATAACTCCAATTTTAACAAGTTCCCTAACATCACCCTCTGTACTTTGTAACAATTTTTCACCATCGATCCATTGTGTTGTGAGAACCTTTCTTCACGTATATTTAATATGTGTCTTCGGTACCACAACCTGACATTTAATATGTATAATTTATTAAAAAATCGGAGATAAACTTTTAAAAATTAGCAAACAGATATGATTTGTATTGCATTCTACTGTTTGATACAAAATGATTACATTACAAAGAATGACATGTTACATGTATTTATATAAAATGGGCTAGGCCCAGATACATAGTGATCCGCATCATAATGTCTTCATTGCTTGTGAGCCTTTGGATGCACCGTGATCTGATGGTTCATGTGATTCTCAATTAGAGCAGTGGATTAAGTCTTATTTGCTCCATTGTGTTTCTTCAGATAGCCGTCCTCAATTTTATCTAGGATTTCCTTAGTTCCTCTTTTCTCATCTTCGTTCTGTAAGACCTTCAATTCCTCTCTTAATCTAACAAAATTCTTGGCTGAGAGAGCCTTGGTTAAAATGTCGGCGCGTTGATAGTATGTGGGAACGTGCCTTATGTCCAATCATCCAGTTTGAGTTCGCTCGCGTACAAAATGCAAATCAATTTCAATGTGTTTTGTACGCGAGTGTTGAATGGGGTTTGCAGAGAGTGAAATAGTGCTCAGATTGTCGCACCACACGATTGGCTTTCTTCGAATGTTGAACCCTAATTCTGACATTAGGGTTTCTATCCAAGCTATTTCGACAATGACGCTTGCGAGAGATCTGTATTCTGCCTCCGTGTTTGAGCGAGATGTGGTGGTTTGCTTTTTCGTGCACCATGAAATCGGATTTGGACCGAGAAATACACAGTATTCAGAGGTAGATCTGCGGTCATCCACGTCACTTGCCCAATCTGCATCACTGTAAGCATTTATATTTATGCCATTGCATGCTTTTAGAGATAAGCCATGATTTTGAGTCCCTTTCAAGTATCTGAGGATACGTTTGACTGCCTTCCAATGTTCGTCGAGAGGATTTTGCATGTGTTGACAAACTTTATTTACACTGTAGTATATATCAGGTCTAGTTATAGTGACAAATTGTAGGGCACCAACGATACTTCTGTATTGTTTGGTATTTTCGATGGCTTCACCTCTGTATTTTGATAAATGCAAGTTGGTACCATAGGAGTAGGTAAAGATTTGGCTTCATTCATGTTGGCTCTTTTGAGAATTTCACCAATGTATTTCCTTTGGGATAGAAATAGTTCTGACTTGGATTTTTTTGTAACCTGTATACCCAGAAAATAGTTTATGTCAGCTAGATCTTTGATGGCAAATGTTTTATCAAGCAACTGTATTGTGTTTAAGATCTCATTATCATTATCTCCGGTGATAATGATGTCATCTACGTAAACAAGTAGATAAATGGTATTGCCATTGTTCTTCATGTATAATAAATTATCTGATTTGGTGGGAGTGAATCCAAATTTCAAAAGAGTTGCTTTTAGTTTTTCATGCCATGACCTTGATGCCTGCTTTAAGCCATAGATGGCTTTGTGTAGTCTGCATACTTTATTACCTTCTGTGATTTACCCTTCTGGTTGTTGCATGAAAACTTCCTCATGAAGGTCTCCATTTAAAAAGGCATTGCACACATCTAGCTGTCTAATTTTTCAATAATTGCATAATGCTAGGGTTAGCATAAGTCTAATGGTGGTAGGTTTGACAACAGGAGAGAAAGTTTCGTTGAAATCGAAACCAAACTGCTGTGAATAGCCTTTGGCAACCAATCTGGCCTTGTGTTTGCCTATGCTGCCATCAGCATTTTTCTTAATCTTGTAGGTCCACTTGCATCCCACAATATTTTTGTGTTTTGGTTGATCAACTAAGCTCCATGTTTGATTTCTTATGAGTGCATGATATTCCTCATCCATAGCCTTTTTCCATACATCATGTTTGATGGCTTGTTCATAATTTTGTGGTCTTGCACTGCTAATGGAAACATGATATATTTTTGGTTTAAAATTTTCACTTTTTGACCTTGTTGTCATGTGGTGGCCAGTAACTGTAGCCTTTTGTTGTTGTTCCTGATTATCCTCACTTGATGTGCTTTCTGTCATGTTGTTCCCATTGTTATCTGTTTGTTGTGTGCCTTCATGTAGTTGAGGTAGCATGTCTGAATATGATTTTTCTGAACTGTACTCTGACCTTGTATCAGATGCATGTTTTTCTGTGGGGGTTTGGTCTTTGTTGTTCTTGTTTGTGGTAAAGTGCTCAGGCAAGGCTGGAATGGGCTGGACTGTAATGCTTGTTGTATCTGGCTTCTGTCTTGCAGTAACACCTTTTTCTGCAAAAGGAAATATGTGTTCATTAAACATAACATGTCTTGAAATATATATTCTTCCCTTATTATCTAGGCATTTATATCCTTTCTGATTATTAGCGTAACCCAAGAAAGTGCAAGGGCTTGATCTTAAACTTAACTTATGTCTGTTATAAGGTCTAAGATATGGGAAACAAAGACACCCAAAAGTTTTCAAAAAATCATAGTTGGGTTTTATACCATAAAGCTTCTCATAGGGACACATGTCTTTTAAAACTTTAGTGGGCATTCTGTTTATGAGATAAACTGATGTATAAAATGCATCATTCTAGTATTTCATAGGCATAGAAGCTTGTGACATTAGTGTTAGACCAGCATCTACTATATGTTTGTGCTTTCTTTCGACTAATCTATTTTGTTCTGATGTATGAGAACATGTAACTCTGTGATAAATGCCTTTTTCTTGGAAAAAATCTTTAAGAGGTAAAAATTCTTTTCCTCCATCACTCTGAACAATTTTTACATTATGACTAATTTGTTTTTCTACTAGTGTAATAAATTGTTTTACTATGCTGCAAGTTTCAGATTTTGATTTGAGGAAGAATATCCATGTATACCTAGAATAAGCATCAACCAAAGAAAGATAATACCTGTGGCCTGAAGATGAGTCATATGGTGCTGGACCCCATAGGTCTGCTGCAATCAGATTCAGTGGCTGTCTATGCACTGTTTCAGATCTAGTAAATGGTTATTTGTGTATTTTGCCTATCTGGCAGTGTGTGCAAATTTCAGAAACAGGTATATCATCAAATTTTATTTTATTATCTATCAAAATCCTTTTTACAATGTCATTACTGGGATGTCCCAACCTTTTGTGCCAACATTCAAGAGTATTTCTTCTACTTAACATGGTAGTATTAACATGATTACACCAGTTTCTTCCTATATGGCCTTTATTTGACTTGATGGCACTGAATTTGTATAAGCCCTTGTCCAAACTACCCTGTAATAATATGTTTTTGTTTAGTAAATCCCTAACTAAGAAAAAATTAGGGTGAAACTCGAAGTATACATTATTGTCATTGGCAAATTGAGAGACACTTATCAAGTTTTTCTTGATTTTGGGTACTCTCAATAGATTGTTTAAAAATAATTCCCTTTTACCTATGATACTGCCAACTCCAACATGTGATATACTTATAACTTCACCATTCCCCATATGTATAGCTTCCATACCTGAGTAGCTTTTGTTGCCAAGATTCAAGTTTTGAAGATTGTTGGTGATGTGATTTGTTGCTCCTGAATCTGGATACCAGTCTTCAGTATTCAGATCTTCTGGTTTGACCAAGTCATCACTATTGCTGCCTTGTGTCTTGAAACCATCACTGTTGGTCTTTACCTGTTGGTTTATCTGAGCCATGTTGGCATTAAGCCCTCTTTGAGTTGACTGTCCTATGTTGAATTCAGAGTTGAATCTGAAATAACATTTGTTGGCTGTATGGCCAAACTTCTCGCATATTTGACACTTTACTCTGTTATTGTAGTTGTTTCTGCCTCTGCCCCTTCCTCTTTGTGGTTGATTGCTTCTTGGTTGTTAACTCTCTGATCTTAGGTTTTGATTTTGTGCAAGTTTTTGCTGATTCTTGTTTCTTGAATTGAAACCAGATGCATAGTTGACAGATATTTCTGACTGTATTGCCTTTCTTTGCTCTATTCTTCTTTCATGAGCAGTAAGAGCAGACTGCACATATTGTAAATCTGGAAGTGTCTTTTGTGATGCGATGAAGGTAACAACTGACTCGTATTCTTTATCTAGACCATTAGTTATAGTGAGAATTTGTTCACTGTCTGATATTTTGTGACCCACAGCGTTTAGTTTGTCACACAAGTTCTTGATTTTAGCAAGATAGTCCCTCAAGCTCATGCCTTCCTTTCTTGCACTTTGTAATTGCCTCTTGTAATGCATTATCCTTGCTACCGATTGTGAATTGAAAATTTGTTGAATACGTGACCATATTTCATGAGAGGAATTGCATCCAACGACTTGCGATAGTAAACTGGTACTTATAGAGGATAATAACCATGAAGATAGGAGACTGTCTTGTTTTTGATAATTTGTGTATTCTGGATTGCTAACAGTGTTTCCTCCTTGGTCTTCCTTCATTACAAGTGGGATGGGGATAGTGCCTTTGATGTAATCTTGAAGGTCATGTCCCTTCAAGGCTGTGTCAATTTTGTACTTCCACAAGATGTAATTATCTTCGTCGAGAGGGACGGTTATAACATTGCTTAAGTTTGACAAGGGATGGTGCAGTTTCTTTTACTTCATTTCTTGATGTTGCTGATGTTATGTCATCTTCATCGTGAGCCATTGCAAGAATTTGATAAGAACTGATTATTACCTTGTTTCTTGGATAGGAGAGGGAGAATACTGGCGAGGCAAGATGCAGTCAAAAAGTCGACTGGGGCTTTCTTGGCGTGGCACAGCGAGATTTGAAAAGCACTTAATTGTTGCAGCCAGAAGCGGAGATGAAGACACGGTTCTGATCCCTTCTTGGCGTGGCACAGATAGAATGATGGGGTATAGGAATTATGCTTGATCGGAGAGGTTAACTCCCTGGTGATGAAGATCTATTCTGAGGGGAATGAAGCTATGCTTCGTCTCAGTGATGATCAGAAAAAGAATAATTCCTTTAGGCTAATCGCTCTGATACCAAATTAGCAAACAGATATGATTTGTATTGCATTCTACTGTTTGATACAAAATGATTACATTACAAAGAATGACATGTTACATGTATTTATATAAAATTGGCTAGACCCAGATACATAGTGATCCGTATCATAATGTCTTCATTGCTTGTGAGCCTTTGGATGCACCGTGATCTGATGGTTCATATGATTCTCAATTAGAGCAGTGGATTAAGTCTTATTTGCTCCATTGTGTTTCTTCAGATATTAAATAATGACATTTTAAAAATCATAAATCGATATTGGAAACAGTGAATAAACCTAAGGAGATTTACTAGATCATGGTTATGGCTAATTTACTTAATACATTCATAAAGTGGCTAAAGTAAACTAGGCAACTAAAAATCTAGAACAACGATATGTGATAAAAAGTACTGGCAGAATTTTAAAAGAGTGGCATTGTTTATAATACATCTTATGAAAGAAAGAAAACACTTAGAAGATAAATGAACGTTCCCATTTGATTTTCCATTTAACTATTAAAATATAATGTTCAATCAAAGATAGTACGTTTCAAAGTGAATACGCACATACTTGAGGAAGGCCCTCTCTCATCATTTCAGCAAAGAAGGTTCCATTTTCTCCTTCGTTTATATCGTCAAGTTCTTCAAAAAATCGTGTTGCCCATTCATCTACTAATCCAACAATATCAATAGATACCAGATAATAAAAATAAAAAATCCATGATATAATGTGATTTGAAGCCTGTCGTTTGCAGTAATGCAATTTGAAGTTTGCCATTTGAAGTGAATGAATTATATTGCTAATCTACCTGTGGAAATTTTCGTAAGAACAATCCCAGGTTCCCAGTTATGAATAGATCAATTGTCACAGCTTTAAGAACATACGGCCTCTGTACTTTAACAGCCACCAATTCACTAAGGTGATCGGTGGAGTTGGAGCAACCGCTATCGATGGTTTGCGTCAGGGAAAGATTTGGTTTGGTCGAAGTTTGGTATTGAAGGAGCCGTTCGTCGAAGCTAAGGAATTGGAGCTTCAGATGGTTATGTAAGAGAAGAAAAGTGTCATCATAGATTTTAAGCAAAGTTAATGAATTTTGAAGCACAAAATTTAGGGTTTTGGAAGTAAAAAGAGGGGAGCGTGGAGGAATAAGAATTTTGAGAGAGAGGGAGAGGAAAAAATGTACCGCCAAAATTTTCTTTCCATCAGTAATAGCGTGAACATAGAGTAGTAATTTAACCTAAATGGCAATAACCAAACAACAATAGCATGTCATGCAATCAACCCTTCTTATAAATAGGTCATTTTCTTGTAGAGACGGTATAAATATAACATCCATTCATCCAATATCAATCATCAAACATTCATCACAATCATCATCTAATTCAATCATTAACATCAATATAGAAAAAATAATGAATAACATGTATTTATTGGCAGTTTATATTCAATAATAAATTAAATACTATTTTATCCAAATAATTTCAAATAAACCGAGATGATGATTCAAAATATGCCAAACAGTCATAAATAAATTTCTAATCACATCATACATCAATTTAAAAAACATTAGAAATTTTAGAAGTTATGGGTGAGTTAAAACACTCGCCTTTTGAATTTAAATTAATTTAAATCCAATTTAAACCCAAAAATTGAACAGTCTTAAAATCCGCCCCAACTAGCGCCAAAATGTCCGGAATTCTAATACGATCCCAGTAAAATAAACCGTGCATGAATCCGAGCTCGTATGAAAAAGTTACGAAAATTAGAAGATTGGAAAATTCTGGTCCTAAGTCGACTTCGCGTTCAACTTTGGTCCACCGCCTCAAATCCCCGGTGCTTGCTTTGAGTTTTTGCCAAAACGACCCAGAGCGACCCGAGTCATTTTCTTCCTGATCCGAAGTTTATGCAGGGTTTTTGCCACTAAAACTCGAAGCGCGACCCGAAGTTGCTGCAGATCCGTAATTTTTTTTTTTTTGGAATTGAAATTGGATTGGGAAGATTAGGGTTTTCAGTCATTGAGGAAGAGGAGCAGCAGAAATTTATGTATGTATAGAAATGAGAAATAGAAAGGCTGCCAGGGTTTATAACGATATATATACGGCCAGAACAAAATAGAAAGAAATGGGCCCGATTGGTTTGAGTTTTTTACGATAATTGACTCGAAAAGTCTGTTTCGATTCCGAAATGGGTCGACCCATATATCAAAATATATGTTTCAAAATATTTCAAATGCAATGGAACAGGTTTCAAGTCCAAATTCCATCGTATGAAGAAGTTATGCTAAAATCAAGTTATTTCAAATTGATTTCAATTGATTTCAATTAAGTTGATTTCTAGGCGTTTCAAATCCGTACGATCAAACGACAAGCTCGATCGCTACGAAACTTGAAATCCTACAATAATTCATCGTTCGGATCCGATGAAACTGGTTTCATCGAAATCCGAATAAGTGGCCAAAATGGTTATTTTCTAGTTAATTAAATAAATAAATAATTAATTAATTAAATCAAGTTTTCTATTTCAACTCTATAATTAACAAATTTCATCATTTTTAAATTTCTTAATCATTTACACTAATTTAACCAAATTTAGATGTCAATTTAGAGTTTATTAATTTATCAATTTCATTGTTAGCCTTAAATTTCATTAAATTTCATTTAATTGCAATTAATCCATTTATTAAGTTTAAATTCCAATAATTTATTAAATCTTGGCATCCATTATTTTCATTCAACCAATTGTCATATTATGAATAGAATTAACATTATTTTCAATTATTTCCTTGATTTACGCTAACATAACATTGAATTGAGATTCATTGTAATCGATTACAAATTTTGATTTAATGGACTATATAAATGATTAACTTATAATAATTGTTATCATTAACTCTCAATCACGTTTTTATAAGTTTATCATTCCCAAACCAATGTTATAATTTCTTACTAAATATTGATTTTATTCAACTACCATTCAATATATATTAATTCAATAATTAATTTAATGTTTACTTTTGTTTTCTTATATTCGATTTATAGCCTAGTATAACATTTACATTAATTCCTTTAATTGTAACCTCATTCAAATAGTTAATATTTAACTTAGGTTAGCATTATTACAACCCATTTAAGTTATTATTTCATTAATGAGTCATAGATTTCTATTTTTCCAATATTAGATAACAAACATTTAATAAAATTAACAATTAAATTATCGAAAATTTTACGGGTCGTTACACTCTCCCCCACTCAAAACTTTTCGTCCCCGAAAAGGAAAAGAAAGAATTTAGGAGTCAATACATCGTATTAAAAAATATTAATTTTATAAATAAATAAATTTACAAAATTTAATAATATAAATAAAATATATCAATTTATAACCATTAAATCTTTTATACTCAAATTAATAAATTTTGGAAAATATTTTCCAAAATTTTTCTAAGTCCAAAATTTACGGAAAATTTCGACAGAGTCTCCTTTATACGGAGATGCTCGAAAGAAATATAATATCAAATATAATAATATATATCACAGTATCTCAAAATAATATATCCCAACAATGGAAAAATAATATAATAACGCTATAAAATTGTAATCCGAGAACATACCTATTTGTCGGGCAAACAAACGCTTAATTATGAAACCAAAAGCAGTAGCGATTGCTTCCATAACCTGCATTTCACTTATACAATCTAAAAAGAGTTCATAATTATATAAAATGAAATATTTAAAGTTTTTACAATCAATAGCAAACAAATCAATATAAACAACTATCACTTGCAACAAAGCATACAACCATCACATAAAATCAACACATCAATTATCCATTCATATCAAACACACAAATAGTTGTTTGGGTTCAAAAACTTTAAATCGTACATAATGAAAAATAACTACTAAGTGCACCATTTACTCAACAGTCTTAGATGAAACTAGATAGATTATTCATACATCTAAACAAATTTTAAAGTATCCTTGCCCAAACAACCATAAATCGAACAAACAACAAATTCTAACATTATTTAAGTTTATTCTTATAAATTTTCTTTAACATTTACTTAACTTTATTATCATTTATTTATGACCTTTCTATTATATTTAATTAGCAGCATTTCAATCATAACTTAAGTTTATAACAGTTATAACATTAAAATCTTATTTATAAAGTAAATCCATTGAACACTTTCATTACATAAGTTTACTTGTACAATTTCCATTACATCTTCTTATTAGACATTTCAACTTTTAAATCCTTTAGTAAGTTAGATATATGCTTTTTAAAAATGCAATTGACATTTATACAAGTTTATCTCATTTCTTTTAAATTAATTTAATGTTCAAAAATCATATCTTTTGTTTTTATAGGTTACAAATTTCAACTTTATTGTTATTTCCTTTATAACCTAGCATTTAATCTATTACTTCATATAGAGGTTCCAATTATTAATTAGTTTCATTCCATTTCACTACAATAATTGAAACTATTAATTAACGGTACTTAATAACTAAAAATCGGGTTTAATTTCAAATCATTTTAAAATAATAGATAAATATATACTTACAACTTATATATCCAATTATATTTAAAACAATTAAAATTTATATTTGTTTATCAAAATAAATCTGCAGTAAAACTACTACAGTGGCCTTTCCACTTAGAAACTCGAAAATAAATGTCGATGATGTGTGCACTCTTCACCGAAATTATTTTCCAACGACAGAGAGGGGAGTACAGAACTTATTTCTTTCCAAAGTTTCTTTAAAACCATTCTTTCAATTTATATCAGAAAATACTTCTAAAAATATTATTATTATATCCCAAAACCATTTGAATGAAATTTTCAAAAATCCCAGAACTTAAGTTCTAAAATTTGCAATTTTCATTTTATTTTATTTCCTTCAACTCTAGTTTCCAATCAATATTTATAAATTCCACTACCTAACAACCAATATAATACAACCAAATATATATCTTATTTATAAAAAATTATTTTATACATATAGAAAATATACTCCGCAAAATCTTTTCATTCACCTATATTCAAAACAATATTGTGTCGGTCTGTCCTATTAAGTGCTTAGAAATCTCTATTGATGTCATAGCTTTATATGCACCAACCAGAATTTATAAATACAAAACGGAATAAATTAACACAATATCAAAACCATTTTATAACACTAACAAATACGCTCTCTCATATATATATACACTCAGCGACTCATCATAGGGTATTACTACCCTATTGATAAAGAGTCAGACCCCACAAAGCTAAGGTTTATCGTTAAACCTCGCTCTGATACCACGTTGTAACATCCCGTCTTTTTGTTTGCTTTAAATTGACGATAAACTACACATGTCAGACTCAAACCATACAGAAGGGCGGATTGTGTAACAACCTAGGGTTTCGTTCGTATCCATTTGATTGAATTTGTCACTTGAGTATTCTGGGTAATTTGATTTTGTTTTAATGCTATGGATATCTTCTGACTTGTTCAACTTCGATTTGGATTCGACTTCCGTTTTTATGTTGACCATACTTGGTGTTGCATTATATCGAAGCAAATGCCGGTTTCCTTCCTCCATTCATTCGTTCGCAACCCTAATCAAAAATAAACGAAAAGAAAAATTAAAAATGGCGGCTCGCGCTCGTTCCTCTTTCTTCAGTAATTAGGATTTTCAAAAAAATTTGAAGATGGCGACTTTAAATGCTCGAGTGATTTCGATTTCCTTTCTCTGTCAACCGATCGTCTTTTGAGATGCCTTCGGCCGCTTCAAATTGATTGGATTCGTGCTCGTCAAAACTAAGGTGAGTGATCTTCTCTTTACTTACATCTTCTAATTTCTATTGTTGAGTTTGTATAAAAATTGTTTGAAGTCGTCACTTGATTTTTCGGCTGCTCAATTGTGTTTCAATGTTGATGATTTCTTGTTTTCTAATTATCTCGGCACTGTTGTATCTAGTGACCACTATGGCTTGATTTGCATTTGACTTCGATCGTATGATTTTGTGTATGAGAGTCCTTGATTCTGATTTATTCAACTTTAATTTGAACGTTGCAAACTTTAAGGCATGCGTCTGAAACTTTGTTAATTTCTGAAACCTTTTCCAGCACCATGCTTTGCAACTTGTAGCAGTGACATTATGCACTTCCTCCTTAATGTAACAGCCCGCAAATCCGTACCCCTTGAATCAACATTACTCTACCCTAATTGACTCAAGTGGAACAGAAATACGAACCATTGAGGTTAAAGAAAAAGAGATAGAAGAAGAAGAAACTAAACAATATCAGAATCTCACAGTCGCAGCGGAATAAAATATAATAGTAACTATAGAATTTTACACAAAATGAAATCTATATCTGTTTATATACAACATATCATCAGAGTAACTCATACATCAATCAACACATAACAGACATACCATACAACATAGCAGCGGATATATATAGGTAGAATAGAACGTCTCGGACTCCAGCTCCTCTCCTGCTCCATAGCAACCTATCCTGAACAATAATACTCGGTCTGACCCGAGCATTATAATGAAATAACACCCGAGTCAGTCTGGAATACCAGCTGATAATAATGCACACAATTGATTATTAAAGTTTCAAAAATCCTTTTGAAAACAAAAGCATCTCGTAAGACCACGCCACAAATAAACATGTCGGGTTTTTACCTTACGATAGCTAAAACACTTTTCATAGAAATCCTCTGATATTATAATAGGGTCTATTTACAAATACTTATAAAATAGCCGAAATTGTTACATTCATTAAATTCCAGCTACTAGCCACCGAAGTGGGTAATACAAACAAAACTCGTAAAAGGCACGTAGGGAAAAAGAATTTCCAACAATGACTAGGCACTGGGGTACCACCTATCACAGTACGTGGTCTAGATCACAGTACCGAGGACTACTCCCTTCGTCCCCTGCAACACAAGACCGGAATCACCTATGGGCAATTCCGAATAAGATCACCCCGCGGTTGGGATCAGCAACCGCACCACTAAGCCGAAATAAAAAGGAACCTCTAGACAGGGATGACCTTACTCTCCAGTGGGGGCTACCCACGAAGCCTTGCTGCATATCCCCTGATTTTCAGTCATTCCCGGTTGATGAGGCTTGAGGCTAAACGATACCTTTATAGCACATATCCCTTAGAATGCCCATCGTCCGCTGACGATGTCACGAAGCATTCGTCCATACAAGTCCGTCCCGGGTTCGAACGGAACCGAAGGCACTATTCCTACTACATCCATTTTGGAAATATCCTCAGGATTAGTAGCGACTAGCCCTTGCACTTCACTGCTCCATCTTCGACTCCGAACACGTTTTATCGCACGAAAACGTACAAACCGGATCGAAGTGGTTTTCGAGAAATAAATCTCGATCCCGGTCTCTTCGAAACGATCAACGCATTTGTCCAATATTGATAGTCGGTGATTTAACTATCAATTTATATTCATAAACATCCATAACATCCATCACACAATAAATAATATTCCATATTATTTATTTACCTCAAATATCTTTAAAAGATATATTACCAAATTTCCAAATCTCATTTGAAAACATTTCCCAAAATTTCTCCTTTATAAGGTAAATCATTTACCATATATTCTCATTGGAAATATCCAAGTTCAAAACAGTTTAGATTTAAAACAGTTAAAAACATTTTAATTTAAAATATACTTTAAATAGATAAATTTACTACTAATTATTTAATCAAAATATAATTCCAAAATATTTAAAGCAAAACTGTTTAAAGATATAGCTTAATTTAAATTAAGGTTAAGTTATACTATATATTAAAATAAAGTGGTAAAAAGATTAACTCTTATTTCAATACACTTAGGTCAAAACTAGCTTTTAAAACAAATCCATTTGTAAACATAATTATTAAAATATTTATAAAATTTTACTATTGCTAATTTATAAATAATCACTTTAAAATAATAATAATTTTTTTTTTCAAAACATTCTTTAAAATTAGTTTAGATTTTAAACTTTCTTTTTTATAAAATCAATTTAAAACTCGAACTTGGATTTTCCCTAGGAAATCTCATTTCTACTAAATCATCACAGAAATCCTTCTCACGATTTCCGTCCATTTATTAAATTAAGTTTTAGGGTTTTATAACATAAATTTATTTCCCAAAACTTCAACTAATAACCTTTATCTTAAATATCATTCCAAATTTTAAAACTTCCAATTTACATTTTAAAATAGATTTCAGATTTTAATCCCTTTTAAATCCATTATTTGACAATACCTTTATTTCTCTAAATTCAATTTATCAAATATAATTAATTTTGGATTTATAGTTTAACCAGTAATATTTCTATACAAATTTATTTCAGTTTTCCATCCAAATCAGGTTTCAAATATTTATATTCTTTTAATTTCTTATTTAACCATTTCTCAATTTCTTTGAAACCCA
Organism: Allium cepa; assembly: GCA_030765085.1. Taxonomy (NCBI): domain Eukaryota; kingdom Viridiplantae; phylum Streptophyta; class Magnoliopsida; order Asparagales; family Amaryllidaceae; genus Allium; species Allium cepa. The sequence continues at coordinate 436,616,873 of CM060935.1, read as the reverse complement.
ATTTAATTTCTTTATAATTAAAACTGCAATTTTCTTTATAACTAATATTCTGGGTTTATAGTTTAAACCACAATATCACAATGCAATTAAATTCCAACTTATCAATCACAATATATAAACAGGCATAATCATCAATATAAAAATATTACTACATTGTGAGGAATCCCGTTGGATCCCTCCAACCTGTTTTCCCTGCATCCACAAATATTAGCACAACGGTATATATATATCAATTCAATTTGATAATAACTAACATATTCAGCTAAACATCCAAACAAACAATCAATACTAGCTATCTACTTTACTAGTATCCAGATGTGAGTGAGAATAACTCACCTTGAGTTTCGGCGAGCGTTCGAAATTCAAATTAAACCGGACAACGTCCGATTTAACCCAAATTTCTACTTGCCCGGAATGGCTCCGGATCTGTACCATCGCGTAGTATCCTTTTCTGCGATCCCGGCGCCGCGAAATTCGTACGAATCTGATGTCATACGGAAAAGTTATTCAATTTTATAGATTGGAATTTAAATTCAAAACAATTTCTTTTTTTTTTTTTATTATTACCCAAATCACGGCCGCACAAAAAAAAAACAAGGCCGAAGCCATCTTCTACAACGCACGCAACAGCAAGAAACAGAACCCATCGCACCGCCTCTAGGGCTCCAAGCCGCACTCAACTCGCTCGACTAGGCGATGATCCAACAGCTCCACCGCGAAGCTCCTTCCACCCTCTTCCTTCGGCCAAGACACGACGGCGCTCGGCGGTCCCTACGGCCATGAAATATCGTTCGAAAATCGTGCGTTCGAGGCCGGTTTCCTCCACGATTACTCCACGATTTACGATCATACCCGTTGAACAGGTAGATCTAGCTGAGCCCTACAACTTTCTAGTTGGGTGATTCTCGTGTAGAAGCAAGAATTTAGGGAGATTTGAGGATCAAATTGGGATAATTTCGGCCATGAATTATGTTGGGTGGCGGCTCCTGATGTACTGCTAGGGTTTAGGAACGAAAGTTAATATATATATATAATTTAATAATATTTTAATTAATGAAATTCTCAATTTTAACGACGTATGCAAACGAACTCCAAAACACACGTTCCGACAGGCTATCCTAAGGTTTTTCCGCGTTCCGGACACAATGGAACAGGTTTCGTAAGCTAATACGATCATATGCACGAGTTACGAAATTAAACGATCAATTTGAAATTAAATCGATTAAAACGATTTCGGTGCGTTTCGAGCTGCCGGGGTCAAACGACAACTCCGATTGCTACGAAAATTGAAATCCGGTAATAACTAACTATTACGGATCCAATGAAACTGATTTCGTCAAATTCCGAGACTATGCCCCGGAAGGCTATTTTAACTCGTCAATTTAATTAAGCGATTTTCGAAATTATCGGAATCACTCCAAAACTCCACTTTTAAAATTTTATTAACTTAACAATAATTCATATAACATTTATAAACACATTAAAAATCATTCTGGCCCATTCCGGACTTAAATCGAATTAATTGCATTTTAACAATATTAAATTCATTTTAAATTAATATAAATTCCCAAATATTAATTTATCAACTTTAAAATTCTTCCAAAAATTCCATAATATCAATTATGTCCAATTGAACTTAAAAACACATTTAAACATCATTTTTATAACAAATTCACATCTAATCCCCATATTCTCTCAGTCCAATACTTAATTATTATTATTCAATTTCTAATTTAATTTCCCGTATTTGAAATTTCGACTAATTTTATTAACTTAACCAAAGTCATCTATCTCTAAATTCAAATTATAATTCACACTCAACATTTAAAATGAATTAAATGTTCAATTTGAATAGCCTAAAAATACGGGATGTTACATTCCTCCCCCCTTATAAAAATTTCGTCCCCGAAATTTGTATAAGGTAGAACATACACTTAAACCCATTTACTTATCCCATTAGCTTAGTTAAAAGCTTATATACACTTCACAAAATCCTTTTTGTTCAATTCCCAAACCTATTTGCTTCATTTACTTTAAAGTTTTAACTTTTAACTTGTAACTTCCCAAGTTATTTAACTTTTCCCGAAAACCCAAAATTTTTCTAACTCCTAAAATTTCCGGAAAATTTTGACAGAGTCTTCCCTGTACGGAGGAGCTTCTGCGATATCGCAGGATACAAAAATATATATACATCGGCTCACAAGGCCGGAAACCAAAATATATCACTCAATATATATCATTTTCCAATCTTATTAGCGTAGGCGTACCTTTTAGCAATTTTAATAGCAAGTAGCTAATATATAATGCATACACGCGCTTCAAACCCTCTCGAACGCCTCGCATTCCTGCACTTACTCAACATACTCATTAGTTACAAGATATGTGCATTTTAATCAACATTTTCCAATATAAAAGCAATCCAACATATCTATGGCATAATCCAAACCAAACAAATTTCAAAATTTACTAATATTAACCATCTTTTACCAACAATTCAAGATTTTAAACCATCTTCCCAATTATCTATTCAAGTCCAACATTATTTACTTTCACTTGAATGATTTATACTCAAATCAACCATATACAATTCATATTTATTTCAATATGATTAACGTATGCTTCACTAATAGAATTATATTCCAATTCAATTCTAAATGGATTTACAAACCAATTTCATTTTCAAATTTGAAGCATTTACATTTCTATAATAATCCATTTCCATCCATATCCAAAGTCACTTAAGAAATTCCTATTCCAATTAATTCAAAAACCAATTCAATGTTGAATACACTGAGACAACTCATTCATATTCACTTCAATATTATGAATATGTGCTTTAATTCATTTATATGCAACATTATTTAAATTTGATTCACAATCAAATTCTTATTTCCAATTTGAAGCACTCACATTCCTTTTATGCCTATGTCCATTCAAATGCGAAATTACTTCATTAGGTTGTATTTATCTAATTAATTTAAAACCATCTTTATTTTCAGTTTGGAACAATTGCATTTCTTTTATGATTCACTTGTATTAATATACAAAATTACTTAATACAATTCCAATCTATTTACCATTATTCAAATATCCATTCTCTTAAGTTTAATGACAGTTTCTATGCAGGTTGTGGTTATTCAAACAAATAACCAATTCTTAAGCTTATACCATTTAAAATTAATTTCAGATTAGACTTTTCTTAATTTTATTCAATTCTGCATAATTCTCCATCCAAGCATCCTTATTCTACTACAATTATTAAATCAATTCTTATTCTCACCCTCTCCAAATTTATTTTACATCTTAAGTTTATCTTTATTATTCCATCTTGGATTTATTTACAACTTAAACATTCTTGCTTTATCCCCATTATCAAAATTAAATCTCAACCTTATATTTCCAATTCATTTTCCATATAGGTTTATATTAATACCATTCAACTCCGGTTTTATATACAACTCTTATATCCATATTACATAATTTAATTAAACCCATTCCACTTACAATTCAAATTTATTATCCAAACAAAATTACAAAGCTTAACCACAATTACCATTCAGCTTGCTTAAGTTCTTTCCACAAGATTTTCATTATCTTGTCGTATCAATTTTATTTCCATTTTATTCTCATCCAATCAAATTTCAATTTATTTACAAATTTAATGCTCTTTGTTTAGTTATCCAATCCAAGTTAAGTTTATTTTATTAACAAAGACCATTTAAATTATTTCCCTCATTTGAATTTTATTTACAATTCAAATCATCATAAATATATTCATATTCCATTATTCATTCACACTTCTTTAAATAGAACCTATATTGCTTCCAATATTATTTATTTCTCAACTGAAATTTAATTTTCAATTCCATTATCAAAATAAATTTCAGTTCACATTCATATGTTCAAGACTTATTTGCTAACTTAAGAACATCCACCTTTTATATTCTCACTTTACTTCATTACTCTTTACATTTCATTTATGGACAAATTTTGAATTTGTCACTCCATTCAACCTTTTCCATTAACAAATTATAATTTCACTCCTATTCAAGAGTTTAAATTTAATTCGAATTTCAAAATTCACAAATTTTAATTCTCCAAATACAAGTTCAAAACTTGTTTACTAAGTGAAGTTCATTCACTCCTTTTATATTCCCCTTATCTTATCTCAATTCACATTTCATTTGGGATTAAGTTTTTGAATCCACCCTTCCATTCCATTATTTCTCATTGTGATTATAATTTCCATTTCTATTTTATAAGTTCACCAACTTATTTATTTTAAAGCTCATATTGCTCATTTTAATTCTTTTACAACTTATAATCACAAATTCCAAATTCACATATATATATCACTAAATCCTTAAGGATATAAATTTCCTTAATTTAATTTTTTTTTTTTTTTGCAACTTCAAATCCACAATCTCAAATTATAAGTATAATACTTAATAGCTTATGGGTATAATCCAATACTCAATGACCCACAATCTCAAAATCAACTTACCTTTTAATTTAATCCAAATCAATTTTATTTTAAGTCCAACTTATTTACTTATCCAAGTAAAATTCAAATTTCAATTTACTTCAATATATTTTATTCACCTTTAATTACTCAAATTAAATTTTAATTCCAAGATTTAAGATTTTCATTTCTTCCTTCTTATTAATATTACTTTACATAATAAGTTTAATAGTTAATTCATTTCACTTATCCAAGTTAAATTCAAATTCCAATTCTCAATTTTATTTAACTTATCCCAAATTAAATTCAACTTTCCATTCCTTTTAATAATTTCATTCACCTCCATTTACTCAAGTCAAATTTTAATTTTATAACTAAAATTTCATTTTACTATCTTACTTAAATCAACTTCACCTTACAAGTTATGGTTGATTCATTTTACCTTCACATCTTTATTTAATTAAAATTTTCCAGAATTCAATTGCCCGATTTTTATTTCAAAATCATTTTGAAATATATCAAATATCTGTACCCATTTGGTATATCAAATCACATCTCCATGTTTTCCAAACCAATTTCGTTGTACCCAAAACAATTTGTTCATATCCCAAAACAAATTCTCATTTTTGAAATATCCAAAACAACCGTTATCCCCAACAAATCCAAACAATACCATAACCAATTACTAGGAAAGCAATCCATCACTTTAGAAACTCGAAAATGAATTCTAATGATGTGGCCAGCATCATCAGGATTATTTTCCAGCGACTGCAGTGAGTTCAATGCTTCTTACTTTCCCAAATTTATTTCAAAACAGTTGCCATTCAAAAATATTACCCAAAACAACATTCCATTATTGCCTTCAAACATATTGGAAAACATTCCCAAACTTTTATTTTCAATACATTTAAAATCCTTTCCAAAACTTCCGGGTTTTAAATTCTGGTTTAATTCAAATTTTAATTTCACTTCTTATTTGCAACATATTTAATTAATTCTATTTGGTTATAACCATTTCAATTTTACTATCCTAAATTCCTTATTTGCTTATATATATCATTTCAAATTTTAGATCATATTCAAGATTCTTACTTAATTATGGTATTAACAATCCAACAATCACCCAATATATAATAAGCTAGAAAATCATTTCTTTTATATTAAAATATAATTTTGGGTAAAATTATTTCATTTACCCACTTTAAAAACAATACTATGTCGGTTTATCTTGTTCAAGAGTTTAGAAACCCCTATCGATACGGTTGTACTTCCCGCACCGACCAGAATTCATAAACACTCAACCGATAAGTCAACACAGTATAAAAACAATTTTATAAGCACTAACAAGTACGCTCTCATAGCTATTAATACACTCAACTCATTATAGAGTACTATCGACTCTATTAAATGAGTAATTACCCCACCAAAGCCTAGGTTGTCGCCAACCTGGCTCTGATACCAAGTGTAACAGCCCGCAAATCCGTACCCCTTGAATCAACATTACTCTACCCTAATTGACTCAAGTGGAACAGAAATACGAACCATTGAGGTTAAAGAAAAAGAGATAGAAGAAGAAGAAACTAAACAATATCAGAATCTCACAGTCGCAGCGGAATAAAATATAATAGTAACTATAGAATTTTACACAAAATGAAATCTATATCTGTTTATATACAACATATCATCAGAGTAACTCATACATCAATCAACACATAACAGACATACCATACAACATAGCAGCGGATATATATAGGTAGAATAGAACGTCTCGGACTCCAGCTCCTCTCCTGCTCCATAGCAACCTATCCTGAACAATAATACTCGGTCTGACCCGAGCATTATAATGAAATAACACCCGAGTCAGTCTGGAATACCAGCTGATAATAATGCACACAATTGATTATTAAAGTTTCAAAAATCCTTTTGAAAACAAAAGCATCTCGTAAGACCACGCCACAAATAAACATGTCGGGTTTTTACCTTACGATAGCTAAAACACTTTTCATAGAAATCCTCTGATATTATAATAGGGTCTATTTACAAATACTTATAAAATAGCCGAAATTGTTACATTCATTAAATTCCAGCTACTAGCCACCGAAGTGGGTAATACAAACAAAACTCGTAAAAGGCACGTAGGGAAAAAGAATTTCCAACAATGACTAGGCACTGGGGTACCACCTATCACAGTACGTGGTCTAGATCACAGTACCGAGGACTACTCCCTTCGTCCCCTGCAACACAAGACCGGAATCACCTATGGGCAATTCCGAATAAGATCACCCCGCGGTTGGGATCAGCAACCGCACCACTAAGCCGAAATAAAAAGGAACCTCTAGACAGGGATGACCTTACTCTCCAGTGGGGGCTACCCACGAAGCCTTGCTGCATATCCCCTGATTTTCAGTCATTCCCGGTTGATGAGGCTTGAGGCTAAACGATACCTTTATAGCACATATCCCTTAGAATGCCCATCGTCCGCTGACGATGTCACGAAGCATTCGTCCATACAAGTCCGTCACGGGTTCGAACGGAACCGAAGGCACTATTCCTACTACATCCATTTTGGAAATATCCTCAGGATTAGTAGCGACTAGCCCTTGCACTTCACTGCTCCATCTTCGACTCCGAACACGTTTTATCGCACGAAAACGTACAAACCGGATCGAAGTGGTTTTCGAGAAATAAATCTCGATCCCGGTCTCTTCGAAACGATCAACGCATTTGTCCAATATTGATAGTCGGTGATTTAACTATCAATTTATATTCATAAACATCCATAACATCCATCACACAATAAATAATATTCCATATTATTTATTTACCTCAAATATCTTTAAAAGATATATTACCAAATTTCCAAATCTCATTTGAAAACATTTCCCAAAATTTCTCCTTTATAAGGTAAATCATTTACCATATATTCTCATTGGAAATATCCAAGTTCAAAACAGTTTAGATTTAAAACAGTTAAAAACATTTTAATTTAAAATATACTTTAAATAGATAAATTTACTACTAATTATTTAATCAAAATATAATTCCAAAATATTTAAAGCAAAACTGTTTAAAGATATAGCTTAATTTAAATTAAGGTTAAGTTATACTATATATTAAAATAAAGTGGTAAAAAGATTAACTCTTATTTCAATACACTTAGGTCAAAACTAGCTTTTAAAACAAATCCATTTGTAAACATAATTATTAAAATATTTATAAAATTTTACTATTGCTAATTTATAAATAATCACTTTAAAATAATAATAATTTTTTTTTTTCAAAACATTCTTTAAAATTAGTTTAGATTTTAAACTTTCTTTTTTATAAAATCAATTTAAAACTCGAACTTGGATTTTCCCTAGGAAATCTCATTTCTACTAAATCATCACAGAAATCCTTCTCACGATTTCCGTCCATTTATTAAATTAAGTTTTAGGGTTTTATAACATAAATTTATTTCCCAAAACTTCAACTAATAACCTTTATCTTAAATATCATTCCAAATTTTAAAACTTCCAATTTACATTTTAAAATAGATTTCAGATTTTAATCCCTTTTAAATCCATTATTTGACAATACCTTTATTTCTCTAAATTCAATTTATCAAATATAATTAATTTTGGATTTATAGTTTAACCAGTAATATTTCTATACAAATTTATTTCAGTTTTCCATCCAAATCAGGTTTCAAATATTTATATTCTTTTAATTTCTTATTTAACCATTTCTCAATTTCTTTGAAACCCAATTTAATTTCTTTATAATTAAAACTGCAATTTTCTTTATAACTAATATTCTGGGTTTATAGTTTAAACCACAATATCACAATGCAATTAAATTCCAACTTATCAATCACAATATATAAACAGGCATAATCATCAATATAAAAATATTACTACATTGTGAGGAATCCCGTTGGATCCCTCCAACCTGTTTTCCCTGCATCCACAAATATTAGCACAACGGTATATATATATCAATTCAATTTGATAATAACTAACATATTCAGCTAAACATCCAAACAAACAATCAATACTAGCTATCTACTTTACTAGTATCCAGATGTGAGTGAGAATAACTCACCTTGAGTTTCGGCGAGCGTTCGAAATTCAAATTAAACCGGACAACGTCCGATTTAACCCAAATTTCTACTTGCCCGGAATGGCTCCGGATCTGTACCATCGCGTAGTATCCTTTTCTGCGATCCCGGCGCCGCGAAATTCGTACGAATCTGATGTCATACGGAAAAGTTATTCAATTTTATAGATTGGAATTTAAATTCAAAACAATTTCTTTTTTTTTTTTTATTATTACCCAAATCACGGCCGCACAAAAAAAAAACAAGGCCGAAGCCATCTTCTACAACGCACGCAACAGCAAGAAACAGAACCCATCGCACCGCCTCTAGGGCTCCAAGCCGCACTCAACTCGCTCGACTAGGCGATGATCCAACAGCTCCACCGCGAAGCTCCTTCCACCCTCTTCCTTCGGCCAAGACACGACGGCGCTCGGCGGTCCCTACGGCCATGAAATATCGTTCGAAAATCGTGCGTTCGAGGCCGGTTTCCTCCACGATTACTCCACGATTTACGATCATACCCGTTGAACAGGTAGATCTAGCTGAGCCCTACAACTTTCTAGTTGGGTGATTCTCGTGTAGAAGCAAGAATTTAGGGAGATTTGAGGATCAAATTGGGATAATTTCGGCCATGAATTATGTTGGGTGGCGGCTCCTGATGTACTGCTAGGGTTTAGGAACGAAAGTTAATATATATATATAATTTAATAATATTTTAATTAATGAAATTCTCAATTTTAACGACGTATGCAAACGAACTCCAAAACACACGTTCCGACAGGCTATCCTAAGGTTTTTCCGCGTTCCGGACACAATGGAACAGGTTTCGTAAGCTAATACGATCATATGCACGAGTTACGAAATTAAACGATCAATTTGAAATTAAATCGATTAAAACGATTTCGGTGCGTTTCGAGCTGCCGGGGTCAAACGACAACTCCGATTGCTACGAAAATTGAAATCCGGTAATAACTAACTATTACGGATCCAATGAAACTGATTTCGTCAAATTCCGAGACTATGCCCCGGAAGGCTATTTTAACTCGTCAATTTAATTAAGCGATTTTCGAAATTATCGGAATCACTCCAAAACTCCACTTTTAAAATTTTATTAACTTAACAATAATTCATATAACATTTATAAACACATTAAAAATCATTCTGGCCCATTCCGGACTTAAATCGAATTAATTGCATTTTAACAATATTAAATTCATTTTAAATTAATATAAATTCCCAAATATTAATTTATCAACTTTAAAATTCTTCCAAAAATTCCATAATATCAATTATGTCCAATTGAACTTAAAAACACATTTAAACATCATTTTTATAACAAATTCACATCTAATCCCCATATTCTCTCAGTCCAATACTTAATTATTATTATTCAATTTCTAATTTAATTTCCCGTATTTGAAATTTCGACTAATTTTATTAACTTAACCAAAGTCATCTATCTCTAAATTCAAATTATAATTCACACTCAACATTTAAAATGAATTAAATGTTCAATTTGAATAGCCTAAAAATACGGGATGTTACACTTAATTACTTTATTTGTATCTGATTTGTGTCACTATGCTCGCTTCGGCCTTGACTTGAAATTCTATAATTTCATTTAAGTCTTGGTTGTAGTTGCATTGAGTATTTGTTCGAACTTGCTACGGTTCGTGGTGGTTTCATGTGATGTTCATTCATTATTGTCTCTGGTTTGATGCACTCGAGTCTGGTACCTTGTAGTTTATTGTATCATGTCAGTATCTTGTGTACCATCCGGAACTCTAGTGCATCACTTGCTCTACACTTGCAGTCAGGTTTGCATTTTATAAGTCGTGACTTGATTGAGTTGCTACCATTACTGTTGGCACTGACTTCATTAGGTCTGCATTTTGATAATCTGGTGGTTGCTGACACTTTGAACTCAACTATGGCCATTTGTGTTTACTGCCTCTTTGGTCACTTTCGGGATTCAACTACTGATCCATGATTTCGACATATATGTTGTGTGCAACTATTTCATTTGTTGCCATTTCTTGGGTGCAGTTTCATGTTGTTTTCAAATTTGAAATACTCGTAGGCTTGGAGTCTTTGTGCATTTACTTATACATTGCTTATTTGCATCCTTGATATCTGATGCATTGTGGTATTGTTTCAGCTGATTTGATTATGTTGATTTTGGCATTTATTTGGTTCAACTTGCATCAGTTTTGGTTCACACAGGGTGATCTGGTAGCACTGACTTTGAGTTGTTTTAAATTGTAGTATTGAACACTGTAACTTGATGGTTTTGTGGCACTTCTTGCTTTCATGTTACGGCGACTTGTTTAGCTTGCTTCACTTTGGTATTTGCAGTTTCACTGCAGCCTCTTTAACTTGAACTAGTTTTGTTGTATTCTGACTTGTATTCGCATGAGCTTGAGTTCATTGTGTAGCCCGGTTGACTTTTGCAATCCACTGGTTTGCAACTGCAGTGGCATTGTGCATTTCATCTTGTAACTGTGTCATTTTACTTTGAGACAAATTGTTTATCTTGGTAGCCTCGAGCTCTGCATAGTACTTATGCATCGAGTCATGTTGCTGTTGAGGTTTTGTATTGTTCGATTTTGATAAAACTGCCTGTTACACTTGTGTTGTTTGTATCTGGAATACTTATGCACTTCACTTGCATCATTTTGTATCCACCCTTCATGTTTAGTTGTTGAATTTGAACTGTCTGGTGCACTGGTCTCTCTGGTCTTTGACTTGTGAACTGTCTTTGTTCGTACCAGTTCATTTCTTTGAGTTGGTTTACACTATCAAGTCTCTACTTCATGTGTACATCTGAATTTGGCGAGGCAGTGCACGTGAGCGTGTACTGCAGCCAATTCAGAATTTGATGTTTTAATTGATGATTTTAATTGCTGGAATTGTTTTGTATGTCTAATTCAATATTTTGAAATTGTATTTTGATTTGGTTTGATTTTATCATTTTGTTGTTGTCTAATTATCTATTTGGTAATTAGATTATGAGTTTCTAATTACTTATTTAATAATTAGATTTTGTTGTTAATTACCGTTTAGGCAATTCTGTTGTTTTCTAAATTATCTTCATTGATAATCCTTTCAGTTATCTTGGTTGATAATTTGAATTTACTGATTTGTTGTTTAACACTGTTACTTGTTATATTTACCGTTATCCGATTTCCTTAGTAAAGGGTTGGATATGTGAGATTTATTGTGACCGTCGTCTATTTGATTATTTATTTATTATTGCTTACGTGCATTAATAACTGAGTTTGAATTAGACGGACCCGTGTATTATTTTCTTTTGAATTTAATACTCGAGTAAGACCAAGTTATTACAGGTTGTAGATACCTTGCTTTGGGTTGCTGCTAGAGCTATGAAGTCTCTTTATACCTTTTGGAGTAGTTGTTGTCATAGTATGGGATGATATGTATTCATGTACATTAATTATATTAATGTACTTGTATATGTAACATCTTGTGTCGATAGTTGTAGTTGTATCATATGTATTGTATCACGTGTATTGTACCTGACTTCAGTTATATATACATACATATATATATATATATATATATATATGAGATTTGATATTATTTATGTTCCGCATTTAGTTTAGCTGTGTTATTATTATATATATTGTCCTAAACTATTATGAACCATCGTAGTTCGTTTTATACTGGAATTGGGTATGTCGATGGGAGTAAATAAATAAGAGATGAAAAAAAAATACCACTCCTATCGAGATAACCAATACTAGTGTAAGGCCTAACTACGGATGGCCGCTCCGATCCAGCCTTATTCTTCGTAATGACAGACAGTATTTCCTCCTAATACTCTTTATTATTGTGAGCATAGAGGTGGGGCGTCACAGTTGGTATCGGAGCGAGGGGTTTATGGACATAATATAAAATATAACTTAGATGGAACATGTGTTACAACTATTTGTTGATGTTTTAGTTGTGCTTTGAGTCAAAACTAAAGTTTTGAAATTATGATGAAATTTTTAAATATCTTTATTTAAAAATAAAAGTGAAATTGTGTTTTGATGATTGAGTAATTTGTGTTCTGTTTATCAGAGTGCGCAGCGGAAACAACGAGACTGTCTTCGCTGGGTACAGCTGATAACCCTTTTGATTTAAAAATCAAAATATGAAATTGAAATAAATTTCCTTTGTTGTTCACATAGATGTATTTATTTTGATTTCTTCGAAAATTTCGAATCCGATTGAGCATCTGAAGCGATTGCAGTTATGTGATTTTATTGATATTTTTGCTGTTTTGAATTATCTTCATTGAAGATATATTCGAGTGATTTCTTTGTTCATTTTGTAGTATGCGTACAAATATGAGTTGCACGTTACTGCATTAATTTTACGTTGAACCCGTGTTTGGTTTTACATGTATTTTGTTGCCGTTATTTTTATAACGGGATTTTTACACAGGTGCTAAATTTTTGAAGCATAGTGTTTTGTTGACATTTTTTATGAATGAAAATTCTCTGGTATTATATTTTGATGCGAATTATTTTGATGAGATTTTGACGTATAAAAATTATTGTCGCTTTGACTTCAGTAACCGTCAAATTTAAAGTGAATTTTCAAGCGGTTATCCCGCAATGCTGATTTTGAGATCCGTTTTTAAGGTGTTTTGAGAAGTGCAATTTCCTTATCGAATTTGCTACAGATGTTACTGTTTTAATCACATATTTCAAAAATCATTTAAAATAAAATTGTTTTCCAAAATTTCTACAGTTTGCGCTTTCAAAAAAATGAGGAAGCGATTTAAACGCTTCAGCAAAATTGAGGACCATGAACCCTCACTTTTACTGATTCGCTTAATTCTAGACTTGTCCGTTTGAGAACGTAAAATGTTATTAATTTAGAATACACAATTTTGCACTTTCAAGGAAATGATGAAGAGATTTAAACGATTTAGTAAAACTCAGGGTATGGGACATGTGATTTTGCTATTTCGATTAATTCCAGACTCGCTAATTGAAATATTTGATGTTTGATGATTTTGTTGATTTTGTGTGCTTTCAAGCCACTATGTTGGACCTTCGGGTCATACGTTAGACCTTCGGGTCATATGTTTGACCTTCGGGTCATTTGTTGGGGTTTCGGGCCACTATGATGGACCTTCGGGTCATTTGTTGGGGTTTCGGGCCACTCGGCTGGACCTTCGGGTCATTTGTTGGACTTTCGGGCCACTCTGCGGACCTTCGGGTCATGTAACGACCCGAAATTTTCGATCCCGAAAATTTCAGATAGTTATGAAAAAGAAGAAAGAGATAGAAGAAGAAGAAGAAAAGAAACACGTCTCACATTCGCAGCGGATAAAATATAATAATAAATAATAACAGTTTACAAAAGAATATTATATCTGTCGATTACATTTAATATACATCAGAGTTTCACATATATATACAGTCACTGAATATACACAATTATCAAGTCTCAGATTAACAATAATATAAATACAGCGGAAATACCCTATACGCTATTGCGATCCAGCTCACCTCCTGAGCTCCAGAACATACCTACCTGAAAAATCTGTAATACTCGGTCTGACCCGAGCATTACACCAAAGTAACACCCGGGTCAGGCTGGAAACCAGCATGAATAAAACCATCCAATCATGGAATACAAAGCATACAACTTATACAACCTGGGTATCTCAAATCAATTTACAAAGTCACAATTTGATATAGGCCTAACTTATTTTCAAATAATTTTTCTAAGTGTCAAAATTTAGATTTAATAATCTAATTCATTTAAATCCATTCATACCAACCTATCAATTCCTCATCTCAAATTATACGAAATTCGAAGTGGTTTCGGGTATCCCCCAATACCCGATCCCGGCCTCTTCGAGTCTCACGTCATCTTATCCCAATTTATCCATTCGAAATACACAACATTTCATATCAGAGATATCAACTCATTCAAACATCCAATACCATTCAATCATCCATAAGCAAAGCTTATTCACATACAATTTAATTTTTAATTACTCCTGATTGAATTACTAATCTCAACCACTTAGATTTCTTCATTTAACATTAATTAATTTCACATCAATTAATCAATCATCCCTTCATTATTCATCTTAATTAATCGACCTGGATTAATTATCCTCCAATTTATTCAAGTGATTATCTTTAATTAGTTTCACAATATTCATTATTCTTAACCAAAATCAGTAAGTAATCTTTAATTACTTCATTAATTAACTATATTAATTACATTAATTCTTAATTACTTATATTAATTAATTCCTCACAAGTCATTATTTATTTATTAAATCGATCTTCATTAATCAATCTCTAATCACATCAATAATTATATAAATTAATGCTTTCCAATTATATTTTTAATTTGTTCTAATCTAAATCAATTACTTTAATCCAACCACAATATTAATCATTCTTGATTAACCTCGTCCTGTAATTATCTACTTTTTTTATTTACTTCATTAAATAAATTAATTATATCTTAATTAACTATTTAATTAATCTCTTGAGTTATTTCACAAAGTAATTATATTTTATTTATTACTTTAAGTAATTACTTATTAAACCGCCCACTGACTATTCTAATTTCATTAAACTTCATTAATTGACTTAATCCTTATCAATTAATTCGACCCTTATTAACTTTTTGAGTTTAAATAATTTAAACCCCAATACTTCGAGTCAAACAACAATTTACTCGGAAACCATCCAATAAACCAAAGTCACCAAATCATCAATTCTCAACACACATCAAATCAATTCAAGCATTCAATCAACCATTTAAATTTGACTAATGAAATTTAATAACAACTCAGCTGAGTGAGATTTACTCACCTTTGCTTTTATTTGCAAATCCACTTCAACCTCGAGTTGATTCCTTGATTATTGACCTTGAATAAACATTTATATAGTTTATAATAATTGGAATAATTAAATTATCAATTACCGTTTAATATAATTTGATTTACCAATTATTTTGTTCGAACCAATTTTCCAAAAATAAGTAATTATTTCCTTTCTTTTGAAACCCATATCCTAAAAATTAATTTATAGTTCTCAGAAATCTAGTTTTATATAAATATTCAACATGTTAAAATTTCCTTTCTAGCCGATATATACATATTGAATTTCAAAATAGAATTGTTTTGAATCCTACTGTAAATTTAAAATATTATATATATATATATATATATATATTAAATAAATTTAAGAATAACTACCTTACTGTAAATAATTTCTGTATATATATAAATCAATTATTTACAGAACTTACTACTATATATCATTGATTTATTTGTTCATTTTTAAACAGTATGTGCAGATGTATATACAAACTTCATTTAATTAGTTAAAGCAAAATATGGGAATTATACCTTACTGCCGACGCCTCGTCTCGACCAAAACCCTAATCCAACCCCAACTCGAATCGAGCAACTCCCCATCGTAGCCGTCTCCTCCCCCGAACACGCCACCACGGTCGCAGCTTGGTCGAGACAACAACAAGTCGCACCATCGCGACACTCGACCACCTCGCACCGTCGTCGCCGTGCTCATGAACGCGACCCCTACCACCGCGACTACCCAACCTCTACCGTGCGCGCACGAAATCCAATCGCGACCCCTTCGCCATCGAGTTCGAACTCGAATATGAATTCGATTTGAAGAGGCCGGCTTCGGCCATTCTCTTCTTTTTTTTCTTCGAGAACTGGAATTCGCGAGTTAGGGTAAGGACTCGAGTGTGGAGTTATGAAAAGGAAGGAAAAACTTGAATTGGGAATTTTTGATTTGAAGATGGATTCGGAAACTATGATGTACCGAAGAAGAAGTTCGGCCCTCCTTTATTTTTTTTATTTATTTTTTTCCTCGTTCATTTGATTCGGTTTCGAACTTGAGAGAGACGAAGATAATTTATCGATTAGGGATGGCTTCCTGCGTACGCTTGTTAAAAATATCTCGTGTTGTTAATAAAAAATATCCCGACTTGTTAACTTTAAATTATATTATAAACCCTTCAAAACGTCTCGTTAATCGCCACTTAAAACTTTTGAACTCTTCTTAATGAATGCCGCTAGGCAACTATAAGGTTTTACCCGTATTCTGGACACAATGGAACATGTTTCGGAGGCTAATTTGATCGTATACGCGAGTTACGGAAGTAAACGATCAATTTTAAATTAAATCGATTAAAATAATTCTACGCGTTTCGAGCTGCCAGGGTCAAATGACAACTCTGATTGCTACGAAAATTGAAATCCGATAATAACTAACTATTACGGATGCAATGGAACTGGTTTCGTCGAATTTCGAGACTGTGCCTCGGAAGGCTATTTTTAAATTCAATTTAAACGGTATATTTTCAAAATTGAACAAATCACCTTTAAATTAAATTCTAACATTCTATTATCTTCAGTATCATCATTATAAATTTTATAAGCCTTAAAATCATTTTTAACAGGCTTAAAACTGAAGATTCAATAATTTACCCAATTTTCGATTATTAAATTCAATATTTAAACTATATAATTCAGTAATTTAATTATCAAGTAAATATTGATATCCGGAATTCAAGTTAAAATTAACCTTTAAATATTTAAAATCAATTTATTATTCCAATTTAAATTGTTAAAATTTCCGGGTCGTCATATTCCTCCCTCTTTAAAAGAATTTCGTCCCCGAAATTACTAGATAGGAAGAATGGTCCAATACCCGTTTACCTTCTTCCAAAACTCACAATTCAACATTCTACCAACTATCTTTTATTAAAGGCCCACTGTCACCTTAACCAACTTCCCAAAACCTCTGTAGTTTCCAACATCATTAATTTACTTCACTTATTCAAGTTTAAATTTAAAATCAAATTTTGAATTATCAAAATTTTCTCAAATTTTTTCTAACTCTCTAAATTCCCGAAATTTTTTTCCAGCGTCTCCTTTGCACGGCTAGCTCGGTGCAACTACAAAAGGCCTCTACGGGCTCCCAAATTCCAAAAAGAAAACAGAAAGCCAAGTAGCTACATCAAAAACCCAATCCAATTTCATCTAGAAATTAAATACGTACCTTTTTGTCGGGCAATACAAATTAATCTTTTGGAATCAAATCCAATTTTCTTTTCCCCTTTTAATACCTGCATATCTTGTTTAGCAACAATATTCAATTGAAACTTTACAAATCATTTTATACATTCTCTTATATAGGTTTCATACCTATTTCAAATTAGTCTTTCCCATTTTCATATGAATTCAATTCATCTTTAATTTGAGCATTGAATTTTAACTTTCATTTATAACTGATTCATAGTGGTTTCATCTACTAATTTACTTTAATTTCCAATTTGAAATTGTTTGTCATTTACAAAAATTTTCCCAAAAATTTTCAAAAGTTTTCTAACTCCCAAAGTTTTGGAAAATTTTTGGCAGAGTCTCCTTTGTACGGAGGAGCTTTCGCAATTTGACAAGAGATATAAATATATATACATCGACCCACACGGTCGGAAAACGCAAAAACAGTTCATATTTCCTATTTTTATTGCGTAGGCGTACCTTATTTAGCATTTTAAGCAAGCAGCTTATTAATTTTAGCAATTAGTGCAATCCAAATCCAGCCAAACGGCCTTCAGGTATCTGTACTTACTTAATTTAAATATGTATGTGCCATATATAGAGAATTTATTAACATTCTACTTACTTTCAATAGCTAAACATATACATTACTAAACATCAAGCACCAAACACTTCCCATAAACAATTTATATGCTTTAAAGCTAATTCAATTTTATTTTCAACCAATTCATATATCATTTCATTTAAGTTTTAATGGTTCACAACTCAATTTCTGACATTCCATTGATTTATAATCCAAACAAGCTCATATTCACTTCAAATGATTCAAAATCAAATTTATTTTCTCTATTAACTCATAGAATTTAATTACTTTGTTTTACGCCAAACAACAATTATTGTTATGCAATCTCGATGATATTTGGTTAGTAAAGTATCTATTTTAGTTTATAACTATTTCAAACTAATTTCAACTCATTCTGAATTTAATTTCATTTCATTTCTAATTTATTAACCAATCATTTATTTAGATCAACACGTTCCATTCTTATATACTTCTAACCATTCCCAAATTAATTCAATCCAAGCTTTTATTTAATGGGCTTTCACTCTTATTCGAAGCCAAGCTTCCATAAATTTTAAACTTAAGTTAATTTACTTTAAATTTATTTCAACATCAAACTTAAGTTTACTTTTATTTGGTTCTCATTTAAATTCAGTTAGCCCATCTTTTTTTTAAAATTTTAATTTTAGTTCACCTTCTCAATTTCCAAAATCAAAATAATATCCAAGCACATACTTAACTCATTTATACTTTCAAATTAATATGCCACTGAACTTAAGTTCAGTCTGATAATCCAATTCCAATCACCACTTTGATTTAGTTTTTATTTAATCAGACTTCATCCATTTATTATTTAACTCAATTAACCCGTTTTAATTTTTTTTTAATTTAATTACTTAATTCATTATCGAATTTATTTTATTAATACATGGCTATTTTCAATTTATTTCTATTCACTTGGGTTTTGTTTTGCAACTCAAACCATTTCCATCATAATCACTTTTCTTATATCCAATTTACTTGCAAATTTCATTAAACATTATTCAAATCACCTTTGGATTTTATTTGTAATTCAAATGTAACGACCCAGCTTTTTCAACAGCTAATTTGTGATATTTAAAATGAATTTAAATATTTAATTTGAATTATAATTTGATTTTGACTTTGAAAAGCTGTTTTATTTAATAAGAAGAATTCAGGATTTAAATATAACAATTAAATGAATAAATTAAATACTTATTAAAATAGTAATTGACAATTGTGTAAAATATTTAAATTTGGAATTGTAAGCTTATTGGAAATATTTTAACGGCTTATAAAATTTATATTGATAATACTGAGAATAATAGATGGATTAAAATTGAATTTAACGGTCGTTTGTTCAATTTTAAAATTTACATTGTTTAAATTGACGTTTAAAATAGCCTTCCGAGGCGCAGTCTCGGATTTCGACGAAACCTGTTCCGTTGGATCCGTAATATTGAATTATTACCGGATTTCAAATCTCGTAATTTTCGGAGTCTGTGTGTGAGCGTACGAGGTAGAAATGCCTAGACGAAAATTAATCGTTTTAATTAATAATAATAAAAAAAAAACAATATATAAAATAAAAATATCCTACATCTATTCGTAGCCGACCTCTTTCCATCAGCCGACCTCCTCTGAATTAAGCAACCCTAGATAATAATCTTGTCCCCTTTGCCTTCTAAAGTACGCGACATCTTCTGTTAAATGAATCGAGCTTCTTTCAAAATCAAAATTCGCTCAGAAAACAAAAATCTTATATTCATGGCCGCTTCTCTTCTACTGAACCGCAAAACAAATCCCTCATTTTATTTCAACCTTCGAAATCCCCTCGTTCCCCTTTCCTCCTAAAGCCGATTCTCGGCATACTGTAAAAAAAAAAAAAAAAAAAAAAAAAAAAAAAAATGGAAGCCCTAAATCGAATTTCAATGGAGGCCGCATGCGTGGAGGGGAGTCGTGATTCTCGAGCTCGGAGATGTGGGGATTGGCGGCCGACCAGAAGGCGAGAGGGAGGAAGCTCGTGAGCGCTGCTTGGCCGTGGAGTCTTGAGGAAGAATCGATGGGACCTAGGGTTTGATAGCGATGGTCGCGACTTGGTTGTGAGGTCTGGGAGATGAGCGAATCAAATCGCGAGGCTAGGGTTTCAATCGGATTTAGGGGTGCCGTACTCGATTTCGAAGGATGCTCGGGGATTGGGTTGAGGGCTCGCGTGAAGGCAGCTGCTTCGATGATGTTGAGTTGTTCGCAGGCGATATCTGGATGCGATGAGGTAGAACTTTCTTTGTTTACTAATTTAATAAATGCTTATAAATATATATATATACATATAATAAGTAACTAAGAACATACAGTAACTAGGTTTTTGACTTTTTGAAAATTTAAAATTTGACAGTAAGATAGAAAAAATAAAATATTCTGTTTAGCGAACTTGTTTTAATTAATTCAGCTAATAAAAGGATTTTTAGAAGCAAATGTTTTCAGTTTAAAACCGAGTAATTAGTAAATTCAATTTATTAAAAGAAAATAAACGGTTCAATTTGTTCCAAATACTTATAAAATTCAATTTTTAATTATCAGTTCATTAAATTTATAAAATGGAAATTTAGGGATCGATTTATTTAAATATTTATAAAATCATATAATTGTGTATATAAGGTTTAAAATTGGGAAATAAATAGCTTAAATAAATTGTAAGTCAATTAAAATATTCACCGATAAATTTGGCATGTGATTGTTCAAATATTAATAAATTCATATAAATTGTCATTCAAGGTTAAAAATATGGAAACGAGTCGAGATTGGAAAGGATTGCAATTTAAAGAGGGGGCAAAGGTGAGTTAATCTCACTCAGTTAAATTTAAATTTAAATGATTAAATTTAAATAATTGATTGAATGGCTGAATTGATTGGTGTGATATAGTATGATGTTTTGGAATTGGCATATTATATTGTGCTAACATCTGTGGATGCAGGGAAACAGGTTGGAGGGATCCAACAGGATTCCTCAAAACTATTTATTTTATTTCGTATATATATGCTGTTCTGTGACAGGATTCCTCAAATTATTTATTGCTTATTTATACATGGTTGCGATATGAATGGATGGATTCATTGATATGGGTTTGTGGGTGAATTAAATTTCATTGAAATTGAAGTTTGAAATTAAAATTGAATAATTTAATTTGATGAATTCAAATAAAACTAAATAGAACATATTATTGAAAATTTGAATCTACTTCAAGAATTGAGAATGAAGAAAAGAAATAAAAGAAGATTTTATACTTTAAAACTTTAATGTGATAAGTTGGGTTTTGGGAAAAATTTAAATTATCAATTATATATTCGAAGGAATATTATAATCGGTAAATGAATGAAAGAAAATGGAATTATATAAAGAAATGAAAATGAAGTTCTAATTAAGGAAATAAAGAGAAATATAAATAAGAAGAAAAGAAATTTACTAAGAAATAACCAGAAGATGCTATTAAGAATATGAATAAGAAATTCTATTAAAGGGTCAAAATGAAATTTTATTTAATAATGAATGGAATTCATTGAATGGGAATATATGGAACTTCATAGAAATAAATTATAAAGATGAGATTCTTAAATCAAACTATCTCATAATAAATGAAATTCAAGGAGATTTTATAAATTATGAATGGAATTTAATAATGAGATATGGAATTTGTTGAATGGAAATAGAAGGATATTTCCAAAGATGAATGTGGACAAGAGGCATTTATAAATGGATATTGGATTTCCTAAAATTATTATTTTTGAAAAAAAATATATTTTAAATTACTATACTATATAGGTTTTATAAATCATTTTGAACTTAAATTATTTCGAACTAGTTATTTTGAAAGTTTGACTAATATTTATTAATAAACTCTATTTTCTAAACTAGTTTTGAAATTTATAAATAAATAGATATAAATACTTATATTTAATATTTCTTCTTATTTTATAAATCTAGATGTTTTCAAAATGTTTTTAAAAATCCAATTAAAATCCTCTTGTGATGGGTAAGCAAATTATTCAAATGGGATAAGATTTAGGAGAAATCTTATTAAGTGAAGGAATTGAGCTGAAAATTTATAAGCAAAGTATAAATTGATTTTTGAGGAAAGAAATGAGAAAATAATAAATATTTGAAAGGATGAATCAAATATAAGAGAGTATAAGAAACCATTGAAATGGTTTCGTTGAAATAAAAGTGCTTTGAATTTATTTCAAAAAGGGGTTAAAATGGAAATAATATCTGGATGATATTTGAGATAAATAATTTGTTGAAATTTATTTGATGGTTGCTTGTGTATGATAAATTGATAGTTAAATAACCGACTATCAATATTGGACAAATGCGCTGATCGTTTCGAAGAGTCCGGGATCGGATTTAATTATCCGAAAACCACTTCGATCCGGTTTGTACGATTACGAATGAAGACCGTGAAGAGTTGAAGACGGTGATTCGGTTTGTCCAGACCCAGGGCAACTTGTATGGATTGAATGCTTTCAGAACATCGTCAGGTGGACGATGAGCATTCTAAGTGGGACACGTTCTTGAAAGGTAACGCTTAGCCTCAAGCCTCATCAACCGGAAATGGCTAAAACAGGGGAGGTGCAGCAAGGCTTCGTGGGTAGCCCCCACTTGAGAGTGAGGTTTCCCCTGTCTAGATGTCCCTTTTTATTCGGCTTAGTGGGTGGTTGGTCGCGCCAATCACGGGGTGATCTTGCTTGGAACTGTTCAGTAAGGAATGGGTCCGGCCTTGTGTTGCAGGGGAGTTAGGGTGGCTCCTCGGTACTCTGATCTAGACCAGGTACTGTGACGGGCGGTACCCCAGTAGCCCAGCCATTGTATGGGATCCATTTTCCACTACGTGCCTGTACGGTTTTGATTGTGCCCAACTATTGCTGAAACGTGAGATGCAAGCATTTCAGCTAGATTCTATTTACTTTCTATAGACACTATAATAATATCATAGAACTTTAATAAAAAGTGTTTTAGCTATCGTAAGGTAAAAACCCGACATGTTTATTTGTGGCGTGGTCTTACGAGATGCTTTTGTTTTCAAAGGATTTTTTTTAAACTTTAATAATCCAATTGAGTGTGATTTTCTCACGCTGGTTTTCCAGACTGACTCGGGTATTGTTTTATATGATGCTCGGGTCAGACCGAGATAAACAGGTTCAAGTATATGCTGGAGCTCAGGAGACGAGCTGGATGACAGAGCGTATTCTACGTATTTGTCTATTATTTCCGCTGTGTATGATCATGTTGTAGTTGTCTCTGTATGATTGATTGATGTACTCTGATATGGTATGTATATATATATGACAGTACAGATTCTTTGTATTTAAAAGCTGTTGTTATATATTATATTTTATTCCGCTGCGATTGTGAGATTCTGATGTTGTTTTTTTTGTTCTTCTTCTTCTACCTCTTTCTTCTTTTTCATAACTATCTGGAATTTTCGGGTTCGAAAATTCCGGGTTGCTACAGTTGGTATCAGAGCTGAAAGGTTAAGCGAGAACCTTGGCTCTGGTGGAGGATTTACTCATTAGAGATAGAGTCAATGATACTCTAGAATGAGTTTGAGCGTATTTATAGATATGAGTGCGTATTTGTTAGTGAATATAAAATGGTTTTGTATTGTGTTGATTGATTTATTGAGTGGTATATGAACCTTCGTCAGCACAGTCTGCACAACTATGCCGAAGGGGTTTCTAAACACTTAAATAGAACAATTCAACACAATATTGTTTTCAAAGGTGGGTGAATGAAATAATTTCATCCAAAATATATTTTGATATAAAAAGAAGTATTTCCGAAATTATTATATATAATTTGGATGTTTGGATGCTAATATTTTAGACCAATGAGATGTTAAAATCTGAAATAGTTTGTATAACAAAGGAAAACATTCGATTTGGATTTTAAAATTAAAGGTAATGTTAAAGATAAGAATTGAACTTGGATTAAGTTTAATTTTTAAAATTTAATTGATGATTGGAAGACAAATCAATTGGATTAAGTTGAAAATTTTAATTTTTGGAATTTAACTAATGGTGAAAATTAATAATGATATAAATGAATTGGTAAAGTAAATCAAATTTAGAATGAGAATGAGTTGGATTGGGGTTTGATTTAAATTTAAGATTGAAATAAAGTGAATTGGGATGTGAATGATATTAAATGAAAATTTCGTTCTTACTTAATTAAATCCAAGTGAATCGGTGGATTAAAGAGTATTGTATGAGGCTTGATTTAACTAAAGATAAGATTAGATGAATTGAAGTGGAAAGTTTAATAGGAATTTAAATGGGCTGAAATTCATTTAAGTTATATAAATAGAAATAAGTTGACTTAAACTGAAGGTAAAACCCAATTGTATTAAATTAAATTGGGATTTGAGTTAATAAGGGAATGCGGGAATAGAACATGAATTATAAATAGAAATTCCATTTAAATGGTAATTAAATTAAATATGAATTAGAAATTGTTATGGAACTGGATTAAAATAAAGACAAATTGAGCTTAAACAAAAATCCATATCAAGTATGAATGAATTAAATATGGTCTTGGGTATAATTCTAATAAAGTAAATGGAATTTAAAACTTGAATGGAATTATGAGAATGGCTAATTAAATTAAGTGAAGTCTGATTTAGATGAGTATCAAATAAATGGAAAATGAACTGAAGTTTGAAATAAAATGTATGCTTGCTTAATACAGGTAAGATCTTGAGTTGAAAGTAAAAAATGAATGTGGTTGAATGTAAATGGATGGAAGAGTGGAAAATAAATGAATACATGGCTTATAAAATTTGAAGGTGAAATAAATAAGCCGAAATAGAATTGTTGTGCACTTTAGAATGCAATAGAAGTCCAAACTTGAATTGCAACTGGAAATGAACTCAAGGAATACAATGAAGTGATTTTTGTGGTAATCAAATATTGAATTGGTAGTGGAGATAAACTAATTTGAAATCAATTAGTAAATTAAGTATGTAAATGAAATTGGAATTGGTTAAATAGAAGTTGAATGGTGAATTAAAATGAATGGGAGGCGGAGACCTTGAGTTATAAATATAAAATCTAACTTGGTTTGGTTAGATTATAAAAAGAGATTGGATAATAATAAAAATGGCTTGGAATGCAAATAAAATCCAAATGGTATTAAGAAAGTGGAGATGGTTTTGAAATTAATTAAATAGTTAGAGAATGAATTAAACATGGCAATTTGAAATTTCTAAATGAATTGAATGAATTAATTAATGGAGCTAAGTAGTAAATGAAAGAGATTAGATCTAAATGAAATCAAATTAAATTGGAAAAGAATTTATGGGAAAATGAAATAAACTTAAGTTATGAAAGTTAAATAATTTGAAGTAAATGAATTTAAGTCTAAAATTCAATGAAACATGACTTATATAAATTTGGAACATGAATGTTAAATTTTAAGCATTGAGGTTGTTGAGCTTAATAAAAACGGGTTTGAATAAAACCCATTGTGAGAATTAAGTAAATACAAATGTATGGATTCTAAATAAATTGAAATGGAATGAATTCAAATATGAATTGAGTTAGAATCAATTTTGAATAATTGTAAAACTAAAGAAACTGATGTTTGAATAAATATCGTCGAATTTCTTTAATTGGTCATTCGGCGTAAACAAAAGTAAATAAAATTTGATTTTTGGACCAAATGCATAAGACATGAGTTGTTTAAATTTCCATAAATTGAATATAAAAGAATGATATTGAAAATCCTTCCGATTTGGATAAGATGTATAAATGGAGTAAAAGCAATTGGATTTAATTGGAACCTTATCAATTGTATATACAAACTGCTTGTATAATTGTTTATAAAATAAGGTTTTGAATTGATAAGGAGCAGAAATTGATTTTTGAAATCAATTAAATTGAAAATTTATTTGTTTGGACATGATTATGAGTCGAAGATAAATAAACGAGTTGAAACTCACTTGTGATGAATGCTAACAAGATATAAATTGGTTAAAAAGCAGTTGGATTAGTTCGGAAACTATACACATGGCTTATGAAGTTATTTATATTGCATTACATATGTTGTTGATGTGTTGAAATTGCTTAAATGAATGCAATGTTATAAATTTCATACATATGTTACTTATGAGTTTAAATTGAGTACGTACAGGTATCAGAAGACTGTATAGCGGGATTTTGGGCACGCATATGCTAAATTAAATACGCCGCTTACTTAAAATGCTAAATAAGGTACGCCTACGCAATACAAAATAGGAAATATGAACTGTTTTTGGTTTTTCCGACCGTGTGGGTCGATGTATATATATTTATATCTATTGTCAAATTGCAAAAGCTCCTCCGTACAAAGGAGACTCTGCCAAAATTTTCCAGAAATTTTGGGAGTTAGAAAATTTTTGAAGTTTTTGAAAATTTTGTTAATAACAAATGTTTTCAAATTGGAAATGGAAATAAGTATGTGAATGAAACTAATGTAAAAAGAATGATATGAATTTGTTATAAATAAAAATAAAATTTAAATATTTAGAGTTATAGATAAATTGAATTCATATGGAAATGAAAGAATCAATTGAATAGGGAGGAATACCAACTAAAGTGATAAGATGAAAATAAATAACAAGGAGCACATAAATGCTTATACAAGCTAAGTATGGTATGATGCATTCTCTATTGGGAATTGATATTTCAAGTATAATCTAAAATAAATATGGATATGGACATTTGTAAGAATGTCGATATAATGTATTGTATATTGTAATTAGATATATTGCTGTGTAAGGTTATGCAGGTAATATAAAGGTAAAGAGAATTGATTTTGATTTCAGAAGATAAAATTGAAATGCCCGACAAAAAGGTATGTGTTTGAATTTCTATATGGAAATTGATTGGGATTTTGGATTGAGCCGCTTGGCTTTTTGTTTTCTTTTGAGATTTGGGAGGCCGTAGAGCCATTTTGTAGTTGTACCGAGCTAACCGCGCAAAGGAGACGCTGGCGAAATTTTTCAGAAATTTAGGGTGTTAAAAAAAATTTTGAGAAAATTTTGATAAATCAAAAATTGTTTTTAAATTGAAACTTGAATGGTTAAACGAA
This sequence comes from Allium cepa, assembly GCA_030765085.1. NCBI lineage: Eukaryota > Viridiplantae > Streptophyta > Magnoliopsida > Asparagales > Amaryllidaceae > Allium > Allium cepa. The sequence continues at coordinate 436,589,547 of CM060935.1, read as the reverse complement.
TAGTATAGTTTGAAACTAAGGAAAGTTTGGAAAGTTAATAAGAAATGTAATGCGTCTTTTATTAAAAGATAGCTAGTAGAATGGTGGAAGGTTGGTTTTGAAGAAATAGTAACGGGTATTGGACCATTCTTTCTAACTAGTAATTTCGGGGACGAAATTCTTTTAAGGGGGGAGGAATGTAACGACCCAGCTTTTTCAACAGCTAATTTGTGATATTTAAAATGAATTTAAATATTTAATTTGAATTATAATTTGATTTTGACTTTGAAAAGCTGTTTTATTTAATAAGAAGAATTCAGGATTTAAATATAACAATTAAATGAATAAATTAAATACTTATTAAAATAGTAATTGACAATTGTGTAAAATATTTAAATTTGGAATTGTAAGCTTATTGGAAATATTTTAACGGCTTATAAAATTTATATTGATAATACTGAGAATAATAGATGGATTAAAATTGAATTTAACGGTCGTTTGTTCAATTTTAAAATTTACATTGTTTAAATTGACGTTTAAAATAGCCTTCCGAGGCGCAGTCTCGGATTTCGACGAAACCTGTTCCGTTGGATCCGTAATATTGAATTATTACCGGATTTCAAATCTCGTAATTTTCGGAGTCTGTGTGTGAGCGTACGAGGTAGAAATGCCTAGACGAAAATTAATCGTTTTAATTAATAATAATAAAAAAAACAATATATAAAATAAAAATATCCTACATCTATTCGTAGCCGACCTCTTTCCATCAGCCGACCTCCTCTGAATTAAGCAACCCTAGATAATAATCTTGTCCCCTTTGCCTTCTAAAGTACGCGACATCTTCTGTTAAATGAATCGAGCTTCTTTCAAAATCAAAATTCGCTCAGAAAACAAAAATCTTATATTCATGGCCGCTTCTCTTCTACTGAACCGCAAAACAAATCCCTCATTTTATTTCAACCTTCGAAATCCCCTCGTTCCCCTTTCCTCCTAAAGCCGATTCTCGGCATACTGTAAAAAAAAAAAAAAAAAAAAAAAAAAAAAAATGGAAGCCCTAAATCGAATTTCAATGGAGGCCGCATGCGTGGAGGGGAGTCGTGATTCTCGAGCTCGGAGATGTGGGGATTGGCGGCCGACCAGAAGGCGAGAGGGAGGAAGCTCGTGAGCGCTGCTTGGCCGTGGAGTCTTGAGGAAGAATCGATGGGACCTAGGGTTTGATAGCGATGGTCGCGACTTGGTTGTGAGGTCTGGGAGATGAGCGAATCAAATCGCGAGGCTAGGGTTTCAATCGGATTTAGGGGTGCCGTACTCGATTTCGAAGGATGCTCGGGGATTGGGTTGAGGGCTCGCGTGAAGGCAGCTGCTTCGATGATGTTGAGTTGTTCGCAGGCGATATCTGGATGCGATGAGGTAGAACTTTCTTTGTTTACTAATTTAATAAATGCTTATAAATATATATATATACATATAATAAGTAACTAAGAACATACAGTAACTAGGTTTTTGACTTTTTGAAAATTTAAAATTTGACAGTAAGATAGAAAAAATAAAATATTCTGTTTAGCGAACTTGTTTTAATTAATTCAGCTAATAAAAGGATTTTTAGAAGCAAATGTTTTCAGTTTAAAACCGAGTAATTAGTAAATTCAATTTATTAAAAGAAAATAAACGGTTCAATTTGTTCCAAATACTTATAAAATTCAATTTTTAATTATCAGTTCATTAAATTTATAAAATGGAAATTTAGGGATCGATTTATTTAAATATTTATAAAATCATATAATTGTGTATATAAGGTTTAAAATTGGGAAATAAATAGCTTAAATAAATTGTAAGTCAATTAAAATATTCACCGATAAATTTGGCATGTGATTGTTCAAATATTAATAAATTCATATAAATTGTCATTCAAGGTTAAAAATATGGAAACGAGTCGAGATTGGAAAGGATTGCAATTTAAAGAGGGGGCAAAGGTGAGTTAATCTCACTCAGTTAAATTTAAATTTAAATGATTAAATTTAAATAATTGATTGAATGGCTGAATTGATTGGTGTGATATAGTATGATGTTTTGGAATTGGCATATTATATTGTGCTAACATCTGTGGATGCAGGGAAACAGGTTGGAGGGATCCAACAGGATTCCTCAAAACTATTTATTTTATTTCGTATATATATGCTGTTCTGTGACAGGATTCCTCAAATTATTTATTGCTTATTTATACATGGTTGCGATATGAATGGATGGATTCATTGATATGGGTTTGTGGGTGAATTAAATTTCATTGAAATTGAAGTTTGAAATTAAAATTGAATAATTTAATTTGATGAATTCAAATAAAACTAAATAGAACATATTATTGAAAATTTGAATCTACTTCAAGAATTGAGAATGAAGAAAAGAAATAAAAGAAGATTTTATACTTTAAAACTTTAATGTGATAAGTTGGGTTTTGGGAAAAATTTAAATTATCAATTATATATTCGAAGGAATATTATAATCGGTAAATGAATGAAAGAAAATGGAATTATATAAAGAAATGAAAATGAAGTTCTAATTAAGGAAATAAAGAGAAATATAAATAAGAAGAAAAGAAATTTACTAAGAAATAACCAGAAGATGCTATTAAGAATATGAATAAGAAATTCTATTAAAGGGTCAAAATGAAATTTTATTTAATAATGAATGGAATTCATTGAATGGGAATATATGGAACTTCATAGAAATAAATTATAAAGATGAGATTCTTAAATCAAACTATCTCATAATAAATGAAATTCAAGGAGATTTTATAAATTATGAATGGAATTTAATAATGAGATATGGAATTTGTTGAATGGAAATAGAAGGATATTTCCAAAGATGAATGTGGACAAGAGGCATTTATAAATGGATATTGGATTTCCTAAAATTATTATTTTTGAAAAAAAATATATTTTAAATTACTATACTATATAGGTTTTATAAATCATTTTGAACTTAAATTATTTCGAACTAGTTATTTTGAAAGTTTGACTAATATTTATTAATAAACTCTATTTTCTAAACTAGTTTTGAAATTTATAAATAAATAGATATAAATACTTATATTTAATATTTCTTCTTATTTTATAAATCTAGATGTTTTCAAAATGTTTTTAAAAATCCAATTAAAATCCTCTTGTGATGGGTAAGCAAATTATTCAAATGGGATAAGATTTAGGAGAAATCTTATTAAGTGAAGGAATTGAGCTGAAAATTTATAAGCAAAGTATAAATTGATTTTTGAGGAAAGAAATGAGAAAATAATAAATATTTGAAAGGATGAATCAAATATAAGAGAGTATAAGAAACCATTGAAATGGTTTCGTTGAAATAAAAGTGCTTTGAATTTATTTCAAAAAGGGGTTAAAATGGAAATAATATCTGGATGATATTTGAGATAAATAATTTGTTGAAATTTATTTGATGGTTGCTTGTGTATGATAAATTGATAGTTAAATAACCGACTATCAATATTGGACAAATGCGCTGATCGTTTCGAAGAGTCCGGGATCGGATTTAATTATCCGAAAACCACTTCGATCCGGTTTGTACGATTACGAATGAAGACCGTGAAGAGTTGAAGACGGTGATTCGGTTTGTCCAGACCCAGGGCAACTTGTATGGATTGAATGCTTTCAGAACATCGTCAGGTGGACGATGAGCATTCTAAGTGGGACACGTTCTTGAAAGGTAACGCTTAGCCTCAAGCCTCATCAACCGGAAATGGCTAAAACAGGGGAGGTGCAGCAAGGCTTCGTGGGTAGCCCCCACTTGAGAGTGAGGTTTCCCCTGTCTAGATGTCCCTTTTTATTCGGCTTAGTGGGTGGTTGGTCGCGCCAATCACGGGGTGATCTTGCTTGGAACTGTTCAGTAAGGAATGGGTCCGGCCTTGTGTTGCAGGGGAGTTAGGGTGGCTCCTCGGTACTCTGATCTAGACCAGGTACTGTGACGGGCGGTACCCCAGTAGCCCAGCCATTGTATGGGATCCATTTTCCACTACGTGCCTGTACGGTTTTGATTGTGCCCAACTATTGCTGAAACGTGAGATGCAAGCATTTCAGCTAGATTCTATTTACTTTCTATAGACACTATAATAATATCATAGAACTTTAATAAAAAGTGTTTTAGCTATCGTAAGGTAAAAACCCGACATGTTTATTTGTGGCGTGGTCTTACGAGATGCTTTTGTTTTCAAAGGATTTTTTTTAAACTTTAATAATCCAATTGAGTGTGATTTTCTCACGCTGGTTTTCCAGACTGACTCGGGTATTGTTTTATATGATGCTCGGGTCAGACCGAGATAAACAGGTTCAAGTATATGCTGGAGCTCAGGAGACGAGCTGGATGACAGAGCGTATTCTACGTATTTGTCTATTATTTCCGCTGTGTATGATCATGTTGTAGTTGTCTCTGTATGATTGATTGATGTACTCTGATATGGTATGTATATATATATGACAGTACAGATTCTTTGTATTTAAAAGCTGTTGTTATATATTATATTTTATTCCGCTGCGATTGTGAGATTCTGATGTTGTTTTTTTTGTTCTTCTTCTTCTACCTCTTTCTTCTTTTTCATAACTATCTGGAATTTTCGGGTTCGAAAATTCCGGGTTGCTACATCAAACCATCACATTTTTCAATCCAACTCTATTTTATTTTACAACATCTTCTCTCATTTAATTCATTATCAAATCTAAGTCGAATTCTATTTAAAATTCGAATTCATCCCCAAACCCATTACCAACTTACAATCCATTTATTTTCCCACGTTAAATTTTATTAATATCCTCAATCAAATAATTATTTAGCCAATTAGTTTACTTTCAACTTCTGAATCAATATTCGATTTTAATTACAAATTCACTTCATTAAATTCCAGTTTGGATTTCCTTGATTTTCCGAAATTCCAACACTTTATTTAAAAATTTTAGAAATGCTTTTAAATTCATATCATACTATTATAAAATAAATCTTTACAAAAATACTTCTTATAACTCGATGTCTCAACCAGTCTATCCTTGTTCTCACAGAAATTCAGTCATACGTTGATCAGGATTAGGACTGAAAATCTATAAGTACTTGGTAAACCCGTTTTCAACATCCAGTGAAAATACTTGAAAAATAATTTTATTAAAAATATTGAATACAGTTTTTGAAAATAGAGGAAATAACTTTGGTGAGAATGCTCTGGAAATTATCACCCCATCCATGGTCGCAGTTAACCCGACGGTTACGTTGTCATCCCGACAAAATCCATAGATAACTATAGGCCTCCGCGCCCCTCAATTACACCATGGAACCCACGACAGATCGCAGCTACAACTGGGGTTACGTAGCTATCACAGCAAAAACCCATATAACTGTAGGCATCAGCGCCATCGAATTTCACTGCCAAAAATGAAACTTCTCCACTCCACTTGACCATAGATCGCAGTCTACCGATGTTGCATTGCCTTCCCGGCAAAATCAAGTGTAGACTGTTGGCACTCATCCTCCACACGATTTCGCTATGGTCCCCACAGTAGATCGCAGTGACATCGAGTTACACTGTCGTCACAGCATAACCCAAATGCCTCTGTAGGCATCAGCGCCCTCGACTTTCGCTGCCCAATAATCCTCAGGAACTAGTTTTGTCCGGACTCCTCACAGGATCAACTTTAGAACCCCCCCTTGGGGCTCAAGACAGCACCACCCGGTGGCACTCCCGAGAAGTTCATTTCAAGGGAGCGCCTTTTTACCCAGAGCCATCATCAAAACAATTTATACTATACGTATATAGTATCTTTCAAATCATACACCTAGTATGATCTCATACAAAGCTCATTTATACAAAATCGATTATTCCAAAATCGATAATTCTCAAACTAGGCTTTCCAAATTCAATATTGATTTTACCCAAAATCAAAAGCCTTTCCAAATTCAAAGGTACCCAAACCTTTTCCCGAATTCCTTATAAGATTCTTTATATATATTCAGATATATGAAATTTTAAAAACTTTGGATCTTTTCAAACTGGTATAAAACTCTTTTATACTTCAAATACCTTCAAAAATCCTTTTCTTCCGGCAATAGGTTTAACAAGGAAAGATTTATCTTATATAACCAAGATATATAATTTTGTTTATCCAAAATCAAATATTCAGATTTGATTACTCTTTCCAATATCAATTCCATTCAAATCCGTACGATGTACACATAACATCCATATGCTATACCAATCTGATCGCTCACTCGATCACAAAATTTCACTTCCGAACTAGTATCGTCCGACTTCCTAATGCGGACTCAGATCTAGTTTCTTGATCAGAAACCGTCATTCCCCTTGCATAGCTATAACTATGATAGAGATCGTCCAGAACCAATCAACAATCCATATCCAAGTTCGCCGTCGAAAATCGAGTGAAAAATCCCAACCCGGATCGATATAACTATCTCGAAATTCTATGTTCGAATCTGGATCAAATCACTATGCGAATAGAATAATATACGTACATTCTACGTATTTAACTTCATTGATTTTTGGCTAAACCAATTTCTCTTTCTATTCACATTTCCTTTAAATTCAATCCACTTACTCACATTTGCTTTAATCCTCATTTGGATTATTCCATCAATTCTTGTCTCGGTTGGGTATTTAACCAATAACAGTTTGAACTCCGACCAATTTGTATTTAGAAAATAGCTTAAATTTTTTTTAAAAATAGCCAAGTAGTTGAAAAATAATTATTAGCTTACAAAATAGCTATAAAATAGGTAACTAACTATAAAATAGTTGAAAATAGTTAAATAGTTTCAGAAATTTTAGATAATTGCAAAATAGTTGGAAATTAATAATTTATTTGTAAAATAGTTGAAAAATAGTAATTAGTTTAGAAAACAATTGAAAAATGGTTAAATAGCTTCAAAAATAATGGTAAAACAAATATAAAATAAGTTAGCTTTAAAAAGAAAGGTTGTATATATTTGATAGCTTAGAAAAATAAGTTTGTATTAAAAAATTTATTTATAATAGTCAAGAGTCAAACTGTTCACTATCCCAACAATTCAATGTACACTTCCATTTAATTTTAATCCTGTTCAACTTTAATTATAATTTCAAATTATTCCAATCAATCTGAATTATTATCAATTGAACCCATTCCAAATTCAAATCATTTCAGTATAATCCAATTTAGTTTCTCATTTAAATTTTTAAACTTTTACATCTTCAATCACCAATTCAATTTAATTTCAGAATCCAATTCTCAAAATTGCATTTTAAAATTATTTTTACTTTTGTATTTCAAGGTTCAAAATAAGAGTACAATTTTATTTGTTTCAAAATTAATTTATTACTCAATTTTATCTTCCAGTTTAAAGCCGGTTCTTAAACAAGTTTATTTTACAATTCAGTTATTCAACTTTATTTTATTTATACAATACCATTCTCAATTTAAAGATTTTTTTTATTAACAATAGGATGATATCATCCAATTTATTTTAAAACGTCCATCCATTTTCAATTTTTAAATCTCAAACCCATTTTGAGATCACACAAATTCCCAATTCAAATCAACCATTTAACTTTCCAAGTTAAATTCCAATTTACTTTATCCAATCAACCTCATTCAATCCTTAAACTTCACAATAATAATCTTCCCACTTAAAAACTTATATCACTTTGGGTTTTTACATCACACTTCAGGGAAAAATCGAAACTCAACCTCTTAGAGTTTATTTCAAATTATATTTGATATCATACATATATCCATACATATATACATATTTGTTTCTTGGCTCTTCCAGCCATGTTTTAAAATTTGAAACCACCTTTGGTTTTAAATTCTAATAAATTTTCAAACAACCCATTGTTTGCAACAAGTCCTAGTTATCCAAATAAAACTTATTTATTATTTTTCATTACTTTGAAACAAAATTTTCAAATTCTGGGACCAAATTTAGAATTTCTTTTTTTTCTTTTTTTTTCAAACAATTATATTTTAATTTGGTTTTATTTCTATTTCTACTTAATGTAATTCCAATTCAAGACTTCAGTTTGGTTGTATTATATTACTTCTTAATTTTAATTTCAATAATTAGCAACCAATCACCTTTATATTTATTAAAAGGAAATATTGCTTTATATATCAAAAAATATATATTTTATATAAAATCATTTAAAATCTTTATATAAGAAAATAACAAGTACGCGCTCATATATATATATATATATATATATATATATATATATATATATATACACACACACACACACTCACACACGCTCATATAAATATATATACATATATAAATTTATATATATTCTTAACTCATTCTAGAGTACTACAGGCTCTATTAAATGAGTAATCCCCACCAGAGCTAAGGTTCTCGCTTAACCTATCAGCTGTGATACCAAATGTAACGACCCGAAATTTTCGATCCCGAAAATTCCAGATAGTTATGAAAAAGAAGAAAGAGATAGAAGAAGAAGAAGAACAGAAACACATCTCACATTCGCAGGGGATAAAATATAATAATAAATAATAACAGTTTACAAAAAAATATTATATTGTCGAATACATTTAATATACATCAGAGTTTCACATATATATACAGTCACTGAATATACACAATTATCAAGTCTCGGATTAACAATAATATAAATACAGCGGAAATACCCTATACGCTATTGCCATCTAGCTCGCCTCCTGAGCTCCAGAACATACCTACCTGAAAAATCTGTAATACTCGGTCTGACCCGAGCATTACACCAAATTAACACCCGGGTCAGGCTGGAAACCAACGTGAATAAACCCATCCAATCATGGAATACAAAGCATACAACTTATAGAACCCGGGTATCTCAAATCAATTTACAAAGTCACAACTTGATATAGGCCTAACTTATTTTCAAATAAGTTTTCTAAGTGTCAAAATTTAGATTTAATAATCCGATTCATTTAAATCCATTCATACCAACCTATCAATTCCTCATCTCAAATTATAAGAAATTCAAAGTGGTTTCGGGTATCCCCCAATACCCGATCCCGGCCTCCTCGAGTCTCGTGTCATCTTATCCCAATTTATCCATTCGAAATACACAACATTTCATATCAGAGATATCAACTCATTCAAACATCCAATACCATTCAATCATCCATAAGCAAAGCTTAATCGCATACAATTTAATTTTTAATTACTCTTGATTGAATTACTAATCTCAACCACTTAGATTTCTTCATTTAACATTAATTAATTTCACATCAATTAATCAATCATCCCTTCATTATTCATCTTAATTAATCGACCTGGATTAATTATCCTCCAATTTATTCAAGTGATTATCTTTAATTAATTTCATGATATTCATTATTCTTAACAAAAATCAGTAAGTAATCTTTAATTACTTCATTAATTAACAATATTAATTACATTAATTCTTAATTACTTAAATTAATTAATTCCTCATAAGTCATTATTTATTTAATTAATTCGATCTTCATTAATCAATCTCTAATCACATCAATAACTATATAAATTAATGATTTCCAATTATATTTTTAATTTGTTCTAATCTAAATCAATTACTTTAATCCAACCACAATATTAATCATTCTCGATAAACCTCATCCTGTAATTATCTACTTTTTTTTATTTACTTCATTAAATAAATTAATTATATCTTAATTAACTATTTAATTAATCTCTTGAGTTATTTCACAAAGTAGTTATATTTTATTTATTACTTTAAGTAATTACTTATTAAACCGCCCACTGACTATTCTAATTTCATTAAACTTCATTAATTGACTTAATCCTTAATCAGTTAATTCGACCCCTATTAACTTTTTGAGTTTAAACAATTTAAACCCCAATACTTCGAATCAAACAACAATTTACTCGGAAACCATCCAATAAACAAAAGTCACCAAATCATCAATTCTTAACACACATCAAATCAATTCAAGCATTAAATCAATCATTTAAATTTGACTAATGAAATTTAATAACAACTCGGCTGAGTGAGATTTACTCACCTTTGCTTTTATTTGCAAATCCACTTCAACCTCGAGTTGATTCCTTGATTATTGACCTTGAATAAACATTTATATAGTTTATTAATAATTGGAATAATTAAATTATCAATTACCGTTTGATATAATTTGATTTACCAATTATTTTGTTCGAACCAATTTTCCAAAAATAAGTAATTATTTCCTTTCTTTTGAAACCCATATCCTAAAAATTAATTTATAGTTCTCAAAAATCTAGTTTTATATAAATATTCAACATGTTAAGATTTCCTTTCTAGCTGATATATACATATTGAATTTCAAAATAGAATTGTTTTGAATCCTACTGCAAATTTAAAATCTCATATATATATATTAAATAAATTTAAGAATAACTACCTTACTGTAAATAATTTCTGTATATATATAAATCAATTATTTACAGAACTTACTACTATATATCATTGATTTATTTGTTCATTTTTAAACAGTATGTGCAGATGTATATACAGACTCCATTTAATTAGCTAAAGCAAAATATGGGAATTATACCTCACTGCCGACGCGTCATCTCGACCAAAACCCTAATCCAACTCCAACTCGAATCGAGCAACTCCCCATCGTAGCTGCCTCCTCCCTCGAACACGCCACCATGGTCGCAGCTTGCTCGAGACGACAGCAAGTCACACCATCGCGACACTCCACCACGTCGCGCCGTCGTCGTCGTGCTCATGAACGTGAGCTCTACTACCGCGACTACCCAGCCTCTACCACGCGTGCGCGAAATCCAATCGCGGCCCCTTCGCCATCGAGTTCGAACTCGAATATGAATTCGATTTAAAGAGGCCGGCTTCGGCCATTCTCTTCTTTTTTCTTTTTCTTCGAGAACTAGAATTCGCGAGTTAGGGTAAGGACTCGAGTGTGGATTTACAAAAAGGAAGGAAAAACTTGAATTGGGAATTTTTCGTTTGAAGATGGATTCGGAAACTATGATGTACCGAAGAAGATGTTCGGCCCTCCTTTATTTTTTTATTTATTTTTTTCCTCATTCGTTTTATTCGGTTTCGAACTTGAGGGAGACGAAGATAATTTATCGATTAGGGATGGCTTCCTGCGTACGCTTGTTAAAAATATCTCGAGTTGTTAAAAAAAATATCTTGACTTGTTAACTTTAAATTATATTATAAACCCTTCAAAACGTCTCGTTAATCGCCACTTAAAATTTTTGAACTCTTCTTAATGAATGCCGCTAGGCAATTATAAGGTTTTACCCGTATTCTGAACAAAATGGAACATGTTTCGGAGGCTAATTTGATCGTATACGCGAGTTACGGAAGCAAACGATCAATTTTAAATTAAATCGATTAAAATATTTCTACGCGTTTCGAGCTGGCAAGGTCAAATGACAACTCCGATTGCTACGAAAATTGAAATCCGATAATAACTAACTATTACGGATCCAATGGAACTGGTTTCGGCGAATTCCGAGACTGTGCCTCGGAAGGCTATTTTTAAATTCAATTTAAACGATATATTTTCAAAATTGAACGAATCACCTTTAAATTAAATTCTAACATTCTATTATCTTCAGTATCATCATTATAAATTTTATAAGCCTTCAAATCATTTTTAACGGGCTTAAAACTGAAGATTCAATAATTTACCCAATTTTCAATTATTAAATTCAATATTTGAACTATATAATTCAGTAATTTGATTATCAAGTAAATATTGATATCCGGAATTCAAGTTAAAATTAACCTTTAAATATTTAAAATCAATTTATTATTCCAATTTAAATTGTTAGAATTTCCGGGTCGTCACAGGTCAAATACCAGTATTAGACCTTCGGGTCACTCTGTGGACTTTGGATCATCTGATGGGCGCCAAAATTTATAGTACTTGGTAGGCTTCGGCCATCTGAGATGCACGTGCGCTAAAACTCGCCATCTGATGGGATCGGTCCACCTTTTATGTTGATTTTCTAGTCATCTTAATTGATTTCTAGATATTTGTTGTTTCTAATTATCTACAGGTAATTAGATATTTGATGTTATGAGTTCTAATTATCTTTGTTGATAATTAGATATTTGATGTTTCTGATTATCGTTTTTGATAATCGGATATTTGTTGTTTCTAATTATCTTTGTTGATAATTAGATATTTGTTGATTTGAGATTTCTGATTATCGTTTTGATAATTAGATATTTGTTGATTTGAGATTTCTGATTATCGTTTTGATAATTAGATATTTGTTGATTTGAGAATTCTGATTATCGTTTTTGATAATTAGATATTTGTTGATATGAGTTCTGATTATCGTTTTGATAATTAGATATTTGTTGATTTGAGATTTCTGATTATCATTTTGATAATTAGATATTTGTTGATTTGAGATTTCTGATTATCGTTTTGATAATTAGATATTTGTTGATTTGAGATTTCTGATTATCATTTTGATAATTAGATATTTGTTGATTTGATATTCCTGATTATCGTTTTTGATAATTAGATATTTGTTGATTTGAGATTTCTGATTATCGTTTTTGATAATTAGATATTTGTTGAATTGAGATTTCTGACTATCGTTTTTGATAATTATATGTTTGCTGTTTTTTGATTATCGTTTGTGATAATTGGATAATTGTGTTTTCTGATTATCTACTTGATAATTAGATTTTGTTGCGAATTTGTGAATTTCTTTTATGGAATTAAAAGATTTCTTTGGCGTCTGTATTCTTGACCTTTATTTTTCTAGCTTAACCAGTCTATGTTAGAAAAATAATAGGTATTGACGACTTTAATTATGAAAATTGCGAGGACGCAATTTTTATAAGGATGGGAGTCTGTAACAACCCGGGTTTTGTTCGTATCCATTTTCTTGAATTTGTCACTTGAGTGTTCTCGGCCATTTGATTTTGTTTTAATGCTATGGATATCTTCTGACTTGTTCAACTTCGATTTGGATTCGACTTCCATTTTTATGTTGACCATACTTGGTGTTGCATTATATCGAAACAAATACCGGTTGCCTTCCTCCATTCATTCGTTCGCAACCCTAATCAACAGCAAACGAAAAGAAAAATAAATAATGGCGGCCCGTGCTCGTTCCTCTTTCTTCAGTAATTAGGGTGTTCAAATTTTTTGTGACGACCCAACTTCCAAACTCCAGGAAATTGCATCGCGAATTAAGAAAGAAATGGATAGAGAATAGAATAGAAAGAAGAGAGAAGAACACAAACAACATCAGAATCTCACAGCGGAACGAATAAAATATAATATATCACATAATACTTTACATAGTATCATATACATCAGAGTTTTACAGCCAATACAACACATACTAGACAGTTATAAACACCTGTCTAGTTATACAACTCTAAACAGTACAAGAAACAACTCAGAGAGACGACTCAGAGATACCAACACAGCGGAAAATAGATAACTACATCGCAGAAGCCTCCTGCTCCATTTGCTCCTCCATAACTCGTCAAAGCAATCCTGAATCACTTGACTACTCATACATAATATGAGTACCCAAGAGTTTAATAAAACAGAAAATAAACACTCGGGTCAGACAGGGGTCTGGTGTGAGTAAATAGTTTAAATGTTGCTTAACTTTAGAAAATCCTTTGAAAACAAAAGGTATCACGTAAGACTTCCCACACATAAACATGGAAAAGTTTTTACCTTACGCTAACCAAAACATTTGATAGGAAATCCAGTGATATTATAATAGTGTCTAGGGTTTTCAAGTAAATATGAAATAGCCGAAATTGTTACATCTATTAAATTCCAGCTACTAGCCACAAAAGTGGGTAATACAAACAAAACCGTAGGGTCTCGTAGGAAAAATGGGTTTCCATCAATGGCAGGGCTACTGGGGTACCGCCCGTCACAGTACGTGGCCTAGATCACCGTACCGAGGATTACTCCCTTCATCCCCTGCAACACAAGGCCGGAACCGTTCCTTACTGAACAGTCCCGAACAAGACCACCCCGACGGTTGGAGCTCAAAAACCGTCCACACAGCCGAAATATAAAGGGACCTCTAGACAGGGATGTATCTTGCCCTCCAGTGGGCGCGACCCACGAAGCCTTGCTGCACCTCCCCTGTTTTAGCCATTCCCGGTTGATGAGGCTTGAGGCTGCGATTACCTTTAAAGAACACATCTATCTTAGAATGATCATCGTCCACCTGACGATGTTCTGAAAGCATTCAATCCATACAAGTTCGTTCCGGGTTCGAACGAAACCGAAGGTATTATCTCGTTACACTCGTTTTGGAATCACCCTCAGAGTTAACGACAATAACCCTTGCACTCTAAACCACCATCTCGAATCTATAAGTACTATTCCGTCAAACTCATTACGGAATCACCCACAGAGTTATACTGACGTATAGCCCTTACACCTCGAGTCTTCACTTGCTCCACTTGGATTAACGACCTAACGTTTAATTGGAATCGATGTGGTTTTCGGATATCCAAATATGGAAACCCGATCCCGGTCTCACCGAAACCAAACGCCATTTTAATGTCCAAGTTATACTTAAGGGTTTTAAACAATTAACTCATTTTATTTTATCTATTTCACACAGATAGATAAACTACATTTTCTCATCATAACAGATAACTCATAACATTATCACAACAGATAATCATCACAACAGTCAATTATCACACAACAACCATCACAACCAATTAATCCATCATACTTTAACTAAGCATCCATATCCTATAGATACCACTCATCTCATTTCAGAGATCACAACCATCCAAAGGTATATCAATATCATCCATAAGCAATGATATATTATCCATCATTTATAATTAATTTAAAATGAATTAAATTAATTACAACTAACCTTAATTAATTTAAAATAAATTAAATTAATTACTCACCTATAAATCCTGCTTATAAATATATTGATTAATCAACCTAGTTAATTAATCATTAAGTATTAAACTTGATTAAACATCTCTGATTAATCATTCACTAATTACAATAAGTAATTAGTCTTAAATTAATTTCATAAAATTAATTAACCTTATTCATAAGTAATTAACATTTAATTACTTCATTAATTAACTATAATTAATTACATTTATCCTTAATTAATTACAATTGATTAATCACTTAATTAATTAATTATTACTTAATCAACAATTCTTAATTACATCATTAATTATAATAATTAATGATCTCTAATTAATATTTAAATTAATTACTCAATTAAATTAATTACAATTATTAATCACCTTGATTAATATTTAAATCCAGTAATTAACTACCTTAATTACTCATTTATAAATTAATTATCCAATAATTAATTATCTATCTTAATTTATCCTTGATTAATTACAAAAGTAATTATCCAAATTACTTTTAAATAAATCACCTTTCCTTAATTACATTCCAGTAATTATCAATTAAAACTTCTCTAAGAAATCCTGCTCCATAAATTACATTAAGTAATTATTATCATTTAATTATTAAATTATTCTTAAATTAATTAAACTAAATTAATTAATTTAACAAAATACATTATCAGAATTAATTACAATATGTAATTAATCCCTTAATTACTTTTATAAAGTAATTACTTAACAAATTACAATTGATTTTCTTAAAATAATTAATCTAATTAATCCATCAAAATTAATTACATTAATTAATTATTAATTATCCTTAGATAATTAACAACATTTTCATTAATTCCTTACTTAAGAATAATTACCTTAAATTAATTATTCATTAATCATCTTTAATTAAAATTAATTCAAGTTATTATTTAAAAATCAAATAGATAAGTAAATCCTTAATTATTTTCAAAATAATTCATTTACTTATTTATAACTTAATTAATATTCAAAATGTATTTAAATAATACATTTCTAAAATTTAATTCAACTTTCATTTTAAATTTAAGATTTCAAATGTTTACTATATAAGAAAAGTTTAAAAATCAATATTACTTGATTTTACTAAGAAATCAAACATTTGAAAATAAATAAATTATTTAACTTTTCCATTTAAAGTTAAACATATCATCATTTTATTTCAATACTTGAAAGAAAGAATTCTTTTAAATTTAAACCTTTGTTTGAAATCAAATCCATATTTGAATTCTACTTAATAACATCTTTGTTCAATATTAAAACTTTCAAACTGATTTGAATTCAAACAGATTTCAAACCCAAAACTGAAATCATATTTAATTTGATTTCAAACCCAATTTTAAATCTTGCATATCATTCAAATGTTTCACTTTGAATTCAAGGTATTCCTGAATCTAATTCAAATTCAAACCTGAATTTAAATCTTAATTTTAAACATTGAATTCCTTTAAAATTTTAAAAAGAAACAAAACTGTTTTTAATAAAAATCTGGATTTAAACCTGATTCTACACTTACACTGTTTTTTTTTTCAGATTTGAATTTAAACTTAATTCCAATTCAAACCTAAATTTGAATTTTGTTTTAAATATTGAATCCACTTTTAAGTTTTTAAAAAGAACAAAACTGTTTCAATATAAAAACCTGGATTTAAAGAAACCTGAACTACATTTGCACAGTTTCCAAATTTGAATTTTAAACCTTAATTTAAATTTAAATTTATCATTTAAACTTTTTGAATTCATAAACTCATTTGAAATTAATTCAAACTATACTTAAAATTTAACTCATAGCTTTTAAACATTTTAATTTTTCCCCAGATTTCATCAAAAACATTTATTCAGGTTATACCCTGCACACTAACCCGAGGCCATCACAATATACTTCGAGTTAAATGCCTACTTACTTCGGGTTATAACTCCAACTGCACGGGTTCAACCCCGAGTCACTCAAAGCCTGCACCAAAATTTCCACCATAGACAACCCAAAACTGTCAATCCTCTTACACTCCACTCTGATCATCTAATGTCTCAACTCTGGCCATCTCCAGGAAGCTATCCACCTCTCCACTTGATACAAACACCAACAAACTCTCTGTTGCTTGAAAACAGATTCAAGCAACAAGACATCAACCTGAAACTTCACCACACATATCAAAACCCGAAAAATACCCCACTGTCAACACCTTCATCTGATCACCTTATTTATCCCACTCTCTCCAGTCAACTTCCCAACTTCAGGCAGCAACAACAAATCCAAGTTCAAAAACCCATTTCATGAATTGATATTCCCAGTATATCAAAATTTCTGCACAGACTAAGTTTACTAACCCCTCAGACTTTTTAAGACCTGAAGCATGTTTTAAATAATCATGCTTTTAAACATGCATTAAAGTTTTTAAACTTATTTGAGTAATTTAAAGATGTTTGCTAAATTTTTACTTTGAAAACCAATGTCTGTTGTGACTGTTTTCACAAGTAACAGGTTTTAATATTTCTAAATTAAATTTACAACCTAATCTATGCAGAGCAAACACCATATGTATACACAATAAATTCTAAATAAGATCCAGTCATAAAGAAATGAATTTGTGTTTAGACACAAGTAGTAACAGAAACATGTCTGTAGAAAATTCACAACACACATATCTGCATACTCAAGATTTATGTATGCAGGCCAAATCACACTCAACAGTCAAGCATGTATTCATCTCATGCACAAATAAAATTTTTAAACAACATATAAATTTGGGGTCACTCACTAACAAAAAGAACAGAGCAGTTCTTAATTATCACTGTTTTAAATTTTCTCATTTAAAAGGCATTTGGATTATCTTTAAGCTTTGCAAATCTTGTTAACTTAGTTTTTAAGAGTATAAAGTAGAAACTGTTTTTAAACAAATATTTACTCACCTTAAATGCAAAATAGAAAGCATCCATCTGCAAGTTCATTTCCCTGCAAATCTGAATTTCCATTGCATGCATGAATCAGAGCTTGCTCCTAGTTGAAAATGGTATGTGCTTGATGCTTTCAGGCTTTGGAATTGCATGCAGACCCCTTTTCATCTTGCTCGCATGAATCTTACAGATTGTAGATTTGAGAATTTCGATTTGCAGGTTAAAAGAATTTCAGATGTATTCTTTTGCTGGTTTGGGTTTTCAATTTGCAGATCATAAAACTTTTGTTCTGCAGATCTAATATGGTTGATATTTGCAGAGCATTAGATTTGGGTTGAGGATTTTTTTAGAGTGAAAAGGGTTTTAGTTTTTCTCAGATCTGAACTTTGATTTTACATGGAAGATAAAAATGTTTGAAACAAAAGATATGTTAAAGTTTTATCTAAACTAATAAATTCAAATATTCATTTGTATTGCCACTTGTTATTTGAATTTTAAAGCTAATTACAAGTGTCAAATTATAAACATGAAACTTAACACATGTAAGATTTTAAAAATAAAAATAAATTTCTTTGTTTTACAATTGTTTTAATTAAAGATAAAATCATTTCTAATTTAATTTAAGATGTTTATATATGTTTATTTACATTTATTCTCTAAATAATTACAAATGAACTATCTTTACATATTTAAATGTTTGCTTGAATATCTTAAAAATTATTTAAAACAAATTTTACAAAAGAAACTTTTTTAAAAGAAAAGAACAAGTTGAATTTATTTTATTCAAGAGTTTCAAATTAACATATTATACTTAAATATAAATAAACTAAATTTATTTCAAAACAAATTTTAAAATAAAACAAAATAAACTTTATTATAAAAATACAAATTTTAACTATATATATTTATAACAAAATGTTTACTATGATCTCTATTGAAAATACAAGATAGATTTATAAATTTACTTAAGAAAAGTTTCAATACTATTTTCAATTTAATATAAATCAATTCATAAATTATATAGCTATATATATATTATAAATTTGAAAAGATCTTTTTATTAAATTTTAAAATAAAATCAAAACATCTATTTACAATGTATACACATATATACATTATAAATAAAATATTTTTAAATCAGCTCAGAAAGGAAATTTTATCATTAAAATATTTTCAACATTTTAAAACAATAAGATTCTCAAACTCAATCATTATTATAAATTTTCAAAAGAATATTATTTATTAACAAAATAATTATAAATTTTCAGAAGAAAATTATGTTTGAATTGGATTATTAAACCAGTATTTCACATTTTAAAATAAATTATAAATGAAATTATTAAATAAATATTGCCCAAATTTCCGGGACATCACATTTTTTTTAAGATGGCGACTTTAAATGCTCGAGTGATTTCGATTTCCTTTCTCTGTCAACCGATCGTCTTTTGAGATGCCTTCGGCCGCTTCAAATTGATTGGATTCATGCTCGTCAAAACTAAGGTGAGTGATCTTCTCTTTACTTACATCTTCTAATTCCTACTCTTGAGTTTGTATGAAAATTGTATGAAGTCGTCACTTGATTTTTGGGCTGCTCAATTGTGTTTCGATGTTGATGATTTCTTGTTTTCTGGTTATCTCGGCAATGTTGTATCTAGTGACCACTACGGCTTGATTTGCATTTGACTTCGGTCGTATGATTTTGTGTATAAGAGTCCTTGATTCTGATTTATTCAACTCTAATTTGAACGCTGCAAACTTTTAGGCATGCGTCTGAAACTTTGTTATTTCTTGAACCTTTTCCAGCACCGTGCTTTGCAACTTGTAGCAGTGACATTATGCACTTCCTCCTTAATTACTTTATTTGTATCTGATTTGTGTCACTATGCTCGCTTTGGCCTTGACTTGAAACTCTGTAATTTCATTTAAGTCTTGGCTGTAGTTGCATTGAGTATTTGTTCGAACTTGCTACTGTTCTTGGTGGTTTCATGTAATGTTCATTCATTATTGTCTCTGGTTTAATGCACTCGAGTCTGGTACCTTGTAGTTCGCTGTATCATGTCACTATCTTGTGTACCACCTGGAACTCTAGTGCATCACTTGCCTACACTTGTAGTCAGGTCTGCATTTTTATAAGTCGTGACTTGATTGAGTTGCTGCCATTACTGTTGGCACTGGCTTCATCAGGTCTGCATTTTGATAATCTGGTGGTTGCTGACACTTTGAACTCAACTATGGCCATTTGTGTTTACTGCCTCTTTGGTCACTTTCGGGATTCAACTACTGATCCATGATTTCGACATATATGTTGTGTGCAACTGTTTCATTTGTTGCCATTTCTTGGGTGCAGTTTCATGTTGTCTTCAAATTTGAAATACTCGCAGGCTTGGAGTCTTTGTACATTTACTTATACATTGTTTACTTGCATCCTTGATATCTGATGCATTGTGGTATTGTTTCAGCTGATTTGATTATGTTGATTTTGGCATTTATTTGGTTCAACTTGCATCAGTTTTGGTTCACACAGGGTGATCGGGTATCACTGACTTTGAGTTGTTTTAAGTTGTAATATTGAAAACTGTAACTTGATGGTTTTGTGGCACTTCTTGCTGTCATGTTACGGCGACTTGTTTAGCTTGCTTCACTTTGGTATTTGCAGTTTCACTACTGCCTCTTTAACTTGAACTGGTTTTGTTGTATTCTGACTTTTATTCACATGAGCTTGAGTTCACTGTGTAGCCTGGTTGAATTTTGCAATCCACTGGTTTGCAAATGCAGTGGCATTGTGCATTTCATCTTGTAACTGTGTCATTTTACTCTGAGATAAATTGTTTGTCTTGGTAGCCTCGAGCTCTGCATGGTGCATAAGCATTGAGCCATGTTGCTGTTGAGGTTTTGTATTGTTCGATTTTGATAAAACTGCCTGTTACACTTGTGTTGTTTGGATCTGGAATACTTATGCACTCCACTTGCATCATTTTGTATCCACCCTTCATGTTTAGTTGTTTAATTTGAACTGTCTGGTGCACTGGTCTCTTTAGTCTTTGACTTGTGAACTATCTTTGTTCGTACCAGTTCATTTCTTTGAGTTGGTTTACGCTGTCTAGTCTTTGCTTCATGTGTACATCTGAATTTGGCGAGGCAGTGCATGTGAGTGTGTACTGCAGCCAATTCAGAATTTGATGTTTTAATTGATGATTTCAATTGGTGGAATTGTTTTGTGTGTCAAATTCAATATTTTGAAATTGTATTTTATTTGGTTTGATTTGATCATTTTGTTGTTTTCTAATTATCTATTTGATAATTAGATTATGAGTTTCTAATTATTTATTTAATAATTAGATTTTGTTGTTAATTGCCGTTTAGGCAATTCTGTTGTTTTCTAAATTATCTTCATTGATAATCCTTTCAGTTATCTTGGTTGATAATTTGAATTTGCTGATTTGTTGTTTAAAACTGTTACGTGTTATATTTACCGTTATCCGATTTCCTTATTAAAGGGTTGGATGGGTGAAATTTATTGTGACTGTCGTCTATTTGATTATTTATTTATTATTGCTTACATGCATTAATAACTGAGTTTGAATTAGACTGACCCATGTATTATTTTCTTTTGAATTTAATACTCGGGTCAGACCGAGTTATTACAGGTTGTAGATACCTTGCTTTGGGTTGCTGCTAGAGCTATGAAGTCTCTTTATACCTTTTGGAGTAGTTGTTGTCATAGTATAGGATGATATGTATTCATGTATGTTAATTATATTAATGTACTTGTATATGTAACATCCTGTGTCGATAGTTGTAGTTGTATCATATGTATTGTATCACGTGTATTGTAACTGACTTCAGTTATATATATATATATATATATATATATATGATTTTTGATATTATCTGTTTTTCGCATTTAGTTTATCTGTGTTATTATTATATATATTGTCCTAAACTATTATGAACCCTCGTAGTTCATTTTATACTGGAATTGGGTATGTCGATGGGAGTAAATAAATAAGAGATGAAAAAAAATACCACTCCTATCGAGATAACCAATACTAGTGTAAGGCCTAACTACGGATGGCCACTCCTATCCAGCCTTATTCTTCGTAATGACAGACAATATTTCCTTTTAATACTCTTTGCTATTGTGAGCATAGAGGTGGGGCGTCACTGGTTGTTATTGAGGTGAATAATAAAAAGCAGAGAAAGAAAACAAAACAGAATCTTGCGGTGGAACAACCAAAAAAAAATAATCAAATAAACAGTTCATGAAGCTATTTTACAAAACATTTGATTATACTTATACAACACATATCAGAGTTACACATACCAGAGAATAATAAATAATGCAGCGGAACAGTATGAATGCAGTGGAATAATATAATAAATAATAGTAATGCAATCTTCGTCTTCGTCTTCGTCCTCCAGGAATAAAGTCTTCGAATCCTGAAATGCTCTGACTGAGCCAAGCGAATTGAAAAGACAAAACACTCGAGTCAGAACTAAAAGATCTTATGTAAGTTGAATCAACGGTAAATAAATATGAGTGTAAACGGTGTCGGAGATGTTTACGGGATTTGACATCTCCTATCCAGTGTGTAACGTGAGTGCAATAACTTAAGAGATGTTTGGGATTCACATCTCCTAAGGATCAGTTAAACTATTTACTATGTAGTATTATTTCTCTATTATAATAATGTCTATAGTAAAATAAACTTACTTTTAAGTAGCGTCAAGGGGTTACCCATATAGCCCCTTACCACGTAATAGTCCCAGTAGTCCATCCAAGATCATGGTTCCTCCTGATCGGGAAGCCACCAGAGGATACCACATGGGCTACGGGAGAAAACCAAACTCGTACATGGCGCGATAGGGTAGGCGACATGGCACACAAGGCAATGCCAGGGTAGATTTTAATAGTTTTAAATGTTTTTATTTAATGTAATTAATTGAAAATTTTGAGAAATTTTATATAGTAATATTTTGAAATAAAATTTTAATATTTGGATTACGTCTAATTAAACATAGCAGATTTTAAATTTTCAATTTATTTATCAAAGTTTATTCCATTGTGAAATTCTATTTAATTCAAGCTAGCTAATAAATTGCTTTAATAAATATTGCAGAATCAATTTCTTTAATAAATATTGCAGAATCAATGCACAGATGTTATCAATTTCATTTTTATGGTGGTACGTTCCTTTACGTTTCCTACCGGTTAAATTATAAATAATTTGCTTTGATGGGTCAGCTAAATCAAAGCAACGTGACCTTTGCTATTTATTTCTTTTATTAATTGCTACAATTATTTTCACCAAATCAAGGGTTAACCGTTACTTGGCTTTCAAATTTTGGACTCTGCATTCAAAAAGAAACGTATAATATAATAAGTACTTCATATTTATTTTCAGTACGTTTCACAAAATTTTCTCTGTCCGTTCTTTTCTATTAAATATATACTTGCAGCTGTTATCAATCCATCGTTTCAATTTATTATATGGTCTGATACTCTGCCTTTTCAGATTTGAACGTGCAACTGGTGGCATTAAAAGTTGCTTTAATTATCCACTGAATTATCGTGATTGTCCCCTTACTCTATATTTATTCTGTACGTTTTATCTTTGCTTAAATTTCTCTGTCCATTCCTTGTTCCATTTTAAATATCATTGCCTTTCCAAACTTAATACGTACTATCCAAACAAACAAAAAAGTTATTGATTTAAATGAAGCTAAATCAACTCATGACCGTTGCCATTTCAAAGTTTGAAACGTATAAAATACTATACGTTATTTTGCATTCATTGATTTCTTTTATTTATTTCATTCTTTCTTTACGTTTTCATTCCAATCTGATTTATAACCTTCCTTGTTCCATTTTAAATATCATTGCCTTTCCAAACTTATTACGCACTATCCAAACAAACAAAAAAGTTATTGCTTTAAATGTAGCTAAATCAACTCACGGCCGTTGCCATTTCAAAGTTTGAAACGTATAAAATACTATACGTTATTTCGCATTTGTTGATTTCTTTTATTTATTTCTTTCTTTACGTTTTCATGCCAATCAGATTTATAACTTTCCTTGTTCTCTTCGTACATTCTATTTATTCTAGCCTGCTCCTCCTTTCTTTTACCTAGTACATCTGCATTCTTTTCATCCTCTCTCTGCAAATTTTCTTTCCACCAAGCGCCTATCCCCTCCTTCTCCCCTCCTCTTCTCTTAAGAAACACCCTGCCTTCCAGCCGAACCCAACATCTTCCCTATCCACATCGGCAGCCTCATCATAGCCGAGTGTATAGCCTAGAGGTAATAACTTCTGACAGCACATAGGTGGCATCAACATTTTCCCCATTATCTGTAGTTTCTTATTTATTCCTTTTGCCCACCCATCAGCGACTGGAGTTTACACAGGGTATGTCTATACATTGTATTATATTATATATATTTGCTAGTAGTACACTGCCTTAAATTTACATACTTTAGTGTATATATGTATGACAGCTTACGTTATTTATATACATAAAGTAACATATATCTATAAACTCAGTGCAACCGCAATTTTCTTTATAAAAGGCAAATAATACAAATTGTAGTACCCAAAGATATATATATGTATGGCTGTACTTAATAAAAAAAAATTCTCAATATAACAGTATAAGCTTATATATCAATTTCTGAGTTTATATATATTTTGTTATATTGTTTTTTTTTAATTTTGATTTTTATATAATAAGTATGTAAGCTTATTTATATTCACATATTAGTATACATAAGTTGCAATATATTGTTTAATAAGCCTAAAGCATTGTATATCGTCATACTGTTATGATGTGCGTGCTTTAATAATAAAGCTATTGATCGGGTACAGATAGGTTAAGTAACGTGTATATTTGGTTAATTTATATAAAAGTATATATAACCATTTCGATTATAGTTATAATGAACATATAAGAGAGTTATATAAATGAATTTTATACTATGCGTTAACTAAATACATTGTTATTTATATGATCCAGTTTTTGAATATATGTTTGAAAGTTTTTGATTTTTATGTATACAAATATTTTATTTTATACATATATTTTGTTATATCTGAAGGTTTTATATAAAAAAAATTCTTATAAACTGTACTGCATATATACTCCTTAAAAAAAAGGAGTAAGTTAACAATGTATTATAAAGAATACTGTTTATCTGCATATATATGTGCATAAGTTTGTTTGATTTCCTACTGGATATTTTGAAAAGGAAAGTAATAAACTATAATAATTAGATATATACATAAGTATTCATTTCAAAAGATATTATATATATATATATGTGTGTGTTGATCTTAAATATATGTGTTTTATGTTAGAACATTGATTTTTAACTATACATATATATTATTTTAATATTGGTTTAAAATGAATATTTATTGCATGGAAACGACAACCATAAAATGAATATACTATATATGACATTTTGAATAATTATATATTTGTTATTAACATTAATATGAAATGGAAGCGTCTTAAAGTTATATGGTTATTTCATTTTTAAAATGCGTGTTTTGATTTAACATTCATTTTGAAAGAAAGTAATAAATTAATCATATAATCTTCGTTTCAATTTTATCAAGTAATTTCATCCGTTCTCATCAATTTCTATCTATTAGCTTTTCCATTGAAATCGTACCATCTAACTTTGCTTTGGAAGTCGTGCTTGCATTTCGTAACTCAACTTCATTGTCTATCTCTCTAACCTTGAAAGGTAAGCAATCACTCACGATTAACATAATTTTATTCATTAAATTCGATTTCAATTGAAACGACAATTGAAATATGCTGCTGTAGTTATTTAAATTTGTTATATATGCTATTATCTGTAACTGTTCACCTGCGGGATATGACACCATATCCTTTTGTTTATATTATATTGTTATTGATGATATATGCCTATTATTTTATTGTATTTTCTGTTATCACTCCGCAAGTGCCCTGTAGTTTAAAAATCACTATGGGTTGAAATGATACATACCCGAACAGACTTTAGAATAGGAGAAAATCATTATGAGTTGAAATGATAAAGCCAAGAGATTTTCATTTAATTGAATTTGGGATTACGGGTTGAAATGATATCCACCCGTATATATTTAGTGTACGGATTGAAATGATAAATATCCTAGCACTTGACTATATGATAGGAAATATATACAGACACTGTTGGTCCATATAAATATTTTGAAAATAATTTCTACAATTTTGGAAAGAAATATATGGTTTAATAAATTTGATTCTTAAGATATTATATAAATGAAAATTGTATATATAGATTTAGTAGTAATATTTGATCTAAATTAGATTGATTTACATATAATATGGTTAAGTATTTATGTAAATCTATATTTCAAATAGATTCTCTTGTAATAAATTGAATAATTAAGATTGGGAGATAAATTTGGGTTTATGAAAATGGTATTTAAATAAGGATTTATTTAATTAAATCGATTTGAAATTTTTGAATGGGAAATTTAATGGGTATGACTTTATAACTGGATTTTTGATTTAAGTGATTTAATGAATATTTCACGTTTAAATAAACTAAAGAAAATATGGAGTAAAATGTAATTTAAGGTTACTTAAATGATATTGAATCTAATAAGGGAGTATTTCAAGACTAAATAATAATGAGGTTAAATCGAGATCTATACGAAACTGTTATATAGAGCATTTAAATATCAAAGCCTTGAACTATATTGGAACTTAAATGGTTTATGTTGAGATTCAGATCTGTATTTGAAATCAACATAGTTGAATTTGTTATTTGGCAACTAAATTGAATTAAAATGAAAATTTAGGTTGAACTAAATTTGAATTTATTATTTAGAAAACTAAATTGAATGAAAATTTAGATGAAACGTTGAATACTTAAAGTTTTGAAATACATGGAAACATAAAGGGGTATTTGTGATTATAAATCCGAATTTGAGATCGATAATATTTAAGTGGTTATTTTAGAAATTGAGTTGAATTTAAATTGATAAATTGAAATTGAATTTAATTTTAATAGGAAGGTCGGGTTGATGTTGGAACGATTTGTTAAGTTGAGGAAATTGAAAATACTTTACTGTATAAATTATTTAATATATATAAATACTATTTTGGGAAATATAGAGATATTTGAAGTGAAAATGAGATTTGGTTTTGAAGTATAAATTAAGTTGAAATGACCACGGTGTTATAGTGTATATTTCTACCTTGTGGAAAGTTCCATGGACCTTAGAGGATGGTTATCCCAAACATCCTTTAAGTTATTTGTATTTCAGTTGATATTTCACTTGAGTTGGATTTATTGATATAAGAATGTTAATCATGACTCGAGTGTTTTGTGTTTTGCTTTGCGCTCGGGTCAGACTGAGTGATACAGCATTTGAGACTCACCTTTGGAGTTTGGAGCTTCATTTGGAAATCCAACTATCGGTTCAGATTCCAGCCTTTCCAGTTGATTGGTTCAGAGAAGTCATCTGTTGCATTGGATACTTCACTGCATTTGAACTATTCGGTTGTATTTTTCTAACTCTGATGTATATAGAATCTTCTTGAACTACTATTCTTTATCTATTCCGCTGCATTATATTACTCTGTGATCTGTGATTGATTTATTTACTGTATATTTTAAGTTTTGCCAAATTTAAATTAACAATTCGGTATTTTGAATTATTCAAGTCGGATATGTATGGTTTTATTGTCGATTTGAATGGTCCAAAATAGCGGGTCGTTACAGTTGGTATCAGAGCTTTGGCTCTAGGCAAAACTTAGCATATATGGTAAATTTATTTACAGAATCACTTTCGCTCGAGTTGAATCTCTTCCTTTTGACTCGATTTCCTTTGAATTTTGGAATGTCCCTTGGTTCATAAATTCATTCTGTCTCTCCCTATTTATATTCGTTTGATTCCGGAGTATCCCATAACTCCACTGAATGATTTGTAAAGGGGGTGAAAACTCCTTTTCAATTGGCATTGACTCATCGAAGATTTCTGTATCCTCGGTTTACGATGCTGCTATATCTTGTTATGCCGAATTCTATATCTCTTGCGATCGAATGTCGAATTGCCTCAGAATTCTACACCGATCTAATTTTGGAATCACGGTTGACCGGTAAAGGTCGCCCGCGATTTATAGAAGTATATCTATCTTCTATTTTGTAATTTAATTATCTCATCTTCGACCGAGTCTATCTTTGAATCAGGATTCTATTGATTGGAGTTCCTCTAAATTAAATCGCTATCTTTGTTTTGAAATCCATTCTTGAATCATCCTTTGAAAATCGAGTTTTGTTTGTATTTTCGAAATTGTTTATACCGAAATTTTATTTTGATAACTATGATTTTATTCTATATATAAAAGTGATAATGTTTTCGATAAGGATTATATACCTATATATATATAACAAATAAGAAATGTTATTCTATATAAAAGGGTTTTGAAAAGATTTGAAATTTTGAAAAAATATAAGAAATTGATTTATATAAAAATGATTTATAACTGAAGTGTTAAATTTGAAATTTGAGAATTGAATTCCAGTGTTTTGAAATTGGTTTTAAGATTTTTGAAATTATATATAATACGATTTGAAAGCATTTTCTGAATAAGAAGTGTTTCAAATGACTCAAATGAGTTCCAATGATTTCAATGAAATTTCAAGGAAGTTTTAAGAAAATAGAAGTCCAGAACTCACTTTGTCGCTGGAAAATAATTTCGGTGATGAGTGCACGCATCATCGACATTGATTTTCGCGTTTCAGAGTGGGAGAGAGGCCACTCTAGTAGCTTTGCTATGCGAGTGAAATTGTGAAACAAATTTTGATTTCAAATTCCGAAGAATAATTCGATATTCGAAAGATATATGTATATATATTTAAAATGATTTAAAGGAAACCGGTATTCAGTCCTCGAGTTTCGGATTTGATTTGGTATAATCCTATCTATTTATTGTTGATTTTCAAGTCTTGAATTGGAAATTTGATTTCCCTAACTATTTTGAATGTTCGAACACTTCCAAATCGAGATTAAATTTTCAAAGCTAAGAAATTTCGAAGAGTATAAAATGTTTGATAAAGAATATAAATTTAGTTTTGAAATGTTTTGAAAAAAATAGTTGAATAATGGTTTTCAGAAAGGTAAATTGGATATTTCACATAGAAATAGATAGTTTAAAAGTTTTAAAAAAAGGGATAATTATAAATTTGGAAACCATTTTGAGTATAATTGATTTTGGGAAAATATTTGGTTTTGAAATTAAATTGGAATTAAAAACCAGTACTTATATGGTGATTTTGGAAATGAATTTGTTTGACTTGAATTATTTTAATTTGGAAAATGGGATAATTTTCTAAACCTATTATTTTGGGAACTTTGAAATTAAGATATTTAATTTGGAAGAAAATTTGGTCAAATCATATATGATTTTGAAACTGAATTGATATTGAAATGATTTGAAATTTGAGAACCTTATATTATTAAGCACTTGATTTGGGAGTGGTCGAACTTATATAAAATGGATTGTATAAGTATGAAGTTGATTTGAAATCTATTGATTTGAAAGGTACTCGATTTGGAAAGAGATTTTATATAATCGAAGTCTATATAAGTATGATTTGATCTACTATTGATTTTGGAAAGTATTCGATTTGGGAAAAATGGAATCCTATATATATGGACTTTATATAAGTACGATGTTTGAAAGTGATTTGAAAAGGTACTATATGATATATATTTTCGAAGTAAAGATATGGAAAGTCCCTTTTGCTTGATATCCGCTTTGTGGCCACATCGTGGATTCATTCTATCGATATTATTCTCTCTGATTTTTTGTTTTTCGGATGTAATACTCGAGTGTTCCCACCGTTGCGTAACCCATGGTTTTTTTTCCTCTCGCAACTGCATAGCGCAATTGCCTGGCCGAGTCTGGCCTAGGGGTACGGATTGTTTCCTGGGGGATCCAGGCGTAACCATTGTGTATCCTGCAATCTGTGTAGGTCGCGAATAGTTGCGAAACTGCCTGGCTGAGACAGCCTAGGGGTACGGATTGTTTTCTGGGGGAGCCTGGCGTAACCATTGTGTATCCTGCACTCTACTAGTCATCATGGCGTAACTCGCAGGGATGAGAAAGCTTATGGATACGGATTGTTTCCTAGGGGATCCTGGCGTAACCATTGTGTATCTGCGAACCATGGTCGGACAAAGGTTTTGGTTTGGTTGTTTTGTTTGGATTGTACTTACCATATCTGTTTTAAAGGTTTTTCAAGTATTTTCACTGGGTGTTGAAAGAAGTCTACTAAGTACTTGAAGAATTCTAGCTTTGCGCCTGATCAACGCATGGCCAGAGTCTACAAGAACGAGGATAAACTTGTTGAAACATCGAGTTATAAAAGTATTTTCGAAAGGAAAATTTATTTCGATATAAAAGTATTTTATTATAAAAGTATTATTGTAAAGGTATTTATTATAAAAGTATTTTTCCCAACAAAGAAATTTTGAATTAATATTTGAAATTTAAATTCTTATGGTTCTAGATTAATTATTCGTGCCCGATACTATTCCTTGCATCTACCTTATCTGCTCGGTTTAGTTATTCACCTTGATTCTGTTTTCCAAATCTACCTTCCTTCCTTGTTGGATATATCCTTTAAAATATTGTTTAATTATATAATACATGGTATAATAGAAATTTTAGTGTTATAAATATTTTAGAAGTTATTTATCTATAATAAAACATATTTTTTTAAAATGATTTGTGATCTAATAATAATATTTGGAAGGTATCTTGAAACAAAATAAAAATTTATGAATTTTGGATTTAATATTTCTATAGCTTCTTTGTAAATATAAGTAATAATGTAAATGATTGTTTTCAAAGGAGTTTGAAAAGTATTAAAGTATTAAAAAATTAAATTTCAAATGAAGCTATCAAATAAATATTTCAAATAAAATTTATATAGTTTTAAATTAATTGTTTATCTTGTCTTTCAATCTATTTTACTTCTGGTTGTTCTATTCTCCTACCTCCTACCTTTTCGGGGATGAAAAGTTTTGAGTGGGGAAGAGTGTAACGACCCGTAGATTTTAATAATTTTAAATAGTTTTATTTAACGTAATTAATTGAAACTTTTGAGAAATTTTATATAATAATATTTTGAAATAAAAATTTAATATTTGGATTACGTCCAATTGAACATAGCAGATTTTAAATTTACAATTTATTTTATCAAAGTTTATTCCATTGTGAAATTCTATTTAATTCAAGCTAGCTAATAAATTGCTTTAATAAATATTGCAGAATCAATTTCTTTAATAAATATTGCAGAATCAATGCACAGATGTTATCAATTTCATTTTTATGGTGGTACGTTCCTTTACGTTTCCTACCGGTTAAATTATAAATAATTTGCGTTGATGGGTCAGCTAAATCAAAGCAACGTGACCGTTGCTATTTATTTCTTTTATTAATTGCTACAATTATTTTCACCAAATCAAGGGTTGACCGCTACTTGACTTTCAAATTTTGGACTCTGCATTCAAAAAGAAACGTATAGTATAATAAGTACTTCATATTTATTTTCAGTATGTTTCACAAAATTTTCTCTGACCGTTCTTTTCTATTAAATATATATTGCAGCTGTTATCAATCCATCATTTCAATTTATTATATGGTCTGTTAATCTTCCTTTTCAGATTTGAACGTGCAACTGGTGGCGTTAAAAGTTGCTTTAATTATCCACTGAATTATCGCGACTGTCCCCTTACTCTATATTTATTCTATACGTTTTATCTTTGCTTAAATTTCTCTGTCCATTCCTTGTTCCATTTTAAATATCATTGCCTTTCCAAACTTATTACGTACTATCCAAACAAACAAAAAAGTTATTGCTTTAAATGTAGCTAAATCAACTCATGACCATTGCCATTTCAAAGTTTGAAACGTATAAAATACTATACGTTATTTCGCATTCATTGATTTCTTTTATTTATTTATTTCTTTCTTTACGTTTTCATTCCAATCTGATCTATAACCTTCCTTGTTCCATTTTAAATAGCATAGCCTTTCCAAACTTATTACGTACTATCCAAACGAACAAAAAAGTTATTGCTTTGAATGTAGCTAAATCAACTCATGGCCGTTGCCATTTCAAAGTTTGAAACGTATAAAATACTATAAGTTATTTCGCATTTATTGATATCTTTTATTTATTTCTTTCTTTACGTTTTCTTGCCAATCTGATTTATAACCTTCCTTGTTCTCTTCGTACATTCTATTTATTCTGGCCTGCTCCTCCTTTCTTTTACCTAGTACATCTGCATTCTTTTCATCCTCTCTCTACAAATTTTTTTTCCACCAAGCGCTAGTCCCCTACTCTTCTCTTAAGAAACACCATGCCTTCCAGCCGAACCAAACATCTTCCCTGTCCACATCGGCAGCCTCATCATAGCCGAGTGTATAGCCTAGAGGTAATAACTTCTGACAGCACATAGGTGGCATCACCATTTTCCTCATCATCTGTAGTTTCTTATTTATTCCTTTTGCCCACCCATCAGCGACTGGAGTTTACACAGGGTATGTCTATACATTGTATTATATTATATATATTTGCTAGTAGTACACTGCCATAAATTTACATATTTTAGTGTATATATGTATGACAGCTTACGTTATTTATATACATAAAGTAAGCTATATGTACAAACTCAGTGCAACCGCAATTTTCTTTATAAAAGGCAAATAATACAAATTGTAGTACCCAAAGATATATATGTATGGCTGTACTTAATAAAAAAAGAATTCTCTATATAACAGTATAAGCTTATATATCAATTTCTGAGTTTATATATATTTTGTTATATTGTGTTTTTTTAATTTTGATTTTTATATAATAAATATGTAAGCTTATTTATATTCACATATTAGTATACATAAGTTGCAATATATTGTTTAATAAGCCTAAAGCATTGTATATCGTCATATTGTTATGATGTGCGTGCTTTAATAATAAAGCTATTGATCGGGTACAGATAGGTTAAGTAACGTGTATATTTGGTTAATTTATATAAAAGTATATATAACTGTTTCGATTATAGTTATATGAATATATAAGAGAGTTATATAAATGAATTTTATACTATCGTTAAATAAATACATTGTTATTTATATGATCCAGTTTTTGAATATATGTTTGAAAGGTTTTGATTTTTATGTATACAAATATTTTATTTTATACATATATTTTGTTATATATGAAGGTTTTATAAAAAAAAATCTTATAAACTGTACTGCATATATACTCTTTAAAAAAAAGGAGTAAGTTAACAATGTATTATAAAGAATATATTTGTTATTTAACATTAATATGAAATAGAAGCGTTTTAAAGTTATATGGTTATTTCATTTTTAAAATGCGTGTTTTGATTTAACATTCATTTTGAAAGAAAGTAATAAATTAATCATATAATCTACGTTTCAATTTTATCAAGCTAATTTGATCCGTTCTCATCAATTTCTATCTATCAGCTTTTCCATCGAAATTGTACCATCTAACTTTGCTTTGGAAGTCGTGCTTGCATTTCGTAACTCAACTTCATTGTCTATCTCTCTAACCTCGAAAGGTGAGCAATCACTCACGATTAACATATTTTTATTCATTAAATTCGATTTCAATTGAAACGACAATTGAAATATGCTGCTGTAGTTATTTAAATTTGTTATATATGCTATTATCTGTAACTGTTCACCTGCGGGATATGACACCATATCCTGTTGTTTATATTATATTGTTATTGATGATATATGCCTGTTATTTTATTGTATTTTCTGTTATCACTCCGCAAGTTCCCTGTAGTTTAGAAATCACTATGGGTTGAAATGATACATACCCGAACAGACTTTAGAATAGGAGAAAATCATTATGAGTTGAAATGATAAAGCCAAGCGATTTTCATTTAATTGAATTTGGGATTACGGGTTGAAATGATATCCACCCGTATATATTTAGTATACGGATTGAAATGATAAATATCCGTAGCACTTGACTATATGATAGGAAATATATACAGACACCGTTGGTCCATATAAATATTTTGAAAATAATTTCTACAATTTTGGAAAGAAATATATGGTTTAATAAATTTGATTCTTAAGATATTATATAAATGAAAATTGTATATATAGATTTAGTAGTAATATTTGATCTAAATTAGATTGACTTAATACATATAATATGGTTAAGTATTTATGTAAATCTATATTTCAAATAGATTCTCTTGTAATAAATTGAATAATTAAGATTGGGAGATAAATTTGGGTTTATGAAAATGGTATTTAAATAAGGATTTATTTAATTAAATCGATTTGAAATTTTTGAATGGGAAATTTAATGGGTATGATTTTATAACTGGATTTTTGATTTAAGTGATTTAATGAATATTTCACGTTTAAATAAACTAAAGAAAATATGGAGTAAAATATAATTTAAGGTTACTTAAATGATATTGAATCTAATAAGGGAGTATTTCAAGACTAAATAATAATGAGTTAAATCGAGATCTATACGAAACTGTTATATAGAACATTTAAATATCAAAGCCTTGAACTATATTGGAATTTAAATGGTTTATGTTGAGATTCAGATCTGTATTTGAAATCAACGTAGTTGAATTTGTTATTTAGCAACTAAATTGAATTAAAATGAAAATTTAGGTTGAACTAATTTTGAATTCATTATTTAGAAAACTAAATTGAATGAAAATTTAGATGAAACGTTGAATACTTAAAGTTTTGAAATACATGGAAATATAAAGGGGTATTTGTGATTATAAATCCGAATTTGAGATCGATAAAATTTAAGTGGTTATTTTAGAAATTGAGTTGAATTTAAATTGATAAATTGAAACTGAATTTAATTTTAATGGGAAGGTCGGGTTGATGTTGGAACGATTTGTTAAGTTGAGGAAATTGAAAATACTTTACTATATAAATTATTTAATATATATAAATACTATTTTTGGAAATATAGAGATATTTGAAGTGAAAATGAGATTTGGTTTTGAAGTATAAATTAAGCTGAAATGACCACGGTGTTATAGTGTATATTTCTACCTTGTAGAAAGTTCCATGGACCCTTAGAGGATGGTTATCCCAAACATCCTTTATGTTATTTGTATTTCAGTTGATATTTCACTTGAGTTGGATTTATTGGTATAAGAATTTTAATCCTCACTCGAGTGTTTTGTGTTTTGCTTTACGCTCGGGTCAGACTGAGTGATACAGCATTTGAGACTCACCTTTGGAGTTTGGAGCATCATTTGGAAATCCAACTATCAGTTCAGATTCCAGCCTTTCCAGTTGATTGGTTCAGAGAAGTCATCTGTTGCATTGGATACTTCACTGCATTTGAACTATTCAGTTGTATTTTTCTAACTCTGATGTATATAGAATCTTCTTGAACTACTATTCTTTATCTATTCCGCTGCATTATATTACTCTGTGATCTGTGATTGATTTATTTACTATATATTTTAAGTTTTGCCAAATTTAAATTAATAATTCGGTATTTTGAATTATTCAAGTCGGATATGTATGGTTTTATTTTCGATTTGAATGGTCCAAAATAGCGGATCGTTACAGTTTTTGCCTCTGAAACTCGAAGCGCGACCCGAAGTTACTGCAGATCCGCGAAAAAAAAAATTCAATTGAAATTGGATTTGGAAGATTATGGTTTTCAGCCATTGAGGAAGAGGAGCAACAGAAATTTTTATACGCACAGATATGAGAAATAGAAAGGCTGCTAGGGTTTATAACGATATATATATATAGGCAGAACAAAATAGAAAGAAATGAGCCCGATTGGTTTGAGTTTTTTACGATAATTGACCCGAAAAGCCCGTTTCGGTTTCGGAACAGAAATGGATCAACCCATATATCAAAATATATGTTTTTAAATATTTTAAGCGCAATGGAACAACATTCAAGTCCAAATTCCATCATATGAAGAAGTTATGCTAGAATCAAGTTATTTCAAGTTGATTTCAATTGATTTCGATTAATTTCGATTTCTAGGCGTTTCGAGTCCGTACGATCAAACGACAAGCTCGATCGCTATGAAACATAAAATCCTACCATAATTCACCGTTGCGGATCCGATGAAACTGGTTTCGTTGAAATCCGAGTCAGTGGCCAAAATGGCTATTTTCTAGTTAATTAAATAAATAAATAATTGATTAATTAAATCAAGTTTTTAATTTCAACTCTATAATTAACAAATTTCATCATTTTTAAATTTCTTAACCATTTACACTAATTTAACCAAATTTAGATGTTAATTTAGAGTTGATTAATTTACCAACTTCAGTGTTAGCCCTAAATTTTATTTTGCAATTAATCCATTTATTAAGTTTAAATTCCAATAATTTATTAAATCTTGATATCCATTATTTTCATTCAACCAATTGTCATATTATGAATAGAATTAACATTATTTCCAATTATTTTCTTGATTTACACTAACATAACATTGAATTGAGATTCATTGCAATTGATTACAAATTTTGATTTAATGGACTATATAAATGATTAACTTATAATAATTGTTATCATTAACTCTCAATCACATTTTTATAAGTTTATCATTCCCAAACCAATGTTATAATTTCTTACTAAATATTCATTTTATTCAATTACCATTCAATGTATATTAATTCAATAAATAATTCAATATCTACGTTTGTTTTCTTATATTCGATTTATAGCCTAGTATAACATTTACATTAATTACGTTCATTGTAACCTCATTGATATTGTTAATATTTAACTTAGATTAGCATTATTACAACTCATTTAAGTTATTGTTTCATTAATGAGTCACAGATTTCTGTTTTTCCAATATTAGATAACAAACATTTAATAAAATTAACAATTAAATTATCGAAAATTTTACGGGTCGTTACAGGTCTGGTATAAGGATAAAAGTGTGACACGGCACGTGAGGCAATGCCCAAGGTAGGATACTACCAGTTTGGTTTGCAGGGCTGGACGTAACGCATCGTAGCCAAGACCGCCCACTGCGTCCATCCATCCCATATCGACTTAAAGAGAGGTCATTCCAAATCATGGTGCACCTATCGAAACCGACATCAAAAATAAAAGTATAGACCAAGTCTAAGAAGAAAATCGAAGAATGGATGTCCCGTAAGGGTAGCTAGCCCACTTGGCCTTGTCAGCCAGCCTGTTTTAGTCATTTGAAATTCGCACAAGTGCAAGGGTCTATTCATCATCATTCTCTTTCTTTGAATCCAACAAATGTACCACAAATCCAACCACTTCATTTTAGGGTTCCCTCTACGTACACAGTTGTTAAAGTGGTTCTAATATTGACAAAGAGTATGCTAATAAGAAGCCCCGTTTCTTTACAACCAAACGTCGTTTTACACACCGGTTGGTTCTTTTACATTTCGAAAACGATTCATAGTTGATATCAAAATATCATATTCGCTTCTAAAATGTTATTTACTTCAAAATATCGTATTTACTTAAATTGTGTCAATTTCACTAGAAAAATGTT
The DNA here is from genome assembly GCA_030765085.1 of Allium cepa. Classification (NCBI taxonomy): domain Eukaryota; kingdom Viridiplantae; phylum Streptophyta; class Magnoliopsida; order Asparagales; family Amaryllidaceae; genus Allium; species Allium cepa. The sequence goes on along the minus strand of CM060935.1, from coordinate 436,552,165 downwards.
CCATTCAAATTTCCCACTCGAATTTCAATTTAATTATAACTTCATTTTAATCCAATTCACATTTAAATCAATAATTTAAATACAAACATTCCAACTTTGCGCAGGTTGAATTTTTAGAAAATAGATTAAATAGTTTAGAAATGTTAAAATAGTTCAAATAGTTTCGATATTAAAATAGATTATATATTAAATGATTTGGAAATTTAAAAAATCCAAAAAGATGAATTTTAAAACAATTTGTAGGAAAATAGTTTATAGTGAAAATAATTTAAAATTCAAAACTATTTCTTCATATTTACAATAAATCTGGACTCAGGTCCAAATTTAAATCAACTAATTCAATTTCAAATCTTTCAATTAAAATCATCTTAAATCTCAATTCAATTCAAGTTAATTTCAATTTTGATTCAATTTGAAATATCCATTTAAATTACTTATACTTGGATATATTTCAAAATTCAAGTAAAAATTCAAACCTTTAAAACAATTTCAATTCCCTTAATTCAAGTCATATGACCTTTTTACTTCACATTTCAAAATAAATTCTTAAAACAATTTCTTTTGACCAACTTCAATCTCAACATTTCGAGACTCAAATTCAAAATTAATTCAATTCTCATAAATTTAATTATTTTATTCTTCGAAACAGTATCATCTAAATAATTTCAAAACTAAGAATTTTAAAACCATTTAATTTAACCAATCCGGTGTTTGTATATAATTTTCTATCATATGGCCAAGTGAATAGTTATTTCAATTTTAATTTCAGTGATGGATATATATCATTTCAATCCAAATCGAAGGGCCAATAGGTATATATCATTTCAACCTATTTCTTAATTTATTTGAATAATTCAAGTAACAGTTTATATGCTATCAATAATACGTAGGGTGATAATAAAGATACATAAAATAAAAAACAATCATCTAATATATCGACCAATAGTCATCCATCGCAATCAACATCCAAAACAGTCAAAATATTTCAACAATTAACTAGTTATCAAAATTCGTGAATTTAACTAGCAATTTAATTCCAATTTCACGTTTATTGTCAATTTAAATTTCTATCGGTTCAAATCATATGTCAATTTAAATGTCAATTACCAAACAACAGTCAATAAAATTAAATTACTTCATGATATTAATTTAACGAACATCAGAAATATTTTAGTACTTCGTGAGCGTTTTAAACACTCACCTTTATTTTAAATCAAAATTTCTTCAGCTTCAAATATATACGAATCCAACTCCATGTGCAGATAACATCAATATGAATCCAATGCAAAAGATGGCACTCAAATCACCTTGCACGAACAATATACAAATTAGCATAACAATAATAATTAATACTATAATTAACTTAATTAAAATCAAATTAAAATTAAAAATTCTTCCAATTGGTCATGTACCAAGCCGCACGCTCGCGTACCTTATCTTAGGAAAAACCGCGTCGTTCGCTTTTTTTTTAATAATCGATTGCTAACCGGAACACTCAGCCAAGCTTTCGACCACCGCTAGCATCGCCCAAGCCCTACGTGTAACCGCCTATCACCACAGCATGCCCTCACCAACGATCATGAGAACCCAAAACTAGCACAAACTTGAACTTAGATCCAGGCAAATCGAGGCTATTTGCCTCGATCCAACCGCACATCATGTAGAGCTCGTCATGCTCTACTCTTTCCCTTTTGGTGTCGTTTGATTTCGATGAGTGGATGAGGAGAAAATGAGGGAGAAGGATCAGCCATTAAACATTTTAGAGAATGGTGAGGCTTTGGACGTTAGAGCAAGCGAAAATGAGAATACACACGACCTATTATATAAATTTCCAACACTATTGATCTATGAAATTTTTGAACTCCAAACGAAGTGTGCCGCCTGGCGCTCTACGTTTTATACCTCTATTTCAAACATAGTGGAACATATATTGGGAACCAAGTCCATCATATTCGGAAGAAAGCCTTTCAAATCAAATTATTTTAATTAAATTTGTTTAGTTAATTTCTACGCACTTCAAGTACGACCAAACGGTATGTCTAATCGCTACTAAACTTGAAATCCTATAATAATTTACTATTATGGATCTGATGAAACTGGTTTCATCGAAATCCAACACAGTGCCTAAAAAGCCTATTTTTACACGTTAATTAAAACAGACAATATTCAAAATAAATTTATTCGCTTTTAAATTTGATTCTAAAAGCTAATGATATTCATTCTTATTTAAATAAAACTTAAGTCAACTTTTGAAATCATTTTCATTCATATTAAATTCAGGATACAATTATATAAATAACTCCAATATAAAATTTAACTTAAGTCAACTTAAGTCAACTTAAGTCAACTTTTGAAATCATTTTCATTCATATTAAAATTTAACTTTTAAAATGAATTCAAATAACAAAACAACTACTACCGTTTTACAATAATTCAACATTTCTTATTTAATTCTAGCTATTGATTATAAACACATTCAATATATAAAATTTCATTTCAATACTTGTTATTGCCTAAATCTTCGAAATTGTTCATTTCAAAATTTTATTCAAGTTCATATTCAATAAACTACATTAATAAACCATTAAATTTTCATTTCTAACCATTTTTGTTCAATAATTATACCAAATTTAATAATTTAAAATAGTTAAAAATAAGGATCGTTACAGTAAAAGTCAGAATTTGATCATGGCAGTTGCATTATTGCGTCCGTGGTGATTTTTTGATCAATTTCCATATATAATATGTTGAAATAAGGGTTAAAATGAGTAAGTATGGATGTTTGAAATTTTGAGTTTAAAATAGTCTAAAATGAACTAAAAATTAAATTTGAAATAATTTCAAAAGCTTGAAAATTGAATTTTGAAAAGTTCTTTTGGTTAGAGGAAATGTTAACGTTAAGTTAACGTTACCGAAGATAAAATAGAGCAACAAATTGACAAAAAAAGAATGAAAAGAATGGCCGCACAGATAAAGGGCCGGTTGACTGTCCCTATGGAGAGCGGTCGATAGGTTTGGTTGGCTAAGCTTAGAAATGAGTCGGTCGAATGGCACGGATTTAACTAATTTCAATCTAACAGCTCTTGTTAGTTTAAACCACTATAAACATACAGATTAAGCATAACTTTTCCTTCATAAAATTTTAGGAACACTAACGAAGCTTTGTTAAAATCTTTCTCCTTAGGGTTTTAGGAAAAGTAAACAATAGTAAGAAATTTTGATTTTTAATCTCAGTTTCAATTTAAATCCTCAATCCTTCTTCTCTCTATCTTCTCATTTCTAAAATCTAAGCTATATATGTAATCTATTTGTTGTATATTCAAAAATAAAGGATCTAACAGAGAATTAGGAACAGTAGAATTCAGATCTCTTCTTCTCCTTTGGATTTTGACATCAGTTAGGTTTTCAGGTATTAGATGTAGATATTTATTCCTTTTGATTTATGATTCTATTCCTCTAATTTCTGATTATTAATCTAATCATTATATACAATTCACTTTGTTGTATCAGGAGGGAGATTGAAAGAAGGTTAGGCATGGTGGAAGCAAATCTAGTTAGGAAGTAAACAATTCTCTTTGAGTGGAAATATCAAATTTTTGTAATTGAATTATTTATTTTGATTAGATGTACACCATAGAAAATTTTGGAAATGAAAACATAACACCTAAAACCACCAGAATTTCCCTTAGTAAATATCAATCTTTGTATAGAATGAGATTATAATTATTTTTGGTATTGGTATATCAGAATCTTATAATTGTCAAAATTAGATAATCTATGGTCAATCTAACTTATTTTCGCTCTTTTGATTTGGAGTGTTAAAGGATTAAAAAAGAAAGTAAATTAATAACGGTGTGTAAATTATTAATTGGATTATTATAGTTTGCACCGTCTATTTCTAGCACATTAATAAATAAGGAATTCCATTCTCGCTTCAAAATGAAATATACGAAGGTTGAATTGAACGTAGGCGATCAAATTTATGAGGATATGTTCTTTAAAACAGAAAAGGGATTCTAATACATTAATATGAAATAAGTTATAGGTATTCCCTATTTGTACAAATCTAGTTTATTTGACTATAGGTAGTAGCAATTCTTGTTGGAATTGTATATTTGTATAAGATTGATGTTTTGAAATACCTTATAAGTGAAGTATTATCAAATTGTTGTGACATAATAATTAGACCTCAAATTCCATGCATAAAATATGAGAATATATATAATATAACGTACTGATTATAGCGTATTGAACGTGACAATTAGTATTATTAGAATAGTTAAGTAATATTAATATGTAGGGAGGGAGCTAGAGTAAATTAGGGAATTAATCCCTAACTAGTGGCATAATAAGGGGATACCTTATATGACCCCGGTTATTATTCGTATAGGGTGATATATGTAAATAGTGGATATACATACAAATTATGACAAAATTATAAGAATGCGAGGTTAATCCAAAGCTACATGGAAGTCTACCTGGTTAAATCTGGCTACCAATGGTGTGACTTTGCGGAATAATGTAATAACTCGGATATTTGATATCTGATAATTGAATTAATTAACTGATTTTATTCAATTGAACATAAATGTGATAAATAAAGATGTTTGGATGTATATATAAGTAAATTTGAAAATATAATAATAATTGAATTAAGATAATGAATCTTTTTAGTAAATAAATAAATATGTAAATAGGTATATGCAAAACTTATCATATGATAATTATTTTATTTTTTATACATACATTTATGAATATAAGTGAAACTTAGATTAGAAATTCAAAGCAATATCTTGAAAGTAAATTTAAAACTAGTATGTATAGATATTTGGTTATTAATTTGTTTATAATTAAAAGATTTATATCATTTTTTTAAGGTTACATAAAAATAAGTAAAGAAATAGTGATATATATATATATATATAATTGAGAATATAATATAAATGATATAAAAAATACTTAAACTACATGTAAGTTACATGTGTAAATATTATAATATAAAGATTTTTTTACAAAGACATGAAATACACATAAAGGATATTTGTGAACAAGTGTTAATTAAATTTGCATGTAACTGAACAAGTGTAACTCAATCTATTTCACATAAATACAAGTGTCTTTGTTGCTTTTATATTTTTTTTCTTTATAATAAATGAGATTTAATCAAGGTTATAAATATATTCCTTTATCATCTAGCTCCTATTTTTCAAAAACCTTTACTCAAACCAAAGTTTAAGAAATCAAAAGCTAGTGAGAAATAAGAACCAGAAAAGGAGAAAAATCTGCAAACATACTAACTTGAGAAGAAAAAAAATCAACCCTGTAACATAATATACAAACCAGAACAAGATCATGGACCTGTAACTAAAGAAGATTAGGATCTAGCAAAGGTAGACTTAAATCAAAATATATCAAGCAGGTTTTCAGATCAGAGCATAAAACCCTATCCTCCGTTTCACTGTACAGATGAGTAAATCTAATCTTAAACAGTTTCAAATTTTGTGTGTAAATTGTTTGAAGTAATATTTATGATGCATGTTTAAGTATATGTATGCATGATTGTTTTAAAATCTGGGCACATGAATCTATGTAATGAATATACTGGTTTGAATAACTGTGATCATCCCTATTTATATTGCACAGTTTAAAATTTAGATAAATGCCAATCCTCCTCATCTGATCTTTGATTTGGCTTATAAATTCAAACGATTTATTTTTGTTTGATCATTAGCAAAGTTTTAAAAATATTGTTTATGAGAAACAAGTATGTATATTTCTGGAAATTGAAACTTACAGGAAGAAAACTTAAAATTGTCAACATTGGATTTCATCAATTAAATGTTTCAAGTTTATAACTTGAATCTACTTCAAAAACTAGGATTTTTAAAATAAAAATCACTATTTTAGTAAAGTTTTGAATGAGCACTTCTAAGATGATCTGAAAATGGGTTTTTGGTTATTTCTGGTGGCCGGAAGTCTCGAGGTTGTCGGGGCTTCGTCTGGAGGCAGGAGGAAGCTTGGAGATATAGGCAAAAATGCCAGGTGTATTTATAGTTCATCATTGCGACGTCCATGGGTCAAATTAGGGTTTGGAAAGGAGATTTGGTCGATGTTATTTGCAAGTGACGTGCGTCATTAATGGGTCACTGGGGATGATCGCGAGGGATTAAGAGCAGTGTGGTGTAGTGAAGCTCTGGGCGAAGCGACACATCAACTGGTGATCGTGGGTGGTGTCGTGGTGGAGTTTTCTGTGATCAGAATTTTTGGTCCAGGTGCTGTTGGCTCGTTTTCGTTTGGAGTCGATTTTCGGCAATCTGAAGGATCGTGTCAATTATGGGGTTGAGTTGCGACTTGCCGGTGGTCGTGGCACTGGTTGGCGGCGACTGGCTTGCATGCGCACATGCACGTGTTGTTCGAGAGTGTCTGGGTTGTTTCTTTTTTTTTTGAGAAGAAGGGTTAGCTAGGGGAAACTCGAAGTGATCCAGTTTAGGTCTCGTAGAAGGAATGGTTGTTGTTGGTTCATGTGTGTTTTGTATTTTGCTCGGGGGTTTACTCGAGTTTTTCTGGTGATTTTCTCGAAGCAGGCTCGGGTTAATATTATTATAACCTGGTTTTAAATTTTTTTGATAACAGTGTAAAGTTAAACCAATTCAAGTTAAAACTAAATTTCCTAAAACTATTCCTTTTAAACAATAATGGTTTATTTAAAGGATTGGTTAAGTAAAAGTTTTGTAATTCATTTAGCTTAGATTAAGTTAAATCTTAAGTTTAATTAAACTTAACTGATAATATGGTTAAGTACTAACTAAGAAAATAAAATGTTTGTCATCATTTAAACTTAAGGAATTATGTAAATTTGCAAGTTAATAATAATTAATTCCGAATTTTTTTAAATTCTGATGATGGTTAAGGAAGGGATTAAGATAGGTAAATTATCTAAAATTAATTAAGGATGGGTGATTAGAATTTATTAATTAGTTAATAAATTGATGATTAATTAAAGATTTATTTAACCAACGGTGGTAAATTGAAGGTCAATTAATTATGGATAAATAACCAATGAGATAATTACTTGATGAAAATAATTAATTGAGGGGAAATTGCTTAATGAAAGTAATCAAGGGTTAATTACTTAGTGTAATTAATTAGGGATTGATTGATTAAGGAAACTAATCAAGGGTTAGTTAATTAATGAGTGTGATTAATTAAGGGATAATTAATCAATATAAGTGATAATAAGATAATTAATTTGAATAATTAAGGATCAATGTAATTAATATGGATGGGTAAAGAATAATTAATTTGTGTAATTAATTAAGAGTTAATTTCTTATTGTAATTAAAGAATAATTAATCAAGGATGATTAATAAAGATGGATAATTAAAAGACGATTAATTAATTAGTGTAATTAATTAATGTTAAGTAAGGGTAATCTAAGTGATTTAAAGATTAGGGATTAATTTAATTAGAGATTAATTAAATTAATTTTGAAAGTGATAAATCTTACTTATGAATGATTGAATGATATTAAATGCCTTGAATTAGTTGATATCTCTGATATGAAATGTTTTATGATATGATATGTTTAGGTAGACTGTGATAATGCGATTATTTATCTATGGTGAATTGTTGTGTAAGAGTGACATCCAGTATTTAAATTTAAATTGTATTCACTTAATAACTTGGGTCAAGATAACATTGGATTCAAAGAGACCGGAGTCGGTGTTAGTAAATACCCGAAACCACTTCGATTCTTTATAGATTGATATGTGGAATCAATAGATTGGAATGGAATGTTTTAAGTGAATTAGACACTTTAATCTAAGTTTTGGTACTTAGAATTGATGTGTGAAATAAGTGATGTCTATATCAATTTGTAAATTTACACGAGTTACCTCCGGTTTTATGTAAGTTTTATGCTGTTGTATTCCTTGTTAAGATGGGTTTACTCACGCTGTTTTCCAACCTGACGCGGGTGTTATTTTAATGTAATGCTCGGGTCAAACCGAGTATTACAGATATTCAGCTAAGGACGTTCTGGAGCTCAGGAGGCGAGCTGGATGGCTGGAACGTATGGAGAGTATTCCGCCGTGCATATATTGTAGATTGTTTGGGACATATGATATTAATTGTCCAGTGTTTGTGTAATATTGAAAACTCTGATGTATTAAATGTAAATTTACTAATACAGTTTTCTTTGTATAAATGATATTACTTGATATTATATTTTGATCCGCTGCGATTGTGAGAATTTGTTTTTTGTTTCTGTTTCTTCTTCTATCTCTTTCTTCTTTCCTAACTATCTGGAATTTTCGAGATCGAAAATTCCAGGTCGTTACATTTGGTATCAGAGCTGAAGGTTAAGCGAGAACCTTGGCTCTGGTAGGGGATACTCATTAAAGATAGGGTCAATGGTACCCTAGAATGAGTTGAGTGTATACTTATATAAGAGAGCGTACTTGTTATTTTCTTATATAAAGGTTTTAACGGTTTTAAAGGTAATGATTTTTATATAAGCTTATATATAAAGCAATGATACTTTTAACCACTATAAATTAAGATAAACTGGTTGTTAAATTATTGGAATTAAATAAAATATAAGAATTAAGGGGTAGTAGAAATACAACCAAACTGAAATTGAATAAAGATAAGTTTGAAATGGACTCAAACTGAAATTAAAATCTTTAATTTGGGGAAGAGTTTCGGAATAAGATAATAATTAATTGGCTTCCAGATATGATAATCTTGGTTATTATCATAAATGATTGTTGTGTTTAATAATAAAATGTGTATTAATGAGTAAGAAAAATGAAATGTTTTAGGGAAGTAAAACATTTAGGCAAGTATGACTTATAAATTGAAACTGAAGATGATCTAAACTGTGAAGTTTTAAATCTAGGTCCAGAAATTTGAAATTTTGTTTCAAAGTAACAAAGAAATAATAAATAATATTATTTAATGTATTTGAATGAAAGGGTCCTATTTCAAACAAAAGTTATTCGAAAATTTAAGGGAATTTGTTTTGATTTAAAAACCAAACGTGGTTTAAATTTTAAGGATAACTTGGTGTGTAAAGGAAATAATATGTATAAATGAAGGTTATATATAATATCAAAGATGGTTTGAAATAAACTCTAAATGTTGAGTTTTAAATTTGGAATGAGATGAGATACCCAAAGTGATAAGTTTTTTGAACTTATAAGTGGGAAGATTATTAATGTGAAGTTTAAAATTTGAAGTGGGGATCCAAATTAGGTAAGGTTGGCTGGATTAAGTAAATTGAATTTAACTTTGGAAAGTTAAATAATTTAACAAACAACCTAAATTGGAAATTTCAAGATGAAATTGGGATTTAACTTGAAAAGTTAAATGGGTGATTGAATTGGGAATTTGTATGATCTCAAAAAGGGTTTGAGATCTGGAAATTGAAAATGGATACTGTTAATTGGTGTTTGGATAAATTTGGATGTTTATTTATCCTGATATCATTCCATTGTTATAAATAATTTATAAAACTGTGAGTTGATTTGTTTAAATAAATGAAGAAATGGATTATGGTAATATATCCATTATAGAGATAAATAAAATTTAACTTAAATTGAAATTAAGGATATGGAATTCCTTTGAACTTAAGATTTGAATGTTAAGTGTAACAACCCGAAATTTTCGAACCCGAAAATTCCAGATAGTTATGAAAAAGAAGAAAGGGATAGAAGAAGGAGAAGAAAAACAACATCAGAATCTCACATCGCAGCGGAATAAAATATAATATATAGAATACAGTTTTAAATACAAGAAATATGTACTGTATACATATACATACATATCATCATCAGAGTACATCAATCAATCATACAGAGACAACTACTATAAGATCATACACAGCGGAAATAATAGGCAAATACGTAGATACGCTCTGTCATCAGCTCGTCTCCTGAGCTCCAGTAAAAAAACCTGAATCCTGTTTAACTCGGTCTGACCCGAGCATCATATAAAACAACACCCGAGTCAGTCTGGAAAACCAGCGTGAGAAAATCACACTCAATTGGATTATTAAAGTTTCGAAAATCCTTTGAAAAACAAAAGCATCTCGTAAGACCACGCCACAAATAAACATGTCGGGTTTTTACCTTACGATAGCTAAAACAATTTTTATTAAAGTTCTCTGATATTATTATAGTGTCTATAGAAAGTAAATAGAATCTAGCTGAAATGCTTGCATCTCACGTTCCAGCAATAGTTGGGCACAATCAAAACCGTACAGGCGCTTATTGGAGTTTGGATCTCATACAATGGCAGGGCTACTGGGGTACCGCCCGTCACAGTACCTGGTCTAGATCAGAGTACCGAGGAGCCACCCTAACTCCCCTGCAACACAAGACCGGAACCATTCCTTACGGAACAGTCCCAAGCAAGATCACCCCGCAGTTGGCGCGACCAACCGCCCACTAAGCCGAATAAAAGGGACATCTAGACAGGGGAAACCTCACTCTCCAGTGGGGGCTACCCACGAAGTCTTGCTGCACCTCCCCTGTTTTAGCCATTCCCGGTTGATGAGGCTTGAGGTTAAACGTTACCTTTCAAGAACGCATCACTTAGAATGCTCATCGTCCACCTGACGATGTTCTGAAAGCATTCAATCCTTACAAGTTGCCCTGGGTTTGGACAAACCGAATCACCGTCTTCAACTCTTCACGGTCTTCATTCGTAATCGTTCAAACCGGATCGAAGTGGTTTTCGAGAAATTAATCTCGATCCCGGACTCTTCGAAACGATCAGCGCATTGTCCAATATTGATAGTCGGTTATTTAACTATCAATTAATCACACACAAGCAACCATCAAATAATTTCCATAAATTATTTATCTCAAATATCATTCAGATATAATTCTCATTCAATCCATTTGAAACAAATTTTCAAAGTCCTTTTATTTCCATGAAATCATTTAACTGATTTCTTATACTCACTCACAATTGATTTATCCTTTGAAAATATTCCTATTTTCTCTTTTCTTCCCACTTTCCTTATAATTTCTCAAATTCACTTTCTCCATTTAATAAGATTTCTCCTAAATCTTATCCCATTTAAATTAATTTGCTTACCATCACAAGAGGATTTTAATTGGATTTTAAAAACAATTTTGAAAACATCTAGATTTATAAAATAAGAAGTAATATTAAATATAAATATTTATATCTAGTTATTTATAAATTTCAAAGCTGGTTTTAGAAAAATAGAGTTTATTACAAATAATTGCTAAACTTTGAAAAATACTAATTCGAAGTATTTAAGTTCATTTATGATTTATAAACCTATATAGTATAGTAATTTAAAATATTCCTTTTTAAAATAAATTAGAACTTTAGAAAATCCAATATCCATTTATAAATGCCTCTTGTCCACATTCACCTTTGGAAATATCTTCTATTTCCATCCAACAAATTTCATATCTCATTCATAAATTCCATTCATGAATTTATAAAATCTCTTTGGATTTCATTTATTATAAGATAGTTTGATTTAAAAATCTCATCTTTATAATTTATTTCTTTCTATAAAGTTCCATATTTTCCTATTTAATAATTTCCATTCACAGTTAAATAAAATTTCCTTTGGGCTCTTAACAGAATTTCTTATTCATAATTCTTAATAGCATCTTCTTTATTTCTTAATAAATTTTCTTTTCTTTTCTTATTAATATTTCTTTTTATTTCCTTAATAGACCTCCATTTCCATTTCTTAATATAATTCCATTTTCTTTAATTTCACTTATCGATTACAATATTCCTTCAAGTATAAATTTATAATTTAAATTCTCCAAAACTCAACTTTATCACACTAAAGTTTAACTTAAGTAGAAAATATACTTTTATTTCTTTTCTTCATTCTCAATTAAAGTAGATTTAAATTTCAAATAAATATCTTCTATTTGAGTTTTATTTAACTTCTTCAAATTAATTTATCAACGGTAATAGAAATTTCAATTTTTCAACTTCGCTATGATTTAACGGTTGATAATTCAATTATCTATAAAACCACCCAAATCAATATATCATCCTGTCACAGAACAGCATATATATAAAATAAAATAAATAGTTTTGAGGAATCCTGTTGGATCCCTCCAACCTGTTTACCTGCATCCACAGATGTTAGCACAATAATATATTGGTTCCAAAATATTTCATATCACATCACATCAATCATTTTCAGCCATTCAAACAATTATTTAAGTGAAATCATTTAAATTCAAATTAACTGAGTGAGATTAACTCACCTTTATTTTACTGTCTGCCATCCATTCCCAACGGGCTTGTCCTCATAATTCTTTTGACCTTGTATAACAATTTAATGCTTTTATCAATATTTGCGGCAATTTATTTCCGTTTAAATAAATTTATTCTTTTATCTAATAATTTATTTTTCAACACGTGATATAATTTAAACACATACTTAAATTTTAAACCAATAATTTATATTTTATATATTCTTCAAACTACACATTTAAATAGTCTGTAGGTTTAAAAAATCTAATTTTTTATAATCTTTAAACATTTATATAAATATTATTTAATTAAAATTAATCGAGGTTAACTTACTATTTTTAAATAAACTACTAATCAGATCATGATACTTTGCTGTAAAAATAAAAATTTATAAGCTTTACCTTACTGTCAAGATTTTCCTAATCTACAAACAGGTATGCATAGATGTACTGATTTTTTTTTCAAAGTCCTGTATATATATAAAATGTCTGTCTTGCCTAAATATATATATTTTATTCTAAAGAAAATAAATTTATCTTCCTAACATATAGTTTAAATTTTAAAATAAAAATAAAAATTTAACTTTACTGTAAAACTTACCTTCTTTCACATATATATATAAATCAGATTTTTAAACCTTTCCTCACTGTATATTTACTTATATATTTATAAAAATAAACACATATATGTCTTACTGTGATTTGATTTTTTTTTTCTTTCTTTCTTTTCTGGTTTACATACCTATGTTTATAAATCAATGTTTAAATAATAATAAAAAAAAACAAGAAGATATCTTACAGAAACGAACTCCCAACCGCAAGCCCTGGCAGCCGTGCTACCCATCGCCTCACCCTTGCCGCCGCACGTGCCTCACAGTCACTCGTCGCCGCCTCGAGGATGTCGCGACCCACTCACGACGTGTGGCGACACGCGAACGACGACCCCTGAAACCGACGCGCCCCTCCAAATCGAACGCACACGCCCCAGCCTTGAACCGCCGACCCCCTCCTCCTTCCTGTGCGCGAGTTCGAGAACAAACGCCCCCTCCCCATGATTGATTTGCCGATCTCTTTTTTTTTTTAATTGAAGCCGAGAATTTGGGTTTGAGGTAGAAAGGGGAACGAGAGGTTCAAAGGTGAAGGAGTGAGGAGTTTGGATTTAAATGAAGGAGATAGGGATGGGAACGAATTCGTTCGTTCTCTTCTCCCTTTTTTTTTTTGAGATGTTTGTTTTCGTTTCTGGCTTCGATCTGAAGGAACGAATTGATAAGGGAAGGAGACGTGACTTTTATGAGCGATGGAGGCGTATTGGAGAAGCTGAACGAAAATATCGCGGCTGATAGGAAACGATTTGACAGATGAAAAGATGTAGGATATTTAAATTTTAAAACGATTAATTATTCCCGAAGCGTTTTCCTCTCGTACGATCATACGATCACTCCAAAAATTACGAAATTTGAAATCCGACAATAATTCAATATTGCGGATCCAACGGAACTGGTTTCGTTGAATTCCGAGACTGTGTCTCGGAAGGTTGTTTTTAAATGTCAATTTAAACGATGTAAAATTTAAAATTTAACAAACGACAGTTAAATTCAATTTTAACCCATCTATTACTTCCAGTATTATCAATATAAATTTATAAGCCGTTAAAATATTTTTAACAAGCTTACAATTCCTTATTTAAATAATTTTCCCAATTGTCAATTGTTATTTAATTTATACAATTAGTCGTTATATTTAAATTCTGAGTTCTTTTTATTAAATCACACCAACTTTTCATATTGAAAACAAATTATATTTCAAATTAATTACTTAAGTTCATTTTAAATATCACAAATTAACTGTTGAAAAAGCCGGGTCGTTACATTCCTCCCCCCTTAAAAGAATTTCGTCCCCGAAATTACTAGTTAGGAAGAATGGTCATATACCCGTTATTATTACTTTACAATCAACAATTCAACATCCTACCAACTACCCTTCTTAATAACTTTCTAAACTTTTTCCTTAGTATCCAACTATAAATGCTTAATTATTTAAGTTTCAATTTAAACTCAAATTTTGACTTATCAAAATTTTCTCGAAATTTTTCTAACACCCTAAATTCCCGAAAATTTTTGCCAGCGTCTCCTTTGCGCGGCTAGCTCGGTACAACTACAAAATGGCACTACAGCCTCCCAAAAACTCAAAGAAAACAAAAGGCCAAGCGGCTCAATCAAAATCCCAATCAATTTCCATATAGAAATTCAAACACATACCTTTTTGTCGAGCATTTAAATTTTATTTTTTTTGAAACCACACTCAATTCTCTTTACCTTCCTTTATTTTACCTGCATAACCTTACACAGCAATATATCCAAACACAATTTACAAAACATTTTATCGATATCCTCACAAATGTCCATATCAATTCATTCAAGTATTTATTTAGCTTACATTTGAACTATCCATTCTCGATTGAGAATGTATCATTCCTTACTTAAGTTAGTATAAACATCTTATGTGTTTCTTATATTTGCTTTCATCTTACCACTTTAGTTTGTATTCATCCTTAGTCAATTTATTTTTTCATTCCCATATGAATTTAATTTATCTATAACTCTAAATATTCAAATTCTAATTTTCATTTATATCAAATTCATGTCTTAATTTTAAATTAGTTTCATTTTCTAATTTATTTAAATTTTCAATTTGAAAACATTTGTCGTTGACAAATTTTTCTAAAATTTCAAAATTTTTCTAACTCCCAAAATTTCTGAAAATTTTTGGCAGAGTCCCCTTTGTACGGAGGAGCTTTTGCAATTTGACAATAAAGATAAATATATATACATCGACCCACACGGTCAGAAATCACAAACAGTTCATATTTCCTAGTTTGTATTGCGTAGGCGTACCTTATTTAGCATTTTAAGCAAGCGGCTTAGTTTATTTTAGCATTTACGCGCCCAAAATCCCGCTATACAGTCTTCTGGTACCTGTACTTACTCAGTTTATAAACATTAGTAACATATTTATGAAAATTTATAGCATTGCATTCATTTAAACAACTACAATACATCAAAAACATAAGCAATGCAATATAAATAACCTCATAACAAATTTTATATAGTTTCCAAACTAGTTCCATTTGTTTCTAACTAACACAAACACCGTTTGCATTCAACTTTAAGTGAGTTATAACATATTGACTTATTCCCGATTCATAATTATTCCCAAACAAACCTGTTTCAACTTAATTGATTTCAAAAATCAATTTTACTACTTATCAATTCAAAGTCATATTCTATAAACAATATATATACAAGCAGTTTTGTATAAACAATTGATAAGGTTCCAATTAAATCCAGTTGTCTTTACTCAATTCATAATATCATATTCAATTCAGAATGATTTTCAATATCATTCTTTTATTCAATCCAGTTCAATTACTTTTATTTTTCCACGGAATTTTATTTAATCATGTTTACGACAACAACAATTATTTCTATGCAAATTACAACAATATTCATACAAACAAACAGTTACTTTAATTTTATAACTGTTTTTTTTTAAAAAAAAAAAAATTAATTCCAACTCTAGTTATATGAAATTTAATTCCAAATTTTATTTTTAAACCATACCTTTTGCATTGATTGCATTCCAAACCATTTCATTAAGTTCGACAACTTCAATGCTTAAAATTTAGCAAACATGTCCCAAATTTATATAAGTCATGCTTCATTGAATTTTAGACTTAAGTTAACTTACTTCAAATTATTTAACTTAACTTAAACTTCTTTCATTTGCCCATAAATTCTTTTCCAATTTAATTTGATTTTATTTAAATCAAATCTCTTTCATTTACTTATTAGATCAATTAATTATTTCATTTAAAAATTCCAATTCCCATGTTCGATTCATTCTCGAATTTATTTAACTTATTACAATACCACTATCACTTTAATTGGATTATGTTTGCACTTCTAACCATTTATATTTAATCCAATTCAAAGTTTATCCACACATTCAGGTTACTAATTTATCCCAAATTAGTTTATTCCCAGTTTATAATTCAATATTTGATTTTTAGCTACAAAAATCTCTTCATTTAAATTTCTTTGGTTCAATTTTATTTTATAATTCAGGTTTGGATTTCTATTCATTTTCCAAATTCAAACAATTTTATTTGGCTTATTTATTCCATCTTAATTTTATAAGTCCACTTCTTATTTATCTTCACACATCCATTTATTTACAGTTAACCATATTCCCATTAATTTTACTTCGGGTTTATATATTTTTACTTAGCCAAGTTATTTCAGCACCTCTCAATTCCTTCATAAGCTATCGAAGTCTTATTTATTCAAATTTAAATTTCACTTAACCCAGCTTACACTAAATTCAACCTCATTTCATTATTATGAATTGTACCCAAGTGAGAGTTTTATTACAATATCATCTACATCTCAATTTAATTCATCTTCATTCAATTTCAAACATTAACTTAGCTTAAGTTAATTCCAGTTAAATCAAAGTGCCCAACCCAATTAAATTTACTATTCACTATCCATTCACATCACTAGATTCCATTTAAATTCCAATTTCAATTTTATTCAATACAACTGAATTTTAATTTCAGTTTAATTCAATTTACTTCCATTCATATCACTTGAATTAATTTCAATCCACTTTAAGTTTTATTTCTCTTCTCAATTCATTCACATTCTAAATTTTTATTTACTTCTCCACATTATTTATATTTTATTTTATTTTATTTTCATCATCTCACTTCAATCACAACAAAAAAATTCTTATTCATCAATTACATTTCAAAATTTTAATCTTAAATCCAAGTTAAATTCTCATTTCTAACTTTTTACTTGATTTTAAATTCCATAATTCAAATCTAATGATTTCCTGGGTTATATAAACTATTTCGGATTTTAAAATCTCATTTGTTTACAATACTAGCATCCAAACATCCAAGTTATAATAATTTCAGAAAATATTCCTTTTATATCAAAATATATTTTGGATGAAATTATTTCATTCACCCACTTTTGAAAACAATATTGTGTCGAATTGCTCTATTTAAGTGTTTAGAAACCCCTTCGGCACAGTTGTGCAGACCGTGCTGACGAAGGTTCATATACCACTCAATAAATCAATCAATCGCAATATAAAATCATTTTATATTCACTAACAAATACGCGCTCATATCTATAAATACGCTCAAACTCATTCTAGAGTACTATTGACTCTATCTCTAACGAGTAATTCCCCCACCAGAGCCAAGGTTCTCGCTTAACCTTTCAGCTCTGATACCAAGTGTAACAACCCGAAATTTTCGAACCCGAAAATTCCAGATAGTTATGAAAAAGAAGAAAGGGATAGAAGAAGGAGAAGAAAAACAACATCAGAATCTCACATCGCAGCGGAATAAAATATAATATATAGAATACAGTTTTAAATACAAGAAATCTGTACTGTATACATATACATACATATCATCATCAGAGTACATCAATCAATCATACAGAGACAACTACTATAAGATCATACACAGCGGAAATAATAGGCAAATACGTAGATACGCTCTGTCATCAGCTCGTCTCCTGAGCTCCAGTAAAGAAACCTGAATCCTGTTTAACTCGGTCTGACCCGAGCATCATATAAAACAACACCCGAGTCAGTCTGGAAAACCAGCGTGAGAAAATCACACTCAATTGGATTATTAAAGTTTCGAAAATCCTTTGAAAAACAAAAGCATCTCGTTAGACCACGCCACAAATAAACATGTCGGGTTTTTACCTTACGATAGCTAAAACAATTTTTATTAAAGTTCTCTGATATTATTATAGTGTCTATAGAAAGTAAATAGAATCTAGCTGAAATGCTTGCATCTCACGTTCCAGCAATAGTTGGGCACAATCAAAACCGTACAGGCACTTATTGGAGTTTGGATCCCATACAATGGCAGGGCTACTGGGGTACCGCCCGTCACAGTACCTGGTCTAGATCAGAGTACCGAGGAGCCACCCTAACTCCCATGCAACACAAGACCGGAACCATTCCTTACTGAACAGTCCCAAGCAAGATCACCCCGCAGTTGGCGCGACCAACCGCCCACTAAGCCGAATAAAAGTGACATCTAGACAGGGGAAACCTCACTCTCCAGTGGGGGCTACCCACGAAGTCTTGCTGCACCTCTCCTGTTTTAGCCATTCCCGGTTGATGAGGCTTGAGGTTAAACGTTACCTTTCAAGAACGCATCACTTAGAATGCTCATCGTCCACCTGACGATGTTCTGAAAGCATTCAATCCATACAAGTTGCCCTGGGTTTGGACAAACCGAATCACCGTCTTCAACTCTTCACGGTCTTCATTCGTAATCGTTCAAACCGGATCGAAGTGGTTTTCGAGAAATTAATCTCGATCCCGGACTCTTCGAAACGATCAGCGCATTGTCCAATATTGATAGTCGGTTATTTAACTATCAATTAATCACACACAAGCAACCATCAAATAATTTCCATAAATTATTTATCTCAAATATCATTCAGATATAATTCTCATTCAATCCATTTGAAACAAATTTTCAAAGTCCTTTTATTTCCATGAAATCATTTAACTGATTTCTTATACTCACTCACAATTGATTTATCCTTTGAAAATATTCCTGTTTTCTCTTTTCTTCCCACTTTCCTTATAATTTCTCAAATTCACTTTCTCCATTTAATAAGATTTCTCCTAAATCTTATCCCATTTAAATTAATTTGCTTACCATCACAAGAGGATTTTAATTGGATTTTAAAAACAATTTTGAAAACATCTAGATTTATAAAATAAGAAGTAATATTAAATATAAATATTTATATCTAGTTATTTATAAATTTCAAAGCTGGTTTTAGAAAAATAGAGTTTATTACAAATAATTGCTAAACTTTGAAAAATACTAATTCGAAGTATTTAAGTTCAATTATGATTTATAAACCTATATAGTATAGTAATTTAAAATATTCCTTTTTAAAATAAATTAGAACTTTAGAAAATCCAATATCCATTTATAAATGCCTCTTGTCCACATTCACCTTTGGAAATATCTTCTATTTCCATCCAACAAATTTCATATCTCATTCATAAATTCCATTCATGAATTTATAAAATCTCTTTGGATTTCATTTATTATAAGATAGTTTGATTTAAAAATCTCATCTTTATAATTTATATCTTTCTATAAAGTTCCATATTTTCCTATTTAATAATTTCCATTCACAGTTAAATAAAATTTCCTTTGGGCTCTTAACAGAATTTCTTATTCATAATTCTTAATAGCATCTTCTTTATTTCTTAATAAATTTTCTTTTCTTTTCTTATTAATATTTCTTTTTATTTCCTTAATAGACCTCCATTTCCATTTCTTAATATAATTCCATTTTCTTTAATTTCACTTATCGATTACAATATTCCTTCAAGTATAAATTTATAATTTAAATTCTCCAAAACTCAACTTTATCACACTAAAGTTTAACTTAAGTAGAAAATATACTTTTATTTCTTTTCTTCATTCTCAATTAAAGTAGATTTAAATTTCAAATAAATATCTTCTATTTGAGTTTTATTTAACTTCTTCAAATTAATTTATCAACGGTAATAGAAATTTCAATTTTTCAACTTCGCTATGATTTAACGGTTGATAATTCAATTATCTATAAAACCACCCAAATCAATATATCATCCTGTCACAAAACAGCATATATATAAAATAAAATAAATAGTTTTGAGGAATCCTGTTGGATCCCTCCAACCTGTTTACCTGCATCCACAGATGTTAGCACAATAATATATTGGTTCCAAAATATTTCATATCACATCACATCAATCATTTTCAGCCATTCAAACAATTATTTAAGTGAAATCATTTAAATTCAAATTAACTGAGTGAGATTAACTCACCTTTATTTTACTGTCTGCCATCCATTCCCAACGGGCTTGTCCTCATAATTCTTTTGACCTTGTATAACAATTTAATGCTTTTATCAATATTTGCGGCAATTTATTTCCGTTTAAATAAATTTATTCTTTTATCTAATAATTTATTTTTCAACACGTGATATAATTTAAACACATACTTAAATTTTAAACCAATAATTTATATTTTATATATTCTTCAAACTACACATTTAAATAGTCTGTAGGTTTAAAAAATCTAATTTTTTATAATCTTTAAACATTTATATAAATATTATTTAATTAAAATTAATCGAGGTTAACTTACTATTTTTAAATAAACTACTAATCAGATCATGATATTTTGCTGTAAAAATAAAAATTTATAAGCTTTACCTTACTGTCAAGATTTTCCTAATCTACAAACAGGTATGCATAGATGTATTGATTTTTTTTTCAAAGTCCTGTATATATATAAAATGTCTGTCTTGCCTAAATATATATATTTTATTCTAAAGAAAATAAATTTATCTTCCTAACATATAGTTTAAATTTTAAAATAAAAATAAAAATTTTACTTTACTGTAAAACTTACCTTCTTTCACATATATATATAAATCAGATTTTTAAACCTTTCCTCACTGTATATTTACTTATATATTTATAAAAATAAACACATATATGTCTTACTGTGATTTGATTTTTTTTCTTTCTTTCTTTTCTGGTTTACATACCTATGTTTATAAATCAATGTTTAAATAATAATAATAAAAAAAACAAGAAGATATCTTACAGAAACGAACTCCCAACCACAAGCCCTGGCAGCCGTGCTACCCATCGCCTCACCCTTGCCGCCGCACGTGCCTCACAGTCACTCGCCACCGCCTCGAGGATGTCGCGACCCACTCACGACGTGTGGCGACACGCGAACGACGACCCCTGAAACCGACGCGCCCCTCCAAATCGAACGCACACGCCCCAGCCTTGAACCGCCGACCCCCTCCTCCTTCCTGTGCGCGAGTTCGAGAACAAACGCCCCCTCCCCATGATTGATTTGCCGATCTCTTTTTTTTTTTAATTGAAGCCGAGAATTTGGATTTGAGGTAGAAAGGGGAACGAGAGGTTCAAAGGTGAAGGAGTGAGGAGTTTGGATTTAAATGAAGGAGATAGGGATGGGAACGAATTCGTTCGTTCTCTTCTCCCTTTTTTTTTTGAGATGTTTGTTTTCGTTTCTGGCTTCGATCTGAAGGAACGAATTGATAAGGGAAGGAGACGTGACTTTTATGAGCGATGGAGGCGTATTGGAGAAGCTGAACGAAAATATCGCGGCTGATAGGAAACGATTTGACAGATGAAAAGATGTAGGATATTTAAATTTTAAAACGATTAATTATTCCCGAAGCGTTTTCCTCTCGTACGATCATACGATCACTCCAAAAATTACGAAATTTGAAATCCGACAATAATTCAATATTGCGGATCCAACGGAACTGGTTTCGTTGAATTCCGAGACTGTGTCTCGGAAGGTTATTTTTAAATGTCAATTTAAACGATGTAAAATTTAAAATTTAACAAACGACAGTTAAATTCAATTTTAACCCATCTATTACTTCCAGTATTATCAATATAAATTTATAAGCCGTTAAAATATTTTTAACAAGCTTACAATTCCTTATTTAAATAATTTTCCCAATTGTCAATTGTTATTTAATTTATACAATTAGTCGTTATATTTAAATTCTGAGTTCTTTTTATTAAATCACACCAACTTTTCATATTGAAAACAAATTATATTTCAAATTAATTACTTAAGTTCATTTTAAATATCACAAATTAACTGTTGAAAAAGCCGGGTCGTTACATTAAGAATTGAATTTGTAGATTAAAATTGTTTTGAACTCTTACTTGAACCTTGTAATGAGTTAAGTAAGGATAATTTAAAATGGAATTTTGAAATTTGGACTCAAAATTAAATTGTTTAAAGACATTAAATAAAGGTTAATTTGGTTTAAGAGGTTAAGCCAAGATTTGAAATTGAACTCGGATTTATATAATTCGAGATGATTTAAAGTGAGACTGAATTTGAAATTAGTTCAAATTGAAATTTGATTTAAAATAATTTGTATTTGTGATTAACGTTGAATAGCTTGAAATTCAAATGGAATTTGATTTGAATTTAGAAAGAATCAAGGATAATTCAACTTGAATTGGATTAAACTGAAACTGGAGTTGAAATGAATTGAAAATTTAAATTGGCTCAATTTGAAATTTATTTGAATTAATTGGAATTATGATGGAAGATGGATAAGTTTAAAAATTCAAATGGAAATTTGAATTGGATAATTTGAAATGAAATTGAAGTTGAATGAGTTCAAATTCAAATGGGAAGTTGATTTGAATTTGGGATGAGAATGGAAGTTAACTTAATATAAATTGAAATTGAAGGTTAATTGAAAATTGGCAATTGATTGGAATTGGGATCAATTCAAATTTGAATTGAATCAATTTAAGTAGAAATGGAAATTTAAATTGAATAAAAATTGAGTCAGTTCAAGTGGAAGAGGAAATTTATGTGGAGATTGGAAAGTTGAACAATTTGGCTCTGGACTATTTTTAAAATAAATTATTTTAATATAAATTTATTTTTCCAAACTATTTACTATACAACTTTTCTTTTTAAACCTAAAACTATCTTATACTTGTTTTACAATTATTTTTGAAACTATTTAACAATTTTTCAACTGTTTCATAAATTAATTACTATTTTTCAACTACTTTATAACTAATTACTATTTTAAAACTATTTTGCAATTATTTAAAATTTCTATAACTGTTTGACTATTTTCCCACTATTTTACAATTACTTCACTGTTTTATAGCTATTTTACAAATTAATAATTATTTTTCAACTACTTATCTATTTTAAAAAATTTCAAGCTATTTTCTAAATTTAAAATAGACAGAGTTCGAACTGTTTATGAGTAAATATCCATTTGAGATAAGAATTGAAGTGTTAATCAAAAGGGATATTGGGAGAAAACGTGAATAAGTGAATAGAATTAAAGATGAACGTGAATAGAAAAGAGGATTGGTTTAGTTAATAATCAATGAAAATAAATACGTAGGATGTACGTATATTATTCTATTCGCATAGTGATTTGATCCAGATACGAACATAGAATTTTGAGATAGTATATCGATCCGAGTTGGAATTTTTCACTCGATTTTTGACGACGAACCTAAATATGGATTGTTGATTGGTTCTGGATATTCTCCATCATAGTTAAGGCTATTTAAGGAGAATGATGGTTTCTGATTAAGAAACTAGTTCCGAGTCCGCACTAGGAAGTCAGGTGGACGATACTAGTTCGGAAGTGAAACTGTGTGATCGAGTGAGCGATCAGATTCATATAGCGTACAGATGATATATGTACATCGTAATGGTTTGAATGAAATTGATACTGGGAATTTGTGGATAAGAAATGTGAAATGGTTTTTGAAATGAATGGTATATTTTGTGAAATATCTGATGAAGTAAAAGTGGAAATTGGATATTTCTATGGTAGAAATTTACTTTATGGAAGTAAGTAAGTGACTTTATAGAGTAATCAAATTTGAATATTTGATTTGGGATAAACAAAGTTATATGTCTTTGTTATATAAGATAAAACTTCCCTTGTTAAATCTTTTGTTAGGAGAAAAGGGTTTTGAAAGTTTTTGAAGTATAAAAAGGGAATTTATACAAATTTGAAGTGATTCAAAGATTTTTAAAAGTTATATATATATATGTAAAGGATCTTATGAGAATGATTTTGAGAAAAGGTTTTTGGAACCTTCGGATTTGGAAAGGCATTTTGATTTTTGGGTAAAATCAATATTGGAATTTGGAAAGCCAGTTTGAGAATTATCGATTTTAGGAATCGATTTTGTGTAAAGGAGATTTGGATGAAAATCATAAAGGGTATGATTTGAAAGATACTATAAGAGTATAGTATAAAGTGTTTTGAGATTGGCTCTGGGGAAAAAGACGCTCCCTTGAAATGAACTTCTTTGGAGTGCCACAGGGTGATACTGCCTTGAACCCTAAGGGGGGTTCTAAAGTTGATCCTGTGAGGAGTCCGGACAAAACTAGTTCCTGATGGTTTTTTGTAGTGTGTAGCAAAAATCGAGGATGCTGATGCCTACAGAGGCATTTGGGTTATGTTGTGACGACAGTGTAACTCGATGTCACTGCGATCTACTACAGACCATAGCGGAAGTCGTGCGTGTTGCTGAGAGCCAATAGTTTACGTTTGATTTTATATCGGTAGACTGCGACCTATGGTGACATAGCGAAAGTCGTGTATGCCGCTGAGAGCTAACAATCTATGTTTGATTTTACATCGTAGACTGTGACTTATGTGGGAGTGGAGAAGTTTCATTTTGGCAGCGAAAATCGAGGGCGTTGATGCCTACAGTTACATGGACTTTTGCTGTGATGGCAACGTAACCTTGGAATGTAACCGCGATCTATCGCGAGTTCCATGACGTAATCAAGGGGTGCGAAATGCCTATAGTTACATGGACTTTTGCTATGATGGCAACGTAACCCAGGATGTAACTGCGACCATGGATGGGGGTGGTGATTTCCAGAGCATTCTCACCAAAGATATTTCCTCTATTTCAAAAATGTTTTCCAAGTATTTTCACTTGGTGTTGAAAACAGATCTGCTAAGTACTTATAGATTTTCAGTCCTACGTCTGATCAACATATGACCGAATTTCTGTGAGAACGAAGATGGACTTGTGAAAACATCGAGTTATAAAAAGTATTTTTATAAATCTATTTTGGCAATATATATAGAGTTTTTCTTTAGAAAACTAAAAAAATAAAAATATATAGTGTTTTAAAATAAAAAGAGTTTATTGTTTAAATGTTCATAGAGTAATTTATTTAATATAAGTATTTTAAATGAATCCTGGCTTCTTTCCTTTTCGAGGACGAAAAGATTCTAAAGGAGAAGGAATGTGATAAACCGGATTTTTGATATTTGATAATTGAATTAATTAACTGATTTTATTCAGTTGAACAAATAAAATTTGATAAATAAAGATGTTGGGATGTATATATAAGTAAATTTGAAAATATAATAATAATTGAAGTAAGATAATGAATCTTTTTAGTAAATAAATTAATATGTAAATAGATATATGCAAAACTTATCATATGATAATTATTTTATTTTTCATACATATATTTATGAATATAAGATAAACTTAGATAAGAAATTCAAAGCAATATCTTGAAAGTAAATTTAAAACTAGTATGTATGGATATTTGGTTATTAATTTGTTTATAATTAAAAGTTTTATATCATTTTTTTAAGGTTACATAAAAATAAGTAAAGAAATAGTGATATATATATATATATATAATTGAGAATATAATATAAATGATATAAAAAATACTTAAAATAGATGTAAGTTACATGTGTAAATATTATAATATGAAGATTTTTTTTACAAAGACATGAAATACACATAAAGGCCATTTGTGAACAAGTGTTAATTAAATTTGCATGTAAATGAACAAGTGTAACTCAATCTATTTCACATAAATACAAGTGTCTTTGTTGCTTTTTTTTTCTTTATAATAAATGAGATTTAATCAAGGTTATAAACATATTCCTTTATCTTATAGCTCCCATTTTTCAAAAACCTTTACTCAAACCAAGATTTAAGAAATCAAAAGCCTGTGAGAAATAAGAACCGGAGAAGGAGAAAAATCTGCAAACATACTAACTTGAGAAAAAAAATCAAGTGTGACGACCCAGAATTTTGAACATTTGAAATCGAAATATTTAATTGATTTTAAATATTTGGAAGTTAGTTTAACTTGAATTTCAAAATTAACTATGAATTTGGCAATTTAATCATTGAATTTAATTTATTGAGGTTGGATAAAAATTTGAATCTTTAGTTTTAAGCTGATTAAAAATATTTTTCAAAGGCTTAGGAAATTCATATTGATAATACTGAATTGAAACTATAGAATTAAATTTGAAAGTGAATTGTTCAGTTTTGAAATTATATAGTTTGAATCGATATTTAAAAATAGCCTTCTGAAGCACAGTCTCGGATATCGACGAAACTAGTTCCATTAGATCCGTAATATTGTATTATTATCAAATTTCAATTTTCGTAGCATTCGAAGTTGTTGTGTGGCCGTACGATAAGCAAACGCCGTAAATTTAAACGAAAGTTCGATATTTTAACTAGTCCAAAAAGCTATCTTTTCCCTACGATCGAGTTAGGCCTCGAAACCTTTTCCATTGCGTTCAAAATAGAGGTATAACGTTATGAACGTCTAGCTGCACGCCTCGATAGGGTTCGCAATTTTAGGTCACGTAAGTCGAGACGATTTAAATTTGAAATTTATATATGTTGTTGGGCTGGTTAAACTATTTCAACAGCAGTCTACTTTCTTTCATATCATAACTTTTCCAACACCTCAAATCACTGTAGCAGCCAGAAGACAGCACACAGCCTTCCTTTCAAAATCATGTACCCTCTTTTAAAAACATCACGCAACCTATCCCTTCACTTCAAATCCAGCCACTCTCATCTCCTATTTCATCTTTAAGATCACGAAGACAGAGAGCCAAAAATGGCAACTGAAAATCAAATCATTCGTTCCCCTTTGTTCTATTCATTATAAAGAATTATCTCAAAATCATATCGAAATGCCCAAAGAAAAATAATAAAAAAATCAAGACCCTGCTTACCTCTTTCCCCTCTTCCTATCAGTGGCCAAAAAAAGGAATTGAAAGCTCGTTCAAAATGGCCGAAACCCTATTTCCCCTTTTATACCTCTAAACCCATTCGCACAGCCAATCCTGGTCGCAAGGTCAAGGGAAAGGCTCACGACCAGTTCATCATCACGATTTGGGCTTCGATTCTTGAGTCATGCATGCGGGTAGGCGTTGTTGGCATGTGAGTAGGCTGAAAGGGGAGAGTGGTGACCAAAATCGAGCTCGACTTCAGGGCGGCATGAAGTTCGTCTGAGGGACAGGAGGAGCTTCATCGCTCGAATGGAGCGGCAAGCATCGATCTGGAGGTGGGGCAAAGGTGACGCCGATTAGAGCACGAGTCGACTTCGATGGCAGCTCGCGATGGGTTGTGCGATCTCGTTCGAGCCCTAACGCGATGAAGGCTCGAGACCTGGTTCACGTTTTCCTATAAGGTATAGAACAGTTGTTTTTTATTTTTATTATTATTTATTTATTCATTTATTTTATCTGTACAATTTAACTATGTCTATATACTGAAGAAGAGAATTAACAGTAATAAAATTACTGTTTATGTTATTCACAGGAAATATACATGTTTAAAATATAGACACAAATAGAAATTTAAGGTTATATATATAGGCAGTTTGTTTTAATATATATATATATATATATATATATATATATATATATAGGCAAGAAAAAAAAGAAAAAAAACATTTTTTAAGATTAAGTAAGTTAAAACTTTTAGTTTAATTTGTTTATCAAAAGTAAATTTTAACAGTAAAGCAAAATTTATAAATTTATTTACCTAACAGATTGAAATTTAAAATGAGAATATTACTGGTAGTTTAAAATTATGGTAAATGTTAATTAAATTTATTAAATGGGAAATTTATTGCCCGATAGTTCAAATATTAATAAAATCCTATGATGTTTATACAAGGTCTAAAATAGGGAAAACAAGTCCGTATAGGAAAATGGTTGCATGCGTAAGCAAAATGCGAGAACTTCTCACTCAATTGGATACTTGATTTAATTTAAATAGTTTATTTAAATTTTTGGATGTTGCTTGGATGATGGTTGTTATTTGTTAGATTGAAATAGACCCTATGCGCTGCATAATAGCAGATGATATTTTATAAATCCCATATACCACGATATTCCACCTCGAAGTGGAATGGGTATTTAATTGTTGTGCTAACGTCTGCGAATGCAGGGAAACAGGTTGGAGGGATCCAACTAGATTCCTCAAACATTTATTTTGTTTCATATGTTGTGTGTTTATTTATTTATAATCTGTGTGTGATTATATTGTGATTTGAATCGTTGAGGGATATAATTTAGTGGAATATATTTTTGGCATCGTAGGATACCAGAAATAAATAAAATTGGATTTTTGAAATTTAGTAAAAAATTTATTGTAAATTAATTTTAGAAAATTGAATAGATTTAAAAGAAGGAATTTGTTTCAAAGGATAATAAATTTGGTGTTTGAAATAAATTTGAGAATCAATTTGAAATTTGATTTGGTGTTTTGAAAATAAAAACAATCAACTTGATATTGCTTTGGCAAAACTAATAAGATTTGGGAATCGATTTAAAAATCATATATCAGTGGATATTTGGGAATTTAAATTCACAATAGGAATTTTATAAAGGAAAGGGAAATTTGTTTTAAAATAAACATCGATTTATTTTTAAAGTGTGAAAAAGGAATTTACGGGTATGGAATGTAATCAAAATAAATCGAGAAAGGTTTATAATTTGATTTGAATAAACCATTTTAGAATGAAGGGTGTACTTTCCCTGGAAAGCCGATTATGTTTTTAATGTAGTATATCAATATGAAATTGAAGTTGTGAAGATGGTTTTAAGAAAAGATTATTTTGGAGAAATTATTTACTTGGGTTATTTTGAAAATCTTTAAAGTGAAATATATTTTAAACCGTTATAGAAGTGATTATTTAAAGTTTTAATTTATATTGTTTTAGAAAATGGATATTTAAATAGTTATATCCTATTTACTAATTTTAGGTTAAAATTAGTTTGGACTTGAATTTTTATATGTGACATTAGTATAATATTTTCATAACTAATATTTAAGCAAGTGTTTCAAAATAGTTTTATTTTAAATATCTCTAAGTATATTTTGATAAGCATTTTAAATTATTTTAAAATATTTGAACTCGGCAGATTTTCAGTGGAAATGAATAAATATTTGGAAATGATTTTCCACGTAAGTAAATAATGATTTGAAATTATTTTCAAAGTATTGAAATGTGGAAATTGGTTTGAAATTTGTTTTCAAAGTGTTGAAGTGTTAAAATTATATCTTGCGAAAATATTGTGAAAATAAGGAATTGGGGAAAAACTATTTGAATCTGGTAATTCTTGTGAATGTTGATTGATAGTTAAATAACCGACTATCAGTATTGACCTTTTTAATGTCATTTGAATTTCAATGCGACCGAGTGTCGGATTCCAAGTGGATATCGAAAACCACATCGAACCTTTGTGATTGTGATGGATCTTTTATTTTAAAGATCAAAGTGGAAATTTGTTATGATTTGTTTGAAATCTGAACGTAACATTTATTTTTTTAAAATAAGCGCTCGTTATTCGGATTAGCCGGGAGAGGACTTTATGTCATAAAACCCATTTCGAATAATGATGCCATGAAATGGGATTGCATTTGAAGATGGTGTTGAAGACCGAGTATTTTTGAAAACGAAAGGACTGCCTGTCGAATGTCTCACGGGTTGCTCCGGTATAGAGATTTTATCACACTTTGTGATGGGGATTCCGGACGTGATTAGTGAATATCCAGATTTGCAAGGGCTTCTTTGAAGTGCCTTCGGTTCCGTTCGATCCCGGAACGGACTCGTATGGATGTGTGTCTGACATTACACTTTGAGATGTAAAGCCGGTTTCTATCAAATACATTTCAGTTGGTGGCGGAGAATTTATTCTCTTAGCTTAACACCCTTCTATGAGACGGACGGGCACAGAGGTTGTGTAGTTGATTGTTATTTGTGATACATTCCCAAATTGGTAACGGGGAATACGAAGTGTTGCTAATCATTTGTTGATCAAAGCATGGCTTTGTGAAAAGCAAGCTTTGTGGACGAGACCTCATCGAGCCTCACACCCCGGAAATGGTCGAAACAGGAAAGATGCGGCAAGCTTTCAGGGGTAGCTCCCCTAAGGTATGTCCATTCCTTCTGGAAAAGGGTGGTGTCAGGTATGGAGCCCTGATATTTAACCTATGTGGTTACTGCAAATACTTTTCTTTGTGGTTGTTGGGGTAGAGGATCCTCGGACAAAGGTCGCAAACGACCGAGGGTGGCATATCTTAGGTTTTACTTCCTGGGAAGGGGGCAACCAGCCTTATGTTGGCAGAGAGCCGGGTAGGTTCTCGGGGCGTCCCTCCAGAGGCATACCCATGTGGCAATAGGAAGTTCCTTAGCCTGAACATTTGTTGGAAATCCAAAGAAACAATACGAGCCCTTTACGATTGCAATTGTATAACCTGCCTCCTCCGGAGGTAGCTATAGAAGGCATAATATAATGGTACTATGCTGGCTAAGATTAATATTATACTTTCGAAATGTTTTCCAGACTATGCACTAATGATAATATTAAAAAGGATTTTTGTGTATCAAGCATGTTTGACTATCATAAGGAGAAATCTCCCTCAAGTCTGCGATTGCATTGTGTGTGTGCCGGTAGGCCTTATGGTAGTTTCATTTTCCAAAAGCATAGCGGATTTCTTTCCTTTTCTTTGTGAAAATAACTATTTTTAAGATCTCACACTAGTCCGATGACTGACCTGGAGTTTATTGTTCCCTTTCTAAACTCTGGATGCCCATAATTTTTCCACACGGGCAGCGTAGAGTCAGGTTATCATTATTCTGGAGCGAAGTCGAAAAAGAGATGTTGGGGGAATCAGGAGCAAGCTGGATGGTGAGACGTATGATTTATACCATATAGTATCTGTTGTGTGTGGTTTGTTGTAAAGTAAATTTCTATGTAGCAAGTTCTAATGAATGCCAGTGTTGTATCGTGTTGTGTAACTCGGATAATGTGATGCATGTAAAAACTGATATAGTGTTTTTGTTTTAAAGATCATTCATTTGTCTATCATATGTTGTTCCGCTGCGAAATGTGAGATTCTATTATTGTTTTCTTTTCTTCTTCTTCAACCTCTTTCTTCTTTAAACCCGAAGACTCGTACATTTGTTCCACTTTGGGCTGAATCATTGTGGAATTTTGCCAGCTCAAAAGGGTATGGATTTGTGGGCCTTTACATCAAGCCTGTAACATAATATACAAACCAGAAAAAAAATTATAGACCTGTAAACTAAGAAAGATCAGGATCTAGCAAAGGTAGACTCAAATCAAAATATATCAAGCAAGCTTTTAGGTCAGAGCATAAAACCCTATCCTCTGTTTCATTGTACAGGTGAGTAAATCTAATCTTAAATAGTTTCAAATTTTATGTTTAAATTGTTTGAAGTAAAATTTGTGATGCATGTTTAAGTATATGTATGCATGCTTGTTTTAAAATCTGGGCACATGGATCTATGTAATGAATATACTGGCGTGAATAACTGTGATCATCCCTGTTTATATTTCACAGTTTAAAATTTAGATAAATGCCAATCCTCCTCAACTGATCTCTGATTTGTCTTATAAATTCAAACAAATTTTATTCGTTTGATCATTAGCAAAGTTTTAAAAATATTGTTTATGAGAAACAAGTATGTATATTTCTGAAAATTGAATCTTACAGGAAGAAAACTTAAAATTTTCAAAATTCGATTCATCAATTAAATGTTTCAAATTTATAACTTGAATCTACCTCAAAAACTAGGATTCATAAAATAAAAATTACAGTTTTTAGTAAAGTTTTGAATGAGCATTTCTAAGATGATCTGAAAATGGGTGTTTGGTTATTTCTGGTGGCCGGAAGTCACAAGGTAGTCGGGGCTTCATCTAGAGGTAGGAGGAAGCTTGGAGATATAGGCAAAAATGCCAGGTGTATTTATAGTTCATCATTGCAATGTCCATGGGTCAAACTACGGTTCGGAAAGGAGATTTGGTCGATGTTGTTTGCAAGCGACGTGCATCATTAATGGGTCACCGGAGATGATTGCGCGAGAGGGATAGGGAGCAGAGTGGTGTAGTGAAGCTCTGGGCGAGGCGACGCGTCAACTGGTGATCGTGGGTGGCACCACGGTGGAGTTTCCTGTGATCAGGATTTTTTGTCCACGTGTTGTTGGCTCGTTTTCATTTGGAGTCTATTTTTGGCAATCTGAAGTATCGTGTCGATTATAGGGTTGAGTAGCGACTTACCGGTAGTCATGGCACTGGTCGACAATGACTGGTTTCCATATGCACGTGCACGTGTCGTTCGAGAGTGTCTGGGTTGTTTCTTTTTTTAGAAGAAGGGTTAGCTATGGGAAACTCGAAGTGATCCAGTTTGGTCTTGAAGCAGGATGGTTGTTGACGGTTCATGTGTGTTTTGTGTTTTGCTCGGGGGTTTACTCGAGTTTTTCTGGTGATTTTCTCGGAGCAGACTCGGGTTAATATTTTTATAACCTGGTTTTAATTTTTTTGATAATAGTGTAAAGTTAAACCAATTCAATTTAAACTAAATTTTCTAAAACTATTCCTTTTAAACAATAATGGTTTATTTAAAGGATTGGTTAAGTAAAAGTTTTGTAATTCATTTAGCTTAGATTAAGTTAAATCTTAAGTTTAATTAACTTAACTGATAATATGGTTAAGTACTAACTAAGAAGATGAAATGTTTGTCATCAATTAAACTTAACGAATTATGCAAATTTGCAAGTTAATAATAATTAATTCTGAAGTTTATTAAATTCTGATGATGGTTAAGGAAGGGATTAAGATAGGTGAATTATCTAAAATTAATTAAGGATGGGTGATTAAAATTTATTAATTAGTTAATAAATTTATGATTAATTAAAGATTTATTTAATCAAGGGTAGTAAATTAAAGGTCAATTAATTAAGGATAATTAACCAATGAGATAATTACTTGATAAAAATAATTAATTGAAGGGAAATTACTTAATGAAAGTAATTAAGGGTTAATTACTTAGTGTAATTAATTAGGGATTGATTGATTAAGGAAACTAATCAAGGGTTAGTTAATTAATGAGTGTGATTAATTAAGGGATAATTAATCAATATAAGTAATTATAAGATAATTAATTTGAATAATTAAGGATCAATGTGATTAATATGGATGGGTAAAGAATAATTAATTTGTGTAATTAATTAAGAGTTAATTTCTTATGGTAATTAAAGAATAATTAATCAAAGATGATTAATTAAGATGGATAATTAAAAGATGATTAATTAATTGGTGTAATTAATTAATGTTAAGTAAGGGTAATCTAAGTGATTTAAAGATTATGTATTAATCTCATTAGAGATTAATTAAATTAATTTTGAAAGTGATCAATCTTGCTTATGAATGATTGAATGATGTTAAATGCCTTGAATTAGTTGATATATCTGATATGAAATGTTTTATGATATGGTATGTTTGGGTAGACTGTGATAATGTGATTATTTATCGATGTTGAATTGCTGTGTAAGAGTGACATCCAATATTTAAATTTAAATTGTATTCACTTGAATAACTTGGGTTAAGATAACATTGGATTCGAAGAGACCGGAGTCGGGTGTTAGTAAATACCCGAAACCACTTCAATTCTTTATAGATTGATATGTGGAATCAATAGACTGGAATGGAATGTTTCAAGCGAATTAGACCCTTTTGGTACATAGAAATTGATGTGTGAAATAAGTGATGTCTATATCAATTTGTGAATTTGTAAATTTATACAAGTTACCCCAGGTTTTATGTAAGTTTTATGCTATTGTATTCCTTGTTAAGATGGGTTTACTCACGCTGCTTTCCAGCCTGACCCGGGTGTTACTTTGATGTAATGCTCGAGTCAGACCGAGTATTACAGATTTTCAGGTAAAGACGTTCTGAAGCTCAGAAGGCGAGCTGGATGGCTGGAACGTATGGAGAGTATTCCGCTGTGCATATATTGTATATTGTCTGGGACATGTGATATTAACTATCCAGTGTTTGTGCAAATATTGAAAAATCTGATGTATTAAATGTAAATTTACTGATACAATTTTCTTTGTATAAATGATATTATGGATATTATATTTTGATCTGCTGCGAATGTGAGAATTTGTGTTTCGTTTCTATTTCTTCTTTCCTTACTATCTGGAATTTTCGGGATCGAAAATTCCGGGCCATTGGACATCGCCTATAATAAATAACTCTAGTGGACACGAGGTTAGTCCCAATTTAATGGGGTAAACCTACCCATTTAATCTGGCCAACAGTACAAGGGAATAGTCGGAAATAATATAAGATGTCACAAGTGCGTTATGGGTCATAAATTACGTTTCGGATACGATATGTGAAATCCCTTGGAAGGTCCACTACGGGTTGAGGTATTAAGTGGATATGGTTGGGTTCGCCTCTTTCTTAGGTGAAGTATTAAGTGGTTCAATATGATTTCTTACGGTGTTAGCGAGGAAGAACCATGCAGGGACCCACCTTGGGGTTAGGTCTTAAATGATGGGATCTGCTTATTTTTAAGTTTTAAATGATCATGGTATGCCTAAGCCCCGTTAAGAAGGTCGTAAGTGGTTGGGGTATTTCCTCATGCATCATAAGCATTAGTTACGAAAAATTTGTGAGTGGTCAGACTGGAAGAGCCTTCGAGCTTACAGTTGGCTTTGGAGTAGTCAGACTAGAGAGCTTTCGTGCTTATAGTTCACTCTTGGGTTGTCAGGATGGAAGGGCATATGAGCCTACAGTTGATTTTATACGTATGTTAAGATTTCATAGGTGAGGCAATTTCTTATTTAAGTAATAATGCCCAAGTATAATTATGGTAAAGCTTGATATTTTCATTTTGTCGTGCATTTTTTATTCCGACTCACTCCTCGTTACAACATAGGTTAGAGGGATTAATGCTGACTTACGAGTTGAAGGTGAAGATGACGATGTGTGGAAAATATATATCTATTTATGCTTTTTAAGTATTTTATCATACCTAGTTCATACAGTTATGTTATTTTGAGATATTGCATTGTGTCGGATTACTGTAAACATGTAGTAATGTTTAACATCTTGTGTTTTTGAATGGCTTTCATTTATGAAATGGTTACTTGTTTCTGATATTAAATTTTACCCATTCCGCTATCATATTCTGAAAATATAGATAGATAGCTCTATTTATTATTTAATTTTATCAACCTAATATCTCGTCTTAAGATATGCCTAAGGTTCGACGGGCTTTTATTAGATCAAAATTAGGTCCATTTTGGGCGGGTGGTTACATTGGTATTATAGATTGGATTACCAGATTAGGTGTATGTATGAGTGATGTACTTGTTATTTTTGAAAGTATTTTTTTCAACAATCTACTATATGTAAATATATCTATACTTAACTTGAAATTACTCTATAGTTTCCGACATAGAAGTAGTTGCGATCATATTCCAAAAGGGCGAATGAGGCGACTATGGCTTGGAAAAATCAATAGAGTAAGGAACGTGCAACAGACATCATATTGTAAGAAATGTGAATAGAAAAGACTGTAACTCCAATTAATAGATAATAAATGTGAAGTGAATTTGGGAGTTACGAAAAATTAATGAACAAAAAAGTAGAAAAGAAAGTTGAAAATATTGTAACTCCTGAATTAATAGAGCAATAAATGTGCGATTAATAGAGAGTTACAATAATTTAATTAGGATATAAATGGAGAATTTAAGAGACCATTAATGTAACTATGGGATTATTGAATTGGAAAAGGTTGTAACTCTCAATAATTAAATAGACAGCGAATGTGCAGTAAGTGAGGAGTTAAATGGAATTAAATAGATTAATGAGATCATCAAGATAAAGCTGAATAAGTAAATAAATGTCTTTAGGAAGCTTCTGTTAATGTAATAACCATTTAATACGAACCAAGTGACATTTGTGAGAATGATAAATAAAAATGTTAAGTACTGATTTAATATCACAACATAGTACTATGCAAACATTCAAAAGTAAAGGATGGAGGAAAAAGAAAATGCAATGGAGAAAACAGTTATTAAGTGGCTGTTGTTTGGAAAAAAATTCGACAACTTAATTCCATCGAAGGATCCGATACTAAGATATCCTTTGGAAACTTCCTTGAAATGTTTGAAAAGTTTTTCAAATGATTTATTAAAGTGTTGTTTTTTTTTAAAATGGAATTTTGAAAACTCATAAATTAGAAATTTTGTTAAGGAAAAAGTTTGCGAATAAAAAGAAGTTATGGAGTAAAAGTTTGGATTAGAAGGTTTTTGGTAAAAAGGATTTTACATTTTTAAACTCTTAGCTTAAAATTTTGGTTGGGTTAAAATGTTTTTGGTTTAAAGACTTTAAATTAAGGATTTCTCTTTTTTTTTGAAATAAATGTAAATAAAGCGTAAGTTGGACTTGATGATTTTTCTATGTCATAAATCTGGAAGTTTTTTAAATTCTTCCTTTTAAATGGAAATAAAACTTGGGTAAAGATGATGAAGAAGCCATTTAAGTAGGAAAATTAAAATAGAGGCAATAATGGGAGATTTGAATAATAATAGCACTAGGAATTGTAAGACAAGTTAGTAATCCAGCTAGAGATAATGGGAAAAGTGATGAAAATAAAGTAGGATAACAATAACATGGAAACTACCCCACTTTTCGTTATTTAAGGTTATAAAAGTTGCTTTGAACTAAAAACCAACTTTCAAGGAATAATCTTTGATGTAGAAAGTTTTTGAAAAAGGGAAATTACTATGCTTATTTTTTGAACTAAGCAACCCTTTTTGAATTTTGAATAATTTGATCTAATGATTAAGTTTTTGATGTTTTGGGTTAAAAACCCTACTTTTAAGGAAATAAATATTTGAGGTAAACAATTTGAGAAGGGAAAGTTATTTTACTAAGCAATTTTAACTTATGAATTTAGAGTTAAGAATAAAGTTGTAAATATTCTGAAAATTGTGAAAGTTGGGTTCAAATATTTTTGGAAGGACTTTTCCAAATTAGTAATAAAAATGGAATATATACGTGGAATAATACAAAACATGGTATTTAGATGTTTTTAGAAATTCAATTCCGCATAAACTGTTTTGGAAAGTTGGAAATACTATTGAATAGTATGCTTAAAAATTTCTTTTAAAAAGGTGGAAATTCTTTTGTAAGTTCGAATTCTAAGTGTTGCATACTGACGTAATGCAGATTTCTAAGTTTACACTTGATGGGGTAGATAGGATCACCATCTAAGTAAAAAAGAATAAAAGGCTTTAGAATATGAATAAAATAAAAATAGCATGTACAATCTGATTTGGAAATTTGAAATCGGTTCCAAGCACTTATTTGTAAAATGTTAGTAAAGTTGTCAAGGTATTCCAAATCTATAATCGGATTGTAAGTTAAGTTGCCCCTAGAATATGAATTTACATATTTTTGATTTATTAGGAGCAACCTCCGTGTAATTTCCATAAATTACCTATTCCTTAAATATATGAAAGTGCGACATTAAAATTTACAAAGGGTATGCCAAAAAGGAAAGAGAAGCGTAAGATATGGCTATTATTTTCTACAGTTTACACTATCTATTTCGGTGAAAGAAAAAGAAATAAATCCCTTATAATTTCAAAAAAGGAAAAAAATACCACTTGGGGTAGATTTGTAGAAATTTCTAGCGGTAGTCCTTTTTGGAAGGATGGCTCTAATAAATAAGATATATAAATGAATGTTGTAGTTTGGAAATTAATATAGAAATAAGTAACATATAAATATTGTAATTTCTAACGGTATTCTTATTAACTATAAATAGTTAATAATTTTAGAACTATTATTTGTGGACATTAATTATAGGTTTAATGGAAAATAAATTTCAAATTAATAAAAGGTAAAAAGGAATTAAATGAGGGATTGATTAATGAAGCTAATACGATTTTTTTTGAGGAATTTAATACCCATAATAGGAAATTTTGAAACTGGTAGTAGATTGAAATAAATTTAGTAAGAGTTAATTTTAGATTGTTAATTAATTAATAACCAGTTATTATAGTTAATGGATAATTATTAGAACAAAGAAGGGAAAATTAAGGAATGTGGGTAATGGTGAATGACATCCTAGGAATGTACATCTTAAATTGAAAAGGAGCATTAGGACCCCCAACACTATTAACACTAGTTAATGATTAAGGACGGCTTCCTACAAAATTTTCATTTAGAGTTTTTTGGTTGAAATTGCTAGTTTTATCCTTTAGGTAAACATGTTTGTATAGCATAAGGCATGTTCCTGTTTTATCACTATGTTGATTTTAGGGATAAAAATTAGACCACTAAATAAATATATATTAAGGAGCACCGTAAATAAGGAATTTTTTTAAGGATACTTAGCTAGCAATAAACCATACATAAGGCTGGAAGTTAGTAGGGAAACTAGATTAGAATGCTTCAAACCCAAAGCTTATGGAGTGTCACCATTCACCCAAAATGAGGGAAGTTGTAAGGGATATGAAGAGAATTTTCTAATTAGTCAAAGATAAAGAAAGAGCCGCTGGGTTCGTTCTAAATATTTGACATGCCAAAGGATTAAAGCAAAGTAAGGAAAGACCGAAAGGTTGTCATTACCATTGGAAGTTCCGACCTGGAATTAAGAGCATATAACTATGGACTCTATAGATGGGTCGCCTAGAACCAATGAAGCTACATAGGTTATATTAGATTGGCTCGTTTTACTTCCATTGGAAGTAATAGGATTGTAGCATCTCTAGCACATATTTGTGTTAAGGAAGTGGTGCAACCACATGGAGTTCCAGTTAGCATTATCAATGATAGAGACCCATTGTTCATTAGGAAATTTTTTGAAGAGTATTGCAATTTACTTTGGTAACGACTTTGGATACTATCACTACTTACCACCTACAGGCTGATGGTTAGACAGAAAGTGTGGACAAGAATTTTGAGGATTTGAGAAAAGTTTGCACCATGGATGTTTAGAAAGCTTTGGAGAAGGTAGAAGCGTTGAGGCAGCAGTTGAAGTCTGCATAAGGCCTTTAGGGGTCCTGTGTTGATAGGCAAAGATAGAAATTGGAGTTTTTAGTTAGGGACATGGTATTCGTTAAGATTTCCCCTTTTAGAATGGTTATGAAGTTTGATACCTCTAGAAAGTTGGTGCCTAGGCTCGTTGGGCCTTTCTCGATTTTGAAGTGAGAGAAACTTGCTTATTGGGTGCAGCTTCCAAGGTAGTTAGTGGGAGTCCACAACGTCTTTCATTCATGCGATTGAGGAAAGGTATGCATGACATTGCCTCTGTAGTAAAGTTTAATCAGTTAATTGATGTTGAAACGAAGTCCATCACCCCCTCGTTCTCCTACCTGCATATTGAAAGGCTTCGCGATGAAGAAATTCGGTTGGTTTGTGTAATACCACGTAAAATGAACTATAATTAAATGGATTAAATTGAATCAAATATGATAGGATAAAACATGTAAATTTTATAAAATCAAAATTTGGCCATGAAATTTATTCTATTATGTTCGTAGCAAAATTTTGATCTGTTTCCATATATAATATGCTAAAAATAGAAATCAAAAAAAGAAGTTATGAGCATTTGATATTTTCAAATTTGAATTAATTTAGTTTGAATTCAAATTCAAATGAGAATTACACTTAGGATGTGACCACCTGCTTTTCATATCATAGAAAGACGCATCATTAATAAGAAAGAAAGGGATAGAAAAGAGAATAGATGGGAAAGAAAGAACTAAACTGTATCAGAATCTCACAGCAGAACGAATAAAATATACTACATAACATAGTTATTACATGATAGTCATATACATCAGAGCTACACAGCACATTAGACAATCATGAAGACCTGTCTATCATACAACTCAATATCCCAAAAAAGACATCAACACAGCGGAAACATAGATATCTATATACGCTGAAGCCTCTGCTCCAAGTCTCCTCAATAAAATTCGTCAAAGCAAACCTGAATCCCTTGGCTACTCATAAAAGTTTGAGTATCCAAGAGTTTAAGAAAATAGAAAATAAACTCTGGGTCAAATATGGGTCTGGTGTAAATAAACGGGTTAAAGTTGTTTAACTTTGAAAATCATTTGAAAACAAAGGTATCTCGTCAGACCGCGCCATAAATAAACATTTTGGGTTTAAACCTTACGATAACCAAAACATTTGATAGGAAATCCAGTGATATTATAATAGTGTCTAGGGTTTTCAAGTAAAATAGAAAATAACCGAAATTGTCACATTCATTAAATTCCAGCATACATAAGTATACAATCAAGTCCGAGATCACTTATTGGAGATTGGATTACATACAATGGCAAGGCGACTGTGGTACCGCCCGTCACAGTACCTGCTCTAGACCAGAGTACCGAGGATCCACCTTGATCCCCTGCAACACAAGACCGAAACTACCCCTTACTGGATAATCCCAAACAGGACAACCCCATAGTTGGCGCGACCAACCGCCCATTAAGCTGGATTAAAAAGGGACCTCTCGACAGGGGAAAATCTCGTCCTACTTGGGCGCGACCCACATAGCCTTGCTGCACCTCCCTGTTTTAGCCATTCCCAGGTGATGAAGCTTAAGGCTACGATTACATTTTTAGAACACATATCTTGGAATGCACATCGTCCTCCAATGACGATGGTCTGAAAACATTCATCCATACAGGTCCGTTCCGGGTTCGAACGAAACCGAAGGCACTATCTCGCTACACTCATTTTGGAATCACCCTCAGAGTTAAAGACAATAACCCTTGCACTCTGAATCTTCATCTTCAAGCTGAAAGCACTATCTTCGTTACACTTGTTTTGGAATCACCCTCAGAGTTTACGACAAATAGCCCTTGCACTTCGAGCCTTCTTCTTGAACTTCACTTGAGATTTCACGACCTATCGTTTAATTTTGATCAATGTGTTTTTCGGATATCCAATTTGGAAATCCGATCCAAGTCTCATCGAAATCCAAAACGCCATTTTAAAGTCCAAGTTGTTTAATTTAAAACGATTTAATTTATATTTAGAGTAACATATGCACATAGATAGAATAATTTCACATTATCGCAAATAGATAATCCATTTTATCATAATTCAACCAAAGTATCTCATATCTCAGAGCAGTACATATCACATATTAGAGATATCAAACAATCTAAGGCATTCAATATCATTCAATCATCCATAAGCAAGATTAATTAGTCACACCATTTCTAATTAATTTAAATAAATTAAATTAATTTCTTCAATCACTTTTAAATCATGCTAACTTAACATTAATTAATTACAAACCAATTAATTAATCATTCTTTAATTATCATCTTAATTAATCATCCTTAATCAATTATTCTTTAATTACATTAAGAAATTAGCCTTTAATTAATTACACAAATTAATTATCCTTTAACCATTCACATTAATTAACCTTCAATTCCTCTCATTCATTAATTAACTATAACTAATTACACTGATCCTTAATTAATTACATTAATTAATTATACTTTAATTAATCACATTAATTAACCTTTAATTACTCTCATTCATAATCATCCATTAATTCCACTGAATAATTAATCATTTAATTAATTACTTTGATTAATTATCGTTTAATTACTTCCATTAAATAATTATCCTTTAATTAATTTCAGTAATCATCCATTAATTACTTACACTAAGTAATTATACTTTATTAATTACATTTACTAATTATACTTAATTAATTACATTAAGTAATTATACTTAATTAATTTCATTAAGAGATCATCCTTAATTAATTAAACCAATTAATTATCTTAAATTTATTACATTATTTAATTATCTTTAATTAATTAATTAATTATAGTTTAATTACTTTTATTAATAAGACCTTAATTAATTAAGATAAACCATATACCTTAATTAAACACTTACTTACATTATTTAAATTAAATTAAAAACTTGAAAACAATTTATACAAAAACGTTTGAGAACTCTTTGATTTATTAAAGTTAAATACTCTTACTTTAATCACATCTTAATTACCTCATTAAATCATATTTGAAAAAC
Source organism: Allium cepa (assembly GCA_030765085.1). Classification (NCBI taxonomy): domain Eukaryota; kingdom Viridiplantae; phylum Streptophyta; class Magnoliopsida; order Asparagales; family Amaryllidaceae; genus Allium; species Allium cepa. Next base: position 436,510,029 of record CM060935.1, on the reverse strand, counting down.
ATTTAGAAATAATTACATAATTAACTGACTATATAATTACCTTTAAACAAACAATTTTAAACATTTTAAATTTTTGAAAAACTTGTTAATACTTTGCTTTGGAAAACTTGGTTTATATTTCTTTTGGAAACTTATTTATTTTAATATACCTTAAAACCTGGTTAACAATTGCTTGAAAACTTGTTCATACTTCTTATGCTTTTAAAACCGGTTCATGTTTTACTTTTAAAACTTAAAACTTGGTTAAACATTCTGCTATAAACTTGCATTAGATTATAACTTCAAACCTGGTTGTCATTTTATATAATTTAAAACCTGGTACATTTTTTTCCTTTAAAATTTTAAAAGCCATGAAACAAATTTACTTACAAAATATAAAAATCTATCCACTAAAAAAACAGACACGAGCTAATTAAACAAAAACCCGAGCTAAACGAATAAAACCCCGGGCAACTCACGTACTCCACAACTTCGAGATAACCCACCATCGAACTCGAGCCCGACCCGAGAAAACTCGTTCTTCCCCAATCACTCAACCAACCCAAATACAAACGTGCACACGTGCACGTGCACATTGATGTGGACGTCACCGACACCTTGCCGACGATGCTCGTAAATCGTCGACGTCCTCCATGAGAGCTACGACCATCCAGAATCCTCGTTCGACTGGAAAACTATAATCGAGCTAGTCGATCAAAAATCTGGAACCCAACCCCGTCAAAAAACCACTACTAGCCATCGCCTCCGACCACCGGCACCCACGCCAAACAACCTAGAGCAACGTCATGGCACCCAGCTTCGTTTCTGCCACACGCGATGGCCTACGGTGCTCTGTCGGCCACGCAATCGCATCGAATACACCATAGACCAACACAGCTCGACTAACCCTAAATCAGCGCCGACCCAACACCACGACGAAATATAAAAGCTCCGATCTTTTTTCCAATGATCATCAACCTTCAAGCTACCTTCGACATCATGCACGAACCTCAACCTTCCGCCGTTCATCGGATATTGACGAAAGTACCAAATCAGATCAGCTCGGGATAACTCGACAAATACACACTTAAAATTCCTGAAATTTATATCAAAATTCATTATTTTCCACTACGAATCTGGTAGCAAAATCCAAACTTGAAATTATGATCATCAACTTTGACTTAAATTTGATTTTTTACTGCAAAATCCTATTTTCAAAATATTAACTAAATAATTCTACTTCAAACTATTTTTAAAAATGAATTTACATTGTTATAATCGTTTTCCTTTTAATGATCATAGTTTAACAGTGAATTTTTGGGAAGATAGGAATTTTTAGAGTTTGTTCTTGAGCCTGTGAAAACAACAAAGGCCAACATATACACACACACACACACAAGGACATGCATACAATGTTCAGAGTATATTCAACTATATTCTAGTTTTAAAAACATTCATGCAGATCATACATACAATATTACTTCACATAATTAAGAAAAAACATCAAAGTATGAACACATTTTTTTTATTTTAAAAGATGTTTACTCACTAGAGAATTGAGAACAGAGGAACAGTTTTAATCTTTTGATCTGGAAGTTTGTATTTGATCTGAAACTGATAGTTGATTTTAAACTGAATCTTCATTAGCTCAGTTGAAACTAAGGTTGAATTTGAATCTTGAAGTTGATTGAAATTTAGTTGAGTTGAATTTGCAAGAAACTGCCTTGCTTGATGTTTGAACTTACTTTTGGTTTTGGGTTTTAGTTTTGAAAACGAAAGAAGATTGAGAAAGAAAGATGTTTGAACTGAAATTAAAATGGTTAGTTTAACAACATTCTTTTTGTAATAAAATTAAATTTTAAAGAATAAATCCTGCCACTTATTAATTCAAATTATACTAAGCTACACATGTAAGTTGCATGTTATTATTATTATACAAGTGTTAAACGTATGTATTATTATCTTACATGTGTTAAAAACCCATTATTTAATTAATTACTTATGTTTTTATGTTTATGTAATATGAATTTATGTTTATATTTATTTATATTTTACTTATGTTTTTATATTTATTAATGTATTATATGTTTTTATATGTTTTATATGTTTTTATATGTTTGTGGATTATGTTTTAAACTTTTATATACATTTACAAATCATATTTAGATCAAGCAAGTTTAAAAAGAAAGTAAAACAAACCTTTTATTAATCTTATTTAAACTTAAACTTAAGCTAAAATATTTTTAAATAAATAAATATTTATAGATATTATCTTTGTTGTTAAGAGATATAAAGTTTAACTTTAAATAGCCTTTGAAAAGTATTATATTGAATTTAAAAGATAGCTCCCAAACCACAATATATATACATATATATTATAATTTGAAAACATATCTTTTTATTAAATTCAAACCAAAGCTTTCTATCCACAATGTGTATATATATATACACATTATAATTAGGAAACATTTTTATTAGCTTTGAAAATGATAAATTTTGCCAATTTAATAATTATTAAAAGATATTATTAAACCAATATTGCACATTTTAAATACAGGTAAATAGGCATAAGGAAGAAGTTGCAAAAAAAATTAGTCTCAGAACAAGTTTACTTTTTAGTCTGAAGGACACTTTTTAGTGTAAACTGAAAATGATAGTTGCAACTATCATTCTGTGAATTACACTAAAAAGTGTCTTTCAGCCTAAAAAACATACTTCCTGTCCTTGAAACTAAAATTTTCTCAAACTTTTTCCTTGAGCCTAAAAACCCCTTTTAAATAATTATAAATTAAGATTATCAAATTGTTGTTGCCAAAATTTCGGGTCATCAAATTCCTCTCCCTTAAAAAAATTCGTCCCCGAAATTTAAAAGCAAAGATAATTTAATAACCAGCAAAAATTTTATTCAAACAAAAAAGCATGCATCAACCATAAACTAACAACCATAGCAATCAATTTATCCAAACAAATAAACTAACTAACTATCCCGACATAATTCAGGATAGGACATCCTAATACTACCTAGAGTTTTCCAAGCACAATCCCTGGGATCCTTGCTCCACAGAATCCTAACTAGCTTCACCACTATGATCCTGAGCTCCTTCTCAATATGATCTACAATCTGAACATGATGTTCTGACCACAGTTAAATCTGGCTCAACTTTCAAATCTTCCTGAACTGCTGGTTCTACAACTAGTGAGGAATCAAACACAAACTTTCTCTAATGAAATACGTGAAACATATTGTGAATCTCAGCCATCTGAACTGGCAACTCAACCCTGTAGGCCAAAGAACAATCCTTTCGAGAATACGAAAAGATCTAATATACCTCGGAGCTAGCTTTCTAGTCTTACCAAATCTTATTGCTTCTTAGATCGATGAAATCTTAACAAAAAACCAAATCTCTTTAAATTCCAAATTCATACACCTCTTGTCCGCATAACTCTTTTGATGATCTTGGGCTACCGTTATCTTTTCCTTGATCAACTCAATGCAGATTCCTCTTGAAACAAATCTGGACCAAGAATAAGACAATCTTCGGATCCTACCCAACAAGATGGTCCTCCCAAGATCCACTGAAATCCAAAACATAAGCTCCACTCCACAAGCATCAGTAGACCTCAAACTTACTTCTCCCATCCGAAAAAGACAAAATAGGTGCCCTCGACAACCTCACCTCCAGATCCTGAAAAAATTCTTCACACTTAGGGGTCTACTTGAACTTTGTGTCCTTTCTAGTCAGCTTGGTCAAGTAAGAAGAAATCTTAAAGTAATATCGTATGAACTTTATGTAGAAACCCTCTAATCCAAAACAAATGCGAATTTCCTTAGGAGTCTGCGGTTGCTTCACTCTAGAACAGCTGCTACCTTGCTTCCGCTGTGCAACTCTAATTAGGAGTAGATGAGAAAAAATAAATGGCCTCTCGAGCCAGTTTTTCTGATGCGGGAATCCAAGACCCATTATCATTGATAATAAGAGTACTCTTTCTTTTAGGATTGGCAACATTAACTTGATTGTAAAATAATGTTGTAGGTCTGTCACCTTTAGTTAACCAATTAAATTTCATTCTCCGGTCATTTTCTGTAGCAACATGTCTCATCAAATTGTGAAGCTGTTCTTTTTTTCTTGCATATTGTTCTATTAGATTGTCATTTAGTGGATATAGAACAAGTTGCTTATATATGACATTAGCTTCCTCCTTAATTTTCTCTACCAAAGAATGTATGTTGCATTTATTTTTGCTCCATGCTTTCATTGCAGCTTTTGAATATTTAATCTTGCACAAGAGGATATGTACAGGGGAGCCAGCAAATTCTTGAATCAGGCTATTTTGAACAGTAGAGAAATAGTCCTCTTGGAATTGTCGAAAAGGTAACTTGGGTTTTATTTTGTTATGCAATAACACATTGATAATGATGGGAGTGTGATCACTGAGTATAGCAAACTGATCAGTGATGTATCTCCATAACTCTGTTCTTCTTGATTCCTCATTAGAAGCACATACTATAGTGCATAAGATACTAATTCCATTTACATTATGAAGAATACATGAGATAAATTGCTCATTAGTGTGAATAACAACATTAGACCATTGGATGGGATCCGAAATTATCAGAGTTCTGCATTTTTTATTGTCAAAAACATTATTAGAAAATTTCCAAGAACCATGTGGTTTAGCCATGAATTTGTCTGTGCCATAAGAGGACAGTTTATTTTCCAGTATTCCTAGAAAAGAGAATTTATTTGTATTTAAAATCTAAAGTACCTCAATTTGTTTTGTAGGCGCAATGAGGAACTGCATTATTGATCTGCCATTACTTGCTAAAGATGCAATCAGAGGGGACACTATGCTAATAGTTGTCCTACTTTAGGTGGTGCTGCGGTCCCTCCTCCAGCTCAGTTGACCAGGCGCGATCTCTGCCACATTCGTCTGTAGCCTGGCCATTTCAAGATGGACTGCCCTACTCAGCAGAAGGGCAAGTCATCGGGTATTTTTTCTGTGACTTCTACATCTTCACCAGCTCCTCCTCCTGCACCTGCATTGGTTTCTGCTCCTGCTCCTAGTGACAACCAAGGTACACTTCAGGGTTCTTTTTCTCTATTTAATTTTCCTAATGAATCTCTTCTCCAACTATCCAAAATCGTGAATATATTTCATTTACAAATTCAGTGTTTCTACACATTAACTAAAAGATTATCCACTGTCCAAAATCATGGATATAATTCATATAATTAACTTCCATATTTAACTTATCAGATTCAATTTATTTCGGATTTACAAAATAATGTTGATAAATCACATTTATATTTTGTAAAAACTTCCATATATAAAATTCGTTTATTAACCAAACTCATTTATCCCGTTTATATGCCAAAATCCAATTATAAGTTAATTTACTTCTAAGTCTCTCATTTACAAATTCATTATTTTTATAACTTCATAAATTTATAAATCTTATTCACTTATAAGGTACATTTATAAAAACTTTTCTAACTTTTCAAATACATTCATAGTTATTGGTATGATATTATATGTTTTCCGCTGCGATGTGAAATTCTATATTGTTCTGTTTTCTCTTCTCTTCTCTCTTTCTTCTCTTATCTTCTTCTCACTTCTTTTATTTCTTCTTACTTTCCGTCAGTCTATGCTTTTTGGGTCGGATGTGTGGTTTATTGTCAATTCAAAGGGCATGGATTTGTGGGTCGTCACAGAGAGCCATCATCTGTACCCATAGTTTGTGAATTTTTTGATGCCTTCGAGGAGGTCTTGGGTATCCTACCTCATAGGGAGATTGAGTTCATAATCGATTTAGAGAAGGACACTAGGCCCACCGCCCTACCTTTAAGGATTATGGCCCCTAAAGAAAGAAGGGAGTTGAATAAGAAAATCTTGGAGCTGTTAAAGAAGGGATTCATCTGTAGGAGTATGTTTGAATTGGGATCCCCTATTGTTTTTGCCACTAAGGCAGACGATTCTTTGAGGCTTTGTGTCAATTGTAGGAGCTAGGGTCTTTTCTCAATTAGACCTAGCAATAGGATTCCATCAGTTAAGGATATCAGAGGAGACCAAATCTAAGACTACATTTTACACTCCGGATAGGCTCTATAAGTGAGAAATAATGCCCTTTGGATTGACAAATACCCCAGCATACTTTGTTGATTTGCTGAGTAGAGTATTTAGGGGGCAACTCAATAAATTCATCATGGTGTTTGTTAATGATATCTTGGTTTCTCCAAAGGAAAAAATGAGCATGAGGACCACCTTAGGGAGGTATCAGAGACTTTGAGGAGGTAATAACTCAAGGCCAATTTTTCTAAATTTCACTTTTGGAGGGGTGAAGTTAGATTTCTTGGGCATACTATTTCTGTGCAATGATTGGCGGTAGACCTTGCTAAAGTGGAAGCTGTTCAAGAATGGAAGACTTCTAAGAATGCATTGGAGGTTAGAAGTTTTATAGGACTAGTAGGTTACTGTAGAAAGTTCATCAAGAACTTTGTAAGAATAGCTGCCCCTTTGACCCTATTAACTAAGAAGAACCTAATTTTTTTTCTTGGGATGAAAGGTACACTAAGGCATAATCTTAAAGAGTCATTGATTAGTGCACCCATGCTCACTATTCCTGATGGAACCAAACCATTTATGGTTTTCACAGATGCTTGTAGCATAGGGTTAGGAGCAGTTTTAATGTAAGAAGGTAGTTGCTTATGCTAGTAGACAACTAAAGGATCATGAGAAGTGGTATCTAGTGCATGACTTGGAATTGGTAGCTATTGTCTTTGCCTTAAAGATATGGAGATGCTATCTCTTGGGAGAAAGGTTGAATTATTCATTGATCATAAATCACTTAAATACCTATTTTCCTAATAAGATTTGAATCTTAGGTAGCCGTGATGGATTTTATAACATAATTTGATTTTAGTATTCAGTATGCCCCTGGAAAAGGGAACGTGGTCACTATGCCTTAGGTCAGAGGCACACTACCCTAGGTGCTATATACGAATGGAGAGAGTCTATGTTTCTCTCAAATTTTAATTTCCAATCGTTAACAGAACCCATCCAAGATTTTTTAGCAATTATGAAGATTAGACCAGCCTTAGTGGACCACATAGGACGAGGGAAAATGAAGGATTAGAAGTTAGTAGAGATTTTGGAGAAGCTGAGGAAAGTGGAGAAGCAATTTCCCCATGCTAGTACGTATTCAATTGATGAGAAAGGATGCTTGAGAAGGTCTACACGCCTTTTTTCTGATGATTTGTTGAGAGGGGTGCTTATGGAGTGTCATTAGTCAAGAATGACCATTCATCCTAGGGAAGATAAGATGTATAAGGATATGAAGAGGATTTTCTTTTGGCATGGAATGAAGAAGAGCGTAGCTATGTTTTTCGCTAGGTGTTTGACACGTCAGAAAGCAAAAGCTGAGCAAGGGAAGCATGGTGGATTATTCTTACCATGGAAATTCTGACTTAGAAGTGGGGACATATTTCGATGGATTTTGTGGAAGGATTTCCTAGAACTCAAATGGACAATGAGGCTATTTGGGTTATTTTCGATAGAGTCACGAAAATTGCTTATTTTATTCTGGTCAGGATAAATAGGATTGTTGCTTCTCTCGCACATATTTACATCAAAAATGTAGTTTGTTTACATGGTACTTTTGTGAGCTAGTCAATGATAAGGATCCACTGTTCACCAGTGAGTTTTGGAGGAGCATACAAATAGCTCTGGGACTTCTTTGAAACTTAGCACTTCATGTCACCCACATACTGATGAACAAATAGAGAGAGGTGAATAGGATTTTGGAGGACTTTTTAAGAGCTTGTGTCTTGGACTTCAAAGGATTGGGAGCAGCATCTACTTTTGGTTAAGTTTGCATATAATAATAGTTGTCGAGCAATGATTGGCATGGCTCCTTTTAAAGCACATCATGGCTGGCCATGCAAATCATCAAGTTGTTGGTTGGAAACCATCGACAAAGTATTACTCAGACCCGATTTGATCTATGGTACCATAGAAAAAGTAAAGTTGATCGGGCAAAGGATGAAGGCAGCACAAGACCATCATAAATCTTATGTAGATAAAAGAAGGAAAGAGCTTGAGTTTAAGGTTGAAGATATGATGTTTGTTAAAATTTCCCCTCTTATGAAGGTTGTTAGATTTGGAAAGCTTGGAAAATTGGCGTCTAGGTTTATCAAGCCATTCATAATTTTAGAAAGGATAAGAGAATTGGCATACCCTATCGAGCTTCTTGACAAGTTGGCAGGGGTCTACAATGTTTTCCACATTTCTCACCTTAGGAAATACCTTAATGACACTGCTATTAGTCTAGAGCCGGATCATTTGGGATTTTGAGATGGATCCGGCAGTGCCTTATGTCATCGAATGCATAGTGGAGCATGGAACTAGGAGACTCTGCAATGACATAATTGGACCGGTTCGAGTACAATAGGGGGACAATCCGGGTGAAAGCACATGGAAGACCGAGGAGAAGATGAAGAATACTCACCTATAGCTTTTCACTGGTAATTTCTCTCTCTAAATTTTAGGATTTTGATTGCATCTTGGTTACTAGATTGGATGGCAGGAGATGGTTGTTACACTTTTTCACAATCACTTTGCACTCATGTAATATTTTTTTGTATCTTTAGGGTGTCTGCATACATACTTGCATGACACGGTTATACATTCATGCTAGGATTAATCTCATTTTAGACATCTACAGTAAATAATTACATTTCTCTTTTAGTTGAATAGATGGTTGTATAGATAATTTGATTGTATAACATGGATGTTATTACACATTATGTTGTTCGCCTTTTGAAAGATTTCGGGATGAAATCCTTTTTAAGTGGAGAAGAATGTAGCACCCTGTAAAATGAACCATAATTGTATAGATTAAATTAAATTAAATTAAATATGATAAGATAGAATATGGAAATTTTATAAAGTCGGAAACCACAAAATTTATTCCCTTGCATTCGTGGTGAAATTACGATCTATTTCCACATATATATGCTGAAAACAAGCTCAAACAAAGAATTTATGAGCATTTGAAGTTTTCATATTTAATTTAATTTAGTTTGAATTCAAATTTAAAGGAGAAATTAAATTTAGGGTTTAAATTTTAAAATTTTCCTTGGGGGCTAAGTAAACGTTTAATTAACGTTTAACATTTGAAAGTTAACTAAGGAATGAAATAGATTGTGCAATTATCTGAAATAAGCTTTCTTCGAAATAAGCTTTCTCTGAAATAGAGGAGCAGTCAACCTATATAGGTCAACCGATCGACCATTCACATATAGACGGTTGACCGCTTGGCAATGAAAGTTGCCAATGGCGGCAAAGGTTTGAAGCTATACATATTGAGTTATACACTCTAGATTTATATGTTTCTTACCTGTTCTTATTTTGTTCTTCCTCCTACCATTTTGAATCTAATAAAAATATATACATCTTTTCTATTGTGTATATATCAAAAAAGGGAGATTCTAGAGGAGATTAAAAGGCGTGCAAATCCAAGAACGGGGAAACTAAGGCTATTATGTGAGTGAAAACCTTGGTATTTCTTTTTCAGTAATTGTTTAGTGTATCTCTAAGGATTTGAATATGCCTTAGCGACTGCAAAAATACGATAGATAAAATCTATCGAAATTCCTTTTCATTTCAAAATGTCAATTCTATGTTGAGATTCTCAAGAATTTACATTTATTTGACGGAATTTGTTTAGTTTATGCAATTTTTGATAATTTCATAATCTAATCTGCTTCTCCTCCTTCTTTGGTTTAATTTGTGCTTCCTTAATGAAATAAGAGGTTTATATTATGGATTTTATTCATAGTTTACACCACTTATTGCATATAAATTTCCTTCTTATTTATTTCTTTGTAAAAGAGGAGTTGATTATAATATGGAGTTTAGATTTTAATTCCTATTGTTTAGGATATTCAATTGAATTGGTCTAATAAATCGAATTTCTATTTTATTTACAAATCTTTTATTGCAGTTTTGGTTATGAATATTTATTCCCTGTTTTGGTATTAGAATCTCTTTTTCGGTATGTTGAAATCATGTGAATTTGAAGAAGAAAAAACTTGTTACAGTATTTGGTTTGAAGATTGACATTTAATGTTAGTATAGGGCTATGTCCATGCGTTTATAATTTATTAGGCATGAATACTTATTTATCTCTATTGGCATAATTAACGCATATTATTGCACACATGGCTTAGTTGTTGGTGCCAAAATTGGCCGCCAACACCCAATTATATAAAAGCAACAATGTCCAATCCAACCACAGCAATATGAAACTAAATAAATAAAGAACAAAATTAAAAAAAATCAGAAAGAAAGTAAATAGAGACACGAACTTATAATAGTTCAGTTAACTCCAGCCTACGTCCACTCCAAAGATTTTCCTTTTAGTAGTTTATATTGCTGATTACAGTTACACATCCATGAAATTCAAAAATAAAATTAGCACAGGATAGGCTACGTAGAAGATGAAGTGAAGAAGGAAGAAGATCCTTTTTTTGATTTCATGCCTTCTATATTTATAGGAAAAGACGTGCATGGATCCGACTGAAATTTTGGTAGAGAAATCTCCAGGCCATGATGAGGCCACCTAAGAATTTTCAGACCCATTGGGGACGACAATAGCGAACAGTACCGATCCTTATTTTGGTGTCTAAATGGGATGCGATCCCTCTAGGAGGTTCCCTATGATGTTAGCTAACTGCTCTTGAAATTTCATGCCATTTCGACTTACAGTTTGTGAGATATTGTGTTTTCCATGAAGTGTTGTTGCATATATTTTGATTTCAACTGAACCCTTTGAAAGGATAGGAACCAATCCCTCCAAACTCCTCCAAATAACATGTGATTCCTAGGAGAGCTTCACCATATTATATTATGTATAACCTTCAAGTTTCATGCTAATTAGATTAGTAGAACTCGAGTTATTGATCGATCTTCGTTGTAATATAGTATGAAGGCTAATTATAGCCGATCCCTTTGGAGGGAGAGGGGCTGATCTCTTTAACTAGCTCTAAATGGTGTGCGATCCCTATGGGTGTTCCACATGTTTAATTAGCTTTTGCTCTAAGTTTCATGTCAATTGGATATATGGATATTAAGATGTCAGTTGTTTTCCATTTAGTTGTAATTGCTTAGCAGAAATGTGTCGACCCCTTTTATACCGATCCCCTTTTATACGATCCCCTTTATACCAATCCCTTTTATGTAGATCCCTTTATTAGGTGAAGTAATTTGCCCAAAACTTGAGCATAAAACTCCAAATGACTTGAGATTTGAAATGTAGCGTCATAGGGCATTCCTTGCCGCGTTGCACTGGTCTCACCCAGTTTGGGACAAAAATTGAGGAACGTACCGATCCCCAGGGAAAGGGATAGGCACTGATCCTCTGCCTAGAGGAGGTACTAATCCGTACTTAGAATATTATGAAGACTCTATCTCTTGGTCTCGATTGATTATTTCTTTGTATCATTGCCTACACTTGATTTTTGGACCTCACAATCATTGCTTTAGGCACCTAGCCTTGATAATCGTGAAGTCTGTTGGGTAAAATCCACTTGTCTACTGCCTTGGCAAAAGGCATGGTAACACTTTGCCCCCAGAACATGTCTTGCGATAAGAAGGTGTGTTTTGAATTCTCATAAATCCAAAATCCAAAATCCATAATTCATTGATAGTCATATTTTGCAATCCGAATCCATAAGTCCCTCTTGATCATTCTATCCGAATCCACATCAATCCAAAGCCAAATCCATTTTTATTTGAAATTAATATCCAAATCCATGACCTCTCCGGGTTGTTATCCCAATCCAAATCCTCGACCTCCGGATTCTTGCCTAGCATATTCTTTACTCGACCACCTGAATAGGCCGATCTATCGCGTTCGAGTGAAGCAACCAACCTCTTGCCAGGCATAGTCCGTACCTGACGACCTTGATCTCTCCAAATCCTTGCCGAGCACAATCGATACTCAACGACCCGAGTAAGTTGATCCATCCTGTTCGAGTGAAACGACCTACCCCTTGCCTGGCATAGTCTATACTTGATGACCTATTGGGTTTTATTCTTTAGCCTTGATACCTAGTTGAGAACCCAATCCATGATGCACGAGCCTATTTCATCGTGTTCGCCCGATGACAAAACCTGTATCTTGCGATTGTTGTCTCATCACTTTGGATAGAACCATAATGGCGATCCGTGTTATCTATTACATTGATCCAAATTTAAGTATTCCTAAATCCATTTGCCAAAATATTATACAAGACTCCATATAACTAATAAATCAAAGTTCAAATAAAATTAGAGAAACACGATTTTGAAGCAAACAAGAAGAAAACACAAATTTCATAAATCCGAGCACAAGGTTTATCATCATCTCAAAGCAGGCCTAGGGACCGTTCTCGATCCTATACATGTGTAGGTGACTTAGTCGTCCTACTGTGGAGTCTGTTGCTTATTCCATGCCATCCTGATCAATTGACGACAAGTTGATGATGATGCCTTAATTGTGAAAAATGCAGATTATCGATCTTAAGGCTAGGATTAACACTAGAGGGAGGGGGGTGAATAGTGTTTATAAAGAATTACTAAATCTTTTTGAGTTTATGTTAATTTAAACACAGATGTGTGCAATATACAGACACAAATATGATCACAGAAATAAACACAGATGCAAAAATAAAATAAAAAGCAGTAAAGGAAAGAACACACCGGATTTTATACTAGTTTAAAGTTACCCTACATCTAGTCCCGCAACACAAGTACGGATTTCCTTCCAAAAGCAATCTTTATAATTACACCCTCGATTTCAAGGCTACGAGGTACACCCTCCAGAATCACAATCCTCTGGGTAAAGATACTTCATTTTCCGGACTACAAGTTCACCCACTTGATTTTACGGGAACAAGTTCACCCAATTGATTTCCCAAGGCTACAATCACGCCTTATCACGCTTGATTGATTTTCAAGGCTACAATCACGCCTTTTCTCACTAAGTTGATTACAAAAGACCTACAACTCTGAATAGCACTGAGAATCTTGTTGAGATAGTGATAGTGAATCAAACTACGAATGATCAAGTTCAATTCAATGTAGATTTCGGCAGAGTAATGATAAGAATTTTTATTAAGAAAAGTGGAAGAATAAGAGGAGTGAAAAACCAGAAAATCTGATATAAAATTCGTTGAAACTGACCCCTATTTATAGTAGAACAACAGCCATGTCCATTCGTGAAGAGTTATGGCGAATAGAAACTTCTTTTGAAATTGAAATTTTGAACTCAACTGACACCATGTCGACATGGTCACCATGAGTATGTCGACATCCCAAAGCATTTTTTGATGATTTGATTTTCTTTGAAAATAACCTTTATCTTATATTAAAACTATTTTAAACTTTATAAATATACTTGACTATAGTTAAAATTCATAAGTAAATATAGAGAATAATATATATAGAATTTAACTATAATTTTATATTTAAATCTAAGTATAAATAATTAAAAGTTAAATATATTATATTAAAAGATACTTTAAAATCAGAAGTAATTTGACTTTGAAATTAAAGATGATTTTGAGCCTAAAATTATTTAAAATCAGGATAAATGCTTTTAATGCTTTTAAAAGGAAGGTTTTGAAATCATTTTGAAAACAAGATATAATTTTGAAAAAAAATCATTTTGAATAAAAGGTTAGCGGATACAAAACAATATTCCACTAGATTTTTCGTAGGTTCCGTCCTACTTAGGGTTCCATCCCTTTAACAGGCTCGAAGTGGATTCCATTCCACGAATAAATTGGATTTTAAGATGCCAGTGCTTTTCCAGGAGTTTTAACAAAATTCTCTAATTAAAGAATAAATTACTTGAATTCTTGAACTCTTGATAATCTTGATACTCATGAGTTTTCAATCTTGATATCTTGAATCTCTATACTGTACAGTCTTCATTCTTGGTACCTACATGGTTAATTCCTGCATATACATATATATCTAAACTTATAATGTTAGTATTTATATTTTATAATTTATTCTAAGGTTGTTCTCATCAAAACCATCATCTCACAGACTAACAATCTCCCCCTTTTTGATGATGACAACCTTTGTTTATAAAATGTTACTTCTATCCTAATAACTCCCCCTAAAACTAATAATTCCCCCTTAATCTATGCCTAACTACTCTATTTTATACTTCTCCCCCTTTGTCATCAACAAAAACTAACTCCCCCTCATTCTTGGACTAAAGTATCTGCATCGATAAACTATACAGAGAAATATATAATAGATAGATTTAAGAAATAATTATACTTATGAACATGATAATTTAATCAAAGACTATATACATTTCAATGTATATTTACATGTTTTATACATCAAACATCAAACTAAATTAAGAAATCAATCCACACCAAGTATCATTCTAAACCAAATCAAATCAATTCAAACAAACAATTCAAACAAAGTAATAAAATTTAAACGTTACGAGGAACTTCCACCCATCCTTCTTCCCTAAAGATAGGGTCTGCTTTAATAGCATCCCAATTTTCATTGTTATTGGTGAGAGAGACAGAAGGATGTGCTTCGTTATCATCCTTGTGTAGGGAGGAAATAATCCATTGTATTGCATTGAAATGCCTTTCTTGCGTCTTGATCATCTGCATTTGACTCAATTCTAAGTGACGTCGGTTACGGAGAATGAACGAGAGAATATTCTTGAATGAATTAAGAGTTTCTTTAAGATTTTTGGATAAATTGTGAATTGGGGATTAGCCATAGTTGAATTTGTGAAAGAAATGAAGGATTAGAAGATAAGAAATAATTTTCAGTGAAGAATTCTAGAAGAAATAAGTGTATATAGGTGTAGAAATTCGTTGAAATGAATAGACATATGGTAGCTATTCAAATTTCAAATTCAAAATGAATTGTCATTTCTGACCAATACATGTCGACATGGTCATAGGGGGTATGTCGACATGGGTTAGTTGAAAAATATGACTAATTAGATTTTGTGAATAATTGTGTATGTATATATTTATATAATATACTAACATTCATTCTGGAGATAAGATAAGCTAGATAACAGAAAGGAAATTTCATTTCATTGCATACTAAGATGATACAATGATTAAACATATGAAACTACATGAACTTTCGAATTAAAACACGCTAAAACACATACAACAAAATACGAAAAGATAACACTAGTTAGAGGATGATGATGAAGAAAGTCCAAGTTTCTTGCTGACTTTGGAAATAAACTTGTTCATCTTGGACGAAATTTTGTCCAACTTCTTACTAACGGATCGTTTAAGAATCTGTTGATTCTCAAAAATCGTCTTTTGGTTCTTGAGAAGGGTTTTGGTGGATGGATTAGGAGGATAGTCGATGCTTTCCAAAGAGGTTTCACCTTCTCCTTCTTCAATTTCCATTTCATCCCCTCCTTCTTCTTCTTCCTCTTCTTCTTCTTCCATTTCCTCATTAGCCAAACGCTCTTCCTTTTCGGCAAGGGTCTCATAGGGTTGAAAAACAAATGGAATTTTCATAAGCGAAATGTTGGAATGATTGAAAACTTTCCTAGCAAGAAATTCTTCGCCTTTGAAATCCACTTCAAAATAGTTGAAAATCCGAGTGAGATAAGTTCCATGATACAAAGTATTCTCACCTATTTTAAGATTTTTAGGACGAAGTTCATCCAAAATAACTTGCAACCAATTTATGTCATAATTTCCAAAAATAGCAAAAAGTGCTTTGCAAACTTTTGAAGTGGGATTGTTAAAATTCCCCGATCTAGGGGTCAAAGTATGTTGCATAAGATGATTGACAATTCTTGCCTTTGGTCGAAAATTTTGATTTTTGAATTCAAAATTATCATTCCCTTCGCAAAATATGATGAATTTTCTCACGGTCATTTTCATCGATTTTAAAATTAGAAAGATCTATTCCCGTACACTTGCAATTGAGAATGGTACCCAAAAGATCACAATTCAAAACAATTCTAGTGCCTTTGATACCACTTCAGATTTCATCCCCATTTCCATTACAAAATCCACAGTTTAGATTAGTATAGAAAATTTTGACAAGATTTAGATAGCAAACAAAATCATTTTGAGAAGCATCAGTAAGACAAGAACTCCATTGTTTGCAAAAAGAGGATCAAGTTCATAAGAAGGAAAATCTTGAAAAATAGAAAACTTTCCGGGATGGACTTTTGGCATAATTAGCATAATTGATGTATGTTTTTATTGCCTCCGAATAATTGAAGAGTTGCTCTTTTATTTTTCTGAAAATTTTCATGGTGGAGGGGATGCTTGAAGAAGCCATTAAAGTAGAGAGTATAGAGCTTGAAGTTTTGAAGAGAGAGTTTGAATTTGAAAATGAGAGTGAAAAGATATGATAAAAGATAGTGGATAAATAGATTCTCAAAGGACATATTCTCTGGTCAAAAGGTAGCTTTTCAGAAAATTGAATGAAGTGAAAAGATGGAGGGAAATTCAAACATTTGAATTCAAATTTTGAAATTCAAATTTTGGTACCCATGTCGACATCATGGTAAGGACAATGTCGGCATATGCCAGTGAATTTTTGTGAATTATTTTTCCTAAGTTCTCTAATAAACTTATATACTTTATTATATATTTTCGAAATATATTGGACTAATAATATATTTCAGAAAGTATTATTATACTATTAAAAATAATAATAAAAAATAAATAAAAAATAATAAAATAATGATAAAAAATATAAAATAAAATTTTAAAATTCAAACAACACGCCAATTCAAAATCAATTAATCAAGCAATCAAACATCTAATTCTAAGCAAGCAATTTCAACCAATTATATTGAAAATGTGTACATTTTTCTGAGTCTGTTTCTCTGAATTCGTCGAAGTCGTGAACTGCCGTGAAACATAAATTTGAATTATCTGTTTTCTGATCATCATCACTTGAGGACGAGTCTGAGTCATCTAGAGTAGCAATAAATGCACGTTTCCGTTTCTTTGCTGAATCATTATTCATAGGAGGATTTTGCCTATCTGGATACGGACAGTCTCTTTTGATATGGCCTGATTTATCAAAGTTGTAACATTTGACATTATTTGGCACTACATTCAGATTTCCAAAGTTCTTATAGTTGTTTCTCTTGAGATTATTCATCTTTCTGTGTTTAAGAAATTTCCTAAAATTTCTGGTCATTAAGGCTATTTCTTCATCATCGTCGCTATTTGAATCTGATCCATCAGTCAATGCATTGAATGCCATTGATTTCTTTTCAGATGCTTTGCTTTCTCCTCTCCCAATTATTTGAACTTCATAGGACATTAGGTTTCCAACTAATTATTCTATCTTTAAAGTACTGATGTCATTTGCCTCTTCGATAGCAGTGTCTTTTGATCCCATTCTGGAGTAAGAGAATTTAAAATCTTTCTGACTTGATCTTCTTTAGAAAATTCCTTTCCCAAAGATATTAGAGAGTGCACAATATCCTGAAATCTACTATACATATCTGAAATAGACTCATTAGAATTCAGTTTAAATAATTGAAACTGATTTGTGAGCATGGAAATTTTGGTCTATTTAACTTTGCATGTTCCTTTGTGAGTAACTTGTAAAGTTATCCAGATTTCATATGCATACTTACAAACTGACACTCTATTGAATTCATTTCTATATAGTAAACAAAACAAAATACTCATTGCCTTAGAATTATTTTATGCAACGGTCTTTTACTCAGCAGTCCACTGTGCAAAATCAGTTGTGGGTTCAGAATATTCAGTTTGTGTAATATTCCAAGTGTCTAATCCTATAGATTTTAAATATATTTTCATCCTACATGCCCAATATGCATAGTTACTGCCATTAAAAAGTGGTGGTCTAGCAGTAGACTGACCTTCTACAAATGAACTAGTGACAAGGATACTAGTGTTAGTACGAGTACCAGTGTTGGTAGCCAATTTGAAAATTTCTCAAAAAATCAGATTATGAAACTTTGAAAACCTTGCTTTGATACTAATTGTGAGAAATGCGGATTGCGGATCTTAAGGCTAGGATTAACACTAGAGGGGGGGTGAATAGTGTTTACAAAGAATTACTAAATCTTTTTGAGTTTACGTTAATTTAAACACAGATGTGTGCAATATACAGACACAGATATGATCACAGAAACAAACACAGATGTAGAAATAAAATAAAAAGCAGTAAAGGAAAGAACACACCGGATTTTATAATAGTTCGGAGTTACCCTACATCCAGTCCCGCAACACAAGTACGGATTTTCTTTCAAAAGCAATCTTTACAATTACACCCTCGATTTCAAGGCTACGAGGTACACCCTCTAGAATCACAATCCTCTGGGTAGAGATACTTGATTTTTCAGGCTACAAGTTCACCCACTTGATTTTACGGGCAACAAGTTCACCCAATTGATTTCCCAAGGCTATAATCACACCTTATTACGCTTGATTGATTTTCAAGGCTACAATCACACCTTTTCTCGCTAAGTTGATTACAAAAGACCTATAACTCTGAATAGCACTGAGGAACTTGTTGAGATAGTGATAGAGAATCAAACTACGAATGATCGAGTTCAATTCAATATAGATTTCGGTAGAGTAATGATAAGAATTTTATTAAGAAAAGTGGAAGAAGAAGAGGAGTTAAAAACCAGAAAATCTGATACAAAATTCGTTGAAACTGACCCTTATTTATAGTAGAACAACAGTCATGTCCATTCGTGAAGAGTTATGGCGAATAGACACTTCTTTTGAAATTGAAATTTTGAACTCAACTAACACCATGTCGACATGGTCACCATGAGTATGTCGACATCCCAAAGCACTTTTTGATGATTTGATTTTCTTTGAAAGCTACCTTTATCTTATATTAAAACTATTTTAAGCTTTAAAATATACTTGACTGTAGTTAAAATTCAAAAGTAAATATAGAGAATAATATATATAGAATTTAACTATAATTTTATATTTAAATCTAAGTGTAAATATTTAAAAGTTAAATATATTATATTAAAAGATAGTTTAAAATCAGAAGTAATTTGACTTTGAAATTAAAGATGATTTTGAGGCTAAAATTATTTAAAATCAAGATCGATGTTTTTGATGCTTTTAAAAGGAAGGTTTTGAAAACAAGATATAATTTTGAAAAAAAATCATTTTGAATAAAAGGTTAGCGGATACAAAACAATGTTCCACTAGATTTTTCGTAGGTTCCATCCTACTCAGGGTTCCATCCCTTTAACAGGCTCGAAGTGGATTCCATTCCATGAATAAATTGGATTTTAAGTTGCCAGTGCTTTTCTAGGAGTTTTAACAAAACTTTCTAATTAAAGAATAAATTACTTGAATTTTTGAACTCTTGATAATCATGAAACTCATGAGTCTTCAATCTTGATATCTTGAATGTCTATACTGGCCCCTGCATAGTTAAATCCTGCATATACATATATATCTAAACTTATAATGTTAGTATTTATATTTTATAATATATTTTAAGGTTATTGTCATCAAAACCATCATCTCACGGACTAACATTGATCCGGTGCCATTTTCATTCAAAGTGGATTATGGCCACTCCTGTTCCACCACCGCAACCCAAATCCTTACGTCTTGTTATAACTGACCATTCCTCCTATGTTCCTTAATGATATCCTTCAAATGCCTACAATTATTTGTATTGTGCCCGTCCAGCTATGGAATAGGCAGTGCTTTTCCTGATGTCTGTTAGCATTCGAAGAGTACCCTCTTTACCGCCTTGGATATAGAAGGCGTCCTCGAGTATCTAGATATACCCGTTCTAGGGTTTCATTTAATTTCAATTAAGAAGAGAATTTGGGTTCTCTCCTCTGCCGCTTTGATACATCGAAACTATTGTCCATGTTTATTTTCCATTTTCCTTTCATGAGCACTTACCGAGCGGTTCTCCATTCCATATCATATTTACTTCTATTGCCTCTCTATCAGATCCCGCATCTTCTTTTCGTAGAAACCTTTCTGGTTTTTGGTAGAATTCCTCGAGATCCATTGGTGGATCCTGTATCAGTGATATCTTAAAATTTAAATTATCTGCAACTCCTGACACCGCCGCCATCAAAACCATCTATGGATTTGGTCAATCCGCCAAAACAACTACCGCGTTGAACCTGGTTAAGAAATTCTTGAGTGCTTTTCCTGCCCACTGCTTTTCTAATGCCAATTTCATCACATTCTTGGATCTCGTAATGTGATCCCGAAGCTACTTCACAAATCCCTTGACAAATTCCATCCATGTGCTAATAGAACCACTTTCCAACTATCTAAACCATAGCAAAGGTACATCCGTTAAGTATAGGGAGAAGCATCATGCCAAGACATCTTCCAATGTCCCCAGTACTTCCATGTGCTATATATACCTCCTCAGATGCATAGTCGGATTGGACTTTCTGTCATAAACTTCCAGCGTTGTTAGTTTTAATTCTGGTGGATTCTAAGTGTTCCTGAGTTAGGAGCGAACGGACTTTTGTTTACATCCTCCAGATCCCTATTTATCAAACCTCCACGCATAGCTTACCCGATCATATCTGCAAACCTATCTTGTATTCCAGTGGTAGTCTCCTATCATCATGTCCAAGATGCTCCCCGAATCTATGAGGGAATTTTGGATTGTGTTACTCTAGATGAGCATCCAAATTCTGATTCGCACAAAGCTTTATGGGAATGATTGTAGGTCCTCCAACATCGAGAGCAACCAGACTTGAGGGCATGCCCCCATACCTTTTGGGATCGATGCCGATCCCTTTGGAGGGATCGGGGCCGATCCCTCTGAGATGGCCAAGGACTGCCCCCGGCTACTATGTTCCATTCCTTTGTCCATTGGCTCCCTTTCCATGTTCTTGGTTTTGATTTCTAGCGGTTCCTACTAAAACAACTCTTTGATCTAATTTGTTATTAGCTAATGCTGCTACATTCCCTTGATTCTGTGCTCCAGCTTGTCCAATCTATTAGAGGAAATTATGCATCATCTCCTCTTGTCTTTTCAACATCCTCTCATGCATATCGTCCATCATCATTTCCATTTCATCTTTGGGGCTGTAGATAGATGCTCGATTAGCTCCAGCTCCTGAGGAGGCCTCATGATGCCCTCTACGGTGGATTCTTTCCAGTAGCACTCTCTTTATTGATTTTCCTAGCTATTGCTTCCTAGATTTAAGTATCCAAACTTCAAAATCTATGATCCTAGCTTCCAAATCAAAGGGTGCAAGCTTTTTTAGTGAAAACATCAAAATAGCGTCCAAATTGGCCACCAACGCCCAATCATGAAAGCACAAATATCCAATCCAATAACTAAAAAATGAAGAGAAATAATTAAAAAACAAAATTAAAACAATCAGAAAGCAAGTAAATAGGGATACAGATTTATAGTGGTTCGTCTAACTTCGGCATATGCCAACTCCAAGATTTTCCTTTATTAGTTTATATTGTTGATTATAGTTAAAAATCCTTGAAATTCAAGAATGAAGTTGGCAAAGTATAGCCTAGGTGAAAAATGAAGTGATGTAGGAAGAAGATTCATTTTCTAATGCCATGCCTGCAGTATTTATAGTGGAAGACGTGCACGGATCGGGCTAAAATTTCGCTAAAAGAACCTCCAGGCCATGACGAGGTCACCCAAAAAATTTCAGTCCCATTGGGGCCCACATTAGGGATCAATATTGATCTCTATTTTATGTCCAAATGGGGTGCTATCACTTTGGGGGGATTCCCCATGTTGTTAGCTACTTACCCTCCAAATTTCGTTCCATTTTGACATACAGTTTATGAGATATCACGTTTTTCATGAAGTAGTGTTGCATATATTTTGATTTCAGCCGATCCCATTGGAGGGATAGGGGTCGATCCCTCCAAACTCCTCCAAATTTTATGTAGCCCTATTAAAGCTTCTCCATCTTATATTATGTATAACCTTCAAGTTTCAAGCCAATTGGATTAGTAGAACTCGAGTTATTGATCGATCTTTATTGTAATATGGTGCGAAGGCTGATTATAACCGGTCCCTATGGAGGTATAAGGGAAGATTCCTCCAACTTGCTCCAAATTAAGTATGATCCCTATGGGGTATTCCACATGTTGTACTTGGCTTGTGCTCTAAGTTTCATGCCAATTAGATGTATATATGTTGAGATGCTGATTATTTCCCATTGAGTTGTACTTGCTTGGCTGAAATATGCAGACCCTTTTATACCGAACCCTTTTTATACCGATTCCATTTTATATGATCTCTTTTACACTAGTCCTTTTATACCGATCCTCTTTTATACGATCCCTTTTATACCAATCCCTTTCAAGTAATTTTCCCATAGCTTGAGCATACAAACTCCAACCACTTGAGATTTGAATGTAGCCTCATAGGGCCTTCCTTGTCACTTTATACCGTCTCACCCAGTTTAGGACAAAAATTAAGGACATGTACCGATCCCCAATGGTATGGATAGGCACCGATACCCTACATGAAGGAGGTACTAATCCGTGCTTTGAATATTCTGAAGAGTCTATCTCTTGGTCTCAGTTGATCGTCGCTTCATATCATTGCCTGCACTTGATTTTTGGACCTCACAATCATCACTTAAGGATACCGGCCTTGATAATCCTGAAGTATGTTGGGTTCAATCCGCTTGTCTATTGGCATGGCAAAGGTGGGTTATACAGTTGTTAATTAGGTATTCATTTATATTTATTTACCCCATTATGAATGTAATTGAGTGCCAGGGGAAAATAAGAGGAAACTCTTGTATAACCTAATTATTATTCTAAGGTGTATTAAGGAAGATTCCTAATAAGGCCTTATTTATGAAACAGTGAGATAAGTATTATAGACATGGAGTGTATTTACTTTATGTCTAAGTCATAAGGATGTAAGGTCAATAGAGTTACATAACAGAAGTCTGCACTTCACTTTGAGGCTAATAGCAGTTGTGTACACTTTCTCTTGATGTGAGATATCCTTATGATAAATATTTATAATGATGTGAGGTTAGTCCTAAATTATGTAGGGGAGATATACCCAGCTAATCTGACCATCAATTAATACAAATAGTCAGACTAATGCGAGACATCATTAAGAGTATAGGCCATAGTACAAGAAACGTGCTTTGGGGTCTTGAGGTATTAAGTGGTTGTTTGAGGGCCCACATCTTTTCCCTAAATGAAGTATTAAATGGCCTAGGGGAAACTTTAGGTGGTATCTCCACAAGGGTCCGCTTTTGGATAAGGTACTAATGACTGATTGAGGGTCCGACTTTCCAAATAAAGAAGTATTAAGTGAATTGAGATTCCATATGGTGCCAGCTAGATATTACCATTAAGGAGCATGCCTTGGAAATATGTATTAAATAATGGAATCTACCTTAACTAGCGTAGTAAATAACCAAAGTTTGCCTATTTTTCAATAAAAGGTAAAAGTGGGTTGGTACTATCTCTTGCATTGCTAGCAACTTATGAAAAGGGATTTGGGAAATCTTCTTCTGGAATTGAAGGTATTAAGTGGTTGATTGAGGACCTGCCTCCTTTCTTTATAAGAAGTATTAAATGGTTTTAATAGTTTTATGTTCGTAGATATATTCTTATTTTGAAATATACTGCCCAAGTATTAAAAAAAATATCATTATTAATTGCTTTTATGTGTACCCATGTATTTAGACAATTGTTGTATTGAATTTATGATATGATTTGATGATAATTTTTATTTCGACATATTATGGTTTTGAAGTAAATGGGTGCACTTTGCTATTATATTGTATTCCATTCGCTACGACATATGAATGATTAATTATGGCTCTGTATTATTATTCTTTTTCCAACCAACGGCCTTCCTTGCTAAATTTTGATGGTCCTTTTCCTGGTTGAAATTTAGTCCTGTTTCGAGGTGGGTTATTACAGTTTGAGTAGAGCGGGAAATAACCTAGCGAAAAGCACATGGAAAACCGAAGTAAAGTGGAAATTTTCTCATCTCGAACTTTTCTTTGGTAAAACTTTTTCTTCCAAAATTTTGGTTTTTAGTAGCATCATAGTTGTAGGTTGGATGGTATGAGATGGTTGCCGCACATTTTACTGTTACTTTTCTATCATGTAAAATTTTATGTATATTTAGGAGGCTTGCATACATGCCCATATGTCACGAACTTGCATTCACGGTAAGACTGAGCTCACCTATATTATGTTTGCTCACATAATCATATTGCATTTTTGGTTGAGGAGATAATCGTATAGATTATTTAAAATAAATTAGTTGTATAACATGGTTGTCGAGTGCACGTTACACTATCTTTCCTAGGTGATTTCAAGGGTGAAATCCCTTTTAAGGGAAGAGAATGTAACACCCTGTAAAATTTAATAGAAAGTCAAGTAATTAAATAGGGCTAAAATGGAAATGCTGCAAAATTCAAAATTTGATCATTGGAGTTGCATCATTGTGTCTTTGGCGATTTTTTTATCAATTTCCATATATGATATGTTAAAATCGGAGTTAAAATGAGAAAGTTATGGGTGTTCGAAAGTTTGAGTTTAAAATAATTTAAAATGAATTCGAAATTTAAAATTTGAATTTGAAATAATTTCAAAAGCTAGAAATTTGAATTTTGGAAAGTTGCTTTTGTAACGACCTGTATGTTTAGTCGGTTGATTTTGAACATTTAATTTATTTAAAATGTTTAATTTGAATTATTAGTTAATTTTTGAGTATGGAGGTTTTGGTTGAATTAGTGAAATATTTTAAAATTTTCAAATATATTAATTTAAAGAATTGGGTGAAAAGTAAATTTAATAATTGAAATTGGGATAATATGTGAATTTGAAGTAAATGTACGTGGAATTGATTTCTAAAAATTTATTTAAATTCCATTTGAATTAGAATTTTGATATTGGACTTTTGGATGGGATTAAAAATCGATAAATTAAAATTTGGAATTTTACATGTTAAATTGATAATGGAATTTAATATTGGGAATAGAGTGAAAAATTGAATTTTGGATTTTATACGAATCGTAATGGTTTCTAATATGGATATAAATTCTATTTGAATTATATTTGAGGTAGTAAGTTTTAAAAATTGGGATTTCAAGTAATTTTATCGATTTTGGAAATTGCTCGATTTAATCGATACATTAAAATAGCCTTCTGGGGCACGGTCTTGGAATTCAAAGAAACCAGTTCCATTGGATCTGTAATTGTGTATTATTATCGGATTTTGAATTTCGTAGTATTTGGAGTTACTGTTTGAGCGCACGAGATAGAGACACGTTGAATTTAATATCGAAAATTGAATATTTTAATTCTATTCGAAAAACTATCTTCCACATACGACTCGAAACATGTTTCATTGTGTTCGAAATAGAGGTAAAATATTATAAACACCAGGCGGCATGCTTTGTTTGGAGAACTACGTGCTGAAATTGATTTGGAGTCAATCGGGGCTAACTAAAAATTTAGGTTAAATTGAACATTGTTTGGTTTAATTTAAAATTTGAACGTTGGCAAATTGAAAAACTCAAGGTGGCTTAATCTCACTCATTTTTGGACGGCTGGTTTACTTTAAAATGTCAAAATTTTAAATTATTGGTTGATTGAATAATTTCATAATTATTATTATCAATTGGATATTATAATATATATATACTAATATATATTAGTAGTTGGATTGATATTCACATATTTTAGCGGATGTGACCCTTTGTTCCCCGAATAATAGCGGATTGACCCTATATACCATGATATCTCCCTTGAAGTGGAATTGGTGTTTTATGTTGTATTAACATCTATGGATGTATGGAGACAGGTTGGAGGGATTCAACTGGATTCCTCAAAATTGTTGAATTAAATTTCATTTATATTGATATATGGTCTTTTGAATAATCTATGGTAGATTATAGTGTGATTTGAATTTATTGGATGCTAGGATGATTTTGGCCTAGATTTTAGTATTTTTAAATACCAATTATAATTTTTTTGAATTTGGAAAGAAAATAAAAAGGGAAATTGGAAGTAAAATATTGATAATGAAATTTGGATTAATTAAAGGAAAAGAATTTGGGTAAAATAAATAGTTTGATTTTAAAATTGTACTTGATAACTTCAAAATATGGAAATAGAGATTTTTAAATAATATAAATAAAAGGATTTTAAATAATAAAATTTAAGCAATATTTTTTTTAAGTATAAAGTACTTATTTTAAAAATCGAGAATTTAAATAATTGGGAAAATAAAAAGGAAATTTGAAAGTTAAATATAATTTTTTTTATAGTAGATATTAAAAAAGAATTTAAATTATGAAATGGAAGTGGAAAGGGGATTTGGTGGGATTTGGAGTATAGGTAGGTTATTTAAGAAAATGATTTAAAAATTGAATTTAATTTTGAAATCGATTTAAAATCGATTTGAGTATTGTGAAACCGTTATAAACGGGAAATGAGACAATGGATTTATAAACAAGATTTATAAAAAAGTAAAGTTCTCATCAGTGGATAAATAAAATATATGACTTCACAGTGATTGATGAATGCTAATTGACGAAAACTTATTGTTGAATGCTTAAAATATTGTTTGTTAATTTGCACTCTGATTGTAAGTGACTTTTATTAACATCAATGATTATTTGACGATATCACCCTTCGTTGTTAATATTTATTTTTCTTTGAAGCGACTATCCTACAAATAACATTTTTATTTTATTTTTCTTTCTACAAATTTAAGAATGGAAATAAAACTTTCCTTTTCATTTTAACACAAAAGGTCTCATGTACTTTTATTCACTTTGTCAAAATTATTTATTTGTATATTTGCATTCGATTACACATCATATTTTTCTTTAACTCGAAGTTATTTGTAGTTTTCCTTCTTATCAGCGAGTTGATAGTTATCATATTTATGTTCAAAAGTTATTTTGGAGGCATAACACTTTTTACTTTGTATAATTTTTTTGTATTATTTTTCAATTATTGAAATTTATCAAAGGTGAAAGTAAAATCAACATCAATAATAGAAGTTTAGCTTGATCTGGAAAAGCTTGAGTAGAAATGAAAATTACTATTGAGTTTGAAATATTCGAATAGTTTGAATAATATTTATACCATTGAAAGAAATGAATGGGAAAAAAGTAAAATTAAAAATTGAATTATACATAAAAACTGTGCTATTCGGAAACTGTTTCAACAAGCAGTTAGCTTTCCCGAAAAGAAATTTTTTGTTGCTTATTCATTATGCTGAATAGAATGACACAATCAGCACATCCTTTTTAAAACAAACGACAAAATAACATCTTCTCACTTATTATATAAGCATTCAACACTTATTTTAGTAAAAACAAACAGAGGCTAAAGATCTGAGTTACCATCCGCCTGCGAATATTGACTTGTTCCGCATTAAATATCACAAACATTAGAACGAAGTAATAAAGTAAATAGTTTTAAAAAGATTATCCATCGAATAGTTAATCTCCGCTCAAGTTTCAAAAGGGAAAACTAGTAATGTTTGTATAAACAGAAAATAGAGGTATACTGGAAAGCTATATGACATGAACATAAATAGTTTTCTAAAAATAGATATGGACTAAAATTTTACTTAAGATAAACCAAATCTTTTAGTAAAAGAAGAAAACATATTACTTTATTAATAGTTGCAATAGAAATGTAATTTTTTAATTCGATAGTAAAGTTCCATAAATACACTCATAAACAAATAAGAGGTCGGAAGTTTGAATCCCATGTAAACAAAATTTACCTCTATCTTTAGATTGAAAATTTGAAACATAAACAAACTTATAAATCCCACTTTAACCAAAAAATTAAATTTCTTTTTTATATTTTTCAATTTATTTTTATTAAACAACATAGAAAAATTAATTTTGATAATTTTATAAGAAGCATTCATATACACGTGTGTTGCACGTTCAAAAAATCTCGTTCGTATAAACCTTGTATTAAATCCTTTGGTTCCGAGTCTTTATGTTCCATGAAATTCGACCGTTAATCCCTTTTTTTTTTGTCTTTTTTTTGTACTTTCTTGGTTATTAATAAATTTTGATATTTGTGGACAGAGGCATTTCAAATAACTTATTGGACACCAAAAAATTATAAAGGATTTGTACTTGAATCATATTAATTGGATTTACATGTAAAGGTTATATTGTATTTACATTTAAACATAGAATTTATTGAGCATTATTCGGTTATTTTGACTTAATTCCACATTAAAGGGGAAGGATACTGGCATGCATAAATCAATATCCCATATGAAATAACTTGCAAATTCTCAAACATATGTAATAAAAAAACTTATGTTACGTTTCAAGCGGTTCTTTGAACTTGTCACGTAGTTTTGTACCATGTACATATAGAAAAACATTAACTTAAACAGTAATAAAAACTTGCACATATATATTCTTACAGCCGTTAATTTCTCCTTATCACTTCTTTAAAGACCTGAAGTTAAGTCATAATTAATTCTGTTCTCAAAATTAAGTCATAATTAATTCCTCCTTTTCTAGAGAACCGTTTCACAAAAAATTCACTATATATACGACCCTCACTTTATTCCATTTTACATCACAAAATTTATTATCATCACAGGTTAATGAATTTTTATAACATGAATCGTAGTACAGAAGCTCTTCTCAATGAGATAGAAGAACGGCTTATTCATCTAATTTCAAAAAATGCAAAGAAAGAAGAGGGAGATTACTACCTTTTTGATAATATTCCTACGAAGACTTCAATCGGAAACAAAGTAGAATACCCAAATGAAACAGAGATGAAAGAGTTGGGGTTTTTTGAATTCTTTCCTACTGAGACGATTGCAGCAGAGCAGATGATGGTACGTTCGAGGAAGAAACTTAAACTGAAGGTGGATGGAGCTGCCGTTTTCATCCCACGGTTTATGTATTTTGGTCCTGTTACGTCCTCTCAAGCTGCGTGAAGCTGCATTTTTTCAATTGTTCGGTATGAAAACAAAAGTCTTGCCATAATGAAACAAAAGTTCAGTTTGTTAATTATTGTGAAACAATGTGTTGGTTTGTGCTTGATTTTATGGAAGAATTTCAAACCCTTACAAGCCAGTGCGACGAGTGTATATGCGAAATAACATATGTTTCGTTTGATTCCATATTAAATGCCATTGAAATGTATTTGGATTTGGACGACTCAAAAATAATGGGACGCGACTACTTTCATTACTCATTCTAGGAAACATATTCATTCTAGGAAAAACTATTTGTGTTTCTTGTAATGTTTCGCTAAATTACTAATCAAATAAAGTAATAACAGTTGAAAACCAACAATCTGGTGTTAAAACTGAATTCTCTTTCCAATTTCAAGCAAAACTAAATTTCATATTGTTGAACTTAAAGGTGAAATAGTGCTATACATACTAAAAAGATCTAGTGTTAAAAGGTAAAACATGGAGTAATCCATTAAGCAAGATGACATACAGATCTTGATAGAGAGGTATATGGTCGATCTATCATGCACAGAGCTTCTACGGGGAAGTTTTATTTTGGATGTGGCGGAGTGCAAATAAAAGCATAAATTCAATCTCTTCACCCATTTTTTGGTTGAAATTTTCTTTCCCGTTTATTGTTTGTACGTGCAAAAGTTTTTTTTAAGGAAGTTGAAGAAAGAAAATCCAAAAACGGATTTACTAAAACCATTAAAGCTAAAAAAAGATACAAGAATCGGGCTATTCTCCTTTCAAAATTTTTCTATCATGCCAAAAAAATAATTTTAAGCTTCTACGTCCTCGTTCTTCTTACACACCCCCCTATTTTACCCTCTTTTATATTGGGAAGATCAAAATATTAATTTGTCCCACGTTGCCAAAACATTCCCAACTATTCCTATAATAATTGGATCTAGTTAATAAAATAATGTGGAATGGAAAGGCTTGGGCATAAGGAACGAGTGCATGTAGGCTTCAAACATATGAAATAAATATTAATATGTCAAAAGATGGGCACTTGGACGGGTACATGACTGAAATTGAATAGATTCAATCGCTGTCAAACAGTCATCTTTCTTCTTCTTCATGTTTTAGGTTTTGAATGAACAGTTTGTTCATAAAGTGACTATTATACAACAGTCGCATCCCATCCAGATGACATTTCGTACTGTATATATATAAGCATAAGAAGTCTAGCCAGAAATCAATCATCTTCTTGCTCTCAACACTTCTTCCTTCTTTGTTTCTAGCTTCCACAAAATTTGCAAATTCGTTCGTGCAGAAGCTGTTACACGAATTGCTATTTGTTGTAACATGGAGAAAGTTCGTCATCATTTCTCAACCAGTACTCTTTGCATTGGGAGCAAATAATTCCTTAAAGAAAAGGCGGTCGCAACGTGCCCCAAATATGTTCATTTCTGGGTCTTGCTTCTTACTCAATTACCAACATTCTTAAGGAATTATTATGGCTATGTCGGAATCAACGTATAAGAAAATATTAGGAATTGACTATGCTTGATCGATTTGATGGCACAAATTACCTGTTGGCAAGACAAAATCATGTTCCTACTGACTACACCAAAAATAGCATACATGCTTAGTGAAAACCTTAAACCAGTACCACAACCTTTTGAAAAGGATGTTGAAGAAGTTGCTGCAAGACAGATAAACGCAAAGAAGATGAAGTTGTATGCAAGGGTCATATCTTCAACGCTCTATCCAATCGATTGTTCGATATTTTCACTTTTGTCACGTCACCAAGAGAAATATGGAAAATATAGAGGCCAAGTACAGTAATAGAAAGCAAGGCGTAGGTAAGTTCTTAATTTACGAATTTTTTGAGTTTAAGATGCTTGACAACACTTCAGTTCTTGAACAAGTTCACGAGTTATAGATTATCTTTAATAAACTGAAAGATGTCAAGATCAACATTCATGAAGCGTTACAAGCTAGGGCTATAATGGCTAAACTTCCTCAAAAGTGGTATAGAAAGAAACTTATGTACTCAATGGAGGATTTCTCCATGGAACAAATTCAGTAGCATCTTCATATTAAAGAAGAAACTAGAATCCATGAGAAAAGTATATTTAAATCTTATTTTAATATAAACACAGTGGTTAGTGAGCATAAAGGGCATAAGGAAACTAAAAGGCGAAAAAGAGACAACAACCCAAACAAAACCAACAAGAAAGGAAAAGATTGTTATTTCTATGGGAAAACGAGGCATTTCGAGAGAGATTGCAAATTCTTTTAAGAAGCAAAGAAGGAACATGGACAGATCTCCAACCATGAAAAGAAGAACCCATAATCTACCTATAATCAGACATGGTTCAATAGGATGAGTCTGAAATTGTTGCAATGCAATATCGAAGTTAAACATTGATATGGTCCGATACGCCAAGGATAATGAATAGGCGTATGATTCTAGTGCTTCTATAAACATCTACAACGACCAATCTATATTCAAGTTGTGTGAGAAAGTTCCAATGATAATAAAGTACTCATAGGCAACCATAATATGACATTTGTCATTGAAAAAGGGACCATGGAATTTACTGTTAGTACCTCAGATATTGATTCTAATGACAACAACCATATAATATAGACACTAATGTTTTATTAAGTTGTATAGTATACGTTGCAGAATATTACACATGTACAAAATGATTAACATAAACACTGATTAGTATTGAAACCAAAAATAAAGATTTAGAGATGATGATCAAGACTAATGAGTTTAGAGATAGAAATTTGAAGAGTTCAAGACTTTAGTATGAGTAATTAATACAAATTATTAAAGTCCCTGACATCAAATTTTGGTATTTATCACAAATTTACGATCTTTGATATTTTAATAAAAATAAATTTTTTTAGTTCAAAATATATTTGTACAAATATTCTATAAAAAAAATTATGAATTTAAAGTATTTAAAAATTATGTTTAAAATTATTTTAAAAAAATATAAAAGTCTTAAAACAATTTAAAAGAAAATCATTTTTTAAAATTCACATGAAACGTCGGCATACCGCTCCTAGATATATTATGACATAACAATCATTGGTTGCTTTTTTAATTTTTGAAAAGAATTGTCTTTTCGATGCACTTCTTCATGAATGGATATATACTTCTGTTCATTCACTATATAAAGAGAAGTGTAAATAAATTTTTGAATTAATTTTTACACTTTCTTCTTGCTCCTTACTCTCTTGTTATATTTATTAAAATGTAATTTTGATATTCGTCAAAATTTATATACAATTAATCCGTAGTATACTAGATTCATCTTCTACAAACTATCTACTATTTTGGAGGTATTCTCTCCACAAACTCAGTGCAACGACCCGTAAATTTTAAAGATTTTATTTACGTATTTAATTGAATTTTGGTGAAATTTTATATAATAATATTTTGAAATAAAAATTTAATATTTGAAATACGTTTATTAAAACATAGCAAATAGTAAAATTTTAATTTATAATGTGGAATTTTATTTTTCTTGTGTAATTCTATTTCAATTTAGTTAAAAATTTGATGATAAAAAATATTTTCAAAACTTGAATATGTTTACCCAATAAATTTGTAAATCATGTTCTTAGTGAGACGTCATAATTTGTTTCTTCAAATTTGATCTTCTCAGCTCCGTTTATCTTATTTTCTGCAATTTTGCAGCATTTTCGGTAGCGGAAATTCGAATTTTTATAATTCGATCGTATCACTGATATCTTTGTACGTTCTGTTCGTCTCGTTGTGCTGATCGACACAGTATATTTATTTCCGTGTTTTGTGGTTCAATAGGCAGCGGAAACAATAAAGCGGTCCGTTGTAACGGTACTAAATTTGTGACTTTTTATTTCCTTTACTCTTTCAAACTCCAGCCGTGGAATCCAAGCAACCATCATTTGCTTTAATTATCTACGTTAATCAAGAGTCCTTCTGTTACTTTTGAGATGAAATTAAATATATATTTATACGTTTACAGCCTGTAACCTACGTCTCCTTCTTTAGCAATTTTGTTCTCCATTTTCATTTTTCTATAGCTCTCCTTTTTCTTTTTATCTCATTTTTCCAATCCTAAAGCCCTCCACCAAGGCCTTACAACACCCGAGCATCACCTCCCCACTTCACTGAACACCCATGCATCCCGCCTTCATTTCCTCTCCTCCACGCATCCATGGCAACCGGTAGCCTCCCACGCCACCGCCCAGGCTTCCTCCTCCACCCTGGTCATTGCTGTGACCAATGACAGTTGAGTCTCTCCTCCCTAGACCATCTGCTTCCCAGTCTTGCCCAACCGAGCCTTTTTGTTTTAAAAGTAAGTTATATATAAAAGAATACGTACAGTTTTTCCTTGCTCTTTAGTTTATATATATTCTTATATAATACATGTATGTTTATATTGTATATGTACTATATATAAGCTATTTATATTGAATATGTGTATACTGTTTATATTTTTTTTATATAATACATGTATGTGTGAGTTTTGTTCGGTCTGCTGTTATATATATTGTAAGTTACCATGGTCTCTTCGATTCTATATTATTTACAGTATATATATATATATATATATAAGTATTCGACTTTGGTTATAAACATTTATTTGAGTATTGGTTTTAAAATGTGATGCATATATATACTTTGATTTTAAGATTTGTTAAGGATTATAATATCAGTTTGTATATATAGGTTTCTGCACACGTTATAATATATATAAAGTAATATATATGTTTGCAAGTTTATTTATAGTTGAATATATAATATACATATGTTTCCAAAGTTGTATAAAAGCTGATGTGTCTTATATACTTTATATGTAGCCTATATTTATGTATGAAGTTAGTGAGTTAGTATATGTATCGTTTTGAATCTACTTTCGACAGTGCCTATATATATATAATATATTGAAGGTAGGTATATTATATTATTTGCACTATATACTGCTACGTATAACTGCATTTTTGAATATAACTGTGTTGTGCTGATTATATATATATATATATATATATATATATATATATATATATATATATATATATATATAGCTATTTATGCAAGTGTACTTATGCTAGTATATATATATATATTGTTTATGTAGATTTTAATAAAGTAAGCTTTATATATATATGTATATTGTTGCCGAATGCATTCTTTCATATCAAGCTTGCTGTATATCATACCCGAAAGAGAAATATATATATATATATATATATATATATATATATATATATATATATAGTTTTAAACAACGGTTTTCTATTGTATTGATGTTAGTTTATGATATGTTAATTTAACATGTTGATAATGTAAGTTTATATATGGGTTTTATAGCTTCCAATTTGAGTGCGTGTGTGTGTGTGTATATATATATATATATATATGAAAAAAATTAGATTATATATATATGAATTTGCTTTTTCAATTTTATATGGATATTGTATGTGTTGGGATTTAATACCGATTTGAAATTAAATATATATAAATATATATGGTTAAATTGATTTTAGAAAATTTATATATATGTAATATATCTCGTTTCATCGATCTCGTGCCATCTTGACTTACATTTTAATATCGAATTTTTCATAGTAATCCCTAGCTTATCGCCGTTTCGTGTGCATATCTAGGTCCGTACCATCTTCTTGTCTCTCTAGCCTCGAAATTTGAGCAATCACTCACGATTAACGTTCTTATATCTATTAAATTTGATTTCGATTGAAATGACAATTGAAATATGCTGCTATTAGTTATTTACATTGTTATATATATGATATTATCTATATCTGTTTACCTGTGACATCTGACACCATTATTTATTATTTATATTGATGATATATGCCTGTTATATTATTATCATATCTGCTATCACTCTGTAGGTTCCTTGTTAGTATAGAATTCACTATGGGTTGAAATGATACATACCTGAACGATCTGTAGAATAAGAAAAAATCGTTATGGGTTGAAATGATAAGCCAAAGGATTTTCATTGAATTGAACTTGGGATTGCGGGTTGAAATGATACATACCCGTATATATTTAAATGACGGATTGAAATGATAGATAGCCGTATCACCTGACCATAGGATATAGAATTTTATACAGACACCGTTGGTCTATATATATATATATATATATATATATATATATTGAAATGATTTCCATGAGTTTTAAAAAGGGATATATATGGTTTTACATAAATATGGATTTCAAGTATTATATATATGTGTGTGTGTGTTATTTCATAAAGATTTAAAATTTTATACTTTTAAAATTATACGTTTTGAATTATAAAGATTTAAAATTTTAGATCTTGATTTAAATTGACTAAATGAATATTTCAAGTCTAAATAAATTGAAGAAAATATTTAATTTATTTGAAGTTTGAGGCTTATTAAATGATATTGGATTTAATTAGTAAATATTTCAAAGCTAAATAATAATGAAGTTAAATTTTGATATATATGAAATTATCAAACCTAGTTTTGAAAATGTTTGATATTAAAGCTTTGAAATATATTGAAATCTAAATAGTTTATTTTGTGGTTCAAATCTATTTTTTGAAATCGTATAATTTGAAATGATTTATTGAGAAACTAAATTGAATCGAGGTTGAAGAATTGAGATTGAACTAAATTAGAATTTTGGAATTCGAGTTGATTTGAATCGATTAGTGAAATTTGAGGAAATTGTTTTATTATATAAAGTATTTTTAAATTATACTTACTTTATGAATTATTTCGATATAAACTATTTTAATATAAACCATTTTGTTATAGACTATTTTATAAACTATTTTATTATATATTATTATTAATATCTAAACTATTTAAGTGGTGGAAGTTCTAATTTCAAAGTTATGGTTTTCCAAAGTATTATGATTTGCAAGTGTTATGATTTCCAAAGTGTTATAATTTCAAGTATTTTGGGTTTGAAAGTGTTATAACTTCGAAAATAATACGATTTTTTGAAACGGATATATTTGCAATGGAAATGATATCGTATTGATATGGTTTTTAAATGGAAATGATATTTTGGTTTTGAAGTATTAACTATTTTTAAAATGACCACTGTGTTATAATAATGTCTGCTTGTTAAAGAGACCGGGATCGGATATTGTCATACTCTCTGCCAATACCAAAAGCCACTTTGACAACTGTGTACGTGGTGGAGATTCTATAATGAAGTAGGATGGTTTGGCTATGATTTTATATGGTGTTTACGTAACACTGACTCCCGTGAGGCAGCTTGATGCAGCTAAAACAGGAGCCACGCCGGGCCAAGTGAGGTCATTCCTACGATCGGGCATATTTCTTCGATACCATTATTGCTTTTGTGATTGACTGGGTGCACCCTTTGATTTGGGAGTGTGCCACGAGGTGGGCGGTAGTAGCTGCTATGCGTTACCACCTGTCCGGATCCGCAAATGGTATATCTACCTTGGTATTGCCTCGAGTGCTGTGTTGCATGCCCTATCGCGCCTTCTACGAGTTGGTTTTGTACTGTACCTATGTGGTATCCTCTGGGTAAACCTCCAGTTTATGGAAGAGCTTACGCCATCGTATAGACAATGGGAATATATAAAATGTGTTAAGGGGGATATGGATAACATCTTAACGCTATTTTAATATCTTCTACTTTACTATAGACATATTATAATAGCGTATAGTACTACATAGTAGATAGTTCCACGGATCCTTAGAGGATGGGTATCCTAAACATCCTTCAAGTTACTTGTATTTCAGTTGATATTTCACTTGAGTTGGACTTATTGATATAAGAATCTTAATCCTGACTCTAGTGTTTTGTGTTTTGCTTTACGCTCAGGTCAGACTAAGTGTACCAGTATTCGAGACTCACCTTTGGAGTTGGAGCTTCGCTTGGAGATCCATCTATCGATTCAGCTTTTCCAGTTGATTTGTTCAGAGATGTCATCAGTTTGTATTTGAGACTTCATTATATTTAAGATATTCTGTTGTATTTTGTTTCAAACTCTGTTGTTTATATGATAGCTTCATGAACTACTATTTATCTATTCCGCTGCATTGTTA
Source organism: Allium cepa (assembly GCA_030765085.1). NCBI lineage: Eukaryota > Viridiplantae > Streptophyta > Magnoliopsida > Asparagales > Amaryllidaceae > Allium > Allium cepa. The sequence goes on along the minus strand of CM060935.1, from coordinate 436,473,006 downwards.
TTGTAATACTCTGTGTCTGTGATTTTGTGATTATTTATTTACTGTATATGCTGAGTTTTGCCAAATATAAATTAACAATATGATATTTTGAGCAATTCAAGTCAGACATATGCGGAAGCGAATGGCACGAAATGCTGGATCGTTACACTCAAAGGTCACACCGCTATAAGAATGGCTATAGAATATCTTGTATCCCAAGAATAATTATATGTATTTGAAAATCAACGACTCTACTCTTATTTGTTTGAGTGTGCTTGTTGTCCATTTAAATCAAGTGGGTGTGCATAGTAGTTCGTCTAAATCTAGTGGGCGATCTTGCTGCTTTGTAAATCAATGGTGTTTACCCCAAACTCATTAGACATGAGGGTGTATCTCATAGCTTTAAACTCGAGACTATATTCCGATTTGATTACTGTTGGTTAAAGTAGACGATCGAAAAGAAATCTAACTATTCCTATAATAATGGATCTAGTTAATAAAATAATGTGGAATGGAAAGACTGGGGATTAAGGAATGAGTGCATGTAGGCTTCAAACATATGAAATAAATATTAACGTGTCAAAAGATGGGCACTTGGATGGGTATGTGACTGAAATTGAATAGATTCAATCGTTGTCAAATGGTCATATTTCTTCTTATTCTTCATGTTTTAGGTTTTGAATGAACACGTTTGTTCATAAAGTGACTGTTATACAACAGTCGCATCCCATCCAGTTGACATTTCGTACTGTATATATATAAGCATAAGAAGTCTGGCCAGAAATCAATCATCTTCTTGCTTTCAACACTTCTTCCTTCTCTGTTTCTAGCTTCCATAAATTTGCAAATTTGTTCGTGCAGAAGCTGTTACATGAACTTTTATTTGTTGTAACATGCAGAAAGCTCATCATCATTTCTTAACCAGTATTCTTTGCATTAGGAGCAAATAATTCCTTAAAGAAAATACGATCGCAACGTGCCCTAAATATGTTCATTTCTGGGTTTTGCTTCTTACTCAATTACCAACATTCTTAAGGAATTGTTATGGCTATGTCGGAATCAACATATAAGAAAATATTAGGAATTGACCAAGCTTGATCGATTTGATGGCACAAATTATCCATTGGCAAGACAAAATCATGTTCCTGCTGACTATGCTGAAAATAACATACATGCTTAGTGAAAACCTTAAACTAGTACCACAACCTTCTAAAAGGATGTTGAAGAAGTTGGTGCAAGACAGATAAACGCAAAGAAGATGAATTTATATGCAAGGGTCATATCTTCAACGCTCTATCCAATAGATTGTACGATATTTTCACTTTTGTCACGTCACCAAGAGAAATATGGAAAATATAGAGGCCAAGTACAGTAGTAGAAAGCAAGGCGCAGATAAGTTCTTAATTTACGAATTTTTTGAGTTTAAGATGCTTGACAACACTTTAGTTCTTGAACAAGTTCACGAGTTATAGATTATCTTTAATAAACTAAAATATGTCAAGATCAACATTCATGAAGCATTACAAGTTAGGGCTATAATGGCTAAACTCCCTCAAAAGTGGTATAGAAAGAAACTTATGTACTCAATGGAGGATTTCTCCATGGAACAAATTCAATAACATCTTCATATTAATGAAGAAACTAGAATTCGTGAGAAAAGTATATTTGAATCTGATTTTAATATAAACACAGTGGTTAATGAGCATAAAGGGCATAAGGAAACTAAAAGGCAAAAAAGAGACAACAACCCAAACAAAACCAACAAGAAAGGAAAAGATTGTTATTTCCATGGGAAGACGAGGCATTTCAAGGGAGATTGCAAATTCTTTTAAGAAGCAAAGAAGGAACATGGACATATCTCCAACCATGAAAAGAAGAACCCATAATCTACCTATAAATCAGACATGGTTCAATAGGATGAGCCTAAAATTGTTGCAATGCAATATCGAAGTTAAACATTGATATGGTCCGATACGCCAAGGATATTGACTAGGGTTATGATTCTAGTGCTACTATAAACATCTACAACAACCAATCTATATTCAAGTTGTATGAGAAAGTTCCAATGATAATAAAGTAATCATAGGCAACCATAATTTGACATTTTTCATTAAGGGACCATGGAATTTACTGTTAGTACCTCAGATATTGATTCTGATGACAATAACCGTATAATATTGATACTAATGTTTTATTAAGTTGTATAGTATACATTACAGAATATTACACATGTACAAAATGATTAAACTTAAACACTGATTAGTATTGAAACCAAAAATAAAGATTTAAGATGATGATCAAGACTAATGAGTTTAGAGACAGAAGATTTGAAGAGTTCAAGACTTTAGTATGAGTCATTAAAACAAATTGTTAAAGTCCCTAACATCAGATTTTGGTATTTATCACAAATTTACGATCTTTGATATTTTAATAAAAATAAATTATTTTTAGTTCAAAATATATTTTTACAAATATTCTATAAAAAAAATTATGATTTAAAAGTATTTAAAAATTATGTTTAAAATTATTTTACAAAAATATAAAAGTCTTAAAACAATTTAAAAGAAAATCATTTTTTAAAATTCATAAGATATGTCGACATACCGCTCTTAGATATGTGACATAACGATCATTGGTTGCTTTTTTTAATTTTCGAAAAGAATTGTCTTTTCGATGCGCTTCTTCACTAATGGATATATACTTCTGTTCATTCACTATATAAAGAGAAGTGCAAATGAATTTTTGAATTAATTTTTGCTCTTTCTTCTTGCTCCTTACTCTCTTGTTATATTTCTTGAAAACTAATTTCGATATTCTTCAAAATTTATATAGAATCAATTAATAGTATACTAGATTCACCTTCTAGAAACTATCTACTATTTTGGAAGTATTCTCTCCATAAACTCAGTGTAACGATCCGTAAATTTTAAAGATTTATTTACATATTTAATAGAATTTTGATGAAATTTTAAATAATAATATTTTGAAATAAAAATTTAATATTTGAAATACGTCTATTAAAACATAGCAAATAGTAAGATTTTAATTTATAATGTGGAAGTTTATTTTTCTTGTGTAATTCTATTTCAATTCAGTTAAAAATTTGATGATAAAAAATATTTTCAAAACCTGAATATGTTTACACAACAAATTTGTAAATGATGTTCTTAGTGAGACATCATAATTCGTTTCTTCAAATTTGATCTCCTCTTGCTCCGTTTATCTTATTTTCTGCAATTTTGCAGCATTTCCTGTAGCAGAAATTCGAATTTTTATAATTTGATCGTATCACTGATATCTGTGTACCGTTCTGTTCGCCTCGCTATGCTGATCGACACAGTATATTTATTTTCATGTTTTGTGGTCCAATACGCAACGGAAACGATAAAGCAGTCCGTTGTAATGGTACTAAATTTGTGAATTTTTATTTCCATTACTCTTTCAAACCCCAGACGTGTAATCCAAGCAACATCTATTGCTTTAATTATCTGCGTCAATCAAGAGTCCTTCTGTTACTTTTGAAATGAAATTAAATATATATTCACACATTTACAACCTGTAACCTGCATCTCCTTCTTTACCAATTTTATTCTCCATTTTCATTTTTCCATCTCAAAGCCCTCCGCCAAGGCCGTACAACACCGGAGCATCACCTTCCCACTTCACTGAACACCTATGCATCCTGCCCTCATTTCCTCCCCTCCCCGCATCCACGGCAACCGGTAGCCTCCCACGCCACCGCCCAGGCTTCCTCCTCCACCTCGTTCACTGCCGTGACCAATGACAGTTGAGTCTCCCCTCCCAAGACACCCTGCTTCCCAGTCTTGCCCAACCGAGCCTTTTTGTTTTAAAAGTAAGTTATATATAAAAGAATATGTACAGTTTTTCCTTCCTCTTCAGTTTATATACATTCTTATATAATACATGTACATTTATATTGTATATGTACTATTATATAAGCTATTTATATTGAATATGTGTATACTGTTTATATATATTTTTATATAATACATGTATGTGTGAGTTTTGTTCGGTCCGCTGTTATATATATGTGCAAGTTACCATGGTCTCTTCGATTCTATATTATTTACAATATATGTATATATAAGTATTCGACTTTGGTTATAAACATTTATTTGAATATTGGTTTTAAAATGTGATGCATATATATACTTTGATTTTAAGATTTGTTGTAACGACCCGTAAATTTTTAATAATTTTTATTTGTCTTATTTATTATATTTAATTGAAATTTTGAGAAATTGTAAACAATAAAATTTTGAAATAAAAATTTAATATTTGGAATGCATCTAACTGAACATAGAAAACTGTTAATTTTCATCTAAAAATAAGAAAGTTTATTTTCGGGTGTAATTTTATTTCAATTTAATCAGTTACGAATTGTTGGAAATAAAATGTTTTCGAAACCTAAATATTGTTACATAGAAAAATTCTAAACCATCTTCTGAGCACGACATCATATTTCATTTTTTTCCAAATTTTTACTGTTATTGCTCTGTCGATCTTATTTTCTACGAAATAGCAGCATTTTCGATACCGGTTATCGACTTTTGATCGGATGATCGTATCACCCATATCTGTATACTGTTTTGACCGTCTCATCGTGTCGATCTCTACGGTCTATTCAATTCTGTGATTTGAATTTCGGTACGCAGCGGAATCAACAGAAAACGATTCCATATCGGTACTGCTTTTGTGCCCATTGGTTGTTGTGACTTTTCATTTCATGTACGATACCAACAGTTGTAACCATTCCTATTCCTATATGGGTTTGTCCCTTTATTTTCTTATGCTTACGCTGTTCACATCAACAGCTCACAAATATAATATATGGTTCATTTCATACGTTGCATGATTAAACTCTCTTCTCTTTCTTAAATAAATTACATGCCTATGCGACAAATAGGTCTCCACCTCCTAATCTCTCTTTCTGTTCTAGCATACTTAAAAAAATAAAATGGAAGTCTTCATATATTATACAAAGAGAACCTGCTGCTCGTGCAAATTTGCATGTCCGCCCTCAACCGATCCACCCCACTACCTACCCTCCTCGACATGTCGCATCACCCTCCATGATCGCACCGTCCTCTCCTTCTTTCGCCTCATTCTTTCACCCATGCCGCCTGAACCACCTCGGCCCGAGCCAGAGCACCACGCTTACCACTCCAGATCTAACTCGAAGCCACCACTGACCCCTCACCGATGTCATCCACCTGAGCCGCTCCGCCACCTCATCATCTCCCCTCCACTGAAGTTGCCTCCGCATCTCCACCAGACCGCAAGCCCACTGCCCACCTAGGCCGAGGGTAGCCTCGACAGCAGCCATCACTTCGCTTCCATCGCTCACAAGCGCAACCCGTCGCCTTCAACCGTTCCTCCACTTGCCGTGCATCCCAGTCACCATCATCCTGTTGCCAGTCATCTCTTGTTCTTGGCCTTTAAAGGTATATATATAGGTGTTTGTTATATATATAGTGTAGTTTTTATATGTATGGTTATATATACGTTTATTAAAGTATAAAGGATTTTGCCAAGTTTAATAGTTACAAGCTGCTGATTTTGGTAATCAGTGAAAGTGTTGTGTGTATATATATATATTTATGTGAGTGTTATTATAAAGTTTTGAAAGTTGTCTGATTTTTTTCTTAAAAGTATAAGTATTTATATACGTTAGCTATATAGAAGTTAAGCCAGTTATATGTGTCAGTTTATAATATTAATATATTATAATAAGGTAAGTTCATATTTTTCTATATGATAATTTGTCGGTACTAGTTGAACATAATAGGAATCGGCTTTAAGCTTTAAGGTATATAGGTGTAAGTATTAGGCATTGGGTAATATTGGTCTGTATATGTATGTTCAAGTTGCATGTGACCTGTATGATTTATGTATATGTAATAAAGATATATATAGCTTGAGCTCTGGTTTGTGTTATTTTATATATACACTGTTACTTAATGCACGATTAGTTATGTATATTTAATAAGTTTGTAGGGTATCAATTGTTATATATGTTAGTTACAATACGCCAGTTATATTAATAATATATACATGAGTTTATTGATCTATGTGTTTAAGAGTATTTATATATATAATATATATATTATATATGTTTAGAGATTTGGAATATGACTTTTATATATATATATATATATATATATATATAGGTTTACTTATATCAATTATCTTTGTCAATCCAACTCTGATTTGATTTCGTCAATTCCTATATCAGCTTTGATCATCGAATTTGTGCCAATCTCGCTTTGCTTCAGAATTTGGGCTTGGGTTAGTAACTCAATTCTGTGTCATACTCTGCATTCTTTAGCCTCGAAAGGTGAGCAATCACTCACGATTAAAGTTCTTTTATTTATTAAATTTTATTTCAATTGAAACGACAATTGAAATATGCTGCAGTTAGTTATTTACACTGTTATATATATATGTTATTACATGTATCAGTTCACACGTGACATCTGACACCATTATCTGTGATCTATACGATGATAATCCAGTTTGGTTGATAATTGATTGTTTGTTGTTTACATTGGACGTTAAATCGTTAATGTATAAGTGATAAATAATATGCAATTGAAATTGACGTAGGAGTTAAAAATTTGAAATTTATATACGTGTTGAATTTGATTAGATAAAATTTGTATAATATGACTCCTTTAAATATTCAAATTATTTGACATGTAGAAATATGGTTAGTTACACCTTGAACCATTTAAATGTATATTGTATAAATGGATGTAGTATGAAATTGAATAACAAATGTCAAGTGTAGAACCGCATAAAATAATAGTGTAATAATCTTTAATCTACATGAAATGATAGTGTAGATTCTAGAAATAATTATATTAATTTGCACAAACGACAATGTGAATTAATACAATTATTTCGGGATTATTTAAATAAATTTTGGATTGTTATTGATGTTTGCTATTGCTTGTTTATTTACTTTGACACCATCCCAGTTATCACACTGCAAGTTCCCTTTGCTATGCTTTGATTTTTGAATTGAAATGGAATCGGGTTGAAACGATAAATTGCTTTGTTTTGAATGATAAATTTAACTTAACGAATATTGAATGAAATCGATCAATGAATTTAAATTGATTTGGAGGTTAAATTAAATTAATTTAAATGATTACGGAATAAAACTTATATACGAACTTGAATCAATATTTGAATTGTTTAAATAAAAATTGAAATTGAATTATAAGACTTTGAAATTGTAATTTAGAAGTTTTGAAACGTAAATTATGGAAATTAATATAGAAAGACTAATGGAATGTTGGTTTAAAAATTCTATTGAAATTGAAATTGATTTGGTTTTGAAATATATTAAACGACCAATCGGTGTAATAATTACGAAAGTTATCAATGAGACCGGGATCGGTTATGGACATACTCTCTGTCTAATCCAAAAACCACTTTAATAACTATACGCGGAGTATGATCTAGAATGAAGTGGTTGGAATGATGTGCGTGATGACTGAAGAAAGAGAACGATAATGGATAGCCTTGACACTTGTGTCAAATTGGAAATGACTAAAACAGGAGCCGTGCCGGGCCAAATAGGGTTAGCCACCTCGAGCGAACACACTTCTTCGTAAACTACTCATTACTTGTTATTGATTGGTGTACCCTCGAAATTTTGAGGGTGTTGTTTCGTGGTGTTGCGATCGTTGCAGCGATGCGTTCTCACCAGTCCGGATCAGGCAAACTGTAGTTTCACTACCTTGGGTATTGCCTCATGTGCCTTGTCATACTTGTATCCCTATATACGCGACCACTACGAATTTGTTTTGTGTTATACCTATGGAGTACTCCCTGATAGCCCACTAGTTTACGGTGGAGTTTACAGTGCTGTATAGACTATGACACTTATACAAAATGTGTTAAGGGGAATAATGGTTACGCCTTAACACTACTTTGATACTTTATATTACTGATAGGCATTATCTATTTAGTGTATATTACTACATAGTAGATAGTTTAATGAATCCTTAGAGGATGGTTATTCCAACGTCCTTTGAGTTACTTGTATTTCTGTTGTTATTTCACTTGAGTTGGATTTATTGAAATAAGAATGTTAATCCTGACTCGAGTGTTTTGTGTTTTGCTTTACGCTCGGATCAGTCTGAGTGTACCAGTATTCGGGACTCACCTTTAGAGTTGGAGCTTCACTTGGTGATCCGGCTATCTATCCAGCTTCCAGATATTCAGTTGATTCTAGTGATATATTCTGATTCTTGTATTTGACTATTGTATTCGAGACTTCTGTTGTAACTTATTTAACTCTGTTATATACATAATAGCTTCATGAACTGCTATCTTTTGTTTCCGCTGCATTTTTTACTCTGTGTCTGTGATCTGTGATTATTTATTTACCGTATATGTTCAGTTTTGCCAAATTTAAATTAACAAATTGGTATTTGAGTTATTCAAGTCCGACATGTGCGGATGCGAATAGTCCAAAATAGCGGGTCGTTACAGTTGGTATCAGAGCTTTGGTAGCTCTAGGAAAAACTTAGTATATATGGTAAATGTATTTACAGAATCATTCGAGTTTCAATCTCTTCCTTTTGACTCAATTCCTTTGAATTTTGGAACGTTCCCTCGGTTTCGAAATTCATTCTTGTCCCTCACTATTCGTATTCATTTGGATTCTGGAGTATCCCATAACTCCACTTCGAATGATCTTTATAATGAATCGGCGGTCTCGCCAATCTTCGAATTATTTGTAAATGAGTGAAACTCATTTACAATAGGCATTGATTTACCGGAGATTTCTGTATCCTCGGTTTACAATGCTATCTATCTCCTGCTATGCCTGTATTCTATCTTTTGCGATTGAATGTAGATTTGCCTCAGAATTCTGCATCGATCTAATTCTTGAAGTCACAGTCGACCCGGTTAAGGTTGTCCATGAATTAAATAAGCTTATCCATCTCCCGATTCTGTTAATTGAATCATCTTATCTTTGTCTCGAACCTATCTTCGAATTAAAATTCTCTTTGATTGAGTCCATCAAATTTAAATCTCTATACTTGTTTTGAAATCCATTCTTTTATCGTCGAGCGAGGAAGTGTATGTGTAAATTAATATTAAAAATGTTTTATATATATATATTATGTTGTTTGAGTTGTTGATGTTGATTTGGGTTTTCGATCGATTCGTTTGATCAACGTTATCGATAGGATTTCCAAAACACTTTAGCAGAGAAAACAGACACAATATTATTTTCAAATTTGGTAAATAAAATAAATTATTGTATGATTATATTATATATTAATTTTATGAAATTGAATTGTTAACTGAATTGGTTGTTAAATGATAATATTTGATTTTCATTTGTTGTTTTGTAAACTACTGATTTTACCAACATATAAATAGACGCAAGTTACAAAAAATGGTTTATAAATTGATTTAGAGTTTAAGTGAATTTAAATTGAAATTTGAGAATTTAATTTCCGATAATTTCGAACTATGGTTTTAAAAATTCTAAAATGTATATTACATAAAATATTTTCAAATATAAATGGTTTTTAAAGAATTTTAAATGTTTAAATAAGTGCTCTTCTCTTTGTCGATGGAAAATAATTTTCGGTGATGACGGCCGCAATATCGACATTCATTTTCGAGTTTCGAAGTGGAAAGACTATTCTGTAGCCCTGCTACACTTTTGTTGGAAAAATAAATTGATTTGAATTTCTAAACTTGACTTGATTTATAATATATATTGAAATTTTTAAATTTGTTTTGATATATTAATGAATGTATATATATATATATATATATTTATTTATTTTATCTCTAAATTATTGAAGATAATCGGAAATTTAAATCTTAAATTTTCTTGAAGGATGATTTCAATTATAATTGAAGCTAAAATTTTGAATGAATAGTTAATTTAGAAATAATTGAATTACAAAATTTACTTGTATAATACTCAATTGCATTATATATAACTTACCTAATTTTCAAAAAGTTAACCATGTAATTGAATATTACACAGTATAAAATGATGCTAAAAGAATTTTTAAATTAATTGGAGTAGTTATAATTAGGGTAAATATACTTAAATATGTGATAAGATATATTAAGTGGAATAAAATTTAATAATAATTTGGAATAAAGAAGAATAAATTTTTTTGAATAAAGTATAATTTCAATAAATGACTATTCAAAGTTATGATTTTGAAACTGATAATTAAAGACGATTGGATGATAAGATAATAAATCTAGAAATAGTTAAAGCTTGATTTAACTTAAGAAAATCAAATGGATTAAATAAATTTCTAAATGTAAATTAATTTAAATTTGAAATTATATGGTTTAAATTAAATATTTTATTTTGTAATGCGAGTCTATTTTCTTCTAGTTGTTTCTATTCTCCTACCTCCTTCCTTTTCGGGGACGAAAAGTTTTGAGTGGGGGAGAGTGTAATGACCCGTTAATTTTTAATAATTTTTATTTGTCTTATTAATTATATTTAATTGAAATTTTAAATAAACATTTAATATTTGGAATGCGTCTAACTGAGCATAGCAAACTGTAAATTTTCATCTAAAAATATGAAAGTTTATTTTCGTGTGTAATTTTATTTTAATTTAATCAGTTAAGAATTGTTGGAAATAAATTTTTTTCGAAACCTAAATATTTTTACATAGAAAAATTCTAAACCATCTTCTGAGCACGACGTCATATTTTGTTTTTTCAAATTTTGACTGTTATTGCTCCGTCGATCTTATTTTCTGCGAAATAGCAGCATTTTCGATACCGATTATCGACTTTTGATCGGATGATCGTATCAATGATATCTGTATACCGTTTTGATCGTCTCTTCGTGCCTATCTCTATGGTCTTTTCAATTCTATGATTTGAATTTCGGTATGTAGCGGAATCAACGAAAAACGATTTCGTATCGGTACTGCTTTTGTGCCCATTGGTTGTTGTGACTTTTCATTTCACATACGATACCAACAGCTGTAACCATTCCTATTCCCACATGGGTTTGTCCCTTTTTTCTTATGCTTACAATGTTCGCATCGACAACTCACAAATATACTATATGGTTCATTTCATACGTTGCATGATTTAAAGTCTCTTCTCTTTCCTAAATAAATTACATGCCTGTATGACATATAGGTCTCCACCTCCCAATCTCTCTTTCTGTTCTAGCATACTTAAAAAAAATAAAATGGAGGTCTTCATATATTATACAAAGAGAACTTGTTGCTCGTGCAAATTTGCACGTCTGCCCTCAGCCGATCCAACCCCACTACCTACCCTCCTCGACATGTCGCGTCACCCTCCATGGTCGCACCGTCCTCTCCTCCTTCCGCCTCATTCTTTCACCCATGCCACCTGAACCACCTCGGCCCGAGCCAGAGCACCATGCTTACCACTCCAGATCTGACTCGAAGCCTCTACTGACCTGTCACCGATGTCATCCGCCTGAGCCGCTCCGCCACCTCATCATCTCCCCTCCACTGAAGTTGCCTCCGCATCTCCACCAGACCGCAAGCCCACTGCCCACCTAGGCCGAGGGTAGCCTCGACAGCAGCCATCACTTCGCTTCCATCGCTCACAAGCGCAACCCGTCGCCTTCAACCGTTCCTCCACTTGCCGTGCATCCCAGTCACCATCATCCTGTTGCCAGTCATCTCTTGTTCTTGGCCTTTAAAGGTATATATATAGGTGTTTGTTATATATATAGTGTAGTTTTTATATGTATGGTTATATATACGTTTATTAAAGTATAAAGGATTTTGCCAAGTTTAATAGTTACAAGCTGCTGATTTTGGTAATCAGTGAAAGTGTTGTGTGTATATATATATTTATGTGAGTGTTATTATAAAGTTTTGAAAGTTGTCTGATTTTTTTCTTAAAAGTATAAGTATTTATATACGTTAGCTATATAGAAGTTAAGCCAGTTATATGTGTCAGTTTATAATATTAATATATTATAATAAGGTAAGTTCATATTTTTCTATATGATAGTTTGCCGGTACCAGTTGAACATATATGGGAATCGGCTTCAAGCTTTAAGGTATATAGGTGTAAGTATTGGGCATAGGGTAATATTGGTCTGTGTATGTATGTTCAAGTTGCGTGTGACCTGTATGATTTATGTATATGTAATAAAGATATATATAGCTTAAACTCTAGTTTGTGTTATTTTATATATACACTGTTACTTAACGCACGATTAGTCATGTATATTTAATAAGTTTGTAGGGTGCCAATTGTTATATATGTTTGTTACAATACGCCAGTTATACTAATAATATATACATGAGTTTGTTGATCTATGTGTTTAAGAGTATTTATATATATATAATATATATATTATATGTGTTTAGAGATTTGGAATATGACTTATATATATATATATATAGGTTTTCTTATATCAATTATCTTTGTCAATCCAACTCTGATTTGACTTCGTCTATTCCTATATCAGCTTTGATCATCGAATTCGTGCCAATCTCGCTTTGCTTCAGAATATGGGCTTGGGTTGGTAACTCAATTCCGTGTCATATTCTGTATTCTTTAGCCTTGAAAGGTGAGCAATCACTCACGACTAATGTTATTTTATTTATTAAATTTGATTTCAATTGAAACGACAATTGAAATATGCTGCAGTTAGTTATTTACACTATTATATATATGTTATTACCTGTATCAGTTCACCTGTGATAACTGGCACCATTATCTGTTACCTATACGATGATAATTCAGTTTGGTTGATAATTGATTGTTTGTTGTTTACATTGGACGTTAAATCGTTAATGTATAAGTGATAAATAATATGCAATTGAAATTGACGTAGGAGTTAAAAACTTGAAATTTATATACGTGTTGAATTTGATTAGATAAAATTTGTATAATATGACTCCTTTAAATGTTTAAATTATTTGACACGTCGAAATATGGTTAGTTACACCTTGAACCATTTAAATGTATGTTGTATAAATAGATGCAGTATGAAATTGAATAATAAATGTCAAGTGTAGAACCGCATAAAATAATAGTGTAATAATCTTTAATCTACATGAAATGATAGTGTAGATTCTAAAAATAATTATATTAATTTGCACAAACAACGATATGAATTAATACGATTATTTCAGGATTATTTATATAAATTTTGGATTATTTCGCTATTGCTTGTTTATTTACTTTGACACCATCCCAGTAATCACACTGCAAGTTCCCTTTGCTATGCTTTGATTTTTGAATTGAAATGGAATCAGGTTGAAATGATAAATACCCAAATGAACTTGACTTAGGATAGAAAATTAGATAAACCCGATTGGTCAATAATTTGATTTTAAAAATAAAATAAAGATTCAGTTGAATAAATAATAAGTATTTGAAACAAAAATGGAATCTGAATTTTAATGAAAGGAAAAATGTTGATATTAAATAATCTGAAACAAAATATTAACATAATAATTGATAAAAGAACGTTGTTTTAAAATTAATTATTTAATAATAAGTTTGGGATTATTTAATAATTAAGATTGGAATTATGTAATAATTAGGTTTTGGAATTATTTAATAATCAAATTGTGAAATTATTAATTAAGTTTTGAAATTATTTAATAATTAAATAAGATTGAATTATTTAATAATTAAATAAAATTGGATTCTTTAATAAGTGAAATTGAGTTTCTTTATTTATTTGAGTTTTGAAATTTGTAACTAAGTAAATAAATAAGTGAAATTGAATTTCTTGAACAAGAAATAAAAATGTGATTTATTGGAATTAATGTAAGACTTGAAATTTAAAGAATTTGATTTGACGAATTTAATTTAATTCAATTTGTAGGTTTTGAGATAATGGAATTGAACTTCAGTAATTGATTTCATGAATTGGAATCTAAATAGAATTTGTTTTGAATGATAAATTTAACTTAACGAATATTGAATGAAATCGATCAATGAATTTAAATTGATTTGGATGTTAAATTAAATTAATTTAAATGATTACGGAATAAAACTTATATACGAACTTGAATCAATATTTGAATTGTTTAAATAAAAATTGAAATTGAATCATAAGATTTTTAAATTGTAATTTAGAAGTTTTGAAACCTAAATTATGGAAATTGATATAGAAAGACTAATGGAATGTTGGTTTACAAATTCTATTGAAATTGAAATTGATTTGGTTTTGAAATATATTAAACGACCAATCGGTATAATAATTACGAAAGTTATCAATGAGACCGGAATCGGTTATGGACATACTCTCTGTCTAATCCGAAAACCACTTTAATAACTATACGCATACGCAGAGTATGATCCAGAATGAAGTGGTTGGAATGATGTGCGTGATGACTGAAGAAAGAGAACGATAATGGATAGCGTTGACACTTGTGTCAAATTGGAAATGACTAAAACAGGAGCCGTGCCGGGCCAAATAGGGTTAGCCACCTCGAGCGAACACACTTCTTCGTAAAATACTCATTACTTGTTATTGATTGGTGTACCCTCGAAATTTTGAGGGTATTGTTTCGTGGTGTTGCGATCGTTGCGGCGATGCGTTCTCACCAGTCCGGATCAGGCAAACTGTAGTTTCACTACCTTGGGTATTGCCTCATGTGCCTTGTCATACTTGTATCCCTATATACGCGACCACTACAAATTTGTTTTGTATTATACCTATGGAGTACTCCCTGATAGCCCACTAGTTTACGGTGGAGTTTACAGTGCTGTATAGACTATGACACTTATATAAAATGTGTTAAGGGGAATAATGGTAACGCCTTAACACTATTTTGATACTTTATTTTACTGATAGGCATTATCTATTTAGCGTATATTACTACATAGTAGATAGTTTAACGGATCCTTAGAGGATGGTTATTCTAACGTCCTTTGAGTTACTTGTATTTCAGTTGTTATTTCACTTGAGTTGGATCTATTGATATAAGAATGTTAATCCTGACTCGAGTGTTTTGTGTTTTGCTTTACGCTCAGGTCAGACTAAATGTACCAGTATTCAAGACTCACCTTTTAGAGTTGGAGCTTCACTTAGAAATCCGGCTATCTATCTAGCTTCCAAATATTCAGTTGATTCTAGTGATATATTCTGATTCTTGTATTTGAATATTGTATTCGAGACTTCTGTTGTAACTTATTTAACTCTATTATATGTATAGTAGCTTCATGAACTACTATCTTTTGTTTCCACTGCATTTATTACTCTGTGTCTCCGATCTTTGATTATTTATTTACCGTATATGTTCAATTTTGCCAAATTTAATTAACAATTCGGTATTTTGAATTATTCAAGTCCGACATGTGCGGATGCGAATAGTCCAAAATAGCGGGTCGTTACATTTGTTAAGGATTATAATATCAGTTTGTATATATATAGGTTTCTGCACACGTTACAGTATATATAAAGTAATATATATGTTTGCAAGTTTATTTATAGTTGAATATATAATATACATATGTTTCCAAAGTTGTATAAAAGCTGTTGTGTATTATATACTTTATATGTAGCCTATATTTATGTATGAAGTTAGTGAGTTAGTATATGTATCATTTTGAATCTACTTTCGACAGTGCCTATATATACATAATATTGAAGGTAGGTATATTATATTATTTGCACTATATATTGATATGTATAACTGCATTTTTGAATATAACCGTGTTTTGCTGATTTTATATATATACATATATATATATATATATCTTATAGTACATACATTTTAAATGAAATTTATGTTTACAATATATTATTATAAAGGAAGCCATATAGCTGTGTCAATTTATTTATATAGGTATTTATGCAAGTGCACTTATGCTAGTGTATGTATATATATATATATATATATATATATATATATATATTGTTTATGTAGATTTCAATAAAGTGAGATTTATATATATATATATATATATATATATATATATATTACTGCCGAATGCATTCTTTCATATCAAGCTTGTTGTATATCATACTCGAAAGACATATATATATATATATATATATATATAGTTTTAGACAATGGTTTTATATCGTATTGACGTCAGTTTATGATATGTTAATTTAATATGTTGGTTATGTAAGTTTATATATGGGTTTTATAACTTCTGATTTGAGTGCATATATATATATTTATATATATGAAAAAAAAATATTAGATTATATATATATATATATATATATGAATTTGGTTTTTCAATATTATATGGATATTGTATGTGTTGGGATTTAATATTGATTTGAAATTATATATATATATATATATATATATATATATATATATATATATATATATATATATTACTATATGGTTAAATTGATTTTTGAAAATTTATATATATGTAATATATCTCGTTTCATCGATCTTGTGCCATCTTGACTTACATTTTAATATTGAATTTTTCACAGCAACCCCTAGCTTATCGCTGTTTCGTGTGTATATCTGGGTCTGTACCATCTTCTTGTCTCTCTAGCCTCGAAACTTGAGCAATCACTCACGATTAATGTTCTTATATCTATTAAATTTGACTTCAATTGAAACGCCTATTGGAATATGCTGCTATTAGTTATTTACATTGTTATATATATGATATTATCTATATCTGTTCACATGTGACATCTGACACCATTATTTATTATTTATATTGATGATATACGCCTGTTATATTATTATCATATCTGCTATCACTCTGTAGGTTCCCAGTTAGTATAGAATTCACTATGGGTTGAAATGATACATGCCTGAACGATCTGTAGAATATGGAAAATCGTTATGGGTTGAAATGGTAACCCAAGCGATTTTCATTGAATTAAATTTGGGATTGTGGGTTGAAATGATATATACTTGTATATATTTAAATTGCGGATTGAAATGATAGATATCCGTATCACCTGACCATAGGATAGAAAATTTTATACAGCAATCGTTGGTCTATATACATATATGTATATTTTGAAATGATTTCCATGAGTTTTAAAAAGGGATATATATATGGTTTTACATAAATATTGATTTCAAATTATATATATATATATACGTGTTATTTCGTAAAGATTTAAAATTATATTTTTAAAATTATATGTTTTGAATTGTAAAGGTTTAAAATTTTAGATCTTGATTTAAATTGACTAAATGAATATTTCAAGTCTAAATAAATTGAAGAAAATATTTAGTTTATTTGAAGTTTGAGGCTTATTTAATGATATTGGATATTGTTAGTATATATTTCAAAGCTGGATAATAATGAAGTTAAATTTTGATATATATGAAATTATCAAATCTAGTTTTGAAAATGTTTGAAATTAAAGCTTTGAAATATATTGAAATCTAAATAGTTTATTTTATGGTTCAAATCTGTTTTTGAAATCGATATAATTTGAAATGATTTATTGAGAAACTGAATCGAATCGAGGTTGAAGAATTGAGATTGAATTAAATTGGAATTTTGGAATTTGAGTTGATTTGAATCGATTTGTGAAATTTGAGGAAACTGTTTTATTATATAACGTATTTTTAAATTATATTTACTTTATGAATTATGTTGATATAAACTATTTTAATACAAACCATTTTGTTATAAACTATTTTATTATAGATTATTATTAATACCTAAACTATTTAAATGGTGGAAGTTCTAATTTCAAAGTTATGGTTTTCCAAAGTATTATGATTTGCAAGTGTTTTGATTTCCAAAGTGTTATAATTTCAAGTGTTTTGGGTTCGAAAGTGTTATAACTTCGAAAGTAATATGATTTTTTGAAACGGATATATTTGCGATGGAAATGATATCGTATTGATATGGTTTTTAAATGGAAATGATATTTTGGTTTTGAAGTATAAACTATTTTTGAAATGACCACTGTGTTATAATAACGTTTAGTTGTTAAGAAGACCAGGATCAGACATTGTCATACTCTCCGCCAACACCAAAAGCCAATTTGACAATTGTGTACGTGGTCGAGATTCTAGAATGAAGTATGATGGTTTGGTGACGATTCTATATGGTGTTTACGTAGCCCTGACTCTCGTGAGTTAGCTTGATGCGGCTAAAACAGGAGCCATGTCAGGCCAAGGGAGGTCATTCCTCCGATCGGGCATATTTCTTCGATATCGTTCTATTCCTTTTGTGATTGATTGGGTGCACCCTTTGATTTGGGAGTGTGTCATGAGGTGGGCGGTAGTAGCTGCTATGCGTTACCACCAGTCCGGATCTGCAAACGGTATATCTACCTTGGTATTTCCTCGAGTGCTGTGTCGCATGCCCTGTCGCGCCTTCTACAAGTTGGTTTTGTACCGTACCTATACGGTGTCCTGTGGGTAAACCTCCAATTTATGGAGGAGCTTACGCCATCGTATAGACTATGGGAATATATAAAATGTGTTAAGGGGGATATGGATAACGCCTTAACGCTATTTTAATATCTTTTAGTTTACTATAAACATACTATAATAGCGTATATTACTACATAGTAGATAGTTCCACGGATCCTTAAAGGATGGGTATCCCAAACATCCTTTAAGTTACTTGTATTTCAGTTGATATTTCACTTGAGTTGGACTTATTGATATAAGAATGTTAATCCTGACTCGAGTGTTTTGTGTTTTTCTTTACGCTCAGGTCAGACTGAGTGTACCAGTATTCGAGACTCACCTTTGGAGTTGGAGCTTCACTTGGAGATCCATCTATCGATTCAGCTTTTCCAGTTGATTTGTTCAGAGATGTCATCAGTTTGTATTTGAGACTTCACTGTATTTAAGATATTATGTTGTATTTTGTTTCAAACTCTGTTGTTTATATAATAGCTTCATGAACTACTATTTATCTATTCCGCCGCATTGTTATTGTATTACTCTGTGTCTATGATTCTGTGATTATTTATTTACTGCATATGCCGAGTTTTGCCAAATATAAATTAACAATATGATATTTTGAGCAATTCAAGTCCGACATGTGCGGAAGCGAATGGCACGAAATGCTAGATCGTTACACTCAAACATCAAACCGTTATAAGAATGGCTATAGGATATCTTGTATCCTAAGAATAATTATATGTATTTGAAAATCAACGACTCTATTCTTATTTGTTTGAGTGTGCTTGTTGTCCATTTAAATCAAGTTGGTGTGCTTAGTAGTTCGTTTAAATCTAGTGGGCGATCTTGCTGCTTTGTAAATCAACGGTGCTTACCCCGGACTCATTAGACAGGAGGGTGTATCTCATAGCTTTAAACTCGAGACTATATTCCGATTTGATTACTATTGGTTAAAGTATACGATCGAAAAGAAATCTAAACAAGAAATTGTACGAGACTGAATGTAGGAGAAATCTGAACCAGTACCAAACTCTAGTGTCATCTCTCTAACTCGTTACATTAATTTTACTACATTTATTTATGTTCATGATTGCCTATTAGAGTGTATGTTGTGTGATTAATTGTCTGTTTTTAATTCGAACCTTGAAATAATTTGAAAAGTTTCATCAAACTTATAAAACAATATTCATCCATCTCTAGTGTTAAAGGAGCCTTAAGATCTATTCATATTAAGCTACACTATTTTCGGCATTTGATTTTAGAGCAATAGCTTTCCATAAACTCATAATTTGATTTTTGAAAAGTATAAATGACTAGTAGCACTAGTAGTTCAATTTTTAACACTTTTGTAGAAGGATAATCAACTACCAAACCCCCACCATTTAATGGTAGTAATTACACTTGTTTGTCATATAGGATGAAGATGTATTTATAGTTTAATGGTTTACTTATTTGGAATATTACACAAAATAAGTACAGTGAACCTTGCAATAAATACTCAATATGGACACTAGACCAAAAAACATAAGCACTTAATAATTCTAAGACCATAAATATTTTATCATGTCCATTAGATAAAAATGAAGATAACCAAGTTTCCATTTGTAAGTTTGCACATGAAATTTGGAGAACAATGCAAGTAACATATGAGGGCACTAGTAAAGTATAATGGACAAAAATTTACGTGTTAACTAATCAGTTTCAGTTATTTAAAATGAAGCAAAATAAGTCTATTTCTAATATGTATCCTGGATTCTATGATATAGTTCATAAGTATAAAAAAATTTAGAAGAGGACCAAGTTAGAAAAGTACTTAATTCACTCTCTCAAGAGTAGGATCAAAAGACACTAGAAATAGAAGAGGCTAATGAAATCAGAACTTTAAAAATTGAAGAGGTAATTGGTAATGCAATATCCAATGAAGCATGGTTGTAGGGCAGGAAGGAAAGCACTTCAACCGAAAATAAATCTATTGCATTTAATGCTACAACTGCTGACCATGACTTAGAAGATGACAATACTAATGAGGAAATTGCTCTTATGACTAGAAATTTCAGAAAATTAATGAAGTACATAAAGATGAATAACTTCCGTTGACCTAAAAGCAATTCTTTTAGGAAATAAGAGTGCAACTAAATGTTTCGACTATGATGAACTTTGTCATTTATAAAGAGATTTTCCATATCGAAAGAAATCGAAAATCATACCTGTCACCGATTCATCCACAAAGAGAAAGAGGGCTTACACTAAAACTTTAAATGATTTTGATGCCACATCAAGCACTAACTAGATGGCTCCACTTGATGATAGTTCATGGCAACGGTTTGCGTCAGCTAAAAAAGCGGCTGTCGCTAGCCGTCTCAAATCTGAATATAACCCACAACCCAGAAAACATTTCAGTATTCCCTCTAGCCGATACTATAGGAAACAAAGCATTTTCCAATGGATTCGAACTATCGGCGGCCATCTGAAGCCATTGGGAGCCGTCGAAAAAAGCCGCTTCAAAATAATCCGTCGATGGACAGATTTTCCAAGGGCTCCCAATAGTGTATGTCAAATGATTTTCTGACGGTTTTCGAAGATTGTCCGATGGCTTTCGACGGCCGTAGGAAGACACATGAATGATCACGCTTTGTGCCAAAAGCCGTCTGAACATCGAAAATATGCCATCTATAGCCGTCGAAATCTGTCCACATTTTTTGGACTACAGGCCGTCGGGAGCCATCAGAAGCCGTCGAAAATCTTGGTACCTTTTTCTGCATTTCTGTTGCGATTTGGCCTTCCATCCACAATTCATAAATATAATATATTTCACCCAACTCAATATATCCAACTAAGATATTCAATATGAAATCAAATTATAGAAAGATAATCAAATATCATAAAGAAATAAATCAAACCTAATTCATATAAAATCAAACCAAACTTCACTACCATAATTTATATATACATCAATCCTTCACCAACTCCTCACAATCAACTCCTAAATGTCAGAACCATTACTGTCAAATATATCATCAAACAATATAAACAACAGATCAAATCCAACTCCACCAACTCAGTGTATCATCCAAACTTACAAAACACTGACACAAAATAAATAAAAAACATACCTACCACTTCGGTCAACCAGCTCCAGAACCACCCGAACCAGCAGAAGATGGAAAACGACCACCATATTGCTGCATTAACTCAGCAATACGCTGATCCAGCAGCTGTGTCATCTTGAAGGTCTGGCGACGGTTCTGATCTTCCAGTTGCGCCACCCTAGCTCTCAACTTTTCAATCTTTGCTAGATCGGTATCGGCACTAGTCGGTTGGCTGGCTCGCCTCTGTCTGCTGGCCTACAACACTTATTTAATTTAATCTATAATCTTACTATCATAATTGCAACATAATGTGTTAATTGTTCTATTTATAAACTAATTATTGCAACTAAAGCGATGTGAAGTTCTTAAAACTAAAATATTATTAAATTGTTAAATCTTAATATATTATTCATTACAACTTGATTGCCAAAGCCGTAGCGTCTATTCTATGACGGTGGATCCACGACTGACTAAAAAATAATGTCCTCCTCATCCATTGTGAGCTGCTCTCGATTGGTATCCTCCAGGAATTTATGGCATTGTTTCATATACCTTGCCTACATGAACAAATAAAATTGCAGTTAAATTAATAACATGATATCGTAATTCATTATAATTTAACAAATAAAACAATTACTAATAATACATAAACTAAAATATGCTTACATGGTTCTTTCTCGATTTATCGCCGTGCCACTTATATGAAACTGTCCCGTCTGAATTTACATGCTCGATGGCATGCATACGGGTAAACACATCCATATACGATACAAGACCCTACGCCTCAGCTTCCTTAAACTGATTATTATGTATTTTTATTGTATACTCAAAATTATATAGCACAATAACTATTTACAATTCACATTTAATAAATTTACCAAATCCTGACGATACTGCTGGAATGACTTTGACCTTCCTCAATGAGTGATGGGATTTTTGTTCCTAATTGCAGAGTTTCATTCCGACTCTGCTTGTAAATTTAAATTTAATACATTATTTACTTACCAAATATTTTTTGATATTTACATATCAATCAAATAATTTATAAAAGTTTAGTACACTTATCTTTACCTAATCGCTATCCCAATGTCTCAGCCACCCTTCCCATGCACTCGTCCCCATCCAGTTTGGCTTCGACCCTTTATGCTTCACTATTGACATGGAATCCCTATAGTTCTTTCTCATTTTCTGTATCCTATGATGTCGTACCGGCTACAGGTCATCTGATTGTATGCCTAGGGCGGCATGTGTTTCATGATAAACAAGCAACCAAAAATGAAACAATAAAAGGTGAACAAAAAATAAGCAACAAAAACAAATTAAAAATGAAAAACAGAAGATTATACTTACAATGAAATCATGTCGAATACACTCGAGGATGTGGGGAGGGATGTTATCCCTCTTCAGCCAACAAGCCGACATCCTACTCTTGTCCGCCTCCTTCGAAACTGATAGAACTACAGCTGATGACTGTAACTCAAACCCCATGTGTTAAATATGTTACATATTAGTATATCGTACAAAAAATATTTTAGATGCTGAAAAAAGTTAATACTTACCCCTCGGCTCTAGATACTAGAGTCACAACAGGTCGCTGTAGAGGTTGCGATGGACCGCTGCCATCACCTCCTGAAGAATGGGAAGAACTCCTTCTTTTGGATGACATGACACTGTCACAGACACATCATTTTAAAAGAGAACAATAGCACAATAATGAAATCAATTTTATTGTTAAGTGACATAAATGATATAAAGTACATAAAGTGCAAAGTATACCAGATTCAGATTGGGTCTCATATTTTGATGATAAGCAGAATACATTGAATTTTTAACATAAATTGCTAAATAAATGACATAAAAGATGTAAATGAACATAAGCAGATTTAATACATTCAAAAAACATACTATAAAGCCTTCTAACTTGATAAAATATGACAGATAAGTCACTAATGCAAGATTGGAAGACACGACCCACAATAGCAGAAAATAATCAGTAGTCGATAGTCAGACAGGTTTCAAAAATCAAGAACAGTATTTAATACTTCATCAACTAGAAAATTCAGTTTCATAAATGGTAATGCCGTAAAAGATGTAAATGACAATAAGTATATTCGGTTTCATAAATGGTATAAATTACATAAATAGCAAAATAAATCTCATCGATTATATGAATTTCGTAATATATCAAGAATTCAACATAATTACATCAATTGCATAATTACATCAACTGCATAGTCTCATCAGTTACATGAATTGCATAATTACATAATTATATCAACTGCATAGTCTCATCAATTACATCAACTACATAGTCTCATCAATTACATGTTGTATTTTGACTTCATCACAATGTATTCTACGAATACTGATAGTTGGGTGCCGCTTTTACAACCATCTCAAAGAGGTTTCTTAGCAGCATCCAGCAAATCATAATTTTTTTTGCTTTAATATTTTGTTCTTCAACATTTACATCGTCGTCGTGAACTTCAACCGTAGGGAACATTGATCATGCTGTATTTTCAATCATATTTTCTATACGGTTCTTCGTAACAATTTCATTACCAGCAATTTCTAATTCAGATTCTGCAGAAGTATTTGCTACAACTTCTCCATGACGATCCCAAACAAAATACTCCGGCACGAAACCGTTTTTGCACAAATGGACCTTCACAATATGGGTAACAAATACTTCAAATGTCACCTACTACATGGACAACGAATTTCTGCATCGTTTCCATTATTAATTAAAACAAATTCAACAAATACATTTATACCATTACAAAAATCTTCTATTGAGTCTCTTAGTCCCCTTCTTTGAAATATCCATCTCTTGCGATCAACAAAATAATTGATCATTTTTCCTATTTGAAAAAATATGCCACAAATTCAAAAATAAATATTGGTCATATTACGAATTAACATTTTATTTTTCAATGCATCGATACAAAAACTTATATGCATCAATTTTACTCCACTTAAGAATACAATATAGAAATGTTGGTTTCTGATTATCTTTTTTCTGGTCAGTCATCCTACTTCCCATTATAATCACAGCAAGCAGTTACATTTTGTACATTATTTTGTTTTTAATGATTCAATGTGTGTGATATGTGATTGTTTAATGTTTATAACTTGTCTAATACAGGGATAAATCCAACAAGCATTGTACCAGATAAATATAAATGACCGTTTTATGAAAACACGACTATTTGTATAATGATCATGTACAACACTCGTCGGATGAGGCCAAAAACTCTATAAGATGCGTAAAAAAGTGTTATAAAAAAGAACATATATTTACTAATTTTATACATTTCAAAAATTATTAATTTACCATATTTTTTCTGCGTATTTCATCGAATAAGGCTACTTTAATATTGTTGTCATTTTCCAATACAGTCAAATTTCTTTAAGACTCGTGCATTCATTATTGTTGCACAAGTCATGATGTTATATGACTTATGTCTTATTCCAATTAACACAATGCAATGGTAGAAACAATGCATATACAATGGTTTACATATATACACACAATCATATACTCTTTACAATTTCATGATAACATATGAAATATGTATGCCATGGGATGCTATAAACCATTATTATGCTATTGGAAACAATTGCAATTGCTAATTAGCTCTAATTTATCAACTTATGCAAATCTAGATTTAGGGCAAACATTATATTTTTGATGAAAATAAGAGATTATACCTGAGTTAGAGAGCAATAGATGTTGATTACGCAGCCGAGGAGGATCTGAAAGCTCGAAATTGGTGATTTGAAGCTTAGAGGATAGATTTGGGGATTAACGGAGGAAGAAAATCGTGTAGCCAAATGAGGAAGAAAGGCTTTGGCCTGAGCAGATTTTCGTGAATTTCCAATGGCTTCTGACGGCCGCCGACTGCCCATCGAAAGCCATTGAA
This sequence comes from Allium cepa, assembly GCA_030765085.1. Lineage (NCBI taxonomy): Eukaryota > Viridiplantae > Streptophyta > Magnoliopsida > Asparagales > Amaryllidaceae > Allium > Allium cepa. Next base: position 436,447,659 of record CM060935.1, on the reverse strand, counting down.
AATATGCCGTCGGAAGCCGTCGCTAGGTGTTGTCGGAATATTAGCATTTTCTAGTAATGCGATCGATTTTCTTCTTCTTCTCATTTTCATTTCCTTCCATCCAATTCCAACCGCCTCTAGCAATGCCGATGACCCCTTCCCACTGCGCACTCCTTCCTCCTTCTCTTTATTCCCAATTTTTGAGGTATATTGCTTTAAATCCTACTTATAAATAATTTATTATTTGCGGTTTGAATAGGTCATATTAATTGATATTAGATGATAATATAGTTTATTAGTTGATTTGGAGAGAAAATTAAAAGCCTAATTTAGAAAATTAGTTGATTATTGATTTGAAATTGATGATTATTGTTTATTAGTTGATGATAATAGTGTGTTAGTTGATTTGGGGATGTTAGTAAGTGGTTTGATTGTTTAATTTGTATTTAAAAATTAGGGTTGATTTAAAATTCGAAAATTAGTATTATTGATTAATATGCTTATTGACAAGTTTACGCGAATGTTTGTTATAGTGAAAAATAATTTTTGTTATAGTTTACGCAAAAATTAGTGTATAATTACTGATTAATATGCTCCTATGTAATTTCGGTTAAACATAAGTAATATCCTATAATTAGTTAGTGTGTGTTAATTATAACCGCTCGAGCTTAGTATAATATTAATCTATTTTAATTTGTTATTATTAGTGCTAACTTCTAATTTTAGCTTACAAAATCTATAATTTAAACTAGTTAAAAGAGTTTGAAAATATGTTATAAAGCGTATAATTTAGTTAACAAAAAGATAAGAAATATTGTACTTAAATCGATTTTGTAAAAATTTAAGATATCAAGATAACAACAACAAATATTTTAATAAAATTGATTTAGTAAAAAGTTAAGTAATGAATATAACAATAATAAATATTCTACTAAAATCGATTTTGTAAAAAAAATCAAGTAATAAATATGACAACAACAAATATTGTACTTAAATCGATTTTCCAAAAAGTTAAGAAACGAATATGAGAAGAATAAATATTGTACTCAAATCGATTTTCTTTAAACTTAAGAAATGAACATAACAACAAGAAATATGCTACTGAAATTGATTTTCCAATAAGTTAAGAAATGAATATAATAACAACAAATAATGTACTCAAATCGATTTTCTAAAAAGCTATGAAATTTATATACAAGAAAAAATATTGTGATGAAATCGATTATCTAAAACAATTTGAATTGAATATAATATTGATTTGAAAATAAGCATTAATTATTAATATAAAAAATACAGCAAGCACAAAATAAAGCCTTTAGTTCCAAAATGTTTTAATTTATTTTAGAAAATACAATAGCAAAAATACTCCTCTTGGAAGCAAAATTATGCGTAGATGAGAAGTGAAGTGAAGTGCTATCGAAATTAGACAAAAGTTCTATGTGTGAAGCCTTTAGTCATAAAAGACTTTACTTTATTTTAGAAATACAACAAATATAATACTTTCTGTGGATGCAAAGTTATGCCTAGAAGAGAAGTGAAGTGAAGTGCTGTCAAAATTAGACAAAAGTGTGGTGTGTGTGAAGCCTTCAGTCTTAAAATGCTTTACTATTTTAGAAAATATTACAAATAAAATACTTCCCTTAGATTCATAGTTATGCGTAGAAGAGAAGTGAAGTGCTTTCGAAATTAGACGGAAGTGTGGTGTGTGAAGCCTATAGTCTTAAATGGTTTTACTTTATTTTATAAAATATAACAACAACAATATATCACTAGGATGAGAAGTTGTGCATAGAATAGAAGTGAAGTGAAATGCTACCAAAATTACTAACCTATATTTTTAAATTAGGAACAACGAGCGATTATTTTATCGACCGTACTTGGATGTTTGAAGTTAGAACTGGAATGAAAGGCTCGGTGAAAAACATTTCTACAATAATGTACACGAATTTATAAGATTTGCAATATCTAGAAGAACTTCATTATCCTTGTAGTAAGTTTCGACATTTGAAGCATTGGAAACCAGATACAGTTAAAGTTCATTTTGTATAAATTTGGATTTATGCCAAATTATTATTTATGGAATCGTCATGGAGAACTTGTTGCACCTACACAGATCCTGTTGAGTCAAAGGTTGACGTTTTTATGATGAATCCAATAAAAGATATGGTGGAAGATGCAACATGATCAATGTTCTCTACCATTCAAGTTGACGATGAAGACGTCAATGTCGAAGAAGAACCGAATGTGGGAGCAAAAAATATGTATGATTTATTGGATGCCGCTAAGAGACCATTATGGGATGGTTGTAAAAGTGGAACTGAATTATCCTCAACCGCTGAATACATCACTATGAAATCAAAATTCGACTTTACAACAGATGGATTTACAGTAGTTGTACAAGCTGCAAACGACATATGCCACCCAATAATCTTACGTGTGACAGTCATTATAAAGTGTAAACACTTATGTTGACTTTCGGTATGCCTTACCAAAAGATAGATACATGTACCAAAGGTTGCATGTTGTATTGGAATGATGAAATTAATCTTAGGAACTGCAAAATATGTATTGAGGAAAGATATAAACCCAGAAAAAGGAAAGAAAAGAAAGTTTCATACAAGAGAATGCATTATTTACCAATTCCTCCTAGACTTCAAAGGTTATCTGCATCTTCAGCCACGACATGTCATATGCGATGGCACAACATGAGAAATTAGGCAAAGGGAACATTGGCACATCCATCGAATGAAGAAGCATTGAAATATTTCGATAAGACATATCCCACATTTGCTGCAGGGAGACGTAACGTCAGACTTGGTTTATATATGGATGAGTTTTCGTTATTCTCTCAGTTTGGTAGCAAATACTCACCTTGGGATGTTACTGTTACTCCTTATAATTTACCTCTATGGATATGTATGAAAAATCCATGCATGTTTCTCACTATTGTCGTCCCTGGCCCTGATGATCCGACATAAGGAATTAATGTTTGTCTACAACCAATAATCGAAGAGCTGAAAACATTGTGGCTTGAAGGTGTTGAAACATAAGGAATTTCACAAAGAAGGAATCTTCGTATGTTCGCTTCTTTGTTATGATGATTTTCCTGCATATGGGATGCCTACAGGTAGGAGTACGGCCGGTTTTCTAGCCTTCCTTTTTGCATGGAAGAAACACGATCATTTTTTTCACGTATGGAAGGAAATTTTCTTGGTATGATTGCCATCGGTGTTTTCTCTATCCCAACACTACACCATAGATTGCATATTGCAGCACCCAAGAAGTATGTAGGAAGTGCCAAAAAATGTTGCTATAGGCTAAAAAAGGACAAAGACAATACTTTCTCAGTGATGCATTTTGCCGCGCTGCCCTAGAGTAAAATGCAACATCTTTGCGGCCCTAGGGCAACATCAGTTCTGTTGTTGCAGGTACCAAATTTACTAAAAAGTGGGCCCCACTATCTGCGCCCCAACATGTGGGCCCACATTATGGGGCCCATTAATTTTGTGGCCCACCTTTACGGAACCCTATTGTGGGACCCATATTCATTAATCTATGGTAACACTTTTATCATCCAATGGCAACACTTTGCCAGTTTATTATCATATTTAACATCACATACTGCAACATTATATCATATCTATGGCAACATCTTTTGCAATTTAAATTGGAAATGTACTGCAATATTATACTACTGCAACATTATATCATATCTATGGCAACATTATACTGCAACATTATATCATATCTAATGACAACATTACTCTGCAACAAAGAACTTTTCACTTCAGAATAACCAGCAACACAAGTTTTACTTAGTCAAGTACAAAATAACAAACATACTTAAAAACATAGCCAGTGTGTTCATAGTTACAGCCATTACATACTATAGAATCATGCTCCGTAGTTGATTGTTACTCATCAGCTGAATGCCGAATGCAAATCATCAAACTGCAGTCTTTTGCAGTAGCAGCGATCAGATATTCTCGAACGCTTCTCAAACTCTCTTCGAAGGAAAAAGAATGCAATAAAGATTACTTATGCAATAGTGCTTCATCAGTTATGTTTTTACGCACACCACGTGGTTCTGATAGTGTGTTGTAATATAAACGAATAGCTCCTTCTATGTCAAGATGATCAAGTTTTTGAACAGCCAAAAGCTTGTCTAGTACTCTACATTTCAAAAGAGCTTCAGAGATGAGTTCTATGAAGCTTTCAATAAACAATCCATTAATCTCAAGTAAAGCATTGATTTTCTCGTTTGAATCATGAAAATCAGCGGAATTCATGTCTAGGCTGCATCCTAAGCCTCCATAGATAAGTGATCCATTGAAAAATATTCTAAAATTGTTTCCAGGAGTATTAAAAAGAGAAGTCACAGCCCGATTAGTTCTTTCTTCTGATCCAGAAAAGAGATCCAAGGGATCATATTCACTTATTTCGGTTATTTGAGATAAAGAAATTCAGTTATGTGAAGTTATTAAATGGCATGATTGATTTTTTTCTTCTTCAAATATTACTACCTTGCAATATTAACAGCATACAGATATGCAAGTTATCATGCACCTACCTATCGTGAAGTTTAAGTCGCTGATGCATTTTGAATCGAGTAACTGATTTCTTTATAATATTTTTTTCCATAATGAATTCCGATGAAGGGAGAAATCCACATTTAGGCTGGTTCATCAAACATTGTAACAATAGTTTTAAGAGTCAATTGCTAAGTAGCAAATAAGAGTGAATAAGATACAAAGGAATTATTATTATCGTACCTTAATTTCTACCGAGAAGCTCATGGCTTCATTAGGACCATATGGAATGAAGCTGATAACATATAAGCATAGATAATATTACTTAACAACAGTTCAGATACAAATATATACTGCCTAATCTTTTATCAAGTATGGCTTAAGTAGGATAATAGTTCATGCCTTCTCAAATATAATTAGTACACCACAAGCTACTACAGCATAGTATAGCAAAGATGGTCACATCCAAAAGTGGTCCAATTAGCTTCTGTCGCAAAATTATATAGTAGATACAAGGATAAATTCATTTGCCGCAGAAAATGTGAAAAAAGCATTAATTAAGTGCCCAAAGAAATCGAAGTAATATTTACCAAGTACATTTTTATGCAAGTCCTGATTATATCGCTTTTTTATTTGACATCAATATTGGAACCATTTTATGCAGTTCGGAATTTGAAAACAAGAAATAAAAACATAACATCCCTTACTATAACTATGAGGTTGGACAGTTTAACAAGAGCATTATCAAATGGACTCCACTTTTGGATATGTGGAGGTTTTCAATAGGGAGGACATCAAATCTGAACGTGTTTTTCGGCATGGGTCATCGCACATTGTGTACATATTTTTTCGATGAGGTCTGACCAAAATTTTTTGTCCCTCGATCTCCAAAATTGGAGTCCTTTTAACAATGGCCTTCAATAAATTCTCATATGTCAGTTTTGCAACTTACGTAACAGCAACTGCAAAGGCCAATGAAAAAACAGGCAGAAATATTTCATTAAAAGATATTAGTTAATAACCTTTTGTTGTCTGCAAAAATAGAATGGTCAAACAAAAGAATGGTAGAATCAGAGTCAACATCTACATCAGTGGCATTAATCCTCCACGCTGGACGTATGTTATGAACATTGTCTCTTACAGTCTCCAGGAATTCTTTGCAAACATTAATGCGAATCTAAGAACAAAAGCATACGTGTAAGTTACTATTAGTTTTTGTTCGTAGATGTAAGCAAAAACTTAAAGACATAGAAGGAAACACAAACCCCAACATCTACATGTTTTGGATCTAACAAATGACTCATAACTTGCTTCACATAAACTTATCCCATAAGCTCTTGAGAAGTTACTTCTGTAATTTCATCAAAGTCCCACCATAAAAGTTGTTCATTTTTAGATTGGACAGGACCTCCATTGGCAACCCTTACTTCACCTTTTTGTACCTTCTTTACTCGCAAAACTTTACCAACCTGTTTAATTAAAATGGTAAATCCATCTAATTATAAAATGGGCAAGCAACTCAAAAACCAAACTGTATAAAGTAGCGATAATTTTAACAGAAATATAAAGTTAATGTCATTGGTAGAGGTAGTGTATAAAAATTTAATTCAACTTGGTGGGATATAAATGCTTAGGTATCATCTTCATCAACATAATTTCAAATATTATGTGCATCAACTCAGCTTCAGATATGCCAGTAATCTCTATTCTATTTTCTTTGATAAGCTCAGGGTATTTTCTTCGAGTTATTAACGTTATAGGCTATAATCGTATAAGATCTAATTAAATAAAGTTTCCTACAACTTAAACTATTATCAAATGCAAAGTAATAATCTTAATTTTAGAGCTCAGTAACTTCAAATTTCAAGGAGATCGCCATTTTAACATATCAATTGCAAACAAAGTAGAACGAAATACTCAGTTAATCAAATCTATTAAATAATAGTAAAGCAGAAGATTTTCTGGCTCTCTCCTTGATTCTAGGAATTTTCTCTCTTCTCCTTAATTCTCTCTTTAGATATTTTATTTTCAAATTCTTTAATTTATTATTTTACACTTATTTTACTAATTCTCTTCTATTATTTTACATTTTGGTACATGTATTCTAAAGTCTATATAATTATTTACATATAATTTATCAGCTACCTTTTAATATTTTATATTTAAGTCCGCACATTTAGATTAATTAAATAATCCAAAATTTAAGCTATTTAAGTAAATTCATTTAATATTTCTTATAAATACCAAAGAACGACAATTTAAATATGTATCACACTCAAACAACTAAACCATAATATTAATCTTTCATTCAACTATAAAGATATATAAATCACATAAACCAATAATAAAAAATTGTAGTTAATTTATTTCAATTAATTTATCATACATTTCATTGTAAATTCTACTTTAACTTCAAATACCTACATTTAAAATTACCATAATTATTCACAAAATTTACCTCACTTTTCTTCTAATATTTTACTTTTCACCCTATATGTAACAATTAATTATGTGATCTAAATTTAAACTAATTAGATAAATCCAACTAACTAATATTTGTTAATTCGTTTACTAATTTATGAAAATATCAATATGTACACCATATTCATATTAACAAAATTAAAAAAAACGATTAATGTAAAGATTCCTAAGTTACATAACTTAAAGAACTTAAAGTGAATACATAAATAATAATAATAATAATAATAGTAAATCATTTTTTCACATTTCTCTCAATAAATTTATCATGAAATGCATTACAAAATTATATTTTTTGTACTCTGGATGCCTACATTATAAATTTTCTATAATCCTTTACAGCATCCCCTCAATTCCTTTACAATATTTTACATTTAAGGTCATATATTGTAATCAATTACATAACTTGAAAACTATTTAAATAATTTCACTATGCAATTTTTCACCGATTTGTCAAATAAGTTGATCAATATGAACCGTATTCATATTAACAAAAATGATGAAAAAAATCATTCAAACATATAAATACATCAATCACATAACATAAATTATATTCATAAATAATAATTACAAGTTTAAAGTTTTATTTATTTATATCAATATGTGTATCATGCATTACATTGTAAAACCCATTTTTAACGTCAAAAACCTAGATTTTGAATTTATCCAATTAGTTACAAAACACTTCACAATATCACCTGCCATTGTATACTAAAGTCGATATCTTCAAATTAATTATGTGATCTTGAATTTAAATTATTTAAATAAATTCAATTAATAAATTTTTGTTAATTCATTTAATAAATGCTAAGATATAATAGTTTCAATATGTATACCATATTCATATCAGGCGCAAAGGTGATAAAATTAATATTTCATTCAAATACAAAGATATATAAGTCACCAAACATAAATAATATGCATAAGCAATATTTCCATATTTAATATATTATTCATATATCTAAATTTTTTATATTGTATTACATTGAAAAATTCTGTTTTTAGCTTCAAATATGTATATTTTAACATTTTTACAATTATTTCCTAAACCGCCCTCGATTATTTCTATTATTTTATATTTAAATCCATGTATTCAAAGTACTTATGAAACCTCAAATTTAAATAATTTAAATAATTTCAATGAATAGTTAATCTATTCTTCTAATGAATCATAAAAATATATGTCAATTTTAACACACACACGCTCACATTATGAAAAATTATAAGACCATTTTTTTATTCAACTACAAAGATATATAAATCACATTACATAAATTATGTACATAAACATCATAACAAATTAATTTGTAAATAAGTCATAACTTCTTTATATTAAGAATTTATCATACATTATATTACAAAATTATGTTTTAGCTTCAATATATCCACATCGAATTATACAATTTTTTACAAAATTCCTCTCGATTCTTCATATCGTTTATTTTCAAGTCCATGTACGTAAACTAATTACATAATTTTATATTTGATTTATTTAAACAAATTTCATTAAATAATATTTTTCACTTCATCTAAAAAATTACTAACATACGTCAGTTTCAACATGTATGTTATATCTATATTAACAAAACTGAATAAATTACTTTATTATTATATATATGTGTGCGCACTAGCGCTATACAACATAAATTATACACAAACATAATACCAGTTTTAATTTATAGTTCATTTATTTCACTAAATTTATCATACATTATATAACAAAGTTCTCATTTTAACATTAAAGATATAATATTATATTTTACAATATTACCGTGTGCAACGCACGGGTTACACACTAGTTAAGTAAATTACCAGAAATGAATTGGAACCGGAGTATCTTAAGATGAGATTACCAGCTCCTACGCCTTTATATGCCCAATCTTTGGCATCGTCGTCTCTTAGAACCGTTAATTCCATACTGAATGTATAAACTAAAACGAATAAATCAATTCCATTGTGAACTTATACACAAAAAAGAATGAATTTATTCCATTTCCAACATATACACAAAAGAGGATAAATTCGGAGTTTACGGAAAAAATGAAAATTCTGCCGAATTAAAGATATGATCGAGCACCACACCAAATCACATATCAGTATATATTTCTTATAAAATATGCAACCAACCAAATCACATCACCTTCATTCCAGCACCGCACCACCTACAACCGCCGAACCTCTTGCTACATCGCGACACTCAATCTCCACCCAAATCAGCACAGTCACTCTAATTTGACCTGAAACCCAATTGCCCAAACCACGCTTCTCTTGCGACATCAAATACAGACTTCAGGATAATTAAAATTGGAAATTTGGTTTTAGAAATTTTTATTGAGAAAAATTTTGGCTTTTGGGAATACGTATTTTGTTAAGTGTTTGAGTGAAGCCCTTCAATGTTTCGTTAATCTTTGCCGGTTTTTTTTTGCTTCCCAGGTTAAAAATAATTTCAGCCCGCTTTTTTTCAGTCCGCACTCATTTTTTATAATATTTTTATAAGTCTACAGCTACTGCAACATAGTGTTGATATCTATGCCGACATCCTAAAGCTAATGTTGTAATAGACAAAAATAAGCATAGCTATCGTTACATTGTAGCTAGCAACATCTTGATTTTCGTTGCAATAGGCCATCTATGGCGTAGTGCAATCATACTTTAAGAAGAGATTAAAAACTTTAAAGCTAATAGAGAAGAGATTATGCAACCACCAAAGATTTGGTCATGTGAAAAAATATATGAAATTGTAAAGGACTACTCGAAGATACATGAAACTGGAATACAGATTGAAATTCCAAGTAAATCGGATATTCATAATTGGTGTAAACAAAGTATATTTTGGGAGTTACCTTATTTGAAATATCTCCTACTTCAACATAATATTGATGCGATGGACAACGAAAAAACATGTTTGATAACGTGTTTTATACAATTTTGAAGCTTAACGGGAAAACTAAGGACGATCCGATTGATATAACACACTTTTGTAAATGTCCTGAACTTCATATGAAGCCCAATAACAATAAAAAAACCCAAAGCATGCTATAAGCTAAAAAACAAGCAAATAAAACTCATGCTAAAGTGGATGAAAGGACAAAAATGCTCCGATGGGATGCCTTCTAATACACATAGATGTATTGACCTTAAAAACAATAAATTGAGTAGGATGAAAAGTCATGATGAAATATTTTTTACCAGTAGTTTTCAAAGAACTATTTCCCATAAAGTTTGGAGTGTTATAATAGAATTAAATTTGTTTTACGAACAGCTTTGTTCGACAACGTTAAAAATCGACTGTATACGTAAAATTTAAGTAGAAATCCCTATACTGCTATGCAAACTAGAGAAAATATTTCCGCCAGGTTTCTTTAATGTAATTGAGCATTTACCTATTCATCTTCCATCCAAAGCTCTTCTTCGAGGTCGTTTGCAATATGGATGGATGTATCCATTTGAGATGTAATAGTTAATATCCATAAAGTTGTGGTTAGTTTAAAATTCATATTTACATAAGTTCTTTTAAACTGAATTAATTTTGCAATGCGTACTTGAATCATCTAAAGAAAAAATTAGGCAAAAAGCCTGAGTTGAAGGTTTAATTTGCAAATCATATCTTGAAGAAGAAGCTTCATTCTTTTTCTCTCATTACTTCAGTGACTATGTGAACTTGTCATTTGTAATTGGTCCTCGTAATGATGTAGCCGTTGATGAAGATTATTCCCAAATTTTTTGTCTATTTTTAGACAACATGGCCAACCTGCTAGAAAATGTATGGAAATATGGTTTGATGATAGAGATCAACATGTAGCACACACATATGTTCTTCTTAATTGTGTTGAAGTTGCACCATTTGTTTGATAATAATAAATTCATATTTATTTCAATGATACTTACATGTTAATTGGAATGTAACATATAGTACATATATATTCATGGTATTTACGAATCACAACCTCCATCTGGCGATCTCGGTATGGAATTTTCTAAATGGTTTTCGACCTACCTTTATGATCCAAGAAACCGCGTCTTTGATGAAGGATTACAACATCTTACGCTCGGACCAAAAAGAAATGTCAAGACTTATGCAATATTCTTCATCAATGGATTTAAATTCAACACCAAGGATTATGGGGTGGAAAAAATTAACATATAATAGTGGTTTATTTGTCAAAAGCAGTGACGATGTAGATGAGCATATAAAAGAACTTTACGGTGTCATAACATAGGTTTTAGTATTGACATATTATGTACAACCTGCAGAAAAAGTTTTTTATTCAAGTGCAATTGGTTCGGTAGTATTTCTGGTTCTAGAATCAACATTCACAAAGATTATAAACTATAGAAATAACTCACACCTCACATTACTATAAGTATGATCCTTTCGTATTGGCCAAGCAAGCATTACAAGTTTATTTTGTTCTCTATCCATCATTAAAAAAAGATAAAGCAGATTGGTTTGCTGTATTTAAAACAAAGGCAAGATTTACGTTTGATGGAATTAATATTCCAAAAGAAGATGCCCATCAAATGGATCATGAGCCAAATGATGAATTAATAGTAACTGATGATATTGATATGGGTTTTTTAAATGATGAATCGAATGTTTTAATAAAAGCATTTGATAGTATAGAAGAGGATGATATATAGTATGTGACGACTCACATTTTGGAAGATTTAAATCAACAAAATCCATACATGTTCGAATTAAACAATCCGAAACATAGATAATCATTGGGGTTAATTAAAAAATAAGAAAAGAAGAAGAAAGCAAACACAAAATCTTGCAGCGGAATGATAAAATATAATAATCAAATAAATAGTTCATGAAGCTGTTTACTATACATTTGATTATAATTTATACAACATTTATCAGAGTTATACATATACAACAGAACAAAATATAATACAGCAGACAATATGATGCAGTAATAATAATAGTAATAATATACTAAATCTTTGTCTTCGTCCTATAGAGAATAATCTTTGGTAAGCTGAAAACTAAAGGCTGACCCGAGTGTAATGAAAAGTCAAAACATTTGAGTCGAGACTAAATATCCTTATGTAAGTCAAATCAATATCGCATATAACATGAGTGCAACAGCGTAAGAGATGCTTACATGTTTCACATCTCCTATCCAGTGTATAACGTATGTGCAATAATTCAAGAGATGTTACGGGATTTTCCGTCCTTTAAGGATCCGTCAAAATATTTATATGTAGTAGAATACGCTATATGTATAATGTCTAATCAGTAAAATAAATATCAAAATAGCATTAAGGATTTACATTGATCCCCCGTAATGCAAATTTAAGCATTATTGTATAGTTTGCATATAAAACACCAATAAACCATTGGTGAATAGGGATTCGCCGTGATACGACAACACTAAACTAAAATTGTAGGGGTCTCGTATAAGGATAAAAATAACAAGGCACGTGAGGCAATGTCCAAGGTAGGATACTACTAGTTTACCATTCCCGGCTGGTGGTAACGCATCATAGCCATGATCGCTCATGTTTCCAGCACTCCCATAATCCGAGGGTGCGCACCAATCAATCACAATGCAAATAATGGTAAAAATGAAGAAGTGTGTCCGCTCGGGGTAGCAAGCCCACTGGGCCAGTACGGCTCCTGTTTTAGTCATTTTAATTTGGTACAAGTGTCAGGCTAATCCATCATCATTCTCTTTCTTCAAATCCAGCAAGCGACGCTAAATCCAACCATTTCGTTCTGGATCATTACTTCACATACACAGTTGTTAAAATGGTTCAAATTTTGATAGAGAGTATGCCAATAAGTGGCCTCGGTATCTTTAACAACCAAATGTCGTTTTACACACGGTTGGTACTTTTATATTTCGAAAACAATTTGTATTTGATATCAAAATATCATATTCGCTGCAAAATCAAATTCATTTTGAAATCATAATATTTACTCAAAATATACTATTTTAAGTCATAATCATGTTCATCTTAATATCTCGATTTAAATTCCAAAATTGTTTCGAATTTCAATTTGGGTTATAACTTCATTTATTTAAATCCATGATTTTAAAAAAAAACCTCCAGCCTTTGGCCGATTTGAATTTAAGAATAAAAATTTAAATTGTTTAAAAATAGTTTAAATAATTAAAATAGTTTGATATAAAATGATTTAGGTTTTTAAAATGTTTTATAAGGTAAAATAGTGTGGAAATCAAAATAATATGAATATTTAAAAGATAGATTTTAAGTCGTTTATATTAATATAATTTATTTGAAATAGTTTCAAAGTCAGACCAATTTAATTCCAAATTTCCCAATTCAAGTCACTTTAAATTTCCATTTTAATTTAATCGATTCAATTCTATGTCAAGTCGGATTTTACTTCGATTTTAAATTAATTTCGATGTCAATTCCAAATTAATTTCAATCCCAATTTCAAATTAATTTCATTTACGACTCCAAAATAATTTCAAATTCAAATTTGAACCATTTTGATTTATAAAAATTCCAAGTTCGATTTTCAAGACATCGATTCAAAATACTAAAATCAAATTTACCTTCAATACCCAATTTGAAATCCAAATTCTCAAATATTATTCAATTCCGAGCTCAATTTCAAAACAGTTTGATTTCCATAAATTCGATTTTCATTTTCCTAAAATCAAATGATTTAAATAAATTTCAAATCAAAAATTTTAAAATCTTTTTATTAAACCAATCCGGTGTTCATATATAATTTTCTATCTTTTGGCAAAGTGGTCAGTTATTTCAATTTAATTTTTGGGACGGACTTATATCATTTCAATCCAAATCACAGTGTCAGAAGTATATATCATTTCAACCTATTTCTTAATTTATTTGAAATAATTCAATGTACAGTATTATATACTGTAAATAATTTACCAAGCGATCAGGATATATAAACATAAATAAACATCCAATCATCCAAATATCAATCAATTGACATCCATCACGATCAATCATCCAAACAGTCAGAATAATTCACAACAATTTCATAGCTATTAATATCGGTATTTTACTAGCAATTAAATTCCAATTACAAACTTAACTTTCAACTATAAATTTTAACGGTTAATTCAAACGACAATTTAGTTGACAATTAAATTAATCAAACAATAATCAATAAATTTGTATCACTTCATAATCTCAAATTTAACTGGAATAAAAATATTCCAGTATTTGTGAGCGTTATAAAACACTCTCCTTGAGTTTTAAATTTTAAATCAAATCGAACAATGTAACGACCCGGAATTTTCGATCCCGAAAATTCCAGATAGCTAGGAAAAAGAAGAAAGAGTTAGAAGAAGAAGAAGAAACAGAAAACACCAACATCTCACATTCGCAGTGGATCAAAATATAATATCAAATAATAAAAGTTTACAAAAGAATAGTATATCTGTCGATTACATTTTAATACATCAGAGTTACACATATATACAGACACTGGATATACACAATCATCCTGTCTCAGATATACAACAATATAATACAGCGGAAACACTCCATATGTTCTTGCCATCCAACTCGCCTCCTGAGCTCCAAAACGTCCTTACCTAAAAATCTGTAATACTCGGTTTGACCCGAGCATTACATCAAAGTAACACCCGGGTCAGGCTGGAAACCAGCGTGAGTAAACTCATCTAACATGAAATACTAAAGCATAAAACTTATTTAAACCCGGGGTAACTCGTGTAAATTTTCAAATTCACAATTTGTTATAGACATCACTAATTTCACACATCAAATCTCTAAGTACCAAAAACTTAGATTAAATGATCCAATTCACTTAAATCATTCCATACGAGCCTATTGATTTCACCTATCAATTTCTAAGAATCGAAGTGGTTTCAGGTATTTACTAATACACGACTCCGGTCCCTTCGAGTCTCACGTCATCCTAACCTAAGTTATCCAAATGAAATACACTTCAAACTTTAAATACAGGATGACCGTTTACACAACAGTTCATCATTGATAGATAACCACAATATCTCGTCCGCCCAAACATATGATACTACAAACATTTCTATCAAAGATATCAACTCATTCAAGGCATCCAATACCATTCAATCATCCATAAGCAAACTTGATCACTTCCAAAATAACTTTAATCACTTCTAATTGAATTACTAATCTCAATCACTTGGATTCCTTCACTTGACATTAATTAATTTCAAATCAATTAATTAATCACCCCTAAATTATCCATCTTAATTTATCACCCTGGATTAATTACCCTTCTATTACATTCAAGTAATCATCTTTAATTAATTACACAAATAATTATTCTTAACCAAAAACAGTAATAAATCTTTAATTACTTCACAAATTAATTAACCATAATTAATTACATTAATCCTTGATTACTTATATTAATCAATTTCTCATAAATCACTTATTATTTATTAATTAATCTTAATTAAACAATCTTTAATACATCATTGATTATATAAATTAATGATTTCTAATTACATTTCAATTTATCCTAATCTAAATTAATTACATTAAGTAATTAATCATTAATTAAACTATAAATATTGATCACTCTTGATTAATCTCAAACAGTAATTAACTACTCTTTTATTTTCTTCATTAAATAAATTAATTACTCATTTTATAAAAGAAGTTTAAGGAATTTAAAACCAAATTCATTTTTAAATTCAATATTCCAATTATAATTATAATTCATCACATAATATCAGATATTCATAACACAGAATATTAAACAATCTAAATAACTTTGAGGAATCTAGTTGGATCCCTCCAACATGTTTCCCTACATCCACAGATGTCAGCACAATACCAATTCCACTTCGAGGTGGAATATCGCGGTATATGGGATTTATTTAATATCATCTGCTATTATGCGGCGCATAGGGTCTCGTCCGCTAAATATTGCGGGAAATCAATCATCCACTATATACTATAAACTACTATATATAATATATCACATCAATTCAATTCAACCATTTAACCAATCATTTAAATTTAAATAAAAACCCAGTTGAGTGAGATTAACTCAGCTTTGCCCCTTAAATTTGCAAATCCACTTCATTCTCGATTTGATTGCACGATTATCGACCTTGTATGACCTTGTATAACACTGTATGATTTATTAATATTGAACAATCGAACAATAAATTACCGTTTAATAATTTTATTTAATCTAATAATTTGATTTAACTCAAATTTGATAGCTAACTTAATAAATTAAATCTTACTCACAATTCCTTTTTGAAACCCTTTTGTAACCAAAATAAATTAATATGTTTATTAAACAAATAAATCACTAGAACGCATTATTGATACTAAACTAGAAGATAATAAATAAAATAAAAATATCTATATGTACATTAACTTATTTTTCCCAAATCTATAATAACTTCAGATTACCATTATATAAATCCATAGATTAAATAAATTAATTAACATTCCAAAAATCAAACAATTTATTCACCAATCTTTTATATTACTGTAAAACTTTTTATAACAGATCTTTACTTCAAACTTTACTGTAAATAAATTTCTGCATGTAGATATACATATCTACAAATTTAAACAAAAAAATTTCCCCTGTATATATATATATTTATACACATCACCAAATTTAAGTTGGAAAAGAAAAACTGAAAGTATATTTAACAAGATCAAGTAAACCAAAGGAGAACAATTAATACCTCACTACCTCAACCCAACGCGAGCACAACTCGAACCCTACATGACTCGAACCAGACCGACATCGCGACCAGTCGCTGATAACTACTCGACGTCGTCGTGTCTACTTCCTCCACAAGCCTTCTGCCTAGCCTCGAATTTGAATTCGTTCGACCACCCATTGCTTGAACGCCATCACCACTTAGACTTCGGCCACACCTCCCTGTCGCGAGCTTGCTCGATCGCCAACCTTGTTACCACCGTAGTCGTGACCTCCCAGTACCGCATGCCCTTGCACGACTCGCCCTCTTCGACACAACCTCGACCATCACATCGCGACTCCTCCTCGAATGGACGCTGCGCCGACCGTCCATGCAAGTGCCTATACCTAGCAATCGAAAATCCCATCTTTTTTTATTATTTATCGATTTCACGAATCGATTTTAGAGGAGAAGGAACACAAATTCGGTTTTAAAAAGAGGAAAGGGGAAAGTTGAACACGCTTGATTCTGAGAGGCAAAGGGGGGGGGGGATGAAAGAAAGGACAAGGGGATGTCGTGTTTTAAAAGGAAAGGAGATGGCCGATGGTACGTGTTAGGACGGTTGAGATTGACTTTGATTTTATTTTATTTATAAATAAATATTCAAAATATACCGCTTTGCATAACTCAAAATTTTGAACCCCTAATGAGGCGTGCCGCCTAGCATTTATAATGTTTTACCCCTATTCCGAACGCAATGGAAAAAATTTCATGTCCTAATTCGATCGTATGGAGAAGATAGCTTTTTGAACCCAGTTATTATATCAAATTCCGATTTAATTTTCAGTGCGTTTACTTATCGTACAGCCAAATAATCACTTCAAACACTGCGAAAATTGAAATCCGATAATAATACAATATTACGGATCCAATGGAACTGGTTTCGTCGAATTCCGAGACTGCGCCTCGGAAGGCTATTTTTAAACGTCAATTTAAACGATATATTTTCAAAACTTAATGCAACATTCCCAAATTCAATTTCAACAATTTTACTATCTTCAATTCTATCAATATAAATTTTACAAACCCTTAAATTATTTTTAACAAGCTTAAAACTCCAAATTCAACATTTGACCCAATTTCCAGTAATTAATTCCAATAATTTAATTGCTAAATAATAATAATATTTGAATTCAAGTTAAAAATTAATTTTTAAATACTTAAATCAATTAAATATTCTAATTAAATTGTTCAAAATTCCGGGTCATCACATTTCTTCCCCCTTAAAAGAATTTTATCCCCGAAATTACTAGTTAGGAAGAATGGTCCAGTGCCCATTTACTTTTTCCCAAAAACAAACAGTTTTATCAACTTGCCATAACCCATCTTCTATTAAAGACCCACTATTACTTCAACCAACTTCCCAAAACCTTCTATAGTTTCCAACAACATTATTTACTTCACTTATTCAAATTTAACTTTAACGAAAGCCATCGTTAGGAAGCTGGCTTCTCTCTCATCCGATGTCGATAATATCGATGATCGTGCGTTTGATCTATAAAAGATCGCAAGCACCGGGGAGCGAAAGAAGACGTTATGGCCTTGGGAGGGAAGAATTCCTTACTTTGTAGTTATTGTCAGCTTCAATCTTTTGATCAGAGAGCCATTTTATTAAAGCCATTATTCAAATTTAAATTATCACAACTTTCCCAAAAAATTTCTAACTCTCAAAAATTTTGAAATTTTTTGCCAGCATCTCCTTTGTGTGGCTAGCTCGGTACAACTACAAAATGCCTCTACGGGCTCCCGAATTTCAAAAGAAAACAAAAAGCCAAGTGGCTAGAATAAAAACCCAATCAAATTTCATACAGAAATTTGAACACGTACATTTTTAGTCGGGCAATTCAAATTATCTCCTGAAATCAAAACCAATTTTCCTTTCCCTTTATAATACATGCATATCCTACTTAGCAATAATATGCAATCGTAGCTTTTAAAATCATTTTATACATTTCTTTACATAAGTTTCATATCTACTTCTATTCAAATTAGTTTTTCCATTTCCATATGAATTCAATTTATCTTCAACTCTGAATATTGAATTTTATCTTCCATTTATAACTGATTCATATCATTATCTTAAATTAGTTTCATCCACTAATTTATTTCAATTTCCAATTTTGAAATCGTTTTGTCGTTAACAAAAAATTTCCCAAAAATTTTCCAACTACCAAAATTTTCGGAAAATTTTGGCAGAGTCTCCTTTGTACGGAGGAGCTTTTGCAATTTGACAAGAGATACAAATATATATACATCGAAAAATGTGGGCGTAGGCAATTATGCCGAACGACTATAAATCTGGTGTTCTCGTTTTTGTTGTTCGTTTTGCATTGAATTACACTATTCTTCAGTTCTAATTTACTCTCTTCATTAATCTCTCTACATAACTCTACTCAAGGGTGTTAGTGACCAATTTTGGTGCTAACATTTTGTTGCTTCATATTTCCTATTTTTATTGCGTAGGCGTACTTTTATTTAGCATTTTAAGCAAGCGGCTTACTAATTTAGCAATTAGCGCGTCCAAATCCAGCCAAACGGCCTTTAGGTACCTGTACTTACTCAATTTAAATATGTAAGTGTCATATATAGAAAATTATTTACATTTCACTCATTTTCAATAGCTAACACATGGATTTCATAAGCAACATGCACCAAACACTTTCCATAAGCGATTTATATGATTTTAAAGCTAATTCAATTGCTTTCAACCAATTCGTATGCCATTTCATCCAATTTGAATGGTTTACACTTTAATTTCTTACATTCAATTTATTTTTAATCCAAACATCTCACATTTATTTCAATCGATTCCAAAAATCAAATTTTATTTACCTCTACCAATTCATAGAATTTTTATTTACTTCCGTTTAAGTCGAACGACTAATTTATTCTATGCAATTCGACGATATTCACTTAATAGAATATCCATCTTGGTTTTTAGCCACATCCAAATGATTCCAACTCATTTTATATTTAATTCCATCCCGTTTCGAGTTCATTCACCAACCATACATTTTTAAAATCATTTCATTGAGCTTAACAACATTCGATTCTTATATTAATAACTACTTTCCAAATTAATTTAACCCAAACTTTTATTTAATGGATTTTCATTCTTACTCGAAGTTGAGCTTCTAATTATTTTTAACTTAAGTTAATTTACTTCAATTTATTCCAACCTCAAAACTTAAGCTCGCTTCAATTGCAAAATAAATTTTCCTTTACAATTTAACTTGGTTCTATTTCAATCAAATCTCATTTGAATCTATAAATTTATTTGATTAGTTATTATAAATTTAATTTCCAAATTCAATTCATTCAAGATTCATTTAACTAATTACAAGGCCATTTTCAATTTATTTCTACCTTCTTGAACTTAATTTTCAATTCAAACCATTTCCATTTCAGTCCAACTTCCTTTTTATTCGAAAATATTCCAATTGTATTCAATTTACTAACAATTCAAGTCAATTTAATATATAACTCAAGTTTTCATTTCCAAACTCCATTAATAACTCCCAATTCAACTTTCATTTAACCAATTTAAATCTTATTAACATACTTACTTAACTGATTTATTTAGCTAACTAGCTTACTCCTTTATTTTAGAATTTTAGAAATACTTTTAAATTCACATAATACTATTAAATATCTTTTTATAAAAATACTTCTTATAACTCGATGTATCAACCAGTCCATCCTTGTTCTCATAGAAATTCAGTCATACGTTGATCAGGCGTAGGACTGAAAATCTATAAGTACATGGTAAACCCGTTTCCAACATCCAGTGAAAATACTTGGGAAAATAATTTTATTAAAAATATAAAAAAAACAGTTTTTAAAAATAGAGGAAATATCTTTGGCGAGAATGCTTTGGAAATCATCACCCTCATCCATGGTCGCAGTTACATCCTGGGTTACGTTGCCATCGTAGCAAAAGTCCATGTAACTATAGGTACTCCACGCCCCTCGATTACGCCATGGAACCCACAATAGATCGCAGTTACATTTCAGCGTTACGTTGCCATCGCAGCAAAAGTCCATGTAACTATAGGCATCAGCGCCCTTGATTTTCGCTATCAAAAATGAAACTTCTCCACTCCCACATAGGTTGCAGTCTACCGATGTAAAATCAAACATAGACTGTTGGCTCTCAGCGGCACACACGACTTTCGCTATGTTACCATAGGTCGCAGTCTATCGATATAAAATCAAACGCAGACTTTTGGCTCTCAACAACACACACGACTTTCGCTATGGTCTGCAGTAGATCGCAATGACATCGCGTTACACTGTCGTCACAACATAACCCAAATGCCTCTGTAGGCATCAGTGCCCTTGACTTTGGCTACACACTACTCATAATCCTCAGGAACTAGTTTTGTCCGGACTCCTCCCAGGATTAACTTTAGAACTCTCCTTAGGGTTTAAGGCAGTACCACCCTGTGGCACTCCTGAGAAGTTCATTTCAAGGGAGCGCCCTTTTTACCTAGAGCCATTATCAAAACACTTTATACTATACACATATAGTATTTTCCAAATCATACACCTAGTATGAATCTCATATAAATCTCCTTTCTCAAAATCGATTATCCAAAAATCGATAATTCTCAAACTAGGCTTTCCAAATTCCAATATTGATTTTACCCAAAAATCAAAAGCCTTTCCAAATCCAAAGGTTCCCAAAACCTTTTTCCAAAATCCTCATAAGATCCTTTATATATATATATATATATATATATATATATATATATATATAATTTAAAACTTTGATCATTTCAAACTTGTATAAACTCCTTTTATACTTCAAACACTTTCAAATTCCTTTTCTTCCGGCAATAGATTTAACAAGGGAAGATTTATCTTATACAACAAAGATATATAACTTTGTTTATTCAAAATCAAATATTCAAATTTGATTACTCTATAAAGTCACTTACTATTTTACTTACTTCCATAAAGTAAAATTTTACCATAGAAATACCAAATTTCCACTTTACTTCATCATATGTTTCACATTTCTTATTCACAAATTTTCAATATCAATTTCATTCAAATCCGTACGATGTACACTTGTCATCCGTACGCTATACCAATCTGGTCGCTCACTCGATCACACAATTACACTTCCGAACTAGTATCGTCCACCCGACTTCCTAGTGCGGACACAGATCTGGTTTCTTGATCAGAAACCGTCATTCTCCTTGCATAGCCTAGCTCTGATAGAGAATATTCAGAATCAATCAACAATCCATATCCAAGTTCACCGTCGAACATCGAGTGAAGAATCCCAACTCGGATCGATATAACTATCTCGAAATTCTATGCTCGAAACTGGATCAAATCACTATGCGAATAAAATAAAATACATACGTCCTACGTATTTAACTTCATTGATAATTAGCCAAATCAATTTCCTTTCTATTCATCCTCACTTTGATTTTATTCACTTATTCACATTTGCCTTAATGCCCATTTGGATTATCACTTCAATTCTTATCTTAGTTGGGTATTTAATCAACAACAGTTTAAACTCCGACCCGTTTATATTTAGAAAATAGCTTGAAAATTTTAAAAATAGATAAGTAGTTGAAAAATAATTATTAGTTTGTAACATAGCTGTAAAATAGTTAAGCAATTGTAAAATAGTTGGAAAATAGTCAAAAAGTTATAGAATATTTTAAATAACTACAAAATAGTTATGAAATAGTAATTAATTTGTAAAATAGTTGAAAAATAGTAATTAGTTTATTAAACAGTTACAAAATAATTAAATAATTCCAAAAGTAGTTATAAAATAAGTATAAGATAGTTTTGGGTTTAATAAGAAAGGTTGTATTTATAATAAATAACTTGAAAAAAAATAGATTTGTACTAAAACAATTTATTTTAAAAATAGTCTAGAGTCAAACTGTTCAATTCCCAACCTCCATATCCAATCAACTCAATTTAAATTTTCACTTCCATTTAAATTGACTTAATTCCAATTTCAATAACTTCAATTTCCATTGAAATTGATTTAACCCCAATTCAAGTTGAATAAATCTTGATTTCTTTCCAAATTCAAATCAAATTCCATTGATTTTAAACTTATTCAACTTTAATTACAATTCCAAATTACTCCAATCAATTTGGACTAATATCAGTTGAACCCACTTCAATTTCAAATCATTTCAATTCAATCCAAGTCAAATTTTCCATTAAAATTTTTAAACTTATACATCTTCAACCACAAATCCAATTAATTCAAATCAGATTCAATTTGAACGAATTCAATTCAAATTTCAAATTTAAACCATCTCGAATTATATTAATTCGAGTTAAATTTTTAAATGTTGATTTAATCCTTTAAATCAAATCAACTTATCTCTTTAAATCATTTAATTCTGAATCCATTTTAAACTTATCTTCATTTAATTTTAATTCGGTTGTATTTATATTACCACTTAATTCTCATTATTAAAATTTTCAAATAATATAACAACTAATTACCTTAATATTTATTAGAAAGAAATATTGCTTTATATATCAAAATATATTCTTATATAAAATCATTTAAAACCTTTATATAAGGAAATAACAAGTGCGCGCTCATACATACAGACATACAAACACACACACACTAAACTCATTCTAGGGTACCATTGACCCTATCCTTAACACTACTACAAAACATGCCATTTGCATCGGTTGTTTACCCCCCTTTTGCATCAGTTCAACAACTGATGCAACAGTCTTAACACTTTTGCATCAGTTTTGAAACCGATGCAAAACGGTCCTTTTTGCATCGGTTGTTACTAACAATTGATGCAAAATATCATGGTTGGTTACTCGGACACAGCCCCCATGTTGCATCGGTTGTAATGAAAACCGATGCAAACTAATCCCTTTATTGCATCAGCTATTTATACCTGATGCAAAAAAGCCATTCTTAGAAACCATTATTACAGTGCTCAAATATACTATATATATTATTGATTATAACAAACAATTATTGCATGCAATATTACAATCATTCAAAATTAAATTTGATGGCAAATACAAACTGAATAACATAATACCAAAATAAACATATATCAATAATAGTGTTAATAATCTATACAAAATAATGGCCCATGCATTCATTTTAGCAGCATAATTCAGATCTTTACAATCATTAAGTTATCTTACTGTCATATTTCATCTGTCCACCATCCAACCTCTGCTGCAACCATCACTGCCCTTCCTCTGCCCAAACTCCTTCCCACTTCATTCACCTGATACCATACAACTTACACATATCAGTAGCAGCATATCATCTCCACCACACTTCAAACAACTTACAACCAGACATCCCCTTGCTACCACTTTATACTGCTAGCAGCCACCAAAATACTGCGACCGCCAAATCATCTGCTCCTGCACTATCATCAATTTCCTAACCACAAACCTCCCTGTCACATAACTCCCACTACCTACAGTTCTGACATTCCACCCAGCAACTTAACACACCATCCTCCATATCATCAATCTCTACATCAACATTTCTCTGCATATTACATACAACAAACCCACTAAGATAATCACCTCATCAATATAACCTTCATAGTGCAAAAGACCACCCCTCCATAACCTTTTGATTACCCAAACTAAACCACCGCACCCCAATTCAAACCACACAGCAGCAAACAACTGCACACAACACTGCCATACCTACATTACTTCCACCAAACGTCCACTGCAACAACATACTTCACAACCACAAACAAGTTTTCTGAACCTTGTAAATAAAAAATAATTTCTTGTATTTACTTGATTTTAATTCAATCCTCCTTCGTCCTGAAACAACCCCTTCAAAACAAACCATTAGCCTCTGCACGTTCACCATCCTCTTCCTTGCAAACTTACTGCCACCAACTGCCTTACCATACAACTTCATAGCAGCCGTCAATCGACAACAACTTAGTTTCTTGATCACCATCGTTCACAATTCAGTTAAACCAATAACTACACTGCATATTTCATTGCTACAAACCATTTCTAAACCTTCGACATTCACTGTCATTTATCAGTACATACTACCGCCCCTGTCACAACCATTCTTTTCCCTTGTCACAAACTCCTCACTGTCACTTCGATTCAACAAGCATCACCGAACATTCCACTTCTACACCCTCATAGTCCACCCTACTTGACAGCCACTTTTATACTTTAGTTCATATTTAGTTGCCCATACACTTTTATACTTCATACTCCAGCCATATACAGTCGCATTTCGATACATTTCATTGCGAAATAGTGACATTGCAACTGTCTCTGTGCACCATCTCAATACATTTCAATATCACAGTATCACATTCATACGTGCAACTGTCTCCGACCATTTCAATATTACAGTATCACAGTAAAACCCATACTTCTACCCATCACCGCCTTTACCAAAATCATGCATAATTTTGTGCACATCAGCTAGCAATATACAACTGCTTGCACTCCATCTACCATCTGACAAACTGCCATCTGATTACATAGGATTTATATTTTACACGATGAATTAAAATCAAGTAAATACAAGAAATTATTTTGCAACCCCAAAATACCTTGTCATGAATACAGGAGAAAAATGCATCTCCATTTGTGTCAGAATCAACTCGGTGCAACCGCAAAACTCAAGAGGAGCGACACTGATTGCACCAAAAGTGATCATCAATTTCCTGCTTAGACTTTGAGTCTCTCTTTAAAGCACGAATAACGAATCTACCATTGGCTCAGATAGATCCAAGCTTTTAGATCAACAGATCGAGTGATTCAGATCATTTGTTCACTAAAATAATAATTACATATGTGAAGAATGATAGATACATATGTAAAGAATGGATTGACTATAATACAACAGAAATAATCTTTAGTATTTTGTATCTACCAACTTAAATTTATATACAACTATCAAAAAGAGGAATGTACTTTGCACAGAAACTAATAAGTAAACTAACTGTCATTGTTAGAGTTGATCAGTTAAGTACATCACAAATGAAGTACTTGCTCATTTCCAGTATTAACACACACTTAATGAAACAGTCCATGAGCATGAGCAGGAATTCCGTTAATAGCTGCGAAGAGGTATAAACATCTTCTCATCAAAATTTCCGCCTTTGTGCTAACATACATCCCTTGTACCAATCTAATAAAAAAGAGGAATGTACGTTGCACAGAAACTAATAAGTAAACTGTCATTGTTAGAGTTGCTCAGTTAAGAACGCATCATAAAAGAAATACTTACTCATTTCCAGTATTAACATGCATTGGATGAAACAATCCATGAGCATGAGCAGGAATTCCGTTAACAACATGAGCATTATTTGGCATTCCCATTGCATCCATTTGAGGTTGAGCTGAAGCTGGCATTTGATGCTGTGGCATAACTGGGTATCCCATTGGTAAGTTGTTGACTGCACTGCATGCAATCATGTAGAAATTGAATAAATAATTATGGTACATTATAATAGTTGATTTAATGTTTTTTATGAAGTAGGATTGAAAGTTATTTTACACAAGGTCTCTTTTTAGAAAGCAAAAAAAAAGAAGAGTTTTTTCACCCCGGATGCACCCTTATCCTTTTATGATATAAAAAATGCTAATATTAATATATAAGGAAAAATGTAAAGTACCACAAATTGCAGGTTCTTACTATGTCAACTCAACAGTTCATCGATTCAAGAGGTAACTAATGTGTGAAATGACAACTATTTATAGCAATATTATGAGGCAATAATCTCAATTAGATTTACAATTGGTGGGAGTACCAATAAACTATCAAATGGTGCCTGTAATTCACATGAGATGTCGTCTTACGAAGGGGCACACATAAATTTCATATACCAAACCAATGTCAGAGGGAAACAAAAAGAAGAAGCTTAAACTAAGATAAGATCAATTTCAAATTTGAAACAATGAGAACATTGATTTTCACTGATCTACGAACTTATTGTTAACTGCAGTATGCGAAATTTTTCTTTAAATCACTGTATTCATACAATCAGTTTCAAAGCACCACCCTTAACCACACATCATCTTCAATTTGCAGTTGGAAAATTACTTAATTATTCAATTATTTCAAATGGCTAAAGTAGCGTTGATACATATAACATAACAGCTTTAAACAACTAATCAATAATCATAAAAGTAGGAACATATATTATTCTACCATCTTGTGTCTTGAGCATACTATTTAGCTATTATTTTTTCAGTAGTTCAGTCATGTACATGACATGCCGAATTTAGGTATCACTATAGGTTTTTATACTTCCAAATTATGTTTTTGCTCCTGCAATCATTAAAGAGAGGAACTGGTTGGTTGAGACCTATTACAAAATAAATAAATTATGATACGATAAAGAAAATTAGTTTTCAAAACACATAAAGCAAACTATAAAAATTAACCATAATTTACTAGCATAGAATAACAATTCATAATTTGCCTGTACAAACAAACTTTATTTTAAAGGTCTAAATGCCACACAAATTATTTTCAATTTTTATTCTTTTTTACCCATCCACATTAAAATGACAGAACAAAAATGAATAAAAGAGTAAGATTGTCAAATGCATAAATTTCTATGGATATAAGGTTACTATAACAAACAAAATTAGTTATGATTAATAGATACTTTTACCTTTTCCTATTGGCTAAACCTGTCCAAAAACGACTTTAAAAAATAACCATTGCATCACCTCTGTTCCTCTACAACCACTTCTACAGCAATCCTCCTACTTCACATTGCCAAACCACCAACCACAACAACTTCTTTAACATCAACCCCTACCATGTGCTGGTATGTTTGAGTACCTCTTCTCATACCTGGAATAATAATAAAAAGGATATTAGATGCTTAATGCAGTGGACAAATGTAGGGTAGAACTTTGATTGACGGAGCTTGCCTCTGATATTTTTTCACATAATGAAGATAATTTCTTCTGACAATAATAGCTCTACTCATCTTTGCACTGTGGCATGTTCCTGCAATTATACGACCTCTAATGGAGACATGACCAGTGAAAGGCCATTTCTTATCGATGTAAGTTCCTATGCATAAAGAAGTATATAAACTATAATGAGATATATAAATTAACACTGTATGGTCAAAAAGAACAAAAATATAATATTAATATTATTTGCACCTATACATTTCAATGTTTCTTAATTAACTTTATACCCATAAAAAAATTCAAGTAAAACTAATTTAGAACCAAAAAGAGGTTCGTTGATAGCAAAAACAAGAATTTTGAAGCTTACCACAAGCTTATGCAGGATTGCAATCTAACTGAAAGTCTAATGTTTTCTTTAAATATTCACCACAAAAGATTCGTCATTAAGGAGATGAGTAGACAAATAAAAGGAGCTTTCAATAATTATTGAACCTATCACCTAGACATAACACTGCATAAGATTCTTACCTAGACATATGAACTTAAAACAACTATCAGACAAAAATGCAAAAAATGGCAAATAAAAACTAAACATAGAACAACTATGAGAGATGTAACCAAAGTAAATAAACAAGACATTCGAACTATAATATAAATACTAATTATAATATAAGATAGAATCAAAGATAAATAACGTTGGAATACCTAGCTTTTTAAGCCTACTCGAACGCATCATCAATCTGCATATCAACGAAGCAAAGTACATTAGCATGCATAACAACATATATAAGTAAGCAAATGATGAAAGATGTTTAAAAATGACAAAAATACCTCAGTACACAAATGTGGAAGATTGTGGTAAGTCCCGAATTGCATTCCGGTGTCATATTTGCTACTGGTAATTTAGTTACCTAATAAGGTTGATATTGCTGAATGGTCCAGTAGTGGCTTTAGGAGCACATTTTGCAACTTGAGGTGTTCCGAAAACATTCCAAAATCTTAATGTCTCATCTTCCGCAGCTGAAGCTACTGTCAATAAACTCTTTATATTCAGATAATTTGCATAGCAGAAAGAAAATAATAATCAAGTTATATACCTTCAAGTAATGAACTTGGTATGCATCGATCTTTATCTATTGTCGTAATTTGGACAAACATGAAACTGGCATGGAATTTCGACAATTTGTTCAAAGAAAACATGCTTATTTTTCTTTTTTTTAAGGCACTAAAGAAACACGTATGATAGGTCTTGATTATCAGCAAAAGCAAAGAAACATTTCAAAGCAAAAAATTGAAAACATCAACAAAAAGAATTCAGAAACAAAACTTACCGTAAGAATTGCACCGAGGTCATCAAAATCAGTACCCAGGATTTCCTTCTTCCAATCAGCGAAAGCATCATTCTCAGCACCCTTTTCCTTCTTCTTATTTGCCTCTTCCGTGTGTTTATTGCAGTACTCGATTACTCTCGCCAAAGCAGCACTATGCACAACCGGAATTGGGATGCCCTTGTCAGTATCAACGCCTTCTTCGATTAGGTCAGCGATTATTTTGGACAACTTCGCCACTGATTCTTCAATTTCAAAAGATTCGTTGTCGCTGCTGACCAACGTAATTATCTTTTTTTCGGAGTGGGTTATTGAGGAGGAAGGAGTAAATTTGTCCAAAGTAGTAACTTTAGAGCCAATTTTTCATTATTTCCCACCTAAATTTCGTATCTTTGCCATCAACATGTAGTTGCATCGGTTGACTTTAAAATTGATGCGACTAAAACTATTTGCATCGATGTATTTGCATCGGTTGTTGGTGACAACTGATGCAAATTTGATTTTTTTATTACCTATTGCTTTCCACGTACCAATTGCATCGGTTATTAAGATAGAACTGATGCAAATAGTTCTATTTGCATCAGTTTTTACTTCAACCAATGGAAATGAGATGAAGCAATATGCACTTTTTGTACTAGTGTAATGAGTAATCCTAACAAAGCCAAGGTCTCGCTTAACCTTCAGCTCTGATACCAATTGTAACGACCCGGAATTTTTTATCCCGAAAATTCCAGATAGTTAGGAAAAAGAAGAAAGTGATAGAAGAAGAAGAAACAGAAAACACCAACATCTCACATTCGCAGTGGATCAAAATATTATATCGAATAATAACAGTTTACAAAAGAATACTATATCTGTCGATTACATTTTAATACGTCAGAGTTACACATATATATAGACACTAGATATACACAATCATCATGTCTTAGATATACAACAATATAATACAGCGGAAACACTCCATACGTTCTTGCCATCCAGCTCGCCTCCTGAGCTCCAGAACGTAAAACCTGAAAATCTGTTATACTCGGTCTGACCCGAGCATTACATCAAAGTAACACCCGCGCCAGGCTGGAAACCAACGTGAGTAAACTCATCTAACATGAAATACCAAAGCAAAAAACTTATTTAAACCCGGGGTAACTTATGTAAATTTTCAAATTCACAATTTGTTATAGACATCACTAATTTCACATGTCAAATCTCTAAGTACCAAAAACTTAGATTAAATGGTCCAATTCACTTAAATCATTCCATACGAACCTATTGATTTCATCCATCAATTTCTAAGAATCGAAGTGGTTTCGGGTATTTACTAATACCCGACTCCGGTCTCTTCGAGTCTCACGTCATCCTAACCCAAGTTATCCAAATGAAATACACTTCAAACTTTAAATACAAGATGACCCTTTACACAACAATTCATCGTTGATGGATAACCAAAATATACTGTCCGCCCAAACATATGATAATACAAAACATTCATATCAAAGATATCAACTCACTCAAGGCATCCAATACCATTCAATCATCCATAGGCAAACTTGATCACTTCCAAAATAAATTTAATCACTTCTAATTGAATTACTAACCTCAATCACTTAGATTCCTTCACTTGACATTAATCAATTTCAAATTAATTAATTAATCATTCCTAAATTATCCATCTTAATTTATCACCCTGGATTAATTATCCTTCAATTACATTCAAGTAATTATCTTTAATTAATTACACAAATTAATTATTCTTAACCAAAAACAGTAATAAATCTTTAATTACTTCACAAATTAATTAACTACAATTAATTACATTAATCCTTAATTACTTATATTAATCAATTTCTCATAAATCACTTATTATTGATTAATTAATCTTAATTAATCAATCTTTAATTACATCATTGATTATATAAATTAATGATTTCTAATTACATTTCAATTTATCCTAATCTAAATTGATTACATTAAGTAATTAATCATTAATTAAACTACAAATATTAATCACTCTTGATTAATCTCAACTAGTAATTAACTACTCTTTTATTTTCTTCATTAAATAAATTAATTACTCATTTTATAAAAGAAGTTTAAAGGAATTTAAAACCAAATTCATTTTTAAATTCAATATGCCAATTATTAATATAATTCATCACAGAATATCAGATATTCATAACATAGAATATTAAACAATCTAAATAATTCTGAGGAATCCAGTTGAATCCCTCTAACCCGTTTCCCTACATCCACAAATGTCAGCTAAATACCAATTCCACTTCGAGGTGGAATATCGTGGTATATGGGATTTATATAATATCATCCGATATTATCCGGCGCATAGGGTCTCATCTGCTAAATAATGCGCGAAATCAATCACCCAATATATACTACAAACTGCTATATATAATATAGCACATCAATTCACTTTAACCATTTAACCAATCATTTAAATTTAACCATTTAAATTTAAATAAAAACCCAGTTGAGTGAGATTAACTCACCTTTGCCCCTTAATTTTGCAAATCCACTTCATTCTCGATTTGATTCCACGATTGTTGACCTTGTATAACATTGTATGATTTATTAGTATTTGAACAATCGAACAATAAATTACCGTTTAATAATTTTATTTAATCTAATAATTTCATTTAACTCAAATTTGATAGCTAACTTAATAAATTAAATCTTACTCACAATTCCCTTTTTGAACCCTATTGTAACCAAAATAATTAAGTTTATTAAACAAATAAATCACTAAAACACATTATTGAAACTAAACCAGAAGACAATAAAAAAATAAAAAAAATATCTATATGTACATTAACTTATTTTTCCGAAATCTATAATAACTTCAGATTACCATTATATAAATCCATAGATTAAATAAATTAATTAACATTCCAAAAATCAAATAATTTATTTACTAATCTTTTATCTTACTGTAAAACTTTATAAAACAGATCTTTACTTCAAACTTTACTGTAAATAAATTTCTACATGTAGATATACATATCTACAAATTAAAACAAAAAAATTTCCCCTGTATATATATTTATACACATCACTAAATTTAAGTTGGAAAAGAAAAACTAAAAGTATATTTAACAAGATCAAGTAAACCAAAGGAGAACAGTTAATACCTCACTACCTCAACTAAACGCGTGCACAACTCAAACCCTACATGACTCGAACCAGACCGACATCGCGACCAATCGCCGATAAATACTCGACGTTGTCGAGCCTGCTTCCTCCATGAGCCATCCCACAAGCCTTGAATTTGAATTCGTTCGACCGCCAACTGCTTGAACACCATCGCCATCCAGACTTCGGCCACACCTCCCTGCCGCGAGCTTGCTCGATCGCCAAACTTGCTACCGCCGTAGTCGCTACCTTCCAGAACCGCATGCCCTTGCGCGACTCTCCTTCTTCGACACGAACTCGGCCATCACATCACGACCCCTTCTCGAATTGACGCTGCGCCGACCTTCCATGCAAGTGCCAACTACCTCGCAATCGAAAATCCCCTCTTTTTTATTATTATTATTAATCGGTTTCACGAATCGATTTTAGAGGAGAAGGAACGCAAATTCCGTTTTGAAAAGAGGAAAGGGGAAAGTTGAACATGCTTGATTCTGAGAGTCAAAAGGGGGGGAGAGATATGTGATTTTATTTTCTTTGATTTACAATGTGAAGCTCGCGTGTTTTTTATAAAATTGAAAACAAACTGAAGGAAATGGAAGAAAGGACAAGGGGATGTCGTGTTTTAAAAGGAAAGGAGATGGTCGATGGTACATGTTAGGACGGTTGAGATTGACTTTGATTTTATTTTATATATAAATAAATATTCAAAATATACCGCTTTGCATAACTCCAAATTTCGAACCCCTAATGAGGCGTGCCGCCTAGCGTTATTAATGTTATACCCCTATTCCGAATGCAATGGAAAATGTTTCATGTCCTAATTCGATCGTATGGAGAAGATAGCTTTTTGAATCCAGTTATTATATTAAATTTCGATTTAATTTTCAGCATGTTTACTTATCGTATGGCCAAACAATCACTCCAAACACTGCGAAAATTGAAATCCGATAATAATACAATAATACGGATCCAATGGAACTGGTTTCGTCGAATTCCGAGACTATGCCTCGGAAGGCTATTTTTAAACGTCAATTTAAACGATATATTTTTGAAACTTAATAAAACATCCCCAAATTCAATTTCAACACTTTTACTATCTTCAGTTCTATCAATATAAATTTTACAAATCCTTAAATTATTTTTAACAGGCTTAAAACTCCAGGTTCAACATTTGACATAATTTCCAGTAATTAATTCCAATAATTTAATTGCTAAATAATAATAATATTTGAATACAAGTTAAAAATTAACTTTTAAATACTTAAAATTAATTAAATATTCCAATTTAAATTGTTCAAAATTCCGGGTCATCACAAACAACGTTCGATTAAACATAAAATTTTAGCTGTTCTTAATCGTCTCTAAATCAGTTCCAGAATGTAGTGCTCGTCGCCACCATTCGATCACCGCTTGTTTCGTCGAATTTCGACCTCGTATGTGAAAGATATACAATTCATAAAATTTTATAATTTATAATATAATAAATTTACATTTTTCTTTTTATATTCTAAACCTCCATCCGGGCGTTTGATTTCCAGCTTGGTCGTTGCATTCTATATCTTCGTTCCTAGGCAAAATCACGTTCGTACCCATCGCTGCCCTCCTCCTTTTGATCGTCGCGCCACCCCTAGCTTCCTAGAGCTTAATTGAACATCACCATGAGTCGCGCCTTCATGAGCTCCTCCACTGGCCGTGACCACTTTGAACTTGACCCCATACAGTACTCGCAAAAACCCTTCGAACACCACCCATACGCGAGTAGATTTGGGCTAATCCAATCCACCATCGACGATCACCACCGCTTACCTCGTATAGCTCAACGAGCTCTTCGACTTTCATTTAGGAAGTTTTATGAAAAAAAATTCTTGGATCGAGAGATAAACGAGGAAAATATGGGGCATTTTCGGCCATAGAAATAGATAGCGGCGACCGCATATATTAGGGTTGGGGTTGAGTGGGTTCAGGTGTATATATATGTACATGAATTATTTTATTATTATTTTTGCTATTCATACTTTTCCAGACGAATTCCAAACGAAGTATGTAGCCTGAAGTTTATAATGTTTTACCCCTATTCCGAACACAATGGAACAAGTTTTGCGGTCTAAATCAATCGTACGTGGAAGATAGCTTTTTGAATTAAATTAAAATATTTAATTTTCGATATTTATTCAACGCTTTCTATCTCGTATGACCAAACGGTAACTCCAATCACTATGAAATTTGAAATCCGATAATAATACACTATTACGGATCCAATGGAATTGATTTTATCGAAATTTGAGACTGTGCCTCGGAAGGCTATTTTAATGCGTAGATTAATCGAGCGATTTTCAAAATTGAAAAAATTACTTGATATCCTAATTTTAGAAACTTACCAACTCAATTATAATTCATATAGAATTTATTTACATATTAGAAACAATTTTGATTCATATTAAATCACAAATTCCATTATTTACAGTACTCCAAATATTAAATTTCACTATTAGATTATTATATATATAATTTAAAATTTTAATTTATCGACTTTTAATTCCGTTCAGAAGCTCACTATCATCACTCTAATTCAAGTAGGGTTTAAATTAACTTAGAAATTATTTCCATTCACATTTAACTTCCAATTAGTGTCCTTTTCCAAATTTCAGATATTAAATTTACGATTCACCAAATTCATTTAATCGCTATAATTGAAATTTTAAACTATTTAACAAATTCAACCAAAATCTCCATATTCAAAAATAAATTAATATTTCCAATTCAACATTTAAAATTAAATTAAACGTTCAAAACCAAATGACCAAAATTTTAGGTCGTTACATTCCCTCTTAAAAGAATTTCGTCCCCGAAATTGCTGCGGTAAGAAAAATGCTCCAAACCAATTTCTTTTCAAAATCCATTTGGTTAAAATTCTGTTATTACCATTATCTAAATCTTCTAGACTCACCCAAATCATTTATTTCTATTTATCCATCAAATTCCATTATTTCAAGTTATAATTTCAAAACCAAATTTAGTTAACAAATTATTATTTTTTTCCAAAATTTTCAAAATTTTCTAACACCATAAAAATTTGAATTTTTTTGACAAAGTCTCCCCTGTACGAAGAGCCTTTTACAATATCACAAATATGATAAGTATAATATACATCGACCCACAAGGTTGGAAGCACAATATATATATATATATATATATATATATATATATATATATATATCAATATTTATTTCATTTTCACTTTTAATGCGTAAGCGTGCCTTAGTGTTATTAAGCGAGATCGCTTAATTATATGCAATTTCAGAACCCAAATCTATCCAAACAGCCCTATGTACTTACTCAAATGAAGCACATAAGTTCATAACCATGAAATTTATAACATTCCATTTGTTTAACGAACTTAAACACAAATTTTTATAAAACAAATATATTATAACATGTATATTTCGAATGCGTAAACAAGTACAAGGTTCAAACATTCAATTATCCATTTCCAACCAACGTATATTCAATTTTATTCAATTTCAAATTGATTCACATTCACTTATTTACATTCATTGAAATCAAATTTCTCTTACATTCAATAATTAAAGCTATTACATTCAGTTTCTATCTTAGTTGACTCATTTTGTTAATTTATTCCCTTTATGGATTTTTTTTATTCATTTCCATTAACCTTCCCTTAGGTTAAATCAAAATTTGTATCTCATTTTAGATTTCCTTTTCATATATTTTATGTTTACTAATTTTGTTTACTTATATTTATATATTCTATGAGTTACAAGACTTACATGTTTTCACAAACTCTTCAATTATAACATCCATATTTTTCCTTTGCATTTACCGTCACAAATTTTGAGTTCATACTAAATTCATTTGCGAAACATTTCATTTATCATTTCCTTAGTTCATCACTATTTTCTAATGGTTCGTTTTCTTTTCATTCTAACTTGTTCGAGTTTATATTTCTCAAAAGTTACAACTTAATTTACAACATTCTTTGCAAATTAACATTAATTTTATCAACAACTTATAAGATATTATTTCATTCACTCCTCTAATTTCTTAAGTTCCATTTACTTGTTCAATTTAGTCATTAATCATTTCATGATACACTAATTAAGTATATAACATTTACTATAACAACTTAAGCTTTATTTATAAACGTTTTAATTACTTGAGTACTGATTTACTTGTATAATATTCCATTACATATTCTCATAAACATTTTATCTTCTTAAACATTTACGGTAAGTAATTTTGATGCTTTAAAATGTGATTGAGTATTATACAAATTATTCTTATTCATTTTATCTAAGCTATCATGAGTTAAATTATATTTATTTACTTCATTTCACTAACTCAATTAATTTTACAGTTCTTAAAAAAAAATCACATTTCTCGAATTCAAATCTCTTTTATTTGCTTAAGCAAAGTATTCAACAATTTTTTTTAAAATTTAGTTTTACTTTTCTGTTCGTATCTATTAATTATAAACTTACTTTTTATTTATAATATTTCAATTTATAAGTTCAAAACTGTTTTTTATATATTTATCAAATCATACTTAGAATGTCTTTTACAACAAAACTTGTTTTAATCAGAATTAGATTCCTTTTGGTAGAAATCCTCACCCAAAAACTTGAAAATGAATACTGGCGATGTTGTAGTCAGCCCTAGAATTATTTCCCACCGACCAAAGCGGGTTCAATGTTTTTATTTCTTTCAAAATCCTTTCAAAATAATTTTTTTCTTTAATGAAAACTCTTTCGAACAATATTAATATTAATTTTGAAGGCTTTGAAAATAAATTTTGAAAGCAATAGGTTCATGATTCCAAATTCTCGACTTTTAAAATCTTTCTATTTATAAACTACATTATAAATATACTTATATAAATTCCATTACCTTATTGCCAAATCTTTATTTTAAACAATTGTTATACTAATTAAATTTCAATTCAGTTTAATTATCGAACACTTCGTAAAATAGAATTCACAAAGTATTCGTTTTTAATTTAATTCGACCAATAACTGATGCTAACTGAATATTACCATCTCCTAACAACAACTTCGTTAAAATTATCATTTTACAGATATAAATATAATTTAGATAAAATTATTTCATTTACCCTATTTTAAAGCAATATTATGTCGACTTCCCTCGTTTATGT
This sequence comes from Allium cepa, assembly GCA_030765085.1. NCBI lineage: Eukaryota > Viridiplantae > Streptophyta > Magnoliopsida > Asparagales > Amaryllidaceae > Allium > Allium cepa. The sequence goes on along the minus strand of CM060935.1, from coordinate 436,410,437 downwards.
GTTTAGAAATCCCTATCGATAACACGGCATCCGGCGCATCGACCAGAATTTATAAATAATTCAACAGATAAGTAAACACAATATAAGACATTTACAACATTAATAGGTACGCTCTCTCATATACACACACTTAAACAACTCATTACTACCCTATCTCTAATGAGTCAATCCCCACAAAGCTACGGTTACCACAAAACCAAAGCTCTGATACCAGCTATGACGACCAACATTCTGGAAGGTTTAAATCGACAATAATCCACACATGTCCGACTTAAAAAATCCGGAACATAAATAATCATTGGGGTTAATTAAGAAAAATAAGAAAAGAAGAAGAAAGAAAACAAAGAACCTCACAACGGAACGATAAAATATAATAATCAAATAAATAGTTCATGAAGCTATTTACTATACATTTGATTATAATTTATACAACATTTATCATAGTTATACATATACAACAGAACAAAATATAATACAGCAGACAACATGATACACGAATTATAATAGTAATGATATACCAAATCTTCATCGTCGTCCTCTAGAGAATAATATTTGATAAGCTGAAAACTCAGGGTTGAACCTAGCGTAATAAAAAGACAAAACACTAGAGTCGAGACTGAATATCCTTATGTAAGTCAAATCAATATCGCATATAACATGAGTGTAATAGCATCAGAGATGCTTAAGGGATTTCACATCTCCTATCCAGTGTATAACGTACATGCAATAACTTTAGAGATGTTAAGGGATTTTCCGTCTTTTAAGGATCCATCAAAATATTTATATGTAGTAGTATGCGCTATATATATAATGTCTAATCAGTAAAATAAATATTAAAATAGCGTTAAGGCTTTACATTGACCCCCTTTAACATGTTTTTAAGCATTGTTGTACAGTTAGCATATAAAACACCAGTATAAACCGTCGGTGGACAGGGATGCGCCATGATACGACAACATTAAACCAAAATCGTAGGGGTCTCATATAAGGATAAAAGTATAACAAGGCATGTGAGGCAATACCCAAGGTTGGATACTACCAGTTTACCCTTCACGACTGGTGGTAAGGCATTATAGCCATGATCGCCCACCGCGTCCAACACTCCCATAATCCAAGGGTGCGCACCAATCAATCATAATGTAAATGATGGTAAAATGAAGAAGTGTGTCTACTCGAGATAGCTAGTCCAGTTGATCGGTACGGCTCCTGTTTTAGTCATTTTAATTTAGCACAAATACCAGGCTAATCCATCATCATTCTCTTTCTTCAAATCTAGTAAGCGACGCCAAATCCAACCACTTCGTCCTGCATCATCACCCCACGTACACAATTGTTAAAGTGGTTCCAATATTGATAGAGAGTATGCCAATAAGAGGCTTCAGTCTCTTTAACAACCAAACATCGTTTTACACACTGGTTGGTACTTTTATATTTCGAAAACAATTTGTATTTGATACCAAAATATCATATTCGCTTCAAAATCAAATTCATTTCGAAATCATCACATTTACTTAATATATACTATTTCAATTCAAATCGTGTTCGTCTTAATGTCACGATTTCAGTTTTGAAATTGTTTTCAATTTCAATTTGGGTTATAACTTCATTTTGAGTCAATTCGTATCTAAATCCATGATTTTATAAAAATAAACCTTCCAGCCTTTGATCGAATTGAATTTTAGAAAATTAGTCTGAAAATTTAAATTGCTTGAAAATAGTTTAAGTAATTAAAATAGTTTGATATAAAATGATTTAAGTTTTTAAAATGTTTTATAAGGTAAAGTAGTTTGAAAATCAAAATAATTTTAATAATTAAAAGACAGATTTTAAGTCGTTTATATTAAAATAATTTATTTGGAATAGTTTCAAAGTCAAATCTATTTAATTTCAAATTTCCCAATTCAAATCACTTTAAATTCCCATTTCAATTTAATCGATTCAATTCCGATGTCAAGTCGAATTTTACTTCGATTCCAAATTAATTTTGATGAACCATTTCGATTTATAACAATTTCAAGTTCGATTTTCAAGACATCGATTCAAAACACTTAAATCAAATTTACCTTTAATACCCAATTTGAAATCCAAATTCTAAAATATAATTCAATTTTGGGCACAATTTCAAAACAGTTCGATTTCCATAAATTCAATTTTATTTTCTTAAAATCAAATCATTTAAATAAATTTTGTATCAAAACTTTTAAAATCTTTTAATCTAACCAATCCGGTGTTCGTATATAATTTTCTATCATATGGCCAAACGATCAGTTATTTCAGTTTAATTTCATGGATGGATATATATCATTTCTATCCAAATCACAATGTCATAGGTATATATCATTTCAACATATTTCTTCATTTATTTGAAATAATTCAATTTAAAGTTTTATATACTGTAAATAATTTACCAGGTGGCAATAGGATATATAAACATAAATAAACATCCAATCATCCAAATATCAATCAATTGACATACATCACAATCAATCATCCAAACATTCGGAATCATTCACAACAATTTCATTGTTATGAATGTCGGTATTTTACTGACAATTAAATTCCGATTTCAAATTTAGTCGTCAACTTTAATTTTTGATGGTTAATTCAAAAGACAATTTAGATAACAATTAAATTCGTCAAACAACAATTAATAAATTTGTATCACTTCATAATTCCAAATTTAACTAGCATGAAATATTCTAGTACTTGTGAGCGTTATAAAACATTCATCTTGAGTTTTAAATTTTAAATCAAATCGAACGATGTTCGATTTAACCAAATTTTTTAGCTATTCCCACTTGTCTCTAAATCGGTTCTATAACATAGTGCTTGTCGCCATGATTCCATCGTCGCTTGTTTCGTCCAATCTCGCCTCGTATGTGAAAGATACACAATTCTTAAGAATTTATAATATACAAATTTACATTTTTCTTTTTGTATTCTAAACCTCCATCTGGGCCTTTGATTTCCAGCAACAAAGCATGGTCGTTGAATCCTCCATCCTCATTCCTAGGAAAAATCACGTTTGTATTCATCGTCGCCCTCCTTCTTTTGATCGCCGCGTCACCCCTAGCCCGTTAGAGCTTGATCGAGCATCACCACGAGTCGCGCATTAACGAGCTCCTCCACTGGCCGTGACCACGTCGAACTTGACCCTACACACACTCGCAAAACCCTCTTAAACGCCACTATTACAAAAGCAAATTTTGGCCAATTCAAGCCGCCATCGACGATAACCACCGTTCACCTCGTAGATCTCGACGAGCTCTTAAACTTTCATTTAGGAAGTTTTTGAAAATATTGCGTGGATCGAGAGATAAACGAGGAAGAATATAGGACGTTTTCAGCCATGGAAATAGATAGTGGCAATGGCGTACATTAGGATTAGGGTTGAGAGGGTTTGGGTGTATATATATACGTACACGAATTGTTTTATTATTATTTTCTCTATTCACACTTTTCCAAAAGAACTCCAAAAGAAGCATGCCGCCTGGCGTTTATAATATTTTACCCTTATTCCGAACACAATTGAACAAGTTTCGGGGCTTAGTTCAATCGTATGTGGAAGATAGGTTTTCGAATCGAATTAAAATATTTAATTTTGATATTTAATTCAATGCATTTCTATCCCATACAATCAAATGGTAAATCCAATCGCTACGAAATTTAAAATCTAGTAATAATACACTATTAGATATCCAATGAAACTGGTTTTGTCAAAATCCAAGACTGTGCCCCGGAAGGCTACTTTAACCCGTTGATTAAATCGAGCGATTTTCAAAATCGAAAAATTACTTGAATCCCAATTTTAAAAACTTAGAAACTCAATTATAATTCAAATAGAATTTATATCCATATCAGAATCCATTTCAATTCATATTAAATCACAAATTAAATTATTTACACTATTCCAAATATTAAATTTCACTACTAAATTATTGTATATAATAATTTCAAATTTGAATTTATCGACTATTAGTTCAATTCAAGAGCCCACTCTCATCAATCTAATTCGAATAGGGTTTAAATCAACTTAGAAATCATTTCCATTCACATTTAACTCCAGATGCACGTATTTTTTCGCCATTTCAAATATTAAATTTACGATTCGCTAAATTCATTTAATCGCTATATTTGAAATTTTAAACCACTTCACAAATTCATCCAAAATCTCCATATTCAAAAATAAATTAATATTTCTAATTCAACATTTAAAAATAAATTAAACGTTCAAAACCAAGCAACCAAAATTTCGAGTCTTTATAGAGTACGAGACTGAATCAGAAGACGACGAAGACTGAAAATTTTAAATTTTTGTATCAGTAGTTGTATTATATTCTGAGTTTCGGCTGTTATCTGTAATGAGATTATGTTATGAGTTATTTCTTTTTTTTAAATTATGTATGTATACCTAAAAGTTCTTGTCTCATTTATGACGTTTTAGTGCAAGTTTTATGTGATGATGATTAATCAAACATGTTTTGTAATAATGAACTGATATTTTTATCAATATATGAAATGATATGTTTGTAACAGATATGCACAAGAGGCACTTGAGCAGATCTCAGCCTTCTCCCTCCGTGATGCGGGTGCCAGTGGCACAACACCGGATTTACGTCCAGTGGTAGAGGTAGTTCCAAAGAGTGTGGGGGTAAGTATCAAATTTATTACATGTTTACTATTTAAAATTTATTAAATTCATACATCTTGTTTTATACAGGGGGTTTGTAGTGCAGCCGTCGGACTTTATTTTGCAAGTGTCCAGGAAGGCATTTATGAGTCGGATGTCGTGATGCTGGGCTCACTGGGACGACATTCCCGATCATATTGGGAATGCCATGTTATTATTATAATTTATTTGTAAATTAATACAATGTATATATTCAAACCAATTTCAGTTTCAATATGCAGGCCACTGTTCGTGTCAATCCGTAGGAATGGATGTTTTTCTAAATCACTGGAACCAAAAAATGTGTAAAAATTATAGAGACATCACATCAAAAGCTAAGAAGCGGGAAAGAAACCATTTTGGATGGGAGCTGATATCTAGGCTCAATTTCTGTAGCTATAGGATACTCCGGAGTCGAGAGTAAGTTATATCATTTCATTTTGTTATTATATTTTGTTTAAAATTCGTATATTAGGTTCATTAATTTAGTTAATTGTGCATTTAAATTTATAGGAATTATCAGCGTGGAATCGTGTGAACAGGGCTAAAAATCCTATTTTGCACCACGGTGGGTCAAAGTCCTTCAAACAACATCGAAGGGAATTGGTAAAGTTATAAAATGCATTTATAAATAGTTTTAATATAATTTAGTCATATTTCTAATATTATTCGTTTGCATATGTAACTTCAGTTTTAGAAATTTAGTCGTGAGCCTACACTGACTGAGGTCTTCACTCACACACATGTTGTTGAGCGCACAGATGAGGAGGAAAATATTTCATACAAATTTATGGACGACAAAGCTAAATCTGTGATGGTAAATTTGTTTGATTTTTTTCCTTCACATTTGATAAGTACTTTATTATTTATTATTACAACTACTGTTCGTCAATGCAGGAGAGATACGAAGCGAAGAAAGCTCGAGTGGCACTGTCCACTGGCCATGAGTTGACCTTAGAGGAAGAGGACAATATTTAGGATGCTCTCATTGACCCGCCTACTCGAAATAGGCGTTATGGCTATGAAAATCAGGAGGTAAACTACTTCATTAACTAATATATAAATAATATTTAATACTGAAACATAAATTATAACTTCCAATCAAATAATTTACAAGCGATGATGACCCAGGGGGCTTATAGGAGATCTCAAACTGAGGAGGAGATAGCTCAGTAGAAGCAGTATATGGTAGAATTGAATGATTGGTGGAAAGACGAAGGACTGACACAGTTGCTAGATGAGCGGATTGTGGCATTTGCAGCAGTGCACGAGAGGATGTTTGATGAGGATGGGTTGGGAGATGATGACAATGATGATGAGTAGGTACAGATTTTTTTGACTGTTTTTGATCGTTTTGTTGTGTAATTATTGACATGTGTTGATGGAGTTGATACATTATTTATGGTTGTGTACTTTGATGATTATGTATCTGATGAACATGAGTATTCGTATAGATATGGTTATGTTGATTGATGGAATATTGGTTTTAATTTATGAATGTTTATGTAAATATTGATATTTGCACTATGTTTTTAATTATTTGTGATATGTATGAGATCATACATTGCATGTGATGTTACCAGTTACGATATTGAGTATATATGTCTTGGAAATAAAGTGAGATTGAGATATGATGTTTATCGTGTGGTTGGAAGGCTTAGAAGCAGCTCTGTCTTTAAATATAGGTTTCAGGCTTGCGTCGGCTAGCGACAGCCAAATTGTTTCAAGCTTGCATTGGATAGCGACGGATAGCGACGACTTTTTGGTTCCAGACTTGTGTCGGTAAGCGACGGCTAGCGATGACCCATTTTTCCAAGTTTTCGACGCTAACCGATGCGAATATGGCGACGGCACCGTCGCTATTTTACTTGCGTCATGGATTTTGTTGCAGCTTTTGAAAACGGCTAGCGACGACCATCGATGGCTATATGCTGTAGCTAAACGAAGTCGTTCTTGTAGTGAAGTGATAACAAACCATATGTAGAAACTACCAATATATTTTTCATAGTAATAGAAGATTGACCGGATTAGAACAAAAAACGGTCGCAAAATTGTACCTTTTACATTTATTTATTTTTATTCAAAACTATTAAATTTAGAAATAAATATAGATTAATAATTATAATAAGTTTATTTAGGTATATTTATATATATAGGAGTATATTGTCTTTGTTTAATATTTGAAATTTTCGGCCTATATGCCGAGATATGTTGTATGGGTATGTCACATACGTGGCGGAAAATTGGAGAATCTTTTTAAATTTAAACTTTTGAATTTCCCTCTCTTTTATAGTAATTTCAAAAATTGTAAAGGCCTTTTCAAATGAAAAATGTCAGTTCAATCTCCATTAAATCATCCCGTTTCTATCTTTTCATTCACCCACACTTTATTTCAGAATTCAAAATCATTCTTCACTCTCCTAACTTCAAAACTTCACAAAAATGCCTTTCTCAAGCCAACCGTCCTCGTCATAAGCCATTAGCTAGGCTCACCAAAAAGATGAAAAGTCAATTTCATAATAATCAAGAGTGCAGTAAAACCAATATTGAGTATGCTACTTATGGAAAAGTATTTTTGGGATGGTTTGCGAATTTTAATGAATTTTCTTCTTATGGTTTACTAGACCTAGCTTTAGAAAATGCAATTTTTTTTAACCGATTTATCTCAAAATGATTTTGATTACTATCCCGATTTGATCAAAATATTTTTATGTGAATCTAAATGAAAAAAATTCAAGGAGAAGAACGTCAAATTTAAACTAGTAGTACACTACTATTGTTTTGGATTGTGAAATTCAGGGATAAATTCTTAGTCATAAAAGTAGTGGAAATGACTTCTCCACTTTTGCAATAGATTGTTGTAATAGAGAAGTTATACACGATTTTTTTTCTAATGATGAAGAGTATGAATTTAAGTGTAAAAATTTTAGGCCTAAAGCAAGGCTAATGAGTCTTATTTTACGACAAGGTATTATACTAAGGACCATAAATTACAATAATCATACTCAAAAGTTTTCAAATATCCGTTTGCTATTTTCAAAAAGTACGATATAAATTGGGCTCAAGTGATTTTGGATGAGTTTGTTCAAAAGCAAATTTCTAGGCATAAGAATACACTTCGTCATGGTGTGTATTTTACTGGAACTTTCAATTATTTTGGTATCTATCTAAGAGGTGAAAATATTTTTTCATCATAAAGTTTTCGATAAAATTAACCTCTCTCTTATGCACATCCCACATGAATTCAAACCCCATGAAACAATTGTCGAAAAGGAAGAAAGATTGACATGGGAAGAAGAGCAAAAAATTCAACAACAAGTAGAAAAAAGTAACGATACGAAAATTAACAGGGGGAAGAATAAGAAGTGAAAGAAGAGGAAATAGATATTTCCCTAGAAAGCTTTCACAAATCTTCTTGCTATTTTAACAAAGGAATTCTTAAAAACCAAGAGAAGCTTCTCAAAAAACCAAAAGAAGCTTAAACGTTACTTTAGTAAATAGTTCACTTCTCTCTCCAACAAAGTGGATAAATATTTTGAGTAAATCATTAGGAAGTTTGGCGGAAACTCTTCTTTCTAGTTCTTTGTCTAACTTTATATCCCTTTGTTATATGTTTTCCTAATTTTATGTCACTTTCATGCATTTTACTTCGAATTCATGTATCTCTCTTTTTGATTAATGAAATTTATTTCTTGCCATTCAGTTATGTTATCACAGTCTCTGTCAATCATTAAAATAAAATAGTATTAAGTAGAAATAAAAATATAAATAAAAATATAAATGTGCAAATTAAGGCACATATGTCGACATAAACTACATAGATATGTCGACATACTAGCCGTTTTTTTTAAATTTAAATTTTCAAATTTTTGTGACTACTTTTGAAATGAATATTTAATCCGACTTTCCGTCACTACTTAAACAATTTTCCTCTAGAAAAACTAATACATTAATTCATATTTCATCTCCTTCCATTCCTATTTCCTTCCAGAAAAATGAGTTCTCTACATCAATAACTTTGTGAAAACTTAGAAGAAATACTTCAATCATTCAAAGGTATTCTCTGTTTCATTCTCCAAAATCAAAGGCATTTAGAATTAATCCAAATTCAAATGATAATGAAGCAAGAGAATTGCTTTGATGATCTTCATCGATTAATTTTCTCTCTTATCGAAGATGATCAAAACAACAATCTAGAATGCTCAAACTCCAAGACAAACATGGAACAAGAAGATTGTGATGTCATCAAAACAAATCCAATCTTTGGTGAGTTGAAGTTTGAAGGAAAATCTAGTATCTTTATTTGTTTATAATTTCTAAATATATGTTTTAAAACTTATATAGTTAAATTTATTTGGTTTGTACATAATATAGTTTGGTTTGGATCGGTATAACCTTGTATATAATATTTGATTTGGTTTGACTTTGATTGTATAGTTTGAATTATTTGTTAAGGATTGTTGAAATTGTGTAATTGTTTAACTTTTTAATAAAATTTTGTTTTTTCTTATTTAAATGTCTCCAAGCTTTAGTATTTAAATATTGATTATGACTCCATAATTTGTGATATATCACATTTAAAGGGAGTATTGTTTTTCACCCATTTTTGTTGATGACAAAATGAGAGAAAAATCTTTAATAATAGTTGGCTTAGAAGCACAATCTTTTGGTCCGACCGCGAAATTCCCAAAATATCTCTATATATAACTTTTCTTTAATAATAATTGTCTATTAAATTGTTATTTCATATAATCTCCCTAATAAATAGGAGATAAAATCTCCATTCAGTTATTTTAGACGTATTCAAACGTAGATATTGATTCCAATTATTTAGAATAGAATTGCTCAAATGTAATTATAATTAGACTTCAAAGAGCAAGTCAAATATACATGGTTGCATTAAAATAGGTAATGCAATATCTTTCTAGATAAATCAAGCAATCTATAAATCTTTATTAATCTTTGTTAATAGTTGAAAACTAAAATCGTAATTTTTTGGTCTGACTGTGAAATTTCAAAAATGCCCTTATATGCAAACAAGAGGCCATGAATTCGAATCTCACCGTGAACAAATATTATCATCTATCTTCAAATGAAAATTTTAAAACATAAACAAAGTTACAAGTTTAAACCCTTTGCCAACAAAAAAATTACATTTTTTTATATTTTTCAGTTTATTTTTATCAAACTACATAAAACTTTCAAATTTAATAATTTAATAAAGAACTTATATGCACGTGCGTTGCACGTGCTAAAATATCTTATAAAAATAGCACATGCAAATAGTAAGGGGGAGTTATATTATATTTCATGTACAATAATGTTTACATGGTTGTCATCATAAAAAGGGGAAAACTTTTTATACCTCAAATATTGGTTTTGATGATAACAACAATACAAATATAAATATTAATGTTATGTCAAGTTGTATAGCATATATTATAGAATATTATACATGTACAAAATGATTAAACTTGAAGATCGATCGATATAGAGATCAAGAATGAAGATCTGGAGGTGATGACATTGTAACACACACACACACACATATAGAGCTTATACCACAGCATTACAATTAAAGTGCTATATAAAAATGATTGGAGTAAAAAATATAATACAAAATTAAGCTACAAAATACGAGCATTACAACACGCGCTTCGTGCATGAACTATAAATTGTATATGTTTAACACATTCAAATAAAAATGATCTGCATGAATGTTTAGTCATATTTTTGTATTAAAATCATAAGTAGTTAGTTTGAATTTTAATTTCTACATCTAATCATTTTTGCTAGTTTGAATTTTTCTTTATATTATTAATTAATAAAAAAATTGTAAAAAAAAAATTATTTGTTAGATCATATTTTTAGGTGGCATTAAGAGTTGATAATATTTATAGTGGAGCGTTTTGAATTTGTAAAAGAGTTTAATATTAGTTCCTACTTTTGAGCGATATTAACATTTGATAATATCTGTAGATGGGCGTTTTGCGCAATTCACAATGCCAACAAAAAATGCGATACCAAACTATTACAACTATTACTAAAGATAAAAAATAAATTTATAAAAGATGTTTATTTGTTAAAACCTATTTTTAAGTGATATTAAGAGTTGATAATATTTATGGAAGGGAATTTTGAATTTGTAAATGAGTTTATTGTTAGATCCTATATTTAGGTGATATTATAATTGGTAATATATGTAGAGGGGCATTTTGTGCAGTTCACGCTTATACCAAAATAGTATGACACCAAAGGTATTATAACTATTAATAAAGATATTTAACCGTATATTTTCCTTGAAATCATTTTTGTTCGTTTGGATTTTATTTCTAAGTGCAATATCTGTTTTATTTTTAATTTTGAATTTTTTTTTCTATTTTTAACTAATAATTTATTTATTAGACCCTATTTTTAGGTGGTCCTAAGATTTGATGGTATTTGAAGATGAATGTTTTAAATTTGTAAAAGAATTTTATTAATTAGACCCTATTTTTATGTGATATTAGATTAGATAATATTTGTAGATAGAGGTTTTGAATTTGTAAAAGAAAATTTAATTGCAAAAGATACTAAGATTTGCTATTAGCAGCATTTTTGGTAGTTCACGCTAGTGATGGCACGTGCTTTGCACATGAGTTGTTTTTCTACAAATTGTATATGTTTAGCACATTCAAGAGAAAATGATTTATAGAAATATTTAACCATATTTTTGCATTCAAACCATTTTTATTAGTTTAAATTTTATTTCTTTGTTGCAACATCTTTTTTTTTATTGAAATTTTGTTTATATTATTAATTTTAGATCCTATTTTTAAGTGATATTAAGATTTGATAGTATTTGTAGATGGATGTTTTAAATTTGAAAAGGAATTTTTTGTTAGATCATATTTTTAATTGATATTAGATTATATAATATTTGTAGAAAGATGTTTTGAATTTGTAAAAGAAATTTAATTGTTACGTCCTATTTTCAAGTGATATTAGAATTTGCTATTAAGGGCATTTTTGGTAGTTCACGCTAACGTCAAAAAGTATGAAACCAAAGTTATAATAACTATTATTAAAGGTACGAGTGTTACGGCACGCGCTTCACTCGTGATAAAAGGCATCTGAACTATTTTTTTACAAATTGTATTTGTTTAATACATTAAAAAATTGATTTCCGTAAATATTTAATCATATTTTTTTGTTGAAACAAACGTAGTTAATTTGAATTTTTATTTCTAAGTTGCAATATCTAATTTTTTAATTAGTTTAAATTTTTGTTTATATTATTAATTAATAAAAACGAATTTGTAAAGTAGTTTAGTTGTTAGATCATATATTTAAGTGATATGAAAACTAGGTAAATATTTGTAGAGGAAATTTTGAATTTGTAAAGAAAGCTTAATCGTCAAATCCTATTTTTAAATGATGTTAAATTTTAATAATTTCTGTACAGAGAAATTTTTGGTATTTCATACTAACACCAAAAGAGTGTGATAGCTAATATATTACAAACGAGTATCACGTCACGTGCTTCGCGTGTGAACTGTTTTCCTTATAAATTATATATATTTAAAACGATCAAAAAAATCATTTTTTATTTTCAAGTGATATTAAGATTTGCATATTTGTAAAGAAATATTTTGAATTTATGAAGAAAGTTTAATTTTAGATCATATTTTTAAAATCGTTTTGTATTTGTAAAGCATTTGTAATTGTTAGATCCTACTTTTATGGGCCTTTGAATTTGTAAAAGAAGTTTAATGTTAGATTATATTTATAAGCAGTTAAGATTTGATAATATATGTAGGGTGTTTTTGGTAGTTTACGTTGATACCAAAAAAGTGTGACATCAAAGACGTTACAACTATTATTAAAGAATATATTACGAAAGGGATACGAAGGACAATTTTGAAACTTTGCGGTCGGACCAAAAAATTATGCTTCCAAACCTATCTTTAATAATCTTTATTAATAGCTTTGTTATCTCACTTTTTTAGTGTTAGTGAAGTACCAAAAATGCCCCTCCATATATATTATCAAAACTTAAAATCACTTAAAATTAGGATCTTTACTTTACAAATTCAGAACGTCAATATACAAATATTAACTAGTTAAAAATAGTTACGAAAAATTAAACTTTCTTTAAAAATTTAAAACACCCATTTACAAATATTACTAAATGTTGTTACTTAAAAATACGTAAAAATATGATCTAACAAATCAATTATCTTTGCAAATTCAATTTTTACTGATCAATAATATAAGGGGGGAATTAATTTAAAGGACAAAAATTTCTATATTTTTTGCCTCAAGGACACCACCTCAATATTTTTATCATAAGGACAAACATTCTTTTAAAAATTATTCACAAGAACAAACATTTTTCAAAATTATTCGTAAGGACAACAAAACTGATACCGAGCTAAAAACTGATACCTAAAAACTGCTACCGATAACTACAAACTGATACCTAAAAACTGCTATGAATAACTAAAAACTGATACCTACAGAAAGTTGTCCTTCATGATAAAATATTGAAGGTCTGTCCTTGAGGCTAAAAAGCTGTGAAATTTTGTCCATGACAATAATTTCCTGTAATATAAATAAAAATTAAAACTAACGACCGCATCACATCGATTTTCTTCAACAGCAACCACCTCGTCGATTCCGCATCGATTCGCGCAGCCAGCAACGACGTCGATTCTGCATCGATTAACTCCAGCAGCCAGCGACGTCGATTCTGCATCGATTAACTCCAGCAGCCAGCGACGTCGATCGCAGCGGTTCACTCCACTAGTAGATTCACGCCAGCATCAACGATGGCATCGGTTCACTCCAGCATCAACGACCTCATCGATCAAATTCGTGGACCGTTTGGTAATTTCGATTTTGTATTTCCTTTTATTAAATTTTAGATTCTTGTTTCCACAGTTGTTCCTTTTTCTCATTCTTATTACTTTGCTGTTGCAAAGAGACATGTGTAGTAATCTTCTCGTTCTTAATTTGAATGTCCAGTGTCTCCACTAACTTCTGTACCCTTCTTAGCTGAACGAAGTATAACTATAATTAGAATGTGACATAAACTACTTACTTTTATCTAATTTTCAACAGTGTTCATAAACTTCTGAAAAAGCATACTGCAGCTCACACCACATACTAACAGATGTTTAAGTCAGAATGGCTAATTAGTGACCAACACCGTGTGAAGTATCGATATTAAAGTATTTAGACTGTTTGGTTATAGAGGTTTGAACAAGGCTTGGGATCATATCCTCTTCAACTATATAAATATAAATGAATAATGACCTGCATTCCTCTTTGCAGCTGTAAATCGCCAATGGCGGTGATGCCATCTAGCTTGAATAGCTGCATCGTTAGCCGCTCGATTAGATTTGAAATCTCCTTCTCGGCTACTTTCTTGCTGCTAGAAATAAGATTATCCAAGATAGATACGTGCACATTATGATAAGCTTGATTATGAAATGTTATTTAGTTTCTTGAAAGTTAAACATGTTTATACTGTATATGGTTAAGTATTGACATGGTGAGAATTGGAAAACATATTACCTGTAATGCGAGTTTGTCGACTTCTCCTCTGAATAGTTGTAGAAATGATAAATTGTAAAAATAACTGTGAAAATAATAATTAGTATAATTAGATAAACCATGTCTCGCTTAGTTTTAGATTTGCATATTATGAAACATTTTACACCATGGTTGTGGTCATTCATTCACCATAAAAGTAGGATCCTATATGAAGGTTCACGAGGTGAACCTTATATGCATTGTCGAATGCAAGTGTTGATCGCCCAAAAATTAAACGGTCTAAAGGTAGAGAAGGATATTGTTACCGAGTCCATTAAGTTAATGGGATAGGCAGATCCAGATAGGAATTTAGGGCTTAATAAACTTTGCATAATACTTTATGATATCTTACATTTTATACTGGAAGTGTAGACTGCACCTACACGCACGCTAAAGAAGATAATAAGCTATCTAGAAGCATGGAGAATGAGAAATTTTTTGCATTTTTGTTATAAATTATGTTTTATTTATATAAGAAAATATATAATACAATATCATAAAAATACTTGGGTCCCAATCTCACAGTGTTAGTCTCATTAATGTAGGTACGGTAACATGAATCTTCACTATTCTAAGATCACTTAATTATTGTGTTATCTGTAGTAGCAATCCTGATTGCAACTACGGTTCATCGAGGGGAATTCTATACTGGATCATGCGTGCTAAGGGATAACATAGATATTTTAAAGACAAACTACAATCACATTGTAAAATGCTGTGCTGCATAATAAACTAAACCATAACCTGTTATGTATCTGAATAGTATTACTTTCTCGTATTCAGTAGTTCACTCAATCTAAGAATAATATCCAACATTGTTCAAATAATTGTACGCCTTATATCTATGTCAATGATGCTGCTACTATCCCCTCTACCTGGTTATTATCATGTTGTGCCTTCTCTCTTCGAAGATTGAGCAGTTCAGGCCTTCTTCTTGGATGTTGTATACCATTTATCAATATGTTAATATAGCTACACAATTGGAATCCATTCATGCTATACATGGCTACTTTGTCATGATACTCATGGACTCATGCCTTTCCTATAATTTCGAATATATACATCAAAGACATAATATTAAATAGAAAGCAAATTTAATGGTTTATTAGTCTTTGACAATAAATGAGAATTATTCCAAAAATCATAAATACATATAATTGATTTATAAGGACTAATTTGTTAGATCTGTGCATTAATAGTTTTGTTAATGTGATTCCATAATTGGTGGTTTCCGAACACTTTAGTAGAAATGTTAGTGATGTAGACGATCAAATTTAATTATAGTGTGCTCATGAAAAGTAAGTTTGTTGTTCATAATACAAGAAGTAACGTAGGACTCTTCTTGGCAAATTGCAATCAATGGTAAAAGTAGTATAAAATTTAACATATCTTGTAGATGATTGGAGTGATGTATGCTTGAAGGACTACTTACACAGTTAGGGCAAACAAAAAAAAATAGTGAGTACTTGTAAAAAAAAAAACGATGTAACGAAAGATAGAATCTGAAGAAACTTAGGAAGTGTATACAGAGCTGTGCACTGAAGTTAAAAAAAAATAAAAAAAAGAATCTAAAGAAAATTGGGAACTACATGCAATGTTGTATCGTTTAGTTCGTTATTGCTCAGAAAATAACTAAATCTACAGCTGAGAATGATTTGAAAGCTTGTTTGTCTCATTGTTCACAAACAAAGTTCACAAATAATTATCATTCATTGTATTTAATAACAGAAGCACGATCTTGTGCAAATTAGTGAAGTTGAAATTGCCCTTTCATCTTGTTGCTTAACACATCTAATCCAGCAGTCAATGACATGACAACTTACACTAAGGACAATTTGTGTGCATGTGGGGTGAGTGTGTTTCTATGCATGCCATTTGTTTTGTTTTTCTTACGTCTCCTTTTCATTCTAATCATATGTTGATAACATTCAATTTCTTATGCGAATTCCGAAATGTTTGATCTTCTCAAGAAATGAATACTGCTAGAAAATTGGGGATGCTATCCCTGCAGCTCAATAGAGTGAACCAACTAATTTTGAAAACTGAAAGGAACAAAAACATAGTAGGGTTGATGTAACTAAAGGACTACCTTCTGGCGCTCTTAATTTTGAGATTTTGAAGAAAGGGAAACATTACTCCAAGCTATCTTATGAAAATTTTGAGGTTCAAACTTTTGCATGGTGCAATTCTTAAATCGACTTGGGACACTCCCAACTAGATTTAGTCAAGAATTCAAACTAGTCAAAAACTCAACTAGTCAAGAATTCAAACTTGTCAAAAACTCAACTAGTCAAGAATTCAATTTATGTAGTACTCTTGCAGAGTACTATATAATCACTTAGACAGTGGCATCAACTCTTCGTTAACGACCGAGACGGAAACCAGCAATGGTGGTCATTTATTGATGTATGTCTACAGATGTTCGTGTACTGTGATTGGCCGGTGTTGAATGATGACTCCATCTTCTTTTATGGCCGGTGTTGAACTGATTTCAGTCAACCATTTTCCTCTGTGCTTTGTTTCACGCTTTGTTGACCATGAAATAGCCAAATAACTAAATCTACCGTTTTTTCACACTTTTGTTGACCATGAATTGAAGCTATAACTTATCTAACCATGTAAAAGTAAGCACTCTGTGCTCTGTTTACCTTTTGCAAAGTTATAATCACCAAAAATTTGATAGGTATGTTTTACACCTTGCATATCACTACATCTATATTTCATTCAAATACATTTCTAACAAAAATTCGTCGATTTTAATTTCCTTGTGGATATCCTCATTACAGCATGCATTTGTAATATCACAACTCGCTTCTTAAATTATTTTTGTATACTTATAGAGTTTACTAAGTTTTTTGTCTTCAGTTTCATAATACATTTAACTATTTTTACTTATTGCCCATGTTAAAATTGATACTCGAATTTGAAGAAGAAGAAGAAGCAACGAGACTAAGAAAATGAATAGGAGATGATTTCGCTCGGTATATTGGCTAGGGATATAGGGCTTCGCTCGTTCGGTGAAGTAGTTTGAAGAAGCTGCTGCTCTAAATTGCCGAGCGATGAAGGAAGACCAAACGAGATTTCTCGTTCGGTGGTGAGTTCGTTCGGATGAAGTACTCCAATTTGGAGCGGTGAAGAAGACCGAATGAAAGCATGACATTGAAGCGGTGAAGGAGCGGTGAAAAAGATCGAACGAAAGCATGACACTGGAGCGGTGAAGAAGACCGAATGAAAGATTTCGTTCGGTAGTTTGGTAATACCGAACGAAATGTTTTGTTCAGTATTTGCCGAACCAAAGCATACCGGTTCAAATTTTTCGTTCGGCGTTTCGCCGAAAAAACACCAAGTGATGCATGCCGAACCAAGATTGTCGAACCAAATTGTGGCGGAACAGATGCATGCCGAACCAAACCCCAGGGCTGCTATATATATAGCAGCTACCTCTCGTCATTTCTTCACTCTATAAATAGAGGAGCTTTCGGACAACAATGGTAACCGAAATTGAGTGCTAATTTCAGCCAATTTCAGAACCATTCTACAAAGCTGAAACTCTGCAGAATTTTGTTTGTATTGTAAATTTTTCTTATGTATAGCCTTGAAAAAATCAATCTTGTAACTCTAATCTTTCAATGATTAATAAAAACTTATATCGCCTAGTGGACGTACACTGTCTCGCGATAGTGGAACCAATATAAATATTTATTTTTTTGCATTGCATAGATTTGTGACTGTTTGTTCTAGTGTTTATCTCTGTTTGTTTCATCTCACTACAATCACGATCCAGTTAATTTCCGCTACATTGGGTTTTTTATTCTCTTAGTCTTATCATCTGAAGGGATTTTTCCCAACAGCCCGATGGCTCTATAAGGGAGTGATAATATTATGTAGGTAGTTAAGCTAAGCATTAGATAGTTAGGCCCGATGGGACTGGGCTAGGAGCCCAATTAAATTTCTATGGTTAATGCAATAGTTGTTCAATCGGAGAAAATGTAATTTCAACTGCTTGCTAGTTTTATATGGTGAATTATCGTTTTAGAAAACTTGTATGATTTTGCAGCAATAAAGAAGTTACAGAAGTCGATAAGTATTAGTAGTATAAGAAGTGCATGGTGTATTTTAATATTTATATGGACATATAATATAATAAGTTGCTTCAGTTCAAAACCAATCCGATAATATTTGATAACATTTACTTACTGATAAGTTACTTACCTGCACGTATAGCATTTGAAGCCACTATTTTCTTAAGTATGTATATGTCCCCTAAAGCCTCAATTAGTTTTTATTTTATTTTTTATTATATGATTGAATTACTTGTGCAGATGAATGATATGATTCGCCACGATAGTTTTATAAGGAAAATGGAAAGCATTCGAAACGTACGCTTTTTTCCTGAATCCGAGTGTGCTATTTGTAGTAGATTACCATGACAACTCTTAGAACAAGGACAAGAAGTTCTGATAAAATTTTTCCACAATCATTTGTTCAGCTGTTATATGTGTGCCTGTATACGTATACACGCATTTATGTATGTATGCACGCAGTCTTGAAGAAGGATCCTTGGCTGTTTGTGTGATGTCTGAAACAAACGAAAATAATGGTTCCACTTATTCAACATGCACTTCACACTGTCAATACACAAAACAATGCATAAAAATCCGATGTCCACTAGTTTACAATAAAACTGGTTAGCTTATAAAGCAAATTATTCCCTTACTCAGCTTGCACTTTGCATACCCATGGTCAAAATGTAACTAGGTTTTCAAACGCTTTAGCTTTTATTTTTCCTTTTTCATCTCTAACCTTTTCTATGTAAATTGCAGGTTTTGAAATATACAATGTGCATGAGCTGACAGGTGGAAGACTAAGTGGACATGGTTTTTCATGTTTGGTTTTTGTTTTGAAAACATGTCTAAAC
Organism: Allium cepa; assembly: GCA_030765085.1. Classification (NCBI taxonomy): domain Eukaryota; kingdom Viridiplantae; phylum Streptophyta; class Magnoliopsida; order Asparagales; family Amaryllidaceae; genus Allium; species Allium cepa. The sequence continues at coordinate 436,391,274 of CM060935.1, read as the reverse complement.
TAATTTATTTAGCTATGTAAGAATATCAACTATGTAAGACCATACTCATTTTGTCTTTTGCAATCAAATATGCCTTTTCTATTAGATTTTTTACTTTAAGATTTTTGTTATTAGACATGTAGTATTTTTATTTTGAAGATTTACTACTGAAATGCCTGTAATGTGCACAATTTAGACAAGCAAGAAGATAACGTTTTTTGTGCACTATAGAAAGAATAACATAATAAAAATTAAATGTTATATATTAAACATATTAATAATGGAAATATGCCACTATGGAAAAAGGGAAAATGCGCCTTAATCAATAGCAAAACACAATAGGAAAAAATATAATAGCGTGGAAAAAGAGCTATGAAAAATAATAAACCGCTATGGAAACCTTTTTTATAACGTTGACTATGTGCTGTGAATTTTTTTTAACTCTATTAAAATGGTTGAAATTTTACTAACTGACATGGGTAAAACGCTATGAAAAGTTTTCATAGTGGTGTATATGTGCTATGAGATGTGTCATGGCTATTATAAAATGTCGTTATATAGCACCATCACTAATGCTACATAAAGATATTATAGCCTTTTTCACGCACAATTAAAAGGCACATATGGTGTTGTGTGATCAAGACTTATGAGTTCAGACATAGAAAACTTGAAAGGTTCAAGACTTTAGTATGAGTCATTAGAATAAATTGTTAAAATCCCTAATAGCATATTCTATTCTTTATCATAAATTTCCGATCTTTGATATTTTAATCAAAACAAATTATTTTTAATTCAAAATATATTTTTACATATATTCTATAAATGTTTTTATGTATTCAAAGTATTTACAAATTATGTTTAAAATCGTTTACAAACATATAGAAGTTTGAAAATAATTTAAAAAATATCATTTTTCAAAATTAACAAGGGTATGTCAACATACCCGTCCAAGATATGTCCATATAATGACCGTTGATTTTCGTGTTTTTTCCATGCACCTCTTCACTAATGGATACTTCTGTTCATTCACTGTATAAAGAGGAGTGAAAAAGAATTTTTCAATTAATTTTCTCACTTTCTTCTTACTTCTTACTCTTTATTTCATTTCTTGAAAACTACATTCTATATTCTTTAAAATCTATATAGAATCAATCCATACTCTATTCGATTGATTCTCTACAAACTATCTACTAATTTGGAAGCGTTCTCTCTACAAACTCAAAGATCATACATGTATTAGAAGGGTTATAGGATATCTTGTATCGTAAGTACAACTGTTTGTTTTGGAAATCAATGACTCTAGTCCTATTTTTTTGGGTTTACTTGTTTCCCGTTCAAATCAAGTAGGTGTGCTTAATAGCCCATCTAAATCTAGTAGGTGATTTTGTTGCTCGATAAATCAAGAGAGATTACTCCATACTCGTGAGATAAGAGGGTGTATCTCGTAACCTTGAAATCGAGACTATATTCTGGTTTCCTTGCTACCTGGTTAAAGTAGGCCATTGAAAAAAAATATGTACAATAAATTGTATGGGACTGTATATGTAGAAAAAATCTGAACCAGTATAAAACTCCTGGTGTCATCTCTCTAATTCAGTACTTTACTTTACTGCATTTATTTATATATGTAGTGTGTGTGTGTGTGTGTGTGTGTGTATTGTGTGTGTGTGTGTGTATCAGTGATTGGCTATTCTTATTTGAGTCAAATCTTGAAATAAGTTAAAAAGTTCCATAAAAGTTATAAAACACTATTCACCTCCCTCTAATGTTAAAGTAGCCTTAAGATCCATTCACATTAATATTACACCATTTCTTACATTTAAATCTGAAAAGAAACTTGTTCTTGTAAAAGTTCTACATTTTTCAGAAATTAGGAAAAACCTTGTCTTGGCAAGTCTTCTTTGTAGTAAAGGTGTAAAATGTATCCTTGATGGTAATAGTCTCATATTGTCAAAATGAGGAATATTTGTTGGAAAGGGATATGCTTGTCATAATTTTGTGGAATAGGGATCTTATGGCTAATTTAACACTAAAGGGGAGGGTGATAGTGTTTTCTAATCTTTGTGAATCGTTTTGGACTCTTTTTAGATTATACTTTAAACAATGCAATTAACAATCACGGATCAAACATAAATAAATATAAATGTAGTAAAAGTAAAAAGGAAAGAATACATCATGATTTTATACCGGCTTGGAATTACCCTACTTTCAGTCCTGTATAATTCCTTGTACCGAATTCTTTTCAAATAGCAAAGTCAATACAATCTCAATTACTAGACAATGAGACAGACCCTCCGTACTATCCAAGCTTTGGGTAGACTCGCTTGACTTACAAAGGCCACAAGCACACCCACTTGAATTTTCGGGTCACTAAGCACAAGCAATTGATTTACACTGGCTATAATCACACTCAAAAGTACAACAGTTTGATTTGATAGAGTTTTATAGATTTAGATCTTTGATCTTGCATACAAATGATCCTGTAACCTCTTGAATAACACTTTGATCTTGTTTGAGCAAGGGAGATAAGAGAAATCAGAGAGTAATTAATATAGAATCAAATCAGTGGATTTTGACTTTGATTCTAATTGAATTTGAGAATATTTTGAGTAGATTTTTTCTATAATTCAAACGAGCAAAAGAGGAGAGAAAATATGAGAAAGTAGCTGATAAAATTCATTGGTTTAACCCCTATTTATAGAGAAACAACGGTCATGTCCATTCGCGAAGAGATACGATGGAAATGCACTTCCATTCAAAATTTGAGTTTTGAATTTTTTGGTCTAAATGTCGGCATACATGTATAGTATATGTCGACATGTCCCTTTGTATTTTAAAAAGCACTTTATTTTAAATTATTTCGAATATCTTAAGTTTTGTAAAATATTTTGGCATTTAAAATCATTTAAGTATTATTTATACATATTTTAATCGTAATAAAACTTAAGAAATCTTTATAAAGTAATTGAAACTTTTTAATATATAAAGGGTTAAATATAAATTTCTTTTGAGAAATAATATACAAAAACGATATGTGAAGTATAAGTGAATATATATTAAAATCAAAGTGATAACAATATTATAAAGTACTTATAAATATTCAGAAAGCTTTAAAACTAAAATTATAACAAAGTATAATATTCAAATTATATTTTAAAACACTTTAAAAAAATAATTTCTCAATGTATAATAAAATCGAAAATAAAAAATAATTTGAAGTTTATTTTGGAAGATTATTTTGAAAACAAGAATTCTCTTTAAAAACTATTTTTGAATTTTAAGATATTTGAAATTGAAAAATATTTGAAAAGGAAAGAAATAAAGAGAGAGAGAGAGAGAGAGAGAGAGAGAGAGAGATCAAAGAAGTGCTGTCAGTGTTTTAACAAAAATTCTTTGACTCATTAACTTACCTTGGAAATCTTAATTTCTTCAATACTCATGAGTCTTCAATCTCTAACTCTTGAATCTCTATATTAGCCTCTTGAATCTGCTCTTGATACAGTACAGTGTTCTTAATCAATACAAATATCCTACATTATATACTATATATATCTTGACAAAAACTTAGCGTTCTATATTTTATATATTGTCATATGGTTGTTGTCATTGTTAGCGTCAAAATTGGTCACTAACACCTAAAACCAGATGAAAGCACCAAATAACAGTCACAACTCACAGATAGAATATATGTAGAGAGTTATAATGTGAAGAACAATCAAAATTAAATTGAAAGCACTAAAGAACAACATGTTTTATAGTGGTTCGGCTAATTCCGGCCTACGTCCACTCCATAATTTTTTCTTTTATTGATGTAAGAATCAGTTACAGTTACAAAATGGTAGAGCAACCTTAGCCTTAGGAAATAGAAAGTTAGAGAGTCAGAAGAAGATCCCTTTTCTAAACCCTCACACGCTGTATTTATAGACAAATCTTGAGCTTTTGAGCTTTCTGAATGGTATAGGCCCATCAAGGCCTTCCACCGAGCCATATACTTCTACCATTCCGAGCCACATCGATGTCACCACAATGTCGAGCCACCTACATCTACCATGCCGAGCCACACCGGCCTCACCGCAAATGTCGAGCCACATCGGCTTTGCCACGATGTCGAGCCACACCGTCCTCACCACTATGCTGAGCCATCCCACCAATGTCGAGCTAGATGTGATGCCGAATGTGTATGATGCCGAGCGAGGTACGATGCCGAGCGGCATCTGCCGAACGATCCTGACCTCTCTGCAATGCCGAGCGAGGTACGATGCCGAGCGGCCCATGATGCCGAGCGGCCCTTCCAATGTCGATCGGCCTCTCCAATGCCAAATGGCCCTTCCAATGCAGAATGGCCTCTCCAATGTCGAGCGGCCCTTCCAATGACGAACGACATCTCCAATGCCGAGTTGCCCTTCCAACGCCGAACGGCCTCTCCAATGCCGAATGTCCCTTCCAATGCCGAACGGCCTCTCCAATGCCGAACGACCTCTCCAATGCCGAGCCATGCATATCGAACCATTCCTGATCGACCGTTAATCCATCCAGCTGGCTCCAACCAATCGTATTCCAGTTTTGAAAAATGAACAGTCGACTTGGTTAAATCCTCCAGTCAGTGGCCTTGTAAAAAGGCGGGTTAACATTTTCCCCCCAGAACATACCTTGCTATTGGAAGGTCTGTTTTGAATAGCCGCAAGTCCGATATCCGAAGTTCGTATGTTAACCACATCCATGCCTTCCGGTTCATAATCCAACCCAATACCAAGCCATCTTATTTGCCAACCAATCTTTAATCCATCAATACCCAAAAGCCAAATATATAACCTTTCCGAGCCGATATCCAAATTCCAATCCGCTCCGGGCCTTTATGCTAAATTCAGGACTTCACCAGGTCCATCTACCTTAAGTCGAAATTCGAATCCCTTACCTCTTTGGGTTTAGTCTTTGAATCCGTGGACCTCGCCAGGTTGTGTTATCCTGTTCCATCCTCGACTCTCTTGTCAAGGGCATGTATGTTCTCGGGCCTCGACTCTTTGGTCTAGGACTTAGATATTCACCGACCTCGGCACTCCGGCTAGGGACTTTGATATTCGTCGGCCTCAGCACTCCGGCCAAGGACTTTGATATTCACCGGCTTCGGTACTTCGGCCAAGGACTTTGATATACACCGGCCTCGGCACTCCGACCAAGGACTTTGATATTCACCAGTCTTGGCACTCCGGCCAAGGACTTTGATATTCACCGGTCTCGGCACTCTGTCTAAGGACTTTGATATACACCGGCTTCGGCACTCCGGCCAAGGACTTTGATATTCACCGGCCTCGGCACCTGGCCAAGGACTTTGATATTCAACGGCCTGGCACTCCGTCCAAGGACTTTGATATACACCGGCCTCGGCACTCCGGCCAAGGACTTTGATATTCAACGGCCTGGCACTCCGTCCAAGGACTTTGATATACACCGGCCTCGGCACTCCGGCCAAGGACTTTGATATACACCAGCCTCGGTACTTCAGCCAAGGACTTTGATATTCACCGGCCGCGGCACTCCGGCTAAGGACTTTGATATTCACCGGCCTCGGCACTCCGGCCTCGGCACTCCGGCCAAGGACTTTGTTATACACCAACCTCGGCACTCTGGCTAAGGACTGATATTCATCGGCCTCGGCACTCCGGCCAAGGACTTTGATATTCATCGGCCTCGACACTCCGGCCAAGGACTTTGATATTCGCCGGCCTCGGCACTCCGGCTAAGGACTTTTATATTCACCGCCCTCGGCTCGGCCAAGGACTTTGATATTTAGTCCGAGTCTATTCCATCGCCCTCCGGCGAAGGGACTCGTAACTCACGATCACTACCCCGTCTCTTCGGTCGGGACAGTAATCGTAAAACCTGAACTGTTTATTACATTGATCCGAATCCAGTCAGAAAACCAGAAATCCATATCAAAAATTAAACATCCAAACCGAAATGGAAAACCAAAAATCAACCAAATCGGGAGTTCGATCCGAACTCTAGAACCATACCAAAGAAAATTAAATGTCCAAAGTACTAAAGAAAGAACCAAAGTCTGTAGAAAAACATAAAGAAAATAAGATTTCATTGACCCGAGCACTACAGTTTTTCGTCATCCCAGAGCACGCCTAAGGACCGTCTCGATCCCGTACGTGTGTAAGTGACCTAGTCGTATTACTTCGGGTTCTATTACTTATTTAGAACCATCAAACCATTCAGTTTATAACAAGCTGACATTGACCAGATCCAGTGCCACCATTGCTAGAGTTAGGCGGTGGCTGCTCCTGTCCCACTGCCATAGCTCGATTCCTTACATATTGCTGTAGATGGCCATTCCTTACATAATCCTCAATGATATCTCTCAAATGCCTGCAGTCGTTTGCGCTGTGCCCATCCAGCTCATGGAATAGGCAATGCTTTCACGACGCCCGCTCATATTCAGAAGGCTCTCTCTCTTTGCCGGCCTTTGATACTGGAGGCGCCCTCGAGCATCTAAGTAAATCCTTTCTAGAGTCTCAGTTAAATCTGTGTAAGAAGGAAACTTCGACTCCCTCCGAGGTTTCTTCGAAGTGCCACCGTTTCCATTTGTTTTCCTTTTCCTTTATTGTCTTTACTTGGATCCTCCCTGGTTCGACCTCCACCCTTCACTGCATATGCTTTAGCCTCTCTCCCTACCCTCTCAGCCTATGCATCCTCCTGTTTTAGGAACCTTTCCGTCTCATGGTAGAACTCCCTGAGGTCCCTCGGTGGGTCTCGTTCCAATGATATCTTGGAATCCGAATTATCTGCGATTCCTGAGACCGCTGCCATCAAAACCATTGACAGGTCGTGTCTATCCACTGATGCTACTGCTGCGTTAAATCTGGTTAAGAAGTTCCTGAGCGACTCTCCCTTCCATTGCTTCATCGATGTCAAGGTCATTACGTTCTTGGGTTTGACTATATGGATCCAAAACTGTCTCATAAACCTTTCAATAAGCTCTATCCATGTGCCGATAGACTACTCTCCAACTGTCTGAAGCACATAGCTGCGATATCCGTTAAATACAATGGGATGCATAGAGCCATGACCTTACCTGATTCCCCCGGTACCTCCATATGCCTCATGTACCTCGTCAGGTGTACGGTGGGATCCATTCTCCCATCATACATATCCACCGTTGGTAGCTTAAAGTCCGATGGATTCCTAGCTTGCCTGATAGTAGGAGTAAAGGGACTCCAATTCATATCCTCTAAGTCTTTGTTTACCAATCCACATCTCACAGCTTGTCTGACCATCTCCGTTAACTTATCATTGTCCCTAAGCTGTAATCCTTATCCATTGCCTCTAGTTTGCCCCCCGAGTTCATGAGGGAATTCTGGCACATACTCCTCATCTCGTGCTCCTGCACTCCTGTTGGTGTCGGGTTGCACAGCGTCATCTGGTATCCCTCCATGGATTGGTCCAGCATTTACTGGTGGTATGCCCTCGAGTTTTGATCTATCCTAGTTTATAGCCGTTTGCTGATTGGGGGCTGCCTCCATTGAGCCATTCCCTCTGCTTGCTGGTTGAGTGCTTCTGATCCAGCTCCACGGATCTGAGCTCTTGCATTCCTGTTTGTGCAAATTGCCTAAAAAGAGCCTGTATCATCTCCTCTTGCCGTTTCATCATCGCTTACATCTCCACTCTGGTGATGTAGATGGATGCTCGACCTGCTCCATCTCCACAGGAAGCCTCTTGACTTCCCTCCTGATCGCTTCTTTCTGGCACTTGCTTCCTTGTTGGTGGTCTAACCATTGCTTTCTAAAATCCGAGTTCCCAAGTTTTTCAATCCAAAATCCAAGCTCTAAAATCCCCGAGTGCTAGCTTTCTCAGTGAAAGCAGTCATCAAAACCAATGTCTAAGGTACTAACAATCTCTCCCTTTCTAAGGATGATAAGCATATATATAAAATATGTTATAACTCCCTCTAAGTTACAAATCTCCTTCTTAATCTTTTCCTAAATTTTATATATTTTTCCCCCATTGTCATCAACAAAAATCTAACTAAAAACTCCTCATAATTATGGTACTACATAATATATATAGTACTGAGATATAAAAGCAGTTAGAAGCAATAATAGTAATATATAAGAGTGACAAGAATAATAAGTGATAACATAAACACTTGTGTTAATCACATCAATCCAATACATATATTTAAACTAAAGTGACAAAAAAAATTCAAGCAATCAATTTAATTCATACAAGTCAATCCAATCCAATCAATAAGCCTATACACACCAATTAAAAGTAAATCCAAATCACACAAAACAAACCAAAATTCGAATCCTCTTCAAATCGCTATTGGATTTGTTAGATTATCCAATAGATATTTCTACAAATTTCGTATGGCCTTGTTTTTTGTGTTCCCTGGAGATCATAAGTTGAACCACTTGTATTTCGGTCAGCATTTGCATAACACTTTCCATTTTATCCTCAAATTTAGTCACATTGTCCATGGTGAAGTTTTGGAGAGGCCCTTGTGTAGGAGATGGAAAGAAAAAGGGTGAATTTTCCTCCCTTGGATGCTTAGAATTAGAGGAGGCCATGGGATTATTTTATTTTAGTTGATAGAACAAAGAAAAGATAGAAAAATAAAGAAGAAGTCGAAATTTGTTGGTTATATAACCCCAGTTCGAATTTTGAATTTAGAAGGGAAATTTAAATTCTGACTTTTAACACGTGTCGACATATTCAATCCATGTAAGTTGACATATCTAGCGTAAATTTGATGGTTTTTTTTAATTTCTGATTTATATGTTATTATTTTTATTTTCATATTTCTAATAGAAAATAAATTCCTAGCTCTCTTCTAGCTTAATAAATGATTTCGGTTCAATAGTTTTGTTAATATATTAGCTATTTGATTTTCAATATTTATAAATTCTATTGGGATTATTTCTTTATTTACGATATCTCTTAGAAAGTGACGTCGCATATCTAAATGTTTAGTTCTAACATGATGGGATGGATTTTTAGATAAATTAGTTGCACTAGCATTATTGCAGTCTATTAGTGATTTTGTGATGTTTAAACCAAAATTATTAAACGTTTTTTACATATAAATAATTTGTGAACTTGCTAATGCTACTGAAATATATTCTGCTTCTATTAAGGATAAAGATGCAGAATTTTTCTTAAAAACTAGGAAGTAAGAGAGTGTACTAAAAACTAACAAGTTCCGCTTGTACTTTTTTGGTCTGATTTGCAACCGGCATAATCAGCATCATTATATGAAATTAATTCAAAAGAATCCTCTTTTGGATTAAAGAGTACATAATCTTAAGTGTTATTTACATATCTTGATATTCATTTTATAGAATTTACTGAGTTTCCTTAGGTTGAGATTGATATCTTGCACAGAGACATACAGTATGCATTATATCAAGTCTATTAGCAGTTATATAGATTAGTGATTCAATCATTCCTTTGTATAATTTTTGATCTACATTTTTTGTATTGTCTTCCTTATTTAAATTTTCATTTGTTGCCATAGGAATTGGCTTACCATTGGTATTTGACAGGCCAAATTTCTTTACTAAATCTTTAGCATATTTTTCTTGACTTATAAAAATATAATTATTTAATTGTTTTATATGTAATCCTAATTAAAATAAATTTAGTTATCCTATATTAAGCATTTTAAATTCCTTAGTCATTATATCTGAAAATTCTTTGTTTAATTTATTGTTAGTTAATCCAAAACAATATCATCTACATATATTTGTATCAGTTGAATATCCTTATTGTTTCTTTTAATAAAAAGAGCATTATCTACTTTGCCTATTTCAAAATTAGATTGTAATAAATATGATTTAGGTCTATCATACCAAGCTCTAAAAGCCTGCTTTAGACCATATAAAGCTTTCTTTAATTTTTGAACATGATTTGGGAATTTCTCATCTTCAAAAAGTAGGGGTTGTTCTACATGTATAACATCTTTAATAAAACCTTTAAATAAAAGCATAACCTCTATTTGAAATAATTTTTTATGACTTGCAAAGCGAGTAAGATTCTTATTGCTTCTAATCTAGTTATGGGTGCAAAGGTTTCATCAAAATTAATAATTTCTTCTTGACAATAACCTTGAGCGACCAAACTAGCTTTATTTCTTACAACTTTTACTTGTCCATTTACTTTATTTCTATATACCAATTTAGTTCATATTATAGATTTATCCTTAGGTCTTAGGACTAATTCCCGAACATCATTTCTTGTGAATTGATTCAATTCTTCTTGCATAGCAAGAATCCATTAATCATTTTTTGATACTTCCTTTTGGATTTTTAGGTTCAATAGTTGAAATGAAATCAATATTACTTATTTTATTTAATTGATTTCTTGTTTTAGTAACAGATTATATATTTTCTAGAATTTTTTCTATAGAATGATCCTTTAATATTTTGGTTCTCTTATTTGGATATATATTTTCAGTATCTTTATCTTTTTCATTGTTAATAATTTCATTATTGATAATTTAATTTGTGAAATCAACATTTCTTCTTCATCAATACTTATATTATTGATTTTTAAATTTTCATAAAATGAAACATATAATGTATCTTCAAAAGTATTATTTCTAGTATTAAAAACTCTATAAGTTTATACTTCTGTTTGAATATTCAATAAAAATTCCTCTATCTAATTTAGCGTCAAATTTATCTAAATTATCTTTAGTATTCAATATATTACATTTACTACCAAAAACTCTAAAATACAATTCTTTAAGCTTTTTATTACAATATAATTCGTATGGTGTTTTTATAGTTAAAGGTCTTACCAAAACTCTATTTAAAATATAACATGTTGTAGCAACTACTTCAGCCCAAAAAATTTAGGTAAATTACTATTATCTAACGTAGGTCTAGTGCACTCTTGAATTGTTCTATTTTTACATTCTACTACTCCATTGTGTTGAGGTGTTGTTGAAAAAGAAAAATTATGAGTAATTCCTTTCTTATTACAAATTTTTTTAAAATTTCTGTTTTCAAATTCTCCTCCACGATCACTTTGAATAGTTTTAGTTTTAATAGATATTTGACTTTGAATTCTTTTATAAAAAATTAAACATTTTGGAAGCATTACTTTTAAATTTTACAAAAATTGTCCAAGTAAACCTAGAAAAATTATCTACGATTACAAAGACATATCTATTATCATTTATAGATTGTATTTGCGAGGGACTGTAAAGATCTAAATGGAGAAGTTCAATGGGTTGAGAGGTAGAGATCATATCTTTTAACTTAAAAGAATTTTTTTTTTAAGTTTTTATAATTGATACGCATCACAAAGATTATTAACATCAAAACTTATTTTAGGACGCCCTATTACTAGATCATTTTTGACAATTTCAGAAAGGTGTTTGATGCAAACGACTAAATCTTTTATGCCAAATTCAAGGATCACTTGATTCAGCGAAAAGATATAAATTATCATTTTATACCTTCATACTTAATATGTAAATGTTTTTTCCTAATGCCTATTAAAGATAACCTTTGACTTGTTATGTTCAATATGACATTTATCCTTTTCAAATTTAATTTTGAAGTCCTTATCACACAATTGACTAATATTCAACATATTATGTTTTAAATTCTTAACTAACAAAACTTTAGAAATAGTAAGAGTTTTAGAATTACCGACTTGTCGATGCCAATCATATATGCTTTAGAGTTGTCCCCAAAATTGACTGATCCACAGTCTTTGTAAATGATATCTTTCAAGATCTTCGGATTTTTAGTCATATGCATTGAGCAGCCATTATCCAGTATTCATTTGTCCTTCATAATTTATAGAGTTTGAACGCCAGGCGTTTGTACATCCAAAGCCATGTAACATGGCTGATCTTGTAAATTATACATTTTCAAAGATCAAGTGATTTTTCATAATGAATGGATGCAAATTCATAAAACAATGCCATTTTGCTTTTGTTAGATTGCTTTTTAGAAACAGTGTTAAATTTTTTATCATTATCTCTTGCAATTAAAACTTTTCAAAACACAAATTACTAAATTTTGAAAACTAATGCTCTAATACCAAATGTAAGTTTGTTGAATTCTTTCTAGATTATAGTTTAAACAATGCAATTAACATTGCCAGATTCAAACATAGATAAATATAAATGCAGTAAAAATAAAAATGAAAGAACACACCATGATTTTATACTGATTCAGAGTTACCCAACATCTAATCTTATACAATTTTTTGTACAGATTTCTTTTCAAATAGCAAAGTCAATACAATCTTGATTTCAAGGCGATGAGCCATGCTCAAAAGACTTTCTGAGCTCTGGGTAGACCCACTTGATTTACGCGGGCTACAAGCACACCCAATTGAATTTTCGAATCACTAAGTACACCCACTTGATTTACAAGGGTTACAATCACGCCCATAAGTATAACATTATGATTTGATAGAGTTTTACAAACTCAGATCTTCGATCTTGAATGCTAATGATCCTATAACCTCTGCAATAGCACTTTGATCGTTTTTAAGTAAGAGAGATGAGAGAAACCAGAGTATAATAAATTGAGAATCAAATCAGTAGAGTTTGAATTTGAGAATTTTTTGAGAAAATTTTCTTTTAGAATTCAAGAAAGTAAATGAGGAGAGAAAATATAAGAAAATAGTTGATAAAAATTCATTGGTTTAACCCCTATTTATGGAGAAATAGCAATCTTGTCCATTCTTGAAGAGATACGATGAAAAGTCACTTCCATTCAAAATTTGAATTTGAAAATTTGGTCCATTTGTCAGCATATATATAGGATATGTCAATATATCCTTTTGTATTTTGAAAAACACTTTATTTTATATTGTTTTGAATATCGTAAGTTTTGTAAAATGTTTTGATACTTCATAAAATCATTTAAGCCTTGTTTATGTACATTACCATAATAAAACTTTAGAAATCTTTATAAAATTATTTTGAAATATTTTAATATGTAAAGGATTAAATATAAATTTATTTTGAGAACTAACATACAAAAACAATATATGAAGTATAAGTGAATTAAAATATAACTTATAAAAAATATTATAATATACTTATAAATATCTAGAGAGCTTTAAAACTGAAATTGTAACAAAGTATATCATTCAAAGTGTATTTTAAAATACTTCAAAAACTTAATTTCTTAAGGTATAATAAAATCAAAAATAAAAAATAATTTAATGATTATTTTGAAAGATTATTTTTAAAACAAGAATTCTCTTTAAAAAATATTTTTGAATTTTAAGATAGTTGAAATTGGAAATTATTTGAAAAGGAAAAAATAGAGAGAGAGAGAGATCAAAGAAATGCTATCAAAGTTTTAATAAATATTCTATAACTCTATAATTTATTTGGTAAATCTTGTGCAACAACCCTCAAATTTATCACTGTGGTAAATGATATTTAATTTTTAAATATTCAAGTACAAGGTTTATAACATCAAATAAAATGATTTGAACCCTAAAATTAAGAAAAGAAACTTGTTATAAAATATAATTGTGGAATACAGTTTCATAAATAAAGCGCATGCTTCATACACGAATTTGTTAGTCCTTGAGATGATGATTTTAATGACAACAACCTTAGAATGAGATCATAAAATATAAATACTAACATTATAGTTTAGATATATATGTATATGCAGGTTAACCATGCAAATACCAAGAATGAAGAATGTACAGTATAGAGATTCAAGATATCAAGATTGAAGACTCATGAGTATCAAGATTATCAAAAGCTCAAGATTTCAATAATAGGTAATTTAATTAGGAATTTTGTTAAAACTCCTAGAAAAGCGCTAGCATCTTAAAATCCAATTTATTCGTGGAATGGAATCCACTTCGAGCCCGTTAAATGGATGGAACCCTAAGTAGGATAGAACCTACAAAAAAATGTAGTGGAACATTATTTTGTATCCACTAACTTTTATTTAAAATAATTTCAAAACTTTCCTTTTTCAAAAGAATCAAAAACATCTATCCTGGCTTTAAATATTTTTAGCCTCAAAAATAATCTTTATTTTCAAAATCAAATTATGTTAACTATCTTTTAATTATAATACATTTATTTAACTTTTATTATTTATACTTAGATTTAAATATAAAATAAGAGTAAAATTATATATATATATATATATATATACCAAAATATTATTCTCTATATTTAATTATGTATTTTAACTATAGTTAAGTATATTTATAAAGTTTAAAATAGTTTTAGTACAAGATAGAAGTTATTTTCAAAGAAAAGAAAATTACTAAAAATACCTTAGGCATGTCGACATCCTCAAGTACCCCATGTCGACATGGTAGCAGTTTATTTCAAAAATTTGAATTTCAAAGGAAGTGTCTACTCATCACATCCTTTCACGAATGGACATGGCTATTGTTCTACTATAAATAAGGGTGGTTTTGAATGAATTTATAATCATATTTTTCTGGTTTTCACTTCTCTTCTTCTTCTTCCATAATTCTTTATACACGTTCTTACCATTACTATGCCAAAATCAACATTGAATCTAACTAGATCATTTCTGCTTTGATTCTCTATCACTATCTCAAAAAGATCTCAGTGCTGTTCAGAGTTATAGAATTCTTTTGTAATCAATTTAGCGAGAAAAAGTGTGATTGTAGCCTGTGAGATCAATTAAGTAAGAAACGGTGTGATTGTAGCCTCGGAAATCAATTGGGTGAACTTGTTGTCCGTGAAATCAAGTATCTCTACCCAAAGGATTGTGAATCTGGAGAGGTGTACCTCGTGGCCTTGAAATCGAGGGTGTAACTGTACAATTGCTTTTGAATGGAAACCCATACTTTTGTGTGGGACTGGATGCAGGGTAACTCCGAACCAGTATAAAATCAGGCGTGTTCTTTCCTTTATTGCTTTTACTTTATTTCTGCATCTGTGTTTGTTTCTGTGATCATACCTGTGTCTGAATATTTCATACATTTGTTTTCAAATTAACAAAAACTCAAAAAGATTTAGCAATTCCTTAAAACACTATTCGCCGCCCCTCTAGTGTTAATCCTAGCCTTAAGATCCGTATTCCGCATTTCTCACATTTGGTATCAGAGTAAGGTTTTCAAAGTTTTCATAATCTGAATTTTGAAAAATTTTAAAATGGTAATTTTTTATAGAATTATTAACTTTATTTTTGTATGAATATGTCACAGAATCATCATGATATTGTTGTTTAAAGCTATGTTTAGTTATTTTGAAAGGTCACTTGATTCTTTAAAAGTTATGTTCTTCTATAGGAGAAGAGTTATGTCTAATGACCGTTGGTTAAAAGATGCCAGTCAATCATTCATCGATCAAGAAGAACAAATGGATATATAATGGAAATCACAATGAAATGGGTACCAGATCAATTCAAAGCTTTTGATTCTCATCTACAACTTGATATGATACTGTACTTCTCTCCATCTACTTTGCAATGTCACTGGTTTCGTACAAATCCGTCAAGAAATGATCAGATGAAGTTTTGGTGAACAAAGAGAAAAAGAAAGCAAAACTATCAATGGTATTCTTCAAATTGCATACAGAGATTTGATTTTTTGTTCCTACTACTTTTCAAGATTATTTCTTGTTCTCACGATCGTTTTGATGGCTGGATCATCAAATTCCGATCAAAATTGAGTGAGATATGACAGTTTGAAGTTGGCTATTCAAAACTGAAAACTGTATACATGATTTCTTGCATTTCTCTTACTAATTTGGCCTGTTGCATCACAATATTGACCAATTTCATCACTAAACTATTACTGGATTGTAGCCCTTGCCTTCCTCTTTGATTTGCCGCTGGTTTCTTCCAATTCAGTTAAGAAACAAAGGAGATATGCCTTCTGTAAGTTTGATAGTAAATAGAAAAACGGGAAGAAGAAGAAGAGAATCTTTTATGAAAAGTGGTGACCGTTGAGCCTATTTATAGTGGTTGAAGTGTCTATTCATTCAAAATTCAAATTCAAAGTTTTGGCGCCAAGTTGGTCAATCTACTAAATCATCTGTATCTTTCTCATACGGTCTTCAAATTCAACAAATGAACTTACTACGCTGATCAGAAAAACGAGCCCGTCGTAATAGAACAGATCTCGTCACCAAATTCTGAAAGATATAAATGTGTGGTTCATGACAATGGAAGAACAACAAAGTTAGAAAGATGGAGGAGTGCAAAAATTGGTACGCTTTACTATTATTTCATCTTTATTGTTGCATTTAGGAATATATATTTATGCATTTAGTTAGGTATAGAAATTTATCTCTTTTATAAGTTTTGATATTTTGATACATATATCGACACACCGTAGTATACTATTTTACTACTAATTTATTACAACTATACTAGGTAGAAAGGCATTTTTACATGCATAATGCCAAGTTTCTTTACACATGTTTTCTCATTATTTTTTAGGTTAATTAAATACTATAAAAAATTGGGTAAAAAAATAAATTATTTACATGTCAATATATAGTCATAAAATTAGTGCAAAATCATGTTAAAATCAGGCCCGGAACAATAGATAGTATATCTGAAATGCTGTCTTTTCTTCTGGAACGTTTCTTAAGTGCTACAAATTCGTTTTTATAACATCTCTGTGCTTTGAAACACTGTAGTGTTTTAGAAACGTTTCACAACATTTGGTAAATGCTGCAGTTTCTGCTTAAAATGTTTTGAATATATTTTGCTGCAAAAACTTTTTACATCATTCTGTACATGCTGTCTTTTCTATTTGAAACTTTAAACTATGTAAAAATAATATTTAAATTAAGTATATTTCTCTATTCTTTTTAGAGTTATTTTCTAACTTATATTAGAATATTTTAAAATTAATTTCATGCTTAAATATTTTTTAATAATTAATTAAATTTGTTAATGTAAGAAGCCTTAATATGACACATGTTTATTTTAGTTTTTCAATCTTTGTTATATCATATTTCATTATGATATTTTTTAAACTAAAAGGTGTTTAAACATGTTTCTAAATATTTTAATCAATAATAATTTAATATATAGGTTTTAATTCATAAGTTAAGTATTTTATAAACATGAAAGTCTGGAAAAAAATTGAAAAAAAAATATTTTTAAAAGAATTAAGTAAGGAGGGTATTAATTTTTATAAAAACCATATTTGATCATATATAGTTTAAATCCATATTTCTTAGTATTTGATTTTGATATTGAGTGTGATTACTAGCTTTCATGAATATTTTATAGTTTTAATACCATTTATTACCCTTAAACTCTTGTCTTTACTACTCTTTCAGTCCCATTCATTAGTTTCCTTAACCTAAGTCTAGTAATTGGTGTGTATTACCTTTGTTTGGTTGAAGTGATTTATAATAAATTGTTTGACATATGTATACATACATATATATGCTTGTCAATTAGATATTTCTTATCACTCATCTTTATCTTATAATTTGAATATTTCTTCCATAGTATATATCATCATATCATTTTGCATATTATTATTTTTACTTTGTTATCATTTTATTTCATATTATATATCATTGTGCATCCTATTTCATATCACATTTAATTGCATATTACATCATAAATTACAATGCATGAAATATCATAATCATTTGCATCACAAGTTGCACTTCATTCTGCATATCATCTCATGTTACGTTGCATATGTCATACATTTCATACTTCATTACAAACTACATATTGCATACATGTATACATAACGAGTATATTTTATTTAGGGGGAGTTTGTAATATTGTCTTATAGTTTAGGATTATTAGTTTTTGATTTGTTTGGTATGTTTTGATTGACTTAATTGTCTTGTTTGACTTATTTGACTTGATTGACTTGTTTGACTTGATTGATTTGTTTGACATTTGATTTGTTTGATTGTTTGAAAAGATTGGATTTGATATGCATGTTGATTGGATTGTTTGAAATATACTAATACATGTTTATGTGTTGAATAATTATAATATAATTATGTTAATGTCTTTCACATTCCATTTACTATACTTTGTTCTAGTAATAGTTTAAGGGGGAGTTGTATAGTTTTATGGTTTTAGGATGGTTTTTATTGATGACAAAGGGGGAGAAGTATAAAATAGGATAGTTAGACATAGATTAAAGGGGAGTTATTAGTTTTAGGGGGAGTTATTAGGATAGATTAATATTTTATAAACAAAGGTTGTCATCATCAAAAAGGGGGAGATTGTTTATCCTTGAGATAATGGTTTTGATGACAACAACCTTAGAATAAGATTATAAAATATAAATACTAAGATTATAGTTTATATATATATATATATATATATATATGCAGGATTTAACCTTGCAGATACCAAGAATGAAAACTGTACAATATAGAGATTCAAGGTATCAAGATTGAAGACTCATGAGTATCAATATTATTAAGAGCTCAAGATTTCAATAATAGGTAATTTAATTAGGAATTTTGTTAAAACTCCTAGAAAAGCATTGGCATATTAAAATCCAATTTATTCGTGGAATGGAATCCACTTCGAGCCCGTTAAAGGGATGGAAACCTAAGTAGGATGGAACCAATGAAAAATCTAGTGAAACATTGTTTTCTATCCACTAACTTTTATTCAAAATGATTTACAAAAATTATCTTGTTTTCAAAATGATTTCAAAACTTTCCTTTTTCAAAAGAATCAAAAACATCTATCCTGGTTTTAAATATTTTTAGCCTTAAAAATAATCTTTATTTTCAAAATCAAATTATCTTTGGTTTTTAAACTATTTTTTAATTATAATATATTTATTTAACTTTTATTATTTTTACTTAGATTTAACTATAAAATTATAGTAAAATTATATATATATATATATAGACCAAAATATTATTCTCTATATTTACTTATGTATTTTAACTATAGTTAAGTATATCTATAAAGTTTAAAATAGTTTAAATACAAGATAGAAGTTATTTTCAAAGAAAAGGAAATTACTAAAAATACCTTAGACATGTCGACATCCTCAAGTATCCCATGTCGACATGGTAGCAGTTTATTTCAAAATTTTGAATTTCAAAGGAAGTGTCTAGTCGTCATATCCTTTCACGAATGGACATGGCTGTTGTTCTATTATAAATAGGGGTGGTTTTGAACGAATTTATAATCATATTTTTCTGGTTTTCACTTCTCTTCTTCTTCCATAATTCTTTATACACATTCTTACAATTACTCTACCGAAATCAACATTGAATCTAACTAGATCATTTGTGGTTTGATTCTCTATCACTATATCAACAGATCTCAATGCTATTCAGAGTTATAGTCTTCTTTGTAATCAATTTAGCGAGAAAAGGTGTGATTATATCCTGTGAAATCAATCAAGTGATAAAAGCTGTGATTGTACCCTTGGAAATCAATTGGGTGAACGTATTGCCCGTGAAATCAAGTATCTCTACCCAGAGGATTGTGAATCTGGAGAGGTGTATCTCGTGGCCTTGAAATCAAGGGTGTAATTGTACAATTGCTTTTGAAAGGAAATCCGTACTTGTGCGTGGGACTGGATATAGGATAACTCCGAACTAGTACAAAATCCAGTGTGTTCTTTCTTTTATCGCTTTTACTTTATTTCTGCATCTGTGTTTGTTTCTGTGATCATATTTGTGTCTGAATATTTCATACGTTTGTGTTCAAATTAACATAAACTCAAAAAGATTTAGTAATTTCTTAAAACACTATTCACCCCCCCATCTAGTGTTAATCCTAGCCTTAAGATCCGCATTCCGCATTTCTCACAAAATTTTCATCGATAGATTGATTTTCAATAGAAAGGAGATTTTATTAGTATTTAAGTGCACGAGCCTGGATACATACACTAATATATCTATTTAAGCAAGATTGTGAAATAAAATTATTTATTTTATTTTTGTAAAATAAAATGTATTTATGATATCATCAATGATGGCATCATATTTAATAATTGATTTATGAATTTAAATTGAGATTCAATAGTTTAATAATTACTTAAATTATTTAAACGTTTTTAAATAATAATAATAATTCATTTTTCTTAGTTATGAAATGATAATAAATCACTTATAATAGTTTTATAAATATATACACTTGATTTGAAAATATAAAAGTTTTCATATCGCTTTATCGATATAACATCGCTTTTTGTAAACAATTGTTTAATATTAATCTATATGGTTTATAAATCAAATGTGATCATTTTAAGTAGTTAAAAATAAGAAGAAATTGTTTTTCAAATTTTGTTTATTTTTAGATGTGATTTAATTTATAAGTGAAAATGTTACCAGGAATTGGCTTTTTGATTTTTGCGGTTTAATGAACGAAAGTTGTTCAAAGTTGTTGCAACGTTGTTATTTCTCTTATGCACCTACATACACATGCACATACATGTCACATGCACACATATACATGTCAAAACACATATATATAAACATGAATACATATATGAATAATATCACGAAATTATTTACCAAAGTCAAAGGCAAACATTCCTCACCTTAAAAATAAACGGGGACACAAGAAGGGGGTGACTGAGTGATGAACGGGGAGGAGTTAGGGCTAGAGATGATGGGAAGGGGTGCATGATAATGTTGATGTTGAAGATATTTTCCACTTTGATTAAGGATTATGCCTTGAAATTCCTATAAATACCAGCTTACATTCACACATTCATTCACACAATTCTCTTCTTCCTCTTTTTGAAGCTCATTAATGGCTTCTAGTATATAGAAAAAAATGTTGCAAAGCTATGGCAAAATATTTCAAAATAAAGCAAAATATATACATATGTATATACCATGTCAATACAGCTCCAAAAAAAAAATCAAACGCTTCCTCTCCGCCATCCAAACTTACAACCACCACCTCTCACCACTAAGGCCAAGCCCATCTCCACTTCCAAGCTAAGTCGAGCTTTCCCAAAATCGAGGAGTCGACTCCATAGACTTTGATTCGATTGTAGTGAAGCAATATATAGTCCGTTTTTCTAAGTTTGATATTTAATAAAAGTGAGAAACTATATATATATATATATATATATATATAATAATGTGATATGATTGTTGTGGATGTTTACTATGCTTTGATCATGGGAATACACGTCGAATATCACAAAGGAAATAACTTTAATTTATTAAATGAAATTGTGTATATGAGCTTGTTAAACTCTTTAAAATGGTTTAAAATGATTTAGAAATGATTTATAAGCATTTAAAAGTCTTTTAATAAAGTTTCTAAAGAACATGAAAATTTATTTAAAATTGGCACGTTGCGAAAGGTCGTTCGAGATTTCATGCCGTAGAAAGTTAAGTCCATTTATATGATGAATCTGGATTTAGAATTATTTGAAATGAGAATTTTCAAAACCTTTATAATCATAGTTTTCAAACAAAAGAAAAGGATCGAAATTTCATTAAGTAGATTTTGAAATATGAGAAATAGTCACAATTTGAAAGTTCATAAGCCAACGCGATAAATTCTTTATAAATTATATTTTTAATTCTTTAAAAATATGTAATAAATTCTACAAATATTTTAAAATACTTTAAAATGGATTTGAGCTATAAAATGGATTTCTAAATGAAAGAAAAGTTATTTTGAGCAAATAAGCCTTAAAAACAGTATTCGTAGCACTTTTTGCAAGCACTTTTAACAACTTTTGAAATATAACTTTAAACTGAAATATTCTTTTCCAAACCTTTAATGATTTCAAATAAATAATTAAGTATTTTAAAGATGATTTGAAGGCTTTATAATTTATTTTTATTTTTTTAAATAAATGATTCAAAGGAAAGCTCTTATAATTATGTGATTTAATCTTGGCTCTAAACACCGATGAGTAAAGTGGGTTTTTCCATTCGTTAGATCCGAATGTGAGGTGCTTAAACTAAGGAGATGTTCAGGAGCAACTAGTACTCTAGCTTACCTAATCTCTTTCCTAGGAAAGAAATAGATAAGGTCAAAATGTCGAAAACAAGGCAAGTAACAAAGATTAAAATTTTCCGAATTTAATACAACTTGGATTGCGTAGAAATAATCTTCTTATACTTGGTGTTAAATTCTGGTGAGAGAACTTGAACTATCCATGTGAATTTAAAAGGTGATTTCATCACTATTCAATGGACAGTAATGGTTGAATATGGAAATTGTTGTTGAGTAGAATTATATAATTTCTATGGATATGTTTTACTCGAATAATAACTAATTTGGATTTACCATCTTAGATAATATCGTTTCAACATATTAAAAAGATATGTGTTGGAAATAAAGAATCCTTTTTCAAGATTTAAACAAATGATTTGAAATTATTTTAATTTCTATGGACCCTTTCACTTATAAATTATTTGTTTTGGGTTTATAGTAAACAATGTCTTAAATAACATTGTTTTTGGGCCGTTTAAAAGTTATGATTTGGAAATAAGAAATCTTTACTAAGATTTATGATTTAGAGATATTTTCCTAAGTAAAAGATGAAATGATTTAGAATTACTACAAGATTTAAAAAAGTTTTAATTAAATAAAGATTTGATAATTGAGGTTTAATGATCTCTATATACTGAAAACAAATGGTTTTTGCTCTAAGAAGACATTTTGGATAAAAGGATACAAATGGAATATCAATTACCCACTTACCAACTTTTTATCGACAATTGGTTCAGAGAAATCGGGGTCGAATTTGGATGATTCGTATCCGAAAACCACTTCGAACCAATTTAAGAGCTCGAAAGTGATGATATGTTAAAAACAATGAAGTTGAATGCAGGGATCTTCATAACGGAAAGACTGGTTCTTGATAATTTCGAAGTAGCTCCCAAGAAAAATAAATAGCAGTGGTTCCTTTGTTATGGGATCTTCATATGCAAGGACTGTTCGCTACAAATCCTTGGGGTAATGCCCAACATGATGTGGTAAGAGAGTGCCTTCGGTTTGTCCTATTCCTGGATAACTTGTATGGACGAATGTCTAACATTGCATTTCTAAAATCAATGTGGATGTGACAAACAACAAATCCGTACCCTTTGAATTGATAATAAACCACACATATCTGACCCAAAAAGCACAGACCGATGGAAAGTCAGGAGAAAGAAAATAAGAGAGATGAAGAGATGAGAAGAAAGAGAGAAGAAAAGACAAAATAGAATGATATAGAATTTCACATCACAGCAAAACATATAATATCATATCGATGATCTTTACAAAACAGAAACGGTATATACATACATCAATTAGAGTTCAACAATCAATCACTAGTTATCAGCCTGGACGGTTATAATAACATGTCCTCACAATTGTCGATAATTTAAAACAACAAAGAAAAGCAGCGGATAATCAATAATCAAAACAGATACATGTACACGAAAATGTAGATCTCCAGCTCGCCCGTTGAAGCTCCAAAAGCACCAAAACTGAACCCGTAAATACACACGATCTGACCTGAGCATTGAAAGGGAAGAACGTCCGGATCAGTCTGGTAAACCAGTGTGAGAAACATACTCAACTGAATTTATTAAATTACCAAACTTTTCCTTTATCAAAACAATAGTATCTCATAAGACACGTCCACACGTAAAGACAGACATGTTTTTACCTTACGATAACTAAAACATTTCATATCAAATCATCTGGTATTATACTTGTGTCTAGTATACAAAGAATATTCAAAACATCTAAAATTGTTACCATTATTAAATTCCAGCATACTAGGCTCTACAAATAAAATGGTAGGTACGTAGTGAAGTTTGGATTTCCATACAAATGATCGCGTGAAGGGACTTCCTTCTGAATGGGTACACCTCTAGATGGATATCCCGAGGCACAGAACATCTACCCTCTACCAACACAAGGTTGGCCCACCTCTATAACTAAATGGTACCGAATATGTCATCCTTCGGTCATTACCGACCTTTTTCGAGGGCCCTCTAAGCATACAAACCACAATATTCAGATACATGATGTCAGAGCGTGTAAAGATATATCGAGAAGAGGATGATCATATCCTACTTGGGAGTGACCCACTTAGCCCTGCTGCATCCAATCCTGTTTTGGTCATTTCCGATTGATGAGGCTTGAGGTAAAGATTACCTTTCACATACACAATCACATCACTTTGAATGCCACATGGCTATTTCCGTTGACTACTAATTTTCTTCCAAAAAATACAACCCTTAAGCTTATACGTCTGAAGAAGAGTGTTAAGCTAAGAGAAGTTGCCTTGTCCGCCAACACTGATGTACGTTTGTGAAAACCAATGTACGTAATTTTTAAAAATGCAATGTCAAACAAACATCCATACAAATTGTCAAGGAATAGGACAAACTGAAGGTACTTTCCTACCACATCCTGTCGGAAAATCCCTAAGATTAGTAGCGAATAGTCCTTGCATTGGATATTTCATAATGAAGAGACCATTGCTACTATATGTATATTGGGATTTTAACCCCAAACGATCAACAAGCAGTCCCCCACTATGAAAACCTTAAATATCAATATCATCGATAACCTACACAATTGAATACATATACGTTGGTCCAAAGTGGTTTTCGGACAAACCGATCCCGGTTTCTTCGCACCAATAATGCAAAAGCGTTTCTCAACTTCACACAAAAACTAAGTCTCATAGACTTATCACGTCTCCAGCTTTCAACATGCTATCCTTCAGGCCAAGAAGGAAGCTCGATAGATTGGAGTTATACTCCGCACTATACGAGTCAACATCCTCAACACCAACGATAATCAAGCCTACACAGAAGGTTACGTACTAAATGTACGACTAAATAGTTCCTACATCAAGTCGAGGAAATAAAATGGCCTAATTTGATAGTCGGTTATTTAACTGTCAAAGAAAACAAACAAATATCTAGCACCAAATGCAATCACTAGGCCCTTTTAGTTAATATTTTATTAACTAAATCCATTTGCCAAATATTCACTTCAAATTATCTTTAAAAAAGATATATTTTCAAAACCATTTCAACTTTTCAATATTGGAAAACATTTCCATGTACTTATTTCGACCGTATAAGCATATTCACAAATCTCTTTACTTACAACACTTAGAAAATATTACATATACTTAAAGCATGATTAAGTATATAATTTATTCTTTAAGGAAAAGATTCTCTTTAAACACATTTATTTGGGTTAAAACGAATGTTGTGTAAAACATCGTTACGACTACCCAAAATCACTAGTATAGGGATTCAAAAATAAGGTAGATATATAATCCCATATACTATACGAAACATTTTCTTTCGAAAATCATTTACTCTAACAACAGTGTTATTGTCCATCATTTCCTTACTTCTCGAAAACGTCTATTCCAACAATAAATGTTGAAATCTATGTTTTCGATACTTAACACGTTTTAAAACATCTTTTAATCATTTTATTCCATTTTAAAACCACTTGCCAAAACATTTATTTTATTTAAATGATTATTATTCACTGTCCAAAATCGTGAATATAAATTGTTTACCAAATCCAATATTTCTACACATTTATTAATGGATAATCCACTGTCCAAAATCATGGATATAATTCTAACCAAATACATTGCTTTCACATTTTAATTTAAAGGATTATCCACTATCCAAAATCATGGATATAATACCTTTAATAAACTTTCATATTTAACTTATCAAATTCAATTGATTTCGAATTTCTAGAACAGTGTTTATAACTCCATTTATTAACGAATTCCATTTATCTCACTGATATGCCAAAAATCCAATTTATAAGTTAATTACTTATAAATCATCTATTTACAAATTCATTCTTTTTATAACATCATCCATTCATAACTCAATAAATCTTATAAAATCCATTTATAACTCCATTTTAACAATTTTGAAACTCCTTTATAATTCCATCACTTTGATTTATAAAAATTCAATTTTTATAAATCTTATATACAAACCATTTTATAATAAATCAAAAATCACAATTTAAATTATTTACAAAATAGTTATCTCCATATTCTGGAAATCATATGTGGATATATTTTACAAAAATTATAATTTTTATAACATAAAAATTATAACATTTATTTATTTAAAATAAATATTTTACTTTAAAATTTTCAAAATTCAATAAAACATCTATTTTCAAAATAACTTTAAAAATTCTTTTTAAATTGGAAATCACACTTTAATATTTTAAAATTTCAAAAATAGGCCCAACGCCGCAACAGCATAAATGCATCAATCACGACATCCAAACATCATATATCATATGATAAAATAATATATATCAAAATTTATAAATAAATCAACAGTGGTGAGGAATCCAGGTGGATCCCTCCAACCTGTCACCTGCAACAAATGTACATATTAAAATATGTGTACAATGTCTGCTTCAAGGCGGACGTGCGTACAAAGGGTCATCCGCTCATACACGGGAAAGTATAGGGTCTCATCTGCTCCAATAGGCAGGAATACATCCAAATGCCAATCATTATATATATATATATGTATGTATATATATATAGTATATCCAATATAATCCACACAATCATCAATCGTCATAGAATAAATTTATTCTCAATAATACAAAAATATCAGTGAGTCAGAAAGAGCGAGTTGTACTCACATTGTTTCCAATAACAGCTGTAGTGTTTTATTTCGAATAAAATTAAACAGACGTTTAACTTGATCCAAAATTTACACTAGCTTCAATCATCACCACACTAGCTCTAAAATGTAGTGCTCGTCAATATAGACCCAACGCAATTTGTTTCGTCAAAAATGGACCTCGTATGACAAAGTTATAGCATTTTAAAGTTCATACGAATTTCATATATAAATAATTTCACTTTCTATTTTATTTTTAAAGCCTAAGAAAATCGTAGCCGTTCATCCTTGCATCAAAAGATCTAGGCTGTGTCTTTTTTCCTTTCTTCTTTCTGGTTAAAAATCGCGCACGAACCCATTCGTACGTTTAACTTCGAACGCCGCATCCCCCCATCGACGACTATACGTCAATCAACGACCACCAATTGATGCACCACGCTCCCCTTTACTGATGCCCAGAGGCCGGTCGAACTCGGCACTACCATTGCGTTGAAAAGCACATGCGAACGGCGAATGTTCAAATACAAATTGCCATCGATCCGCTAAATAAAAATCGATCATAGCCGTTAGATTTGTAGATCACACGATGCTCGACAACATTGTAGTTGAAAACTTTTCGAATCGGTTGATGGATTTGAAGAAAAAGAGGGAAGGAGGAGTGTTTTCGACCATTAAATCATAGCCGGCGGCTATGGAACCCTAGCAAGGGTTTTGATGCAAATAGAAAATAATAACGTCCTTTTATAGAAAATCTCACGACACTATTCAAACGAAAAAAATTCGAACTCAAAACGAAGTGTTCCGCCTGGCGTTTATAATGTTTTACCCCTATTCCGAACATAATGGAATATATATCGTGAGCCAATTCGATCATATTTGGAAGATAGGTTTCAAATCGACTATTTAAATTCAAAATTTTACATAAACAAATTTCTACACGTTTTAGCTTGCCTGAGACAAATCGTAAATCCGATTGACATGAAATTTGAAATCATTTAATAATATGAAATTACGGATCCAATAACACTGGTTTCGTTGAAATCCGAGACTGTTTGAAAAATGACTATTTTTACACATTCATTAAATAAGAAAATATTCAATTTCTGTAAATTAACTTTTAAATCAATTTTAAAAGTTTACTAACACCATTCTAATTCAAATAGAATTTACGTCAACTTTATAAATCAATTTTATTCGCATTAAATTAAAATTCCAATTATTTACACAATTTCGAATTAATAATTTAATTATCCAATTAAATCACGATTTCGAAATATAAGTTACTCAGCTTATAAAATTTACTTGTGAATATTGAAAATCAATTAAATATACGATTATCGAATGACTAAAATTCTAGGTCGTTACATTCTCCCCTACATAAAAGAATTTTGTCCTCGAAATTACCAAGTAAGAAAAAGTCACAAAATCCATTAACTTTTCAAAACAATTCGTTCAAATTAAATTTCAAATTCATTTAACCTTCCGAAAATCCATTCGTTAAACTTCTTATAAAAACTTTACTACTTTTCCAAATCCATTTATAGTTATATTTTCAAAACCAACTAATATTGTTTATCTTCTAAGCCCACAAATCAAAAATTTTAGTTATAAAAAATTTTCCAAAATCTCAAAAAAAATTCTAAAGCTTTAAATTTTCAAAAAAAATCGCCAGCGTCTCCTTTGCACGGTTCAATCATAATAGGATCACAACATATATATATATATATATATATATATATATATATATTTCACAATATACATCTCATCTTCGAGGATGAGGCATCCAGTAGGAAAAAAATAAAAAAGTACGATATGTAATCCAAGATATGTACCTTATATATTATTAGCAAGAATATATGGCTAATATAGCGCGAAAGCGAGCTTCAAATGCGAAGCATACGCTATCCGCACCCACTAAACACTCAAAAACAATGAGAAACATGTATATATGAAAGTAATATCAATATGCAACATATACCAACACAACAACTATATCTGCCAATATAGCAAATGCAGTCAAAAACAACAAATCCAACCATCAAACAACTATCATCCAACTAGCATCCAACAACTATCCAATCAATCCATAACCATATCGATATAAATTCACTTCTCATTAATATTTATTGAATTAGTTTTCAATTTAAATCATATTTGATTCATTATCATTGGATTTTACTAACATTTATTTATTCGAATTCAATTAGTTTACATTCACTAATTTACATTCAAGTTGGCTCATTTCTAAATTAAATCTAATTCAATTTTATTTAGATCTACTTACTTCTAATTTGATTTCAATTATTTAGCATTCAATTTCATTAATTCAATTTCATTAACAATTAATGAATTTCTATACTATCAACTAACAATCATCTAACAACCAATGCATATCCAACATAACCAAATTTGTTTGATTCGCTTACATTCAATTTGGTTCGACACTTTTATTTGAATAAGTTTATTATTCAATTTAGTTTAATATTTAATTTACTTTCATTCAATTATTCGATTGCTAATTCATTATACATTTAAAGTTGAATTTCCTTACATAACTCAAATTCATATTCATCACTTCACTTTATTAACTTCTTATTATTCAACTCTACTTTGAATATTCATTTTATTTATCAAAATCAACTTGATTCAACATTACTTAAGTTAAATTTCATTTCACTCTCACTTGCATTTACTTCCACTATACAACTTAAGTTCACAACCAATTTAATTCAAATTCTATTTTATTTAGCTTTGCTTAAGTCAAATTTCATATCACTAATTCAAATTCAGATTTTTTTTGCTTAACAAAATTGTTTAACCATTTTAACAATTGGTTTTACTTATATTTTCCCATTTTCTAAGTTATACAACTTAATTATCTAAACTTCCAAATTCATATTATATAATCCCTTACCCCTTATGTTTAATTTTCATTCCAATAACTTTTTAAATCTGGTTCAAATCCAATTCAATTTATTTAACTTTCCTTTAGTTAAATTTCAAATCATATATTTTATTATACTAACTCAAATTTATTTCAACTTTACCAAAATTAAACTTTTTTTTTCATATTATAAGCCCAAACTCATTTTACTTAAATTTATCAATTTCAACTTGGATTTTAAATCAAATTTGTTTACCATAACAAAAATTCAATTTTCAATTTATTATTGGTAGCAAATCCATCACATAGAAACTCGAAAATGATACTGAAGTTGCTGTAGTCATCACCCTTATTATTTCCCCACAATAGTAGTGAATTCAATGCTTTATATTCTTTAAAGAAATCCTTTTATATTTATAAATCACATTTATAAACTCTTTTTTACTTATATAATTTCACTATTTTACTTCACTTATATAACATTCATTCTAAATTTATTCATCTTATCTGGATTTATAACAATATAACCTTTTTAATTTTTGAAAAATAACTTCCAAAATAAATGGGATTCAAAATTTCAGTTTCTTAGTTTAAAACTCATTTTTATTTATAACTCATATTTATCAATATACTCGTGTTGTTTCATTTCTTAGTATATAAGATTGTTTCACTATTGTAAATCATATTAATTATAATTTCATACTTATAATTCATTTTCTTATATAATTTATTCTTTTACAATTTTTATTTTTATTAAGATTATTCAAACAGCTTTTATTAACTTATATATATTTACATTTTCAAACAACCAAACTATCAATTTATATACATTTTAATAATTCCGAAAAATTATTTCCTTTATATATAAAATATAATCGAGGTAAAATTATTTCATCAACCCAATTCAAAAATAATGTTATGTCGACCTGCCTCGTTTAAGTGTTTGGAAATCCCTATCGACAACATGGCATTCTATATACCGATCAGAATTCACAAACAGCTCAACGGATAAGTAAACACAATATAAGACATTTTATATCACTAACAAATACATGCTCATATATATAATACACTCAAACTCAATCTAGGGTGCTATGGTCCCTATTTATACCGAGTACACATCAAAGCTTAGGAATATACAAAATATAAGCTCTGATACCAAGTGTGACCAATAGCAAATCCATATCCTTCGAGTCGACAATAAACCATACATGTCCGACCCAAAAAGCATAGACCGACGGAAAGTCGGGAGAAAGAAAAGAAGTGAGAAGAAGAGAAGAGAAGAAAAGGAGAAGAAAAGACAAAACAGAATGATACAAAATCTCACATCGCAGCGGAAAACATATAATATCATATCAATGATCTTTAAAAAACATAAACTGTATATACATACATCAATCAGAGTTCAACAATCAATCACTAGTAATCAGCTTGGACAGTTATAATAGCATGTCCTCACAATTGCCGATAATATAAAATAGCTAAGCAAAGCAGCGAATAATCAAAAAAGATACATGTATACGAAAATGAAGATTTCCAGCTCGCCCGCTAAAGCTCTAAAAGCACCAAAACTAAACCTATAAATATGCTCGGTCTGACTCGAACATTGAAAGGGAAGAACGACTGGTTCAGTCCGGTAAACCAGCGTGAGAAACATACTCAACTGATGTAACAACCCGCATATTTTACGATTGTATATTTAAATATAGCATCGTTAGTAGGATTTTAGTCCGAAATGCTACTTTTTGCAAACGGTCGAATTAGGACTCGAAACTACTTCCATTGAGTCCATAATGCCATTCGCGACCTTTTTGAGTATAAACATCGATATGTTTAGAGTTAGCTAGAATTTCGACCTTTTCACTTAAGGCTTTGGGTTTCAGCCCATTAGCCTAAACTATTAACTCTAGCTCAACCCCCACTCCTCTTCATTCACTTCATTTCTATTTTCTAACACTTCAAGCTTAAACAAAAATAGTGGAAGAGAAAAGAGATTAGAAAATTCCTAAGCCCTAGTTCCATTGCAAATCCAAGTTCTAGCTCCAAATTCGAGGAGAAGCTATTGGTAAGCATCCACTTCTTCTTCTCCAACTCATTCTCCCTTCAATTTCAGAAATTCCTAAACCCTAACTTAGGAAATGTTTTTCTTTTAAGCTTAGATTCAAGCTTCTTGGGTTAGAATTGAAGAGTGATTGTTCTTGCCTTGCTTTATAGCTTCTTCTTCTTTGTTTTCGGGTTTAATGGTAAGATTTCTCTCTCACATCTATATCTATATCTATCATTGTTGTTAGGTATGAATTCCTAACACTTGTTTATGATCATTTGCTTTTGATTTGGATTGGATTGGTGAATGTTCCAATTTTTGGTGTTTTGAGTTCAAATCTTTGAAAATCCAATAATTGATGTTTGAACATGCTTTTGGTGATGCATCGAAGATCATAAAGGGTCGGGTTGCAGATTGGCATAAAACCCTAGCGTCGTTGCTTGCTCGCATAGTTTCCATTTCGTGTTATGGATTTTGCCCCCACAAGGGGGCTAGGCTGTATGTGCTTCAGTAGCAGGTTCAGTCAACTGGACCAGAGGGTCAGTCGACTGAACCAGAAGATAAAATTTTGCTTAGAAGCAGGTTTAGTCGACTGGACCAGAGGGTCAGTCGACTGAACCAGGGGGTACAAATTTCGTATCCCTGCGTCAGTCGACTATCCTCTGGTCCAATCGACTGACCTACTTGTATAGGCCCAATTTGCCTATTTTGCGTTGATTTCCAATTTTGATCTGTGCGTGATTATTCGATTTGTAGTTATCATTTATTATCGACTTTGATGACTTCTATTTTGGAATTTTTGGGTATATCTATCTTGATGGAATCGGCATCGATTTCTATGGATTTGATTCACGGCTTCGTATGTGAATTTTTGGTGATTGATTGTTCCTACAATCATTTCTGTTATTTGTCACTTTAAAATACAAAGGTTTCTATACTAGTAGTAAATACCAAAACTCTTTCATTAAAACGATTTCAACACTATTTTAATAAAAATCTCGTTTATTAAAACTGTTTTCCAATCTATTAGTGTACACAAACATTTCCCTCATTCGTTTGAGAAATCTAATTAAACGGCTTAGTAAAACAAGTGGTATGAAACGCCTGCGTTTACTTCGTCGGTTAATTTTTGGACTTGTTCGATTGAAACTCAAGTGACAACTTTCGAGTGGAGATTTACAATTTGTTCGTAAATACTTAAGTTAAGCAAGTGGTTATGGGACATGAAGCTAAACTCATCTATTTACTAGCTTAATGTAATTGACACTTCTTGAAGATCGATGATGATTATTTTGTGGTTTAGAGTAGCAATATGCGATGTCTCTTTGTCTGCGAGGGAGACTAAACCCTGTTTCTGTGGAGCTTCGGCTCAAAATTGGTGGGGTAGCGACCCTTGGTCTTCGGGCCGTTTGTGGAGCCTCGACTCAAAAATTAATGGTTAGCAACCATGGAATAGCGTTTCGTTTTGTGATACACGTGTTGGTGAGTTTTCATGCTCCCATTTTGTGATAGGCCTCCCCTTTTTGTGATTTCTGGATTTCTATTGATGATTTCTAGAATTTGTGTTTCAACAATTTTCGTGATTTCATTGATAAGTTTATCAATATTCATGCATTGGTGAATTTGTGTTTCACTAACTTTTACGATTGACATTGATATATTTGTCAATATTTATGGTTTGGTGAGAATGTTAAAGAATATGACATTCTTTTTGGTGCTTTGAGATTTCTTGAGATATTGTATGATTTTAGTTGTTGTTAGATGTATACTTGTCACAGTATGGCATTATTGTTGTCATATCTCTTATTCTATCTCATTTTATCTGATATTTATAGCTAGACTGATCCGTTTATTATTTTCTTATTAAATAATAATCGGACCAGACCGAAATGTTACAGGTGCTTCTACTTGACTCCTCACCTGGGAATATTACCTGAATTTTGGCTAACTACACTATATTGGTAGTTTTTGTTGTTATACATTCGAGATAGAGACTCCTTGATGTATACATATTCTTTTGTCTAGCACTTGTATCTATTTGTAACAACCCTAGATTTTGCTTATATTTTTAATTGACTTTATTTTTATTTTAAGTTATTTTAAATTTGTTTTATTTCAAACATTTCATTTTTAAATATAAATGTTGATTATTAAGTGATTTATAGTTCAAACTAGTATAATTTGAATATTTTACTGTAAAGTGAATTTCTGGTCAAACTGTTCAAACTTTGACTTCTAAACTTCAGATTTGTATTATTTTAAATATTAAATTTTATCTTTTGTTATGAAAATAGATGTAATAACTTGAACACTGCTTTTCGTTTCGTTGAAAACGGAGTTAAACTGTAAAAGTTATGTACATTTCAATTTTGAGTGTAATTTGATTTATTTAACAATTTTGTCTATTTTAAATTATATAAATTATATTTTCTTTGTCATATTTTATTTTAATATGTGTTAATATGTTTTTTTATGTATATTTTTGTCTTTTAATATTGTTGAAGTGATAGTATAATTTTTCTAAAGTTTACTTGAATTTATTTCAATTTTTAAAGCCTAGTTTCCATTTCTCTACTAATTTCTTCATTAAATTATATTGAATTAATTTTTTTTTGGAATTCATTTTTATATTGTGTTCTTATCTTTATTTATAAATATTTTTCAAGCACATAAAGATTTTCTAAAGTTCATTTGAATTTGTTTCAAATTTATAAAGCCTAGTTATGTATATATTGCCATTTTCTTTATTTATTTGATTTTATTTAAATTTATTTATTTCTTTTTCTTATTTATTTTATTTTCTGAGTTTATTTATCTTTATTATCAGCCTAGTTATGTATTTATAAATTTAAAATAAATTTTTGGAAATTTGAAAAGACTTGAAACTCTTTATCTTCTTTTGACTTTTTCTCTTCCACCTCTTCATTTTCCCAACATACATCATTTTTTTAATTTTTTTTTGCCGTATGTTTCTTCATCCTCTCATCCACTTTCTCATTTTTCACGTGGATCTCAAATCCACTTCTCATCTAAAAAAAATAAATACGGCAATTGCTTGAAGGAGTTGAGGTAAATTTCACCTTCTTCTTCCTTTGTTTTTCTACTTTTCTATTTGAATTTTGTACTTGTTCTCACCTTCATAACTTGGCTCCTCCTCAACCAGATCTGAACTGACCTATACCATCCCTTTTCTCTAACAATCACCCACCCTATTTCATCACCAAGGCAGGCCGAGCCCATCCATGGCAAGGAGCACCACCAAAATCCATTTAGACCATCACATATGTTGCATACCGAGCTACTTTTGCATCCCTCTCCTTCTACCACCTCTAGCCGCCACATCCTCCACAACCACCACCTCTGACCTGACCTCCACCCTCTGCCACATCACCCACCACCACCTTCACCACTGGTTGGGCCCACCTAGCCTCTGGCCGAGCACATTAGGAGCTTAGAGATGAAGTTGTTGTCTTGTATTTGCCTTGTTTTGTAAATTGTTGCACCTATATTCATCACCATTCAAATCAACCTAGGCCGACCACTATAGATCCAAACCCAGCACGAAATTCATGTCTTGGCTGAGCTTATCCAATCTATAACTGATCCATATGAAGTTGAGAACAAGTGCGATGAATTGACATCGTTTTGGGCTTTGATTTCTAGTGTTGTTCTAGTGTAATTCGTGTTGAAACTTATATAAGGTTGCATTGTTTTGTGTAAATGTTTGAACAAGTCTAATTGCTTTGGCTCTCCACTCTCAAGTCATATCCATATCATCATGCCTTCACTGTGTTGTGTTGTGTGCTTTGGTGGATATCTCCAGCTCTGAAGAGGTGAGTTATTCTCACCAGACAATATGTACATATATAACTGATAAACTGACATCACTTGAATCTGTAACTTATATCATCATGTTATATATGCTTATATTATTATCATATGATGTTCACACCTGTTATTACACCTGTTATATCATATGTTACTATTATTTTATGTTTTTCTGTTATTTATATCAGTTATCATCATTGCAAGTTCCCTTTAGATTAGAATCACTTGAAATGATACTTACCCGAACGGACTTTAGAATAGGGGAAAATCATTATGGGCTGAAATGATAGGCCTGAGCGATTTTCATTTTATTTCATTTACTTGGGACCGCGAGTTTGAAATGACAAAACCAGGATTTTCTTTGTAAATTACGGGTTGAAATGATATATTACCCGTATCAATTTACCTAGCGTAGAAAACTATATGCAGACCAATAGTTAAAATATGTTTTTCTGAAAATTTTAAAATATTTTAGAAATGTAAATATTACTATATTTTGATTTAAACTTAATAAATAATATATTTTGTAAAGTATTATTGATTTTCTAGGAATTTATAAGTTAAATAAATTATGGAAAAGTTAGAAAATCTGAATGTAAGTTATTTTGGAAATTTTGATTTAATTATAATTGGAAATTAAATTAAATATGAAATTATGATAAATTTATGATAATTTGAATTTAAAATGAATTTAAAATGATTTTATATTATATTAATGATTTTGAGTAAAGTTAAAAAGTGAAAGGAATGATTATTTAAGTTGAAATTTGAAAATATAACTTAAATTGGAATTTATGAATTTGATCTAAAAGTGAAATTTTAAGTTAAGTTAAATAAAATGGAATTAAGTTATATTTGAAATTTTAAACTTAAGCGTTAATTTGAAATTTAATGTAATGAGTTTAAATTTGAATGTTGAAATTTAATAAGTGAATTATTAATAAATATTGATTTTTGAAAGGAAACTTAACTTTATAAAATCATGAATTTAAGGAAAATTAAATGATGATTATAGATGTGAAAATGTATCATTTTATAAGTTTAAAATGATTTAAATAAAAATATAAGTGTTTGTGAAATTCTATTGAATATTTGAAGTTAATTAACAGCGTTTTAAATGCTGTCTTTTGTTAAATTGAATTGTTTTGAATGTAACTTTCTGCAGCATTTTCCAAATGCTGCGAAACTTGAATTTTCATTGTTTTAATAAATTTAAGTGATAAATGAACATTGAAAAGTTTAAATTTTTGGAATTTAATAATTTAATTATTAAATGTATTAACTTCATTTTTATGATCTAAAATGAAGTAATTTGTTTTGAAATATAACTATTTTGATAGATTAAAATGATTGAAATGTGGTTTCGAAAAGATATGATATTTGATATATTAAAATGATTGAAATGTGGTTTCGAAAAGATATGATATTCTGATATATTAGAATGATTTGAAATGACGTTTTGGAAAGATGTGATATTTTGATATATTAAAATGATTTGAAACGAAGTTTTGAAAGATATGATATTTTGATATTAAATGATTTGAAAAATAGAGTTTTGAAAGATACGATATTTTGATATTAATATGATTTGAAAAGAAGTTCTGAAAGATATGATATTTTGGAAATGAAGCTTTGGAAGGTTATGATATTTTAATATATTAAAATGATTTGAAACGAAGTTTTGAAAGATATGAAATTTTGATATTAAATGATTTGAAAAAAAATTAAAGTTTTTAAAGATATGATATTTTGATATTAAAATGATTTGAAAAGAAATTCTGAAAGATATGATATTTTGGAAATGAAGCTTTGAAAGGTTATGATATTTTAATATATTAAAATGATTGGAAAGGAAGTTTTGAAAGGATATGACAATTTAATATATTAAAATGGTTAAAAATGACTTAATATTTATTTTGATAAATAGTTGAATTTGGAAGATATGGTATGATGATATATTGAAATGGTGTGGAAATGATTTAATCTTTATTTTTGATAAAGATTTGGATTGAAATGATATTTTATTTTGAAGTATAAAATATTGCTTTAAAGTTATAACTACGGGTTATAATAACGATTGGTTGGCAAAGAGATTGGGATCGGATATCTGGCATACTCTATATCGATACCGAAAACCACTTTGACAACCGTGTACGCGGTGGAGATTCCAGAATGAAGTAGGATGACGGCGACGTTCTTGAGGTATATTATGTGAACCCAACTCCCGTGAGTTGGCATAAGGTGGCTAAAACAAGAGCGATCTCGGGCCAAGTGAGGTCATTCCTCCGATCGGACACATTCCTTCGATACTATACTCTTACTTGTTATTGATTTGATGGCCATCCTTCGATTTCGGTTTGGAGTGTGTTCCGAGGTGGGCGTATGTGGCTGCTACGTTACCACCAGCCCGTGTGCGTAATTGGTATATCTACCCTGGCATTGCCTTGTCTGCCGTGTCACCTTCCATATCGAGCCTTTACTACGAGTTTGTTTTTCTCCCGTAGCCCATGGAGTATTTAGGGTAGTCTCTCGAAGATATGTTGATACTGGATGGACTACTGGGACTATTATGTGTGAAGGGTGATATGGGTAGCCCGGGATGCTATTTAAAAGTATGTTTATTTTACTGTAGACATTATTATAATAGCGCAATATTACTATATAGTAAATAGTTTAACGGATCCTTAGAGGATGGGCGGTCCCAGGCATCCTTTAAGTTACTTGTACCTCATTACAGTTCACTTGAGTTGGTTTACATTATATAAGTGTATATTGTCCTGACTCGAGTGTTTGTATTTTATTTACGCTCGGGTCAGCCTGAGTTATTCACAGATTTGGATTCCGCTTTCTGGAGATTGGAATCGCTGGAGATCATCTGCTTATCTAGTTTTATCTATTCCAGTTCTGTTGTTCTATTCAGCTTGTACTTGGTTATCATCTTGAGACTTCTGTTGTACTTTATTTTCTTCTGTTGTATTTTTATTTAACTCTGATATACTTATATAGTTGCTTCATGAACTACTATTTCTTTTACTTCCGCTGCATTATTAAATACTCTGTATCTGTGATCTGCGATTATTATTTACTGTATATTCTGAGATTTGCCAAATTTTATTTACAACGCGGTATTTTGAGCAATTCAAGTCCGGCATGTGTGGATGCGAATGGCTGAAAATACCTGGTCGTTACAGTTGGTATCAGAGCTTTGGCTTTGAGGCAAAACTTAGAATATATGGTAAATTTAATTTCAGAATCACTTTCATTCGAGCTTGAATCTCTTCATTTTTATTCGATTTCTTTTGAATTTTGGAACGTTCCCTGTGGTTCCAAAATCCATTCTTGTCCCTCACTATTCATCTTCTTTTGATTCTGGAGTATCCCATGACTCCATTTCGAATGATCTTTATAGTGAATTGGCGGTCTCGCCAATATTCTAATTTTCATGTAAAGGGGTGAAACTCCTTTACAATTAGCATCGATTCACCAGAGATTTTATCCTTGGTTTAGATGCTTATATCTTTATTATTTCAAACTCTATCTCTTGAGATTGAATGTAGATTTACCCCAGAAAATCCACATCGATCTTATTTTTAAGTCACGGTTGACCCGGTTAAGGTTGCCCGCGATTTATTTAAGCTTATCCACCTCCCTATTTTGTTACTCAATCATCTTGTCTTTTGTTTCCAATCTATCTTCCAAACATTTTGAATTGTACTTGTAAATCAATATTAATGTTTTGTTTTATATTGTGTTGTTTGAGTTGTTGATGTTTATTTGGGTTTCCGACTGATTCGTCTGATCAACGCTATCGATAGGATTTCTAAAACACTTTGACAGAACAAACTGACACAACATTATTTTAAAATTTGGTTAATGAAATAAATTTTGATATAAGTAAATTTATGGAAATTAACAAATTGATTTAAATTAATCATTTGAAATGATAATACTTGATTTATCATTTATTGTTCTATAAATGAATTTATAAATAGCTGTTTATAAATTGATTTAGGAACTGAAATGAGTTTAAAACAAGAAACTTGAGAATTTAATTTCCGATGGTTTCAAACCTTGTGTTTAAAGTTTTAAAATGGATGTATTATTTAAAGTATTTTCTAATGGAAATTTGTTTCCAAGAAATTTTAAATTTTAAAACTAGTGTTCTTCTCTTTGTCGTTGGAAAATAACTTCGGTGATGACCGCGGCATCATCGACGTTCATCTTCGAGTTTCGAAGTGAAGAGACTGTTCTGTAGTCTTGCTACAGCTTTGTTTTGGGAAATCTAATTAATTTGAATTTTAAAAATATGATTTGATTTATATTATATATAGATACATGATTTAAATTTGAGTTGACATATTATGTACATATATTTATTTATCTCTAAATGGTTTGAGGGGAATCGGAAATTTATTCTTAAGTTTTACCTTAAAGAATAATTTTAGTTATAAAAAGAAAATCAAAAATTTTGAATAAATAATTCAAACTTGATATAATTGAATTGGAAAGTTTTATTTGTATAATATTCAATTGCATTCAAATATAACTTACTTTAAATTTTGAAGTTAACAATGTAATTGGATAATATACAATATAAAAAGATTTTTATAAATAAAAATTGAGTGGTTATAATAAATAATATACACTTAAATTTTGTTATAAAAAGATTAATAGAGGTAAATAGAATAAAAGAGTAAATTGAATAATTTACAATATAAATGATGTTAAAGGAAATAAGAATAATTTAAAAAAATTATAATAATGTAAGTATATTTAACATAGGTGATAAAATATATTGAGAGGAATAAATTTAATTTTAATTAGGAATAAAGAAGAATTAAATTTATTAAGTACATTATGAGTATAATAATGATTTTTCAAATCCATGATTTTTGGAATTGTTAGTTTAAGAAAATTGGATGATAAGATAATGAAATTAGAGATATTTAAGATTTATTTAACTTGTGTAAAAAAAAAAATTAATTATCAATTTAAGTTGAAACCATGGAAATTTCAAACCTATTATCTTATTTTGATTTTCAAACTTATTATCTTATTTGTTTTCAAATTGTCTTTAGTTGTCCTTATTTTTCCTCATCTTGCTATAGACTGGTATAGGCATCTATTTATAATCTTTCTGTTTAGAAATCTTTCTATAATCTTTGATAATCTTTTAATCTGAGCACTGCTTTCCATCCACGGACCGTCGGTCAAGCGGAAAGAGTAAATCAGATTCTAGAGGATCTTTTCATGCTTGTGTTCCTCCATTTGGAGAATCTTGTGAAGATCATCTCCACCTTGTTAAACTTACCTATAACAATAGTTATCAGGGATAATTCCAATCTTCTTGTCATCTTATCTTAATCTTATTTCACTCTATATTTTTCTGTGCTTTCCCGTACCTCATTCCTTTTCGGGGACGAAAAGTTTTGAGTCGGAGAGAGTGTAACAACCCTAGATTTTACTTATATTTTTAAATTGACTTTATTTTTATTTTAAGTTATTTTAAATTTTTTTTATTTCAAACATTTCATTTTTAAATATAAATGTTGATTTTTAAGTGATTTATAGTTCAAACTAGTATAATTTGAATATTTTACTGTAAAGTGAATTTCTAGTCAAACTGTTCAAACTTTGAATTTTAAACTTCAGATTTAAATTATTTTAAATCTTGAATTTTATCTTTTGTTATGAAAATAGATTTAATAACTTGAACACTGCTTTTCGTTTTGTTGAAAACGGAGTTAAACTGTAAAAGTTGTGTACATTTCAATTTTGAGTGTAATTTGATTTATTTAACAATTTTGTCTATTTTAAATTATATAAATTATATTTTCTTTGTCATATTTTATTTTAATATGTTTTAATATGTTATTTTATGTATATTTTTGTCTTTCAATATTTTTGAAGTGATAGTATAATTTTTCTAAAGTTTACTTGAATTTATTTCAATTTTTAAAGCCTAGTTTCCATTTCTCTACTAATTTCTTCATTAAATTATATTTAATTAAAATATATTTATTTTATTTTATTTTGGAATTTATTTTTATTTTGTGTTCTTATCTTTATTTATAAATATTTTTCAAGCACGTAAAGATTTTCTAAAGTTCATTTGAATTTGTTTCAAATTTATAAAGCCTAGTCATGTATATATTTCCATTTTCTTTATTTATTTGATTTTATTTAAATTTATTTATTTCTTTTTCTTATTTATTTTATTTTCTGAGTTTATTTATCTTTATTATCAGCCTTGTTATGTATTTATAAATCTAAAAAATATTTGTGGAAATTTGAAAAGACTAGAAACTCTTTATCTTCTTTTGACTTTTTCTCTTCCACCTCTTCATTTTCCCAACATACATCATTTATTTTTATTTTTATTTTGCCGTATGTTTCTTCATCCTCTCAGCCACTTTCACATTTTTCATGTGGATCTCAAATCCACTCTCATCTAAAAAAAATATGGCAATTTCTTGAAGGAGTTGAGGTAAATTTCACCTTCTTCTTCCTTTGTTTTTCTACTTTTCTATTTGAATTTTGTACTTGTTCTCACCTTCATAGCTTGGCTCCTCCTCAACCAGATCTGACCTGACCTCTACCACCCCTTTTCTCTGACAATCACCCACCCTATTTCATCACCAAGGCAAGCCGAGCCCATCCATGGCAAGGAGCACCACCAAAATCCACTTAGACCATCACATATGTTACAAACCGAGCTACTTTTGCATCCCTCTCCTTCTACCACCTCTAGCCGCCACATCCTCCACAACCACCACCTCTGACCTGGCCTCCACCCTCTGCCACATCACCCACTACCACCTGCACCACTGGTTGGGCCAACCTAGCCTCTGGCCGAGCACATTAGGAGCTTAGAGATGAAGTTGTTGCCTTGTATTTGCCTTGTTTTGTAAATTGTTGCACCTATATTCATCACCATTCAAATCAACCTAGGCCGACCACTATAGATCCAAACCCAGCACCAAATTCATGTCTTTGGCTGAGCTTATCCAACCTATAACTGATCCATATGAAGTTGAGAACAAGTGCGATGAATTTGACATTGTTTTGGGCTTTGATTTCTAGTGTTGCTCTAGTGTAATTCGTGTTGAAACTTATATAAGGTTGCATTGTTTTGTGTAAATGTTTGAACAAGTCTAATTGCTTTGGCTCTCCACTCTCAAGTCATATCCTTATCATCGTGCCTTCATTGTGTTGTGTTGTGTGCTTTGGTGGATATCTCCAACTCTAAACAGGTGAGTTATTCTCACCAGACAATATGTACCTATATAACTGATAAACTGACATCACTTGAATCTGTAACTTATATCATCTTGTTATATATGCTTATATTATTATCATATGATGTTCACACCTATTATTACACCTGTTATATCATATGTTACTATTATTTTATGTTATTCTGTTATTTATATCAGTTATCATCACTGCAAGTTCCGTTTAGATTAGAATCACTATGGGTTGAAATGAAACATACCCGAACGGACTTTAGAATAGGGAAAAATCGTTATGGGCTGAAATGATAGGCCTGAGCGATTTTCATTTTATTTCATTTACTTGGGACTGCGGGTTTGAAATGATAAAACCCGGATTTTCTTTGTAAATTACGGGTTGAAATGATATATTACCCGTATCACTTTACCTAGCGTAGAAAACTATATACAGACCCGTAGTTAACATATGTTTTTCTAAAAAATTTAAAATATTTTAGAAATGTAAATATTACTTTATTTTGATTTAAACTTAATAAAAAATATTTTGTAAAGTATTATTGATTTTCTAGGAATTTATAAGTTGAATAAGTTATGGAAAAGTTAGAAAATCTGAATGTAAGTTATTTTGGAAATTTTGATTTAATTATAATTGGAAATTAAATTAAATATGAAATTATGATAAATTTATGATAATTTGAATTTAAAATTAATTTAAAATGATTTTATAATATATTAATGATTTTGAGTAAAGTTAAAAAGTGAAAGGAATGATTATTTAAGTTGAAATTTGAAAATATAACTTAAATTGGAATTTATGAATTTGACTTAAAAGTGAAATTTTAAGTTAAGTTAAATAAAATGGAATTAAGTTATATTTGAAATTTTAAACTTAAGTGTTAAGTTGAAATTTAATGTAATGAATTTAAATTTGATTGTTGAAATTTAATAAGTGAATTATTAATAAATATTGATTTTCGAAAGAAAACTTAACTTTATAACATCATGAATTTAAGGAAAATTAAATGATGATTATAAATGTGAAAATGTATGATTTTATAAGTTAAAAATGATTTAAATAAAAATATAAGTGTTTGTGAAATTCTATTGAATATTTGAAACTAATTAACAGCATTTTAAATGCTGTCTTTTGTTAAATTAAATTGTTTTGAATGTAACTTTATGTAGCATTTTCCAAATGCTGCGAAACTTGAATTTTCATTGTTTTAATAAATTTAAGTGAATAAATGAACATTGAAAAGTTTACATTTTTCGAATTTAATAATTTAATTATTAAATGTAATAACTTTATTTTTATGATTTAAAATAAAGTAATTTGTTTTGAAATATAACTATTTTGATAGATTAAAATGATTGAAATGTGGTTTCGAAAAGATATGATATTTTGATATATTAAAATGATTGAAATGTGGTTTCGAAAAGATATGATATTCTGATATATTAAAACGATTTGAAATGAAGTTTTGGAAGGATATGATATTTTGATATATTAAAATGATTTGAAACGAAGTTTTGAAAGATATGATATTTTGATATTAAATGATTTGAATAATGGAGTTTTGAAAGATATGATATTTTGATATTAAAATGATTTGAAAAGAAGTTCTGAAGGATATGATATTTTGGAAATGCAGCTTTGGAAGGTTATGATATTTTAATATATTAAAATGATTCGAAACGAAGTTTTGAAAGATATGATATTTTGATATTAAATGTTTGAAAAAAAATTGAAGTTTTGAAAGATATGATATTTTGATATTAAAATGATTTGAAAAGAAGTTTTGAAAGATATGATATTTTGGAAATGAAGCTTTGAAAGGTTATGATATTTTAATATATTAAAATGATTGGAAAGGAAGTTTTGAAAGGATATGATAATTTAATATATTGAAATGGTTAGAAATGACTTAATATTTATTTTGATAAATATTTGAATTTGGAAGATATGGTATGATGATATATCGAAATGGTTTGGAAATGATTTAATTTTTATTTTTGATAAAGATTTGGATTGAAATGATATTTTATTTTGAAGTATAAAATATTGTTTTAAAGTTATAACTATGGGTTATAATAACGATTGGTTGGCAAAGAGACCGGGATCGGATATCTGGCATACTCTTTGTCGATACCGAAAACCACTTTGACAACCGCGTACGCGGTGGAGATTACAGAATGAAGTAGGATGATGGCGACGTTCTTGAGGTATATTACGTGACCCCAACTCCCGTGAGTTGGCATAAGGTGGCTAAAACAGGAGCGATCTCGGGCCAAGTGAGGTCATT
This sequence comes from Allium cepa, assembly GCA_030765085.1. NCBI lineage: Eukaryota > Viridiplantae > Streptophyta > Magnoliopsida > Asparagales > Amaryllidaceae > Allium > Allium cepa. The sequence goes on along the minus strand of CM060935.1, from coordinate 436,346,444 downwards.
CTCCGATCGGACACATTCCTTTGATACTATACTCTTACTTGTGATTGATTAGATGGCCATCCTTCGATTTTGGTTTGGAGTGTGTTCCGAGGTGGGCGTATGTGGCTGCTACGTTACCACCAGCCCGTGTGCGTAATTGGTATATCTACCCTGGCATTGCCTTGTGTGCCGTGTCACCTACCATATTGAGCATTTACTACGAGTTTGGTTTTCTCCCGTAGCCCATGGAGTATTTAGGGTAGTCTCTCGGAGATATGTTGATACTGGATGGACTACTAGGACTATTATGTGTGAAGGGTGATATGGGTAGCCCGTAACGCTATTTAAAAGTATGTTTATTTTACTGTAGACATTATTATAATTGCGCAATATTACTATATAGTAAAAAGTTTAACGGATCCTTAGAGGATGGGCGGTCCCAGGCATCCTTTAAGTTACTTGTACCTCATTACAGTTCACTTGAGTTGGTTTACATTATATAAATATATATTGTCCTAACTCGAGTGTTTGTATTTTATTTACGCTCGGGTCAGCCTGAGTTATTCACAGATTTGGATTACACTTTCTGGAGATTGGAATCGCTGGAGATCATCTGCTTATCTAGTTTTATCTATTCCAGTTCTGTTGTTCTATTCAGCTTGTACTTGGTTATCATCTTGAGACTTCTGTTGTACTTTATTTTCTTCTATTGTATTTTTATTTAACTCTGATATACTTATATAGTAGCTTCATGAACTACTATTTCTTTTACTTCCGCTGCATTATTAAATACTCTGTGTTTGTGATCTGTGATTATTATTTACTGTATATTCTGAGATTTGCCAAATTTTATTTACAACGCGGTATTTTGAGCAATTCAAGTCCGGCATGTGCGGATGCGAATGGTTGAAAATACCTGGTCGTTACACTATTCTTTTGTTATACTGTGGATCTTGTTTGACCACTACTGTGATAAACACTTCTTAGTGTTATATATTCATATCTATTTCCGCCTTTGTGATATGGATATCTGTGACTAATCGTGTTATTCTTATTTCTATATTTGTTTTCGAGGATCATATAGCCACTGTGTAGTAGCTTTAGGTTTGTATCGATGTGTCAGATTTTCTCTTGAAATGAAATGCATGCTATACTATCTGACATATCGGTGCTCGCACAAAGCAATTACACGGATGGTCGCTCCTCAACAGCCTTATTCTTCGCGCAAGTTGACGGCAATACTCCGTAATGTTCTTGGCTAGCGTGAGTATAGAGGTGGGGCGTCAAAGCATGGTATCAGAGCCAAACTTCGAAACAATGTAGAATAATTTAACAAGGATCATCGTCCTAAGTTCTTCTTAGGATTCGTGCCTTAGGATTTTATTCGAGTCATTGGACCCGTTCTATCCTAATTTCTTTGTGATGCCTTATTTTATTAATCATGTTTTTTTGATATTCGTTCTGAGAATAATCATTTTCTTCTTTCTTTCTTTATTAAAGAAGACAAATGGTTAGATCTAACCGACCCAGTGCCGGTCAATCCAGTGCTACTCCTTAAGATGGAGTGTTTATGTCTGCCCAGCAGCTTCTTGATCTTGTAAAGAATGCTCAAGCTGCCAGACCCATTCCAGAGCCTACTCACCCAAATTCCGGGTTTGCATGCCTATGCAGTGACTACACCAATTTGGATGGACAACCATTCAAGGGAACCGAAAAATATCATTGAAGTCCAAGCTTGGCTTAGAACATGCGATCGCATCTTTTCTCGCATGAATCTTATTGGTCTTCATCGAGTCCAAGCGGCTTCTAGTATGCTCCAAGAAAGAGCATTCGATTGGTACAAACTTCTGATTTCTGAAATTATTGAAGCGGATCTTACTTAGAAGCAATTCCGGGAAAGATTTCAATCGAAGTTTGTACCAGAAGCAGAGAAAGTGACTTTAGCCCGTCGTTTTATAGACCTTGTTCAAGGCGCATCTTTTGAACCTCTCTCTAATTATGGGGTCGAGTATATAAATACCCCATTGAAGAAAAATCAAAGATTTGTCAATGGCTTGAATAAGAATCTCAAGAAGCCATTACTTCTGAAATTGGAGGTTGCTTTCGATCAACTTGTTGATATCGCTCTTCGACTCGAAGAGGCTGATAAAGAGGGTGATGTTGAAGTTGTGGGTGGCAAACCGAACTTCAACAACAACAAGAAGAGGCCTAATAAGTTCAAGGGTACTTATCCCAATAGGAAAGGGAAATATGTAGCAAAAAATCCTAACTCTAGCCGTGGAGAATGCTACAATTGTGGTTCTAAGGACCATTATGCAAATAAGTGTTCAAAGCCCCTTACTTGTCGCTATTGCAAAAGCTCGGGCCATTATATATCTTCATGTCCCAAACTTCAAAGTAAAAAGGAGGGAAAGCTAAATGCTGTACAAGCCCCTAGTAATACTTCTCGTGGTCAAGGTATTTCTCATTCTATCCTTGATGGCATTATTATGTTTCGTGATCATCCTATTCGAGTTCTTTTTGATACATGTGCATTCCATTCTTTTATATCAAAAGAGCTTGTTGATACTTTTTCTTTGAGCGTTATGGCTTTAATGACTTCTTTGAGAATCGCGAATCTGGTTGGTGGATCCGCAACACTCAGTTTTCTTTGTAAAGATGTTAAGATTATTTTGTGTGTTTTTTCTTTCCGAGCCGATTTGCATGTCATGCGTTACTTAGGCTTCGGAATGATTTTGGGAATGGATTGGCTTAACCGTTATAAAGCCCAAATCCTATGTCCTGAGCGGACTATTCATCTTCGACATCCTCGATCTATTAAGAAGATTTCTATTGTTCTTAAAGATTCGAATTCCAGCGTGGCTACATCTTTATATTCTCTAAATCCTCATGATAACAATAATGATGATGAAGAAGATGTCATTTTTCTTATTCACGTTGTTCGTGAATTTTCCGACATATTTGAGCCCGTTTTAGGATTACTACCTAAGCAAGCAATTGAGTTCAGAATTAATCTAATTCCTGGAGCTTTACCTATTACTCGTCCTCCTTATCGTATATCCAATAAGGAAAATGAGGAGATGCGTAAACAATTATCCGAATTGGAGACGAAGCAATTTATTCGTTCTAGTTCCTCTTCTTGGGGAGCTTCTGCTATTTTTGTGAAGAAATCCGATGGTATACTTAGGCTTTGCGTTGACTACCGCAAGCTTAATGATCTTACTATCAAGAATAAATATCCTTTACCTCAGATTGATGATTTATTCGACCAACTTAGTGGTGCTAGAGTCTTTTCGCAATTAGACTTAGCAACCGGTTTTCATCAGCTTTGTATTGCAGAGGATAACATTCCTTTGACATCATTCCGTACTCATTATGGATCGTATGAATGGCTTGTTATGCCATTTGGTTTAACGAATGCTCTGGCTTATTTCGTTGAACTTATGGATCGAGTTTTCAAAGACTTCCTCGACCAATTTGTTCTCATCTTTATAGATGATATTCTTGTTTATTCTAAAACTGAGGAAAAGCATGAAAAACATCTTCGGATTGTGTTGGAAACTCTTAGGAGCAATCAATTGAAAGCAAAATTTTCTAAATGCCACTTTTAGCAATCTCGTGTGAAATTTCTCGGCCATATTATTTCGGAATCCAGAATGTCCATGGATCTTTCAAAGATTGAAGCGATACAAAATTGAAAGAGACCGGAGAGTGTGACGGAAAATAATAGCTTTCTTAGATTTCCAGGTTATTACCGCCGGTTCATAAAGGACTTTTCTAAAATTGTCGTGCCTCTTACTAGCTTGAAAAAGAAAGGAGTTAAATACATTTGGTCGGACAAATGTGAACCTTCTTTTCAGAAATTAAAAGAACTCCTTTCAGATGCTCCTATTCTTGTGATTCCCGAAGGGAACCAAGATTTTATTGTTTATACCGATGCTAGTCGGGTTGGTTTGGGTGTCGTTCTTATGCAAAGAGAATGTGTTATTGCTTATGCTTCTAGGCAATTAAAGCCTGCCAAGACTAGATATGCCAATCATGATTTAGAGCTCGCGGCTATTGTTTTTGCCCTTCGAATTTGGCGTCATTATCTTTTGGGAGAGAAATTTGTTCTCTACACCGATCATAAATCTTTAAAGTATTTATTTTCCCAAAAGGAACTTAATTTGCGTCAACAACGTTGGCTCGAGTTCCTTGCATCTTATGATCTTGATATTCTTTATACTCCCAGAAAGGGAAATCGTGTTGCCGATGCCCTTAGTCGTAAGCAACATGCGGTTGTTTCTATGATGATATCTGAATGGAACGATCTCGAGACTTTGTCCACTTGTGAGATTCGAGATCATGAATCCAATTTATGTGCATATCTTGTTTTATGTAGCTTGAGGCTCATCCTTCTCTTTTAGACCGCATTCTTGATGCTCAAAAACTAGATCCCGAATTGGCTTTTCTTAGCCAAAATTTTAGGGATAAAATTGATATTGAAGGTTTGAAAGACTTTGATATTGGTTCTCATGGCAGTATTTGAATATTTGGTAGGCTTATCGTGCCAAATATTAGTGATCTTCGTAAAGATATTTTAGAAGATTCTCATCGTTCTAAATTTAGCATTCATCCCGGTAATAGTAAAATGTATGCGGATATGAAGCGACTTTATTATTGGGATGGGATGAAATCTGATATTGCTAAATTTGTTAGGCGTTGCATGACTTGCCAACTAGTTAAAGCCGAGCAACAAAGGCCTGGTGGGTTATTGCAACCTTTGGACATTCCAATTTGGAAGTGGGACCAAATTTCCATGGATTTTATTGAAGGTCTTCCCCGTTCTCGTTCGGGTCATGATAGCCTATAGGTGATAGTTGATAGACTTACAAAATCCGCCCATTTTATTGCCGTTCGGTCCAATAGGACCGTACCTCTTTTGGCCAAACTCTTTATTAAAGAAATTATTAAATTGCATGGAGTTCCTACTTCTATTGTTAGCGATCGTGATCCATTGTTTACTAGTGGATTTTGGAAGAGACTTCAAAAAGTTTTAGGAACAAAGGTTAATTTTAGCACTGCTTATCATCCACAGTCCGATGGACAAACTGAGCGTGTGAATCAAACTCTTGAAGATCTTCTTCGTGCACGTGTTCTTGTTTTGGTGGAAGTTGGGAAGATCATATTTCTCTTGTTGAGTTTTCCTATAATAATAGCTTCCAATCTAGTATTGGTATGGCACCTTTTGAGGCACTCTATGGAAGCCCATGCCGATCTCCTTCTTGTTGGCTTGAGGCCGGTGAGAAGCTGGTTTTAGGTCCAGATTTTATTCGTGATTCCATAGAAAAGATTGACATTATCCGCCATAGGATGAAAGAGGCTCAGCGTAGGCAAAAATATTATGCCGATAACCAAAGAAGGAAATTAGAATTTTCTGCGGGAGATTTTGTGTTTATTCGTGTTTCACCTATGAAGGGTATTATGCATTTCAGTGGATCGGGAAAATTAGCACCTCGATATATTGGTCCATTTCCCATCACCGAACGTACTGGTTCCGTGGCTTATCGTCTTTTATTACCGGCTCAGTTTTCCGCTACTCATGACGTATTCCACGTCTCTTAGTTGCGGAAATGCCTTCGAGATTCCGATTCTATTCTTGAGCCCGGTGTTGTGGAAGAAATTGAAGTTTCACCTAATTTGACTTATGAGCAACATCCTATTCGTATTATTGCTTCGAAGGTAAAATGCCTTCGAAATAAAGATGTCCCTCTTGTGAAGGTTCAATGGTCCTCAAATCCTAAGGATTGTTCATGGGAATCTAGAGAATTGATCGAGCGAACACATTCGGACTTACTCTCTTGTGCTCTTTAAGGTGAACTTCTTATTTCAAATTTTCTTTTGTGTTGATATGCTTTTATGGTTGTTACTTTTTATTTTCTTCTTAAATATTGCGAGTACGCAATTTATTTACGGAGGGGAGTTTGTAACAACTCGCATATTTTACGATTGTATATTTAAATATTTTATTCAAATATAGCATCGTTAGTCGGATTTTAGTCCGAAATGCTACTTTTTGCAAACAGTCGAATTAGGACTCGAAACTACTTCCATTGAGTCCAAAATGCCATTTGCAACCTTTTTGAGTATAAATATCGATATGTTTGGAGTTAGCTAGAATTTCGACCTTTTCACTTAGGGCTTTGGGTTTGGGTTTCAGACCATTAGCCTAAACTATTAACTCTAGCTCAACCCCCACTCCTCTTCATTCACTTCATTTCTATTTCCTAACACTTCAAGCTTAAACAAAAATGGGGAAAGAGAAAAGAGATTATAAAATTCCTAAGCCCTAGTTCCATTGCAAATCCAAGTTCTAGCTCCAAATCAAAGGAGAAGCTATTGGCAAGCATTCTCTTCTTCTCCAACTCATTCTCCTTTCAATTTCAGATATTCCTAAACCCTGACTTAGGAAATGTTTTTCTTTTAAGCTTAGATTCAAGCTTCTGGTTAGAATTGAAGAGTGATTGTTCTTGCCTTGCTCTATAGCTTCTTCTTCTTTGTTTTTGGGTTTAAAGGTGAGATTTTTATCTCACATCTATGTCAATATCTATCATTGTTGTTAGGTATGAATTCCTAACACTTGTTTATGATCATTTTCTTTTGATTTGGATTGAATTGGTGAATGTTCCAATTTTTGGTGTTTTGAGTTCAAATCTTTGAAAATCCAATAATTGATGTTTGAACATGCTTTTGGTGATGCATCGAAGAGCATAAAGGGTCGGGTTGCAGATTGGCATAAACCCTTAGCGCCATTGCTCGCTCGCATCGTTTCCGTTTCGTGTTATGGATTTTGCCCCACAAGGGGGCTAGGCTGAATGTGCTTCAGTAGCAGGTTCAGTCGACTGGACCAGAGGGTCAGTCGACTGAACCAGAAGATAATTTTTTGCTTAGAAGCAGGTTCAGTCGACTGAACTAGAGGGTCAGTCAACTGAACCAGGTGGTACAAATTTCGTATCCCTGAGTCAGTCGACTGACCCTCTGGTCCAGTTGACTGACCTGCTTGTTTAGGCCCAATTTGCCTATTTTGCGTTGATTTCCAATTTTAATCGTTGCGTGATGATCCGATTTGTTGTTATCATTTATTATCGACTTTGATGACTTCTATTTTGGAATTTTTGGGTATATCCATCTTGATGGAATCAGCTTCGATTTCTATGGATTTGATTCACGGCTTCGTATGTGAATTTTTGGTGATTGATTGTTCCTACAATCATTTCTGTGATTTGTCACTTTAAAATACAAAGGTTTCTATACTAGTAGTAAATACCAAAAATCTTTCATCAAAACGATTTCAACACTATTTTAATACAAAGCTGGTTTATTAAAACCATTTTCCAATCTATTAGTATACACAAACATTTTCCTCATTCGTTTGAGAAATCTAATTAAACGGCTTAGTAAAATAAGTGGTATGAAACGCTTGCGTTTACTTCGTCACTTAATTTTTGGACTTGTTCGATTGAAACTCATGTGACAACTTTCGAGTGGAGATTTATAATTTGTTCGTAAATACTTAAGTTAAGCAAGTGGTTATGGGACATGAAGCTAAGCTCATCTATTTACAAGCTTAGTGTAATTGACACTTCTTGATGATCGATGATGATTATTTTGTGGTTTAGATTAGCAATGTGCGATGTCTCTTTGTCTACGAGGGAGACTAAACCCCGTTTCTGTGGAGCTTCGGCACAAAATTGGTGGGGTAGCGACCCATGGTCTTCGGGCCGTTTGTGGAGTGTCGGCTCAAAAATTAATGGTTAGCAACCATGGAATTGTGTTCCGTTTTATGATACACGTGTTGGTCAGTTTTCATGCTCCCGTTTTGTGATAGGCCTCCCCCTTTTGTGATTTCTGGATTTCTAGAATTTGTGTTTCACCAATTTTCGTGATTTTATTGATAAGTTATATCAATATTTGTGCATTGGTGAATTTGTGTTTCACTAATTTTTACGAACGGCATTGATATATTTGTCAATATTTGTTGTTAGATGTATACTTGTCACAGTATGGCATTATTGTTATCATACGTTTTTGTTATATCTCTTATTCTATCTCATTTTATCTGATATTTATAGCTAGACAGATCCGTTTATTATTTTCTTATTAAATAATAATACTCGGGTCAGACCGAGATGCTACAGGTGCTTCTACTTGACTCCTCATCTAGGAGTATTACCTAACTTTTGGCTAACTACACTATATTGGTAGTTTTTGTTGTTATACATTCGATATGGAGACTCCTTGATGTATACATATTCTTTTGTCTAGCACTTGTATCTATTCTTTTGTTATACTGTGGATCTTGTTTGACCACTACTGTGATAAACACTTCTAAGTGTTATATATTCATATCTATTTTCGCCTTTGTGATATGGATATCTGTAACCGATTGTGTTATGCTTATTTCTATATTTGTTTTCGAGGATCATATAGACACTGTGTAGTAGCTTTGGGTTTGTATCGATGTGTCAAACTTCCTCTTGAAATGAAATGCATGTTATACTATCTGACATATCGGTGCTCGCACAAAGCAATAACACGGTTGGTCGCTCCTCAACAGCCTTATTCTTCACGCTAGTTGACGAAATTACTCCGTAGTGTTCTTGGCTAGCGTGAGTATAGAGGTGGGGTGTCACAACTGAATTTATTAAATTACCAAAATTTTCCTTTATCAAAAAAAAGTATGTCGTAGGACACGCCCACACATAAACACGGACATGTTTTTACCTTACGAAAACTAAAACATTTCATATCAAGTCATCTGATATTATCCTATTGTCTTGTATACAAATAATATTAAAAATAGCTGAAATTGTTACCATTATTAAATTCCAGCATACTAGGCTCTACAAATAAAATGGTAGGTACGTAGTAGAGTTTGGATTTCCATACAAATGATCAGGTGAATGGACTACCTTCCGAATGGGTACACCTCTAGATGGAAGTCCCGAGGCACAGAACATCTGCCCTCTACCAACAACAGACCGGTCCACCTCTATAACTAGATGGTACGGAATATGTCATCCTACGGTCGTTACCGACCTTTTTCGATGGCCCTCTAAACATACAAACCACAATAATCAGATACATGAGGTCAACCAACCCTGTTTTGGTCATTTTCGATTGATGAGGCCTGAGGCAACGATTACCTTTCACATATCAGAATCACATCACTTTGAATTTCACACGACCATTTCTGTTTACTACTAATTGCCTTCTACAAAAATACAACCCTTAAGCTCATGCGTCTCAAGGAGGGTGTTAAGCTAAGAGAAGTTGCCTACTCCGCCACCGCTGATGTATGTTTGTAAAAATCAATGTACGTAATCTTTAGAAATGCGATGTCAGACAAACATCCAAACGATCGTTACCGAAGGTACTTTCGTACCACATCCTACCGGGTAATCCCTAGGATTAGTAGCGAATTGTCCTTGCATTGGATATTTTATAATGAAAAGACCATTGCTACTATATGTATATTAGGCTTTTAACCCCAAACGATCAACAATCAGTCCCCTACTATGAAAATCCTAAATATCAATATCATCGATAACTTGCACAATCAAATGCATATACGTTGGCCCGAAGTGGTTTTTAGATAAACCGATCTAGATGTCTTCGCACTAACAGTGCAAAAGCGTTTCTCAACTTCACACAGAAACTAAGTCTCATAGACTTATCACATCTCCAACGTTCAGCTTGCTTCCTTCGGGCCAAGAAGGAAGCTCAATAGATTGGAGTAATAATCCACACTATATAAATCAACATCCTCAACACCAACAATAATCAAGCCTACATAGAAGGCTACGTACTAAGTGTACGACTAAATAGTTCCCACATCAAGTCGACGAACTAAAATGGCCAAATTTGATAGTCAGTTATTTAACTATCAAAGCAAACAATTAACTATTTAGAAGCATATGCAATCACTACGCCCTTTTAATTAATCTTTTATTAATTAAATCCATTTTCCAAATATTCACTTCAAATTATCTTTAAAAAAGATACATTCTTAAAACCATTTCAACTTTTCAATATTGGAAAACATTTCCATATACTTATTTCGACGTATAAGCATATTCACAAATCTCTTTATTTTCAATACTTAGAAAATATTGCATATACATAAAACACGATTAAGTATATATTTTATTCTTTAAGGAAAAGATTCTCTTTAAACACAGTTATTCGGATCAAAACGAATGTTGCGTAAAACATCGTTACGACAACCCAAAATCACTAGTATAGGGATTCGAAAATAAGATGGATATATAAATCCCTTATACTATACAAAACATTTTTTTCGAAAATCATTTACTATAACAATAGTGTTATAGTCCATCATTTCCTTACTTCTCAAAAACGTCTATTCCAACAATAAATATAGAAATCTATGTATTCGGTACTTAACACATTTTAAAACATCTTTTAATCATATTCTTCCATTTAAAATGTAACGACCCAATTTTTCGACTTTCGAAAGTCGACATCAATAAGTCCACTGTATCAAATGCCACATAGTCGAATGCCGGAAAATCGAACGTTAGGGTTTAAGAAGAAGAAGATTAAAGAAGAACAGAAATAATAAACAGAATCTCACATTCCGCAGCGGAACCAATATAATAGATAAATGAATAATGTTTAAAATAAAAGCACTATATCGTTTATACATCATATTTTTAGAGTTTACAACAACACAATACAAACACTTGCAGTCTTTATAACTTGACCATATGAGAACTGACTTGCGCCAACCCTTAAGCAGTGGACACCATATAATATAATTTATATGTCTAGCCATCCAGTTTGAACTCCAGATCTCCACAATAACTTCTTGATTGGCTTCGGTCCAGAATAACAAACCTAACTGTAGGCTGCCCATGTGGAAAATTATAGGCACCCAGAGTATAGAATGGAAATAATAAACTACAGGTCAGTCATGGGGCTGGTATGAGATATTAAAAACAGTTATTTTCACAAAGAAAGGAAAAGAAATCCGCTATGCTTGTGGAAAATGAAACTACCATGAGGCCTCCCACCGCACACAAAATGCGAACGCAGAATTGGAGGAGATTTCTCCTTATGATAGTCAAACATGCTTAATACGTAAAATCCTTTTAATATTTTTATTAGTGCATAGTGCAGAAAATATTTTGAAAGTATAATATTAATCTTATCTAGCATAGACATTTCGAACTATGCCTACTATAGCTACCATCTAAACAGTGGTGACCACCATAAGTAAATGGTAGGTTATACAACTAAAACCGTACAAGAAGTGTATTGGATGATTGGATTTCTAACAAATGGTCAGGAAAAGGAACTTCCCATATCAAATGGAATGCCACTGGAGGGACGTCCCCGAGAACCTAACCGGATCTCTGCTACACAAGGCCGGGTTACTTCTGTAACTAGGTAACTACTGACACGAGTATGCCGCCCCCCGGTCGTTACCAACCTTTATCCAAGGCGCTTATCAGCCAACAACCACAAAGTAATAAGTTTTGTAGCCACCACATAGTTAAGTATCTGGGCTCCATACCATAATATCACTTAAAATCCAGAAGGAAATGGACATACCATCAGGGGGCGTGGCCCCAAATAACCTTGCTGCCACGATTCTTGTTTCGACCATTACCGGGGTGTGTGGCTCGACGAAGTCTCGTCCCCAAAGCTACATTTTTCACAAAGCCATGCTTTGACCAACAAACGATTAGCAGCACTTCGTACGCCACATTGCAAAATTAGGAATGTATTACTAGTAACCATCAATTACATAACTGCTGAGCTCGTACGTCTCAGAGAAGGGTGTTAAGCTAAGAGAATAAATTCTTCGCCACCAACAGAAATGTATTTGATAGAAACCAGCTTTACATCTCAAAGTGTAACGTCAGACATACATCCATACTAGTCCGTTCTGAGATCGAACGGAACCAAAGGCACTTCAAAGAAGCTCTTGCAATCCGGATATTCACTATTTACGTCCGGAATCCCTATCACAAAGAGTGATACATTCTCTATACCGGAGCAACCTGGTGTAGAGACATTCGGCAGGTAATCCTTTCGCTTTCGAAAATACCCGGTCTTCAACACCATCTTCAAATGCAATCCCATTTCGTCGTATCATTATTCGAAATGGGTTTTATGACACAAAGTCCTCTCCCGGATAATCCGAATAACGAGCGCTTATTTTAAAAATAAGTGTTACAATCAGATTTCAAACAAATCACAATAATTTCCACTTTGATTATTTAAACAGAAGATCTATCACAAAGATTCGATGTGGTTTTCGAGTATCCATTTGGAATTCAACCCCCGGTTGCATCGAAATTTAAATGCCATTAAAATGCCGATATTGGTAGTCGGTTATTTAACTATCAATCAACATTCACAACAATTACCAGATTTAAATAATTTTCCCCAATTATTTATTCTCAAAATATTTTCGCTAGATCTGTTTTATACTTCAACCATTTGAAAACAAATTTTAAATTACTTTCCACATTTTAATCCCTTGAAAACAAATTTCAAATCATTTTCCACATTTCAATACTTTGAAAACAAATTTCAAATCACTTTTCCTTACGCGGAGTACATTTTCAAATATTTATTCATTTCAACTGAAAATCTGCCGAGTTCAAATATTTTAAAATGATTTAAAATACTTTTACAAAATATACTTGAAAACATTTAAAAAAACTATTTTAAAACACTTATTTTAAATATTAGCTATGAAAACATTATCCTAGTATCTCATTGAAAACATCAAATCCAAACTAATTTTTGAATAAAATTAGTAGATAGGGAATAACAACTTAAATATCCATTTTCTAAATCAAATATCAATTTTAATCTTTAAAATAATCCCTTCTATAATTAATTAAATAAACCTTTACTTCAAAGATTTGAGGCCAGCTTAAGAAAATTATTTCCCCACAAACATCCATTTTAAAACCAACTTCAAAACTTTTAATTTTGAAAGCTACTTTTAAACATACTCGGCTTTCCAAGGAAAATACACCTTCCATTTCAAAATGGACCATTTAATCAATTTATAAATCTTTTTGGATTTATTTTAAATTTATGTTCCAAATCCGTAAATTCCTTTTCACACTTTTAAAAATAAACCAGTGTTTATTTTTAAAACAAAACATCCCTTTCTTTTATTAAATTCCCTTTGCGAATTTTAGATTTTCAAATTTCCACTGATATACGATTTTCAAATTGATTCCCAGATATTCACTTTCAATAACAAATCAATTTTCAAATTGATTTCCAAATTTATTTCAAATACCAAATCAAAACCTAAATTGATTTTCCAAACATTCATTTCAAATGCCAAATCGATTTCAGAATTGATTTCCCAAAATTTATTTTTAAACACTAAATTGATTTCCAAATCAATTTCCCAAGGATTTATTTTTAAAACACCAAATCAATTCCAAATTGATTTCCCAATCTATTTATTTCAAATAACAAATCAATTTTGAAATTGATTATGAAATTTATTATCTTTTAAATAAATTCTTTTATATCTCCCAAACTAATTGAAATCTGGATTTAAAATAAACTCTTTAACTTTTAAACAATATTATTTAAAACCAATTTATTAAAATCTTTTCCCACATTTTGGAATTAATTCTATAAGTTTTCAAAAATAAAACTTTATCTATTTAATTCCTTCCTTTAAATTCACCCAATTCTTAAAAATCAATTTACTTAGAATTTTCTACTTTAATTTCCAAAAATCAAATTTTATTTATTTCTGGTATCCTACGATACTAAAAATATATTCAGCTAAATTATGGCCTTAACGATTTCAATCACAAATATAAGCACACAAAGATTATAAATAAAACAACACACAGTATTTAAATATTTGAGGAATCCAGTTGGATACCTCCAACCTGTTTCCCTACGCCCACACACGTTAGCACAATAATTAAATACCAATTCCACTTCGAGGTGGAATATCGCGGTATATGGGATTAATATAATATCATCCGCTATTATGTAGTGCATAGGGTCTCATCCGCTATATAATGCGGGAAATCAATCACTCCAAATACATATATAATACCAATTCTGCTTCGAGGTGGAATATCGCGGTATACGGGATTAATATATAATATCATCCGCTATTATGTGGCGCATATGGTCTAATCTAATGCAACTGATAATAAATTATCATCCAAGCACACAATCAGCAATTTTAAATTTAACTATTTAAAATTAAATTAGAAAAATCTGATTGAGTGAGATGATCTCATCTTAGATTTTAATTTGCAGTTCATTTCCATTCCAGCTCGATTTCACGATTTTTTTAAACCTTGTAACAAATAATTATATGATTTAATTAATATTTGAACAAATCGAATAATAAATCTCCATTAAACAGATTTATTTAATTTAAACTAAAAATTAAATTTCTTAAACCCATTTTTCTTTAGCAATTTAATTAACTAATAATTTTGATTTTAAACTAATACTTTTAATTTTAAACAAAATTTTCCTTTTCAAATAAAATCCTTTATTAACTAAAATAATTAAATAGGTTAACTAAAAGATTAACTAAATTTATTGTTTAAAAACTAACTATTTAATTTAACTGATAAATTTCCTTTTAAATATATATATATATACACTTATAAAAATAGATTTCAAAATTTTAACTTATATAAACCCCTTCAATATTTAAAATTACTTTTTAACTTGTATATGTATATATTAAAAATAATTTACGAAAATACTTTTATCTGCATGCATATATACATTTCCTTAATATATAAATAAATTGGTAAATTAAAAATATATATTTATTTTCTTTACTGTAAAGTATATCTTCGTAAAAATAAAAAAAAATATGATTTTTAAAATCTTGTTTTCAAATATAATATATATATATACATATTTTCTGATTAAAAAATTTCTGTTTGATAACTTACTATTTTTTTTATATATATTTTTTTATATATTTTTGCCTATATGCATTCATTAAATCAAAATAATCAGAGAAAAAAAATTTGAATACCTCTCTGCTATCGTGACCTTCAACCCTCACTGATTCGCCATTGCTGACCCACGAGTATGCGTCGCCCCAACCCTCACTCAGATGTTCGACTACGGCGCGCGCGAGCCATTGCTTCGCCCAGATTTGCTCGAACTCGAGCTTGCTTGCAAACAATCGCCGCCACTTGAAAGAGGAAAACTCGATTAGGGTTTTAAGGAGACTCGGTTTTGATTTACCCCAACGCCGCTTCGACTTGATTCTGGCTTCAATCGCTATTATTTGCTCGCGATTTTTACCTCCAGCCTTCGACAATTTATTGTTTTCGAATTCGAAATGGATTTCCGTATTACATATTTTTTTATTTTTTTCGATTGATTTCTGAAATAAAGAGCGTGACTGTTAATTTTTTTGAACGGGAAAATATTTTGTTTTGTTTATATTTTCTTCTTCTTTCCGGCTTTGATTTTTTTTTTAAAACGAACACGTGGTTGTAGAAAAAGAAGAAGGGTGCCAAGTGTTTGAAATGTTGAAACGTGTAATTTATCTTGGGAAATAATATTATATTAAATACAGAAATGCATATGTAATTCAAATTCAAATTTAAATTTAAATCGTTAAATTTTGCAATTCACAATCTCGATCTCCAATCGAGATGTGCCGCTACGTGTTCATAATTTTATACGCCTATTCCAAACGCAACAGAAAAGGTTTTGAGCCCAAATTTGATCGTATGGAGAAGATAGCTTTTTGGACCAGTTAAAATATCGAATTTTCAATTTAAATTCCAACGCGTTTGCCTATTGTACAGACAAACAACAACTTCGAATGCTACGGAAATTAAAATTCGATAATAATACAATATTACGGATCCAATGGAACTAGTTTCGTTGAATTTCGAGACTGTGCCTCAGAAGGCTATTTCTAAATCTCGATTTAAACGATAAATTTTCAAAACTGAACAAATCATTTTCAAATTCAATTCTGAAGCTACCATTATCTTCAGTATCATCAGTATAAATCTCCTAAGCCTTCAAATTATTTTTAACAGGCTTAATATTGAAGATTCACAATTTTACCCAAATTTCTGTAATTAAATTCAAAAATTAAATTGCCAATTTCATAGTTAAAATTAAAATTCAAGTTAAAATAACTCTTAAATATTTAAAATCAATTAAATATTTCATTTTCAACTGTTAAAAATTTTCAGATCGTCACATTCTTCTCCCTTAAAAAATTTCATCCCGAAATTACAAGTTAAGAAGAATGATCCTTAACCCGATTATTATTTTTTCCAATCCAAATAATTTTATCAATTTTTCAGAACAAATCTTTTTATTAACAACCAATTATCACTTCAACTAACTTTCTAAAATTAATCATAAGTTTCAAACAGTATTCTTTCCTTTAACAACTCAAATTTAAATTTAAATTCAAATTTTCTCAAAATTTTTCTAACTCCCTAAATTTTCAAAAAATTTCGCCAGCGTCTCCTTTGCGCGGCTAACTCGGTACGACTACAAAATGCAATAACCGGCCCTCAGATTTCAAAACGAAAACGAAAAGCCAAGCGGCTGGACAAAAAAATCATCAAATTTCATACTGAAATTTAAATACATACCATTTTCGAGCAATTTAAATTTATCTTCAAAATCAAATCTCAATTCCTTTTCCTTTATATCACCTATATGCTATTTAACAACCATATCCAGTTTCTACATTCAAAAATCATTTTGCACATTCCATTACAAATGTTTGAATACTTGCTTCTTATACCATTTTTACTTCACTATTGAAGTTATATATCTATTTTCATTCAACCTTGCATTATCAATTTCATTTGAATTCAATTCACAATTTCAATTCTATTTGGATTCAATTTACCTTCTGAATATTGAATTTTATCAACTATCTTTCATTCACAACTGATTCATCTCACTATTTTAAATTAGTTTCATTTACTAATTTATTACAAATTCCAATTCATTTTATCTCAAACCATTTTTTTCCACCTTTATTATCTTTAGTTCACTTCGAACTAATTTTACTACTTCATTTTATTTCGCACAATTCAAATTGGTTTTCAATGTTCAGTTTCAATTCCGGTTTTATTCTTTTGTTCATTCCCTTACTCACAATTACCATTTCACGATTTCCAGTTTAACCTTCACTTAATTTTTAACTTGGTATATTCCCAATACCAAATTTACTTAAGAATTTCACACTTCATTTCTTAAGTTCAATGCAAATATTCTATATACTTCTTATATTTATTTTTAATTCATCACTTTGGTTTATATTTACCTATATTAAACTGGATTTCCAATTCTATATGAATTCAATTTACTTTCATTTATAAATATTGGATTTAATTCATTTTGAACCTTACCCATTTGGTCATTCTTCAGTTAGTTTCACTTACTAATTTTAGTTTAATACTTCGCTTTATTTATCACAAATCAATTTCAATTCCAATTCCAATTCTGTTTACTTACAAATTCGAAATGAATTTCAACATTCAATTTCACTTTCATTACTTGCCATTATAAATTCATTTATTCATTCACAATTTTATTTTCTACCTTAATAAACTTTATTTCATAACTATTTTTTATTAGATTCCAGAGTCTTTTCAATATTTCAAAATCATTTTTGAAATCAATTCAAATTATCTTTTGAATTTTCAAAACCAAACCAGTTTCCCAAACAATTTCCTTTTTAAAATAATTTGGCAGCAGTTCCTCTTCTGGAAACTCGAAAATGAACACCGATGATGTCGCGATCATCATAAGATATATTTTCCAACGACCCAAAAGAGTTTAGTGCTTTTATCCCTTCAAAACATTTTCCAAAACCTTTTAAAAACCATTTCCAAACTAAAAAGGGATTTAATTTTCAAACTTCCTAAATTTCAAATCTTTTCAAAAGCATTTCCAAATATTTCTCTGGAATTCTATTTCAAATTACAAATCACATTTACAATTTATATTTATAAATCTCATTTGTATATGGATTTTATTCCTTAGCGTTTTGTTACGATTTCAATTTCTTATTCAATAATCAATGATAATAATTTTGATATTATCACTTCCAAACATCCAAGCAACAATATACTATAATAATTTTACGAAAAATTATTCCTTTTATATGCAAAAATAGTTTGGGTAAAATTATTTCATTTACCCGATTTTAAAACAATACTGTGTCGGTTTATCTTGTTTAAGAGTTTAGAAACCCCTATCGATACAGTTGACCAAACTGCCTCGACCAGAATCTATAAACAATCAACCGATAAGTTAATACAATATAAAACAATTTTTTAATATTCACTAACAAATATGCGCTCATATCTATTATTACACTCAAACTCATTCTAGAGTACTACTGACTCCATCCCTAATGAATAATCCCCACTAGAGCCAAGGTTGTCGCTTAACCAAATGCTTTGACACCATATTGTAACGACCCAATTTTTCGACTTTCGAAAGTCGACATCAATACGTCCACTGTATCAAATGCCGCACGGTCGAATGCCGAAAAATCGAACCGTTAGGTTTAAAGAAGAGGAAGATTGAAGAAGAACAGAAATAATAAACAGAATCTCACATTCCGTAGCGGAATAAATATAATAGATAAATGAATAATCTTTAAAACAAAAGCACTATATCAGTTTATACATCATATTTTTAGAGTTTACAACAACATAATACAAACACTTGCAGTCTTTATAACTTGACCATATGAAAACTGACTTGCACCAACCCCTAAGCAACAGACACCATATAATATAATTGATATGTCTCGCCATCCAGTTTGAACTCCAGAACTCCACAGCAACTTCTTGATTGACTTCGCTCCAGAATAATGATAACCTAACGCTAGGTTGCCCGCGTGGAAAATTATGGAAACCCAGAGTTTAGAATGGGAACAATAAACTCCTGGTTACTCATCGGATTGGTGTGAGATCTTAAAAATAGTTATTTTCACAAAGAAAGGAAAAGAAATCCGCTATGCTTTTGGAAAATGAAACTACCATAAGGCCTTCCACCGCATACACAATGCAAATGCAGAATTGGAGGAGATTTCTCCTTATGATAGTCAAATATGCTTGATACGTAAAATCCTATGATATTATTATAAGTGCATAGTGCAGAAAATATTTCAAAAGTATAATATTAATCTTAGCCAGTATAGACATTTTGAACTATTCCAACTATAGCTACCATCTAAACAATGGTGACCACCATAAGTAAATGGCAGGTTATACAACTAAAACCGTACAAGGAGCGTATTGGATGATTGGATTTCCAACAAATGGTCAGGCAAGGGAACTTCCCACATCAAATGGAACGCCTCTGGAGGGACGTCCCCGAAAACCTAACCGGATCTCTGCTACACAAGGCCGGATTACTTCTTTAACTAGGTAACTACTGACACGAATATGACAACCCTCGGTCGTTACCAACCTTTATCCGAGGCGCTTATCAACCAACAACCACGAAGCAATAAGTTTTGCAGCAACCACAAAGTTAAGTATCTGGGCTCCATACCATGATACCACTTATAATCCAGAAGGAAATGGACATACCCTCAAGGGGCGCTACCCCCAAATAATCTTGCTGCCATGATTCCAGTATCGACCATTACCGGGTTGTGAGGCTCGACGAAGTCTCGTCCTCAAAGCTACACTTTTCACAAAGCCATGCTTTGATCAACAAATGATCAGCAACACTTCGTATGGCACATTACCAAATTGGGAATGTATTACTAGTAACCATCAATTACATAACCTCTGAGCTCCTACGTCTCAGAGAAGGGTGTTAAGCTAAGAGAATAAATTCTCCGCCACCAATAGAAATGTATTTGATGGAAACCAGCTTTATATCTCAAAGTGTAACGTTAGGCACACATCCATACAAGTCCGTTCCGGGATCGAACGGAACCGAAGTCACTTCAAAGAAGCCCTTGCAATCCGGATATTCACTAATCATGTCCGGAATCCCCATCACAAAGGGTGATACAATCTCTATACCGGAGCAACCTAGTGCAGAGACATTCGATAGGTAATCCTTTCGCTTTCGAAAATATCCAGTCTTCAACACCATCTTCAAATGCAATCCCATTTCGTTGTATCATTATTCGGAATGGGTTTTATGACACAAAGTCCACTCCCGGCTAATCCGAATAACGAGCGCTTATTTTAAAAATAAGTGTTACAATCAGATTTCAAACAAATCACAACAATTTCCACTTTGATCTTTTAAACAGAAGATCTATCACAAAGATTCGATGTGGTTTTCGAATATCCATTTGGAATTCGAGCCCGGTCGCATCGAAATTTAAATGCCATTAAAAGGCCAATATTGGTAGTCGGTTATTTAACTATCAATCAACATTCACAACAATTACCAGATTTAAATAATTTTTCCCAATTATTTATTTTCAAAATATTTTTGCAAGACCTGTTTCATAATTCAACCATTTGAAAACAAATTTCAAATTACTTTCCACATTTCAATCCGCTGCAACAAATTTCGAATCATTTTCCACATTTCAATACTTTGAAAACAAATTTCAAATCAATTTTCCTTCCGTGGAATACATTTCCAAATGTTTATTCATTTCCACTGAAAATCTACCAAGTTCAAAATTTTAAAAGGATTCAAAATACTTATCCAAAATATACTTGGAAACATTTAAAATAAAACTATTTTAAAACACTTATTTTAAATATTAGCTATGAAAACATTCTCCCAATATCTCAAAGAAAACTTCAAATCCAAACTAATTTTTGAATAAAATTAGTACATAGGGTATAACTACTTAAATATCCATTTTCTAAATCAAATATCAATTTTAATCTTAAAATAATCCCTTCTATAATTAATTAAATAAATCTTTACTATAAAGATTTGAAACTAGCTTAAGAAAATAATTTCTCCACAAACACCCTTTTTAAAACCAACTTCAAAACTTTTAATTTTGAAAGCTACTTTATAACATACTCGGCTTTCCAGGAAAAATACACCTTCCATTTCAAAATGGATCATTTAATCAATTTATAAATCTTTCTGGGTTTATTTTAAATTTACGTTCCAAATCCATAAATTATTTTCCATACTTTTAAAAATAAACCAGTATTTATTTTTAAAACAAAATTTCCCTTTCTTTTATAAAATCACCATTGTGAATTTTAGATTTTCAAATTTCCACTAATATACGATTTTCAAATCGATTCCCAAATATTCACTTTCAATACCAAATCAATTTTCAAATTGATTTCCAAATTTATTTCAAATACCAAATCAAATCCCAAATTGATTTTCCAAACATTTATTTCAAACACCAAATCGATTTCAGAAATGATTTTCCAAAATTTATTTTCAAACACCAAATTGATTTCCAAATCAATTTCCCAAGGATTTATTTTTAAAACACCAAGTCAATTCCAAATTGATTTCCCAATCTATTTATTTTCAAGTACCAAATCTATTTTCAAATTTATTATCTTTTAAAATAAATTCTTTTATATCTCCCAAACTAATTAAAATATGGATTTAAAATAAACTCTTCAACTTTTAAACAATATTATATAAAACCCATTTATTAAAATCATTTCCCATATTTTGGAATTGATTCGATAAGTTTTCAAAAACAAAACTTTATCTATTTAAATTCCTTACTTTAAATTCACCCAATTCTTAAAAATGAATTTACTTAGAATTTTCTACTTTAATTTCCAAAAATCAAACTTTATTTATTTCTGGTATCCTACGGTACCAAAAATATATTTGGCTAAATTATAGCCTTCAACGATGTCAGTCACAAATATAATCACACAGAGATTTAAATAAAACAACACACGTTATTTAAACAAATTCAAATATTTGAGGAACCGAGTTGCATCCCTCCAACATGTTTCCCTGCACCCACAGATGTTAGCACAATAATTAAATACCAATTCCACTTCGAGGTGGAATATTGTGGTATATGGGATTAATATAATATCATCCGCTATTATACGATGCATAGGGTCTCATCCGCTATATAATGCGACAAATCAATCACTCCAAATACATATATAATACCAATTCCACATCGAGGTGGAATATCGCGGTATATGGAATTAATATATAATATCATACGCTATTATGCGGCGCATATAGTCTAATCCAATACAGCTGATAATAACTTATCATCCAAGCACACAATCAACAATTTTAAATTTAATTATTTAAAATTGAATCAGAAAAATCTGATTAAGTGAAAAGATCTCACCTTAGATTTTAATTTGCAGTCCATTTCCATTCCAACTTAATTTCACGATTTTTTTAAACCTTGTAACAAACAATTATATGATTTAACTAATATTTGAACAAATCGAATAATAAATCCCCATTAAATAGATTTATTTAATTTAAACTAAAAATTAAATTTCTTAAGCCCATTTTTCTTTAATAAACTTAATTAACTGACAGTTTTGATTTTAAACTAATACTTTTAATTTTAAAAAAAAAATCCTTTTTAAATAAAATCCTTTAGTAACTAAAATAATTAAATAGGTTAACTAAAAAATAATTAACTACTATAATTTATTGTTTAAAAACTAACTATTTAATTTAACTGATAAATTTCCTTATATATATATATATACATATAAAAATAGATTTAAAAAATTTAACTTATATAAACCCCTTCAATATTTAAAATTCCTTTTTAACTTGTATATGTAGATATTAAAAATAATTTATAAAAATACTTTTATCTGCATGCATAAATACCTTTCCTTAGTATATAAATAAATTGGTAAATTAAAAATATATATTTATTTTCTTTACTGTAAAGTATATCTTCGTAAAAATAAAATAAAAATATGATTTTCAAAATCTTGTTTCAAATCTGATATATATTTTTTGATTAAAAATTTTCTGTTTTAAAACTTACTATTATTTTATTTTTTTATATTGTTTTTATATACTTTCTTCTATATGCATTCATTAAATCAAAATTAATCAGAGAAAAAAAAATTGAACACCTCTCTACTATCATGACCTTCAACCCTCACTGATTCGCCATTGCCGACCCGCGAGTATGTGCCGCCACAATCCTTGCTCAGATGTTCGATTACAACGCGTGCACGAGCCATTGCTTCGCCCAGATTTGCTCGAACTCGAGCTTGCTTGCAAACAATCGCCGCCACTTAAAAGAGGAAAACTCGATTAGGGTTTTAAGAAGGCTCGGCTTCGATTTACCCTTCTGGCTTCAATCGCGATTTTTACCTCCAGGCTTCGGCAATTTATTGTTTTTGAATTCGAAATGGATTTCCGTATTACATTTTTTCGATTGATTTCTAAAATAAAGAGCGCGACCATTGTTATCTTTCGAAGCTCCGTTAATTTTTTTGAATGAGAAAATATTTCTTTTTGTTTATATTTTTTTCTTCTTTCCGGCTTTGATTTTTTTTTTTAAAACGAACATGTGGTTGTAGAAAAGAAGAAGGGTGCCAAGTGTTTGAAATGTTGAAACGTGTAATTTATTTTGGGAAACAATATTACATTAAATACACAAATACATATATAATTCAAATTCAAATTTAAATAGTTAAATTTTGCAATTTAAAATCTCGATCTCCAATTGAGATGTGTTGCTAGGCGTTCATAATGTTATACGCCTATTCCGAACGCAAGGAAAATGTTTCGAGCCCAAATTCAATCGTATGGAGAAGATAGCTTTTTGGACCGGTTAACATATCGAATTTTCGATTTAAATTCCAGCGCATTTGCCTATCATACAGACAAACGACAATTCCGAATGCTATGAAAATTGAAATTCGATAATAATATAATATTACAAATCCAATGGAATTGGTTTCGTTAAATTTCAAGATTGTGCCTCAGAAGGCTATTTTTAAATATTGATTTAAACGATAAATTTTCAAAACTGAACAAATAATTTTCAAATTCTATTTTGAAGCTACCATTATCTTCAGTATCATCAATATGAATCTCATAAGCCATCAAATAATTGTTAACAGGCTTAAAATTAAAGATTCATAATTTTACCAGAATTTCTATAATTAAATCCAAAAATTAAATTTCCAATTTCATAGTTAAAATTAAAATTCAAGTTAAAATAACTCCCAATTATTTAAAATCAATTAAATATTTCATTTTCAACTGTTAAAAATTTCCGGGTCGTTACATAAAAACCACATCCCTAAACATTTATTTTATTTAAATGATTATTATTCACTGTCCAAAATCTTGAATATAAATCGTTAACCAAATCCAATATTTCTACACATTTATTAAGGGATAATCCACTGTCCAAAATCGTGGATATAATTCCGACCAAATACATTGCTCTCACACATTTAAGTTAAAGGATTATCTACTGTCCAAAATCATGGATATAATACCTTTAATAAACTTTAATATTTAACTTATCAAATTCAATTGATTTTGGATTTCTAAAACAGTGTTTATAACTCCTTTTATTAACAAATTTCATTTATCTCATTTATATGCCAAAAATCCAAATTATAAGTTAATCACTTATAAATCATCTATTTAAAATTCATTCATTTTATAACATCATCCATTCATAAAACTATAAATCTTATAAAATCCATTTATAACTCCATTTAAAAATTTTCAAAACTCCTTTATAATTCCATAACTTCGATTTATAAAAATTCAGTTTTTATAAATCTTATATATAAACTGTTTATAATAAATCAAAAATCCCAATTTAAATTATTTACAAAATAGTTATCGCCATATTCCAAAAATCACATTTAGATATATTTTACAAAAATCATAATTTTTATAACATAAAACTTATAACATTTATTTATTTAAAATAAATCCATTTACTTCAAAAAATTCAAAATTCAATAAAACATCTATTTTCAAAATCACTTTAAAAATTCTTTTTAAATTCGAAATCACACTTTAATATTTAAAATTACCAAAAATAGGCCCAATGCTGCAACATCACTAAATACGTCAATCACGGCATCCAAACATCATATATCATATGTTAACAGAATATATATCAATATTTGTAAATAAATCAACAGTGTTGAGGAATCCAATTGGATCCCTCTAACCTGTCATCTATAACAAATATACATATTAGAATATGTGTACAATGTCCGCTTCAAGGCAGACACACGTACAAAGCGTCATCCGCTCATACACGGGAACGTACAGGGTCTCATCTGCTCAATAGGAAGGAATATATCGAAATTCCAATCATTGTGTATATATATATAATATCATATATCATTCAAACAATCATCAATCATCACAGAACAAATTTATTCACACTTATATAAAAATATATCAGTGAGTCAGAAAGAGTGAGCTGTACTCACATTGCTTCCAATAGCATTTGTAGTGTTTTATTCCGAATAAAATTAAACAGGCATTTAATTTTATCCAAAATTTACATTAGCTCCAATCAACTCCAAAATAGCTTTAAACTGTAGTGCTCGTCAATACGGACCAAACACAATTTGTTTCATCAAAAACAGACTTCGTATGACAAAGTTATAGCATTTTAAAGTTTATACGAATTTAATATACAAATAATTTCACTTTCTATTTTATTTTTAAAACCTCAGAAAATTGTAGCTATTCATCCTAGCATCAAAAGATCTGGGCCGTGTCTTTTTTCCTTTCTTCTTCCCGGTTAAAAATCATGCACGAACCCATTCGTACGTTCAACTTCGAACACTGCATCCCCCCATCGACGACTATACATAATTCAACGACCACCAATTGATGTGCCATGCTTCCCTTCAACGATTCCCAGAGGCCGGTCGAACTCAGCACCACCATCGCATTGAAAAGCGCATACGAACGGCGAAATTTCAAATACAAATTACCATCGATCCGCTTCAATAAAAATTGATCATAGCCGTTAGATTTGTAGATCACACGATGCTCCACAACATTGTAGTTGAAAACTTTTCGAACCAGTTGATGGATTTAAAGAAAAAGAGAGAAGAAGGAGGAGTGTTTTCGACCATTAAATCAAAGCCGACGGCCGTGAAACTGTAACGATCCGATAATTTCAACCATTCGCATCCACACTTGTTAGACTTGAATTGCTCAAAATACCAAACTATAAAATAAATTTGGAAAATCTCAGAATATACAACAAATAAATAAATCACAGAATCATAGACACGGAGTAATATAATGCAGCGGAAGCAAAGAGATAGTAGTTCATGAAGCTACTATATAAATACATCAGAGTTATACAAGATACACAGAAGTTTCAATATGATAAACAAACACAAAGCTGGATGCATCCCTAGAATCAACTGGATAACTGAACACGAAATAGATAGCTGGATCTTCATGCAAAGCTCAAACTCCGAAAGTGAGTCAAATGCCGTATCACTCAGTCTGACCCGAGCGTAAAGAAAAACACAAAACACCTGAGTTGGGACATACATACTTATAAAATGAAAACCAACTCAAGTGAACTGTAATATATGGTACAAGCAACTTAAAGGATGCTTGGGACCGCCCATCCTCTAAGGATCCGTTAAACTATTTACTATGTAGTAGTATTTCACTATTATAATAATGTCTACAGTAAAATAAACTTACTTTTAAATAGTGTTATTGGGTTACCCATATAGCCCTTAACACGTAATATTGCTAGTAGTCTATACATTACATGCATATCTCTTGATCAGAAGACTACGAGAAGATACTCCATAGGTACGACACAAATCAAACTCGTACAAGACTCGCTAGGGTAGGCGACACGGCACAACTAGGCAATGCCAGGGTAGATATACCAATTACGCATCCGGCCTGGAAGTGATGCATAGCAACTACTACCGCCCACCTCGAGCCACACCCCCGAAAATCAAAAATCAAAAGTGGCCACCAAATCAATCTCAAAGTCAGAATATAATATCGAAGGAATGTGTCCGATAAAAGGGGCTACCTCACTGGCCTGTAAGCACTCCTGTTTTAGCCACCTTATGCTAACTCATGGGAGTTGGGTCCACGTATATACCTCAAAGGAACGCCGCCGCCATCCTACTTCATTCTAGAATCTCCACCGCGTACACAGTTGTTAAAGTGGTTTTCGGAGTTGGCAGAGAGCATGACAAGTTTTGATTCCGGTCTCTTTAACAACCAAACGTTATTATTGCCCATGGATATTTATTTCAAACCTTTTCTATTCCAAACCATTTAAAATCAAATACTATTACTTTCCAAATTAATATCCATTTTCAAAAATGGTAATATTTCCAAATCCATATACGTTCCAAAGTAATATCCATTTTCAAAACTAAATACTATATTATTTCATTTCAAAACCAACCAATATATCATTTCCATTTCAAAACCAAAATATAATATATCATTTAAATTCCAAACCAAATCCTTATATTATTTAAATAAAACCCAAATGTCAAATCACTGAATATTTCCTTCAATTTATTAAACTTGAAATATTCCTTTAAATCATCTTAAATCAAACCACTTTATTTTAAACTACCCACCTCATAAGCGAGACTAAATTCCATTTATATACTTAACAATTTCAGCTAAACCCATATTTCCAATTATCAAGTTAAGCCATATGTTGAAAATACACTTTTCCACTAAAATCATATTTATTTAATTTCCAAACATTTCCATCTCATAAATAAAGTAATTTATCATAGTAAATATAACGATCAATTTCTTTGCAAATTAATTCATTTAGGCATAAATTAAACTATGATTTCAGGCTAAATACATTTACTACAAAATGTACAATTAAAATTATATATCATTTCATCAACTCAACTATGATTCTAAGCTAAATAAACTTATTACAAATGTCCCATAAAATGTACTTTATTTTATTTATTCAAAATTGCATTATTATACAAAATATGTCCATTTCAAGGAGTAACCTTTATTAAAATTACTAGGTTAGGTTTAAGATTTTAAATTAAATCAAACTTAATTATTAAGTTATTTATCATAAATGAGACTCTTTAAACTCCAACCAAAACCAATTAACTTATAAAAACATTAACTTATGGACAAATAATATTTCTTTACACTTTAAAGCGTTAAATAAAATTATGTTAAAATTTTCATATATCTATAGTTCCAAAATACTTAATAATTTTCAGAAAATATTAAAATACTTAATAAATATTTAGAAAGGTATCATTTAAAATACAACCATGGGTCTGTATAATATTTTCTAACCAAGGTCAAGTGATACAGAAATGTATCATTTCAAGTCGTGATTTGAAAGAAAAATCCGGGTTTTATCATTTCAAACCCGCAGTCCCAAGTAAAATAAATGCAACAAAAATCACAATAAAAATCACTTGAGCCTATCATTTCAGCTCATAATTATTTTTCTTTAGTCTAAAGTCCATTCGGGTATGTATCATTTCAACCCATAGTGATAGGGAACTTGCAGTAATGATACAGTAAATAACATGAACAGTATATCATATAATAACATATTAGATGATGTAACAAATATATAAACAACATTTAACATCATATAACATATCACAGGCATGTATTAATAACATATCAATTTATACAGATCCATTTGTCATTATTCCAAAATAATGTAAGTGCATATGTCTGGAGTGATAAAACTCACTTTTTAAAAGATAGAATCAAATTCACAATACATAATAGAAACTCCGTAGAGCACGACAAGACACGACCAAACTTTTGAGTAGATGGAGAGTCAAGATCCCTATCTTGTATATAACAAATACACAAATCATAAGAATAAGATTCAACACAACAAAAGATGAATTAAACAATGCAACTATGAATCAAAGAGGACATAACCTTGCTTTCAACCACCAAGTGGGCTCGACCATTGGGTTTGGGTAGGGTCTAGGCATCACAAACTCACGGCTAGGGATGTTTGTCGTCATGTGGTGGTGATGAGGAGGAGAGGTAGTCTAGGAGGTGGAGGCCGAGCTAGCATGAAAACTAAAGAGAAAATCAAAAGAAAACGGAAGAAGAAAGTAAGGAGAAGCCATGAAAATTTAGAGCTTGTTTATTTTTCTCTCATGCAAATGGAAATTGAGATAAGAAAGTTTTTATGTGAAATAATAATAAAAGTGGTGGCTAAGGTTACAGAAACAATGAACGGCTAAAGATATGGAGAGTGGATGGCTAGAGATGTAAAGGCTAGAAAATGAATGGTGAGGAAATTAGAAGGCACAATTTAAGGAGAAGGAATCTTGTATATTTTCTTTGTTTGCACATAAATGACAAATGAAGTGAATGGAAAATTTATCACGACTTAAAAAAAATAAAATGCACGGCTTGAAGGTAATTAAGGAGGTAGGAAATAAAAAGGAAAGAAATAAAGAGGCTAGTGAATGAATGAGATTTATTTCCTATTTAATAAAAGAACTTATGTAATATCTTCCAAATCAGAAGAGGCAAATGAATAAGTGAGATATTTGGAAAGATTTTGTATGTGATTTAATAGAGTAATGCATGACTATAATAGGTGAGAAACGCTAAGAATTAATAAAAAGGGTAGAAAATTATAAAGGCAAGCATTTAACAAATTAACGTATACCCTTTGATTTTCTCCAACTCTTTATAAAAGATATAAACAAATAAATTCCAATGTGTACAATAAAAGCCTAGACAGGGAAATAGAGAAATAAAGAAGAGATGGATATAGGAAAAATATAGAAACAAATAAATATATATATAGAATGAAAATACATAAATTTATTGCGTGTAAAACGCTGTAATTTATCCAAATCTAAAAGTATAAATCGGAATTTCATGAAACGAAAAGAGGAATAAATATTAAAATAAAATACATTTTCAAAGAAAAAGATTAGCATTTAAAAATTCAAATTTAAAATTTTCATTTGTGGTCAAACTTTGACTTTCAATTGACCAAAAATACAAAATTTCCAAATATTGCTTATTTTATTAAATTTGTCAAATGTATACATTTATTATGATTGAAACGTGAATTAATTCATTCAGATAGGTTTCATTCTTTTATATTATCTTATGAATAAAATATGCATTCCCATTTCAAACTAATTTTCCATTAATATAGTAATTAAATTCATTTACTTATCATTAAAGTTGTTTATTATAGATTACATTCCAATCAATTAAAATTGATTCCCATAATTTGATTTGATTTAATTTCCATCTTTATACTATGCCCACTATTTCTTTATAAACCTGGTTACATTAGTTTTATATTCCATTACATTAATACACCCCTATTTACATCTTAAATTTGGATAAATGTTACTTTTTTAAATGTGTACTTTTGTCAATTATACACATTATTTAAGATTTGAAACTAATACATTCAGCCTCCCGTTACTGCATTAATTCCCATTAACGAAAATTTATTTACATTTGAATCCAATTGATTTCCAATTCATTTTATAGCCTAAATAGACAACTTATAATAGATGTTGCCATTAACCTTTAATTTACACTCAAGTTTATCATTTTCTCTAATTATAATAATTGCTTACAAAATATTAAATTCATTCAATTACCATAGATTATACACTAATTCATTTGTTCGCACCACACTTACCCTTATTTTCTTATATTCAAATTTTATACCTAAATCTAACATTTACAGCTAAATTAATAAACCAATTAAATTGTAACTTAAAAACGTTACTATTACTTTAAATCACATTAATGAATTCATTATTATTTACAAATCAATTGTTACAATTACTAAATTAACATTGATTTACTTCAATTTATATTGATCATATATTATCTCATTAATGTTTCAACATTCACACTTGTTTCCTTATATTCAAATCTATAACCAAGTGCATCAATTTACATTATTTCAATTAGTTTGAAATTGCATAGTTAGTTTTAATTACATTGTTATATTTCATTTTAACGTTTGTTTCACTATTAAATTACAAAGTCTTTACTCTTCCAGTTTTAATTACCAAAATCGTATTAAATCAACAAATTATATTATTGAGAATTTATGGGTTGTTACGCTCTCCCCCACTCAAAACTTTTCGTCCCCCAAAAAAAAAGAAGGGAAAGAAATAATTAAGTAAACAATACATCTTATTCAAAAATACTAACTTTATAAACAAATTAATTTAAAAATTAATTAATTTGAATAAAATATACAATTTTATTTAAAAATTCCTTTAACACCATTTTATATTGTAAGTTATTCAATTAACCCTTTATTCTATTTACCTCAATTAATACTTTTATTATTAAAATTTAAGCGTATAACATTTATTATAACCACTCAAATTTTATTTATAAAAATCCTTTTATATTGTATATTATCCAATTACATATTTAACTTCTAATAATTAAGGTAAGTTATATTGGAGTGTAATAGAATATTATACAAATAAAATTTTCTAATTCAATTATCTCAAGCTTAAACATTTATTCAAAATTTTGGCTTCATTTTATATTTGAAATTATCCTTTAAGATAAAATTTTAATAATTTAAATTTCCGACTACCTTCAAACAATTAGAGATAATACACACACACACAATATATATATATATATATAATCAAATTTAAAATCATATATCACATATGTTACAATCAAGTCATATTTTAGAAATCCAAATCAATTTATTTCTCCAAACAAAAGTGTGACGCCCCACCTCTATACCCGCGCTAGCCAAGAACACTACGGTGTAGTGCTGTCAACTAGCACGGAGAATAAGGCTGTTGAGGAGCGGCCATCAATAGTTGGCCTTACACTAGTACTGGTTATCTCGATAGGAGTGATATATATATATATAAGTATTCGTTTTTTTTTATCTCTGATTTTATTTTCTCCCATCGACATACCCCAATACCAGTATAAAACGAACTACAATGGTTCATAATAGTTTAGAACAGTAAATATAAAATATTACACAGATAATAAAATGCGGAACACAGATAAAACAGATGCTCTCATATATACAATAACTGATGTCAGTTACAATACATTTGATATAATACATATGACACGGTACATATGATACAACTACCACAGTCAACTCAGGAAGTTACATATGCAAGTACATTAACGTATATAATATACATGAATACATATCTTCCTATACAATTTTTCAGACTACAACAAATGACGACGACTACTCCAAAAGATATGAAAGAACTTCATAGCTCTAGCAGCAACCCAAAGCAGAATATCTACAACCTGAAATACTCGGTCTGACCCGAGTATTAGATTCAGAAGAAAATAATACTCGGGTCAGTCTAATTCAAACTCAGTTATTAGTGCACAGAAGCAATAATAATTAAATAATGAATAGACGACAGTAATTAAACCAAATCAGAATGTAATTCAGAATATTGAATTGAAATGAACAAAACAGTTCAAACCATTGAAATATCAATTAAAATATTTATTCAAGTAGGGCTGCAGTACACGCACGCGTGCACTGCCTCGCCACTACTGAATGTGGAATACGCAAAAAGATCCATAAGACAAAACAAATAGAATATCATAAAAGCCGCACCGTGTGGCTGCAGTTCACGCTTGCGTGCACTGCCTTGCCACTACAGTGATAATGTACCCAATGAATACCGTGTGGCTGCAGTTCACGCTTGCGTGCACTGCCTTGCCACTACAGTGATAATGTACCCAATGAATATTCACAAACGAGCACAAGGTCAAACCCAAGTTTTAAACGGGGTTCAACACAAGGCATAGCAACTGCATAGCAACAGCAACAAGACCACTTCCAATGCATCAGTGCATGAAGACTGAAACAACATCAAAGCATGAACTCACATGTACGCCATGATATAAAATCAACATGAAGCACTGCAACACAAAGAGTACATGAAGTAAACATATACATATGTGAGTGCAGTCAGTTCAAGTCTAACCAAACAGAGACAAATGTATACAAGTGATGCAGAATAGACCATACAATGCAAAACTCTAATCTGGCCAAAAATATGACAGTGCCAACATAAATCAGTGACTCAAGTGAAGCTTCCAGATTCAAAGATATCAAGCTTAATGAACCAGGTAGTACCGTGTCAAGCTCAAGCATGCGACAGCAGTAAAGGAGTCAACATATACAATAGTGAAGAGTGCTGAAGTGAATGAAAAGTAGTGTACAATAAAATGAAAGTCAAAGTATCATGAACATACACAATGCAGACACAACTCAAATGAACACATTTGAAGTTGTACAAGATAACAGTAACACTGAAAATATGCAATTACATGGAACTCAAGTTTCAGAAAGAACAGAAACAAAAGCAAGCCGAGGCTTAGTGCTGAAGCAACAACAATGAACCAGAGCCAAGAATACATGTACTCTAGGCAGTCCAGATAAACAAAGTGCAGACATGATTATCAAACTACAAGCCCAAGTGACACTGTGTGGAAGTGAATCAATAATGAAGTACCAGACTTCAAATCATGCAACAAAGTGTATGCTTCAACCCAGTTCAATTATGCAACAAAGTGTATGCTACAACCCAGTTCAATTATGCAACAAAGTGTATGCTACAACCCAGTTCAATTATGCAACAAAGTGGCAACTAACAATGCAAAAACTCAAAATTTACTCCAGAATTCATCAAAGTGCAAAGAGCTTGGGCACGAGATATGGCCAATATATATAATGCTCAACTGGAACCATAATGAAGTCATGATCAAAATATGAATGAACACTTACAACAATGCAAATTTGATCAAAAACAGAGGCATTGATGACCAGCAAATGAAGCAGTGAAACCCAAGGCATATACAACGACCAGCAACAATTCGAAGGAATGTCGAGGTCCACGAGTCAAAACGAATTCAAAATCATGAAACAGCAGTCTCAAGTCTAGACAGTACCAAACTCAAATTATTTTCGCCAAATCAGGTTTGCAAATAAGGTCAGGCAAGTATAAACAGAACAAGTCCCTCACATGAATGCCCAAGTGCAATGACGGTGTCGCAGTCACAAAGGCCAATATCAAGCAACAGGTTGAAAATAATATAAGTGTATGGTGCCGTGAAACTAAGGTATGAATGAACACCGCAAAACAAGAGTGTGCACAGCAAAATCGAATGATCTCATGTGGATAATGCAGCCAAGTTCAAGCATGCTACAGCAAGTATAAGTGGCTATGCAAATAGTGTAAGCCGATATCGAAGTAATAAAGTTCGAATCAAACCAAAAACGATGTGCAACATCAAATAAGTCAAATGTAGCCCAAGCAGAAATAAGAACAGGTCATTGCAAAGTATCATTTTATATGATTTTAATTAAATCAAAGAAAACAACACATCTAAGCAACAGCGAAGAACTCGAGTAGGAATTAGAAACGTGAGTGAACAGAATCACTCACCTCGTTTTCGAGCTCCAATTGAAGCAGACGAACAAAATAGGAGGCCAACGATTGACCCAAAAGGAGCGCTGAACCATCTCGCGAGACGCCAATTCGAAACAATCACGAAGCCCTAATTTTTGTTGATGAAGGACAAACGATACGAGGCCGCCATTTTTGTTCTTTTGAGTGTTTAAGGGTTACGAACGGAAAATAGAAAATGAGAAAGAGGGGATCGGGTTTAAATAAAAAGAGGGGATAAGGCCAAATAAAATAAAAAGAAAACTTTTATTTAAAGTCCTAAATTTATTTTAACAATTTATAAATCAATTTTAATTCAAAATTTAAAAAAAAAACTTCAAATGGAAATTTGCAAGAATATTAATCGTCAAAATGTCAATTATTACTTGATGCAAATACCGGGTTGTTACAGACTCCCCTCCTTAAAGAAATTGCGTCCTCGCAATCATAAGGAATAAATGGACAAAAGGTAACAACCACAAGAGCATGAAAGAATAAACTTGGACGTGTTTGCTCGATGAATTCTCTGGATTGCAAAGTGAAACCCATAGGATTTGAGAACCACTGAACTTTCACGAGAAGAACATCTTTATTTCGAAGGTGCTGAACCCCCGAAACATAGATGTGAATAGAATGTTGCTCAAAGTCAAATCTGGTGAAACTTCAATTTCTTCAATAATACCGGGCTCAAGAATAGAAATCGGAAATCCCTAAGGCATCTCCGTAGAAGGAAGACGCATGAAACACGTCATGAATAGCAGAAAATTGAGTCGGTACACCGGCGTAGTACAATATAAACGCCAAAGAAACCTTTTAATTTCATAAAAGAAATTCACAAATTATCAACAAAATCTAATTATCAATAGATAATTCAGAAATCTCAAATCACAAATATAATCAAATCAACAAGTATTCGATTATCAAAAATCGAAAATCAATCTTAAATCACAAATATTTAATTATCACAAACGATAATTAAATCTCAAATATCTAATTATCACAAGCGATAATCAGAAACAATAAATATCTGATTATCAAAAACGATAAATCAGAAATCACAAACATCCGATTATCAAAACGATAATCAGAAATTACCACAACGGTAATCAAATTTCAAATCACAAATATTTAATTATCACAATTGATAATTAAATCACAAATATCTAATTATCACAAACGATAATTAAATCTCAAATATCTAATTATCACAAGCGATAATCAGAAACAATAAATATCTGATTATCAAAAACGATAAATCAGAAACCACAAACATCCGATTATCAAAACGATAATCAGAAATTACCACAACGGTAATCAAATTTCAAATCACAAATATTTAATTATCACAATTGATAATTAAATCACAAATATCTAATTATCACAAACGATAATTAAATCTCAAATATCTAATTATCACAAGCGATAATCAGAAACAATAAATATCTGATTATCAAAAACGATAAATCAGAAATCATAAACATCCAATTATCAAAACGATAATAAGAAATTACCACAACGGTAATCAAATTTCAAATCACAAATTTTTCAATTAACGAGTCCGAAATTAACCGAAATAGCAAACGCACATGGCCCATAACCACGAGTTTTACTAAATCGTTTAATTCACTTCATCGTTTCCTTGAAAGTGCAAAATTGTGTATTTTAAATAAACAACATTTTACGTTCTCAAACGGACAAGTCCGGAATTAAGCGAATCAGTAAAAGAAAGGGGTCACAGTCCTCGATTTTTCTGAAACGTTTAAATTGCTTCCTCATTCTTTTGAAAGCGTAAACTATAAAAATTTTGAAAACCATTTTATTTATAAAATTACAATTTACATTCTCAAACGAACAAGTCCGGAATTAAGCGAATCAGCAAAAGAAAGGGGTCATAGTCCTCGATTTTACTGAAACGTTTAAATCGCTTCCTCATTCTTTTGAAAGTGTAAACTGTAAAAATTTTGAAAACAATTTTGATTTATATTTTGAAACAATTTTTAAAACACGTGATTAAAACAGCGACATCAGTAGCAACTTCGATAAGTGGATTTTCATTCATCAAAAGTGTCACAAGAATCTTCTCAAAGATAGAAAGGGGTATCATACCCTAAACTTGTATTCATAACAAGTCAATAACACACGAGTTCACCAATGCACAAAAATTGATAAAACTTATCAATAGAAATCACGAAAATTGGTGAAGCACAAATTCTAGAAATCTACACAAGAAATCCAGAAATCACAATATGAGAGTATGAAAACTCGAACGCGAGTATGAAAACTCGAACCGGAGTATGACATAGAATAAAAGATATGGCATAACATAAAATATCCATAATGACATACTACTATAAGTATGTAAATAATGATCAACAGGAGATCAACCGACAAGAGGTATGGCATAAATATGAAATACCCATACTGACATACAACTATAAGTATGCAAATAATGATCAACAGGAGATCAACCGATAAGAGATAATCAATATCACAAGAATCTTCTCAAAGATCCAAAGAGGTATCATACCCCAAATTTGTACTCATGACAAATCAATAACATATGAATTCACCAGTACACAAAAATAGGTGAAGCATAAAATTTCCAGAAATCAACATAAGGAATCTAGAAATCACAGAAAAAGGGAAAGAGGCCTATCACATGACGGTCCGAAGACCAAGGGGAGCTACCCCACATGTGTGAATGGAATCACACAGATTGAGGTCAAGACTAACCAAAAAGCAGAAAGGTATGTGTGAATGGAATCACACAAGTGGTGTCTAGTCTGACCATCAGAACGATCATCATGATCAACGAGGAGTGTCAATTACACTAAGCATGTGTGAATGGAATCACACAGATTGAGGTCAAGACTAACCAAAAAGCAGAAAGGTATGTGTGAATGGAATCACACAAGTGGTGTCTAGTCTAACCTCGCAAATAAAAAGACATAGCACAATTGCTAGTCTAGTTCATAAAGCGATCATCAAGATCAACGAGAAGTGTCAATTACACTAAGCTAGTGAATATAAAAGTTTAGCTTCATGTCCCATAACCACTAGCTTAACTTAAATATTTACGAACAAATTGTAGATCTTCACTAGAAAAATGTCACAAGTGGTTCAATCGAACAAGTCCAAAAATTAACCGACGAAGTAAACGCAAGCGTTTCATACCACTTGTTTTGCTAAGCCGTTTAATTAGATTTCTCATACGAGTGAAATAAAGGTTTGTATATACTAATAGATTGGAAAATGGTTTAGGAAAAGAGTTTGATATTTACTACTGGTATTGAAACATTTATATTTTTAAAGTGACAAATCACAAAAATGATTGTAGGAACAATCAATCACAAGAATTCACAGGCAAATATGTGAATAGAATCCAAAGAAATCGATACAATATCCATCAAAAGGTATGTTCACGAAAATCCCGAAGAAAACGTTATCAAAGTTGCTAATAAATGATAGCAATAAATCGGGGAATTAACAAGAATCGATTAAATTTGGAAACCAAATCAATTCACTAAAATTCACCTTCGAAGGCGTGAATAAAAACCAAAGAATTCGATTCTAAATCCATCAAAGTAGGAATATCCAAAAATTCCAGAAATAGAAGTTATCAAAGTCGACATAGAAGATAACTAATCGGAAAAGAAGAATCGATTAACAATTGGAAAAACAAAGTAGAACGAGCATAAATGCATAGATGACTTCAACAAAAAATGAAAATCAAGTCAATGCCGAAGTCAATAAGTAATGGCCATAATAGAGTACAAAACGATTCAACATCATCATCAAAGGACTCAACGGCAAACCAAGTCAGAGTCTTGGAAATCAAGAATTTAGAAATTTCTCAAAAACAAAGTGACCAAAGTTGAATGGAATTCAAGCCGAAGAAAACATAAAATATCAAGTTCAGAATCGCCGAGATTCGAACAAAATCAATCATCGGCTAAACCTAATCAAAGCCGAAAACACAAGAATTCAAAATCAAATGCATATGAATAAGCGTTAGGAATTCATACCTAACAATTCAAAGACAATCATATGCAAATATGAGAGATAAAACGTCGACAAATAGTTGTAACACATGTACTATCTAAGTTATGTTTTATATTTGTTCTAAACTCCAAGCTCTGATACCAAGCTGTGACGCCCCACCTCTATACCCGCGCTAGCCAAGAACACTACGGTGTAGTGCTGTCAACTAGCACGGAGAATAAGGCTGTTGAGGAGCGGCCATCAATAGTTGGCCTTACACTAGTACTGGTTATCTCGATAGGAGTGATATATATATATATATATATATATAAGTATTCGTTTTTTTTTATCTCTGATTTTATTTTCTCCCATCGACATACCCCAATACCAGTATAAAACGAACTACGATGGTTCATAATAGTTTAGAACAGTAAATATAAAATATTACACAGATAATAAAATGCGGAACACAGATAAAACAGATGCTCTCATATATACAATAACTGATGTCAGTTACAATACATTTGATATAATACATATGACACGGTACATATGATACAACTACCACAGTCAACTCAGGAAGTTACATATGCAAGTACATTAACGTATATAATATACATGAATACATATCTTCCTATACAATTTTTCAGACTACAACAAATGACGACGACTACTCCAAAAGATATGAAAGAACTTCATAGCTCTAGCAGCAACCCAAAGCAAAATATCTACAACCTGAAATACTCGGTCTGACCCGAGTATTAGATTCAAAAGAAAATAATACTCGGGTCAGTCTAATTCAAACTCAGTTATTAGTGCACAGAAGCAATAATAATTAAATAATGAATAGACGACAGTAATTAAACCAAATCAGAATGTAATTCAGAATATTGAATTGAAATGAACAAAACAGTTCAAACCATTGAAATATCAATTAAAATATTTATTCAAGTAGGGCTGCAGTACACGCACGCGTGCACTGCCTCGCCACTACTGAATGTGGAATACGCAAAAAGATCCATAAGACAAAACAAATAGAATATCATAAAAGCCGCACCGTGTGGCTGCAGTTCACGCTTGCGTGCACTGCCTTGCCACTACAGTGATAATGTACCCAATGAATACCGTGTGGCTGCAGTTCACGCTTGCGTGCACTGCCTTGCCACTACAGTGATAATGTACCCAATGAATATTCACAAACGAGCAAAAGGTCAAACCCAAGTTTTAAACGGGGTTCAACACAAGGCATAGCAACTGCATAGCAACAGCAACAAGACCACTTCCAATGCATCAGTGCATGAAGACTGAAACAACATCAAAGCATGAACTCACATGTACGCCATGATATAAAATCAACATGAAGCACTGCAACACAAAGAGTACATGAAGTAAACATATACATATGTGAGTGCAGTCAGTTCAAGTCTAACCAAACAGAGACAAATGTATACAAGTGATGCAGAATAGACCATACAATGCAAAACTCTAATCTGGCCAAAAATATGACAGTGCCAACATAAATCAGTGACTCAAGTGAAGCTTCCAGATTCAAAGATATCAAGCTTAATGAACCAGGTAGTACCGTGTCAAGCTCAAGCATGCGACAGCAGTAAAGGAGTCAACATATACAATAGTGAAGAGTGCTGAAGTGAATGAAAAGTAGTGTACAATAAAATGAAAGTCAAAGTATCATGAATATACACAATGCAGACACAACTCAAATGAACCCATTTGAAGTTGTACAAGATAACAGTAACACTGAAAATATGCAATTACATGGAACTCAAGTTTCAGAAAGAACAGAAACAAAAGCAAGCCGAGGCTTAGTGCTGAAGCAACAACAATGAACCAAAGCCAAGAATACATGTACTCTAGGCAGTCCAGATAAACAAAGTGCAGACATGATTATCAAACTACAAGCCCAAGTGACACTGTGTGGAAGTGAATCAATAATGAAGTACCAGACTTCAAATCATGCAACAAAGTGTATGCTTCAACCCAGTTCAATTATGCTACAACCCAGTTCAATTATGCAACAAAGTGTACGCTACAACCCAGTTCAATTATGCAACAAAGTGGCAACTAACAATGCAAAAACTCAAAATTTACTCCAGAATTCATCAAAGTGCAAAGAGCTTGGGCACGAGATATGGCCAATATATATAATGCTCAACTGGAACCATAATGAAGTCATGATCAAAATATGAATGAACACTTACAACAATGCAAATTTGATCAAAAACAGAGGCATTGATGACCAGCAAATGAAGCAGTGAAACCCAAGGCATATACAACGACCAGCAACAATTCGAAGGAATGCCGAGGTCCACGAGTCAAAACGAATTCAAAATCATGAAACAGCAGTCTCAAGTCTAGACAGTACCAAACTCAAATTATTTTCGCCAAATCAGGTTTGCAAATAAGGTCAGGCAAGTATAAACCGAACAAGTCCCTCACATGAATGCCCAAGTGCAATGACGGTGTCGCAGTCACAAAGGCCAATATCAAGCAACAGGTTGAAAATAATATAAGTGTATGGTGCCGTGAAACTAAGGTATGAATGAACACCGCAACACAAGAGTGTGCACAGCAAAATCGAATGATCTCATGTGGATAATGCAGCCAAGTTCAAGCATGCTACAGCAAGTATAAGTGGCTATGCAAATAGTGTAAGCCGATATCGAAGTATGAAGTTCGAATCAAACCAAAAACGATGTGCAACATCAAATAAGTCAAATGTATCCCAAGCAGAAATAAGAACAGGTCATTGCAAAGTATCATTTTATATGATTTTAATTAAATCAAAGAAAACAACACATCTAAGCAACAGCGAAGAACTCGAGTAGGAATTAGAAACGTGAGTGAACAGAATCACTCACCTCGTTTTCGAGCTCGAATTGAAGCAGACGAACAAAATAGGAGGCCAACGATTGACCCAAAAGGAGCGCCGAACCATCTCGCGAGACGCCAATTCGAAACAATCACGAAGCCCTAATTTTTGCCGATGAAGGACAAACGATACGAGGCCACCATTTTGTTCTTTTGAGGGTTTAAGGGTTACGAACGGAAAATAGAAAATGAGAAAGAGGGGATCGGGTTTAAATAAAAAGAGGGGATAAGGCCAAATAAAATAAAAAGAAAACTTTTATTTAAAGTCCTAAATTTCTTTTAACAATTTATAAATCAATTTTAATTCAAAATTTTAAAAAAAACTTCAAATGGAAATTTGCAAGAATATTAATCGTCAAAATGTCAATTATTACTTGATGCAAATACCGGGTTGTTACAAAAAGTGTAGCAAGGCTACAGAATAGTCTCTCCACTTCGAAGCTCGAAAATGAATATCGATGATGCGGCCGCCATCACCGAAATTATTTTCCAGTGACAAAGAGAAGAGCACTGATTTAAAACTAAAAATTCTTTGAAATAATTTCTACTTGAAATACCTTAAATAATGTAACCTTTAAAACTTTAAACACAAACTTTGAAACTATCGGAAATTAAATTCTTAGTTTCTTGTTTAAATTCATTTATATTTCCAAATTAATTTATAACCACGTTTATATTTCAATTATTTATATCTATAAACAAAAGTTAATGGTTACAAGCTATATACGAAGTCAAATATTATTTCTTAACATCCAATTCAAAATTCAGAAAATTATACTTATATACATATTCAATATTGTTATACAAAATTTATTTCATTTAGTAAACTTGAAAACTATATTGTGTCGGTTTGCTCTGTTCAAGTGTGTTGGAGATCCTATCGATAACGTTGATCAGACGAACCGATCGAAAACCCAAATCAACCTCAACAACTCAAACAACACAATATATAAAACATTTGAAATATAGCTTTACAAATACACCATACAGGGATAGATTTTCAAAACAAGGATATAGATTCAAATTTGATTAACTCAAATCAAAAAAAATTCTGATTTGAAAATAAGTTGGAAACAAGGATAAGATGATTAAATAACAAAATAAAGAAATGGATAAGCTTACATAAATCGCGGGCAACCGCGACTTCAAGAATAAGATCGATGCAGAATTCTAAGACGAATCAACATTCGATCTCAAGAGGTAGAATTTGGGATAATAAAAGATATTAGCATCTAAACCGAGGATATAGAAATCTCCGATTAATCAAGCCGATTGTAAAGGAGCTTCATCTCTTTACAAGTCATTCAGTGGAGCTATGGGATGCTCCAGAATTTAGAAGAATGTGAATAGTGAGGGACAAGAATGTATTTTGGAACCGCAGGGAATGTTCCAAAATTCAAAAGGAATTGAATCAAAAAGGAAGAGATTCACACTCGAATGAAAGCGATTCTGTAAATAAATTTAACATATATGCTAAGTTTTGCCTAGAGCCAAAGCTTTGATACCAAATGTAACGACCCGATATTTTCAACCATTCGCATCCACACTTGTCGGATTTGAATTGCTCAAAATACCGAATTGTAAAATAAATTTGGCAAATCTCAGAATATACAACAAATAAATAAATCACAGAATCACAGACACCGCGTAATATAATGCAGCGAAAGCAAAGAGATAGTAGTTCATGAAGCTACTATATAAATACATCAGAGTTATACAAGATACATAGAAGTTTCAATATGATAAACAAACACAAAGCTGGATGCATCCCTGGAATCAACTGGATAACTGAAAACGAAATAGATAGCTGGATCTTCAAGCAAAAATCCAACTCTGAAGGTGAGTCAAATGCTGTATCACTCAGTCTGAACCGAGCATAAAGCAAAACACAAAACATTTGAGTCATGACATACATACTTATAAAATGTAAACCAACTCAAGTGAACTATAATATAAGGTACAAGTAACTAAAAGGATGCTTAGGACCGCCCATCCTCTAAGGATCCGTTAAACTATTTACCACGTAGTAATATTTCACTATTATAATAATGTCTACAGTAAAATAAACTTACTTTTAAATAGCGTTAAGGGGTTACCCATATAGCCCTTAACACGTAATAGTGCCAGTAGTCTATACAGTACCTGCATATCTCTTGATCAGGAGACTACGAGAAGATACTCCATAGGTACGACACAAATCAGACTCGTACAAGGCTCGCTAGGGTAGGTGACATGGCACAACTAGGCAATGCCAGGGGACATATACCAATTACGCATCTGGGTTGGTGGTGATGCATAGCACCTACTACCGCCCAACTCGAGCCACACCCCTAAAAATCAAAAATCAAAAGTGGCCACCAAATCAATCTCAAAGTCAGAATATAATATCGAAGGAGTGTTTCCGATAAGAGGGGCTACCTCACTGGCCCGTAAGCGCTTCTCTTTTAGCCACCTTATGCCAACTCACGGAAGTCGGGTCCACGTATATACCTCAAAGGAACGCCACCACCATCCTACTTCATTCTAGAATCTCCACCGCGTACACGGTTGTTAAAGTGGTTTTCAGAGTTAGCAGAGAGTATGACAACTTCCTATCCCGGTCTCTTTAACAACCAAACATTATTATTGCCCATGGATATTTATTTCAAAACCTTTTCTATTCCAAAACCATTTAAAATCAAATACTATTACTTTCCAAAATAATATCCATTCTCAAAAATGGTAATATTTCCAAATCCATATACGTTCCAAAATAATATCCATTTTCAAAACAAAATACTATATTATTTCATTTCAAAACCAACCTCTATATCATTTCCATTTCAAAACAGAAATATAATATATCATTTAAATTCCAAACCAAATCCATATATTATTTAAATAAAACCCAAATGTCAAATCACTGAATATTTCCTTCAATTTATTAAGCTTGAAATATTCCTTTAATTCATCTTAAATCAAACCCTTTATTTTAAAATACCAACTCATAAGCAAGACTAAATTCCATTTATAAACTTAACTTAACAATTTCAATTAAAACCAAATTTCCAATTATAAAGTTAAGCCATATGTTTAAAATACACTTTTCCACTTAAATCATAAATATTCAATTTCCAAACATTTCCATTTCATAAATAAAGTAATTTAAATACACTTT
Source organism: Allium cepa (assembly GCA_030765085.1). Classification (NCBI taxonomy): domain Eukaryota; kingdom Viridiplantae; phylum Streptophyta; class Magnoliopsida; order Asparagales; family Amaryllidaceae; genus Allium; species Allium cepa. Next base: position 436,302,020 of record CM060935.1, on the reverse strand, counting down.
TCCACTTAAATCATAAATATTCAATTTCCAAACATTTCCATTTCATAAATAAAGTAATTTATCATAGTAAATATAACGATCAATTTCTTTGCAAATTTATTCATTTATGCATCAATTAAACTATGATTTCAGGCTAAATACATTTATTACAAAATGTACAATTAAAACTATATTTCATTTTATCAATTCAACTATGATTCCAAGTTAAATAAAATTGTTACAAATGTCCCATAATATGTATTTCATTTTATTTATTCAAAATTGCATTATTTATTATACAAAATATGTCCATTTCAAGGAGTAACCTAGGTTTAAGATTCTAAATTAAATCAAACTTAATTATTAAGTTATTTTTCATAAATAAGACTCTTTAAACTCCATCTAAAACCAATTAACTTATAAAAACTTTAAATTATGGACAAACAATATTTGTTTACACTTTAAAGCATTAAATCAAATTATGTTAAAATTTTCATATATTTATAATTCCAAAATACTTAATAATTTTCAAAAAATATTAAAATACTTAATAAATTTTTAGGAAAATATCATTTAAAATACAACCATAGGCCTGTATAATATTTTCTAACCTAGGTCAAGTGATACAGATATGTATCATTTCAAGTCGTGATTTAAAAGAAAAATCTGGGTTTTATCATTTCAAACCCGCAGTCCCAAGTAAAATAAATGCAACAAAAATCACAATAAAAATCACTTGAGCCTATCATTTCAGCTCATAATGATTTTTCTTTATTCTAAAGTCCATTCGGGTATGTATCATTTCAACCCATAGTGATAGGGAACTTGCAGTAATGATACAGTAAATAACATGAACAGTATATCATATAATAACATAATAGATGATGAAACAAATATATAAACAACATTTAACATCATATAACATATCACAGGCATGTATTAATAACATATCAATTCATACAGATCCACTTGTCATTATTCCACAATAATATAAGTACATACGTCTAAAGTGATAAAACTCACCTTTTTAAAAGCTAGAATCGAATTCACAATACAGAATTGAAACTCCACTGAGCATGAAAAGGCACGATCAAACTTTTGAGTAGATGGAGAGTCAAGATCCCTATCTTGTATATAACAAATACACAAATCATAAGAATAAGATTCAACACAACAAAAGATGGATTGAACAATGAATTACGAATCAAAGAGGACATAACCTTGCTTTCAACTACCAAGTGGGCTCGGCCATTGGGTTTGGGCAGGGTCTAGGCATCACAAACTCACGGCTAGGGATGTTTGTGGTCATGTGGGGGTAATAAGGAGGAGAGGTTGGCTTGGAGGTGGGGGCCGAGCTAGCATGAAAACCAAAGAGAAAATCAAAAGAAAAAGGAAGAAGAAAGTAAGGAGAAGCGATGAAAATTTAGAGCTTGTTTTATTTTCCACTCATGCAAATCGAAAATGTGATAAGAAAGTTTTCATGTGAAATAATAGTAAAAGTGGCGGCAAGGGTTACAGAAACAATGAACAACTAAAGATATGGAGAGTGGATGGCTAGAGATGTAAATGCTAGAAAATGAATGGTGAGGAAATTAAAAAGCACAATTTAAGGAGAAGGAATCTTGTATATTTTCTTTGTTTGCACGCAAATGACAAATGAAGTGAAAGGAAAGTTTCTCATGGCTTAAGAAAATAAAATGCACGGCTAGAAGGTAATTAAGGAAGTAGGAAATAAAAAGGAAAGAAATAAAGAGGCTAGTGAATGAATGAGATTTATTTCCTGTTTAATAAAAGAAACTTATGTAATATCTACCAAATCAGAAGAGGCAAACGAAGAAGTGAAATATTTGGGAAGATTTTGTACGTGATTTGATAAAGTAATGCACGGCTATAATAGGTAAGAAACGCTAAGAATTAATAAAGAGGGTAGAAAATTGAAAAGGCAAGCATTTAACAAAGTAACGTATGCCCTTTGATTTTCTCCAACTCATTATAAAAGATATAAACAAATATATTCCAATGAATACAATAAAAACCTAGACAGATAAATAGAGAAATAAAGAAGAGATGGATATAGGAAAAATGTAGAAATATATATATATATATATATATATATAATGAAAATACATAAATTTATTGCGTGTAAAACGCTGTAATTTATCCAAATCTAAAAGTATAATTCGAAATTTCATGAAACGAAAAGCCGAATAAATATTAAAATAAAATACATTTTCAAGAAAAAGATTAGCACTTAAAAATTCAAATTTAAAATTTTCGACTGTGGTTAGACTTTGACTTTCAGTTGACCAAAAATACAAAATTTTCAGAAATTGGTTATTTTATTAAATTTGTCAAATGTATACATTTATTATGATTGGAACCTCAATTATTCATTCAGATAGGTTTCATTCTTTTATATTATCTTATGAATAAAATATGCATTCCCATTTCATCCTAATTTTCCATTAATATAGTAATTAAATCCATTTACTTATCATTAAATTTATCTATTATAGATTACATTCCAATCAATTAAAATTGATTTCCATAATTTGATTTGATTTAATTTTCATCTTTATACTATGCCCACTATTTCTTTATACACCTGGGTACATTAGTTTAATATTCCATTACATTAATACACCCCTATTTACATCTTAAATTTGGACAAATATTACTTTTTTTAAATGTGTATTTTTGTCAATTGTACACATTATTTAAGGTTTGAAACTAATTAAATAAATTTACCTTAGTTCCATTCTTCTTACCAATTTATTACTTTATACATAAATTTACGTTTCTAGTTAATTTATACATCCACGCTGCCTGAACATTTATTTACATATGAATCCAATTGATTTCCAATTCATTTTATAGCCTAAATAGACAAATTATAATAGCTGTTGCCATTACCCTTTAATTTACACTCAAGTTTATCATTTTCGCTAATTATCATAATTGCTTACAAAATGTTAAATTCATTCAATTACCATAAATTATACACTAGTTCATTTGTTCGCACCACATTTACCCTTATTTTCTTATATTCAAATTTTATACCTAAATCTAACATTTACAACTAAATTAATAAACCAATTAAATAGTAACTTACAACCATTACTATTACTTTAAATCACATTAATGAATTCATTATTATTTACAAATCAATTGCTACAATTACTTAATTAACACTGATTTATTTCATTTTATATTGACCACATATTATCTCATTAATGTTTCAACATTCACACTTGTTTTCTTATATTCAAATCTATAACTAAGTGCAACAATTTACATTATTTCAATTAGTTTTAAATTTCATAATTAGTTTTAATTACATTGTTACATTTCATTTTAATGTTTGTTTCACTATTAAATTACAATGTCTTTACTCTTCCAGTTTTAATTACCAAAATAACAAATTATATTATTGAGAATTTACGGGTTGTTACAGAAACCCTAGCTAGTTTTGATGCAAATAGAAAATAATAACATCCTTTTATAGAAAATCTCGCGGTACTATTCATCCGAAATTTTTTCGAACTCGGAACGAAGCATGCTGCCTGGCGTTTATAATGTTTTTCCCCTATTCCGAACACAATGGAATATATATCGGGAGCCAATTCGATCATATTTGGACGATAGGTTTTCGAATCAACTATTTAAATTTAAAATTTTACTTAAACAAATTTCTACACGTTTTAGCTTGCCTCGGGCAAACCGTAAATCTGATTGACACAATATTCGTAATCTTGCAATAATATAACATTACACATCTAATGAAACTAGTTTCGTCGAAATCCGAGATTGTTTGAAAAATGATTATTTTTACGCACTCATTAAATAATAAAATATTCAATTTCTGTATATCAACTTTTAATCAATTTCAAAAGTTTATTAACACCATTATAATTCAAATGGAATTTATATCCACTTTATACATAATTTTTATTCACATTAAATTCAAATTCTAATTATTTGCAAAATTTTAAATATTTAATTATCCAATTAAATCAAGGTATTCAAAATATAAGTTATTAAGCTTATAAAATTTAATTGTAAATATTTAAAATCAATTAAATATACGAATATCGAATGACTAAAATTCTGGGTCGTTACAGTGCATGGATCTCTATAAACATACATCTGTTTGCTAGGGTAAGAGATAACCACTCTTATGCTTAACACCCTTCTCTGAGACGTAAGAGTTCAGAGGTTGTATTTTTGTTGAAATCAGTATTGTGTTGTTGAAATGGCAATATGGCATCTTAAGTGAAAATGTTCTAAGAAAGGTAGACGTTACCTCAAGCCTCACACCCAAGAAATTGTGAAACAGGGTTTCCTTTAAGGCAAACTGGCTCGCAACCATTAGATTATGTATCACCTTTCTAAATTAATTAATTTCTACTCATTATAACGTCAGGTTTAAATTTTGTGGTGTATGCTATGAGACGTCTAGAATAGGTTGGGGATGGCCAGGGTGATATCATATTTGGTGCTATCTGTACCACCTGTTGGTCTCGGGTAGGATGATCTTAATTCGCATAGGATCATTTATTGGTAGCCTCAGTACATTCCTCTAGAAATATATTGTATGGGAGGTAGTCCCTAACCTTGCTATTCATTGGAAATCCATTCTCAAATACATGCCTTTGGACTAGTTGTAAACCTATTATGCTGTCAAACTTAACCAGTGTAACAATTTTGGTTATTCGAATACGTTTCTTTAAAAGGTTTTTCAAAGAATGTCATTAAAAATAATATCACTAAATTTTATGTAGATATGATTTGGTTATCATAAGGTAAAAACCCGTTCCATGTTTACGTGTAGCATAGTCTTATGAGATACCCTTTGTTTTCAAATACTCGTATTTTGAGTTACTCACACTAGTCTCATGACTGATCCAGAGTTTATTGTCTTTCCCTTCAACTCTGGGTGTCCTATTTTTTTGGACTACATAGTCGTCGGGTTTAGTTTGGAGCATTTTGAAAGAGCTTGGAGCATTGAGCTAGAAAATTCTTTTGAAGATTGTTACTCATTTTGACCGCACTTATGTATTATTGTATTCAGCGTTTTAGGGACAGAGATTTATAACAGTCCATGTTGATGTTAAGTTAAACTCTGATAAGTGGTTTTAAAATTTTCCACTATAAAGATTATATATTGAAATAATATATATTATTCCATTCGTTTAAGATTCTGTTTTGTCTTTATTTTCTTCTTTCTCTTAATTGTCAGGTTTACTAGCACTTGAATTTGCAGCATGTGAATACCGATGATGTATTAGTGCCGATTTTCGAGGGTCGAATCATGTTTTTCGCATTGGATTTCAGAGCTTCGGTTGAGCAAACACCTGAGCATGGTTGGGGTGTGTATCATCAGTGATAGGGTTAGTAATTCCCTAGGATGAGTAACTTATTAGGGATAGGGTAAGTGACACCCTAGAATGAGTTGAGAGTGTTATATATAAGCGTATATTTGTTAATGCCAAAATGATTTTGTTTTGAAAATTTGGGTAAATGAAATAATTTTATCAAAGATGATATTTTATATATAAAGAAATAACTTTCAAAAATTTATAGTGTGATAGTTTGCGCTTAAGGGAAGAATAATATTCAGGTATTATCATTGATTGATTGATTGTTTGATTTAAAAAACATGAACACCTAGATAATTATGTTCCACCATTTGACTTTATGGTGTTTAGGTATAATATTGCTTTAAAATCAAGAAATTTATTTAAGATAGATAAATTTATGAGTCTAAAAATGTAAAAATAAGATAATCCTAAGAAATGAACGTATAAGTCAAGTTTTATAAATTAAGGAATTGAAAAGAAGAATCTTATGATGACTAGTTTGAGTAGCTCAGAAGTAACTAAAAATGGGCAGGAGATATGTTTGGATAGTAAACACAACACTTAAGTATTGTCCTTTGGTTAAAGGGATATTATACTATTAGTAGTACCCATTTCCTTGGTATCAATAGTAGTTACTCGATCTATAAAAAATTTAAGTTAAAAGATAATGCGAATCATTAATTGATAAACTTATTAGTAATTATAAACATCTTTATAAAAGCGTTAGACCAACGATAATTTGGGTCATTAATTGGTAAAATAAAATGAAATTTTCGACGATTTTGGAAAGTCGGAAATTTTCGAATCACACCTAACTCGGAACTAAGAAATTTGAAAGACAAATCTTATTTAAAAGACCTGATAAAGATAATAAAAGTATATTAAAAGATTTAAAACTATGTTAATAATCGTTTTACAAAGATAACCAAATTTTGTCATATTTTGTCAGTTTTACATACACTGTAAAATTAGCGATTTTGATATTAATTAAATATAATTTTAAAATATATAGAGACATATTTTTGTTTATTTAAAGAAGTAAAAAAATTCATTCCTAAGTTTGGTTTACTTCAATATATAGCTTAACAAAAACGTCAAATTTTGACTATAAAATTGTCGACAAAAACACCGTTTATAAGCAAAACAAGTTTCATCAAGTTGTTGCTACTTGATAAATTTTCTAACATATAAATACAAGTTTACAAAAATTTTAAACGCTTTACATTTAACACTAAAAGACAAAAGGAGTTTACTTTTGAATGTTTAAATAAATAAAAAAGTATAAAAGTATGATTTGAAAATTTTAAATTTAATTAAAGCCTCTATAAACAACATCATTACTTTACCTCTTATCTCATTAATGAGATGTTATGCTTATACATAGAAAAGGAGATTTTTTTTTTTTAAAACAATTACAAACCATAAGAAAGTGACAACTCTTCACCTCTTAACACACTCTTCCATAGCCATCATTCCACACATTAAACGCAACTCAAATCAAAGCTAATCAAAGTTCAAAAGTAAACAAGGCTATTTGTGTCATTTACCACTAAAATCTCCATTTATAAATATAATCTCAAATCCCTTCATTTTCACTTCACTTTCATTTCACAAAATTTCCAAAATCTTTCTCTACTTCTTCATTTCCTTCCACCACCATCACCAAATATCACCACACCTCCACATCACCAAAACCTAGCCACACAATTGCCCTACACCATCAAAACTCACGGCCAAACCTACCTACCCTTTCCAAAACTCCAAGGCCGAGCCCAAAAGACCTAAGCCCAAGCACCTACAAGCCAACACGAGCTCAAACTTCCATTATCCACCTCCCACACCCACCTACACACCTCTACCCCCGCAAACACGAGCCCAAAGATCCCATACCCACCTTGTACAAGCCATACCCGAGACCAAAGCAACTACCCAAGCCGCACACACCCCACTACCCTTGGTCATATCCTCCTCTGTAAATCATGCACCTCCAAAATAAAATAAAATAAAAAAAGAGAAAAGAGAAGAAAAAGAAAAGGAGTGGAAATGGCAAAACTCGAGATGTTTGAGAAATAAAACCATGCTAGTTCAGAAAAAAGTTTGACGGAGTGGATACGAAGGTGAGAAATCCTCATCGCTTTTGAAATTATATTTTGGTTAGGTAAAATCACATTTATAACATATGAATGTTTATACCAATCGATTGTTAATATGGATGATTGATAGTTTGATTAGATAACTGAATTGTGATAATATATCCCGTTATGGTAGCAATAGTGAATGTTGAAATTGAAATCATATGTTATGTGATTGGTTGAATGGATGTTATGTTAGTGATGAACATGGACATTGGTTATCTTCATTTTGATTGAATAATCTCTTTGTTGATAAGACCAAAATCTAGTGATATGAGATACTTTGCGAAAACAAGTCTCTTTACAATGAGAAGTGAAATTAAAGTAAAAATAAAAGGGAATTTGAAATTTGAAGTGAAACGGATTTTAAAAGGATAGTTAAATTGAAATTGAAATTGAGATGAATAGTAAAATTGAAATGGAAATCGGTTTTGGAAATTGAAATTGAGATTAAGGTTGAACTGAAGTTTAAATTGAAATTAGATTTGAAATCCAAGTTTTAATTGAATTTATTTTGAAGTTAGAATTGAAATTGAATTGAAATCAGAATTTAAAATTTAATATTAAAATAATAGGAATAAAATAATATTATAATATGGTAATCGTGAAAACACATTTTAAAAGCTTTAAAAAGAGATAATATTGATATAAAATGATTTGTAGTGATTTAATAAGTAATAAAATCCAATTTAATAGATTATTTCAAATATTGAAAAATTAGTTAAAACTAGTTGTGTCGCACAACGTTCGTTCGTGATTTCGCGCCGACAAGTTCAAATGAATGTGTAGAGTGGAATATAGCTTAGAATTCTTCAAGATAAGAAAATTTCGAACTATTATATCCATATCTTCTAAACGAAGAAAGAAAACCAAAATTTTGTTGAGTAGATTTTAAATTAAGTCCAAATCAATTTTCTATAAAAATCGGGCTAGTGTAGTTAAGGGGCCATAATATGAAATTCGTTTAAATGAACGTTTTTAACTATGAAAATATATGGAATAAATTTAATAAATCTATTTAAATAGTTTAAAAGAGATTTCTATTGAAAAATATGTATTATCGAATGTTTAAAAGTCGATTTAATTAGATAAGCTTATATAGCACTTTCTGCAGCACTTTATGCTGCAAATTGTATAACTTTTTGTATATGTTGAATGTAACGATTTTTTCCAGAAACAATTGTGAATGTTTTTAAAAGGAAAACTAAGTGTTTAAAAGATAATTTGGAATATTTATAATCCATTCCAAAATAAAGTTGGTAATTGAGTATGCGGAAACGACTAGTACGTTTGTCCCGCTTGTGAGATCTGGGAAGGTAAAACAGGTGTTTAAATAGGCTTAGGGATGGGGCAACCAGTGCCTTGAACTTACCTGGTCTATATTTTCTTTTCTTAGGCGAGCGGTGGAATAAATCGAAAAAAGCCTGGATACTCTCAGATAAAATGGTTGTATTAAGTTTCTGAAATAAAAGAAGATTAGTATTATCCAAAATTTAAGCAATCTCCAAAATGAATGATTTCTATGATCCTATTTACTCAAAAATGTTTGCTAAGATTTATTTTAGGGTTTATCATAAATGATGTTTTAATAACATTGTTTTTGACCCGCCTAAAAGTTTAGGAATTTGGATCGAGAGTTAAATACGAAAATTTGAGATATTATCCGAAGCGAAAGAATGAATTACTAGAATAAATCAAAAGAAAGAGATTTAGAAATCATCCAAAAAAAATTAAAGTGAAAAGAGACTTTATAAATCTTGTATACTCATATTTCACTTTTTATCGATAATTGGATTTCGAAGGAACCGGGGTTGGATTTGGGTGATTGCTATCCGAAAACCACTTCGAACCAATGTATCATTCGAATGTGAAGACATATTGAAGATGATGATTATTGAAGACCGTGGGTCTTCATAGTGTGAGGACTGCTTGTTGACTTGCTCTGGGTAGCTCCCATTATAGACTTATATATAGAAGTGGTCTCCTTGTTGTGGAGATTTTTTAGATTGCAAGGACTACTCACTACTAGTGGTAGTAAGAGAGTGACTTCGGTTTGTCCTATTCCTGGACAACTTGTATGCATGTTTGTCTGACATTGCATTTCTAAATATTACATACAATGGTTTTTACAAATGTACATCATTAGTGGTGGATAAGGCAACTTCTCTTAGCTTAACACCCTCCTTGATACGTACGAGCTCAATGGTTGTATTTTTATGGAAGGCAATTAGTAGTCAATGGAAATTGTAATGTGGCATTCATAAATGTGATATATGCTATATGAAAAGGTAATCGTTGCCTCAAGCCTCATCAAACCGGGAATGACCGAAACAGGATTAGACGCGGCAAGGCTAAGTGGGTCATTCCCAAATTGGGTATGATCATACCCATCTGGATATATTTCTTCATATTATGACGTTCAGGATGTAAATTAATGTGATTTATGGAAACGAGCACTTGGTTAAAGGTCAGTAACGACCGAGGGATGACATATTCGGTACTATCTAGCAACAGAGGTAGGCCGTTCTTGTGTTGACAGAGGAGCTTTATGATGGTTCCTCAGGACATCCATCTATAGATGTACCCATTCGGAAGGTAGATCGTTCACCTGGTCATTTGTATGGAAATCCATTCTCCAATAAAAACCTAGAGTTTTTTTTGTATTGGCGTAATGAATAGCCTCGAAATGCTATATGGGTAACCATTTCGGATAAAACTAATAAGTTTATTTGCAAAAAATTTCAAAGAGATGTCATTAGAAATAATATCAAAGATTTTGATATATAAGTGTTTTAGTTATCATAAGGTAAAAACCCTTCCGTGTTTATGTGTGGGCGTAGTCTTATGAGATAATCTTTCTTTGCAAAGGATTTTATTTAAAGGCTGATATATGACACTGTTATTTAATTTTGAGTTTTCTCACGCTGGTTTATGAAGCCTGATCCGGATATTTTCAATACTCGGGATAGATCCAAGTAGTTTAAGGTTAGTCGAAGACGGTTGGAGTTTCTAGCGGAAATCTGGAGATATTTATCTACGTATGGACATATTATATTATCCTCTATACTTAGTTTGTTTTAGTTGATGTTTGTCAGCAATTGTAAGGACAGATGTTGATAACTGTCCAAGCCGAATCTAGGTTAGACTCCGATATATGTATTTAAAAGTTTTCCGCTGTAAAGATATTTTTTCAATATTATATATTATTCCATTCGTATGAGATTCTGTTCTATCTGATTTTCTATGTTACCCTTGGTCGTTCATACTTCCATGCAACTTGGGTCAGACATGTGTGGTTTATTGTCGGCTCATAGGGTATAGAATTGTGGGTTGTCACATTTGGTATCAGAGCTGAAGGTTAAGCAAGAACTTTGGCTTTGTTATGGGTAAAGTCTCATTAGAGATAAGATTAGTAATATCCTAGGATGAGTAATTCGTTAAAGATAGGGTTAGTTACACCCTAGAATGAGTTATGAGAGTACTATATATATGAGCCCATATTTGTTAATTTTATAAAAATGGTTTTGTTTTAAAAAGTTGGTAAATGAATTAATTACTAAAAGAAAGTGGGATTTTAAAAATCTATTCAATTAAATTTAACCAAAGTCGAGAGATTATTAAATAATTAAAAGAAAGTAAAAACAAGCTAAAACTAAGAAGAATAATAATATGAGATTAAAGAGCAATTTAGAGGAAAATTCCCTCTCATGATCACATAAATCAACATAATGAAATTATGATCTCTTTTTGGTCATTTTTCAATTTAGTTGATGCATTTATCATAAGCATAGCCTAATTATGTTATTAACTAACACACTTAAACCTTTAAACTTTAGTGCACCCTCTAACCCACTTACTAACTTTAATGAAAATGATATGAAATTAAAAGTAGAATCTATTTTAAGCATGGTTTATTAACTATTAAGTTAGAAACATAAACTATCAAATTTTGATCCTAAATCCATTTCCATTACCATGATCATATGTAGATGAAGAGTTAATTGGTGATTCATATGACTAAGCATAGCCTATTTGTTTTGAATAACATAAGCTATCAAACTTAATATTAAACACAAAATCACACAAACATCGAACTTTCCATTAAGCACGAAAGAGACATAAATGAAAAATTATGTTACATCTGCATGATTCAAGAGAGCTTCATTACCTCTAAATTGTAGGGATTAAGCTCTCATTTTTGTTATAATATCAATAAATGTAGAGATCAACATGAAACAAGAAGAAAAGAAAATTGCTAACTAATGGAAAAGAGAACTAATCTAATTGCATAAAATAAAATCTACACTACCAACATGAAAGAAAAGAGAGCATTTAAGTAAAATGAAACACTAATTAACATTGCATAAAACAAAGGAAAAGTACATAAAATTAAAAAAATGGCTAAGTAGACATGAAAAGAGAAAGAGAACTTGTCTTTTATTTTTGATTCTAAATTGAAACTAACTAAGAGAGACTAAAGCAAAAAGGTTACATGATACATAAGGGTATTTATACATGTGTGAAACCCTGATTCATATTTTTGGAGAATGCCCAAATTGCCCTTGAGGTAGTGTGGTGGCCAAGTAACCATTAGCATCCAATAATTATCCGTTAAGTGTGCATGAAGATTTAATGGTCTTTTAGCATGTGCATTAGCTCCTTAGTGTACATTAAGTTAGGTAGGTAAATAGGGTCCTACGTGATCATCATTTTGAATTATTTCCATCTTCATTTGTTCTCTTCACTCTTGTGCATGCATATATCATCATGAAACAACTTGTAAAATTCACTAAATTTCCTACAAAATAATATAGAAATTTCCAATTATGTCTCTTTTGTGCTTAATGGAAAGTTGGATGTTTGTGTGATTTGTGTTTAATATTGAGTTTGACAGCTTATGTTGTTCAAAATAAATAGGCTATACTTAGTCATATGAATCACTAATTACCTCTTCATCTACGTATAATCATGGTAATAGAAGTCGATTTAGAATCAAATTTGATTGTTTATGTTTCTAATTCAATATTTAATAAGCCATGCTTAAACTAGATTCTACTTTTAATTTCATGTCATTTTCATTAAAGTTAGTATGTGGGTTGGATGATGCATTAAAGTTTGATGGTTTAAGCGTGCTAATTAATAACACAATTAGGCCATGCTTATGATAAATGCGTCAACTAAAATCACAAATGACTAAAAAGACATCATAATTTCATTATGTTGATTTATGTAATCATGAGAGGGGATTTGCCTCTAAGTTGCTCTTTAATCTCATATTTTTATTTTCCTCAGTTTTAACTTTTTTTTACTTTTTTTTAGTTGGTTAATAATCCCTCGAATTTGGTTTAATTTGGTTAAATAGATTTTAAAATCTAAAAATTCCCTACGGATCGGCCCGTAAATCATTGTACGCCATGCGATTGCGATTATTTTATTTCAAATTTATCGGCATTTTTCTAATCAATATAAAAATTGTTCATTAAACAATTTCTTGCTATAGAAAAACTGTTCGTTAAATAATACCTGAATAGAGTTGAGCATCTTGAAAAATTAGGCGTCCTAGAACATTAATTGACCTTGAACGCCAAGGAAGCCTAAATGCCTTTGGAAGCTGAAAGTCTGAAGTGGCATGGCGACTTTGACCTTCTTGATAACCGAAAGACTATTGAAATTTTAAAGGCTTCTAAGGTCAGGGAGATTTTTGAAATCTAGAAAGCTCTCGAGACAAAAAAGCTCCCTAAAGATCCTATAACAAAAAACTCCTCAAGTGGTATAGTAAACCAAATCGGCTAAGTGTTAAGAGGATGCAGTGTTCGTGGGTGGAAGAAAAAAGGAGAAGCATTGAGAGAAGAAAAATGGATTGCCATCGCCAGCTTTAGGGAAAGAAAATAGGGTATTTAAGAGGGAAAAAACTGGGGAAAAAGTGGAAGCGAGAAATTCGGGAGGGAAAAAGAAATTAGGTGAAGTGGAAGGGAGCGCATGGGCATAAAAAAGGCACATAGGCGATGTATTTTTGGAAGAAGTGGGGTTTTAGTTAAATTTAATATGATTTGAGATATAATAAACTGCATTTTGTATAAAACGCTGCCATTTAATGCTGCTGAAAATGAATTTTCTTGTAGTGGAAGTAAGTTGAAGTTTTCTCATCCTGAGCTTTTCTTTGGTAAACCTTTCTCTTCAAAAATATTGGTTTTTTGTTGCATCATAGCTGCTAGATTGGATAGTGGGAGGGGGTTTCCACACTTTTTACTGTTACTTTTGCACTAATATAGAATTTTATGCATATTTAGAAGATTTGCTTACATGCATATATGTCACGAACTTGCATTCATAATAAGATTGAGCTCACTTATAGTATGTTTTCATATATCATCATATTGCATTTTTGGTTGAGTAAATAGTTATGTGGATTATTTTAAATAAACTGGTTGTATAACATGGTTGTCGAGTATGCATTACACTATCTTCCCTTAGTGATTTCGGGTGTGAAATCCTTTTAATGGGGGTGAATGTAACATCCTGTATAATTTAATAGGAAATCAAGTAATTAAAATAAGGTTAAGAATTGAAATGCTGTAAAAGTCGAAATTTGATCTTGGGAGTTCCACTATTGGGTTTATGGCGATTTTCTGATCAATTTCCATATATAATGTGTTGAAATCGATGTTAAAATGAGAAAGTTATGTGCATTTGAAATTTTGAGTTTAAAATAATCTGAAATGAATTTGAAATTTAAATAATTTCAAAAGCTTGAAATTTGGATTTTGAAAAGCTGTTTTGGTTGTAGGAACTGTTAAGGTTAACGCTAATGGTGACAGAGACAAAATAGGACAACAAATTGACCGAAATAGATAGGAATAGAATGACCGCACAGTTAAAGGGTCAGTCGACCGCCTACATACAGCCAGTCGATTGCTAGCGGTCGACCTAACGGACATCAGTCAACCAATTGGGTCGGCTAAGCTCCAAAATGAGCCGACCCGGATCCACTCAATTTTGATCTAAAATCTCTCATTCGTTTCAACGTATAAAAATAGACCACTAGACCCCTACTTTTTCTTTATAAATTTTTTGAAACACTAGCGAAACTCTATCAAAATCTTTCTCTTTAGGGCTTCAAAAACAATAAACAATAATACGTAGTTTTGACTTCTAATCTCTATTTCAATTTAAATTCTCAATCCTTCTTCTCTCTATCTTCTAATTTCTGAATCTAATCAACATATACAATCTATTTGTTGCATATTCAAAGAAGAGAGATCTAACAAGGAATTAGGAGCGGTAGAAATCATATCTTTTCTTCTTCATCGGATTTCTAAATCTGTTAGGATTTTTAGGTAATAGGTTCAGATATTTATTCCTTTTGATTCCTGATTCTATTCCTATAGTTTCCGATTATTAATCTTGTCTTTATAATACAATTCACTTTATCATATAATGAGGGAGATTTGAAAGAGAGTTGGGCGTGGTGGAATCAAATCTAGTTAGGAAGCAAATAATTCTCTATAAGTGGAAATCAAGTTTTTCATATTTTTGTATTTAAATAATATTTATTTAGATTTGATGTATGCCTTAGAAAATTTTGTTAATGAAGACATAACACCAAAAACCACTAGAATTTCCCTAAATAAATATCAATCTATTTCTATGTTGGGATTATAGTGGTTTTTGGTATCTGCATATTAGAATTTAATTAATTGTTAGAATTAGATAATATATGGTTAATTTAACTTATTATTCCTCTTTGGAATTGGAGTATTAAAGGATCAAAAAGAAAATAAAGTAGAAATGGTGTTTAAATTATAAATTGGATTTTTGTAGTTTGCACCACCTATTTCTAGCACTTAAATAAATAAGGAATTCCTTTCTCACTTCAAAATGATGTATACAAGGGTTGAATTAAATATATGCAATCAAATTTGTGAGAATCAGTTCTTAAAACAGAAAAGTAAATCTAATGCATCAATACGAAATAGGTTTTAGGTATTTCTTGTTTGTACAAATCTATTTTGTCTGACTATGGGTATGAGAAGTTCTTGTTGAAATTGTAGATTTGTATGAGATTGATATTTCAAAATACCTTATTAGGAAAGTATTATCTAATTGCTGTGACATAATGATTAGACCTTAAATTCTTTGTGTAAAAATATAAGGATATATATAATATAACGTATTGATTATAGCGTATTGAACTTGACAATAATTATTATTAGAATAGTTAATTAATATTATTATGTAGGGAGGGAGATAGAGTAAACTAGGGAATTAATCCCTAATTAGTGGCGTTATTCGTTGAGCTTTTATTGTGTTGAAATTAGGTCCGTTTTGGGGTGTTTTGTTATAGTGGGCCTGCTCTATGTTCGCAAGGGTGCAAGATGTACTTGTTGACCTCGATATATTTTATCTAGAGGTGTGTTGTATGGAAGGTAGTCTCTTACCTTGTCATATTGAAATCCAATCTATAAAACATAACTTTATGGACTTAGTTGTGCCCAATTATTTTGGAATTCGAGATGCTGCATTCTAGCTATTTTGTATATTTATGACCAAACCCTAGATATTATTATAATATTATAAGTTCTATAAAATGGTTGGTTATCATAAGGTAACAACTCATCTATGTTTGTGTACGACGTGGTCTCATGAGATACCTTTATTTTGAAAGATTTTATAATATTAGAAATCCTTTTGATTGTGTTTCTCATGTTGGTTTATCAAACCGATCAGGATGTTTTTTCTCATAATGCTCAGGTTAGCCCAAACATATTTCTTAGATTTAGCTGGACACTTTGGAGCTTTAAGAGATGAGCTGGATCCTCCAAGATGTATTCCCATATTTTAACTTCCGTTGTTTGTTCTTGTCTATATTTATCAGTAATTGTAAGGATATGTTGTTATAACTGTCTAGGCTGATGATATGTTAGTTTTTCTCTGATGATAATATGTATATTAAAGTTCTTTTCTTCTTGTGTAAAGACCTGGTGTATGTTATGTATTACTCGTCATGTTGTGAAATTCAATTCTGCCTTTTCTTTCATCCCAATATTTTATAAGTGGAGAAATTTTTATTGGTGTGAACATTTCTTCATATGTAATACTGAATAGATGAACTACTTTGCCAATCGTATCTTACAAATTCCTACCACTTATAAATGGCTACCTAACATGATGGTGTAATAATTTATGGTCAAACTTGAGGCAACTTGGTTTAAAATGAGTTTAAACTTAGTTTTTAGACTGAGTTAAACTTAGGTTTTAAAGCAGAATTAAAAATCAATTTAAAAATTAAGATTAAATTAAGTTGAATTCAGTTTTAGCTGAGTTTAAGATTTTAAAACCGAGTTTAACTCAAAATTTTAAATTAAATTAGTTTTATAAAATTTTTAAATTAAATTCAATGGATAAACGATGGAAAATGGATGATATCTTATTCAATGATTTTTAAATTAAATTATATTATAAAACATATTGCCTTGTTTAATAAAATAATGTATTATTTAAAAAAAATTCATCTCTTAGTGGGAAGATCTTCAGATGCAACCAAAATCTTAGGAGGTCCAGTGTATGGCTCACAAGATCGACTCCAGCAATGATGGATCGACCATCAACGGATAGAATAATAATGTTGCCAAGGAGTTTGCATTAAGTCATTAAAAAAACATGATTTGAATGACATATGCATATATTTGTAATTCTATTAAGCATGAAGAATAAAAAACAACAGAAATATCAAGCTCGAATCGATGAGCTGAAAAGTAACGGCATGGATGCCACATACGAGGTTGACGAAGAAGCAATTCATGCCCTCAGCACTTTATGGCCCAAAAACCTAATCGTTGAACCAATTATGGTAATATTCCTATGGTAATTTATAAAAATTTAATCAAATAATTAACTTATTTCAGTAAAATAAATCTTAAATTATTGTTCGACACTTTAAATAATCAAATAAATGCAGAAATATACAAGTAGAGACATCATGAACATTCCAGAGACCAGTCATTGTAGTACATTGCCCACATGGAGCAGAAATGCGATAGAGACCAAGGCTAAAATACTTCGTTCAAATTATGAGAGGCTTGGTCGGTCGGTTGTGGAGAACATGGGTGGGTTGGGTGGATAAGAAGGCGAGCCCTATTAGGACCAAGGCCACCCAACAAACTAGTGAAGTTTTTAGTTTGATACGCAGTTATGGTTTTTTCTTCTTCACACATTATGATGTATATACACTCTCTACTATGCGGACATTATTTTTGTTTAAAATTTCATGTATGTGACTTTAGTTTAAGTTGTTGTATTGGATAATACAGGAATGTTGTGTGGTATCTGAATGTCCCATTGATTTTGTCATTGTTTTATAATGTTATTGGTGATATTTTTTGTTTAATATATATATATATATATATATATATATATTTCATTTCTTGTTTAGCATTGCTAGAATGGTTTTATTAGATGTCGAGTTTGATGATTAGAAGTATAGTAGAAGTGCTGCAAATTTTCTTAAGGAATAGCATCTGTGAGGACCAGTAAAAAGTCAAAATTTGCATTTACAAAATATGCCAGGATGGCATCGACATGGCATAAAAAAAGGTGACTAAAAGGTATAGGAACAATGACATAGAAAAGGAGTTGGAAATTCCTTTACTATTGGGTCGAGATGGCACCAGAAATCCATGATTGAGATGGCATTGGGAAATAATGGCATAGGAAGGGCATTGGCAAACGCCCGATGAAAGACGTCTAAAAGGCATGGAAATTTGTTTGTTCAATGTTAGTTTTTTAGATGTTCATAAAGGGGAAAAAACGTCAGAAATTTGATTTCCATCATCGCACCCACGCCTTTTTGGCATCGATAGTGGCAATTTATGTTGTAATGGTCAGAGAATATTTGGTAGCCCATTTTGAATGTATTGGTATTAAGAAGATGATACAAATACATTATTAGATAGTTTTTAACAATGGTATTAGTAAGCATATTCCTCATGCCCTTAGCACCATACTTTTTAGAATTGTTTGGAACAAAGCTGATATTGGATTCAATTCTCAAATGATAATTAAAATCTGATTTATGATTGAGTTTTGGTCTCATCTATTTTAGTTTTGAGCTAAAACTGAATATTTAACCTTTAAATAATTAATGTTCGTTTAGATACCTACTTCTGGTCTCAAATTCTATGATTGTTTTAATTAGAAATGAAACTAAACATTCGTTTTCGATAACATAATAATGCAATATTTCTAACTATTGTTTGATCATAAATTTTAAAATTTAAGGTCCATCTTAGATTTTTCTCTTTTCAATCATAAATGAATTTTGATTGTGCATTATTGACCACTAGGTAATTATGTTTCTTGTGATGTTAGAAGACATTGTTTTCCAAAATTATTTCAAGAGCTCGATAGCACTTGTGTTAAGTATAGGATGCTGCAAATAGTATAACATTATAGGTTGAAGTCGTAGAGGTCATATGTTCGGATCTCAATGGATCAAAATGTGCACTCTACTTGAATAAAGCACTTCTCTTATTATCAAGAAAATGTAACCTTGTTAAGAATCTCTAGCTCAAGTGGCAATTGATGTGGCACTATAGTGTGATGATGTAGAGGCATGGATTTCAAACCCTGAGACATCAAAATAAATATTCTGGAAAAAAATGTTGCGTCTGCCAAAAAACCAAAATAAGTGAACGTGAACCATGAGAATTGGAGTGTCGGAAACATAAGTTTTCTAGCATACGCATAAAGGATACGTCCAACTAAATGTAAGCTTACGTCTAGAATAGGCTCAACTCGTAATAATACCTTCAACATGATCACACACTGATCCTATGCTATTCACTTAGGCCCCGTTCACACACACCACATTTGCTAATAGAAAAGCGAATAACGGGAATTACGTCCGACATAACTTTGATAAGTCAGACATAACTTTTACAGTAGCAGATATATATCTGTATTTCGAATCTTAAAAAAATAGTGTTTAGGCAGGACGTATCAATTACTTCCAACTTATATGAAATAAGCCAGATGTAATTTCTATTTTAAACTCTTCCGACAACAACTGAGCATACAAAATCAAAAACATCAAGGATGAAGGAAATTAATGGATTAGAGAAATTTTGTTTAGGTTGTCCACTTCTTTATTATGGAATATTGTAGTTAGTTGTATTTTTTATTCAGGATTTGTAGTAGTTGTTTTATTTTGTGTTTGAAATTATTTTTGAATTTGAATTTAAATTTGATTTAATATTAATTTTTAACTAAATATTAATAGTAGTAGTTAAATTAATATAATTTAATTAAGAATTTTGAAAAAGAAACAATATACATTACAAATTACTTCCTACCCAACCTTTAACCAAAATCTAATCAAATTAGGTCCATGAAACATCTCAACCTCTAATGTACAATCTCTAGTAAAAAGCAAATGACCATTAGAAAGTCTGAAATAATGAAAAATATAGTAAAATCGAATGTAAAATTATAATGAGTAAAAATAGATTTATGTTATTTTAAACAAAAATTTAACTTTAAATCTTTAGCGAAATTAATAATACAAAGATATTGTTCTTTGACATGTTATCTCTTACAAGAATTCTAGGACTTCTAACACTTTATCATTAAGTTACTATTATATCTCTTTGACCATTATTGCAGTAATGTTAATGATAACCATTACCGATATAAAATATCATTGACATACAAATACTATTGGTAAGTCAAAAATGCTTACTAGTAAAGTATGTCACCGTTCGTAAAATGATCGTTGATATACCAATAGGCTGGTAAACTATTGATTAATAGTAGTAAATTTACCAATACATAGTCATTAATATTTGAAGAAAGGGACTTTTCTTCTATCATCTTTCAATTCTGGAGACTTGGCAGCCATTCCTTGTTAATAATTTATATAAGATTCTGATAATAATAAATTGGTAGTTATTTTTTTCCCAATTCAAACCACACTGAGACTATATCAAATTTTGATTTTCTTTAATCGGTATAGAATATTTTCTTGATTCATCACAAATTATTTATAATAGTATAAAACAATAACATGGTTAATCATAGATTTTATGGTTTAAAAAAAGTAGCATTATCATGAATAATACTAGAAATATCTTCTTAAATTTGGAATTTCTTTAAAATTATACAAGTTTATGATTAATTAAAATAATAAAAAACAGAATTAATACTACGGGTAAATTACTGTAAGCATTGGTTTTGACATTATTTTAGTGCCATACCATTAACAACGATAAATTTAACGTTATATAAACTTATATATTGATATTTGATTGTCAATGGTTAAGTATTGCCCGGTAATGGTAAATTTAAAATTACCATAATAGTTTGTCGTAAAAGACTACAATAGGTAGGTCCTTCTTCATTAAAAGGAAATAGTTGACTGATCAGTTTCTATTGAAAATAAATAGATTTGCGTCCCTTCAGTTAAAACAAATATATTTTTCTATTTATAAAAGGTTAATTCTATTCATACACTATTAATCTCTTAATATACACAATAAAATACAATAAATTGATATACACCAAAAATATACATACTTGATCAAATATCATTCATTTTAATATTTATCAGGTTATAAAAAGACTAAAAATGCAATTAAAAAGAATGGTAACTTAGTCATATATCTTCTTAGCAAAATAATGGTAAATGTTAAGTGATTTTTGATGTATAAACAAACTTTGCTTTTATAAAATTGTTTTCAGAATGAACCTAATAGGAATATTGCATTTTTTAGTCAGCTTCAAATCTAATAATTTTAGAATGCTTAATATTAAATTTAATAGGATTTGAACTACAACTCATGCTTTTCAACTGTGTTATCATCTGTATGCAAATATTCATTTGTTCTACATTGAATATCACAAACATTGGGCTGAAGTAGTGGGGTTAAACAGTTTTAAAAGGGCTACCCATTAAATGGTTAATGACCATTTATATTTCAAAAAAGAAAACTGGTAATGTTTATATAAACAGAAAAAACAGAGGTATACTATAGCAATATGATATGAACATAAATAGTTCTCTGAAAATAGATATTGACTAAAATTTTACTTAAGATAAAGCCTAAATCGATTTTGTAAAAGAAGAAAGCATGTTCGTATAACCTTGGATTAAATCCACTAGTTCCGACTTTTCATGTTCCATGTAGTCCTTGAATTCCAACCGTTCGTTCTTTTCCCTTTTTTTGTGTTTTATTAATAAAATTTGATATTAACAGATAATGATGATTCAAATAAGTAATAACCTATAATCTATTGGACACCAAAATATATTACTCTAATAAGATTATGGTAAGATAAAAAATTTGGGATAACACTTAAATAATATTAATATTGGGGTTTTGAAGTGAAAACACCTATGGTCCATAATGAAATCTGGACAAACTATCATAATTATAGCAGAAGTTAAGCAAAGTGAAATGTCAAAAGGAAATGTGGAGGATTTGTGTTTTGACATTTCATCTATCTTAACTTCAGCCATAATTATTGTAACGACTCGCAAATCCGTACCCCTTGAGTCAACACTATTCTACAACAATCAACTCAATTTGCACAGAAATACGAACCATTTGGGTTAAAGAAGAAGAGGTAGAAGAAGAAAATAGAAAACAACAACAGAATCTAACCATCGCAGCGGAATAAAATATAATAGATAATAAATGATCTTTACATAAAAACAAATATATAACTGTTTTATACATACATCATCATCAGAGTACATCATCAGAGCTCAACAACATCAATAACATACAACTGGATACACAGCTACTCAACACAGTGGAATATATATACAAAACAAGTACGAAAATACGCATCGTCATCCAGCTCGTCTCCTGAGCTCCACGACATCAAATCATGTATCCTATAATACTCGGTCTGACCCGAACATTACAGTTAAATAACACTTGAGTCAGTCTGGATATACCAGCGTGAGAAAATCACACTCAAATTGATTATTAAAGTTTCAAAAATTCTTTGAAAAACAAAAGCATCTCGTAAGACCACGCCACAAATAAACATGTCGGGTTTTAACCTTACGATAGCTAAAGCATTTTTTTTATCAAAATCCTCTGATATTATAATAGGGTCTATATACAAATACTTATTAAAATAGCCGAAATTGTTACATTATTAAATTCCAGCTACTAGCCACAAAGTGGGTAATACAAACAAAACTCGTACAAGGCTCGTAGGGAGAATGAATTTCCAACTAATGACTAGGCAATGGGGTACCAACTGTCACAGTACGTGGCCTAGATCACAGTACCGAGGAGTAAGCCCGCTCCCCTGCAACACAAGACCGGGCCTACCCCTTACTGGATAATCCCGAGTGAGATCACCCCGCGGTTGGGATCAGCAACCGCACCACTAAGCCGAAATAAAAAGGGACATCTAGATAGGGATGACCTCACCCTGAATGGGTGCTACCCACCTAGCCTTGCTGCATAACCCTTGATTTTCAGTCAATTCCGGTTGATGAGGCTTGAGGCTAAGCATTACCTTTTTAGAACATATCCCTTAGAATGCCCATCGTCTACCTGACGATATCCCGACAGCATTCATCCATACAAGTCCGTCCCGGGTTCGAACGGAACCGAAGGCACTATTCCTACTACATTCATTTTGGAAATATCCTCAGGATTAGTAGCGACTAGCCCTTGCACTTCACTGCTCCATCTTCGAATCCAAACTCGTTTTCCCACGAAAATGTACAAACCGGATCGAAGTGGTTTTCGAGAAATAAATCTCGATCTCGGTCTCTTCGAAACGATCAACGCATTTGTCCAATATTGATAGTCGGTGATTTAACTATCAATTAATATTTACAACATCCATCAAACAATAAATAATTTCCCAAATTATTTATTAACCTCAAAATATCTTCACAAGATATATTTTCATTTTCAAACCCTTTTGAAAATAGTTTCCAACCATTCTTTCTTTTTCAGAATAAACTTTCCCAAATATTTTCTATCTCCACTGTAATCACCAAGCACAAAACTAGATTTTTAAAATAATTTAAAACACTTTACTTTGAAATACATTTTAAAACATTTAAGCTAAAACTACTTCAAGAATTTGTTAAAAATACATACTATATGAATATTTGAAAATAAGGTTACTTAATAAAATATAAAACTAGGTTTTCACTTTTTAAAACAAAATACTAAGTCACTTTTTTAAATAATTACTACGATAATAGATTTGAAAAATATTTACTTTAGAATTCAAGTATTTGGAAATGATAAATTCCTAAAAACATACTTTTTATAAAAAAACAACCTTAAAACTTTTTATCTTATATTTAAAAATTTACTTTGAACGTACTTGGCTATCCAGGGAACTATACTTCTCTTCACATTCTTCTTGAAATTTCCATTTCCAAACACTTGAATCAATTTCCAAATTGATTTCCAATTTACCCCATTTATTCCAAATTCCATTAACTCCAGATTTAAATCCTTAATTATGATTTAAAATATTTTTAACTAAAATACCAATTTAGATTTCTCAAATTACTTCTTTATTCTTTTAAATAAATTTGAACTTTAAATTTTAAAATAATTCTTTATTCCTTTGAAATAATATCACTTGATTTTACAATTCATTAATTTTTGTCTATTCAAAATCTTTTCATACTCGAAGTTATTTATTAGTATTGTGATATCACTTCCATTTCTTTCTATTCATTCTTAATTTATTCAAATTTTATATAATTATTTCGCTTACAAATTCACTTCTTTTATTTTCTTTCCAAAATCCAATTTATATATTTTTGGTAACTCATTATACCCAAATATAGTCAATCAAACCATAGCATTCAATATTCCAATATAATTCATCATGGAATATCAAATAATCATACATAAAATATTAAATAATTTAAATAAATGTTGAGGGACCCAGTTGGATCCCTCCAACCTGTTTTCCCTGCATCACAGACGTTAGCACAACATAAAATTCCAATTCCAAAATATACCATACTATAGCACATTAATCAATTCAACCATTCGAACAATTATTTAAATTTAATCATTTAAATTTAAATTCAGCTGAGTGAGATTAACTCACCTTAGGCCTAAGATTGCTATTCACCTCAAACTCGTCTTGTTTCCGTGATTTTTAACCTTGTACAAACCAATTTACGATTTATTACTATTCGAAATATAAATCGAACCCTTAATTACCATTCAATTTAATTTTGAACTAATTTTCCTTTATTACATCTTTTAGTGACAAAAATAAATTAAATAAGTAATTCGTAAAATTTTATCACAAATCCCTTATATAATTTCCTTCCAATACCTTATGTAAATGTCTTGTACATATATTTAACTTTTGCATAAACAATTAGTAATCCAAATTTAAATTTAAAAACAAAACTATTTTAGATCTAGCTGTCTAATTAATTTCTTTTCTTCCTGCTCATCTTTCCAGTAAAACAATAATAAAAATTATTATTATAAATCAGTAATTAATTTTACTGTTAATCTTTTCCAATCTATGAATGCTTGTTTAATTTAAATAAAATAAATGGGTATACCACACAGCAAACCACGATCTTGTCCAAGCCCACACACGCACGTGCAAACCTAGGTCGGCCTCTCTTCTCGTCGCATCCTCGATCAACTCGCCGTCGAACCCTAAAACACAACGCACTTCGCCCAAAACCTTCGACTTCGCCAGCTATGCTCCTTCATGTGGCCACGACCAAGCATCGGCCACGTCTAGCCCGAGTGCTCGCACGAAACCCCTCCCTTGCAGCCGCTTCTCTGGCGCGATCAAGTTGAGTCCGCGCGCTCGACCCCTTTGATTACAGATCGAAACGCCCCTCGAATTTGTGAAGCCCCGCCTCGCCGACCCCATTTTTTTATTTTAATTTGACCTGAATTGATTTCGAATTGGGAAAAAATTGGGCGATGCGGTTAGATTGAGAAGGAGGGAGTAGCGATTTTTATTTTTACTGGAACCTTGAGATGAATCAGTGAGAAATAGTTCGCTACTTCGAATTTCACTTCTGCCCTTTTTTTAATTTGAGAAAGAAAAGTGAGGGCTCGGCCATTACTGGATTCGTTTATACTTTGAGCGATGAAAGCATCCTCTGAATTGCCTGTGTAATTTTAGAAAGACGGAGGAACAAGATGTTTGAAAAAGGGGGGACAGGAAAGGATATTAGCGTGCAAAATTGTTTGTGCGTGTCGGCTGACGATATTAAAAGAGAAGCGTATCTAAGAAGGCACCGATGACATTGATTTGATCAATTAAAGTTTTATTTAATTTTCAACGCGTTTACTCATCGTACGCTCACACAACAACTCCGATCAATACGAAATTTGAAATCCGATAATAACTCAATATTACGGATCCAATGGAACTGGTTTCGTCAAACTCCGAGACTGTGCCTCGGAAGGCTATTTTTAAATTCAATTTAAACGATAAAATTTCAAAACCGAACAAATCAGTGTTAAATTATATTTTACAACTTCTATTATCCTCCGTATTATCAATATAAATTTTATAAGCCTTCAAATTTTTTTTTAACAGGCTTAGAATTCCAGATTCAACATCTTACCCAATTTCAACTTATTTAATTCGAGAGTTTGATTATCAAATAAATTGTGATATTCGTAATTCAAATTAAAATTACTCTATTGAATATTTAAAATCAATTAAATATTCCGATTTTAGATGCTCGAAATTTCCGGGTCGTCACATTCCTCCCCGTTAAAAGAATTTCGTCCCCGAAATTACTAATTAGGAAGAATGGTCTAATACCCGTTTACCCTTTTTTCCAAAACCTACAATCTAACATCCTATCAACTATCTTTTTATAGAAGACCCATTATCGTTCTTACTAACTTTCCAAACCCTCCCATAGTTTCAAACTATACTACTTGTTTAACCATTCAAGTTTCAATTTAAAAACAATTTTGAATCATCAAAATTTTCCAAAAATTTTCTAACTCTCTAAATTTCCGAAAAATTTCGCCAGCGTCTCCTTTGCACGGCTAGCTCGGTACAACTACAAAAGGCCTCTACGGGCTCTCAAATCCCAAAAGAAAACAAAAAGCCAAGTGGCTCGATCAAAAACCCAATCAAATTTCATACAGAAATTTAAACACATACTTTTTTGTCGAGCAATTCAAATTTATCTTCTGGAATAAAACCCATTTTTCTTTTCCTTCATAATACCTGTATATTCCACTTAGCAATAATATCCAATCACAACATTCAAAACATTTTATTGACTTCCTTACCAAATGTCAATCGTTATTCATCCAAATATTAACTTAGAATATATTTGTAATACCAAATTTCAATTTCCCACTTAAGAATTTACCATTCCCTTCTTAAGTTTAGTATAAGCATTTTATATGTTTCTTTATTCATTTTCACTTCACTACTTTAATCAATATCTACTTCTACTTCTATTCAAATTGATTCCTTCATTGCCATATGAATTCAATTTATCTTCAACTATGAATATTTGAATTTTATTTTTCATTTATAACTAATTCATGTGATTATTTTAAATTAGTTTCATTCACTAATTTGCTTTGATTTCCAGTTTGAAATCGTTTGTCGCTAACCAAAAATTTTTCCCAAAAATTTTCCTAACTCCCAAAATTTCTGAAATTTTTTGGCAGAGTCTCCTTTGTACGGAGGAGCTTTTGCAATTTGACAAAAGATATAAATATATATACATCGACCCCACACGGTCGGAAAAACAAAAAACAGTTCATGTTTTCTATTTTTATTGCGTAGGCGTACCTTATTTAGCATTTAATTATAAATATTATATTAACTTGTGTTAGAAATATAAATAAAAAATATTACAAGTATTTGTACTAATGTTGGATTAATACCCTTAAAAATATTACAAGTATTTGTACTAATGTTGGATTAATACCCCTAATAAAATTCATGGTCTACATATATTGGTATTAGAATACATGCTCAATGATTGTTGCTACGATGCTATGCGTAGAGTATAAAGTAATGAAGGTTGATTACATGGAGAAAAAAGACAATATGAAAGTGAGAAACTATTAAATAATGAGTGAAATTTAAGTTAAAATATGTTAAAATGTAGAGCTAGGTATGAATACGTGGGAAATGCAGTGATGCTTATTTATTGAAAGATGAGTGATATGAAATACGTTTCCAATAAAGTTAATCTTTTAAAGAACTTGGAGGAACGTAATGAAGATTTTTAATGGATATAACTGATAGACAAGTTTTTGTCTTTTCTTTTTACGGAAATATATGTATAACTTATTTGCACTTGGGTGTGTAGCACGGGTTCACTCGTACAAAGCTTGATAGAGAGGTATGTGGTACTTCTATCATGCATAGAGCTTTCCTATGGAAGTTTTTTTTGGAGGTGGTGGGGATCAAATAAAAGCATAAACTCAATCTCTTCATCCAATATTGGGTTTGAATTTTCTTTTATATTTTTTCTGTTTTTTCTCCATTTTTTAGATCTTTTTAAGAAAAGAAGAAAGGAGGAAATAGAAAAACTCCAAGCCATCTAGTTAAGGCTGAAAAAGGGGATATAAGTATCTGCCCCACTAAGCTTGTGTTTGTTTAAAATGCTGATTGCTGAAAACTTGTTACTTAAAACTGATTGATAAATGTTAATTGCTGAAAGCTGATTGCCGAATACTTAAAATATTGTTTTGTTTGCATTTTGATTGTAAGTGATTTTTATTAACACAAGTGATTATTTGACGATATTACCTTTCATTGTTAATTTTAATTGTTCTTTGAAGCAACCGTCCTACAAATAACAATTTTATTTTACATTTACGAGATTTTATTTTCTACAAATTTAAGGACGGAAACAAAACTTTTCTTTTCATTTAACACAAAAGGTCTCACGTACTTTTATTCGCTTTCTCAAAATAATTTATATGTATATTTGTTATATATTTGCATTCGATTACACATCATATTCTTCTTTAACTCGAAGTTGTTGTCATTTTCATTCTTATCAGTGAGTTGATAATTATCATATTTATGTTCAAAAGTTATTTGTAGGCATGAGACTTTTTACTTTGTATAATTTTTATTTTTTTATTTTTCAATTAATGAAAATTATCAAAGATGAAAGTAAAATCACAACAAATAATAAAAGTTTAGCTTGATCTCGAAAAGCTTGAGTAGAAATAAAAATTACTATTGAGTTTGAGATAGTCTAATAGTTTGAATGATATTTATACAATGAAATAAAGGAATGAGAAAAAAATAAAATTGAATTATACATAAAAAGTGTGCTACTAGAAACTGTTTCAACAAGCAGTCAGCTTTCTCAAAAAGCAAGATTTTGTTGCTTATTCATTTTGGTGAATAGAATGAGATAATCGGCACCACCTTTTTTAAATAAACGGTCAAATAACATCTTTTCACTTATTGTATTAAGTGTTCAACGCTTATTTTAGTAATAACAAACATAGCCTAAAGATTTGAGTTGCCATCCGCATACAAATATTGATTAGTTCCTCATTAAATATCACAAACACTAGAACGAAATAACAAAGTAAATAGTTTTAAAAAGAGTACCCATTGAATAGTTAATGTCCACTCAAATTTCAAAGGAGAAAATCAGTAATGTTCATATAAACATAAAATCAGAGGTACGCCGAAAATATGACGGGAACATAAATAGTTTTTTAAAAGTAGATATGGACCAAAATTTTACTTAAGACAAACCTGATTAATCTTTTTAGTAAAAGAAGAAAACATATTTCTTTATTAATAGTTGGAATGGTAACGCAACTTTTTTAATTCGACGGTAAAGTTTTAAAAATACACTTACAAACAAATAAGACGTCAGACGTTTGAATCCTACCATAAATAAAAATTAACATCTATCTTCAAATTAAAATTTTGAAACATAAGCAAAATTATAAGTTCAAACTCCACTGTAAAAAAAATTTATATTTTTTTAATTTATTTTTTATTTTATTTTTATCA
This sequence comes from Allium cepa, assembly GCA_030765085.1. Taxonomy (NCBI): domain Eukaryota; kingdom Viridiplantae; phylum Streptophyta; class Magnoliopsida; order Asparagales; family Amaryllidaceae; genus Allium; species Allium cepa. Next base: position 436,272,541 of record CM060935.1, on the reverse strand, counting down.
AACAACATCGATAAATTTATAAGAGACATTTATATACATGTGTGTTGCACGTTTAAAAAATCTCTTTCGTATGGACCTTGTATTAAATCCATTGGTTCCGAGTCTTCATGTTTCATGAATTTCAGCCGTTCAATTTTTTATTTTTATTTTTTTACACATTCTTAATTATTAATAAATTTTGATATTTGTGGACAGTGGCATTTCAAATAACTTACTGGACACCAAAATAATGGAAAAGACTTGTAGCCAACAGTTTATTTTACTATCCTTCTAATTTATGCTCAATCAAATCACACGTTCCTTATTTTACTGTCCTAATTTATACTAAATCAAATCACACGTTACTTTTCTTAATTCCTCATTCTTACAGCCGTTACTTCTCTAAAGACCTGAAATTAAGTCATAATTTATTCTGTTCTCAAAATATACAAACTTTAAACGGCAATTTTTCCAACTTAACTGACCACCTTTTGGGGATACATGCATTTTTATTCAATGCAATGTATTGCCTTTAATGCATTGATCATGTTACGCTCATAGCAGAACTTTCCTCTTTTTCTTCAGAAACGTTTCAAAAAATTCACTATATATACGACCCTCACTTTATTCCATTTTACATCACAAAATTTATTATTATCGTAGGTTAATGAATTTTTATAACATGAACCGTGGTACAGAAGCTCTTCTCAATGAGATAGAAGAACGGCTTATTAATCTAATTTCAAAAAATTCAAAGAAAGAAGAGGGAGATTACTGCTTTTTTGACAATATTCCTTTGAAGACTTCAATCGGAAACAAAGTAGAATACCCAAATGAAACAGAGATGAGAGAGTTAGGGTTTTTCGAATTCATACCTACTAAGATGACTGCAGCAGAGCCGACAATGGTACTGTTAACTCCGCCTCGACCATGACTTACCGACCTAACAGTTAGAAGCATGCCGACCTAAGGCTCAACAGGGGGTGCCGACCTAAGGCCTAAGGGTATGCCGACTTAACACTTCAATGAGGCTACTGACTCTACTGACTCAACATAGATACCGACCTAACAGTCTAGGGAGATTGCCGACTTAACTGGTTGCCGACCTAACTGCCTTAACAGGAATGCCGACCTAAGGCCGAAAAGGGATACCGACTTAAGAGAGGTGCCGACCCAATGCTCTAGCATGTATACCAACCTAAGACTTAAGGAACGCCGACCCAAGATAGCTACCGACCTAAGTCGCGGCCGACCTATGACCAATGTTAAGTCGGTCACGACCTAAGCAAAGGAAGGTAAGTTCAATGCAGCTACTTGGCATAGTGGCCTCTTAACTCGTACACGATCCAGGACTTACCAGTTGGACCGTGACTTGCGACTTACCAAGTTAACTCGTCCACGACCTAAAGCCACTAAGTATAAGCCCGATGCCATATTACTAAGAAGGAGTAGTGTTGACTCGGAGGCGACCTAGGACTTGTGCAAGTGAACTCCTGTGAAGCCAGAAGGGGGCCAGATGGACCGGCCACGACTCATATTAAGTCGGCTACGACTTAACTTAGATCGACCACGACTTAGGACTTGGCAAAAATTCCAGACCAGAACTCTCTATAAATAGGCAACCACCTCCAACATTCAAAGGACTTTTGGCACATTCTCTTCACACACCGTTACCTTGCTGCATTGAGAACTTCATCAACACTTAGAGCTTCCAAGATTAGAGGAATACCTCAAAGAAATTCACGAAGAAACCACACATCTTCAACATGAATCTAAGAACTTTAATCGACATTGAAGCTTAAGACTTGTTCCAAATCACTTGTAACTTGAAGTGTATTGTACTTGAGAAGAATTGTATCAGTTTGTAACGGGATTATTAATAAAAGTACTTAGAGTGGACGTAGGCTATACCCTTAAGCCGAACCACTATAAAATCGTTGTTGTTTACTGCTTTTCTGCTATTACTTGCTTGTAATTCTTTCCCGATCTATCGGGTGGTGCTTTCACAACTACACTTTACACACCGGGGTGTTAGCGTTCACATTTTAGCGTTAACATTTTTGGTGCTTTCACTGAGAACTGAACTCAGGAAAACTGTCATCATTGCTTCACAGAGATTTGAGGAAAGAATTTCCTTAAAAACCAGAAGTCTATCTGAGATTATGGCTCCTGGAAGGAAAAGTAGATCTATCAGATCTGGAAACATTCAAGAGGGAACCTCCGCTTCCCCTGTACCTAATCAACCCACTCCGTCTGTTGGAGTTACGAAAGCGGAGTTGGATGCTGTGATTCTAGGGCTAAACCAGCAGATAAACGCCCAAAATGCACAATTAGAGGCTCAAAGTGCCCAGAATGCTCTGATTCTGAATAAGTTGAATGATTTACTTGGGGCAAACAATCAACCAGCTGGTAATGAAAGGAACTATGCTGGCAACATTCATGATGTTAGTGAGAGGAATGCTCCGGAAAGGGCTACTAGTCCCTTTGAGCAGGCAGTTCCTGAGGCTGGTGGATCTAGAACTCGGCATGATGAGGAATATCTTTCTGGAATGGTCCGGCAGATCATGAAAGAAAGTATGCAAAGGGTTGAAGATGAGAAGGAATGGGGTTTCGCCCCAAGTAAAACTCCGTTTACTGAAAAAATCTTGAAGGCGGAATTTCCAAGGAAGTTTGTCCCTCCGACTATTCCAGCTTACAAAGGGACAAGTGATCCGAATGAGTTCTTGTATAAATATGATTGGCACATGACAGGTGCCAGGGCCTCTGACGAAATAAAGTGTCGATATTTCCCTGTATACCTGGAAGGTGTGGCTCTACTATGGTTCACCAAGTTGCCAGTCCGATCTATCGATCAGTTTTCAGACTTGACCAGAAAATTCAAGGAGCAGTTTAGACTATATGCTTCGAAGGCCAAGGACATTATGTCACTATCGAGTTTAGAGCAGAATCCTGGTGAGTCTATCAGATCCTTCTTGAACCGCTTTAATATAGCGCTGGCTGAGGTGGACAATGCTGAACCACGAATGATATTGACTTATCTGATGAGGGCTATTGATAAGTCAAGCGAATTTGTGAAATGGTTAAATATGAAGGAGCCAACCTCTCTCGAAAAGTTCTACAAAAAAGCAGATGAATTCATTCGCTTGGAAAGCCGTCCTTTACCAGTAAAGACAGTGTTGGAGAAAGCAGAAGACAACACTGTCGCTCCACGCAAGAATGAATCGGTGGGGCAAAAAAGGGAGAATAATAATGGGAAGAAACAGGGTAATCTGAAGAAGCCCCGATCCTTCAAGCCATCAGAATATACTCCATTATCACATACACCGGAGCACATCTACCTGGCCACTAAAGATTCCGTCGATTTCCCTAAACCTATCCCTTTGAGAACCGGGAAAAAAGCCATACAGAGTGGGAAATTCTGCCGCTTCCACAATCAACCCGGTCATGAAACTGATGAATGCCGCCAGTTGAAAAATCTGATTGAAGAATTGCTAAGAGAAAACAAACTGCAGCAATTCGTGAAGAAAAATAGCAACAATCCTGCATCGTCAAGTCAGGGGCAACAGGTTCCTGTTCATCAGCCTAGGACAGGTGAGAAAGCTACGGGACATGAATCTGGAAGGCCCGTTATCAATGTCATTACAGGAGGGCCTCACCCAGCTGGCAAGATCTGGGGTGAGATGGAGAGATATTCCAGGGCTTTGAAATATGCTCCAGCCGAAGAAGACGTCTTTGTTTTAGAAGACACTATGCCCCTGAAACAACAGAAAACTTTCGGCGATGATATTGTTTTCAGAGCTAGAGATTCCACAGGTATAGAAGCTCCTACCCTAGATCCCTTGGTCATCTCGGCTGGTATTGGACCGGCCATTGTCAGAAGAGTCCTCATTGACTGCGGAGCATCATGTAATATCCTCTTCAAGAAGACATTTGACCAGATGAAAATCCCTATGATTGATGTACAAGCCTCATCACAGAAGATCGCTGGCTTCACTGGGGAGCCAAAACAACCAATTGGGACCATCGATCTGCTTGTAGAACTTGGGGAAGCAGAAAGGAAAGTGGTCCGCAAGCAAACATTTGTGATTGTCGATGAGTTTTCTGCTTATAATGCTTTTCTTGGCCGTCCAACACTCGCAGCATTCAAAGCTATCCTAGCCCCGTGGTGCCTCACTATTAAATTCCCTACTGACAATGGAGTAGGAGTTATAAAAGGGGATCAAAATGCTGCGCGAGAATGCTATTTGACAGAGCTGCGAGAGTCAAGAAAAAGAGAAATGGGGAAGGATGCGGCAACCCCAGTCCGCATCAAAGAACCAGCCTTGTAGCAATTACGGGGCGGACCCTGCACTGGCGAGCACAGCGGGGCACGGAAAGAAATGGATCCCAGAAAAGCCAGTGCAGGGGAGAATAGAGTGGTACCGGTGGAAACGACAGTTCCGGTACCTGTTGACCCGAAGGACCCAAATAAGGTGTTAAATGTGGGTTCACAGCTTAATGTGTCAATTCAGAATATCTTGATATCTTTCCTGAAAGCAAATCTGGATGTCTTTGCTTGGACTCATGCCGATATGTGTGGAATATCCCCAGAAGTTGCAGTACACGCTCTGAATATTGACCCAAAGTTTACGCCAGTTAAACAGAAAAGAAGAACCCAAGGTCCAGAAAGGTCAGCAGCATTAAAAGAAGAAGTTGATCGACTCATAGAAAATAACTTCATCAAAGAATCTACATATCCGAATTGGGTTTCAAATCCTGTGTTGGTCAAGAAAGCTAATGGAAAATGGAGAGTGTGCATTGATTTTTCTGATCTAAACAAGGCTTGCCCCAAAGATTGCTTCCCATTACCCAGGATCGATCAACTGGTAGACGGAACTGCGGGACATGAATTGTTATCTTTCATGGATGCATACTCCGGTTATAACCAAATCATGATGCACGAGCCGGATCAGGAGGATACAAGCTTTATCACAGATGTTGGACTTTATTGCTACAGAGTTATGCCCTTCGGATTGAAAAATGCAGGGGCAACCTACCAAAGACTTGTTAATGCTATGTTCAAACCGCAATTGGGCAAAACTATGGAAGTCTACGTCGACGGCATGTTAGTGAAGTCCAGGAAAGCAGCGGATCACATTGAACACTTAGCAGAAATGTTCGCAGTCCTCCGGAAATACAGAATGAAACTTAACCCTCTGAAATGTACATTTGGGGTCGAGTCCGGAAAGTTCTTAGGTTTCATCGTCAGTGCTAGGGGCATTGAGGCTAGTCCAGCTCAAATTACTGCCTTGAAAGAAGTTAAAGCTCCTAGAACGAAGAAGGAATTGCAGAGTCTCAACGGAAAGGTCGCCGCCCTGAGTCGGTTCATTTCCAAAGCCACTGATAAATGCATCCCATTCTTTGACGCCCTGAAGAAAGGAAAGAAGAATTTTGAATGGACTTCCGAATGCCAAAAAGCCTTCGATGAGTTGATCCGTCATATGGAAACGCCTCCAATACTTTCTAGGCCAGGCAATGGTGAGGATCTTCTTATATACTTGGCAGTATCATCTCATGCTCTAAGTGCAGCGCTGATACGGGAAGACAAAAGGATTCAACATCCGGTTTACTATATCAGCAAAAGACTCACTGGGGCAGAGCTGAATTACTCCAAGTTGGAAAAACTCGCCTATTGCCTACTAGTTGCATCAAGGAAACTGAGGCAATATTTCCAAGCTCATCCTATCAAAGTACTCACTGATCAACCTCTAAAGCAAGTCCTATTTCGCCCTGAAACTTCGGGTCGCCTTCTAAAATGGAACATTGAACTCAGTCAATATGACATCACCTATCACCCCCGAAAAGCAATCAACGGACAAGCTTTAGCTGATTTCATTGCAGAATTCACAGAGAAAGATAATGGTGAGGAAGAAACGATCAATGATTCCCCAATCCAGTGGAAGATGTATGTTGATGGCGCAAGAAATGACTACTGTTCTGGAGCCGGAGTGGTACTTGAAACTCCTGAAGGTCGATCATTATGTTATGCATTAAGATTGGAATTTCCTTCAACAAACAATGAAGCAGAATATGAAGCTCTTATTGCAGGTCAAGAAGGAATTTCAAGCAAAAGGTGGAAACCTGCCTTCCTACTTGTCAAAGGCTTGGGAACTCCTATGTGAACTTGATCACTATTCAATAAGCCACGTTCCTCGGGAAGAGAATATGAAGGCAGATTCCCTCGCAAAGTATTCAAGTTCTGGTGAAGCTCAACTATTGGGATTGGTCCCTGTAGAAGTCCTTTCAGCACCGAGTATAGACGAGATGGATATAGACTGGATTATGAATGTATCTCAAGAACAAGAGTCATGGATGACTCCAATACTGGACTACCTACTCAGAGGTTCTCTGCCAGAAAATTCGATAGAAAGACGAAAGCTACTAAGGAAAGCCTCTCGCTATGTAATTCAGGATGGCCGATTGTACAGACGGGGATTCTCAATGCCATTGCTTCGATGTGTATCCCGGGAAGAGTCCAAAACAATCCTAGCTGAGGTGCATGGAGGAGAATGTGGTGATCATTCAGGTGGTCAAACATTAGCAAAGAAAATTCTCCGATACGGATATTTTTGACCAGAAATTAATCGAGATGCTGCAGATTACTCCCGAAAATGTGACAAATGCCAAAGATTTGCCAAAATTCCTAGAGCACCTTCTACCGAACTCACACAGATGGTCAGTCCATGGCCATTTGCAATTTGAGGAATGGATCTCATTGGGCCGCTACCAACTGCTAAATCAGGAATTAAATATGCTATTGTTGCAGTTGATTACTTTACTAAATGGGCTGAAGCTGAACCATTGGCTACTATCACTTCTAAGAAAATGATAAGCTTTGTGACCAAGAATATCATTTGCAGATACGGTGTGCCTCAGAAAATAATCACAGACAATGGTACTCAGTTTGAAAGCGAGGAATTCCAGGATTTTTGCAAACGATTCAAAATCTAGAAAAGCTTTTCGGCAGTAGCTCATCCGCAGGCAAACGGGCAAGTGGAAGCAGTGAACAAGATCATCAAATCAACCATCAAAAAGCAACTCGAAAGAGCAAAAGGTGGTTGGGTCGATAAACTACCACTTGCACTATGGGCATACAGAACTACTCACAAAACTGCAACTGGGCATACTCCTTTTTCGTTAGCATACGGATCGGAAGCAATGATCCCGGTTGAAACAGAGGTCCCTTCACACAGAAGAATCTATTTCAATCAAGCAGAAAATGAGAAGCTACAACTTGAAGCGCTGGATCTCCTTGATGAAAAAAGAGATGAAGCTAACCTCAGAGTTGCAGCTCATCAGCAAAGGATAGCCAGACATTTCAATTCCAAAGTTCGTCAACGCAGCTTTGAAATTGGAGATCTAGTCCTGAAAAGAATTATGACCGCGACAGGTGTGTTTGGGCCAAATTGGGAAGGACCGTATGTAATAGGTCAGAAGCTTCTTGACGGCACATTCAAGCTCACCACTGTTGATGGAGATCAAATTCCAAGGGCATGGAACAGCAACCATTTGCGTCCATACTTTACTTGAAAATTTTGTTGAAACATTGTAAAAAGAATTATGAATGTATGATTCTTGTAATTGAAAGCAATCGTGAAACTGATGCAAGTAAATAATGAAAGAATATAAAGTGGATGTAGGCCCAATTTCATGGCCGAACCACTATAAATCTTGTGTTCCTTATTATTATTATATGTTTACTTTGTTTTCGATATAAAAATACATAAAATGTATTGCTGAAATGTCGATTTAAATTTTTGCAGACAATGGAAATAAAACTTGCGCATAATAAGACCGAGTGATTCTCACCATCATTCAACAAACAAATTTCAAGTCATAAAGGCCCCGAATTCAAATCCTAGATAGGAAATACTTCAATTGAACGGCTTATGATTTCGATAGAAACGAGCCCTTGCTAATAAATTGAGATTGTTTGAACGAACAAACATCCAATTAGAAAGCTAGTGCCCGTTCTCACGAACTTGCCTGACAATGAAGTACGCTTCCTTGGATTAAACAAGCCACTTGCGAGAAAAGGGGAATGAAAACTTGAAAAAAAAAAAAAAAAGAGGATCGCTGAAAAGGCATAAGCAAGTGAACAGAGGAACAACCAAAGCTACCATCAGCAGCACAAATCCTCTTCGGAGGCGCAACTCTTCGGAGGATAAAAGACCTCTAATGGGTCATATGCCACAAAAAAGAAAGTTCTCTACTCAACAAAAAAAGATTGGAGGAGTCATGACCCTCCAACCATGAGAGAGTAACTTCCAGGCGATGAAAACCCTCTCTGAGGCACATTTCACCAGGAGTTGAAGTGTTATGACCGCTCTTCGGGATTTCACTTCACCAGAGTTGAAATGCAAAAAAAATAATAATAATAAAAGCCCTCTTCGGAGGCCCATTTCACCAGGAGTTGAAGTGTTATGACCGCTTTTCGGGATTTCACTTCACCAGAGTTGAAATGTAAACAAAATAAAAGCCCTCTTCGGAGGCACATTTCGCCAGGAGTTGAAGTGTAACAACCGCTCTTCGGAATTTCACTTCACCAAAGTTGAAATGCAAAAACAAAATAAAGACCTTCCTGAAAGCCCACATTTCACCGAGATTGAAATAAAACTTCCAAGTGTTGAAACGCGAAAAGGCTTTCTTCGAAGGCACAACTCTTTGGAGGTCCACGTTTCACCAAGATTGAAATAAAACTTCCAAGTGTTGAAACGTGAAAAATCCCTCCTTAGAGGTACAACCCCCTCCCGGGGACACAATTCAAAGGAAAGACCTCTTCGAAGGCACAATCAAGAAGAAAGACCTCTTCGGAAGCCCACGTTTCACCAAGATTGAAATAAAACTTCCAAGTGTTGAAACGTGAAAAGGCTTTCTTCAAAGGCACAACTCTTTGGAGGTACACGTTTCACCGAGATTGAAATAAAACTTCCAAGTGTTGAAACGTGAAAAATCCCTCCTCAGAGGTACAACTTTGTATAAAAAAAAAAAATCCTCATCAAAAGCGTACTTTAACTTTCAAAGGAAGAGTAATTTACCTACTATGGAAAATGATCGTTAAAAAAAAAAAAAAAGAAGTTAAAGTACCCTTCAGAGGTCCGCTTTACCACATAGAGGAATTCACTTGGTAAAATATGCACATAAGCAAAAGAAAAAAGTGATTTCTTCGAACGACAAAGCGTAGAAACTTATACGAAGGGAGTTGTACTCTACAAAAATTTTCTTTAAAAAATAAAATAATTATTCTTTAGCAAATAAGAGTGCAAGTCCCCTCGAAGTATAAAATATTGCAGCAAGCTTAAGGTATGGGGGCAACATGGTATAATAGTATAGCTGCATCAGTAAAGTAATACTCAAACAACATACCATAAGCCCGCTGCAATATCATATAAATAAACTTGTGCAAAAATGAATAATAAATGCATACTCAAATTCAAACAGAAGTATGTACAAATAAAGAATCATTTTATTCAATTGCAGATATTGCAGATACAGGTTTCAAAATAAGAAGCAGGGGCCGGTGCCTGCACAACATCCGACCATTACACAAAAAAGGAATCAAAAAGCTCAACTCTTCATTTCTTCTTGCCGCCTTTAGACCCTTTACCCGGCCGAGTGGTTAGCTTTTCGGGTCTTCCAGGTTGGTCTGAAGGCATGAGGGAAGAAGGGGAGGGAGGTACAACTGGCGCAATTTCCGGTTCCTCTTCAGTGGTGATAATTTTCTTCCCCCTCCTCTTCGATGTCCCAAGCTTCTTTCTTCTCTGCGAAGAAGACTCACTCCCCGGAGTAACGAGAGCGGACAAAACTACGTCGTCAGAAGGAGTTCGCTCCGGAGAGATCTCGCCTCCTTCGAGTCCCTCATCTTTTTGCTCCTGCGAGGCAACAGGGTCATCCAAACCATGAAGAGCCTCAATTTTCTCCTCTTGTGACCCAGGTTGTGAAGCAGAAGGAGGAGTCACCTGAAGAGATGGAGGAGGAATAAACAGAGAAGGCGAAGTCTGCACGGCACTTGTTGTTTCAACTGCAGAAGAAGAAAAATTGAAAATGTTAGTATCTTCCCGAAAGAAGGGAGATATGGGTTCATCGAGATTCAGGAGGTAATCGAGAAGCTCATCAAATTTTTGAGGAATAAGCAGGCAATCCACCTGAATCGGACCAATGTCGAAATTACCTGAAGATATTGGCTTTGTCAGTTCAATCTCATAATTCTGAGCCCCAATGTCCTCCAAAGCCTCTTCATCAGTAGGGGTGATTACCCCAGTTCTTGTAGGAGGCGACAAATGAGCACTAGGGCCTGTAATGTCCACCTCGGGAGAAACTAGAGGACGTTCGGAGATGGTAGGCGGTACTTCTTTTTCAGAACGCTCTTCTTCCGCCATCCCGGCCCGCGCTCTGGCAAGCTGCTCCTTACCCTTGGCAAGAGCGGCACGGGTTTCGTCATCAAGATAATGCTCTTCAAGGGCTGACTCAGCATATCCAGCACCTTTACCACCGAGCATATCAAGTGCTGTCTCCCAAACTTCAGCCAGTGTGATTTCATACTTGGGGCCTAGAAAGGCAAGGCTTCCACGCCCCAAGACGCTGTGCAAGTAGAAGTCGAATAATGTTGAGCTGATGCTGTTTTTAGTCGCCTCATGAGATTCTTCAGCTGCGATTCTGCCGGCGACAGCCTCATCACGCTCCCTTTCAGTTTTGGCAAGCTGAAGCTTAAGCATTTGTATCTCCGCCTCCTGGGAGTTGTTTTTCTTTCGGAGCTCAGCAATATCAGTAGCATAGCCTTCACTGATTCTTTTTTGTACTTCTAGCCTGTCTTCGACATCCCTTTGGCTAGCGTGAGCGTCTCTCACTTGTTTCAGGAGCACTTCTTCTTTTTGAGAATAGGAAGTAGAGGAAGCAGCAAGTTCATGTTTCAATTCCTCGACTTTTGCTTCAAGCTCCTCATTGTAAGAAGCAATGTTCCTCATCTCGGTGTCGTGTTGCTCAACGACCTTTTGCCATTCGGCCTTATCGTTTTCCATAGTAAGCATGGCCTCTATGTTGGCACGGTTAACTCTTTGAAGCTCATCGACAAGCTTCTGCCAGTTTGACATCCTCTCGATATCGAGCTTGACTGCATCAAGATTGCGCAACATAGCAGACTTGTCGATGGGGACCAAGTCTAGGTCGAACCTCACCCCCTTAAGGCACCATTGAGGAAATCGGCTCTGCAGAGTGGCAGGACCCGGTCCAACTTGAAATTTGGGCCTGCTAATTATCGTTTGAATATCTGATTTCCCAAGAGCGGGAGAGTCAGAAGGAATGTCGAGTGAGGCAGGAATAGTAACTTTCTCAGGAGTAGTAGAGGCCTGCTTTTCACTGTGACGGGCTCGTTTGCTTAAGTCTTCACTCATGTGACCTTTTCCTCGATCGTCATGAGATTTTCTCTTGTGAGAGTCATCGCCTTTTTGCCAAGAATCATGGCGCTCTTCTCTCTCCCTTCTTTCACGATGTTCTTCTTCATTCCTCCTTTCATGAGCCTTTCGGGCAGCCCTCTCTTCATCCGACTCTCTGTAGGAAGGAAGGTAATGCCTGTAATCATACTGGCTACGCCTCCCGTAGCGTTGGAAATCGTCATAGTACGAGCCGCTGCGCCCCATAGGAGAATCTGGAATTAAAATAATAAGCTTTAGAAATCTTTAAAGTGCAAGAAGATAAGTGCATAGAAGTGATGAGAAATTCTAAGTGTGTGTGTTGTGCAAACTACGCGCATTAATCTACGAACCACTCTTTATTTGGGGAGTGGTTGTGGGTGTAATAGTTAACGTCAACTCTTGAGTCGACGACGGCTGTTGCAAAATAGAAGTAGCTTCAACTACTGAAGAAGAAATCCCGGCAGTAGTAGGGTCATCTTTGAAGATCTCTTGTGAAGTAGCGAAGAGGTCGCTCAATCCTTCGAAGTTATCGTCCCTGCTTTGCTTGACAGGACTGGATTTCTTAGCCTTTTCACCAGATTCTTGTGAATGGTGAGAGGATCCCTGAGGCTCTTCTTCCTCGATAACCGGGGCAAGTTTACCAGATGGCCCCGCAACATCGACAGAAGTGGAGCACTTCACCAGCGAAGATTCAGGAGTCTTTATCGGAGAATCGGGGACTTCCGTTGGAACTTCATGAGCATGCATAGAGCGAGAAGTGTGTAGAAGCCCATGTTGATGTAAAAATTCATCCCTCAACAGAAATTTTATGCTCCTCTCTTCTGTGGCCACGGCACTCAACCTCTCAAAAACTTGCTTGTGAATTGGGTCTCTAGAGGGGAGAGGAAGTGCTGAAAGGAACAAAGAATGAAATTAGCAACTGAAAGTTCGGATCTCGAAAAAGTTTCAAAACGGAGAAAATAGAAACACTAATCTTACTTCCTACTCTCCAGATGGCATAAAAGCCTGAGGGACAGCGGGCAAAGAAAAACTGGTTCAAAAATCCATGAACGCTTTCAGTAAGATCGGAAATGAGCTTGCGGTTTCTGGCACTTCTCACAATAATAAGGGAAGGATGATCTTTACTCTTTGCAAACGAGCACAGATAACGAATTTCTTCAAAACTCGGTAGGCGATCAAGGGTTCTTCTAAACAAAACACATAACCCCGTCAAGATGGCATAGCCATTGAGATGAAGTTGAAACGGAGAGATTGTCAACCGAAGGAGAAGAGTTCGAAGGAAATCGTTAAAAGGAGGAATCGCCCCACTTAAGCACATTTGGCGATTGACTGCAACAAAGCCATAGGGAGGATTGTCAGCAGTATCACTTGGCCCAGGGAGAAGAACATCACTTTCAGCAAAGCCAAATTGAGTGCGCAACTGGACAAACGCTCTCGAAGTTAGAATAGTCGGGGTTCTCTCCGGAGGATTCTCTATGGGAACAGCTATCAGAAAAGTTTCTTCCTCTGGAGTTACCACTTCTTCTTCTCGGTGGGAAGTCATTCTACATAAACAACTGGGTATTCAAACATGAAGGTGCACGTTTCCTAAAGTGTGTGAAGTGTTGTGTAAAATCAATCAAGCAGTGAACAAATATAACTGGAATGAAAACTAGCAAACATTCGTTAGTTATGAAATTCAGGGACTATTGTTTTAAGCCTAAATATGCAAGTAAGATGTTGATGCAGATAAATCAGTTCAGATTATTGATACTTTGCATTAATGTTTAACTTTAACTGATTGATTCACAAACATTTCATGCAATATAATTAAGTTGCTTGTCTTGTCTTGACTAATCTGTCATCTGACATGGGCAGTCGATGGCAGTATTTTCGCCTTGGTTTTCTTTGTTTGTTATTTTCAGCAGGTTAGCAGCTTATAAGTTAATGCGATCTGTGAAATAATACAATGAGATTCAAGCAAATTTAAAGTTGGGGCAGTTCAAAATTCAGGCAACTTAGTTTGGCAGTTCGAGTCAGAAATTCAAAGTGGATCTATGCTCTCAAAAAGTCAGCATGCCCAAAGCCTAAGTGTTAACTCGGCAGCGGTTTAAGAGCCAACTCGGTCACGGTTTAAGGGCTTAGCTCGGTCACGACTTAGGGGTTAACTTGGCTGCGGTTCAAGGTTAAATCAGTATAAGGCTTAGATCGGCAGAAGAATAGGTTGGCAGATTTCCCCCAAGTGCTAACACGGCCACGATTTAAGGATTGGGTCGGCCGAAAGCTAAGTCACTTCAAATCACCGGGTCGCATCTAAATCAATACCTCGCCCCACTCAACCCGTTAACCCGTTAGCCACTCCCTCAACCAAAAAACCTTCATCTCGTTCATACTACCGAATCATCCCATAAACTGGTTCAAAACCACCACGAATCCAACGCCTTACAATCCTAACGCGAATCAAAATTGGCTACGCCTAAAGCAGTAACCCATCGGCATCATTTCATCGATAGCCTAAAGCCAGATCAAACTAACTAAGGATCATCAACTATAGATATAACGGGATTCGTGATAAAGCACCGTACAAAGATGCGGTTTAAATTTGATTGGTAAAATTCATGAATCAACGGTAGTCTTGGATTGAGGGGGAAGCAAGTTTACTTACGCGATGGATGGCAAAGGTTATCAGTGATTGACTAGAGTGAAATCGCCTTTGGGAGCTCTGGGAAATTTTAATGGCAGAATTGAGCAAGGGAATAAGTAATGAAAAGAAAGAAGAAGATGGATGTTTTATACCTTACAGTAGGGAGAACTGAAGCGGCAGATGCGGTCTAACTGTTGGGTCGCGTACGACCTACCGACCTAAGAGGGGACGGGTTAAGGACTATCGAAGCACACGACCTAACATTCAGGCGTATACTTCGAGGGGCAAATGTTAACTCCGCCTCGACCATGACTTACCGACCTAACAGTTAGAAGCATGCCGACCTAAGGCTCAACAGGGGGTGCCGACCTAAGGCCTAAGGGTATGCCGACTTAACACTTCAATGAGGCTACTGACTCTACTGACTCTACTGACTCAACATAGATACCGACCTAACAGTCTAGGGAGATTGCCGACTTAACTGGTTGCCGACCTAACTGCCTTAACAGGAATGCCGACCTAAGGCCGAAAAGGGATACCGACTTAAGAGAGGTGCCGACCCAATGCTCTAGCATGTATACCAACCTAAGACTTAAGGAACGCCGACCCAAGATAGCTACCGACCTAAGTCGCGGCCGACCTATGACCAATGTTAAGTCGGTCACGACCTAAGCAAAGGAAGGTAAGTTCAATGCAGCTACTTGGCACAGTGGCCTCTTAACTCGTACACGATCCAGGACTTACCAGTTGGACCGTGACTTGCGACTTACCAAGTTAACTCGTCCACGACCTAAAGCCACTAAGTATAAGCCCGATGCCATATTACTAAGAAGGAGTAGTGTTGACTCGGAGGCGACCTAGGACTTGTGCAAGTGAACTCCTGTGAAGCCAGAAGGGGGCCAGATGGACCGGCCACGACTCATATTAAGTCGGCTACGACTTAACTTAGATCGGCCACGACTTAGGACTTGGCAAAAATTCCAGACCAGAACTCTCTATAAATAGGCAACCACCTCCAACATTCAAAGGACTTTTGGCACATTCTCTTCACACACCGTTACCTTGCTGCATTGAGAACTTCATCAACACTTAGAGCTTCCAAGATTAGAGGAATACCTCAAAGAAATTCACGAAGAAACCACACATCTTCAACATGAATCTAAGAACTTTAATCGACATTGAAGCTTAAGACTTGTTCCAAATCACTTGTAACTTGAAGTGTATTGTACTTGAGAAGAATTGTATCAGTTTGTAACGGGATTATTAATAAAAGTACTTAGAGTGGACGTAGGCTATACCCTTAAGCCGAACCACTATAAAATCGTTGTTGTTTACTGCTTTTCTGCTATTACTTGCTTGTAATTCTTTCCCGATCTATCGGGTGGTGCTTTCACAACTACACTTTACACACCGGGGTGTTAGCGTTCACATTTTAGCGTTAACAGGTACAATCGATGAAGAAACTGAAGGTGGATGGAACCAACGTTTTCATTCCACAGTTTATGCATTTTGCTCCTGTTGCGTCCTCTGAAGCTGCGTGAAGCTGCATTTTTTCAAGTGTTCGGTACGAAAACAAAAGTCTTGCCATAATGAAACAAAAGTTCAGTTTGTTGATTATCGTGAAACAATGTGTTTGTTTGTGCTTGATTTTATGGAAGAATTTCAAACCCTTATAAGCTAGTGTGATGAGTGTATGTGCGAAATAACATACGTTTTCTTTGGTTCCATATAAAATGTCATCTAAATGTATTTTAGATTTGGACGTCTCAAAAGTAACGAGACTCTATTACTTTCATTACTCAGTGAAATACACACACACAATGTATAATAAGTTCATTCTAGGAAAAACTACTTGTGTTTCTTCTAATGTTTAGCTAATTACTAATCAAATGAAGTAATAATAGTTGAAAACCAAAAAATCTGGTGTTAAAACTGAATTCACTTTCCAATTTCATGCAAAACTAATTTTCATGTTATTGAGCTTAAAGGTGAAATAATGCTATACATTATAGAAAGATTTAGTAATAAAACTAAAATATGGAGAAATACATTGAGCAAGATGACATACAGAGCTTGATAGAGAGGTATGTGGTCAATCTATCATGCATAGAGCTTCCGCAAGGAAGTTCTATTTTGAAGGTTATGGAGTTCACCCACTTTTTGGTTGGAATTTCCTTTCCCATTTATTGTTTTACGTGCGAAAGTTTTTATAAGGAAGCAGTAGAAAGAAAATGAAAAAATGAATTTACTAAAACCATTAAAGGTGAAAAAAGATACAAGAATCAGGCTTTTCCCCACTCAAGTTTTTTCTATGAGGCCACAAAAATAATTTTGACCTTTTACGCCCTTGTCCTCCTTTCACACCCTACTATTTTACCCTCTTTTATATTGGGAAGATCGGAATATTAATTTCTCCCACATCGCTAAAACATTCCCAACTATTCCTATAATAATGGATCAAGTTAATAAAATAGCGTGCAATTGATAGACTTGGGCTTAAGGAATGAGTGCATGTAGGCTTTACACATATGAAATAAATATTAATATGTCAAAAGATGGGCATTAGATGGGTATGTGACTGAAATTGAATAGATTCAATCGTTGTCAAACAGTTGTATTTTTTCTTCTTTATGTTTTAGGTTTTGAATGAACACGTTTGTTCATAAACTGACTGTTATACAACAGTCGCATCCCATCCAAATGACATTTCGTACTATATATATATAAGCATAAGAAGTCTGGCCAGAAATCAATCATCTTCTTGCTCTCAACACTTCTTCCTTCTCTGTTTCTAGCTTCCACAAATTTGCAAATTCGTTCGTGCAGAAGCTATTACACGAATTGCTATTCGTTGTAACATGGAAGAAGTTCATCATCATTCTCAACCAGTATTCTTTGCATTGGGAGCAAATAATTCCTTAAAGAAAATGCGACCGCAACGTGCCCCAAATATGTTTAATCCCAGGTCTTACATCTTATTCAATTACCAACATTCTTAAGGAGTTATTATGGCATGTCGGATTAAACGTATAAGAAAATATTAGGAATTCACCAAGCTTGATCGATTTGATGGCACAAATTACCCGTTGGCAGGACAAAATATGTGTCTGTTGACTACGCTGAAAATAGCATACATGCTTAATGAAAATCTGGAACCAGTACCACTGCCTTCTGAAAAGGATGTTGAAGAAGTTGCAGCAAAACAGATAAGTGCAAAGAAGATGAAGTTGTATGCAGGGGTCATATCTTCCAACGCTCTATCCAATTGATTGTAAGATATTTTCACTTCTGTCACTCACCTAGAGAAATATGGAAAATTTAAAGGCCGACTACAGTAATAGAAAGCAAGGCGTAGATAAGTTATTAATTTACAAATTTTTTTAATTTAATTTGCTTGACAACACTTCGGTTCTTGAACAAATTCACGAGTTATAGGTTACCTTATATAAACTAAAAGATGTCAAGATCAACATTCATGAAGCATTACAAGTTAGGGCAATAATGGCTAAACTCCCTCAAAAGCGGTATAGAAAGAAACTTATGTACTCAATGGAGGATATCCCCATGGAACAAATTCAATAGCATCTTCGTATTGAAGAAGAAACTATAATCCATGAAAAAAGTATATTTGAACCTGATTTTAATATAAACACAATGGTTAATGAGCATAAAGGGCATAAGGAAACTAAAAAGCAAAAAAAGAAAACAACCCAAACAAAACCAGCAAGAAAGGAAAAGATGTCAGAAATTCTTTACTGTTCGATCTTTCATGATTAATGGTGAACAATTCAAGTAATAGCCCAAGGATCACCAATGCCGAATATTTCACAAACAAAGCTTAATATGATTTTTTTTGTTTTGTTTAAGATGGCGTATCTTGATTAACAGCGCAAGATGTAATGGCTGTCATTTTCTTCTTCTGACTTCTAATAATTAATCTTCTTCCCAGAATTCGGTTTCTCTCTCTAACCATATTTCTTTATATGTTTCTTGATGAAGAAGAATACATCTATCTACCCAGATAGAGAGGACCCAAACCTTTATATAATATTTAACTTTAAATATGGTACGTCCATCATATACCAATTCAACGCTTAAGATTAATCATAGACTTATGTTCAAGTTATAGAACGGTCTATTTATGACTTAATTAATTGGGTCACATTAAGATTAGAAACCGCATAGCGTTAAAGATAAATGAAACGTTCTATTTATGACCTAATTAATAGGGTTATATTAAGATTAGAAACTGCATAACGTTAAAAGTAAATGAAACGATTGCAGTTTCTAATAGCAGTTTTCTAACATTCTCCCACTTGACCCGATTATTCATAATATCAAGTGTTGAATATCATATTATGATAAATTGCTGAGAGTTATGGCGGTTGTGCATTATTAATTCAATGCATTCCCTTCCATATACTACAATACCAGCAATCCATCATTTTTTACTCATAATTTATATAAAACAGCATAATTGTCCACATAATGTCTTATATCATAATGATTAAACATAATATCTTTATAAGACTCTTTCTTGTTTAAAATTACATAAAGTACGTACTACAAATTAAAACAAGAGACACATAATTGTATATCAAAGACACACAAAGGAGCTCAGAATGTCACACATCAATTATTATTAATACAACCAAGACTCACTCTTTGAACATGTTCCTTAAATTGTCTTGGCTGTAACCCTTTCGTCAAAGGGTCTACAATCATAAGTTCTGTCCTGATGTGCATAATTGACACTCTTTGTTTCTGAACCTCATCTTTCACAACAAGATACTTCAGTTCCATATGTTTGGCACCTTTAGAGTACTTGTCGTTTTTTTAGAAAAACACTGATGCAGAGTTATCACAATAAATTTTCAGTGGCTTGCTAATGGTGTCGACAACCGCAAGTCCTGAAATAAAGTTCCGCAACCATAATGCATGAATTGTGGCTTCATAACATGCAACCAATTCTACCTCTATAGTAGATGAAGCAACGATAGTTTGTTTCGCACTTTTCCATGATATGGCTCCTTGAGCAAACATAAACAGGTTACCAAAAGTCGATTTTCTAGTATCGATGCATCCAGCAAAATCTAAATCGCTATATCCAGTCACTTCCAATTCATTGGATCTACTATACATGAGCATGTAATCTTTCGTGCCTTGTAAGTACCTTAACACTTTCTTTGCAGCTTGCCAATGTTCCCTTCCTGGATTACTTTGATACATCCCTAACATACCGACCGCAAAACTGGTATCCGGTCTAGTGCAGGTTTGAGCATACATTAGACTGCCAACTACAGATGCATATGGAATTGATTCCATTTCCTTTCGTTCAACATCATTCTTAGGACATTGCATGAGATTGAATTTATCATCTTTCTGTACAGTAACTTTTCCAGGTGAACACTTACTCATTCCAAATCTCTCTAGAATCCTTTCGATATAACCTTTCGGAGACAATCTCAATATTCCTTGTGATCGATCATGAAATATTTCTATTCCAATCACATAGGATGCCTCTCCCATATCTTTCATTTCAAAGTTCGTTGAGAGAAATTCCTTAGTCTCATGCAATATGCTTAAATTATTTGCAGTAAGCAAGATGTCATCAACATAAAGGACTAGATAAATAAACTTACTCGCACGGATCTTTTGGTATAAACAGTGATCAACCGTATTTTCCTTAAAACCAAAAGATGTAATAATGGCATTGAACTTTATATACCATTGTCGGGATGCTTGTTTAAGCCCATATATTGACTTCTTAAGTTTACACACCAATCGTTCTTTACCTTTTACAGAAAACCCCTCAGGTTAATCCATATAAACATCCTCATCAAGATCTTCATTCAGAAAGGCTATTTTCACATCCATTTGATGCAATTCCAAATCATAATGTGCTACTAATGCCATTATTATTCTTAGTGAGTCCTTTTTCAAAACAGGGGAAAATGTGTACTTGTAATCAACACCATCTTTCTGAGTGTAACCTTTAGCAACAAGTCTAGCTTTATACCGTTTGATATTACCACTAGAGTCGTGTTTGGTTTTAAAAATCCATTTGCATCCGACTCTTTTACAGCCATGTGGTAACTCAACGAGATCCCAAACTTCATTCTGTTGCATGGATTTAGTTCTTCTTCCATGGCATTAATCCATTCCTTTGACTCTTTACTTTCCACAGCATGTGAAAACGAAATTGGGTCATTGTTTATTCCTATATCATAATTTGGTTCTTGCATATAAACCATATAATCATTAGAAATAACTGAATTATGATCTCTTTGAGATCTTCTTAATGCTACTTGTTGTGGTTCATGCATATCAGCATTATGTAAGTCATTTCCTTCAGGAAGTACTTCTTCATTTATATGTTGTTCATCATCATGTTGTTCTCCAACAGGTGGAACAACATTTGGTGTAATAGTAGATGTAGGAACTATTCTAGGCAATGTAACATTTATCATTGTTTCCTTTATTTCTACTATTTCTCTTCTAGTACTCCCACTGACTTCACCAATCTTAATGAATCTTGCATTACCAGTTTCTATAATTCTTGCATTAAGACAGTAAAACACATATCCTTTAGATTTTTTAGGGTAACCTAAAAATACCCACTAATCGTTCGAGAATCTAATTTCTTTTCATGTGGATTATAAATTCTCGCTTCCGTTGGACAACCCCAAATATGTAGGTGTCTTAAGCTAGGTTTCCTGTTAGTCCATAATTCAAAAGGAGTCTTTTGAACTGCTTGACTAGGAACCCTATTCAACAAATAATTAGCAGTTTTGAGAACATACGACCACAAATTCTTAGGTAGTGTAGAATCCGACATCATACTCCTAATCATATCTATTAACATCCTATTGCGCCTTTCTGCTACATTATTTTGCTGTGCTGTACATGACATTGTGTATTGCGCATATATGCCATGAATTTTGAGGAGTTTTGCAAATGGACTTGGACACTGGCCTGACTCATTATATTTGCCATAATATTCACCACCTCTATCAGACTTTATGATTTTCACCTTTTTATCTAATTTCCCCTCAACTTCCTTTACAAACGTCTCAAGGACATTCACAGATTGAGATTTTTCATGAAGCAAATAGACATAACCGTAGCGGGAAAAATCGTCAATAAAAGTGATGAAAAACTTTTCTCCATTAAAGGCTGGAGTGTCATAGGTCCGCAAATATCAGTGTGTATTATTTCAAGAAGCTGGCTGCTTCTAGTGGCTCCTTTCTTATTATGTTTGGTTTGTTCACCTTTAACACAATCCACGCATAATTCTAGATTACTAAAGTTCAAATTTGACAAAATTTCATTACTTACTAATCTCATCATTCTTTCTTTGGATATGTGACCTAGTCTTTTATGCCATAAGAAAGCAGAATTTTCATTCAACATGCTACGTTTGCATCCAACATTATTTATTACATTCAGCAAGGAATTCGCATAAGTGTCATTCAGTTTCAATTTATATAAACCATCAATTAGAATACCAGAACCAACATTATCAGTATTCTTATATAAATCAAAACAACCAGATCCAAACGTACATCTAAAACTAGAAATATCCAACTTACTTACGGAAATAAGGTTTCTAGATAATGAAGGTACATAAAGGGTATTATATAAGTCTAATACATATCCACTTTCTAGAATTAGACGATAAGTCTCGATGCCTTCTATTGTGGATTTCATTCCGTTTCCCATAGAGAGGAAATGATCTTCATTTGGATTTATGGTTCGGATCATAAGAAATCCATGCATATTATTGGAGAGATGAGTTGTAGCACCAATATCAAGCCATTATGTATTAATAGGAATTTCAGCTAAATTTGATTCAAAACATACGAAAGATAGATGATTACCTTTCTTTTCGAACCAAGCTATCCTTTTCGGACAGTCATTTTGATAATGTCCTTTCCTTTTACAGAAATGATATCGAACATCCTTTAGTTTCTTTTTTTCCTTAACCTGCCCATTCTTAGCAAGTGCCTTTTTCTTCTTGAAATGACTTGATTTTCCATTCTTTTCTTTACCAGCTTTATTACTCACAAAAAATACCGAGTGATTCACTTGATTTTTGAAACATCCTTCTTCCTGAACAAGTCTACTGGCCAATTCATTAACATTCCACTTATCATTTATAGTGTTATAGTTAATTTGAAAAGGTCCATATTCAGAAGGTAGCGAGTTCAGGATAAACCGGACAAGAAAAGAATCATCTACCATAAGTCCAAGGGAGTTTAACCTTATTGCAAGATTAGTCATCTCTATAATGTGCTCTTGCATAGTTCGCGACCCATCGAACTTTATGGTCGTGAGTTCTGCCATAAGAGTACCAACGAGTGACTTATCAGCTGAACGAAAATGCTCTTTCACACACTGCTTATATTCCTTAGCACTTTCTGTTTGCGGAATTGTTGATTTAATGTTGTTAGCAACAGTCATTTTAATAAACATGAGGCTCAATCTGTTATTGCGTTCCCATGCTTTATGTTGTGATTTTTCTGTCTCAGTACTAGCTGTTGTAAGAGCAACATGTTTATCCACAAGGAGTGCCAAGTCAAGATCGTGAACACCTAAATGGAAATTGACTTGTTCTCTCCATTCAGAAAAATTAACACCAGTAAACAATGTAACAGATGAAGCATGTGTATTCATGGGAACTACTGCAAATTTTTTTTTTTGAAATAATGATAAGCTCATAGCTAATGCGATTCATATATGTACATAATAGTATAATATAGCACTCCTTTGGGTATATGCTATCTTATAATTAACAAAATTAAATGCCAAAACATAAGTAAGTAATAAATATATTCAATTAAATAAAACTGACATCTTTGGATGATCAATATTTATTTAATCAAGATATCTAGTAAACCTCATCATGTCAACGAGTTATAAAACAAGACTTTCCTTTGGGTAAGTTCTCAGGTTCTACCATTAGTAACGCCAGTTTTTTTTGTATTATTATAACTGGCAATTTCTATCAATAATCATTATCTCACTTATGCACTAAATGATTATTCTGATTTTGACCACTTTAGTGATTAACAAAATCGTAAATCTCATGTGCATAATTGACTTATAACACATACTCGATTAAACATCATGAGTAAACATAGAACAAATCAATTGCAATCATATTGATTGGTGGCTCCGATACCAAATGTCAGAAATTCTTTACTGTTCGATCTTTCATGATTAATGATGAACAATTCAAGTAATAGCCCAAGGATCACCAATACTGAATATTTCACAAACAAAGCTTAACAAGATTCTTTTTTTTTTGTTTCTGTTTAAGATGACGTACCTTGATTAACAGTGGAAGATGTAATGACTATCATCTTCTTCTTCTAACTTCTAATAATTACTCTTCTTCTCAAAATTCGGTTTCTCTCTAACCCTATTTCTTTATATGTTTCTTGATGGAGAAGAATACATCTATCTACTTGGAGAGAGGGAACCCAATCCTTTATATAACATTTAACTCTAAATCTGGTACGTCCATCATATACCAATTCAACGCTTAAGATTAATCACAGACCTAATTTTCTAATTATAGAACGGTCTATTTATGACTTAATTAATCAGGTCACATTAAGATTAGAAACTGCATAACGTTAAAGGTAAATGAAACGTTCTATTTATGGCCTAATTAATAGGGTCGTATTAAGATTAGAAACTGCATAACGTTAAAAGTAAATGAAACGATTGCAATTTCTAACAGCAGTTTTCTAACAAAAGATTGTTATTTCTGTGGAAAGACGGGGCATTTCAGGAAAGACTGCAAATTCTTTTAAGAAGCAAAGAAAGAATATGGATAGATATCCAAGCATGAAAAGAAGAACCCAGAATCTACTTATAAATCAAACATGGCTCAATAGGATTAGTCTGAAATTGTTGCAATGCAATATCGAAGTTAAACATTGATATGGTCCGATACGCTAAGGATATTGACTAGGGGTATTATTCTGGTGCTATTATAAACGTTTGCAACAACCAATCTATATTCAAGTTCTGTATGAAAGTTCCAATGATAATAAAGTACTCTTAGGCAACCATAATACGACATTTTTCATTCAAAAAGGGACCATGGAATTTACTGTTCATACCCTAAATATTGGTTTTGATAACAACAACCATATAATATAGATACTAATGTTTTATTAAGTTGTATAATATACATGCAGAATATTACACTTGTACAAAATGATTAAACTTAAACATTGATTAGTATAGAAATGAAAAATAAAGATTTAGAAATGATGATCAAGACTCATGAGGTTAGACACAAAAGATTTGAAAAGTTCAAGACTTTAGTATAAGTCATTAGAATAAATTGTTAAAGTCCCTGACATCATATTTTGGTATTTATCACAAATTTTCGATATTTGAAATTTTTATTAAAATAAATTATTTTTAGTTCAAAATATATTTTTACAAATATTCTATAAAAAAAATTATGTATTCCAAGTATATAAAAATTATGTTTAAAATTATTTCACAAAAATATAAAAGTTTAAAAACAATTTAAAAGACAATTCATTTTTTAAATTCACAAGATATGTCGGCATACCCCTCCTAGATATGTGACATAATGATCATTGATTTTTTTTTTTGAAAGAATTTTCTTTTCGATGCACCTCTCCACGAATGGATATATATTTTTGTTCATTCATTACATAAAGAGAAGTGCAAACAAAATTTTAAATCAATTTTTGCACTTTCTTCTTGCTCCTTACTCTCTTGTTCTATTTCTTGAAAAGTAATTTCTGTATTTTTCAAAATTGTTGTAGAATCAATCAGTATCATACTAGATTGAATTTCTACAAACTATCTACTATTCTGGAAGTATTCTCTCTACAAACGCAAAGATCAAACCGCTATAAGAATAACTATAGGATATCTTGTATCCCAGGAATAATTATTTGTATTTTACAATCAACAACTCTACTTTTATTTGTTTGGGTGCGCTTGTTGTCCATTTAAATCAAGTGGGTGCGAATAGTAGTCCGTCTAAATCTAGTGGGCGATCTTGCTGCTTTGTAAATCAAAGGTATTTACCTCGGACTCATTATACAGGAGGGTGTATCTCATAGCCTTGAACTCGAGACTGTATTCTGATTTGATTGCTGCTGGTTAAAATAGACGATTAAAATGAAATCTAAATAAGAAATTGTACGAGACTGAATGTAGGAGAAATTTGAACTAGTATAAAACTCCCGGTGTCATCTTTCTAACTCATTACTTTACTTTTACTCCATTTATTTATATATATTATTGCCTATTGGAAAGTGTGTGTGCCTATATATATGATTAATTATCTGCGTTTGATTCAAACCTTGAAATAAGTTAAAAAGTTCCATAAAACTTATAAAACAATATTCATCCATCTCTAATGTTAAAGGAGCCTTATGATCTATTTTAGTGCTGCATTATTTCTCACATTTGATATCAGAGCAGTAGGTTTTCAAAAACTCATAATTTTATTTTGAAAAGTATAAATAGCTAGTAACACTAGTAGTTCAATTTTTAACACTTTTGTAGAAGGACAATCAACTACCAAACCCACCGTTTAATAGTAGTAATTACACTTGTTGGTCATATAGGATGAAGATATATTTATAGTTCAATGGTTTGCATATTTGGAATATTACACAAAATAAGTACAGTGAACCTCAAAATAAATACTCAATATGGACATCAGACCAAAAAACATAAGCACTTAATAATTCTAAGACCACAAATATCTTATTCTGTTCATTAGATAAAAATAAAGATAATTAAATTTCTATTTATAAGTCTGCATATGAAATTTGGAGAATAATGCAAGTTACATATGAGGGCATTAGTAAAGTAAAATGGGCAAAAATTTACATGTTAACTAATCAGCTTCGATTATCTAAATGAAGCAAAATATGTCTATTTCTAATATGTATCTAGGATTCGATGATATAGTACACTCTTCAGTATCATTAGGTAAAAAAAATTCTGAAGAGGAAAAAGTTAGAAAAGTGCTTAATTCACGCTCTTAAGAGGTAGATCAAAGGACGCTAGAAATAAAAGAGGCTAATGACGTTAGCACTTTAAAAGTTGAAAGGGCAATTAGTAATCCAATATCCAATGAAGCACAATTGCAGGACTGGAAGGAAAGCTCTTCAACCAAAACTAAATCAATTGCATTTAATGCTACAACTGCCGATCATGATTCAAAAGATGACAATAATGATGTGGAAATTGCTCTTATGACTAGAAATTTCAGAAAATTCATGAAGTATAGAAAGATGAACAACTTTTGTTGACCTAAAAACAATTTTTTTTGGAAATGAGAGTGCAATTAAATGTTTCCACTATGATAAAATTTGTCATTTATAAAAAGATTCTCCATATCAAAAGAAATCAAAAATCATACCTGTCACTGATTCATCCAAAAAGAGAAAGAGAGCTTACACTAAAACTTTAAATGATCTTGATGTCGCATCAAGCACTAATAGAATGGCTCCACTTGGTGATAGTTCGTGGCAAAGTTTTGTGTTCGCTAAAAATGCGGTTGTCGTTAGCCGTTGCAAATCTGATTATAACTTACGAACCAGAAAACATTTCAGTATTCCCTCCAACCGACACTACAAGAAACAGAGCAACTTTCGACGGCTCCAGGCCGTCGAAAGCCGTTGGGAGCTGTCGGAAAAAGCCGCTGCAAAATAGTCCGTCGGTGAACAGATTTTTCGAGGTCTCCCGACAGCGTCCTTCGAAAGATTTTTTAATGGCTGTCGGATGGATACCTACAGCCGTCGGAAGACATATGGACGATCATGCTTTTTGCAGAAAGCCGTCGGTAGCTGCTGGGAGCCATCGAAAATATGCTGTCTGTAGCCGTCAGAATTTGTCGATAATTTTTGGCCTACAGGTCGTCGAGAGCCATCGAAAAACCTAGAACTTTTTTCTGCATTTCTGCTGCGATTTGACCTTCCATCCACAATTCATAAATACAATATATTTCACCCAACTCAGTATACCCAACTCAGATATTCAATATAAAATCAAACCATAAAAAGATAACCAAATATCATAACGAAATAAATAAAACCTAATTCATATAAAATCAAAGCAAACTTCACTGCCATAATTTACATATACATCAATCTTTCACCAACTCCTAACGATCAACTCCTAAATGTCAGAATCACTACCACCAAATGGATTATCAAACAATATATACATCAGTTCAAATCCAACTCCACTAACTCAATGTATCATCCAATCTAACAAAACACTGACACAAAACAAAAAAAACATACCTATCTCTCCAATCAATCAGCTCCGGAACCTCCCAAACTAGCAGAAGATGGAAAGCAGCCACCATATTGCTGCATGTACTCAGCAATACGTTGATCCAGCTGCTGTGTCATCTCGATGGTCTAGCAACGGTTCTGATCTTCCAGTTGCGCCACCCTAGCTCTCAACTCTTCGATCTTTGCTAGATCGATATCAGCTCTGGTCTATCAGCTGGCTCGTATCTATCTGCTAGCCTACAACACATATTTAATTTAGTCTATCTTATTATCAAAGTTACAACATAATGTGTTAATTGTTCTATCTATAAACTAGTTATTGCAACTAAATTGATGTGAAGTTTGTAGATCTAAAAGATTATTAAATCGTTATATCTTAATATATTATTCATTCCCACTCGATTTCCAAAGCCATTGCGTCTATTCCATAACGGTGGATCCATGACTGACTCAAAAAAATGTCATCATCCGTCATGAGCTGCTCTCGACCGGTATTCTCCAGGAATTTCTGGCCTTGCTCCATAAACCTTGTGTAACGTCTCGGAAATTTTCGACTTTCGAAAATTCAACATCGATACTCACTTTATCAACTGCCGAGGAATCGAAGGCCGGAAACCCGAAATGTTATGGTTTAAGAAAAGGAAAGAGGTAGAAGAAGAAGATGGAAAATGGAGAGGAAAGAAAATAGAAAATAGAACGGAACAGAAAACAACAGAACAACATCAGAATCTCACAATTCGCAGCGGAACAACATATAATAATAAATGAATAATCTTTAAACAAAGAACTATATCAGTTATTACATTTTATGCATTACATCATATCATCAGAGTGTACAACAACAACAACAAATAGTGCAGCGGAAAAAGAAATACTATATCCTAGTAATTACGCCATGCCATCCATCTTGCCTCCAGCAATTCCAGAATATCCAGAATATCCTGATAAACCTAACTCTTGACTGCCCGTGTGGAAATTGGTGGGCACCCAGAGTTTAGGAAGGAAAACAATAAACTCCGAGTCAGTCATGTGACTAGTGTGAGAACTCAAAACAGTTTATTTATCTTTAAAATCAAAATAGAGGAATATTTTTAAAGTCAATTCGCAATGCTTTTAAAAATGAGACTACCATAAGGCCTCCCGCACACACACACAATGCAAACGCAGAATCGGAGGAGATTTCTCCTTATGATAGTCAAAGATGCTTGATACGCATTTGAAAGAACATTTGATATTATTATTAGTGCATAGTGTAGGAAAAATTCATTTCGAAAGTAGAATATAAATCTTAGCCAACATAGACATTCCGAACTATGCCTACTATAGCTACCATCCAAACAGTGGGGCGCCACCATAAGTGAATGATAGGTTCTACAACTAATACCGTACAAGATCGTATTGTTTCTTTGGATTTCCAACGAATGATCAGGCCAAGGAACTTCCCATTGCCACATGAGAATGCCTCTGGATGGACATCCCCGAGAACCAAACCGGATCTCTACCAACACAAGGCCGGGTTACCCCTAACTGAGTAACAACTGACCGAATATGCCATCCCCCGGTCCTTTGGGACCTTTCAACCGAGCGCTCGTAATCAATTCACACAATCATAAAGTGTTTTCAACATGAGTAAGTATCTGGGCTCCATACCATGATACCACCCTTTTCCAGAAGGAAATGCACATATCCTAAAGAGCGCTACCTCTCATAACATTGCTGCATCTTTCCTGTTTTGACCATTCACGGGGTGTGAGGCTCGACGAAGTCACGTCCACAAAAACATACTTTATACAAAAGCCATGCTTTGGGTCAACAAATGATCACCAGGATAGACGATCAAATAAACGATCCTATCACAAATAATCAACACAATGATCATTTCACAGCAACACTCAGCATGTCACATTACCAAATTGGGAATATATCACTGATAACCTTCAACTACGTAACCTTTGAGCTCGTACGTCTCAGAGAAGGGTGTTAAGCTAAAAGAATAAATTCTCCGCCACCAACAGAAATATATTTGAAAGAAATCTGCTTTATAGCTCAATTTGTAACGTCAAACATACAATCCATACAAGTCTGTTCCGGGCTCGAACAAAACCGAAGGCACTTACAAAGAAGTCCTTGCAATCCGGATATCCACAATCCTGATCGGATTTCCCATCACATATGGAGAACTCAATACCGGAGCAACTCGGTGCAGAGTCAACCGACAGGTCATCCTATCGCTCTCGCAAATACCGGGTCTTCAACACCGATCTTCAAATGCAATTCATAACGACGTATCACATATTCAGAATGGGTTATACGACCCCATGGTCCTTTCCCGGTTAACCCGAATAGTGAGCGCTTATTCAAAAATAAGTGTGGCATTCAAATTCAAACAAATCACATCAATTACCCATTCAAAGGGAAATATTGATAGTCGGTTATTGAACTATCAATGGATATGCACACATCACCAGATTCCAAATAATTTTCCAAATTATTTATTTTCCAGAAATATCTTTACTAGATATAAAATTTCACACTTCAAAAATAAATCAATATTAATTTTTTTAGACAAATTCCCCTTTCCTTTATAAATTCCTTAGTGAATTTATAATCCAAAATATCTACAAATATTCGATTTCAATTATTCATTTCAATTTATCTTCAAAAAGATAAATTCTCAAAATATTCACTTTATATTGGAAAACATTTACATACTTATTTATTCATAAGTAATTCACAAATCCATTTATTTTCAACACTTGGAAAATATTCAATATACTTAAATCGAGATTAAGTATATATTTAATTCTTTAAGGAAATCATTCTCTTTAACATATTTATTTGGTCCAAAACGAATGTTACGTAAAACATCGTTACGACAACCCAAAATCACTAGTATAGGGATTCGAAATTAAAATAGATATATAAATCCCAATACTATACAAAACATTTCCTTTCGGAAATCATTTACTATAACAACAGTGTTATAGTCCACCATTTCCTTCTATTTCTCGAAAACGTCTATTTCAACAATAAATGTTGAAATCTATGGTTTCGAATCTCAACACAATTAAAAACATCGTTAGATCGTTTTAATTCAATTTAAAACATCAAATCTAAACATTTTCTTTAACATATCATTCACTATTCAAAAACGTGAATATACTATGTTAACAAATTTCATCCTTTTATTCATTTTTTTTCAAAGGATTATTCACAGTCAAAAACGTGAATATAACTCCATTAATAGGTTTCAACGATTTACTTATCAAAATAAGTCGTTTGCGGATTTATAAAACAACGTTTATAAATTCCTTTTCTATTTATTTTATAACAACTCCTTTTATAAATTTTCTTTATTAACCTATTCACTTTATATCTCAATTATGAACCAAAAGTCCATATTATAAGTTAAATACTTATGAAACGATTATTTTACAAAATCGTTCCTTTTAAGACTTTCTAAATTATAAATCTTATAACTTATAAGATTCATTTATTTATCAAAAATCCATTCTTCAATTAACTTTTCAAATTTTATAAACCTACTGCTTATAAAATTCCATTTATAACTTCACCGTTTATAATTCTATAAATTCAATTCACTTATGCAATCCATTTTCACTTCATTCAAACACTTATAAAAACTCGTTGTATAATTCAAATATTTTCATTTATAAATTATCAATTTATAAATCTTTTTATATAAATCAATTTATATTATTCTTTTAAAACATCTTTAATCTCCTTTATAATTTCATCATTTTGATTTATAAAATAATTAATTTTCATAAATCCTATATTTAAACTTTTCATAATAAATTCAAAAATCCCAATTTAACTATTTTTTTAAAATCATTAGCCTCATATTTTCAAAATCAACCTTTAACTATATTTCTCAAAAATATAATTTTTTTTATAACATTAAAAATTTATACGTTTATTTATTTAAAATGAATCAATTCCAAACATATTTTATAAACGTTTTCTTTCAAAAATCACTTTAAAAATCATTTTAAAATTCCAAATTTGGTCCAATGATGCTACACACCAAATAGTCAATCACGACAACAACAATATCATATATCGATATGATAATCCATCAAATATCAAAATATCTGAAATCAAATAATAACTGTTGAGGAATCCAGTTGGATCCCTCCAACCTGTTTTCCTGCATCCACAAACATTAGCACAATACCAATTCCGCTCCAGTACGAAATTATCGCGGTATATGGGATTTAAATATTATCCGCTTAATAGACGGCGCAATAGGGTCTCATCCGCTAAAAAAAATGCAGGAAATCAATAACTCCAATATATACATATGCCAATATATATATATTGCTATTATATATAATACCAATTTCACTGTTTATGAAATATTCGCGGTATATGTTTTTAATAAATAACATCCGCTTAATAGACGGCGCATAATGTCTATTTTAACAATCAATAGATAACAATCATCATTCAAACATGCATTCAAGTATTTTAAATCTAACTATTTAAAATAAAATCGAAACCGATTCGATTGAGTGAGAAGTTCTCACCTTGATTTCAATTTCGTTTTAGCGATTTATTTCGAATAAAATTAAACGGACGTTTAATTTTACCCGAAATTCTTACTAACTCCAAACGACTCCAATCCAATTCCATCGTGTAGTGCTCGTCCATACGATTCCAACGCTTCTTGTTTCGCGCGTTTTCGACCTCGTATGAAAAAGATATGAATTTTTGAAGTTTTACACGATTTATATAAACTAATTACAACATGAATTAACTAATTTAAACCCACATCTCATTATCACCGTTAGATCTCCATCCCTTGCATCACGACCGCACGCGTTCCTTCTCCCCTCATTCACGTACGCAGGCATTAACATACGCATATGAACCCATTTAGGCCGAAACTAGGTTTTCAATTTTCGACCACCACGCTCGACTAAACTCCATCACCTCCACGCCATTCGAACCGCCTCGCTCCACTCTACCAGCGCCCCAAGTGCCTTGAAGTCCGGTCCTACATCTAGCACGAAAATCGAGGCCGACCGTATGGCCTTTGACTGCAAATTGCCGTCTATCCAGAACTCCATTCCCAATCTCCACCGTTGGATATGTAGAGCACACTAGCCTCTACGTTTTCCTAGTTGACAACATCTCGAATTGATGAGTGGATTGAAAGATATTTGGGGAAGAGCAATGGTGATTTTCGGCCGTGGGTTCAGGGGGGTGGCGGCTGCGTATGAAATTATGGTTTATTTTTTTTTTTTGTGAGAGGTTGGCTATTTATAGAGAATTTTCGAACACTATTCATCCGGGAATTCCGAACTCCGATTCACGCGCCGTAACCAGCGTTTCTAAGGTTTACCCCGCGTTCCGGACACAATGGAACAGGTTTCGGAAGCTAATTCGGACATCTGTGCGAGTTATGGCAATAAACGTTCAATTTAAATTAAACCGATTTAAGCGATATTCTAGGCGTTTTAATTTGTACCGGACAAAAGGTAAATCCAATCGACACGAAATTTGAAAACTTACAATAATATCACATTACGGATCCGATGAAACTGGTTTCGTCGAAATCCGATACTTTTTGAAAAATGGCTATTTTAACTCGCCAAATTAATATTAAAAATAATTCGATGTGTTTCGAGCTGCCACGATTAAACGATAACTCCGATTGATACGAAAATTGAAATCCAGTAATAACTAACTATTACGGATCCAATGGAACTGGTTTCGTTCAATTCTGAGACTGTTCAAAAATTGGCTATTTTCACTAGTCGATTTAATATTAAAATATTCAATTTTCACAAATAAACTTTTAATTCGATTTTAAAAGTTCTAAAATATCGTTCTAACTTCAACATGATAAAATAAAATTTTACAAATCATTTTCAATCATATTTAACTCAATTTTCCATTATTTCTATAATTTAACATATTAAATTATCGATTTAATTATCCAATTAAATCCAATTATTCAAAATAAAATTTATTCGACTTATAAATTCACTTATTAATATTTAAAATTAATTAAATATTCAAATTTTAATAAATTAAAATTCTGGGTCGTTACAATCTTCCCCCCTTAAAAAAATTTCGTCCTCGAAATTAACAAGTAAGAAAAGTTATAGAATTTACTAACTTTCCAAATCCATAGTTAAACTTCTTACAATAACTTACTAAGTTTTCAAATCACACTTAGTTATCTTTTCAAAAGCAACTACTATTGTTTAACTTTCAACTTCAAATCAAAGTTAAAGTTTTCAAAATTTTCCCATTTTCTCAAATTTTTTTCTAACGCCTTAAATTTTCGGAAAAATTCGCCATAGTCTCCTTTGCGCGGTTCGATCCGAAAAAAAAAATGACAGTATATATATCACAAATATACATCTCATCAAGTAATGAGGCATCCCGAAGGGAAAAAGTATAAAAGTACGGTATGTAATCCGAGATATGTACCTTATATTTTATTAGCAAGCATATACGGCTAATATAGCGCGAAAGCGAGCTCCAAATGCGAAGCAAACGCGATCCGCACCTACTAAACACTCAACAAACAACATGAGAATCATGCATATAGACAATAGTATCGATATACAACATATAGCAACATAATAACTATATATGTCAACATAGCCAATGCAGTAAAAGCAATATACTCAACTATCAACCAACTAATTCATAACCAATAAATATTCATTCATATTCTCATTAATATTCAATGAAATAGGTTTTTCAATTTAATCATATTTGATTTATTAACAGTGGATGTTTTTACTAACATTCATTCTCAATTAGTTTATATTCACTAATTCATACTCAAGTTGGTTCACTTCCAAATCAAATTCAATTTTATTTAAGATTCACTTAACTTCCAATTGAATTTCAATTACTTCAACTTCCAATTTCATTAACTCAATTTCATTAATACTTAATGAATTATATACAATCAACTAACAACCATATAACAACCAATGTATATTAATTGCAACCAAATTCCTTTGCTTATAAATTCATTCAATTATTCAACTTCCAATAACATTAGATTCTAATGAATTAACACTTACATTCATTATTCCATATCAACTTAATTCACATTCAATTCATTTATTCAATTCGATTACAAAAGTTGAATTTGATTTCATTTACATAACTCAAGTTCACATTTATCACTTAACTTTATTAATTTACTTTGATACCAATATCAACTTCATTCAACATTTCTTAAGTTATATTTCCATTTCTATTTTAAATTCATTTTTATTTACAACTCATATTCATAAATATAGTTTCACTTCTCATATATATAAGTTTATTTCACAATTGTAAATCACTTTAATTATAATTCAATTCTTATAATTCATTTGCTTATACAATAATTCTTTTATTTAGATTATTCAAACAACCAAACAATCAACTTATATACTTTAATAATTTTGAAAAATTATCCCTTTATATATAAAAATATAATCAAGGCAAAAATTATTTCATTTACCCAATTTAAAACAATATTATGTCGAATTGTTCTATTCAAGTGTTTATAAACCCCTTCGGCATAGTTGTACAGACCGTGCTGACGAAGGTTCATATGCCACTCAATAAACCAATCATCACAATATAAAACAATTTTATATATTCACTAACAAATACGCTCTCATAGCTATTATTACTCTCAAACTCATTCTAGAGTACTACTGACTCTATCTCTAATGAGTAATACCCAACAGAACCATGGTTGTCGCTTAACCATATGCTCTGATACCAAATATAACGTCCCGGAAATTTTCGACTTTCGAAAATTCAACATCGATACTCACTTTATCAACTGCCGAGAAATCGAAGGCCGGAAACCCGAAATGTTATGGTTTAAGAAAAGGAAAGAGGTAGAAGAAGAAGATGGAAAATGGAGAGGAAAGAAAATAGAAAATAGAACGGAACAGAAAACAACAGAACAACATCAGAATCTCACAATTCGCAGCGGAACAACATATAATAATAAATGAATAATCTTTAAACAAAGAACTATATCAGTTATTACATTTTATACATTACATCATATCATCAGAGTGTACAACAACAACAACAAACAGTGCAGCGGAAAAAGAAATACTATATCCTAGTAATTACGCCATGCCATCCATCTTGCCTCCAGCAATTCCAGAATATCCAGAATATCCTGATAAACCTAACTCTTGACTGCCCGTGTGGAAATTGGTGGGCACCCAGAGTTTAGGAAGGAAAACAATAAACTCCGAGTCAGTCATGTGACTGGTGTGAGAACTCAAAACAGTTTATTTATCTTTAAAATCAAAATAGAGGAATATTTTTAAAGTCAATTCACAATGCTTTTAAAAATGAGACTACCATAAGGCCTCCCGCACACACACACAATGCAAACGCAGAATCGGAGGAGATTTCTCCTTATGATAGTCAAAGATGCTTGATACGCATTTGAAAGAACATTTGATATTATTATTAGTGCATAGTGTAGGAAAAATTCATTTCGAAAGTAGAATATAAATCTTAGCCAACATAGACATTCCGAACTATGCCTACTATAGCTACTATCCAAACAGTGGGGCGCCACCATAAGTGAATGATAGGTTCTACAACTAATACCGTACAAGATCGTATTGTTTCTTTGGATTTCCAACGAATGATCAGGCCAAGGAACTTCCCATTGCCACATGAGAATGCCTCTGGATGGACATCCCCTAGAACCAAACCGGATCTCTACCAACACAAGGCCGGGTTACCCCTAACTGAGTAACAACTGACCGAATATGCCATCCCCCGGTCCTTTGGGACCTTTCAACCGAGTGCTCGTAATTAATTCACACAATCATAAAGTGTTTTCAACATGAGTAAGTATCTGGGCTCCATACCATGATACCACCCTTTTCCAGAAGGAAATGCACATATCCTAAAGGGCGCTACCCCTCATAACCTTGCTGCATCTTTCCTGTTTTGACCATTCACGGGGTGTGAGGCTCGACGAAGTCACGTCCACAAAAACATACTTTATACAAAAGCCATGCTTTAGGTCAACAAATGATCATAGAAATGATCACCAGGATAGACGATCAAATAAACGATCCTATCACAAATAATCAACACAATGATCATTTCACAGCAACACTCAGCATGTCACATTACCAAATTGGGAATATATCGCTGATAACCTTCAACTACATAACCTCTGAGCTCGTACGTCTCAGAGAAGGGTGTTAAGCTAAAATATTAAATTCTCCGCCACCAACAGAAATATATTTGAAAGAAATCTGCTTTATATCTAAATTTGTAACGTCAGACATACAATCCATACAAGTCTGTTCCGGGCTCGAACAAAACCGAAGGCACTTACAAAGAAGTCCTTGCAATCCAGATATCCACAATCCTGATCGGATTTCACATATGGAGAACTCAATACCGGAGCAACTCGGTGCAGAGTCAATCGACAGGTCATCCTATCGCTCTCGCAAATACCGGGTCTTCAACACCGATCTTCAAATGCAATTCATAACGACGTATCACATATTCGGAATGGGTTATACGACCCCATGGTCCTTTCCCGGTTAACCCAAATAGTGAGCGCTTATTCAAAAATAAGTGTGGCATTCAAATTCAAACAAATCACATCAATTACCTATTCAAAGGGAAATATTGATGGTCGGTTATTGAACTATCAATGGATATGCACACATCACCAGATTCCAAATAATTTTCCAAATTATTTATTTTCCAGAAATATCTTTACTAGATATAAAATTTCACACTTCAAAAATAAATCAATATTAATTTTTTTTAGACAAATTCTCCTTTCCTTTATAAATTCCTTAGTGAATTTATAATCCAAAATATCTACGAATATTCGATTTCAATTATTCATTTCAATTTATCTTCAAAAAGATAAATTCTCAAAATATTCACTTTATATTGGAAAACATTTCCATACTTATTTATTCATAAGTAATTCACAAATCCATTTATTTTCAACACTTGGAAAATATTCAATATACTTAAATCGAGATTAAGTATATATTTCATTCTTTAAGGAAATCATTCTCTTTAACATATTTATTTGGGCCAAAACGAATGTTACGTAAAACATCGTTACGACAACCCAAAATCACTAGTATAGGGATTCGAAATTAAAATAGATATATAAATCCCAATACTATACAAAAAATTTCCTTTCGGAAATCATTTACTATAACAACAGTGTTATAGTCCACCATTTCCTTCTATTTCTCGAAAACGTCTATTTCAACAATAAATGTTGAAATCTATGGTTTCGAATCTCAACACAATTAAAAACATCGTTAGATCGTTTTTAATTCAATTTAAAACATCAAATCTAAACATTTTCTTTAACATATTATTCACTATTCAAAAATGTGAATATACTTTGTTAACAAATTTCATCCTTTTATTCATTTTATTTCAAAGGATTATTCACAGTCAAAAACGTGAATATAACTCCATTAATAGGTTTCAACGATTTACTTATCAAAATAACTCGTTTGCGGATTTATAAAACAACGTTTATAAATTCCTTTTCTATTTATTTTATAACAACTCCTTTTATAAATTTTCTTTATTAACCTATTCACTTTATATCCCAATTATGAACCAAAAGTCCATATTATAAGTTAAATACTTATGAAACGATTATTTTACAAAATCGTTCCTTTTAAGACTTTCTAAATTATAAATCTTATAACTTATAAGATTCATTTATTTATCAAAAATCCATTCTTCAATTAACTTTTCAAATTTTATAAACCTACTGCTTATAAAATTCCATTTATAACTTCACCGTTTATAATTCTATAAATTCAATTCACTTATGCAATCCATTTTCACTTCATTCAAACACTTATAAAAACTCGTTTTATAATTCAAATATTTTCATTTATAAATTATCAATTTATAAATCTTTTTATATAAATCAATTTATATTATTCTTTTAAAACATCTTTAATCTCCTTTATAATTTCATCATTTTGATTTATAAAATAATTAATTTTCATAAATCCTATATTTAAACTTTTCATAATAAATTCAAAAATCCCAATTTAACTATTTTTTTTAAAATCATTAGCCTCATATTTTCAAAAATCAACCTTTAACTATATTTCTCAAAAATATAATTTTTTTTATAACATTA
Organism: Allium cepa; assembly: GCA_030765085.1. Lineage (NCBI taxonomy): Eukaryota > Viridiplantae > Streptophyta > Magnoliopsida > Asparagales > Amaryllidaceae > Allium > Allium cepa. The sequence goes on along the minus strand of CM060935.1, from coordinate 436,234,000 downwards.
AAAATTTATACGTTTATTTATTTAAAATGAATCAATTCCAAACATATTTTATAAACGTTTTCTTTCAAAAATCACTTTAAAAATCATTTTAAAATTCCAAATTTGGTCCAATGATGCTACACACCAAATAGTCAATCACGACAACAACGATATCATATATCGATATGATAATCCATCAAATATCAAAATATCTGAAATCAAATAATAACTGTTGAGGAATCCAGTTGGATCCCTCCAACCTGTTTTCCTGCATCCACAAACATTAGCACAATACCAATTCCGCTCCAGTACGGAATTATCGCGGTATATGGGATTTAAATATTATCCGCTTAATAGACGGCGCAATAGGGTCTCATCCGCTAAAAAAAATGCAAGAAATCAATAACTCAAATATATACATATGCCAATATATATATATTGCTATTATATATAATACCAATTTCACTGTTTATGAAATATTCGCGGTATATGTTTTTAATAAATAACATCCGCTTAATAGACGGCGCATAATGTCTATTTTAACAATCAATAGATAAAAATCATCATTCAAACATGCATTCAAGTATTTTAAATCTAACTATTTAAAATAAAATCGAAACCGATTCGATTGAGTGAGAAGTTCTCACCTTGATTTCAATTTCGTTTTAGCGATTTATTTCGAATAAAATTAAACGGACGTTTAATTTTACCTGAAATTCTCACTAACTCTAAACGACTCCAATCCAATTCCATCGCGTAATGCTCGTCCATACGATTCCAACGCTTCTTGTTTCGCGCGTTTTCGACCTCGTATGAAAAAGATATGAATTTTTGAAGTTTTACACGATTTATATAAACTAATTACAACATAAATTAACTAATTTAAACCCACATCTCATTATCACCGTTAGATCTCCATCCCTTGCATCACGACCGCACGCGTTCCTTCTCCCCTCATTCACGTACGCAGGCATTAACATACGCATATGAACCCATTTAGGCCGAAACTAGGTTTTCAATTTTCGACCACCACGCTCGACTAAACTCCATCACCTCCACGCCATTCGAACCGCCTCGCTCCACTCTACCAGCGCCCCAAGTGCCTTGAAGTCCGGTCCTACATCTAGCATGAAAATCGAGGCCGACCGTATGGCCTTTGACTGCAAATTGCCGTCTATCCAGAACTCCATTCCCAATCTCCACCGTTGGATATGTAGAGCACACTAGCCTCTACGTTTTCCTAGTTGACAACATCTCGAATTGATGAGTGGATTGAAAGATATTTAGGGAAGAGCAATAGTGATTTTCGGCCGTGGGTTGAGGGGGGTGGCGGCTGCGTATGAAATTAGGGTTTTTTTTTTGTGAGAGGTTGGCTATTTATAGAGAATTTTCGAACACTATTCATCCGGGAATTCCGAACTCCGATTCACGCGCCGTAACCAGCGTTTCTAAGGTTTACCCTGCGTTCCGGACACAATGGAACAGGTTTCAGAAGATAGTTCGGACATCTGTGCGAGTTATGGCAATAAACGTTCAATTTAAATTAAACCGATTTAAGCGATTTTCTAGGCGTTTTAATTTGTACCGGACAAACGGTAAATCCAATCGACACGAAATTTGAAACCTTACAATAATATCACATTACGGATCCGATGAAACTGGTTTCGTCGAAATCCGAGACTTTTTGAAAAATGGCTATTTTAACTCGCCAAATTAATATTAAAAATAATTCGATGCGTTTCGAGCTGCCACGATCAAACGATAACTCCGATTGATACGAAAATTGAAATCCGGTAATAACTAACTATTACGGATCCAATGGAACTAGTTTCGTTCAATTCTGAGACTGTTCAAAAATTGGCTATTTTCACTAGTCGATTTAATATTAAAATATTCAATTTTCACAAATAAACTTTAATTTCGATTTTAAAAGTTCTAGAATATCGTTCTAACTTCAACATGATAAAATAAAATTTTACAAATCATTTTCAATCATATTTAACTCAATTTTCCATTATTTCTATAATTTAACATATTAAATTATCGATTTAATTATCCAATTAAATCCAATTATTCAAAATAAAATTTATTCGACTTATAAATTCACTTATTAATATTTAAAATTAATTAAATATTCAAATTTTAATAAATTAAAATTCTGGGTCGTTACACCTTACCTGCATGAACAAATAAAAATGTAGTTAAAATTAATATCATGATATCTTAATTCATTATAATTTAACAATTAAAACAATTATTAATAGTATATAAACTAAAATATTGTCACATGGATCTTTCTCGATTTAGCTTCGTGCCATGTGTATGATGTTGTCCCGTCCAGATTTACATGCTCGACGGCATGCATACGGGTAAACACATCCATATACGACACAAGACCTTACGCTCCAGCTTCCCAAAATTGATTATTATGTACCGTTATTGTATATTCAAAATTATATAGCACAACAACTATTTACAATTCACATTTAATAAATTTAGCAACTCCTGACAATACTGCTGGAACGACTTTGACCCTCCTCAATGTGTGATGAGATTTTTGTTCCTATTTGCAGAGTTTCTTTCTGATTCTGCTTGTACATTTAGATTTAATACATTATTTACTTACCAAATATTTTTTGATTTACATATCAATCAAATAATTAATAAAATTTTAGTATACTTACCTTCGCCTCATCACTATCCCAATGTCTCAACCACCCTTTCCATACACTCGTCCCCATCCGGTTTGGCTTCTGCCCTTTATGCTACACTGTCGACATGGAATCCTTGTAGTTCTTTCTCATTTTCTTCATCCAATAATGTCATACTAGCTGCAGCTTATCTGACTGTATGTCCACGGTTGCCTGTGTTTCATGATAAACAAGTAACCAAAAATTAGACAATAAAAGGTGAATAATAAGTAAGCGACAAAAAAAAGAATGGAAAACAGATGATTATACTTACAATGAAATCCTACCAAATACACTCAAGGATGTGGGGAGGGATGTTATCCTACTTCAGCCAACAAGCCGACATCCTACTCTTGTGCGCCTCCCTTAAAACTGATAGAACTACATCTGATGGCTGTAGTTCAAACCCTCTGTGTTAAATATGATATAGTTTGGTATATCGTACACAAAATATTTAAGATGCTGTAAAGTGTTTAATACTTACCCCTCGGCTCTAGGTACAAGACTCACAACAAGTCGTTATGGCGGTTGCGATGGACCGCTGCGATCGCCTCTTGAAGAATGGAAAGAACTCCTTCTGGATGACATGATATATGTTATAGACACATCATTTTAAAAGAGAACAACAACATGATAATGAAATATATTTTATAGTTAAATGACATAAACGATATAATGTACATAAAGTGAAAAGTATACCTAATTTAGGTCGGGTCTCAAAATTGGATGATAAATAGAATACATTGCATTTTTAACATAAATTTCTAAATAAATTACATAAAAGATGTAAATAACGGTAAGAAGATTCTGTACATTCAAAAAACATACTATAAATCCTTTTATCTTGAGAAAATACAACTGATAAGTCACCATTGCAAGATTGGAAGACGCTGCCCACGACAGCAGAAAAATAATCAGTAGTCATTAGTCAATTAGGTTTTAAAAATCAAGAGTAGTATTTAATACTTCATCAACTAGAAAATTCGGTTTTAAAAATGGTAATGCTGTAAAATATGTAAATGACAATAAGCAGATTCGGTTTCATAAATGACATAAAATACATAACTAGCAAAATAAATCTCATCAATTACATCAATTTCGTGATACACCAAGAATTCAACATAATTACATCAATTGCACAATTACATCAACTGCATAGTCTCATCAATTACATCAATTGCGTAGTCGCATAATAACATCAACTGCATAGTCTCATTAGTTACATCAATTGCATAGTCTAATCAATTACATGTTGTATTTTGACTTCATCACAATGTATTCTGCAGTTACTGATAGTTGGGTTCCGCTTTTACAACCATCCTAAAGAGGTTTCTTAGCAGAATCTAGTAAATCATAAATTTTTTTGCTTCAATATTTGGTTCTTCAACATTTTCATCATCGTCGTCAACTTCAATCGTAGGGAACATCAGTCGTGCTGCATCTTCAACCATATTTTCTATACGGTTCATCGTAACAATTTCATAAGCAGCAATGTCTAATTTAGATTCTATTGAAGTATTTGCTACAACTTCTCTACGAAGATCCCAAACATAATACTCCGGCATGAAACCGTTTTTGCACAAATGGACTTTCAAAATATCGGGTAATAAATACTTCAAATGTCTACACCTACTACACGGACAACGAATTTATGCATCGTTTCCATTATTGCTTAAAGCAAGTTCAACAAATATGTCTATCTCATTATAAAAATCTTTTTTTATTGAGCCTCTCCACCCCCTTCTTTGATAACATCGATCTCCTCCGATCAACAAAATGATCGATCATTTTTTCCTGATTGAAAAAATATATTTCAAATTCAAAAATAAATATCGGTCATATTATGAATACACATTTTATTTTTAGATGTATTGATGTAGAAACTTATACGTGTCAATTTTATCTCACTTAAGAATACAATATAGAAATGTTGGTTTATGGTTATCTTTTTTTCTAGTCAGTCATTTACCTCCCATTACAAACAAAGTAAACACTTACATTTCGTACATTATTACGTTTTAAACGACTAACCAAAATTTCAACCGCACTTCCCTTTTGTTTCCTGCATTGTACACAAATACGTGTATGCAGGAAACAAAAAAGAAAAGTGACGGCGAAATTTTATGAGCCGTTGGAAACGAAATAATGTGCGATATGTAATTGTTTGTTGTGTTTATAACTTGTCCCATACAGGGACAAATCCAACAAGTGTTGTACCAGATGAATATAAATGCCCGTTTAATGACAAAAACAACTATTTATATAACGATTATGTACAACACCGGTTGGACAGGTCCAAAAACTCTCTAAGCGGCATGAAAAAGTTTTTTTTATAAAAAAGAATATATATTTACTAATTTTATGCATTGCAAAAAATTATTAATTTAACACATTTGTTCCGCATATTTCGTCGAATAAGGCTGCTTTAATATTTTTGTTATTTTCAACACAGTCAAATTTCTTTTAGACTCGTGCATTCATTATTGTTGCACAAGTCAAGATGTTATACGAATCATGACTAATTCCAATTAACACAATAGAATGGTAGAAACAACGCATATACAATGGTTTACATATACATACATAATCACAAATTATACATACGCTTTACAATTTCACTATAACATATGAAACAGGTATACCATAGGATGCTATAAACAATTACTACGTTATTGGAAACAATTGCAATCGCTAATTAGCCCTAATTTATCAACTTATGCAAATCTAAATTTAGGGTAAAAATTAGATTTTTGACAAAAATAAGAGATTATATCTGAGTTAGAGAGCAATAGACATTCAATACGCAGTCAGGGAGGATCTGAAAGCTCGAAATTGGTGATTGGAAGCTTGGAGGAAAGATTTGGGGATTAATGGAGGAAGAAAATTGTGCAACCAAATGAGGAAGAAAGGCTTTTCCCTAAGCAGATATTTGTGAATTTTCGACAGCTTTCGACGGCCACTGACGACCATTCGAAAGTCGTCGGAAATATGCCGTCGGAAGCCGTCGCTAGGTGCTGTCGGAATATTAGCATTTTCTAGTAGTGCGACCAATTTTCTTCTTCTTCCCATTTTCATTTCCTTCCACCCGATTTCAGCCATCTCTAGCCGCCTCCGACCGTCTCTAGCCGACGCCGATAGCCCCTTCCCACTATGCACCTTCCTCCTTCTCTTTATCCCCAATTTTTGAGGTATATTACTTTAAATCCTTCTTATAAAAATTTAGTATTTTTGGTTTGAATCGGTTAGATTAATTGGTATTAGGTGATGGTACAGTTTATTAGTTGATTTGGAGATAAACCTAAAATCCTAATTTAGAAAATTAGTTGATTATTGGTTTGAAATTGATAATTATTGTTTATTAGTTGTTGATAAAAGTGCGTTAGTTGATTTAGGAATGTTTGTAAGTGGTTTGATTATTAAATTTATATTTAAAAATTAGGTTTGATCTAAAATTCGAAAATTAATATTATTAATTAATTTGCTTATTGATAAGTTTACACGAATGTTTTTTATAGTGGAAAATAATGTTTGTTACAGTTTACACAAAAATTAGTTTATAATTATTGATTAATATGCTCCTATGTAGGTACGGTTAAGTATAAGTAATCTTCTTTCATTAGTTAGCGTGTGTTAATTATAACTATTGGTGCTTAGTATAAAATTAATTTATTTTAATTTGTTATTATTAGTGCTAACTTTTAATTTAACTTACAAAATCTGCAATTTAAAATTTTATTAGTTAAAGAGTTTGAAAATACATTATAAAGCATATAATTTAGTTAACAAAAAGATAATAAATATTATACCAAATTGATTTTGTAAAAATTTAAGATATGAAGATAACAACAACAAATATTGTAATAAAATCTATTTTGTAAAAAGTTAAGTAATAAATATAACAACAACAAATATTCTACTGAAATCGATTTTGTTAAATAAAATCAAGAAATAAATATGACAACAACAAATATTGTACTCAAATTGATTTTCCAAAAAACTAAAAAATGAATATGACAAGAACAAATAATGTACTCAAATCGGTTTTCTTTAAACTTAAGAAACGAACATAACAACAAGAAATATGCTACTGAAATCGATTTTCCAATAAGTTAACAAATGAATATGACAACAACAAATAATGTAATCAAATCGATTTTCTAAAAAGCTATGAAATTTTTATATAAGAATAAATATTGTAATGAAATCGATTATCTAAAAAAATTTGAAATGAATGTAATATTGAACTGAAAATAAGCATTAAGTATTAATATAACAAATACAAGAACCCCAAATTGAAGTCTTTAGTCCCAAAATGTTTTAATTTATTTTAGAAAATACAACAACAAAAATACTCCTCTTGAATGCAAAATTATGCGTAGAAGAGAAGTGAAGTACTGTAGAAATTAGATGGAAGTTTGGTGTGTGAAGCCTTTAGTCCTAAAAGGCTTTACTTTCTTTTAGAAAATACAATAAATAAAAAACTTCCCCTAGATGCAAAGTTATGCGTAGAAGATAAGTGAAGTGAAATGTTGTCGAAATTAGACAGAAGTGTGGTGTGTGATGCATTTAGTCCTAAAAGGCTTTACTTTATTTTAAAAAATACAGAAAATAAAATACTCCCCTTAGATGCAAAGTTACGCATAGAAGAGAAGTGAAGTGCTTTTGAAATTAGACAGAAGCGTGGTGTGTAAAGCCTATAGTCCTAAAAGGTTTTACTTTATTTTAAAAAATAAAACAATAACAATATATCACTTGGGTGAGAATTTTTGCATAGAATAAAAATGAGGTGAAATGCTGTCAAAATTACTAACCTAACTTTTTAAATTAGGAACAATGTTCGATTATTTTGTCGGCCATAATTGGATGTATGAAGTTAGGAACTGCAAAATATGTATTGAGGAAAGATATAAACTAGGAAAAAGAAAAGAAAGTTTCATACAAGAGAATGCATTATTCACCAACTCTCGCTAGACTTCAAAGTTTATATGCTTCTTCAGCCACGGCATGTCATATTCGATGGCACAACATGAGAAGATAAGCAGAGGGAACTTTGACACATCCATCCGATAGATAAGCATGGAAACATTTTGATAAGACATATCCCATATTTTTTGTAGAGAGTCATAACGTCAGACTTGGTTTATGTACGGATGAGTTTTTGCCATTCTCTTCATTTGGTAGCAAATAATCATCTTGGAATGTTATCGTTACTCCTTCTAATTTACCTCCATGGATATGTATGAATACTTCATACATGTTTCTCACTATGGTCGTCCCTTGCCCTGATGATCCAACTTAAGGAATTAATGTTTATCTACAACCATTAATCGAAGAGCTGAAAAAATTGTGGCTTGAAGGTGTTGAAACATATGACATTTCACAAAAAGAAATCTTCGTATGTTTGCTTCTTTATTATGGACTATTAGTGATTTTCCTGCATATGGGATGCTTTTATGTTAAGTATGGCCGGTTGTCTAGCCTGTCCTTATTGCATTGAAGAAACACGATCATTTTCTTTATGGTATGGAAGGAAATTTTCTTTGTTTGATCACCATCGGTGTTTTCTCCATCCCAATCATAATTTTAGAAGAGATAATTTTTTTGAAAGCTAATGGAGAAGAGAGTATGCACCCATCAAAGGTTTGGTCATGTGAAGAAATATATGAAATTGTAAAGGACTACTTGAAGATACATGAAACTAGAATACAGACTGAAATTCCAAGTAAATCGGACATTCATAATTGGTGCAAACAAAGTAGAGTTACATTATTGGAAATATCTCCTACTTTGACATAATGTTGACATGATGCACAACGAAGAAACATGTTTGATAATATGTTTAATACAATTATGAATGTTAAAGGGAAAACTAAGGACGATCTGAATTCAAGACTAGATATAACATACTTTGGTAAATGTCCCGAACTTCATATGAAGCCCATTAACAAGAAAAAAACCCAAAACATGCTATGAGCTAGACAACAAGCAAACAAAATTTGTGCTAAAGTGGGTGGAAGGACTAAAGTGCCCTGATGGAATGTCCTCTAATATTCGCGGATGCGTTTACTTTATAAACAATAAATCGAGTAGGATGAAAAGTCATGATTGTCATATCATGACTGGATATTTCTTACTAGTGGTTTTCAAAGAACTGTTTCCCATAAAAGTGTGTACTGTTATAATAGAATTAAGTCCGTTTTACAAGCAGCTTTGTTCGATAGGGTTAAAAATTGACCGTGTATGTAAACTTGAAGTAGAAATTCTATATTGCTATGCAAACTGGAGAAAATATTTCTGCCAAATTTCTTTAATGTAATGGAGCATTTGCCCATTCATCTTCCATCTGAAGCTCTTCTTCAATGTTCTGTGCAATATGGATGGATGTATCCATTTTAGAGATAATAGTTAATATCCATAAAATTGTTGTTAGTTTAAAATTCCGATTTATATAAGTGCATTTAAATTGAATTAATTTTGCAATAGGTACTTGAATCATCTGAAGAAAAAATTAGACAGAAATCACAAGTTGAAGGTTCAATTTGCAAATCATATCTTGAAGAAGAAGCTTCATTCTTTTTCTCTCATTACTTCAGTGACCATGTGAACCTATCATTTATAAGTGGTCTCTGAAATGATGAAGCGATTGATAAAGATTATTCCTAAACAATGTTATCCATTTTTAGACAACATGGCCGACCTGCTGGAAAAAGTGTGGAAATATGGTTTGATGATAGAGATCAACACGTAGCATACACATATGTTCTTCTTAATTGTGCTAAAGTTGCACCAATTGTTAGGTAATAACAAATTCATATTTATTTCAGTGACACTTATATATTAATCGTATTGTAACATATAATACATATATATCATGGTATTTACAAATCACAACATCCATCTTGCGATCTCAGTAAGGAATTTTCTAAATGGTTTTCGGACTACGTTTATGATCCAAGAAACCACATCACTGATGAAGGATTATAACATCTTGCGCTTGGACCAAAAAGAAATGTCAAGACTTATCCAATATTCTTCATCAATGGATTCAAATTCAACACCAAGGATTATGGTGCTGAAAAATAACATATAACAGCGGTTTATTTGTCAAAGGAAGTGACGATCAAGACGAGCATATAAAAGATCATTACGGTGTCTTAACACTTATTTTAGAATTGACATATTATGTACAACCTGCAGAAAAGGTTTTTTATTCAAGTGCAACTAGTTCAGCAATATTCCGGGTTCTGGAATCAACGTGCACAAAGATTATAAACTATAGAAATAAAGCACACTACACATTACTATAAGTATGATGATTTCGTAGCCAAGCAAGCACTATAAGTTTATTTTGCTTCGTATCCATCCTTAAAAAGTGATAAAGAGATTGGTCTGCTATTTTTAAAACAAAGGCAAGAATTACGTTTGATGGAATTAATATTCCAGAAGAAGCTGTGTATCAAACGGGCCGGGAGGCAAATGATGAAATAATATTAACTAATGATATTGATTTGGGTTTTTAAATGATGAATCTAATGTTTTAACAGAAGCATTTGAGAGTACAGAAGAAAACGATATAGAGTATGTGACGACCCACATTTCAGAAGGTTTAAATCGACAATAATTCACACATGTCCAACTTAAACAATCTGGAACATAGATAATCATTGGGGTTAATTAAGAAAAATAAGAAAAGAAGAAGAAAGCAAACACAGAATCTCGTAGTGGAACAATAAAATATAATAATCTAATAAATAGTTCATGAGGCTGTTTACTGTTCATTTGATTATAATTTATACGACATTTATTAGAGTCACACATATACAACGGAACAAAATATAATACAACAGACAACATGATGCAGGAATAATAATAGTAATAATGTACTAAATATTCGTCTTTGTCCTCCAGAGAATAATTTTTGATAAGCTGAAAACTCAGAGCTGACTCGAGCGTAATGAAAAGATATAACATTCGAGTTAGTACTAAATTTCCTTATGTAAGTCAAATCAATATCGCATATAACATGAGTGTAATAGCACAGAGATGCTTACGGAATTTCACATCTTCTATACAGTGTATAACGTGCATGCAATAACTCAACAGATGTTACTGGATTTTCCATCTCTTAAGAATCCGTCAAAATATTTATATGTAATAGAATACGTTATATATAATGCTAATCCGTAAAATAAATAGAAAAATAGCATCAAGGCTTTACATTGATCTACCTTAATGCCTTTTTAAACATTATCGTACAGTTTGCATATAAAACACTAGTAAACCGTTGATGGATAGGGATGCGTCGTGATACGACAACATTAAACCAAAATCGTAGGGGTCTCGTATAAAGATAAAAGTATAACGAGGCACGTGTGGCAATGCCCGAGGTAGGATTCTACTAGTTTACCCTTCCCTGCTGCTAGTAATGCATCATATCCATGATCGCCCACCGCCTTCAACACTCCCGTAATCCGAGGGTGCACAACAATCAATCACAATGTAAATGATGGTAAAAACGAAGAAGTGTGTCCGCACGGGGTAGCTAGCCCACTTGGCCGGTATGGCTCCTGTTTTAGTCATTTTAATTTGGCATAAGTGCCATGCTAATCCATCATCATTCTCTTTCTTCAAAACCAGTAAGCGACGCCAAATCCAATCACTTCGTTTTGGATCATTACTACACGTACGGAGTTGTTAAAATGGTTCCATTATTGAAAGACAGTATGCCAATAAGAGGCTCTCGGACTTTTTAACAACCAAACGTCGTTTTATGCACCGGTTAGTACTTTTATATTTCGATAACAATTTGTATTCAATATCAAAATAACATATTTGATTCAAAATCAAATTCATTTCGAAATCATCATATTTACTCAAAATATACTATTTCAATTCAAAATCATATTCATCTTAGAATCTCGATTTCAGCCAAAATTATTTCGAATTTCAATTTGGGTTATAACTTCATTTTGATCCAATTCATATTTAAATCCATGATTTAAAAAAAAATAAAAATTCCTGCCTTTGGCCGGTTTTAGTTTTAGAAAAATAGTTTGAAAATTTAAGTTGTTTAAAAATAGTTTAAATAATTAAAATAGTTTGATTTAAAATGATTTTAAGTTTGTAAAATGTTTTATAAGGTAAAATAGTTTAGAAACCAAAATAATTTGAATATTTAAAAGATAGATTTTAAGTATTTTATATTAAAATAATTTATTTGAAATAGTTCCAAAGTCAAACCGGTTCAATTCCAAATTACCCAATTTAAATCACTTTAAATGTTCATTTCAATTTAATCGATTCAATTCCGATGTCAAGTCGTATTTTACTTTGATCCCAAATTAATTTCGATGTCGATTCCAAATTAATTTCAATTCCAATTTCAAATTAGTTTCAATTACAATTTCAAAAGAATTTCAATTTCAAATTTGAAGCATTTCGATTTATAACAATTCCAAGTTCAACTTTTAAGAATTGATTCAAAGCATTTATATCAAATTTACCTTCAATATCCAATTTGAAATCCAAATTTTCAAAATAATATTCAATTACGGGCTCAATTTCGAAACTGTTCAATTTCCATAAATTCAATTTTTCATTTTCTTAAAATCAAATCGTTTAAATAAATTTCATATCAAAAATTTAAAAATCTTTTAATTTAACCAATCCGGTATTCGTATATAATTTTCTATCTTATGGCCAAGTGATCAATTATTTCAATTAATTTCGGGGATGGATATATATCATTTCAATCCAAATCGCAGTGTCATAGGTAAATATCATTTCAAACTATTTCTTAATTTATTCGAAATAATTCAATTTGTAGTATTATATACTATAAATAATGTATCAGGTGATAAATGGATATATAAACATAAATAAACACCCAATCATCCAAATATCAATCGGCTGGCATCCATCATAATCAACGATCCAAACAATCAAGATATTCACAACAATTTCATAGGTGTTAATATCGGTATTTTACTGGTAATTAAAAATTACCAGTTTCCAATTTAATTGTCAACTATAATTTTTAGCGGTTAATTCAAAAGACAATTTAGTTGGCAATTAAATTTATCAAACAACAATCAATAAATTTGTATCACTTTGTAATTCAAAATTTAACTATCATAAAATATTATAATACTTATAAGCATTATAAAACACTCATCTTGAGCTTTAAATTTTAAATCAAATCGAACGTCGTTCGATTTAACCTAAAATTTTACCATTCCCAATCGTCTGCAAATCAGTTCCAGAAAGTAGTGCTTGTCGCTACGATTCTATCGCCGCTCGTTTCGTTCGATTTTGACCTCGTATGTGAAAGATATACAATTCATAAGAATTTATATCTTATAATATAATAAATTTACAATTTTCTTTTTATATTCTAAACCTTCATCCGAGCCTTTGATTTCTAGCAATAAATCATGGCCATTGCATTCTACATCTTCGTTCCGAGGCAAAATCGTATTCGTACCCATCGCCACCCTACTCCTTTTGATCGCCGCGCAACCCCTATCTCACTAGAGCTTGATCGAACATCACCATGAGCCACACCTTCAGGAGCTCCACTACTAACCGTGACCACATCGAACTTGACCCCACACAGCACTCGCAAAACCCCCTTGAACACTGCCCATACGTGAGAAGATTCTGGCCAATCCAAGCCACCATCGATAATCACCACCATTTACCTCGTAGAGCTCGATGAGCTCTTCACTTTCATTTAGGATCACTTCGAAAATATTGCTTAGATCGAGAGATAAACGAGGAATAATATGGGATGTTTTCGACCATGGAAATAGATAGTGGCCGCCACGTATATTAGGGTTAGGGTTGAGAGGGTTTGGGTGTACATACATACGTACACGAATTATTTTATTATTATTTTCGCTATTCAAACTTTTCTGTACGAACTCCAAATGAAGCACCTCGTCTGGCGTTTATAATATTTTACCCCTATCCAAACACAATGGAACAAGTTTTGGGGCCTAATTCAATTGTTTGTGGAGGACAGCTTTTCGAATCGAATTAAAATATTTAATTTTTGATATTTAACTCAACACATTTCTATCCCGTACGACTAAACGGTAGCTCCTATCGCTACGAAATTTGGAAACCGATAACAATACACTATTACGGATCCAATGGAACTAGTTTCATCGAAATCAGAAATTGTGCCCCAAAAGACTTTTTTTAATGCGTTGATTAAATCAAGCGATTTTCAAAATCGATAAAATTACTTGAAATCCCAATTTTAAAAACTTAAGCCCAATTATAATTCAAATAGAATTTATATCCATATTAGAAAACATTTCGCTTCAAATTAAATCACAAATTCAATTATTTGCACTATTCCAAATATTAAATTTCACTATTAGATTATTATATACATACATACATACATACATACATACATACATACATATATATATATAATTTCAAATTTAGTTTATCGACTTTTAATTGCATTCAAAAGCCCACTATCATCACTCGAATTCGAATAGGGTTTACTCAACTTAGAAATCATTTCCATTCACATTTAACTTCAGATTCATGTATTTTTCCCAATTTTAAATATTAAATATACGATTCACCAAATTCATTTAATGACTATATTTGAAATTTTAAACCATTTCACAAATTCAACCAAAATCACCGTATTCAAAAATATATTAATATTTCCAATCCAACATTTACAAATAAATTAAACATTCTGTAACAAACAGGAATTTTCGACTCTCGAAGATCCGACATCGACACTCACTTTATCGACTGCCGAGAAATCAAAGGCCGAAAACCGAGATGTTATGGGTTTTAAAAAAAAAAAAAAGAAAGAAGAGAGAAAAAGAAGAAAAAAAAAAGAAAAATAGAGGGAAAAGAAGATAGACAATTTTTAGAAAACAGAGAAAGAAAACAGAGAATTTGAAAAATAGAAGATAGAAGAATTTTAAAATAGAACGGACAAAAGAAAACAACAGAATCTCACAATTCGCAGCGGAACAACATATAATAATAAATGAATAATCTTTAAACAAAGAACTATATCAGTTATTACATTACATCACATTTTATTACATCATATCATCACATCAGAGTGTACAACAACATACAACAATATAACAATGCAGCGGAAAAAGAAATACTATATAAACTAGTAATACGCCATGCCATCCAGCTTGCCTCCAGCAACTCCTGAATATCCAGAATATCCTGATAAACCTAACTCTTAACTGCCCGTGTGGAAATTGGTGGGCACCCAGAGTTTAGGAAGGAAAACAATAAACTCCAAGTCAGTCATGTGACTGGTGTGAGAACTCAAAACAGTTTATTTGCTTTAAAATCAAAATAGAGGAATACTTTTAATCAATTCGCAGTGCTTTTAAAAATGAGACTACCATAAGGCCTCCCGCACACACACACATGCAAACGCAGAATCGGAGGAGATTTCTCCTTATGATAGCCAAAGATGCTTGATACGCATTTAAAATAACATTTGATATTATTATTAGTGCATAATGTATAACAAATCATTTCGAAAATAAAGATATAAATCTTAGCCGACATAGACATTTCGAACTATGCCTACTATAGCTACTATCCAAACAGTGGTGACCACCATAAGTGAATAGCAGGTTCTACAACTAATACCGTACAAGTTTCGTATTGGGAATTGGATTTCCAACAAATGGTCAGGCCAAGGAACTTCCCATTGCCACTGAGAATGCCTCTGGATGGACATCCCCGAGAACCAAACCGGATCTCAACCAACACAAGGCCGGGTTACTCCTAACTGAGTAACAACTGACCGAATATGCCATCCCCCGGTCCTTTGGGACCTTTTTCCGAGAGCGCTCTCTAATCAATTCACACAATCATAACAAAGTGTTTTCAACATGAGTAAGTATCTGGGCTCCATACCATGATACCACCCTTTTCCAGAAGGAAATGGACACATCCTAAAGGGTGCTACCCCTCATAACCTTGCTGCTTCTTTCCTGTTTTGACCATTTCCGGGATGTGAGGCTCGACGAATTCACGTCCACAAAAACATACTTTATACAAAAGCCATGCTTTGGGTCAACAAATGATCAACACAATGATCACTAAGATAGACGATCAAATAAATGATCCTATCACAATAATCAACACAATGATCATTTCAGCATCACTCAGCATGTCACATTACCAAATTGGGAATATATCGCTGATAACTTCAACTATATAACCTTTGAGCTCGTACGTCTCAAAGAAGGGTGTTAAGCAAAGAATAAATTCTCCGCCACCAACAGAAATATATTTGAAAGAAATCGGCTTTATATCTCAAATTGTAATGTCAGACATACAATCCACACAAGTCTGTTCCGGGATCGAACAGAACCGAAGGCACTTACAAAGAAGTCCTTGCAATCCGGATATTCACAATCCTGATCGGATTTCCCATCACTTAGGGAGTCTCTATACCGTTGCAACTCAGTGCAGAGACAATCGATAGGTCATCCTATCGCTTTCGCAAATACCGGGTCTTCAACACCGATCTTCAATGCAATTCACAACGACGTATCACATATTCGGAATGGGTTATACGACCCCATGGTCCTTTCCCGGTTAACCCGAATAGTGAGCGCTTATTCAAAAATAAGTGTGCATTCAAATTCAATCAATTCACATCAAATACCCATTCAAAGGGAAGTATTGATAGTCGATTATTGAACTATCAATGGATATGCATACATCACCAGATTCCAAATAATTTTCCAAATTATTTATTTTCCAAAAATATCTTTACTAGATATATAGTTTCAACACTTCAAAAATAAATCAATATTTATTTTTATACAAATTCCACTTTTCACATATAAATTCCATAATGAATTTATATTTCCAAATATCCATGCATATACGATTTCAATAATTTATTTCGATTTATCTTCAAAAAGATAAATTCTAATATTCACTTCTTATTGGAAAACATTTCCATACTTATTTATTCATAAGTAATTCACAAATCTTTTTATTTTCAATCCTTGGAAAATATTCAATATACTTAAATCAAATTAAGTATATCTTTCATTCTTTTAAGGAAATCATTCACTTAACATATTTATTTGGGCCAAAACAAATGTTGCGTAAAACATCGTTACAACTACCCAAAATCACTAGTATAGGGATTCGAAATTAAATAGATATATAAATCCCAATACTATACTAAAATATTTCCTTTCGGAAATCATCTATTATAACAACAGTGTTATAATCTATTATTTCCTTCTATTTCTCGAAAACATCTATTTCAACAATAAATGTTGAAATCTATGGTTTCGAATCTCAACATCTTTTAAAACATCGTTAGATCGTTTTAATTCTATTTAAACATTCACATTCTAAACAATTTCTTTAACGTGTTATTTACTGTTCAAAAACGTGAATAAACTACGTTAACAAACTTCATCATTTCTATTCACTTTAACTTAAAGGATTGTTCACTGTCTAAAACGTGAATATAACTCCATTTATAAGTTATAACAATTAACTTATCAAAATAAGTCATTTGCGAATTTATAAAACAACGTTTATAAATTCCATTTCTATTTATTTATAAAAACTTCTTTTTTTTTATAAATTCTTTTATTAACCTGTTAAATTTCATATCTCCATTATAAACTAAAAGTTCATATTATAAGTTAAATACTTATAAAACGATTATTTTACAAAATCGTTCTTTTTATCTTCCCAAATTATAAATCTTATAACTTATAAGATTCATTCATTTATTCAAAACCATTATTCACATAATTTCACCAAATTTATAAATCTACTATTTATAAATTTCATTTATAACCTCCCAGTTTATAATTCTACAAATTTCATTCATTTATGAAATTCATTTTCACTTCATTTAAACATTTATAAAGACTCGTTTTATAATGTCAATATTTCGATTTATAAATATCTATTTATAAATCTCTTAATATAAATCAATTTATATTATTCTTTTAAAACGTCTTTAAATTCCTTTATAATTTCATCATTCTGATTTATAAAATAATCAAATTTTATAAATTCTAAATTCAAACTTTTATAATAAATTCAAAAATCCAATTTAACCTATTTTATAACATCATTAACCCATATTTCTCAAAATCAGCTTTTAACTATATTTCACAAAAGTTATAATTTTTATAACTTTAAAAATTATAACGTTCATTTATTCATAATGGATCAATTCAAAAAAAAATATTTTATCTTTTCAAAAATCACTTTAAAAACATTTTAAAATCCCAAAATCTGGGTCCAATGATGCTACACACCAAATAGTCAATCACGACTAACAACGATATCATATATCGATATGATAATCCATCAAATATCAAAATATCTGAAATCAAATAAAAACTGTTGAGGAATCCAGTTGGATCCCTCCAACCTGTTTTCCTGCATCCAAAAACATTAGCACAATACCAATTTCGCTCCAGTACGAAATTATCGCGGTACATGTTCTTAATAAATATTATCCGCTTACTAACGGCGTAATAGGGTCTCATCCGCTAAACAAAAAATGCGGGAAATCAACAACTGCAATATATACATATGCCAATATATATATATATTGATATTATATATAATACCAATTTCACTGTTTATGAAATATTCGCGGTATATGTTTTTATTAAATAACATCCGCTTACTAACGGCGTATAATGTCTATTTTAACAATCAATAATTTACAGTCATCATTCAAACATGCATTCAAATATTTTAAATCTAACTATTTAAAATAAAATCGAAATCTATTCGATTGAGTGAGAAGTTCTCACCTTGGTTTTAATTTCCGTTTTAGCGATTTATTTCGAATAAAATTAAACGCGCGTTTAATTTTACCCAAAATTCTCACTAACTCCAAACGACTCCAAACCAACTCCATCGCGTAGTGCTCGTCCATACGATTCCAACGCAACTGAGTTTGCATTTTTTCGACCTCGTATGAAAAAGATATGAATTTTACAAGATTACACGATTTAAACTATATTTACAACTTAAATTTACAATTCTATACCCAAAACAAATCTGGGCCATCCATCCACCTTCACTTCAGATCCGTGCGTCTCCCCCCCCCTATCTCTCTTCTTCTTTCACGCAACAACCCCTCCAGGAAATCACGTAACATATAGAACCCATACATTCATCTCTAGGGTTAAATATTACAACCTAATTACACGATGCAAACTCGATCGGGGAGTGCCAAATCAAAGCCACCACCCAAAGCCATGTTCGGCCTGACCCTGGTGGAGCTCGGCCCAAAGATGGCCCTCGAAATACGTGCGCAGCCTCCCCCCTGTCGGCCCCCCTATCTCCTCTATCGTCGCTCCGTTTTAGATCATAGCCGTTCAGATCGTAGAGCTTGACGTCCTCTTCAATTTGTTAGTTGAAACCTAAGGCTAATTCTTGATGGATTTGGAGAAATCAAGGGGAAGAGGAAGATCATTTCTGGCCATCGAAATTCTAGGGCCGGCTACAAGCTTTAGGGTTTTAATTTCTTTTTTTTTTATTTTTTTGAGAGGGTGGGGGTCTATTTATAAGGAACGAGCGACACTATTCATCCCGGGAATTCCGAACTCCGATTTAGGCGCCGTAACCAGCGTACCTAGGGTTTATCCCGCGTTCCGGACACAATGGAACAGGTTTCGGAAGATAATTCGGAAGTATGTGCGAGTTATGGCTACAAACGCTCAATTTAAATTAAACCGATTTAAATCGATTTCTAGGCGTTTTAATTTGTACAGGACAAACCGTAAATCCAATTGACTTGAAATTTGAAACCTTACAATAATATCACATTATGGATCCGATGAAACTGGTTTCGTCGAAATCCGAGACTTTTTGAAAAATGGCTATTTTGACTCGCCAAATTTAAATTAAAAATAATTCGATGCGTTTCGAGCTGCCACGATCAAACGATAACTCCGATTGACACGAAAATTGAAATCCAGTAATAACTAACTATTACGGATCCAATGGAACTGGTTTCGTTCAATTCTGAGACTGTTCAAAAATTGGCTATTTTACAGTCGATTATTAAATATTAAAATATTAAATTTTCACAAATTAATTTTTAATTCGATTTTAAAAGTTCTAAAATATCTCTCTAACTTCAATATGATAAAATAAAATTTTACAAATCATTTTCAATCATATTTAACTCAATTTTCAATTATTTCCATAATTTAACGTATTAAATTATCGATTTAATTATTCAATTAAATCCAATAAATCAAATAAAAATTTATTTGACTTATAAATTCACTTATAAATATTTAAAATTAATTAAATATTCAAATTTTAATTAAATAAAAATTCTGGGTCGTTACAATCTTTCCCCCTTAAAAGAATTTCGTCCTCGAAATTACAATTAAGAAAAGTTACAGAATCTATTAATTTTCCAAAATTCATAATTAAACTTCTTATAATTCTTTACTAAGTTTTCAAATCATACTTAGTTATCTTTCCAAAAACAACTACTATTGCTTAACTTTCAACTTTAAAACAAAGTTAAAGTTTTCAAAATTTTCCAAATTTTCTCAAATTTTTCTAACGCCTTAAATTTCCGGAAAAATTCGCCATAGTCTACTTTGCGCGGCTCGATCCGAAAAAAAAAAACGACAGTATATATATCACAAATATACATCTCATCAAGTAATGAGGCATCCCAAAGGGAAAAAAAGTATAAAAGTGCGATATTTAATCCGAGATATGTACCTTATATTTTATTAGCGAGCATATACGGCTAATATAGCGCTAAAGCGAACTCCAAATGCGAAGCAAACGCGATCCGCACCTACTAATCACTTAACAAACAACATGAGAACATGCACATATGCAAATAATCTCAATATACAACATATAGTAACATATCAACTATATATATCACATAGCAAATGCAACAATAGCAATATATATTCAACCATCATCCAATTACCATTCAACAAATTCATAACCAATATATTCATTCATATTTTCATTCATATACAATGAATTGGTTTTCACTTTAAATCACATTTGATTTGTTTACATTGGATTTACTAACATTCATTCTCAATTCTAATTAGTTTCAATTTGTTAACATTCACTAATTAAATCCTATTCACCTTCAATTCTATTCAAATTTATTTACTTCTAATTTGAATTCAATTACATTAGCTTTCAATTTCATTAACACTTAATGAATTACATATAATCAATCAACAATCATATAACAACCAAAGTGTATTGATTACAACCAAATTTCTTCGCTTCACTTACATTCATTTTGGTTTTATTAAATTGACTTTCATTCAAGTATTCAACTTCCAATAACATTAGAATTTAATGAATTAACACTTATATTCATTATTCCATATCAATTTAATTCACATTTAATTGATTAACATTCAATTCATCCATTCAATTACAAAAGTTGAATTTCTATTCACATAACTTAAGTTCATATCCATCACTTAACTTAATTAATTTAGTTTGATACCAATATCAACTTCATTTACATTACTTAAGTTATATTTCATTTAATCTTGAAATTCACCTTTATTTACAACTCATATTCATATAATTTTACTTCTTATATATGTAGGTTTATTTCACAATTGTAAATACTTTAATTATAATTTCAATTCTTATAATTCTTTTGCTTATACAATTATTCTTTTATTTAGATTATTCAAACAATCTAACAATCGATTTATATACATTTAATAATTCTGAAAAATCATTTCTTTCATATATAAAATATAATCAAGGCAAAATTATTTCATTTACCCAATTTAAAAACAATATTATGTCGAATTGTTCTATTCAAGTGTTTAGAAACCCCTTCGGCTCAGTTTCGAGGCTGGGCTGACGAAAGTTCATATACCACTCAACAAACCAATCATCACAATATAAAACAATTTTTTTTTATTCACTAACAAATACGCTCTCATATCTATTATTACACTCAAATTCATTCTAGAGCACTACTGACTCTATCTCTAATGAATAATACCCAACAGAACCATGGTTGTCGCTTAACCATCAGAGCTCTGATACCAAATGTAACAAACAGGAATTTTCGACTCTCGAAGATCCGACATCGACACTCACTTTATCGACTGCCGAGAAATCAAAGGCCGAAAACCGAGATGTTATGGGTTTTAAAAAAAAAAGAAAAGAAAGAAGAGAGAAAAAGAAGAAAAAAAAAGAAAAATAGAGGGAAAAGAAGATAGACAATTTTTAGAAAACAGAGAAAGAAAACAGAGAATTTGAAAAATAGAAGATAGAAGAATTTTAAAATAGAACGGACAAAAGAAAACAATAGAATCTCACAATTCGCAGCGGAACAACATATAATAATAAATGAATAATCTTTAAACAAAGAACTATATCAGTTATTACATTACATCACATTTTATTACATCATATCATCACATCAGAGTGTACAACAGCATACAACAATATAACAATGCAGCGGAAAAAGAAATACTATATAAACTAGTAATACGCCATGCCATCCAGCTTACCTCCAGCAACTCCTGAATATCCAGAATATCCTGATAAACCTAACTCTTAACTGCCCGTGTGGAAATTGGTGGGCACCCAGAGTTTAGGAAGGAAAACAATAAACTCCAAGTCAGTCATGTGACTGGTGTGAGAACTCAAAACAGTTTATTTACTTTAAAATCAAAATAGAGGAATACTTTTAATCAATTCGCAATGCTTTTAAAAATGAGACTACCATAAGGCCTCCCGCACACACACACATGCAAACGCAGAATCGGAGGAGATTTCTCCTTATGATAGCCAAAGATGCTTGATACGCATTTAAAATAACATTTGATATTATTATTAGTGCATAATGTATAACAAATCATTTCGAAAATAAAGATATAAATCTTAGCCGACATAGACATTTCGAACTATGCCTACTATAGCTACTATCCAAACAGTGGTGACCACCATAAGTGAATAGCAGGTTCTACAACTAATACCGTACAAGTTTCGTATTGGGAATTGGATTTCCAACAAATGGTCAGGCCAAGGAACTTCCCATTGCCACTGAGAATGCCTCTGGATGGACATCCCCGAGAACCAAACCGGATCTCAACCAACACAAGGCCGGGTTACTCCTAACTGAGTAACAACTGACCGAATATGCCATCCCCCGGTCCTTTGGGACCTTTTTCCGAGAGCGCTCTCTAATCAATTCACACAATCATAACAAAGTGTTTTCAACATGAGTAAGTATCTGGGCTCCATACCATGATACCACCCTTTTCCAGAAGGAAATGGACACATCCTAAAGGGTGCTACCCCTCATAACCTTGCTGCTTCTTTCCTGTTTTGACCATTTCCGGGATGTGAGGCTCGACGAATTCACGTCCACAAAAACATACTTTATACAAAAGCCATGCTTTGGGTCAACAAATGATCAACACAATGATCACTAAGATAGACGATCAAATAAATGATCCTATCACAATAATCAACACAATGATCATTTCAGCATCACTCAGCATGTCACATTACCAAATTGGGAATATATCGCTGATAACTTCAACTATATAACCTTTGAGCTCGTACGTCTCAAAGAAGGGTGTTAAGCAAAGAATAAATTCTCCGCCACCAACAGAAATATATTTGAAAGAAATCGGCTTTATATCTCAAATTGTAATGTCAGACATACAATCCATACAAGTCTGTTCCGGGATCGAACAGAACCGAAGGCACTTACAAAGAAGTCCTTGCAATCCGGATATTCACAATCCTGATCGGATTTCCCATCACTTAGGGAGTCTCTATACCGTTGCAACTCAGTGCAGAGACAATCGATAGGTCATCCTATCGCTTTCGCAAATACCGGGTCTTCAACACCGATCTTCAATGCAATTCACAACGACGTATCACATATTCGGAATGGGTTATACGACCCCATGGTCCTTTCCCGGTTAACCCGAATAGTGAGCGCTTATTCAAAAATAAGTGTGCATTCAAATTCAATCAATTCACATCAAATACCCATTCAAAGGGAAGTATTGATAGTCGATTATTGAACTATCAATGGATATGCATACATCACCAGATTCCAAATAATTTTCCAAATTATTTATTTTCCAAAAATATCTTTACTAGATATATAGTTTCAACACTTCAAAAATAAATCAATATTTATTTTTATACAAATTCCACTTTTCACATATAAATTCCATAATGAATTTATATTTCCAAATATCCTTGCATATACGATTTCAATAATTTATTTCGATTTATCTTCAAAAAGATAAATTCTAATATTCACTTCTTATTGGAAAACATTTCCATACTTATTTATTCATAAGTAATTCACAAATCTTTTTATTTTCAATCCTTGGAAAATATTCAATATACTTAAATCAAATTAAGTATATCTTTCATTCTTTTAAGGAAATCATTCACTTAACATATTTATTTGGGCCAAAACGAATGTTGCGTAAAACATCGTTACAACTACCCAAAATCACTAGTATAGGGATTCGAAATTAAATAGATATATAAATCCCAATACTATACTAAAATATTTCCTTTCGGAAATCATCTATTATAACAACAGTGTTATAATCTATTATTTCCTTCTATTTCTCGAAAACATCTATTTCAACAATAAATGTTGAAATCTATGGTTTCGAATCTCAACATCTTTTAAAACATCGTTAGATCGTTTTAATTCTATTTAAACATTCACATTCTAAACAATTTCTTTAACGTGTTATTTACTGTTCAAAAACGTGAATAAACTACGTTAACAAACTTCATCATTTCTATTCACTTTAACTTAAAGGAT
Organism: Allium cepa; assembly: GCA_030765085.1. NCBI lineage: Eukaryota > Viridiplantae > Streptophyta > Magnoliopsida > Asparagales > Amaryllidaceae > Allium > Allium cepa. The sequence continues at coordinate 436,209,478 of CM060935.1, read as the reverse complement.
TGTTCACTGTCTAAAACGTGAATATAACTCCATTTATAAGTTATAACAATTAACTTATCAAAATAAGTCGTTTGCGAATTTATAAAACAACGTTTATAAATTCCATTTCTATTTATTTATAAAAACTTCTTTTTTTTTTATAAATTCTTTTATTAACCTGTTAAATTTCATATCTCCATTATAAACTAAAAGTTCATATTATAAGTTAAATACTTATAAAACGATTATTTTACAAAATCGTTCTTTTTATCTTCCCAAATTATAAATCTTATAACTTATAAGATTCATTCATTTATTCAAAACCATTATTCACATAATTTCACCAAATTTATAAATCTACTATTTATAAATTTCATTTATAACCTCCCAGTTTATAATTCTACAAATTTCATTCATTTATGAAATTCATTTTCACTTCATTTAAACATTTATAAAGACTCGTTTTATAATGTCAATATTTCGATTTATAAATATCTATTTATAAATCTCTTAATATAAATCAATTTATATTATTCTTTTAAAACGTCTTTAAATTCCTTTATAATTTCATCATTCTGATTTATAAAATAATCAAATTTTATAAATTCTAAATTCAAACTTTTATAATAAATTCAAAAATCCAATTTAACCTATTTTATAACATCATTAACCCATATTTCTCAAAATCAGCTTTTAACTATATTTCACAAAAGTTATAATTTTTATAACTTTAAAAATTATAACGTTCATTTATTCATAATGGATCAATTCAAAAAAAAATATTTTATCTTTTCAAAAATCACTTTAAAAACATTTTAAAATCCCAAAATCTGGGTCCAATGATGCTACACACCAAATAGTCAATCACGACTAACAACGATATCATATATCGATATGATAATCCATCAAATATCAAAATATCTGAAATCAAATAAAAACTGTTGAGGAATCCAGTTGGATCCCTCCAACCTGTTTTCCTGCATCCAAAAACATTAGCACAATACCAATTTCGCTCCAGTACGAAATTATCGCGGTACATGTTCTTAATAAATATTATCCGCTTACTAACGGCGTAATAGGGTCTCATCCGCTAAACAAAAAATGCGGGAAATCAACAACTGCAATATATACATATGCCAATATATATATATATTGATATTATATATAATACCAATTTCACTGTTTATGAAATATTCGCGGTATATGTTTTTATTAAATAACATCCGCTTACTAACGGCGTATAATGTCTATTTTAACAATCAATAATTTACAGTCATCATTCAAACATGCATTCAAATATTTTAAATCTAACTATTTAAAATAAAATCGAAATCTATTCGATTGAGTGAGAAGTTCTCACCTTGGTTTTAATTTCCGTTTTAGCGATTTATTTCGAATAAAATTAAACGCGCGTTTAATTTTACCCAAAATTCTCACTAACTCCAAACGACTCCAAACCAACTCCATCGCGTAGTGCTCGTCCATACGATTCCAACGCAACTGAGTTTGCATTTTTTCGACCTCGTATGAAAAAGATATGAATTTTACAAGATTACACGATTTAAACTATATTTACAACTTAAATTTACAATTCTATACCCAAAACAAATCTGGGCCATCCATCCACCTTCACTTCAGATCCGTGCGTCTCCCCCCCCCCCCTATCTCTCTTCTTCTTTCACGCAACAACCCCTCCAGGAAATCACGTAACATATAGAACCCATACATTCATCTCTAGGGTTAAATATTACAACCTAATTACACGATGCAAACTCGATCGGGGAGTGCCAAATCAAAGCCACCACCCAAAGCCATGTTCGGCCTGACCCTGGTGGAGCTCGGCCCAAAGATGGCCCTCGAAATACGTGCGCAGCCTCCCCCCTGTCGGCCCCCCTATCTCCTCTATCGTCGCTCCGTTTTAGATCATAGCCGTTCAGATCGTAGAGCTTGACGTCCTCTTCAATTTGTTAGTTGAAACCTAAGGCTAATTCTTGATGGATTTGGAGAAATCAAGGGGAAGAGGAAGATCATTTCTGGCCATCGAAATTCTAGGGCCGGCTACAAGCTTTAGGGTTTTAATTTCTTTTTTTTTTATTTTTTTGAGAGGGTGGGGGTCTATTTATAAGGAACGAGCGACACTATTCATCCCGGGAATTCCGAACTCCGATTTAGGCGCCGTAACCAGCGTACCTAGGGTTTATCCCGCGTTCCGGACACAATGGAACAGGTTTCGGAAGCTAATTCGGAAGTATGTGCGAGTTATGGCTACAAACGCTCAATTTAAATTAAACCGATTTAAATCGATTTCTAGGCGTTTTAATTTGTACAGGACAAACCGTAAATCCAATTGACTTGAAATTTGAAACCTTACAATAATATCACATTACGGATCCGATGAAACTGGTTTCGTCGAAATCCGAGACTTTTTGAAAAATGGCTATTTTGACTCGCCAAATTTAAATTAAAAATAATTCGATGCGTTTCGAGCTGCCACGATCAAACGATAACTCCGATTGACACGAAAATTGAAATCCAGTAATAACTAACTATTACGGATCCAATGGAACTGGTTTCGTTCAATTCTGAGACTGTTCAAAAATTGGCTATTTTACAGTCGATTATTAAATATTAAAATATTCAATTTTCACAAATTAATTTTTAATTCGATTTTAAAAGTTCTAAAATATCTCTCTAACTTCAATATGATAAAATAAAATTTTACAAATCATTTTCAATCATATTTAACTCAATTTTCAATTATTTCCATAATTTAACGTATTAAATTATCGATTTAATTATTCAATTAAATCCAATAAATCAAATAAAAATTTATTTGACTTATAAATTCACTTATAAATATTTAAAATTAATTAAATATTCAAATTTTAATTAAATAAAAATTCTGGGTCGTTACACATTCAAAACCAAATGACCAAAATTTCGGGTCGTTAAATTCCTCACCTCTTAAAAAAATTTCTTCCCCGAAATTGCTAAGTTGGAAAAATGCTCCAAACCTATTTCTTTTCAAAACCCATTTGGTTAAAATTCTACTATTGCCATTAACTGAATCTTCTGGACTCACCCTAATCAATTTATTCCTATTTAACCATCAAATTCCATTATTTCAAGTTGTAATTTCAAAATCAAATTTAGTTAACAAATTATTTTTCTTCCAAATTTTCCAAAAAAATTCGAACACCTTAAATTTTCAAAAGTTTTTGACAGATTCTCCCCTATACGGAGAGCCATTTACAATATCACATACATGATTAATGTAATATACATCAACCCACACAGTTGGAGACAAAATATATATAAATATTTATTTCATTTTCGCTTTTAATGTGTAAGCGTACCTGTATTAGTGTTATTAAGTGAGTTTGCTTAATTATATGCAATTTCACAACCAAAATCTATCCAAACTGCTCGTTGTACCTGTACTTACTCAAATGAAGCACATAAGTTCATAACCATGAAATTTTATAACATTCCATTCCTTTAACGAACATAAACACAAGTTTTTATAAAACAAACATATTATAACATGTATATTTCGAGTGCGTAAATAAGTGCATGGTTCAAACATTCAATTATCCATTTCCAACCAATGTATATTCAAATTTATTCAGTTTCAAATTGATTCACATTCACATATTTACATTCATTGAAATAAAATTTCTCTTACATTCAATAATTAAAGCTATTACATTCAATTTAACTTTACCACTTTAGTTCGTTTCCATTTTGAATCAAATTCTATTTTATTTGGCTCATTTTGTTAATTTAATCCTTCATGGATTTTATTTATTCATTTCCATTAACTTCCCTTAAGTTAAATCAAATTTCATATCTGATTTTAGATTTCCTTTTCATATCTTCAATGTTTACTAATTTCGTTTACTTATATTTATAATTGCTGTGAGTTACATGACTTACATGTTTTCACAAACTCTTCAATTGTTACATCCATATTTTTCCTTTATATTTACCGTCACAAATTTTCATTTAATACTAAATTCATTCGAGAAACATTTCATTTATCATTTCCTTAGTTTATCACTATTTTATAAAGGTTCGTTTCCTTTTCATTCCTACTTGTTTAAGTTTATATTTCTCAAAAGTTACAACTTAATTTACAACATTCTTCGCAAATTGACATTTAATTCCACAAACAACTTACAAGATGTTATTTCATTCATTTGTCTACTTTCTAAAGTTCCATTTACTTGTACAATTTAGTCATTAATCATTTCATAATTCACTAATTAAGTATATAACATTTATTATAACATCTTCAACTTTATTTATAAATGTTTTAATTACTTAAGCATTGATTTACTTGTATAATATTCCATTACATATTCTTATAAACATTTTATCTTCTTAAACATTTACGGTAAGTAATTCTGATGCATTAGAGTGTAATTGAGTAGTATACAAATTAATCTTATTCATTTTATCTAAACTTTCATGAGTTAAACTATATTTATTTACTTTATTTCACTAAATCAATTAATTTTACATTTCTTAAAAAAATTCACATTTCTCGAATTCAAATTTCGTTCATTTGCTTAATCAAAATATTCATCAATTTTTTTTAAAATTTTATTTACTTGTCTGTTCAAATCTATAAGTTATAAACTTATTTTTTATTATACTATTTCAATTTATAGGTTCGAAGCTATTTTTTATATATTTATCAAATCATACTTAGAATGTCTTTCACAACAAAACTTATTTTAATCGAAAATTCCTTTTGGTAGCAATCCTCACTCAGAAACTTGAAAATGAATGCTGACAATGCTACAGTCATCCCCAGAATTATTTTCCAGCAATCAAAGTGAGTTCGATGCTTTTATTTCTTTCAAAATCCTTTCAAAATAATTTTTTTCTCCAGTCAAAATTATTTCAAATAATATTAATATTAATTTTTAAGGCTTTGAAAATAAAATTTGAAAGCAACAGGTTCCGGATTCCAAATTCTCGACTTTTAAATTCTTTATGTTTATAAACTATATTATAAATATACTTATATAAATTCCATTACCTTATTGCCAAAGCTTTATTTTAAAAAATTCTTATAGAAATTAAATTTCAATTTAGTTTTATTATCGAACACTTCGTAAAATAGAATTCACAATGTATTCTTTTTAATTTAAGTCGACCAATAACCGATGATGACTAAATATTATCATCTCCTAACAAAAACTTCATTAAAATTATCATTTTATATATAAATATATAATTTAGGTCAAATGATTTCATTTATCCAATTTTAAGACAATATAATGTCGACTTTCCTCGTTTAATTGTTTAGAAACCCCTATCGATAACATGGCATCTCGTGCATCGGCCAGAATTTATAAACAACTCAACAGATAAGTAAACACAATATAAACGTTTATAACACTAACAAGTATGATCTCTCATATATATACACTAAAACAACTCATTCTAGGGTATTACTACCCTATCTCTAATGAGTCAAACCCCATAAAGCTAAGGTTATCTCTAAACCAAAGCCCTGATACCAGCCATGACAACCCACATTTCGAAAGGTTTAAATCAACAATAATGCATACATGTCCGACTTAAACAATCTGGAACATAGATAGTCATTGGGGTTAATTATAAAGAAGAAGAAAGCAAATGTCGAATCTCACAGGGGAATGACGAAATATAATAATCAAATGAACAATTCATGAAGCTGTTTACTATACATTTAATTATAATTTATATAACATTTATCAGAGTTATACATATACAACAGAAAAAAATATAATACAGCAGACAACATGATGCAGGAATAATAGTAGTTATAATATACCAAATTTTCGTCTTCGTGCTCCAGAGAATAATCTTCAGTAAGCTGAAAACTCAAGGCTGACCCGAGCTTAATGAAAAGACAAACACTCGAGTCAGGACTGAATATCCTTATGTAAGTCAAATCAATATCGCATATAACATAAGTGTAATAGCATCAGGGATGCTTATGGGATTTCACATATCCTATCTAGTGTATAATATATGTGCAATAACTCAAGAGATGTTATAGGATTTTCCATCTCTTAAGGATCCATTAGAATATTTATATGTGGCACAATACACTATATATATAATGTCGAATCAGTAAAATAGATATCAAAATAGCATTAAGGCTTTACATTGATCCCCTTTAACATGTTTTTAAGCATTGTCATATAGTTTGCATATGAAACACCAGTAAACCATCGGTGGATAGAGATGCGTCGTGATACGACAAAACTAAACCAAAAACGTAGCGCGTGAGGCAATGCCCAAGGTAGGATACTACTAGTTTACCCTTCCCGGATGGTGGTAACGTGTCATAGCCATGATCACCCACCGCGTCCAACACTCCCATAATCCGAGGGTGCGCACCAATCAATCACAATGTAAATGATGGTAAAAACGAAGAAGTGTGTCCACTCGAGGTAGCTGGCTCACTTGGCCGGTACGACTCCTGTTTTAGTCATTTTTATTTGGCACAAGTGCCAGGCTAATCCATCATCATTCTCCTTCTTCAAATCTAGCAAGCGATGCAAAATCCAACCACTTTATTCTGTATCATCACTCCATGTACATAGTTTTTAAAGTGGTTATAAAAATGACAGAGAGCATGCCAATAATAGGCCCCGATCTCTTTAACAACCAAACGTCGTTTTACACACCATTTGGTACTTTTATATTTCGAAAACAATTTGTATTCGATACTAAAATATCATATTTGCTTCAACATAAAATTTATTTCAAAATCATTATATTTACTCAATATATACTATTTTAATTCAAAATCATATTCGTCTTAATATCTCGATTTTAGTTTCAAAATTGTTTCGAATTTTAATTTAGGTTATAACTTCATTTTGACCTAATTCGTATTTAAATCCATGATTTAAAAAAATAAACCTTCAAGCCTTTGAACGATTTTTATTTTAGAAAAATAAATTGAAAATTTAAATTGTATAAAAATAGTTTAAATGATTAAAATAGTTTGATATAAAATGATTTAAGTTTTTAAAATGTTTTATAAGGTAAACTAGTTTGGAAATCAAAATAATTTGAATATTTAAAAGATAGATTTTAATTTTTTTTATGGTAAAATAATTTATTTGAAATAGTTTTTAAGTCAAACCGATTCAATTCCAAATTTCCCAATTCAAATCACTTTAATTTTCCATAATTTAATCGATTCAATTCCGATATCAAATCAAATTTTACTTCGATTCCAAATTTTCGATGTCAATTCTAAATTAATTTAAAACTAATTTCCATTATAATTCCAAAATATTCTCAATTTCAAATTTGAACCTTTTCGATTTTAACAATTCCGAGTTTTATTTTCCAAACATAGATTCAAAACATTTAAATCAAATTTACCTTTAATACCCAATTTGAAATCCAAATTCTCAAATATAATTCAATTCCAAGCTCAATTTCGAAAAAGTTGGATTTCTATAAATTCAATTTTCATTTTCTTCAAATAAAATCATTTAAATAAATTTCAAATCAAAAATTTTAAAATCTTTTAATCAGTTTTCTTATATAATTTTCTATCCCATGGCCAAATGATCAGTTAATTCAATTTAGTTTCAGGGATGGATATATATCATTTCAATCCAAATCATAGTGTCTTAGATATATATCATTTCAACCTATTTCTTAATTTATTCGAAATAATTCAATTTACAATTTTATATACTGCAAATAATTTACCAAGTGATAGCATGATATATAAACATTAATAAACATCCAATCATCCAAATATCATCAATAAGCGTCCATCATAATCAATCATCCAGACAGTTAGAATAATTCACAATAATTTCATAGTTATAATATCGATATTTTACTAGCAATTAAATTCCAGTTTCAAATTTAACCATCAACTTTAATTTTTAAAGATTAATTCAAATGACAGTTTAGATGATAATTAAATTTATCAAACAACCATCAATAAATTTGTATCACTTCATAATTCCAAATTTAACTCGCTTAAAAATATTCTAGTACTTGTGAGCATTATAAAACACTCACCTTGATTTTTATTTTAAATTAAATCGAACGACGTTCGATTTAACCTAAAATTTTAGTTATTCCCAATTGTCTCCAAATCAGTTCCAAAATATAGTGGTCGTCTCCACGATTCCAATGCCGTTTGTTTCGTCCAATTTCGACCTCGTATTTGAAAGATATATAATTCATAAGAATTTATAATTTATAATATAATAAATTTACATTTTAACTTTTATATTCTAAATCTCCATCTGGGCCATTGATTTCCAGCAACAAATCGCGGCCGTTGCATTCTACAACTTCATTCCCTAGCAAAATCGAGTTTGTATCCATCGCTGCCCTCATCCCTTTTGATCGCCGCGCTACCCCTAGCATGCTAGAGCTTGATCGATCATCACCACGAGCCATGCCTTCACGAACTCCTCTACTGGCTGTGACCATGTCGAACTTGACCCTACACAGCACTCGCAAAACCCCATTGCAGCCACCCATACACAAGCAGATTCTGGACAGTCCAAGCCACCATCCACGATCACCACTGTTCACCTCATATTGCTTGATGAGATCATCGACTTTCATTTAGAAAGTTTTCGAAAATATTGCTTAGAGCGAGAGATAAGCGAGGAAGAATACAGGACATTTTTGGCCATGGAAATAGATTGTGGCGGCCGCGTATATTAGGGTTAGGGTTGAGAAGGTTTGGGTGTATACATACACATACACGAAATATTTTATTTTTATTTTCGCTATACACACTTTTCCAGACGAATTCTAAAGGAAGCATGTCGTTTGGCGTTTATAATGTGTTACCCCTATTTCGAACACAGTGGAACAAGTTTCGGGGGCTAATTCAATAATATGTGGAAGATAGCTTTTCGAATTGAATTAAAATATTTAATTTTCGATATTTAATTCAACGTGTTTCTATTCGGTATGACCAAATGGTAACTCTAGTCGCTTCAAAATTTGGAATCCGATAATAATGCATGTTACAGATCCAATTGAACTAGTTTCGTCGAAATCCGAGATTATGCCCCAAAAGACTATTTTAACGTGTCGATTTAATCGAGCAATTTTCAAAATCGACTAAATTACGTGAAGTCCCAATTTTAAAATTTTACCAACTGAATTATAATTTAAATAGAATTTTATATCGGTATTAGAAACCATTTTGATTCATATTAAATCACAAATTCAATTATTTAGACTATTCCAAATATTAAATTTCAATATTGAATTATTATATTTATATATATATATATATATATATTTAATTTTGAATTTTAATTTATCGACTTTTAACTTCATTCAAAAGCCCAATATCATCACTCCAATAAGATTGGGGTCTAAATCAACTTAGAAATCATTTCCATTCACATTTAACTCTAGATTCATGTATTTTTCCCAATTTCAAATATTAAATTTATGATTCACCAAATTCATTTAATCGCTATATTTGAAATTTTAAACCATTTCACAAATTCTACCAAAATCTCCATATTCAAAAATAAATTAATATTTCTAATTCAACATTTAAAAATAAATTAAAGTTCAAAACCAAACTCCCAAAATTCTGGGTCGTTACAGAGTACGAGACCAAGACTGAATCAGAAGACGACGAAGACTGAAAGTTTTGAATTTTCGTATCGGTTGTTGTATAATCTACATTCCGAGTTTCAGCTGTTATATATAACGATGACTATATTATGAGTTATGTCTTATTGTTTTTTTAGATTAGTATATATATACCCAAGGGATCTTGTCTCATTTATGACGTTTTAGTGCAAGTTTTATGTGATGATGATTAATCAAACATGTTTTGCAATAATGAACTGATATTTTTATCATTGTATGGAATGATATGTTTGTAACAGACATGCGTAGGAGACACTCGAGTAGATCTCAGCCATCTCATTCCGTGATGCTGGTGCCAGTGGCACAAATCGGATTTACGTCTGGTGGAAGAGGTAGTTTCAAAGTTTGTGGGGGTAAGTATCGAATTTATTACATGTTTACTATTTAAAAATTATTATATTCATACATCTTATTTTATACAGGGTGTTTGAGTTGCAGACGTCGGACTTTATTTTGCAAGTGTTAAGGAAGGCGTTCATGAGCCGGATGTCATTATGCTGGGCTCACTGGAACAACATACCCGATCATATTAAGAATGCAATGTTTTTATTATAATTCATTTGTAAATTAATACAATGTATATAATTCAAACCAATTTCAATTTTAATATGCAGGTCGCTGCGTGTCGACCCGTAGGATATGGATGTTTCTGTAAATCAATTGAACTAAAAATTGCGTAAAAATTATAGAGACACCATATCAAAAGCTAAGAAAGCGGATTGAAGCCATCTTAGATAGGAACTGATGTCTGGGTTCAATCTCTACAGCTATATGACACTCCGAAGTCGAGGGTAAGTTATATCATTTCATTTTGTTATAACATTTTGTTTAAAACTCGTATACTAAATGAATTAATTTAGTTAATTGTGAATTTAAATTTACAGGAATTATCGACGCGGAACCGTGCGAACAGGGCTTAAAATTTTGTTTTCACCATAGTGGGTCAAAGTCCTTCCAACAACATCGAAGGGAATTGGCAAAGTTATAAAATTCATTTATAAATAGTTGTAACATAATTTAGTCATATTGGTAACATTATTCATTTGCATATATAACTTCAGTTTCAAAATTTTAATTTTGAGCCTACACTGGCTGAGGTCTTTACTCACACACATGCCGTCAAGCACCCGGATAAGGAGGAAAATATTTCATATGAATTTATGGATGATAAATCTAAACCGTGATGGTAAATTTGTTTGAATTTTTTACTTTACATTTTATAAGCTCTTTATTATTTATTATTACTGCTACAGTTCGTCATTGCATGAGAGACATGAATCGATGAAAGCCAAGTGGCGCAGTCCACTGGCCGTGAGTTGACCTTAGAGGAGGAGGACGGTATTTGGGATGCTCTCATTGGCCCTTCCACTCGAGATAGGCGTTATGGTTATGGAAATCAGGAGGTAAGCTACTTCATTAACTAATATGTTAATTATATTTAATACTGAAACATAAATTGTAACTTCCAATCAAATAATTTACAAGCGATGATGACCCAGAGGGCTTATAGGAGATCTCAGGCCGAGGAGGATATATCTCAACCGAAGCAGTAGATAGTAGAATTCAATGACTGGCGAAAGGACGAAGAACTGTTGCAGCTGCTAGATGAGCGGATTGCGGCAACTGCAACAGAGCACGAGAGGATGCCTAATGAGGATGGGTTGGGAGACGACGATGATGAGTAGGTATGGATTTTTTGACTATTTTTGATCGTTTTATTATGTAATTATTGACATGTGTTGATGGAGTTTATACTTTATTTAGGGTTGTGTACTGTGATGATTATGTATCTGATGAACATGAGTATTTGTGTAGCTATGGTTGAGTTGATTGATGGAATATTGGTTTTTGTTGATGAAAGTTTATGTAAATATTGGTATTTGCACTGTGTTTTTAATTATTTGTGATACGTGTGAGATCATACATTGCATGTGATGTTGCAGGTTGTGATATTGAGTATATATTTCTTGGAAATGAAGTGAGATTTAGATATGGCGTTTATTGTGTGGTTGGAAGGCTTAAAAGCAGCTCTGTCTTAAATTCTAGGTTTCAGGCTTGCGTCGGCTAGCGACGACTAGCGTGATCAAATAATTTCAAGCTTGCTTCGGATTGCGATGGCTAGCGATGATTTTCTGATTACAGACTTGTGTCGCTAAGCGACGGCCCATTTTTCCATGTTTCCGACGCTAACCGATGCGAATATGACAGCGATACCATCGCTATTGTGCTTGCGCCATGTGAATTTGTTGCGGCGTTCGACGACGGCTATGACGGCAATCGACGGTTATATGCCATCGCTAAATGACGCCGTTCTTGTAGTGAAGTGATAATAAATCAGATGTAGAAACTACTAATATGTATTTCATAGTAATAGAAGATTGACCAGATTAGAACAAAAGACGACAACAAAATCGTACATTTTAAATTTATTATTTTTATTTAAAACTATTAAACTTAGAAATAAATATAGATTAATAATTATAATAAGTTTATTTTAAGTATATATATATATATATATATATATATATATATATATATAGAGGAGTATATTGTCTTTGTTTAAAATTTGAAATTTTCGGCCTATATGTCCACATATGTTGTATGGGTATGTCGACATATGTTGTATGGGTATGTCGACATACGTGGGGGATAATTGGAAAATCTTTTCAAATTTAAATTTTTGAATTTCCCTCTCTTTTGCATTAATTTCAAAAACTGAAAAGGCCTTATCAACTGAAAAATGTTAGTTTACTCTCCATTAAATCATCTCGTTTCTATCTCTTCATTCACTTACACTTTATTTTAGAATTCAAATTCATTCTTCGCTCTCCCAACTTCAATACTTCACAAAAATATCTTTCTTAAGCCAACCGTCCTTGTCAAGAGTGTTAGGCTCACCAAAAAGATGAAAAGTCAATTTCATAATGATCAAGGATGCATTGAAACCAATATTGAGTATGCTACTTATGGGAAAGTATTTTAGGGAAGGTTTGCAAATTTTAATGAATTTTCTTCTTACGGTTTACTAAACCTTGCTTTAGAAAATGATATTTTTGGTTTAACCAATTTTTCTCAAAATGATTTTTATTACTATCCCGATTTGATCAAAATAATTTTATGTGAATCTAAATGAAAAAATTTAAAGAAGAAGAATGTCAAATTTGAAGTAGGAATACACTACTATTGTTTTGGATTGCAAAGTTCTGGGACAAATATAATCGTAAAAGTATTGGAAATGACCTCTCTACCTTCGGAATAGATTGTGGTAATAGAGATGTTATGCATGATTTTTTTTGTAAAGATAAAACAGTATTGTAACGACCCTAGAATTTAATTTAATTTTAATTTATGACTTGTTTAATTTTTGAATTAAAATTGTAAAATTTATCGATTTAAGAGATGCGAATTTCCCCGATTCAAATAGAAAATATATTAAGTCAAATTGATTTGAAAATTTGCATATATGTATATTTATGAGAATATATATATATATATGTATTTGAGCATATATGAGTAAATTTAAAATTATATATATATATAGATATATATATTTGATTTGAATTTAAATACTATATATGTATGTGTATACAGAAAAATATAAAACAATAATTATTAAAGTAAAATTCATGATAAATATTTAAACTAAAAATAGAAGTAAAATAAATATTTGAGTTATAAATAGAGATAAATAAAAGTTAAGTATGGAACCAAACAAACATATTAAACATCTATGTACAAACAAAGTTATAGAATAAATAAAAAGCAAAACAAGATAATAATAATTTACATATGCATGAACAAAAAAAAAATACTATCACTTGTACCAGCAAAGAAATAAATTGTAGCTAGCAAACTGCATAATCAACAAGAAAAAAAAACAAATAATAAAAAATAATATAGGTAGCCTGTAGAGTTTTAAAATGCAAAGCTATGAAACAAGCAAAGTATAAGTAAGTATGTAAGGCAAAGTAAATAACAAAAAAAACAAATATATTAGCATATGAACAAGGACAGGTAGGTAGGGAATGAAGTAAGGCAAAAAGCAATATGTATACAAGTATGTTAAAGCAGGATATCAGAGAGTTATCTTCAGCCATGAACTGATATTGTACAAAGTAACATCACTTAGTTGTACAAAATAAAAATAATAATCACCCTATAGTACAAGATAAAATATATCACCTGTACAAAATGAAAACACCCTGTATACTTCTTCTTATATATCCATCCTCATCACATTTGATCAGTTCAAGGCTAAGAAAAAAAATTGAAGTAAACAATATCTTAAAACCCATAAACAAATTCAATCAACTCAACCAAGAAAATATAAGAAGAAGAAGCTTTAGCCTGCAAATCCAAACTGCTGTTTCAACATAAATACAACTCAGTTTTTCTTTCCTGGAAATAATGTTAGTAACCTCACTCTTAAATGATTAAGCATATATATATCTGTTGAATATTCATCTTGAGTAAGTATGAAATGTGTAAATATTAATTCAATTCTATTTAGTACATAGGCAAGTATGATATGTAATGCAGGTGGATTAACAGAGTACTCTCTGTATTTAGCTTCCAGGTGTTGCTTTGCAAAAAGAAAATCAACTTAGAATTCAACTTTCACTTCATTAAATCATCATTAGACTTTGAAGTTTAAACAAAATAAGTTTGTTTATACTTAATTTAAGATCTGGAGAAGGTCATCAGTAAAATAGAGCTTTATAACATCTGAAAAATTTATCTTACAGGGAAAATCTTAACTTTATGATTAATGCGAATATCATGAAACTTGAATCAAATTATATAACTAGATTTGTTATCAGAAGATAGGATTTTTCAATTAAAGATGGAAATTTTTCATCGAGTATGTAAAGAAAAACTAGTAGATGATCTGGAAATGATCTTTGATCAATTTCCGGCCATACGTTGAACTGGGGAGAACGACTTTGTGCATGAGGGTGGAGGAACCTACTGAGATGTTGGGAAAAATCATCGGAGTTGCTCTCGATCAGTGAGGTGATGGCGGTGTGGATTTTGGGTTTCTAAACCTAAAATTCTGATGGTCGAAAATTTGTGCGCCACGGCCTCATACGAGCACCGAGTGGCTCGTGCCCTTGGTAAATGATGTCTAGGTGGATGACGAAGCGAAGGCTGGAGTTGCGCGAATTTCGGTGGTCGAGGCATAGAGGACTAGGCGCTGACAGGAAGAATGGTGGTTCCAATTGTTGTTTTCCAGGTTTTAAATTATTGCTCGATTTTGATCAGCGATGTGATCGAGATGATGGATGGTCTGAGGACGATGTCGTCACAAATCGTGACTTGCTGATGGTCGTGTTGTTCACCAGAACGTCGACGACGAGACGTGCACGTGCACGGTGCACTATCGTGTTTCAGGGAAGTTTTGAAGATTGGACGAAGTAAGGGTCTCGAGGATGGTCTCGAGAAAACGATGGTTGGACTCGAAGGAAGGTGGAGCGCGAGTAACTCAAAGTAGGGCTTGTGATTTTTGCAGATTGTCTCGGGTATGAACTCGGAGACGATAGTTGTTTATCTAGAAGCAGAAAATAGGGGGGGCAAGGGTAGAAATGTTTGTACAGGATTCAAAACCTGTACCTATTTAAAGAAGAAAAAAAATTTAATTTTTTAAAATTTTTTAAAGCCAAGTTTAAATTAATCAAATTGAGTTAAAACAAAGGTTAACTATAAATTCCAGTTTAGTTAAAACTTAGTTTGTGAGCAAATAAATTCTTAACTTGTTCAAACTTTTAAAGTATTTTAAAGGAATTTGAATTAAAAAGGGATTTTGATTTGTAAAGAAAGAACTTTGACAAGTTGAGTCAAAATTTTGAAATCTGGAATTAAATCTAAATTTGAATCTTAGTTATGGAATAAAAGAAGTTTTTGAATTTAAATTTGAAGTGTAATGTTTAAAATACACTTAAATGATTAATGAAATCATTAATAAAGAAATTAATTATCTTAGAGATAATTAAGGTAATAAAATGATTTATTTAATTTATAAATAAATAAATTAGATTAATTAGAAATGATTAAATCCAAGATAATTTCTTAAAATCATTTATTAATTATGTAAATTGGTTTAAAGGTTGATTTAATTAATATGATTAATTAAGGATAATTTCATTAATTAAGGCAATTGATTAATTTATTAATATCAAATGATTTGTAATTAATAAATCAAGATTGGGTAATTAATTCGTAAGCAATTAATTTACTTGGAAATAAATTAGGATTAAAAGATTTATAAATCCTACTTATAAATGATTATTGAGTATTTGCCTTGCTTATGAATGGTTGTATTGTATGAGATGCCTTGAATTGACTGTCCTATCTGATCTGTGATATTTTGTACTGTAGATTGTGGTATGTAAAATTTATTCATTTATGGATGATACATCTGTATATTATCTGTTAATCTGTGATGATTGAATGTTGTTGCACTATTGTGTGTTAAACCCCTGGACCACACCATACACACACAAATATGGATTTCACAAGGAAATCGATTTAAGTCACAGATTTTTGAAAATAGTTTTGTATTTGAATTTTTAAATTCAAATGTTTTGGAAATGGAGTGGGTTTAAAGTGAAAAGCTTTTGAAATGGAATTTCAAAGATGAAATATATTTTGAATAACTTGATTAAGATTTGAAATTTAAATATTTTGATTTAAATTTGAATTCAATACTTGAAATTGAATTCTAGGATTTAAACTAGGGATTATAACGATATTATACTAGTTATATATGAGTCAAACCATTTTTAAAGTATTGTTCTTTTGACAATTTGAATTAACTCAAAGATTTTTAACTCTTATAAATAGAATCAGTGTTTTTCCAAAATAAAACTATTGTTTCTAAGGGATAAAAAGCTTTCATATGAGTAATGAACTTCCAATTTATATTAAAGAGATTTCAAGTTTGAATCAAAAATGATTTTCCAAGTTATGAATGAACCTTTGGAAACAAGTTTTAAAAGCTATGAGATAAATCTTTGATTTAAAGATTTAAATGAGTTAATCAAATTGAAACGGAAATTGTTTTGAAATCCGTAAATGAATCTTTGTGAAACTGAGTGAACTTTGTGAAATAAACCTTTTTGTTTAAAAGATTTGAAATGGTAATTGGTTTAAACCATTTGAAAGGAAGTTTGGAATTATTAAGTTGTGACTTAATTGAAATCCCATATCCATATGTTTTAAATGTTGCGCTCACTATTCGGGTTAGCCGGGAAAGGACATTTGTGTCGTATAACCCATTCCGAATATGTGATATGTCGTTATGGATAGCATTTGAAGACCGGTGTTGAAGATCGGGTGTTTGCAAGAACGATAAGATAACCTATCGATTGTCTCTGCACTGGGTAGCTCCTGGTATAGATATTCCCTAAGTGATGGGAAATCCGATCGGGATTGTGAATACCCGGATTGCAAGGGCTTCGTAAGAAGTGCCTTCGGTTATGTTCGAACCCAGAACAGACTTGTATGGATTGTTATATCTGACATTACAATTTGAGATATAAAGCTGATTTCTTTCAAATATATTTCTGTTGGTGGCGGAGAATTTATTCTCTTAGCTTAACACCCTTCTCTGAGACGTACGAGCTCAGAGGTTATGTAGTTGAAGGTTATCAGCGATATATTCCCAATTTGGTAATGTGACATGCTGAGTGTTGCTGTGAAATGATCATTGTGTTGATCATTTGTGATAGGATCATTTGTTTGATCGTTTATCTTTGTGATCATTTCTATGATCATTTGTTGACCCAAAGCACGGCTTTTGCATAAAGTGTGTTTTTGTGGACGAGACTTCGTCGAGCCTCACAAACCGGTAATGGTCGAAACAGGAATTGTGCGGCAAGGTTTTCAGGGATAACGTCCCTAGGGTATGACCATTCCTTCTGGAAAAGGGTAGTATCATGGTATGGAGCCCAGATACTTACTCATGTTGAAACACTTATTATTATGGTGTGATGTTGGTTAGAGAGCTCTCGTTTAAAGGTCCCAAAGGACCGGGGGTGGCATATCTGAGGGTTTATAATATCCCTTGGGAAAAGGGGTTCCCGGCCTTGTTTGGCAGAGAACGGTTTGGTTCTCGGGGCATCCTTCCAGAGGCATTTCCATGTGGCAATGGGAAGTTCCTTGGCCTGACCATTTGTTGGAAAAATCCATTCATCCAATACGAACCTTGTACGGTATTAGTTGTAGAACCTGCCATGGAATGTGGCGGTAACCTGCTACTGAACATGGTTAGCTATAGTAGGCATATGATAATGGTCGTATGTTGGCTAAGATTTATATCTTTATTTTTGAAATAAATTTTTCCTACACTATGCACTAGTGATAATATCAAATGTTTCTTTTTAATGCGTATCAAGCATCTTTGACTATCATAAGGAGAAATCTCCTCCGATTCTGCGTTTGCATTGTGTGTGTGTGCGGGAGGCCTTATGGTAGTCTCATTTTTAAAAAGCATTGCGAATTGACTTTGAAAATCTTTTGTTGAATGTTTTAAAAGATAAACTGTTTTTGTTGCTCACACCAGTCCCACGACTGATCCGGAGTTTATTGTTTCTTTCCTAAACTCTGGGTGCTCATTATTTTCTACACGAGCAGTCTAGAGTTGGGTTTTTCAGATAGTCAGATGTAGTAGATTATCTGGAGTTAGTTCAGTCTTTGGATCACACCAGTCTTGCTGAGCTTGGTGCATCGTTATTGGGGGTTTGAGCTATTGCTGGATTGATTCTTGGAGATGGAGTTGCAGTTTTCGGAGTTCTCTTTTGAAGACTATCTTAGAGTTATATTGTTCCGCTGCTTATGATATCTGTTTCTTTTCCGCTGCTATATTTATTGTATCATATCTCTGATGTATATTGATATCTATTGGATCATCTGTTGTATCAGATATTGTATCAAAGCTGTATATCAATGTATTATTCTTTTTTTTCCGCTATGTTATTTACTAAATGTTGTTATAAGCTCCGGCGAATCGGATTTGAACGGTCGAATCTATGGCATTCGAATACGATTTGAAGTATGGATGTCGATTTTCGAGCGGGCAAAATTCGAGTCGTTACATTTGGTATCAGAGCTAAGGTTGAACTTTAGCTCAGGAGTATAACACATTAAGTAGCTCATTAGAGATAGGGTGAAGTATACCCTAGAATGAGTAATCCTTAAGATATCCGTTTGAATGCCTCAGTAAATTCTCTTACTATCCATTGATAGTGAGTATTAGTGCAAAACGTGAACGAGATAGGGGACAGGGAAATACGACTATAAATGGTCAATACCCTACAATAGTGGAAATAACTTTCCTATCAATTTCTTTGATTAGATTCTAAATTCTTTTGATTGCTTCGTGGCAGCTCCAGAAGAAGTTTCGATATGATGGTGGCTCTACGATTCATTATAGAAAATCCTTATCTTTATCGATTTCTTATCAATTTCTGATTTAAACTTTAATGAATATGAATTTAAAATTTGAGATTGAAAATTTTAAATAAATTGGAAATTTGAAATTGAATTAAATTGATTAATGAAATATGAAGGATAATTTGAATTGTATCGATAAAACGATTTCGTTTAAACCAAATTTTGAAATTCTTTTGTAATTTCTTGGGTTGGTCGAAGTCCGAAGAGGGACAAATTGGTATATATTTTGAGATATTTCGACTTGAATTTGGAATCCATATCTTGTATTTGAGAAATTGTAGAGATTGAGTCTATCTCTATGTTATTTTCGTGCCTGCGAATTTCGAGGACGAAATTCTTTTAAGGGGGGAAGTTTGTAACGACCCTAGAATTTAATTTAATTTTAATTTATGACTTGTTTAATTTTTGAATTAAAATTGTAAAATTTATCGATTTAAGAGATGCGAGTTTCCTCGATTCAAATAGAAAATATATTAAGTCAAATTGATTTGAAAATTTGCATATATGTATATATATGAGAATATATATATATATATATGTATGTATGTATTTGAGCATATATGAGTAAATTTAAAATTATATATATATAGATATATATATTTGATTTGAATTTAAATACTATATATGTATGTGTATATAGAAAAATATAAAACAATAATTATTAAAGTAAAATTCATGATAAATATTTAAACTAAAAATAGAAGTAAAATAAATATTTGAGTTATAAATAGAGATAAATAAAAGTAAAGTATGGAACCAAACAAACATATTAAACATCTATGTACAAACAAAGTTATAGAATAAATAAAAAGCAAAAGAAGATAATAATAATTTACATAAGCATGAACAAAAAAAAATACTATCACTTGTACCAGCAAAGAAATAAATTGCAGCTAGCAAACTGCATAATCAACAAGAAAAAAAAACAAATAATAAAAAAATAATATAGGTAGCCCGTAGAGTTTGAAAATGCAAAGCTATGAAACAAGCAAAGTATAAGTAAGTATGTAAGGCAAAGTAAATAACAAACAAAACAAATATATTAGCATATGAACAAGGACAGGTAGGTAGGGAATGAAGTAAGGCAAAAATAAATATGTATACAAGTATGTTAAAGCAGGATATCAGAGAGTTATCTTCAGCCATGAACTGATATTGTACAAAGTAACATCACTTAGTTGTACAAAATAAAAATAATAATCACCCTATAGTAAAAGATAAAATATATCACCTGTACAAAATGAAAACACCTTGTATACTTCTTCTTATATATCCATCCTCATCACATTCGATCAGTTCAAGGCTAAGGAAAAAAATTGAAGTAAACAATATCTTAAAACCCATAAACAAATTCAATCAACTCAACCAAGAAAATATAAGAAGAAGAAGCTTTAGCCTGCAAATCCAAACTGCTGTTTCAACATAAATACAACTTAGTTTTTCTTTCCTGGAAATCATGCGAGTAACCTCACTCTTAAATGATTAAGCATATATATATCTGTTGAATATTCATCTTGAGTAAGTATGAAATGTGTAAATATCAATTCAATTCTATTTAGTACATAGGCAAGTATGATATGTAATGCAGGTGGATTAACAAAGTACTCTCTGTATTTAGCTTCCAGGTCTTGCTTTGCAAAAAGAAAATCAACTTAGAATTCAACTTTCACTTCATTAAATCATCATTAGACTTTGAAGTTTAAACAAAACAAGTTTGTTTATACTTAATTTAAGATCTGGAGAAGGTCATCAGTAAAATAGAGCTTTATAACATCTGAAAAATTTATCTTACAGGGAAAATCTTAACTTTATGATTAATGCGAATATCATGAAACTTGAATCAAATTATATAACTAGATTTGTTATCAGAAGATAGGATTTTTCAATTAAAGATGGAAATTTTTCATCGAGTATGTAAAGAAAAACTAGTAGATGATCTGGAAATGATCTTTGATCAATTTCCGGCCATACGTTGAACTGGGGAGAACGACTTTGTGCATGAGGGTGGAGGAACCTACTGAGATGTTGGGAAAAATCATCGGAGTTGCTCTCGATCAGTGAGGTGATGGCGGTGTGGATTTTGGGTTTCTAAACCTAAAATTCTGATGGTCGAAAATTTGTGCGCCACGGCCTCATACGAGCACCGAGTGGCTCGTGCCCTTGGGAAATGATGTCTAGGTGGATGACGAAGCGAAGGCTGGAGTTGCGCGAATTCCGGTGGTCGAGGCATAGAGGACGAGGCGCTGACAGGAAGAATGGTGGTTCCAGTTGTTGTTTTCCAGGTTTCAAATTATTGCTCGATTTTGATCAGCGACGTGATCGAGATGATGGATGGTCTGAGGACGGTGTCGTCACAAATCATGACTTGCTGATGGTCGTGTTGTAAACCAGAACGTCGGCGACGAGACGTGCACGTGCACGGTGCACTTTCGTGTTTCAGGGAAGTTTTGAAGATTGGAAGAAGTAAGGGTCTCGGGGATGGTCTCGAGAAAACGATGGTTGGACTTGAAGGAAGGTGGAGCGCGAGTAACTCGAAGTAGGGCTCGTGATTTTTGCAGATTGTCTCGGGTATGAACTCGGAGACGATAGTTGTTTATCTAGAAGCAGAAAACAGTGGGGTGGGCAAGGGTAGAAATGTTTGTACAAGATTCAAAACCTGTACCTATTTAAAGAAAAAAAAATTAATTTTTTTTTAAAAATTTTTAAAGCCAAGTTTAAATTAATCAAATTGAGTTAAAACAAAGGTTAACTATAAATTCCAGTTTAGTTAAAACTTAGTTTGTGAGCAAATAAATTCTTAACTTGTTCAAACTTTTAAAGTATTTTAAAGGAATTTGAATTAAAAAGGGATTTTGATTTGTAAAGAAAGAACTTTGACAAGTTGAGTCAAAATTTTGAAATATGGAATTAACCCTAAATTTGAATCTTAGTTATGGAATAAAAGAAGTTTTTGAATTTAAATTTAAAGTGTAATGTTTAAAATACACTTAAATAATTAATGAAATCATTAATAAAGAAATTAATTATCTTAGAGATAATTAAGGTAATAAAATGATTTATTTAATTTATAAATAAATAAATTAGATTAATTAGAAATGATTAAATCCAAGATAATTTCTTAAAATCATTTATTAATTATGTAAATTGGTTTAAAGGTTGATTTAATTAATATGATTAATTAAGGATAATTTCATTAATTAAGGCAATTGATTAATTTATTAATATCAAATGATTTGTAATTAATAAATCAAGATTGGGTAATTAATTCGTAAGCAATTAATTTACTTGGAAATAAATTAGGATTAAAAGATTTATAAATCCTACTTATAAATGATTATTGAGTATTTGCCTTGCTTATGAATGGTTGTATTGTATGAGATGCCTTGAATTGACTGTCCTATCTGATCTGTGATATTTTGTTCTGTAGATTGTGGTATGTAAAATTTATTCATTTATGGATGATACATCTGTATATTATCTGTTAATCTGTGATGATTGAATGTTGTTGCACTATTGTGTGTTAAAACCCTGGACCACACCATACACACACAAGTATGGATTTCACAAGGAAATCGATTTAAGTCACAGATTTTTGAAAATATTTTTGTATTTGAATTTTTAAATTCAAATGTTTTGGAAATGGAGTGGGTTTAAAGTGAAAAGCTTTTGAAATGGAATTTCAAAGATGAAATATATTTTGAATAACTTTATTAAGATTTGAAATTTAAATATTTTGATTTAAATTTGAATTCAATACTTGAAATTGAATTCTAGGATTTGAACTAGGGATTATAACGATATTATACTAGTTATATATGAGTCAAACCATTTTTAAAGTATTGTTCTTTTGACAATTTGAATTAACTCAGAGATTTTTAACTTGTATAAATAGAATCGGTGTTTTTCCAAAATAAAACTATTCTTTCTAAGGGATAAAAAGCTTTCATATGAGTAATGAACTTCCAATTTATATTAAAGAGATTTCAAGTTTGAATCAAAAATGATTTTCCAAGTTATGAATGAATCTTTGGAAACAAGTTTTAAAAGCTATGAGATAAATCTTTGATTTAAAGATTTAAATGAGTTAATCAAATTGAAACGGAAATTGTTTTGAAATCCGTAAATGAATCTTTGTGAAACTGAGTGAACTTTGTGAAATAAACCTTTTTGTTTAAAAGATTTGAAATGGTAATTGGTTTAAACCATTTGAAAGGAAGTTTGGAATTATTAAGTTGTGACTTAATTGAAATCCCATATCCATATGTTTTAAATGTTGCGCTCACTATTCGGGTTAGCCGGGAAAGGACATTTGTGTCGTATAACCCATTCCGAATATGTGATATGTCGTTATGGATAGCATTTGAAGACCGGTGTTGAAGACCGGGTATTTGCAAGAACGATAAGATAACCTATCGATTGTCTCTGCACTGGGTAGCTCCTGGTATAGATATTCCCTAAGTGATGGGAAATCCGATCGGGATTGTGAATACCCGGATTGCAAGGGCTTCGTAAGAAGTGCCTTCGGTTATGTTCGAACCCAGAACAGACTTGTATGGATTGTTATATCTGACATTACAATTTGAGATATAAAGCTGATTTCTTTCAAATATATTTCTGTTGGTGGCGGAGAATTTATTCTCTTAGCTTAACACCCTTCTCTGAGACGTACGAGCTCAGAGGTTATGTAGTTGAAGGTTATCAGTGATATATTCCCAATTTGGTAATGTGACATGCTGAGTGTTGCTGTGAAATGATCATTGTGTTGATCATTTGTGATAGGATCATTTGTTTAATCGTTTATCTTTGTGATCATTTCTATGATCATTTGTTGACCCAAGGCACGGATTTTGTATAAAGTGTGTTTTTGTGGACGAGACTTCGTCGAGCCTCACAAACCGGTAATGGTCGAAATAGAAATTGTGCGGCAAGGTTTTCAGGGATAGCGTCCCTATGGTATGACCATTCCTTCTGGAAAAGGGTAGTATCATGGTATGGAGCCCAGATACTTACTCATGTTGAAACACTTATTATTATGGTGTGATGTTGGTTAGAGAGCTCTCGTTTAAAGGTCCCAAAGGACCGGGGGTGGCATATCTGAGGGTTTATAATATCCCTTGGGAAAAGGGGTTCCCGGCCTTGTTTGGCAGAGAACGGTTTGGTTCTCGGGGCATCCTTCCAGAGGCGTTTCCATGTGGCAATGGGAAGTTCCTTGGCCTGACCATTTGTTGGAAAAATCCATTCATCCAATACGAACCTTGTACGGTATTAGTTGTAGAACCTGCCATGGAATGTGGCGGTAACCTGCTATTGAACATGGTTAGCTATAGCAGGCATACGATAATGGTCGTATGTTGGCTAAGATTTATATCATTATTTTTGAAATAAATTTTTCCTACACTATGCACTAGTGATAATATCAAATGTTTCTTTTTAATGCGTATCAAGCATCTTTGACTATCATAAGGAGAAATCTCCTCCGATTCTGCGTTTGCATTGTGTGTGTGTGCGGGAGGCCTTATGGTAGTCTCATTTTTAAAAAGCATTGCGAATTGACTTTGAAAATCTTTTGTTGAATGTTTTAAAAGATAAACTGTTTTTGTTGCTCACACCAGTCCCACGACTGATCCGGAGTTTATTGTTTCTTTCCTAAACTCCGGGTGCTCATTATTTTCTACACGAGCAGTCTAGAGTTGGGTTTTTCAGATAGTCAGATGTAGTAGATTATCTGGAGTTAGTTCAGTCTTTGGATCACACCAGTCTTGCTGAGCTTGGTGCATCGTTATTGGGGGTTCGAGCTATTGCTGGATTGATTCTTGGAGATGGAGTTGCAGTTTTCGGAGTTCTCTTTTGAAGACTATCTTAGAGTTATATTGTTCCGCTGCTGATGATATCTGTTTCTTTTCCGCTGCTATATTTATTGTATCATATCTCTGATGTATATTGATATCTATTGGATCATCTGTTGTATCAGATATTGTATCAAAGCTGTATACCAATGTATTATTCTTTTTTTTCCGCTGTGTTATTTACTAAATGTTGTTATAAGCTCCGGCGAATCGGATTTGAACGGTCGAATCTATGACATTCGAATACGATTTGAAGTATGGATGTCGATTTTCGAGCGGGCAAAATTCGAGTCGTTACAAGTATGATTTTAAGTGTAAAGATTTTAGGCCTAAAGCAAGACTAATGAGTCTTATTTTATGACAAGTTAGTACACTAAGGACCGAAGATTACAATAATCATTCTCAAAAAGTTTTCAAAGATCTTTTTGTTACTTTTGGAAAGTATGATATAAATTGGGCTCAGTTGATTTTGGATGAGTTTGTTCAAAAGCAAATCTCTAGGTATAAGAATACACTTTGTCATGGTGTGTATCAGACTGGAATTTTCAATTATTTTGGTATCTATCTAAGAGGTGTTTTCCTCATAAAGTTTTCGATGAAATTAACCTCTCTCTTATTTACATTCTTCTTGAATTCAAAACTTATGAAATAATTACAAAAAGGAAGAAAGATTGACTTGGAAGAAGGGCAAGAAATTCAACAAGAAGAAGAAAAAAGTAAAAATATGGAAACGTCGGGGAGAAAGAACAAGAAGTGGAAGAAGAGGAAATAGACACTTCCCTAGAAAGCTTTCACAAATCTTTTCGCTATTTTAACAAAGAATTTCTTAAAAACAAAGAGAAGCTTTTCAATAACCAAAAGAAGCTTAAATGTTACTTTGATAAATAGTTCACTTCTCTCTCCAACAAAGTGGATAAATACTTTGAGTAAATCATTAGGAAGTTTTGGTGGAAACTCTTCTTCATCATCATCTTCTTTTTAGATCTTTGTCTAACTTTATATCCCTTTGTTATATGTCTTCCTAATTTTATGTCACTTTCATGTATTTTACTTCGAATTCATATATCTCTCTATTTGATTAATGATACTTGCTTCTTATTGTTCAGTTATGTTATCAAAGTCTCTACCAATCATTAAAATAAAATAGTATTATGTAGAAAAAAATAAGAATATAAATATAAATGTGCAAATTAAGGCACATATATCGACATATGCTACATAGATATGTCGACATACTAGCCATTTCTGAAAAATTTACGTTTTCAAATTTTTGTGACTACTTTTCAAATGATTATGTAATCCAACTTTTCGTCACCATTGAAACCATTTTCCTCTAGAAAAACTAATAATTTAATTAACATTTCATCTCCTTCCATTCCTATTTCCTTCCAAAAAAATGAGTTCTCTACATCAAAAATTTTGTGAAAACTTAGAAGAAATACTTCAATCTTTCAAAGGTACTCTCCATTTCATTCTCCAAAATCAAAGGCATTTAGAATTAAGCCAAATTCAAATGTTAATGGAACAAGCGAAGTGCTTTGATGATTTTCATTGGTTAATTTTCTCTCTCATCGAAGATGATCAAAACAACAATCCAAAATGCTCAAAATCCAAGGCAAATGCAAACAAGAAGATTGGGATGTCATCAAAACAAATCCATCATTGGATCCGAAGGATGGGTTGAAGTTTGAAGGAAAATCTAATATCTTTATTTGTTTATAATTTCTAAATATATGTTTTAAAACTTATATAATTAATTTTTTTTGGTTTGCACATAATATAGTTTGGTTTGGATTGATATAACCATGTATATAATATTTGATTTGGTTTGACTTGGATTGTATAATTTGACTTGTTTATTAAGGATTGTTCAAATTGTGTAATAGTTAACCTATTAATAAAAAATTGTTTTTTTCTTATTTAAATGTCTCCAAGCTTTATTATTTAAATATAGATTTTGACTCCATAATTCATAATTATATCACATTTAAGGGGAGTACTGTTTTTCACCCATTTTTGTTGATGAAAAAATGGGAAAAAAATATAAAATATAACACATGCAAATAGTAAGGGGAAGTTATATTATATTTAATATACAATAATGTTTACATGGCTGTCATTATAAAAAGCGGGAGACTGTTAATACCTCAAATATTGATTTTGATGATAACAACTATACAAATATAAATACCAATGTTATGTCAAGTTGTATAGCATATATTATAGAATATTACATATGTAAAAAATGATTAAACTAGACTTGAAGATTGATCAATATAGAACAAAGAATGAAGATCTGGAGATGATGATAGTGCAACAAAATACTACACACACATATAGAGCTTATACCATAACGTTACAATTAAAGTGCTATATAAATATGATTGGAGTAAAAAAAATAGAACAAAAATTAAGCTATAAAATACAAGCGTTACAGCACGCGCTTCGCCCATGAACTATAAATTGTATATGTTTAACACATTCAAATAAAAATGATCTTCATGAATGTTTAGTCATATTTTTGTATAAAAATCATATGTAGTTAGTTTGAATTTTGATTTCTACGTCTAACTATTTTTGTTAGTTTAAATTTTTCTTTATATTATTAATTTATAAAAAAATTATGATTTTTTTATTTGTTAGATCATCTTTTGAAGTGGCATTAAGAGTTTAATGTTTGTAAATTTTCTTTATATTTATAGTGGTGCATTTGGAATTTGTAAAAGAGTTTAATGTTAGATCCGAGCGATATTAAAATTTAATAATGTAGATGGGCGTTTTGCGTAGTTCACAATGCTAACAAAATAGTGTGTTACCAAACTATTACAACTATTACTAAAGATAACAAATAAATTTATAAAAAAAGTTAATTGTTAGATCCTATTTTTAAGTGATATTAAGAGTTGATAATATTTATGGAGAGGCGTTTTGAATTTGTAAATTAGTTTAAAGTTAGATCCTATATTTAAGCGATATTAAAATTGGTGATATATGTTGAGGGGCATTTTTCATAGTTCACGCTGATACCAAAAAAGTATGACACCAAAAGTATTACAGCTTTATTGAAGAAATTTAACCATGTATTTTCCTTAAATTCATTTTTGTTGGTTTGGATGTTATTTCTAAGCGCAATATCTATTTTATTTTTAACTTTGAAATTTTGTTTCTATTATTAACTAATAATTTATTTTCTAGACCTTATTCTTAAGTGCTCCTAAGATTTGATAGTATCTGTAGATGAATGTTTTAAATTTTTAAAAGAATTTTATTTGTTAGATCCAATTTTTAAATGTATTAGAATAGACAATATCTGTAGACAGGCGTTTTGAATTTTTAAAAGAAATTTAATTGTTAGATTTTATTTTCAAGAGATATTAAGATTTGCTATTAGGGATTAGGGACTTTTTTTTGTAGTTCATGCTGATGATGGCACGTGCTTCACACATGAGTTGTTTTTCTACAAATTGTATATGTTTAGCACATTCAAGGGAAAATGATTTATAGAAATATTTAACCATATTTTTGCATTAAAATCATTTTTATTAGTTTAAATTTTATTTCTATATTGCAACACTATTTTTTTATTTTGAAATTTTGTTTATATTACTAATTAATAGTTTATTTGTTAGATCCTATCTTTAATTGATATTAGATTATATAATATTTGCAGAAAGATGTTTTGAATTTGTAAAAGAAATTTAATTATTAGATCCTATGTCCAAGTGATATTAGGATATGCTATTAAGGGCATTTCTGGTAGTTTACGCTAACACCAAAAAAGTGTGACACCAAAGGTTTTATAACTATTATTAAAGGTACGAGTGTTATGGCACACGCTTCACTCGTGATAAAGGCATCTGAATTGTTTTTCTATAAATTGTATTTGTTTAATACGTTAGGAAAATGACTTCCATAAATATTTAGTCATATTTTTTTGTTGAAACGGATGTAGTTAGTTTGAATTTTTATTTCTAAGTTGCAATATCAAATTTTTTATTAGTTTAATTTTTTTATATTATTAATTAATGAAAAACTAATTTATAAAGTAGTTTAGTTGTTAGATCCTATTTTTAAGTGATATGAAGACTAGGAAAATATTTATAGAGGAAATTTTGAATTTGTAAAGAAAACTTAATTGTCAAATCCTGTTTTCTAATGATGTTAAATTTTAATAATTTCTATACAAAGGCATTTTTGGTATTTCATACTGGCACCAAAAGAGTGTGACAACAAATATATTATGAATGAGTATCACGGCACGCGCTTCGCGCGTAAACTGTTTTCCTTATAAATTATATATATTCAAGACGGTCAAAAAATAATTTTTTATATTCAAGTGATATTAGGATTTGTATATTTGTAAAGAAATATTTTGAATTTATAAAGAAAGTTTAATCTTAGATCATATTTCTATAAGCGTTTAGAATTTGTAAAGCATTTTTAATTGTTAAATCCTACTTTTAGGGGCGTTTGAATTTGCAAGAAAAGATTAATGTTAGATTCTATTTTTAAACGATTAAGATTTGATAATATATGTAGAGTGTTTTTGGTAGTTGATGTCGATACCAAAAAAATGTGACACCAAAGCTATTACAACTATTATTAAAGCAGATATTATGAAAGGAATACATATAAATGACAACTTTGGAATTTCGTGGTCGGACAAAAAAGTTGTGCTTTCAAACCCACTATTAATAAAGAAATTTCCCTACTTTGGCCTGACACCACTAAAACACAGGAACGTGAATTGAAGGAAGCACCCAGGTAAAATATAGGCCGTCGAAAATTAAAATTCCCTCTTTCTTCACTTTCTCTTCAATTCACTCAACATTCCTAAATTAAATTCGCTCCAACATCGGTTCACTCCAACGACTACATCATATAGATTCTCTTCACCAGCAACCGCCTCATCAATTCCGCATTGATTCGCGTAGCTAGCAACGACGTCGATTCTGCATCGATTCCCTCCAGCAGCCGACAACAACGTCGATCGCAGTGGTTCACTCCACTAGTAGATTCACACCAGCATCAGCGATCGTATTGATTCAATCCAACTTCAACGATCTCATCGATCATATTCGTGGAGCATTTGGTAATTTCGATTTTGGTTTTCCTGTTATTAAATTTTAGATTTTTGTTTCCACGGCTGTTCCTTTTTCCCATTCTTATTACTTTGTTTTTCCAAAGAGACATGTATATTAATCTTCTCGTTCTTGATTTTGAATTATCGGTGTCTCCACTAACTTCTGTACTCTTCTTAGCTGAACCAAGTATAACTATAATTAGAATATGACATAAACTAATTATTTTTATCTAATTTTGAACACCGCTCATAAACTTTTGAAAAAGCATACGGCAGCTCACACCACATATTAACAGATGTTTAAGTTAGAACGTCTAATTAGTGACCAACACCGCGTGAAGGATGGATAATAAAGTATTTAGACTGTCTGCTTATAGAGGTTTGAACAAGCTTGAGATCATATCTTCTTCAACTATAAAAATATAAATGAATAATGACATGCATTCCTCTTTGCAGCTATAAATCGCCGTGGGCGGTGATGCTATCTGGCTTGTCTAGCTACATCGTTACCCACTCGATTTGATTTGAAATCTCCTTCTCGGCGACTTTCTTGGAAATTGTTTTTTAAATATTAGCGAATTCTTAAAAAAATTGACTAAGTATGAAATGACTCCTATTATATGAGAATATGAATAGTCCCGCATTGTGGGATTATATGAAAGAATCAAGTATTTATACTTGATTCTTAGAAGCTAAGTTGGGCCCTTTAGGCACTCAATCATGCACTTTGCAAGGAGGGAGACCACGCTTGACCACCACATGTGCGCGCGCTGACCAAATCGACCCGACCAGGGAACGGGTTTAGGCTTGTAGTGGTGCATCACTTATATTTTTGATACAAAATTCTTTAGCCGTTTTTAAACCGAGCTAGAATGGTCAAATCAGACCAGACCCATATTAGAGAATGTTCATTGTTTTTGACCAATTATTTTCTCAGATCCACTTTTTGAGACCACAATTTCCCACAACCAACAATGTTCTTTTGCTATTCTGTCTTCTTAATTGATAAGAAGACAAAATGGAAAGAACTACTTCTGTTATAAAATCCATTTTTAAATTCATAAATTCGAGCAACATTTTGGAGTGCAAATAGAATTGTTTCGTACATGCAAACAAATTAATACCACGGGAATTATTGAGAGGCTGTTTTATTATAGAGGCGAAGGCGAATAGTACGATCTACTTTGCACAACATAGCAGATTGTTGAAACGTCTTCAAGAAAGTGACGTAGTCCACGACTCAGCCGTAACCGTTGTTTTCCAACAAATTTAAAACGACGCCAAAGACAATGACTTCTGTTGCAGATGTAAATGTCGCTACTCCCTCTTCGCTTTTCCAGGTTTCGATGGTCCTTTCTGTGCATTTCAGATTCGATGGACTCTACTTTAAGTATTGGAAAAAAAATGGAATTCTTCATGGCCATGAGAAAGGTGGCGACTGTGTTGACAACTAACAAGCCTTAGTTGCCAGATAAACCAAATGAAGCAGACGTAGACTTGATGCGAATCTGGATAGAAAAATCCAAGGAGTTGCAGAACTGGACTAAGAAGGATTACCTATATCGAAACTTCATACTCAACGGCTTCAGTGATGACATCTACGACTACTAGAACTCCGACAAGACAGCCAAAGAAATCTGGGAAGCGCTTCAAAAGAAGTATGATACGGAAGAGGCTGGAGCAAAGAAGATGCAGTCAACTGCTATCTAAAATATTAGAATATAGATGACAAGTCAGTAGTGATACAGTCTTATGAGATTCAGAAAATTACTCATGAGATCATCTTCGAAGGTATGAGTTTGGACGAACAATTTCAAATTGATGTTATTATTGATAAACTTCCCCCAGGTTGGAAGCTTTTAAGAACGTGCTTAGGCACAAGACTAAGCAGTTCTCTTAGAGAGCTTGATCACTCGCCTCTATATTGAGGGGAAGGCTCGTAAACAGGACCAGAAAGAGGAAGTGCTTGTTGTCACCAACAACAACACTAAAAAGACCAAGCCCGCAGTTATGAAACCAAATCCGAAAAACTTTAAGAATAAGAACCGCAACCGCAATAAATAGAATTGGAATCCGCAAGGGAACCAAAATTAACAGCGGAAAAAAACCGATCTGAAAGTATGATTCCGGATAGTCGTTTCTGTGTTACAACTGTGGAAAACCTAGTCATATGGCACACAGATGTAGGAATAGACCAAGCCCTGGACCGCAGGCTAACCTGGCCAAGGATCCTCTTACGGCTACGATTTCTAAGATTCACCTAGTTGGTTGATTAGAGGGTTGGTGGGTAGATACTGGTGCATCATGCCATGTCTGCTACGATCGTGCTATGTTCAGTACATACACTGCTGTTGATGATAAAATAGTGTTGTTGGGAGATTCTCACACCACTACAGTTGCTGGCATTGGAAATGTGGAAATAAAGCTTACCTCTGGAAAGGCAGTTCTTCTGATAGATGTGATGCATAATCTAGAGGTGAGAAAGAATCCGGTTTCTGAATTTCTCCTTAATAAGGCTGGTTTTACTCGAGTTATAAGGGTTGATTTATATACTTTAACTTATAAGGGCATGTTTGTAGGGAAAGGTTATGCTTGTGAGGCTATGTTAAGACTTAATGTTGATTCTAATAAAGTAAACAGTTCTTCTTATATGTTGTGTGAGTTTTATATTTGGCTCTTTAGATTATTCCATGTAAATAAACGTATAATTCATAATATGATCACCTTATATTTGATTTCTAAATATCACAAACTGATTTTGATAAACGTGAATTCTGTAGTCAAGCAAAAATCACCAAGAAACCCTACAAATTAGTTGATAGAATTTCTGAACCCTTAGACTTGATTCATTCTGACATATGTAAGCTTGATGGCACTTTGACTAGACTTAGACACCATTATTTTATCACTTTCATTGACGATGGCTCTGATTTCACTTGTGTATATCTTATGAAAAATAAAAGTGATGCATTTGATATGTTTAAATTATTTAAAACTGAAATCGAGAATCAATCTAATAAGAAAATTAAGAGACTTCATAGTGATAGAGGAACGGAAAATGAATCTAGTTCATTTCTTGATTTCTATAAATTGCACGATATAATTCATGAGAGAACTTCCCTTATTCACATAAAATGAATGGTAAAGTTGAAAGAAAGATTAGGACTTTTACCAAATTAGTTGTAGCTATTTTGTTAAATTCGGTTGCAGCAAAACATTGGTGGGGGTATTTTGACTGTATGCTATGTATTGAATAGAATCCCTAAATTATAAAGTAAGGTTTCACATTTTGAAATTTTAAGGAATTATAAACCGAATGTATCTTACTTTAGAACTTGGGGATGTTTGGCATATGTTCGTGCACCTGACCCTAGGAGAATAAAAATAGCAAGTGGAGCATATGAATGTGTATTTATTAGCTATGCTATTTATAGCAAAGCATATAGATTTTATGACATGAATATACATAATACGATAAATTCTAATGATGCTAATTTTTATGAAACTAAATTTCCTTTTAAATTGAGGAATAGTGAGGGCACATCAAATAACACCGTGCCTATTGGAATAGAACTTAATGAATCTTCTAAAATCAAACCTAGAATAAGTAAAAGAGCAAGAGTTGATAAAGATTTTGTCTCAGATTTTTGCATTTTACTCTAGAGGAGGATCCCACAAACCTCCAAGAAGCCTTATCTTCATTAAATGCCGATTTTCGGCAAGAGGCTATAAATGATGAGATGGATTCCCTGGAATCCAATGGGACTTGGCACTTACAGATTTACCCTTTGGTTGTAAGTCTACAGGCTGTAAATGGGTACTTAAAGGAATCTAAAACCTGATAGCATAGTTGAAAGATATAAAGCCCATTCGGTACCTAAAGGATTTAGGAAAAGAGAAAATGTCGACTTTTTGATACTTTTTCACCTGTAACTAGAATTACATCCATTCGGGTACTAATTTCACTAGCTTCTTTTCATAATTTAATAATTCACGAAATGGATGTTAAAACTGCTTTTTAAATGGTGAATTAGAAGAGGTAATTTATATGGACCAACTTGAAGGCTTTGTAATTCCAGGCCAAGAACATAGAGTTTGCAAATTAGATAAATCATTATATGGTTTAAGACAAGCACCTACACACTGGCATCAAAATTTTGATAATCTCAAATAGTTTCAAACTTGATGAAAATGACAAATGCATTTACTATAAATCTGAGAATGACATTTGCACTATAATATGTTTGTATGTAGATGATCTACTTATTTTTGGGTCAAACATTCATGCCATAAACACAGTTAAATCTTTGTTAAGTGCCAATTTTGATATGAAAGATCAAGGTGAAGCGAGAGTAATCATTGGTATTAAGATTACTAGGTCCGAGAAGGGACTATCTTTGGACCAATCTCATTATATTGAGAAGATTTTAAAGAAATACAATTATTTTGACAGTAAATCTGCATGTACACCATATGATCCCAGTGTAAAGCTATTTAAGAACACCGATAGTCTGATTATGCGAGCATCATTAGCAGCCTTCGGTATGCCGCTGATTGAACTAGACCTGGCATTGCCTATATCGTAGGATTATTATACAGGTTTACTAGAAGATCTAGTATAGAGCATTGACTATTGAGAGGGTCATGAGATACCTAAAACGAACAATGAACCTTGGGTTACATTACGAAAAGTTTCCGACGAAATCCAAGAAACAGACTATTTTGGCTCAGTCTACTATGGAGTCTGAGATCATAGCACTGGCCACAGCTAGTGAAGATGTAGAGTGTTTAAGAAATCTGGCAGTTGAGATTCCCTTATGGGAAAAAATGATACAGTTGTGTTAATCCATTGCAATAGTACTGCGACTATCGCAAAAGTACAGAAACATTATTATAACGGTAAGAGATGACAGATACATTATAAGCATAGCACTGTTGGAGAGCTACTCTCTTCAGGAGCTGCTAGAGTGGATCACATAAGCAGTGATGAGAATTTGGTGGATCCTTTGATGAAAGGACTGGCCAGAGAGAAAGTCATTACAACTTCTAGAAAAATGGGACAATGCCATTAGATTGTTGAGTCACGCACAATGGTAACCCGACCTAATGACTGGGGATCCTAAGAACTAGACTCAATGGATAAGAACAAGTTGTGAAGTGATATGAGTTGAACATGCTACTTTCGTATATATAGAAGCATGTATTTCTTAAGTGATTAGAGGATGAGTCAATAGAAACTCTTAATGAGATCTATACTCTATTTGGAGGGGAGTACCTACCTTTGAAATTACTCTTGATAGATTCACCAATGTGAATATGGAAATTTGGCCGTTTCCAATGGAGTTTTGGTCCAAACTCCTAGAGTATTCACTAAACTAGGATAGGCATAGTTATAAATGCACGGACTTATTTGTTTGCACTCTAGAAAGATTGTGTATGGTCTGATGTTAGGAATAGAGTTCAAGACTATGTGTCACTCTAGTAAAAACTGAATCTTATCCATTATGCAAAGGATCAAGTCGAAAGACACCCTTCAGTATGCACAATCTTATTTTTTTTAGAAATTGCTCGAAAATATTTTTAAAAATTTCAAATTGGGGTTTGTTGGAAATTGTTTTTTAATATAAGTGAATCCTTAAAAAAAATCGACTAAGTACGAAATGGAACCTATTATAAGGGAATATGAATAGTCCCACATTGTGAGATTATATGAAAGAATCAAGTATTTATATTTGATTCTTAGAAGCTAAGTTGGGCCCTTTGGGAATCAATGATGCTCTTTTGTGAGGAGGGAGACCTTGATTGACTACCACGCATGCGTGCTGACTGACTTGATCCGGGCCAGGCTCGGGTTCAGTCATATCAAAGCAGATCCGTGTTAGATAACATTCATTGTTTTTGACCCATTATTTTCTTGGATCCGTTTTTGGAGACCACGATTCCCCATAATCAGCAACGTTCTTTTGCAATTTTGTATTCATAACTGATAAGGAGATGAAACAGAAAGAATTACATCCTATTAAAAAACCATTTTTAAATCCACAAATTCGAGCAACATTTTTGAGGGCAAACAAAATCGTTTCGTATGTGCAAATCAATCGATACCACAGAAATTATCAAGAGGCTGTTTTATGAAATATTATTTAGTTTCTTGAAAGTTAAACTTGTTTAGACTATATATGGTTAAGTATTGACATGTTGAGAATTGGAAAACATAATACCTGTAACGCGAGTTTGTCGACTTCACCTTTGAATAATTGTAGAAATGATAAATTGTAAAAATAACCGTAAAAATAATAATTAGCATAATTAGATAAACCATGTCTTGCTTAGTTTTAGATTTGCATATTATGAAACATTTTACACCATGGTTGTGGTCATTCATTTGAATATGGATAACTATGTTTTGGAAAGTATGGTCCTATATGAAGGTTCACGAGGCGAACCTTGTATGCATTGTCGAATGCCAGTGTTGATCGCCAAAATATTAAACGATCTCAAGGTAGAGAAGGTTATTGTTACTGAGTCCATTAAGTTAATGGGATAGGCAGATCCAGGTAGGAATTTAGGGCTTAATAAACTTTGCATAATACTTTATGATATCAGGAAATTATTGTCAAGGACAAAAATTCACAGCATTTTATCCTCAAGGACAGACCTTCAATATTTTATCCTGAAGGACAACTTTCTGTAGGTGTCAGTTTTTAGTTATTGATAGCAGTTTTTAGGTATCAGTTTCTAATTATCGGTAGCAGTTTTTAGGTATCAGTTTTTAGCTCGGTAGCAGTTTTGTTGTCCTTACGAATAATTTTGAAAAACGTTTATCCTTATGAATAATTTTTAGAATAATGTTTGTCCTTGTGACAAAAATATCGAGGTCGTGTCCTTAAGGCAAAAAATATACAAATCTTTGTCCTTCAAATTAATTCCCCCATGATATCTTACATTTTATATTGGAAGTGTAGACCTGCACCTACATGCACGCTAAGGAAGATAATAAGCTATCTAGAAGGCACGGAGAATGAGAAAATTTCTGCATTTTTGTTATAAATTATGTTTTATTTATATAAGAAAATATATAATACAATATCATAAAAATACTTGGGTCCCAATTTCACGGTGTTAGTCTCATTAATGTAGGAACGATAACATGAATCTTCACTATTCTAGGATCACTTAATTATTGTGTTATCTGTAGTAGCAATCTTGATTGCAACTACGGAGATTATCGAGCGGAATTCTATACTGGATCATGCGTGCTAAGGGATAACATAGATATTTTAAAGAAAAAATACAATCACATTGGGGAGTGTATGCAATGCCGTGGACTGTAAAAAAATGAATTTAAAGCAAAGTGGGGACTATATGCAGTGTTGTATCGTCTAGAGAAACTGACTGAAGCGATTTATTTATTAGCATAGGGACTAAAAATTGACACTGTATGGCATGTGCAACTTATGTTTGAACATACATAAAAAGTGTTTGTTTTTCCTTTTACATGTACAATTTCTTGCACTTTTTAACCAAGTTGTACACAGTTAGTCCGTTATTGCTTAGAAAATAACTAAATTTACAGCTGAGAATAATTTGAAACCTTGTTTGTCTCATTGTTCACAAACAAAGTTCACAAATAATTATTATTCATCTATACTATTATATTATTACTATTATATTATTATTGTTGAGTTGTATTTCAAGCTCACAGAAGCCTCCCCTGGTTTTTGTCAGCTGAACAGTCTGCCTTTTATATTTTTCTATTTTCTTGCCCCATCTCTGCTTCCTCTTTCTATCTGTCAGCTACAAACAAAATGGCTAGGGTTTTCAATGGCCTCTCACCGAGTCTTCGATAATAAACTGCCTAAAAAATTATTTCAGCAACGCAGAAGCCATTTTTTGATCGTCGTGCATTTTCTCTTTTTCGTTCGCGTCCATATGGGCAAAAGGTAAACGCTAATACCTAATTCCACGATTTTCTTTCTACTTTCCTATCTTGTAAATTCATAATCGTCGTTGAATCATTTTAACGCTTCTCTTTCTATTCATTGTTATGCTACCGAGCTTGAGCATCAAGCAGCTTATTGCTGCCTCATTCGTCTAGAACTCCTATTGTTCGGGTACGTTGTTGCTGTTCTCATTGATTGGTTAACATTTTCATTCCTTTCATTTTGATTGAATGTTGTTTCTATTTGTTTACCATCTGTTTTTCTGTTCACTCTGATTGGATGTTGCTTGAATTGCTAAATTGTGTGTATCAACTTTTCCTATTGGGTCGACTAGATTTTTCTTTCCTCTTCAGTTTACGCTGACATTTTGTTCGGGTTATTGTTCTTCTTTCTGTTCTTTTTATAAACAGTCAATATGATGAATGTTGTTTTGTGATAAGTATTGTTTTATGTCGTTTTTGCTACACTTAGGCTATGGTAGAGACGGCAATAGTTGCACGTTGTACGAGTGCATTATCCACTTTCCATTTTGCAGAGGGAATGTGGCATCAACACTTAATTTTGGAAAAAAAAAGGAATAAATCATTATCAACTAATTTTCTGTACTCTTGAATAATTTGGAAAACACTAGCTGTTCGATAATCTTATTTGACTGTTTTTTACATTATTTTGGATGTTATTAGTTAAAATTTAAACCCGTGTACCATCATTAAGACCAAAAAATGTATGACCTTTTTGCTTCACTGAATTTTCATTATTATCTTAACGTTTGGTATTTAGATTCTATTTTCATATGAAGCAAGAACCTTGAATTGTTTCAATTAATGTACAATTTTCATGAATATGATTGCACTTGAACTAGAATAAACATTTGCAATTCAAGTTTTGCTCAATTTTTTACTTTTTATGGATAGATAAACCACGTTTGTTGCTTTATTAATTTGGATGGAAATTTTGATATTTTTTAATGCAGACTTTGTTTCTAAAATTTTAGTTGTTCCCTTGATTTGAGGAGAAGTTGTTTAACAAGATCTCAGATTCATTTCCATTCAGGTAAAACTATTATCGACATATTGTTTTTTATATTATCTTAATGTTTGGTTTTTAGATTCTGTTGGCCTAAATGAAGTGAACTTTTATATTTTTAAGATTATTGGTTTCATTTTGCTTTGGTTCATTCTTTTTTTTGTCACTTAATATAAATAGTCAACCAAACAAAAATATTTTGTCATTGGTTATCTATTGCATAAAAGGTTGATAAATTTTACTTCAATTGTAACATATTTAGTGCCCTAATAATTTTCTTAAGCAGTAAAAACCTTGAATTGTTTCGATTTATGTAGAATTTTCATGAATATTATTGCACTTGAATTGGAATAAACCTTTGTAATTCAATTTTTGCTCCATTTTTTACATTTTTAAGATGGCTAAACATGCTTTATTAATTTGGATGGAAATTTTGATATTTTTTATTCAAACTTTGTTTCTAAAATTTCAGATAATTTTAGACATCCATTGTTTTCTTTATTTTTTTAAATATTTTCATTAAATAAACCATGCACTTCACATGTTTCTTGCTTTTAGCTCATAAATCATAACACCACCGATTACTTTCTAACTTTATTTTCTTACATGTTCATTTGGAATCCGCATTAAACCTGGTTCTTAATAGAGTTAATTCAGCTATATTGCGATGTTGGTTTTGTGTGTGTGGTTTACCAGATCGGTAAGGTTGTAATGTGAATGGATGTGCATTAATGGATTCATTAAATTCTTGATACAAAAATCAATTGATTGTTCAAAATTTGCAAATTCAGTTTTATGGGGGTTAATGTAATTGCACTATTTAGTGGCTTTTGGTTTATTTCAATCGATGCCACTACTTTTATATACTTGCAGAAATTTAAGTTTTTTATTCCATAATAACTACGGTGGTGATATAACTATAGTAATACAAAGCTCTATAAATAATGTTTTTATGACTCATTATTCTATAATGTTCAAACTTGTACCAAACTATTAAGGGTTGATACTGTAACCATCCATAAGTTTACACGGTACTGTTAAAGCCCTATAATTTATGATATTCAAACTTATATCAAATTAGGGAGAAGAAATTTGAATCTTTCATCCAGAATTTTGTAAATTGCAATGCTGCACTAATATAATCCAATCCTATTTTCCATAAATATTTGACCATTTTTCTCATTTCATTGCACCTGGCATAATTCGTTCTCTCGAATTTTACATGAAAAATCTAAGCTAATTTACACTTTGCAAAACTTATCATTGTCTTGATAACTCATTTAAGCTATGGTGCATTTGTTTCACGCATAGAATATTTAATTTTAAATAATCGTGGTACTATTATGTCTTTTTATATATAAAACTTTACATTTGATTTATGAGGATATACAAAATTACTATGCCAATCTTGCATCTGGTTGTGATGATTTGAGTGAGATTCGAACCTAGAAGAGTTTTACAATCATTGCAAAAGTAAATACATCTCATTTTTGTTGTCAAAAAGCGCAACTAAAGTCTATATATGGTAAAATAAAAATCCTACTGTAGTAACTGCTCTCAGATGTGGTTACGACGATTTTGGCTAACGATTTGAAAAAGCAAACAATCTTAATGATTAGGTGATATGGTTATATGGTCAAAATAATCTTGAATTTCAAAATTATTACTAACATGATTTTAGGATTTTTCATCTACATAGAAGTATATTTCTGCAAATATTAATTTTCTTTTTGACAAGTGAGAAAAATGTTGGTCCATTTGGACGTTTTACATCTGGCCATCATGAAACTTCTACCCACTAACTAATTTAAAGTATGGTAGTTGACTGCTCTATATTATATTCTGTGACTGAGAAACTCTAGCTAGAGTTGAAGTGGAAAGCAGGTAGAATGCTTATGTCTGTAGGAGACAAGATAAATTAAAATAACCAATTAAGGTGGATAAGAAATTTCCAAGGAAGGTGCGTGGAATTTCACTATTTCCAGCAAATATATGTTCATATATTAACCTTTTTTACTTGCAACTGACTTAGGAAGTGGCACTTTAGTACCAAAATGTCCATTACTGCCACTTCGAAGAATCCCAAATTCTAAACTTTTGGTTGGACATATGTCGTAGGTAAGTGGAATCGAAAATTTTAGTTTGATTTTATCTCTTTATGATTTTGAGTAGGTATATGACTGTTACTAAAGAGCATTTGGTTCCTTCTATGATTAGAAATCTTTTGCTTTTAATTTAAGACATGCGTTTTGTTTTAATTTTTTTAGAAATTTCTATGTCAATTTGTTAATTACATTTTTTTGTTTGCAGAGATTTCATTAAATCATTATTTTTTGTTAATTATGCATCACATTCTTCTTTTCATAAGTGCAGGTTGTGTGTTCATAAAATCATCTCCTTTTTTTATCCTGTTGCAAACCTAATTCAAACCCACCTCTCCTATTTGCATCAACTTTTACTAAGTTCCGATGCAAACTTTGTTCCTTTATTTTTAATATTGTAATCTATTTTTTGCTTGCTTCATATTTTTTTAATATAATTTTTTATATTTTAACATCTATATAGAAAACAGATCCCGAAATCCACATTCTTGGAGCTTCTTCTATTCTACGTATTTTATAATTTGCTTTTGGGTTATACTAAAATATGCATGCACTCTAATTTCATTCACTACTCATCTAGCATGTTTAGGCTCTTATAAACATAGAGATCGAATTTTTTAGTCAGCCCAATGCTGTCTGCTTATTTCTATAATCATTACTTCTTAATTTTAGAAATCACGGTTGTAAACTCTCAATATCATAAATTTCAATATGTCTTTTGCATGAGTTGATTGTTCATCATTTTCCTTTTGAGGTTTAGATAATTTTAATATTATTTTATCATTTGAGAATAATGAACATTATTTATATTTATACAATCCTACAGCTCAAAGATTGGTTATCTGGTTGTTCAGATGATTGCACATATGAGTTTATTAGAGCTGTAATATAACAACCCTATAAAAAATACCAACGTGATCATTGAATATAAAATATATTTTTCAAAATATTGGAAATTGTTGAATTGGATTATGGAAATATAGTTTTCGTTCTGTTTTATTATATTTTATTTTCCTTTTTCACGAGATCCGTTATGTAATATATTGGTTAACTGATATTTTTGTCATTGAAGTTTGAATGCAAGCTTGCATCAATTTTGTTTTAATTATATTATTTTCATATATTGCTAATGAACAATGGAGAAATGCAAATAGAGAACTGCTTAGGTCTGTGACAAATAATGTAAACTTCTAAGTTGGTTTAAGTGAACATATATTTTTTACCGGTACCCTGATTATTCTATATACATGTATTTAATAACGAAAAAATTAACATTACATAGATATCTTCCTCTTCTCCTCATTTTTATTCTACCGCTTCCCATTCAAATTAGTTAAAAATTCATCATTCCTTCCTACGAGCTAGCTACCTTGGTTCATTTCATCCCTTTGGCTTACTTTGCAAAACCACATAGTTCCTCTTACTGTTGATGAAATATCTTACACTTAGCTATTGATTTCAGATCTATGGTCGTTCCTTTCGCCCCTTAGCTCTGATGCCTTCTGCTATCTATGAAATATCTTACATTTAGCTATTGATTTTAGATCTATGGTTTCTCGTACTGTTTATGAAATATCTTACATGTAGTTGTTGTTTTCAGGTATATGGTTGCTCCTCTCCATTTTTGTAATTTTCGTGTGGAAATCGATTTTTCGATTAAGGTTTTTTTGGTTTGTTGTTGGATTGCTATATTGCAATGCTTGTGGCATCCATGTTGTCCTTGATTGGTCTGTTTCAGTTGATTTTACAACATTTGGCTTCTCATATCCAAGGATCGAACCTAAACCAACAAATTTGGTAAGTTACTTTTCTCTATCTTAAATGATGTATGTTTACATTGTATAACTTCTTTGGTAGTGGTAGATTAGATATTACCATCCCTATTGATAGCTATGGGATTCTAGGCTGCATAAATTTCCTGTGAATGGGTAAATTTGGGCTTTGATTTGTGATTATAGATTAATAATTGTTAGTGCTATAGGAAATTGATTTTTTTCCCATGTCGTCGAACAAAGTTTAAGAATGTATTTTTGTGTGCGCGTTCGTTTGTGTGTATGGCATGATTTTAACATCTTGATGCTTAAAAAGTCCATCTTTATTGTATTTTATCTTTTTTTATATATTTAAGTGTTCCTTTATTTTTATTTTCGTGATATGATATTTTAGTTCTAGTTATGCAATATTTACTGGATTTTTTTATTATACAAGAAGAAAAGTTGAATTTTCAACTGTAATTGCAACAAAAATGAATGATCTGCTAAAGCATGGTAGTCGAAGAGTGAACTTCTAGTGCAAATGAGTTCTGTTTGCATTTATTTGTAGAATAAACCCTTTGTTTATTCCATATGTGAAACATCTCACTATTCATGCATAGTTTACTTCAGAGTATAAAAAGAAAGTGGGTTTGGGCTAATATATTTTTCATTTTAGTTTTTCTTCCTATATCTGACAAAATACTAATATAATTGTTTTTGAAGTTATGTTTGTAAGTGCTTTAATTTTTCTCATTTTCAATATGCTATCTCTATACAACTTAGCAAATAGGAATTATCCGATTTATTTATTTTTGTTGAAAAGAAGTTTGGTTTATATTTCAACTAAAGTCAAAATATACAACTGTCATAACATAAATTTTCTGTTGGAAATTGTATTCATTACTGTAACATATTACTTATTACGTTGCTCATTAAAAATTAGATAGTAGATTGTACTTCGTATATTTGATTTATGTAACATAATCATTTAAAGTCAAACCAAAGATTGTACTTCATGAAATTGGACATCATATGTGGTGATATGCGATAAATGAACGTATATTCTCATAGTATGACACTCCTCCAGTAGCTTTGTCATTAAGAGAAACAACGACTGCTTTAATACTTTTTATCAAGTTTTATCTATCCGCATAATAAAGTTTTAAGTATATTTACTATCTCCAAAAACAAGTTTTAAAAAATGATATAGTGAATAGAAAATCATTAAAATTGCTTTAGGAAAATGATTTTAACCGTCATTTCCAAAATTTCTTTCTCACAGTTGATAGTCACATTATCATACGTGATGATATTTACAGG
The DNA here is from genome assembly GCA_030765085.1 of Allium cepa. Taxonomy (NCBI): domain Eukaryota; kingdom Viridiplantae; phylum Streptophyta; class Magnoliopsida; order Asparagales; family Amaryllidaceae; genus Allium; species Allium cepa. Next base: position 436,165,306 of record CM060935.1, on the reverse strand, counting down.
TATAAAATATATTAAATATAAAATCATTTTTATACGATATACATACATTTAATTTATTGTTTGTATTATGCATATTTTTGTACGATGAAACACATGCATACACACACACATACATACATACATGTACACACACATATATAGTTTATTAATTTTGATAGTAGATGCAAGTGCATTTAATGTATATGAACTATTCGAAAGTTATTATTATCATCATATTTGTCGATTTCGCATACTTTTATAATTAGTGGGATTAGGAAAAGATCAAATCAAACCAAAATTTTGTATATGTGTTTCTTGGTTTATTGATTCTTAACGGATGAGATAGTTATCTAATATTCGTTCATATCCGCAGGTATAGATATCCGATATAAGAAAATAATTTCGAATGCAGATGTAGTTATGGAACTATCCGCATGTAAAATTATCCATTGATAGGTCTACATATATTCTTTAAATTAAATGTTCTTAAACATATACAAAATAGAATTTGGTTAACTTGTGCTGTGTTTTAGAAGAATTGATACACTTTAGTACGCATGGTCATATTTAATGATTGTGCATGTTTTTAGTTATCTTTTTATTTATTTATTTTTGGAAATAGAAAACTAAAATTGGGTATTAAAAGAGATTGATTGTCATTAGACCACTAAACTATCATAATTTTTCCATCTTTTTTTTTTTTATTGGGCAACATATGCTCATGCAAACTTTGACTAAACTTGAAGACAAAAGATGATATCATATTGATGTAAATGGCTAAGGTGGCTAAGAACTCCAGAAAAAATTGTTAGCTGAGAATTATGGCCAGCATAACATAAATTGTTAGTAGAAAAAATTGTTAAAAATATTTCATGCAACAATATCAATTAGTTCATAATTTATTATTGTCCTCAATGCAGACACATGGTTCAACTCAGGTCAGTCTTGCATAGTCTCCTATTATTCAACATGAATGGTCAAATTATGTTATCTTTCGAAGGCTATAGAAGGGTTGCATTCTTTATATCCAAAAGAAATAATGGATTCAACATCAATGTTACAAGTATTGTAGTTTGTCTATAATCGGCATGGAATATATAAAGTTTACTTCCTTGTGGATGTTTGTAGGTTATATATACTTCGTTTAACTATGATAATTGTATGATCTTAATTTATTACTACTAAAGCGATATTTTTGTTAGCGGAAATGCCATTATACCAGAAACATGTTTGAGTATTTTAGTCGATTAAAAGATAAAATAACCCCTAAATTCTGGAGGTGCAACCGAGCAATTTATCTCTATTTCGGCTCATATACCCAAATCCGCTTTGGGTGTTGTACCAAATTCCTTTTGTTAGTTGATTCATCTATGCTTATTCGTTAATAATTGTTTCAATCTCACTTTCTAAATTACTCCATACAAACTTATATTAATATCCAAAGAAGCTCATTTGGTATAAGAGAGAATTTCTAATCTATCACCTTTCTTATGAGGATCCATAGTAGTGTAATGCGAATATTAATGCTCAAATATTACCCGATGGGTTCAGCACGGATATTAAATACAACTTATTTTTACCCCATGGTTGCAGTCACCTATTTGCAAGAATTTTTCTAAGTTTAGAACCTCATGCAAATCAATCATTTTGTCTTTTCTAATCTTTGTTATTTTGTAGGTCATATGTAATATAAACCACTAATGGATGGATGGATCCCTATTAACTAGGATTGCAATTGTGGTGTGTGTGTGTGTACTGTTTTAGGGTCCAAACTTTACAAATTTTGATACCATCACTACGGCGGCAAACAATATTTTTTGTGCTAGGCAGTACAATTTTTCTTTGATGCCTGTTGGTGACATTCCATTCTATTCTTTTAACATCACAATAGGCTAAGAAGAAACTTCTTTTTTCAACAATTCTACTCTTAATACGGTTGTTTGCTAGGTTGGTTGCTAAATTTGTAAGCGTCGTTATAAGCTGTGTAGGATCTAGATTAACCCTAGAGGGGGGCGTGAATAGGGTTAATGGAAAATTTTCTCGAATTAAACGCAAAAACAAACTGCAGAAAAATAGATATGCTGAAAAGTAAATCACACACAAAAATTTACCCAGCTTCGGCAACCCCTGCCTACTGTTGCATTCCCATATTTCTATTAGAATTAAACAGTCTCCCGCTTACAAACACTCTAACAGACTCGCAAACCCTACTTCCGCCTATAGAGTTTTACAAACTCGCAAACCCTGCTTACTGAAATAATCCTAACTAGACAATCTGACACAACCTAAATCCTAGGTGGTGATTTACCAAGATTTGATTCGAAAGATACAATCTTAAAAGAGAATTTAAATTTAAAACAAACTTAAAAACAATTTTAAAACTAAAACCCTAATTGAAATATGAACTAAAGCCTTTTTATATTGAAAACAAGGTCGGCCCAAACTAAAACATATCATCCCCTTTTTATTTCTCCGGCCTGCTTTCCTTTGTGAGATAATGGTGGCTTTGTTTCGTTCGTCCCTTTTTGCGTCTGAATTAGGGCTTTCGAAGATTGAAGCGCCGCTCTATCAAATTGATTTCAGAAGCTTCGATTCCTTTCTTCGTTCGATTATATTGTTGCAGCTACCTCAATTTGGTCGAGTTAATTGTCAAAAATGGTATGCGATTTTTCCTTTTTCGATGTTGATTTTTGCTCGACCTTTAATTCGAGTTATTGATATTGTTCTCTGTTGCTTGAACTCGAATGATCGATGATTTTACCGATGATGACTGTGGGTTTATATTTGGATTTGATTCAATTTTTCCACCCTCGCCGATGATGATTTGGGGTTGTATTTATATGGACTTCGTCACTTTCCTATTTCTCGATTGCCTAATATTTGTGACTTACTTGATGCACACGGTTTTTAATTATGCAGCGTTCGATTTTTTCTTGAGTCATATGGCAAAAAAACTTTCCTCTTTTGATTTGTTTTGACTTTGCTCGTTTCTTTACCACCACGTCTCTGACTTGTTCAACATCGTATATTTTGATCACGGCTTTGACTTTGCTTGCGATTAATTCCTTGGCTGCCACGGTTGATTTTTAACTATTCGATGATTTCTTTGACTTAGTTAATGTGATGTTTTAAAGCACTTGTGATCAATACTGTAACAGCTTGACGCTTGAATGTATTCATCTGTATTTTATTTTCTGGTCATTTCTCCAAATCTGCCTGCACTTAGTGTAGTTGCCACTATCTTCTTTGTACACTGATGCAAGGTTATTGTTGCGCACTACTGGTGTCTGTTTATGTTGGCACTGGATTTTGCTGTAGTCTTCATTGTTGTATCCAGTGTTTACTTTGAGCATGTTGCAGTGTTCATTCATGTCGTATTTGCCTGTTCGGTCTTGTGACACTGCTTACTGTCATGTTCGCTGTGTCACTTGTATACTGAGTAGTGCGGAGTCTTTGGATATGTGCATCACCATACATCTGTTGCAATCCATTTGTTTGTTTGTATATATCACTTACTTTTTTTCATTCCACTGGTATACCTGGTGCATTACTTGACTTGTTGTATTGTCATTGCATCCTTGCACTGTGTTTTTGATGTTGGCCTTCATTTTTGAAACTCTGTTTTGTACTTAGTCTTGATATCATTTGCTTCCACACGCTTGTAGTTATGTAGTTGCACTGCACTGTTGCCTTGAGTAGTTGTTGACTGTATCACCATATATCAGTTATACTTGTTGCAGTCCTGTCCACTGCCCTGTCCTGTTGCACATGCTCAATTAAATTGAGTTATTCTCGAGTATGATACTTGGTTGTACTGATCATATGGTCATGTTGCCTTCAGTTGCTTGTATATATGTATTAGCTTGTTGCCGTTGACTAGTGCATGAGTTGAAGTCTATGCACTGACTTGTGCTTCTGGCTTCACTTCTGATCTGATGCACTCGAGTATGTACTGCATGTTTTGTTTGCTATGACTTCATATAGTAGCTAAAATTGATCGATTTGCTAGATAACATCTACTTTGTTGATCGAACTTGTCTGGAGCTTCTTGTCTGGTTTGATTGCTTTATAGCCTCGAGCCGCTGTCTTCACTGCAACCATATTATTATTGCACATTTATATTGACTACGGGTTGCACTGTTTTATTATGATTTGTACATTGAGTTGAATCCAGTTTAAACGCTCGTGTTTGACCTTGTGCTCATGTCGAGATTTTATTTATATTGCACCTGAGTTGAACCCGTCCTTTTATTTTGGGTTTGATCTTGTGCTCACCTGTCCCTGTAACATTATCAATTGTATATCGGTGTGCACGGCCTTGTGGCATGTACAGTGATACACTGTGCATGTCGCATTGTTCGTGCATGATGAATTCAAATGTAAATGATGACGAACAACCCAAATAACTGAGGCAAATAATATTTTCAAAAACCATCTTTTATTTTATATTGCAAAAATATTTCTTTTTCAATTTTACCACGTTAGTGAATATTTTTGCAGATTGCTCAGATGCTGGATCCTAACTGGAATGAAGTTGAAGATGAACTACGAGTGTGAGTGATATGTAGTGAGGAATTTATGTAAATATGAAATTGTGATGTAATTAGAATCAAAATTGTATATGTATAGTGAGAGCTTGAATTTGTACTATTCAAAATTGTAATAAATATTTGTTTGAATAAAATTTCTGTTTGAATTCAAATTCTGTGTAATTTATTTTATTCAACAAATATTTATTTAATCTATGAGAAATAAAATAGTACATTAACAAATACATTTAAATGAATATATATATATATATATATATATGTGTGTGTGTGTGTTTATTATCATCAAATAAAAATCATATAAGCGCATATTCAACAATCTCTCCCTTTTGACGATAACAAACATATATTTAAGATTTTGACTGTGTTAAATGTATTTGATTAATGATATGCTTTAATTGATCCCCCTATTTAAATGCTTCCTCTCTAGATGATGCTCCCCCACATATATGCACACAAATAGAAATATACAAATGAGCCTAGATGCAAATGGAAAATTATTTGACCTTTGCTTGATTTTATTTGACAAAATCTTAACTTTTATCTCCCCCTTTTGTTATCAGCAAAAGAATAATAGTGTTAGAGAAAATAGAGATAAAGTGATCGATATTAATCCAACATTAAAACTCAATTTGAATACAAATATTAAACTTCAATAAAAATCAAACAAAAATCATAACTACCCTTGTTAGGCGCATATTCCACTTTTAGAATGATGGAAATGATGTTCTCATATAAAACCATACAGTTGTATCTGTTTGTGGTGCAGTTATATCAGGAATTTGAATATCTACTAATCATGCATAACCGTTAGGACTTTTAAATGAGATTAGTAGTATTCCAATTTAATTTTAAAAATGAATTCAAGTATCTTCTAATCACGCATAACCATGAGGACTTTTAAATGGGATTAGAATCAACTTGTTTATTTAATAAATCAATTTTGATATGCGTTCCATACATGCATAAGCGTAAGGACTTTTAAATGAGCATGGAAGCACATAACAAATTCCAAGTAATCCACTAATGCATAACCGTGAGGACTTTTAAATGAGAGTGAATACTTTGGATTTTATTTTGTTTTATAAAATGAAAAACGAATGATTCCTGGTTAAAGTACCACATATCGACAAACTATATTGAATTTTTGATGAGCGATGGTTGATAGAAATATGATAGACATAGAAATGGTTATGGAATCTTTACCCAACAAAAAGTTTTATAACTCTTGTTTGAATTTCTAAAGAAATTTTTCTAAAATATACCGTCTTGAGTAATGTATGAAAAATATCAACACTCATCACTTTTTTTTGATCACTATTTATCTTTTCGATAATTATTAGGGAGTTAGACTAGTTAAAATTGTCATTTAAATCAAATTCAAAAATAATTATGAAATCAATTTTTCACAATAACTAATCTGAAAATATGATTAAAAATGATTTTCTCGAGGGGGTTATACGAGAAAATTTTCTTCTATTTGAAAATTATTTGAAATGAAAAATATGCAGATATTTTCTTTGAAAAACGATGCAGTTACTAAATGTCTCAAAAATCACGTTCAACTAGTAATTTTTCTATCGACTAGATTACCAGTGTAAACTGCATCTGAATATCTTTTTCACTCAAAACATCACTAATTAAATTTGATAGACCAGACCATGAAGTGTGCATAAAAACTCAAACAGCATTTTAAATGGCATTCTCTTGAATTTGGATTGAAGCCATGTAAATAATCAGAAAACCGTGAATATAGAGTTAGCCGTATTATAACCAAAAATATTATCATCCAACAAAACACTATTTTTAATCCAAACCAATATATATGAAGTAAATCCAAGAATCTAGAGAATATAATTGGCCAACTATGTTGAACAAGTGAGAATTAAAATCATCATCTTTACAACATCTCAATATTGGCTGATTTCATTCAGAATACGGTGCAGATTATCGCATTTAATATATCGATCAAATAAATATACCTTCACCTGTTTTACCTTTACGATAATTTTTCGTGGTTGCCCATTGTGATTCTGTCACCTTTATACTAGGCTAAGGAACTTTTGCTTTGTTGCCCGTTGTGTTTCTGGAAAAGCCAAAATCCAGAGAACACTGTTGTTGTTCCTTAGCCTGCCACCATACCTACACGATGAAAGATTTTTGTGACCTATTTGTTTTTATAGGTCCATGATTGTTAGTGGCAGAAGCATTGTGAATAAATAATCCCTTTGGAACCCAAACTTGTTTAGTCCTTTTATTCTTGTTCCAATAGACATGAAATTTGTTTGTAGAATTCTTAGGAGCCCAAACTTGTATAAATTTTGTGTTCTTGTTCCTATAACTACAATTTTCAACATGATGTCCAATTATTTCACATCTACAAAGTCACTCTTACCTTTTGCATTATCATCAACTTGTGTTTTCCCAAAGCCTAGTCCTTTTCCGTTGTTAGCAAAAATTTGATTTCCCAATAACATGTTGAATGATTTTTCTCCTCTTGAAAAGTTATTCAGAGATTTCTCAAGATTTTGGACTTTGGTTTTTAGTGTTGTGTTTTCAGTCACAAGTGAGGTGCATCTATTTATAAAATCCTTTTTCCTAGTGTCAATGGTTTCCTTAACAATCAAGTTTTCTTTTTCAAGATTCTCAACTCCATTCTTAAGTCTTGATAATTTTGAATCTAAAATTTTACATATTTTACAGTCTAGGTTTTGAATTTTTTCAAGTTCAGTTTCTAACCTAGAATTTTCAAGGATGAGTTCTCTCCTATTAGATTTCAGTTTTTCAATTTTAGATTCAAGAGTATCAACTATTTTAGTAAGATCACAACACATCAAAGCAAATTCTTTGTAAGAATAGTCACCTCCCTCACTAGATTCCTCTGAGCTTGCTTCTGAATCTGATTTTTCCATAAGACACAAATTAGCCTCCTCTGAGCTATTATTCAAAACTTCCTCTCCTTCTTCATCATCCCAAGTCGCTGCAAAGGCCTTCTTCTTCTTTTTCTTTCCTTTGTTGTTTTTGAGAAGTGGGCATTGTTGTTTGAAGTGGCCAGGTTTCTTGTAGTTAAAGCACGTTAGTTTATTATCGGAATTGTCAGAATCTTTTGGCCTATTACCACTTGTTTTCTTCTTGCGTGGCCTGAATCTTGACCATTTTCTAAGATTATTGACAGCCATTGTAAGCTCTTCAATTGGATCTTCTTCTTCATCATCGCTCTCTTCTTTGCTCTTTAAGGCAATCGTCTTCTTCTTTGATTCGGAATTGTTGCGTTACTCCTTTGTTTTTAGCTCAAGCTCATATGTCATCAAGTTGCCGATCAACTCCTCCATGCTTAGTTTACTCAGATCTTTCGATTATTGTATTGCCGTGACTTTTGCCTCAAAGCTCATCGGTAAGACTCGTAGCACCTTCCTCACAAGCTCTACCTCAGCGAATACCTTCCCAAGCGCTCTAGCATTGTACACCAAAGTTAAAAAGCATCCAAACATGTCCTTTATGCTCTCGCCTTTGTCCATCACAAAGTTCTTGTATTCATTGCTGAATAGGGCTAGACGAGATTCCTTGACTTGAGAAGTTTCTTCATGTGTCACCTCCAAGGTATGCCAAATTTCCTGTGCAGTTTTACAATGTGAAATTCTATTAAATTCAGTCTTATCAAGAGCACAGATCAAAGCATTCATGGATTTAGAATTTGTAGTTTTTAATTTCTTATCGTTAGCATCCCACCTATCCTTAGGTTTAGGAATCTCAGTATCACCAAAAGTTATAGTGGGAGATTTATAGCCAGTTTCAATAATGTCCCAAACATCATAATCAACAGAACTAAGATAAATACCCATCCTAACTTTCCAATAAGCATAATCATTCCAATTAAACATGGGTGGCCTAAAAATAGATTGCCCCTCATAAAAAGCATTATTTGGTGGATTCATGACTCTAGAGTTAAATAAAGAAACCTCGCTCTGATACCACTTGTAGGATCTAGATTAACCCTAGAGGGGGTGAATAGGGTTAATGGCAAATTTTCTCGAATTAAACTCAAAAACAAACTACAGAAAAATAGATATGCTGAAAAGTAAATCACACACAAAAATTTACCCAGCATCGGCAACCCCTGCCTACTGCTGCATTCCTAGATTTCTACTAGAATTAAACAGTCTCCCGCTTACAAACACTCTAACAGACTCGCAAACCCTGCTACCGCCTATAGAGTTTTGCAAACTCGCAAACCCTGCTTACTGAACTAATCCTAACTAGACAATCTGACACAACCTAAATCCTAGGTGGTGATTTACAAAGATTTGATTTGAAAGATACAACCTTAAAAGAGAATTTAAATTTAAAACAAACTTAAAAACAATTTTAAAACTAAAACCCTAATTGAAATATAAACTAAAGCCTTTTTATATTAAAACCAAGGCCGACCCAAACTAAAACATATCATCCCTTTTTATTTCTCCGGCCTGCTTTCCTTTGTGAGATAATGGTGGCTTTGTTTCGTTCGTCCCTTTTTGCATCTGAATTAGGGCTTTTGAAGATTGAAGCGCCGCTCTGTCAAATTGATTTCTGAAGCTTCGATTCCTTTCTTCGTTCGATTATATTGTTCGCAGCTACCTCAATTTGGTCGAGTTAATTGTCAAAAATGGTATGCGATTTTTCCTTTTTCGATGTTGATTTTTGCTCGACCTTTGATTCGAGTTATTGATATTGTTCTCTGTTGCTTGAACTCGAATGATCGATGATTTTACCGATGATGACTGTGGGTTTATATTTGGATTTGATTCAATTTTTCCACCCTCGCCGATGATGATTTGGGGTTGTATTTATATGGACTTCGTCACTTTCCTATTTCTCGATTGCCTGATATTTGTGACTTACTTGATGCACATGGTTTTTAATTATGCAGCGTTCGATTTTTTCTTGAGTCATAGGGCAAAAAAACTTTCCTCTTTTGATTTGTTTTGACTTTGCTCATTTCTTTACCACCACGTCTCTGACTTGTTCAACATCGTATATTTTGATCACGGCTTTGACTTTGCTTGCGATTAATTCCTTGGCTGCTACGGTTGATTTTTAACTATTCGATGATTTCTTTGACTTAGTTAATGTGATGTTTTAAAGCACTTCTGATCAATCCTGTAACAGCTTGATGCTTGAATGTATTCATCTGTATTTTATTTTCTGGTCATTTCTCCAAATCTGCGTGCACTTAGTGTAGTTTCCACTATCTTCTTTGTACACTGATGCAAGGTTATTGTTGCGCACTACTGGTCTCTGTTCATGTTGGCGCTGGATTTTGCTGTAGTCTTCATTGTTGTGTCCAGTGTTTACTTTGAGCATGTTGCAGTGTTCATTCGTGTTGTATTTGCCTGTTCGGTCTTGTGGCACTGCTTACTGTCATGTTTGCCGTGTCACTTGTATACTGAGTATTGCTGAGTCTTTGGATTTGTGCATCACCAAACATCTGTTGCAATCCATTTGTTTGTTTGTATATATCACTTGCTTTTGTTCATTCCACTGGTATACCTGGTGCATTACTTGACTTGTTGTATTGTCATTGCATCTTCGCACTGTTTTTTTGATGTTAGCTTTCATTTTTGAAACTCTGTTTTGTACTGAGTCTTGATATCATTTGCTTCCACACGCTTGTAGTTGTGTAGTTGCACTGCACTTTTGCCTTGAGTAGTTGTTGACTGCATCACCATATATCAGCTATACTTGTTGCAGTCCTGTCCACTGCCCTGTCCTGTTGCACATGCTTACAATTGAATTGAGTTATTCTCGAGTATGATACTTGGTCGTACTGATCATATGGTCATGTTGCCTTCAGTTTCTTGTATATATGTATTGGCTTGTTGCCATTGACTAGTGCATGAGTTGAAGTCTGTGCACTGACTTGTGCTTCTGGCTTCACTTCTGATCTGATGCACTCGAGTATGTACTGCATATTTTGTTTACTATGACTTCATATTATAGCTGAAATTGCTCGAGTTGCTTGATAACATTTATTTTGTTGATCGAACTTGTCTGGAGCTTCTTGTCTGGTTTGATTGCTTTATAGCCTCGAGCCGCTGTCTTCACTGCAACCTTATTATTATTGCACATTTATATTGACTACGGGTTGCACTGTTTTATTATGATTTGTACATTGAGTTGAATCCAGTTTATACGCTCGGGTTTGACCTGGTGCTCATGTCGAGATTTTATTTATATTGCACCTGAGTTGAACCCGACCTTTTATTTTGGGTTTGACCTTGTGCTCACCTGTCCCTGTAACATTATCAAGTGTATATCGGTGTGCACGGCCTTGTGGCATGTACAGTGATACACTGTGCATGTCACATTGTTCGTGTAGGATGAATTCAAATGTAAATGATGACGAACAACCCAAATAACCGAGGCAAATAATATTTTCAAAATCATTCTTTTATTTTATATTGCAAAAATATTTCTTTTTTAATTTTACTGCGTTAGTGAATACTTTTGCAGATTGCTCAGATGCTGGATTCTAACTGGAATGAAGTTGAAGATGAACTATGAGTATGAGTGATATGTAGTGAGGAATTTATGTAAATATGAAATTGTGATGTAATTAGAATCAAAATTGTATATGTATAGTGAGAACTTGAATTTGTACTATTCAAAATTGTAATAAATATTTGTTTGAATAAAATTTCTGTTTGAATTCAAATTCTGTGTAATTTTTATTATTTAACAAATATTTATTTAATCTATGAAAAATAAAATAGTACATTAACAAATACAAATATATATATATATATATATATGTTTATTATCATCAAACAAAAATCATATAAGCGCATATTCAACAAGCTGAATAATCGATATCAACAAAAATTAAATACCAATTCATTTACGTATTGACTTTGATTAACTTTGTGAATCTCTCTGCTCTTCAAGCTTGTGATTGACAAACAAGGTACTTTATTGTATTTATTTGCTTACTTTGTTGCAAACTAATTTACCTCTGTCAAAGCCAGTTTACTTACTGGAAGTTATCATAATTGAACTTTACTAACTCCATGTTAGTTTAGTATTTACTTAAAGGATGCATTTGAGAAATAGATTTTCAACCATCTACGGTTACCATTTGACTTATGTATTGTTCTCATGTCCTTCTCATTTTAATTTCAGCAAAGCTTTCACTGAACAACCTGTTAATTTCATGAACTTGTACCATGTGAGCATGAACAATAGATGGTATTGTTCGAGCAACAATGCTACCATTTCAATGTCACTTTACCTTTGAAAATAATTTATGCACATAAATTATTTTGCTGCTGTCAATATTACTATAAAAATATAAAATATGATTAGTTTATATTTTACACACGATACAACACTATTGAATCTTATTTAAATTTTGTAATTTGCTGTTTTACAAAAATTCCATTTTCTTTATCTATAGCATTAGTAATCATATTATCATTGTCGAATTTTTATTATACAGTTCTCTACCGTTCAACCGATTAAATACAGTTATGTTTTGGGATTTTTATTTCAAACACATGTTTTTTGCTACCTATATATATTGCTTGAAATACACACTTAAAATGCAACATGATCTTCCTGCACTAAAATTTCTTAGTTGTCAACAATTGATGCTACTTTTCCTATACATCATTGTATGAATACAAGCTTTTTATGAAAGTTCTCTTCTCGGAGTTATCTGTCTTCCCTTTACTATGATGACACGATAGCATATGCTACAATTAAGTTGGGATCAATTCTTTGTACTACAACTTATCTTATATGGTTTCACGCATTACTTTTTATATCAGTCTAAAGAGTTGATGTCATACAAAAAAAGATGCATCACCTGTTATTTCTTATAAATTATCGCTTTCTTTACAGGATGATGACTAAGCATCTATAAGGAAAAACTACTCTTAGATCCCTAAAGAGATTTGGGGCTTGACAACCAATGATAAAATTATAATGGATTATGTTTTATGTGTATTCCATATATGTTTTTCTGATGCAACAATAAATTTTTAATTTTTTGGCACATTTTCTATGAGGACAAATGATAAATGTCTTGCCGAGGGTTACTAAGTTGAAATACATAGAATGTGGTTGATTTGTCACTTTTAGTTTTGAGTTTTTGTTCATACAAAACTGGATACAGTGTTTGTATATTGTGGAAAACGATTAATTTAGAAAACGAAGTTAGCATACAAAATAAAAAACAACTTCTTTTTGTTTTCCGTGTTTTAAGTTAACATACAAAATAAAAAACAACTTTCGTTTATTTTCAGTGTTTTGGGAATAAACAGAAGCATGAGGACCAATCTATCCTTTCGTTGTCCCTCCGCCGCTCACTCCATTTCCTCTGTTCGTTCCATCATTTCTCCACTATTTTCATATTTTGTAACTGATGTTCAAAACACTATCTTAGTTTTTAGAAATTCGCCCATTCCATTTTGGCTAAAAGATACTTAAAAAGTTGCTAAAATACTTTAGGTTATATTTGTTTTTATAACATCCCAATACACAAATTGAGTACTGCTTTAACTTCAAAGCTTCAAAAACATTTGAACAATATGTCCGATAAAACTATTTATGGTCTTTTACCATTATGCATTTATGGAGGTACATCCGACAATGACTTCAAAATTAGGTATTTCTAATTGTGTGCGACTTTGACTATACCCAAAACCGCATATGGACTGCTACATTTTCATATATTTTATGCTACAGCTTCTGGCACATAAAAAGATGGAATTTAAACTCAAGACCAACTAATGGATGATCATATAATGTCACTTACGAGCAATTAACGTATGGAGAAAACATCCAACCAAAAGACTTTGAATCAATATGTACCCGATTAGGCTTGGCATCTTGTTAGCCGTTTAATAAATACGTATCCAATTAGGCTTGGCATTCGATTAGCTCTTGCAGCCGTACGTACTTGATTAGACTTGACACTCAGCTTTTACATCCGTAAGTACTCGATTAGATTTGATATCCAGTAATCTATTGCATTCGTACGCATACACGATAGTGAACTTCATAACTATAAGCTACATTAAACTATCATTTTGCATATCCTAAACATGCTTTTGGACTTTTTAATCGAATTGCTACATTAAACTATCATTTTGTATAACTTAAACATGGCAGTGGATATTGTAATCAAAATGATATATTAAATCTCATTTTGCATATTGTAACTTTGTTATTGGACTTCACAACTAAAATGCTATATCAAACTATCATTTTGCATATTTTATACATAATAGTGGATTTCATAACTTAAATGCTACGTTAAACTATCATTTTGCATATCATAAACATAGTGGTGAACTTTGTGATTAAAATGTTACATTAAAAATACATATGTTATACGCAATTATCATTTTGCATCTGGTAGTTCTCCTTAGGAATACTTATTTCATTTTGTATATTCTATTCATACTACTTCACTTTAAACATACTTATGGTAAATTCAAGTTCATTTTGCATATATTTTCATCCTTATTCAATTAAAATATACTTATGCTATATCCAAATATCATTTTTCATAGTCAGATAATTGTACTATATTTTAAAAGTATAAATGCTATGTTAGTCTATCATTTAGCATATTACACACAGTCTATTGTGTTTCAAATATAGAAATGCTATATCTAAATATCATTCAACTTATGATTAAAACTTTTTGACTTCCTTCTTCTTCTATGTTCTACTTCTCCATTTGTTTCTCACCTCTTGATTTAGTGGCACTCGACTTCAATTTTCACAATATTTGTAATATATGTTTGCATTAGAGTGTCGAATTAGGTTCACTGGTGTGTCGAATTAGGTTTTTTTCGATTTTGGAATGGACAATGGAAGCTTCGATGATGGCAGCGGCTTGGACGACGATGGCTTGGGTGACGGCGGCTATGACAGGTTAGGGCAACGGCGGCGGCGTCTATGGCAGGTTAGGACTATGGCGGTGGCGGTTATGGCAATCTTCAGACGATGGAGGAAATGGTTGAAGTTGGTTGAATAGAATGCGCTACTATTCTTGAGCCTAAATTTCAAAAGTTCCATCTTATATTTAAAATTTAGCATAAAGTTCTTCCTTTAAACTAATTTCCTCTATGCTAAAATACACATAATTTAGACTATATTTGAAGAAAAACCGAACGGATAATTTTCAAATGTGATTGTGTGTTTCATATCCACAACTGCATTCATCTTTCTGGATATTGGATATTTAACTACATTTTAGACATGGATGCATACGGATTTTTGTTATTTGAAATATCCATCGAATATCGATAGGCCTATGTCAAAACGGGAAAAAATCGATGATGTAAAACAAAGTTGAAAAGAGGTTTCCCACTGAGTTGCCTATGAGAGTTTACTTGATGGTGCTATCTTGCTTGGAAATTGTTTTTTTACTTTTGTTCACAACTATACTTTTCCTAACATCTAATTATAATAAGATTCAATTATTGTACGCATTGCGTAAATTAAAAGAACTGCTTCAGCCAACAGAATGTTATGAAACAAGGTCTAAGACCTCCGTGGATGCGGTTGTAAAAAGAGGAATGCATATTATGATGCACAAAAACACAAAGGTAAGAAATATGAACTTTATTTCATACCTCCCCCACTATTTTGATGTTGTGTCTACACATGTGCACTATTAAATTACATGCATAATATTGAATACAAACCATAGACCACATATTGTTTTATAATACACTTTATATATGGTTGCCCATACGATTATAGGTCTAACCGCATTGCAAAACATGTTAGCATAGGGAACTTCTGACAAGGTTTGTGTATATGGGCCGAGGTGCATTTATACATTCATGACTACCACTTTTCGCTCGCAACTGACAGCTTCGTAAGAAGGTAGACAACAACGTTAAGAATGTGGCAACACAACTGTTGTAGACACTACAACAAAAAGACCCTATTACAACAGCGATTTTACAACGGTCCAAAAAAAAACCGTTGTAATAGGTACATATTACAACGGTTTTTTCATGCCCGTTGTAATAGACGTCAGTTTGCAACGCATATCACAATGGTTAAAAATAACCCATTGTAATAGACATCTATTACAATAGTTTTTCCCAGCCCATTGTAATCGACATCAGTTTTCTACAACGGTCCATAGGTGCCCGTAGTAATAGATGTCTAAATATTTTGGCTCCAAACTTTTCCACAGTGCTAAATATTTTGGCTCCAATCGTTAGTTTCTACCGATCGCACGCCTCATCCTCTTTCTTCCTATTTCTCATTTTCATTTCTATTTCTCAAATCCCTAAATCCTAAATCCACATTCAATCCCTCTTCCATTCTCTAGGTCTTGCCATCTCCACTCTATTCCCAGTTAATCCCAATCCCTTCATCAATCCTTCACTAAACCCTTCCCAATCCTTCACTACTTTTGATTTCGTCCTCCGTATTTAATGTAATTTCAGTTTTATTATCGAACAAAAGAAGCTCCAGATTCTCGATCGACCTCATCCCCATGGTTGATTCCGCCAACGAATCAGGCGGCCACACCGCCGCCATGAACAACAGCGGTGACTTCTTCTCCCCGAGGGAGAAGGATCGATTCCTACCAATCACGAACGTAAGTAGAATCATGAGAATGCGCTCCCAGCCAACGCGAAAATCTCAAAAGACGCCAAAGAAACAGTTCAGGAATGCGTGTCCGAGTTCATAAGCTTCATCACTGGAGAAGCATCCGATAAGTGCCAGCGCGAGAAGAGGAAGACGATTAACGGTGACGATTTGCTATGGGCCATGACGACCCTCGGGTTCGAGGAGTACGTTGAGCCTTTGAAGGTTTACCTGAAGAGTAAGCAATCGATTCAATTTTATGTGTTTCCTATATATATATGTATATATATGTATATATATATATGTATATATATATGTATCATATTAGTTCACATGTTGTATTCCACCTCGCATTGTTGTATAACTTATATAAACCTGTTGCTATGTTTCCATTTTTGACAACCTTTGTTCATGAAGGTGCATTTTCTGCTAGTAGTTGACACCAAAGTAAATTTTCATTCACAACGCTGACCAAGTGCATGATTCTTTCAAATGAATATGCATTTGACATCGTTTTAAAACTTGAGATGGACCTTTATTTAGAGAAAGTTTGTGGTAACTAAATTACGACCGATGTGGCTGCTGCTTCCAGAATGGGTGGGTGAAAGGGGTGATCTGAGACTATGAAGGTATTTTATCCTTTTTAGTTTCTCCCCCCCCCCCTCTCCACAACAGTAGATAGTTTATTTTTAGATAGATCCAGCTGGTTAAATTAATTTCATATATTTGGTATTACTAGTTATTTTATTATCATACCTATTCTGAGAGGATTCAGCTATATATTTTCAAAGTTGGTATGCATAAAACTTTGTTCATAATTCATGTTTTAAATTGCACCCTTATTGTTAATTTCGATAATAAAATAAAATCATTTTTTAAGGAAATTAGATATAAATACTAATTGCATGTTTTTATGAGCAATACCAAATACATCGATTTTTTTTAAAGATGTTAATATTTATATGGAACTCTGCAAGTATTCGTAGACTAATACTTGCGGTTCAAAAAATTCAAATATTTGCATATTGGATTGAAATACTAGATTGAATTATAAAGGTGGTTAAAGCATCTTGACGTAATTATGTACTGCATATGAGATCTTTTGGATATAACATCATATAAATCCTACCGTGATTGAGAAATATATATCTTAGCTTTGATAGAGAGAGGCAGGCTGAACTACACAGACATTGTCTTATATTGTAATAAAACATGTTCATTAGAAGTGCCGCAACAAATAAGATAGATTATCTGGAAGTAATGCCAAGAAATATCTTTTACCTTCTATCAACATTGTGGAATCATCCCTTATGTTATTTGTAAGGTACAGGATTTTACAAATAATGCAATGATTTTAAATATCAAAGTAGGTGAGTTGCTTGGTATGTAGAAGCACGCGAGGCTGGAGGGTATGGGCTTGTAGGTTTTGTGGATAAGAATGTAAAACTTCCCAAAACCTCTCTGGAAGATTGGGAGAATGATAGTAATAAAATGGAAAAGAGACCAGGTTAAGATAATCTAGGGAATAAAATTCATGCTGCTAAAGATGGAGTTGAAAATTCCTATGCTAACGAAGGGGGTATGAAAGCTAAAAATAAAGGTATAATCTTTGAAAACTATTATACTTCACATAGTTTTGATGAATTTGAAGATGACAATAATAATTCTGATGAGTATAATATATTTATTGAAAATATTGTAACTGTCGCTGAAGATAATCCCTCTGTTAATGAGCCATTTAAGGATCTGTAAAGGTATGTCAACGACAATCTAGATTATAAACTTGGAAAGTTGAAAAGGCGAAGAAAGAAAAAAACTGAAGTCATTGCTCCTCCTAAAAGAGACAACTTAAGGAGCATTAATGAAATTAAACGGCAATTTTATGTTAGAATGTTAGGGGTGCGAATTCTAAAATTAGATATAATGATGTTATAAAATTCCTAACGAATCGTAAACCTACTATAGTTGGTCTATTGGAAAATAAACTTACTATGAGAGGTATAGAAAAGTTAATTTACCAACAAAGTTTTAAATCTCGGATATCGGCCACGTTTCGTCGTGGAATTTTAGAGACTCGATCTCGTATCGGGGGAGATCTCGGACGAGACGAGCCCATATCGGGTGTACATCTCGGAATTCCATATCGGGTCTTAAAGCTCATATCGGAACCATCTCGGGGTATATTATATGTTAAAAATTGATGTTGTTCCGCAACAATTTTTATGAATGGTGTATATTTTCAGAGTTGTTGCATAAAACTTTGTTCATAATCATGTTTAAAATTGCATTCATCTACTAATATGAACATCCAAGTTAACTAAACATGCTACTTCATATAATTGAGTGCATCAATTTATAAGAGGATTCGTCAAAAAAAGAAAAAGAAAAGAAAGAGTGATTTGAATAAGTGAAGTAAGAATAATATCAGGTAATGAACCAAGCTTTTAAAGAGTTTAAACTTATAATCAAAGCCTAATCTCCTTTCTCGGTAGTCATTGTGGTCCATGTATTTCAGTTAACTGATATTTGTGTTGCTGTAAATTACAGTACATATATGTTGTTACTGTATAGAGAAATGCTTTTATGATTGAACCTGGAATAATAATAGTTTCTTCAGTGCAAAACTTACAAAATGAGTGAAGGTTCAAGTCTAAGGTATGTTGATGGACTCTACAATACAAACTAAATGTAAGAAAGCGCTGGAGATGCAACTGAGAAAAGAACTATTTTTTAAAACAAATTGTTTCACACAAAAATGATTTCACAAATAACTAGATAAAGATAAAGAAACTAATATTAGATTAGCAATCAAGAGATGAATTGTAAAATAATTTATTCTGACCAATTTTATTATAAAAAATGCTATTCAAAATCAATTCTAGGTAAAGATAATTTAACCATACATACTAAATAGTAAAAGAGTAAAATAAATTTTACTCAAGGCATATCACGAGTGTTAGCACAAAATACTACACATTTGTACTATCATGTGTGCAAGATCAAATGTACCATAAGAAATTATACAAGTTGTACCTAAGTATTGATGACAAAGAGTTGCGATTAAAAGTAATAAGATTTGAGCAACAATGCATCAATATAATAAATCTAAAAAATAGGAGGATGGGTCACCTTAAGAAAAAAAAATATAAGCAACAATCACCAGTTTAAGCAATTTCACTATATTCAAATTTACACGATGTATATAATTTAGCGTTTTTGCATGCTGTATGCCATTTATCCGCTTCCTACTTATATAATCATAAATAAATGATTTGATAAGTACGATTTCAGGAAGAAAATGTTAGAACAGGCAGTACCACTTTGAGCAATCTGGGCAGTTAGAGCTCTGAGTGCAATGGCAGCTCTTCTGCAATTTCAAATAGAGTTATAGCAAACAAGCTTTTGTTAGAGGACCACTCGGTGCAAAACAGTTGCTCCACAGTTACTACTGAGGAAAGATCTTCATTTGATTTAAACGAATATATGGAACTTCAACACAACGAAGATCTTCTGTTTGAGACATTGAAGCAAAGATGGAGGATAGAATCAGGTGGCTTAATTTTATGTAGAAAATCTTCATGGAGATTTTTTTGAACATTTTTATCTTTACTTAATGAGACATTTATATAAGTTATAGTTTTATTTAAGTGAGAAGATGTTCCAAGCTAATAGGAAGAAAAAGTATCATATACTCATGAGTGCCCACTGCGGTGACTACCAAATTATTTAGGAAATTAATATATGTAGTGAATGCAATCTCTTCAACTAAGGTCTCTATTGTTGTTTCTTACTATTCGTGATGTTATCAGTTTACAGAGTGACACTAAGTTTTAGTTGTGTTATACACTTTGTATAACATCACGAATACTAAGAAACAACTACAGAGACCACTGTGTAAGTTATCTATGATCTTTTCGTATGCGATTTTAATTATTTTACGACAATATTTAGTATTAGTATGGATGTATTGCATCACTACTACAAAACAGGCCATTTGCATCGGTTGTTTACCCCCTTTTTGCATCAGTTCAACAACCGATGCATATGCAACCGATGCAACAGGCTTAACACTTTTGCATCAGTTCTGAAACCGATGCAAAAAGGTCCTTTTTGCATCGGTTGTTACTAACAACTGATGCAAAATATCATGGTTGGTTGCTTGGACACAGCCCTCATGTTGCATCGGTTTTTTATAACAACCGATGCAAACTAATCCCTCTATTGCATCAGCTATTTATACCTGATGCAAAAAAGTCATATATATATATATATATATTATTGATTATAACAAACAATTATTGCATGCAATATTACAATCATTCAAAATTAAATTTGATGGCAAATACAAACTAAATAACATAATACCAAAACAAGCATATATCAATTACAGTGTTAATAATTTATACAAAATAAGTGTGGATACATCAAACTAACTCACAACTTCTGCTCATATATCAATTACAGTGCACCATAACAGTCACCACCCCCATCCATCTGCCTACACACACTGGCAACTTACATCTCTGTCTGCTATATATCCATCTTTGTGCACACTGCAGATATACATTCATCAACATCTTCCAACATGTCACCCCTCTTCCACCACCTGAAACTACACACATCATTCTCTGTGCAAACACATCTTCCTGCCTCAGCCACCATCCACCAAAACTGCACACCACACTGTTCCTTCATACAAACCCCACTGCCTCACTTCAACAACAACAAACATATATCATACTCAACCACTACAACTGCTTCATAATACAATACTTCGTACAATACATTTCTCTGATCACCTGCTCCTTGCACATCCTCCTACCAATCACCAACTATTTCACTTATGTGCATCAACCCCGGCGTATCATTGACATCTCATCACTTCATAACTTCCTCTACCCTACCACTGCATCTTCAACAGTGCATACTTCAACCATTAACTGAACTATCATCTACCTACTACATACTCCACTGCAAATTCACTACTTCCAATCATCAACTCTTCACTGCCAACCACATCACCAGTACCACCAATGAACATAATTGTAAATTCCATCCACAACTGACTACAAATTACAACTGCCACCCCTTCATCACCTATTTCAAATAGCTGCTTTACTCCTCTACCAAACTCAATCTGTCCCTGCCCACATACAACAAAATCTACACCTCTACAAGCAGCACTTCTTCACACTGCCGCTCCCATTTCACAACCACCAACTTCTTCTACCATCATAATCACAATCAACTAATACCACTACCATCACAATTCCAGTGCAAGGCTTGTTTTGGCTGCAATCCAAAGTAATGGCAACTGGTTGGGTTGACGTCCCCCTCAGATTTCGTAACGTTACCTGGCTTAGAGCCACTGCTGATGTCTTCCAACATATGAACAACAAAATTCAAGTGTTACTTATATTTGTTTTAAAAACACAAGAAAGAAAGTGAAGTGTAAACAAATTAATATGAATTAGTACAGGAGCTACCTCATTCGCACAACCTTCACGTGGACAGTAGAACTGACTGACTTCAATTGGATTTTCAACTGTAGAAAATATAATGTCCTGGAACAGTATGTTCCTTGCATAACCAGATCCTCCCTGCATGCACATATAATTGAATAAATTAGAATACTTAGTGTGTGTATGTGTGTTTCTTTCATTGAAATGCGTAGTCTTGCCTTAAAAGATTAACTGCTACATAGTTGTATACCTGCCATCTCTTGATCCTTGCACCAATTAAAGTTCCAGAAACTGTACTATTGAAAATCTTGATGTTCTCCACCCTTGAGTTTTGGTTTAAACTTCCAATGCTGTGGATACGAAGTTTGCACAGTTAATAAAATCTTAAAACACAAAGACAAGCCATTTGACTTTTTATATTTATTTCTGTTTCCAATGAAAAGTGACCTGGAGCCGTAAACTAATCATCAAATTTTTTTCAAAAATCCACATATACATATAACCAAACACTATTGTCATTTTATCATGAACGTAGTTCAGCTAACCAACCATGGACATACAATCTCAGCGTGTCTTAAAAACACATGCACCTCAGCCTTTGATGCTTTAATTTTTTGATAAACTCAAAAAGCTGGTAATACAGAAGTCGTACATTGTAAGTTGATCAAAGTTGTTGTAGTTATCACCTGGGTCAATACTAATGCTTTAAAAACACTAGTGCTTTGATTTTTTGATAAATTTAAAAACACTAATGCTTTAATTTTTCGTGCAATACTGTTATATTTATATATTTACATAAAAACAAACATGAAAAGGCTTTATTGTTTGATGTGACTGTGACGTCATCGGAAATTTGTGTGAATGCACCTGCACTATCAAAGTTGCATCACCTGGGTCAAACTATGAATCGTATTAATAAACATTGGGGTTGGGGAGCAAGAATAGATCACGTACTATACCTCATCAAGCTACAGCTTCTATTATGGATTTGGATTTAGATTTTATTATAGCTTTGCAATTATGCTACTTTACATTCATAACTTTGTCATTAAACTAACTCAAATTACAATGGTCTAAAAGTGCCTTCAATGTATATATTTTGTAAATTTTGTACTCAGCTTACATTGGTCTAAACGTTGTGTGTATTGAAATTTAAGAAAATCAAAGGAATCAATTAGCTTTGAATTCTTATTTATATCATCAACGTTAAATAGGGTCTAAGTTTAAAAGTTGTTTGAACACTGAATGAGAAAGAAACAGAGCAGTATTAATTAAAACACGTAGCTAAAGAAACTCTTATAGAATACAGTAAATAATCTCATATCCTTTTATGTACTGGCGTTAATTCTGAATAAGAAGATCAGTAGGTATTTATGCCTTAACCACACAATTTATCTGAAGTGCATATAGAAGAAAAATGACTAATAAACAAAAAATAGTTAACTGGCTTCAGTTGAACTACACTTTTACATAGAGAAGGGAATTAACTGGACAAAAGAAATACAGACTTAAAATTACATAGTTGAAGCTTTTACAGATTACTAAAAAAGAAAATATCTTTTGGAAGATATAAATCAGAATGTACCACATTAACATATATTATTAGTTAAATGGCTTTAGTTCTTCTTGAATGTAAGTTTAACAATCTAAATAGCTTTTATCGTATGAAGATGAATGTATTGCTAAAAAAAAGGAAATAAAATGGAAATAAGTGAAAAATAACGCACAAAAAGTGAAATCAAAATATAGGATTATGTTTTTGCTGCCATCCACTTGAGTATATAGTAAAAACCAACCAAACCACACATACAGGTAGAACACGCATAAAACACATGCACCTCAGCAGGAAAGACATACATATACACATACAGGTAGCCCCACTACAGCATAAGTTCAATTTTGAACTTATGCTGCTTCATTTTTGTTTGTTGAAAATATGTGATTAATGAGCACATGTGACGTCCTAACATCAACTAGTTTATTAGTTATCTCAACAGACATATTTTCAACTGTTGAAGTATTATATAAGCAGTTAGATCTTGGTAAATGAGCAAAACACTAGAAGGCAAACAAGTCTTGATAAATGCGTAATTCAAATTAATTAGAAGTGTAAATAATAGTAAAATTTTGTATTTTTTCCATTTCACGTACAACATCAAAGGAATGAAATAAGTGGGGAAATTTTCCCTTGGTTTCATGTAGCTTCTTTAATCTGTTCGAGTAAAAACTACAAGCAAGTCTTGATAAATGTATATTAATGGAGAGTATTCATAATAGAAAAACCGTATTAATAGAGAGAGTTCATAATATAAATCCAAATGTAAGAAAACAAAGGCAAGATGAGGAACCTTTCAAATGTAAATCCATTCAATCACAGGATGTCACAGATTTGTCCTCCTTTAGTCTACTTCATGCTGATGCACTGTATGTACCATCTCTGCCAACACACAAGTGAAATTCAAGGTCAAGTGGATAAAAATGTCACATATTTCTACCTTTATCTAAAACTACAAGCGAAATTCAAGGTCAAATGAATAAAAATGACATCTTAATCACTAAGTATGCAAGTTTAGACAAAATTTCAAGTTGAGTTATTGATATAGTCAAAAACAAGTTTACAATATCATCAAATAAATGCTTTGAACGCAGAAAATTAAAAATCTGGAGATTACATCCCCTTTTTAACACCATCAGATAATAAATTATAACTTCAGCAACCCATTACTGTTTTAACTATTTTACTAGTTATTTATTTACTTCTCTTTTTTTCCTTTCCTTTTTCTTCTATACGCTACCCATAATGGGTTATTTTGTTTTGATACAGACAAATAATTAAGATGAAACATCAACAAAGATATTTGTCGGGTGGTAAGATGCGACTTTCAGAAGACTTTGAACCAGACACTGTTTGATTTAACTTACTTTACATGAAAGGAGAAAAAACATGACAATTCCTTTTTTTATCCAGTTTTTTGCTGGTAAATGTTTCTATATGCGTTTTTACGTGTAAATAATAATTGCATTTTTTATACGTGTACATGCCCAAATCAGCCGTTTCTCAAAACGTGAATTAACATTGGTTATTTTAGTAAATAATTAAAGAGGAAGCCAATCAACTATGGATTTTTTTAAGTAGTTTAACAAATGAGAATAAAAAATTAGAACTATCATCCCTCACCCATCTTAGTACAGCTCCATTGAAAGTAATGTTCAAGTAACGATATAAAAGTACAAAAATAAGCGGAACTATGTGCACATACTCAACAAAAGGGAGAATGAATGCAACCAAATATTATTTTAACATCATTTTCACATTGATTTTAGTCACAATTCATAATCACTGCCAAATTGATACGATGTTTTAGTATAAACTGAAATTACCATTTGACCTTCCGTAGTATATAATTTTATGGTTTAGGTCAATTATATTAAGACCGGTGATCCTATTTCTATCTTAAGCAGTACAGAACTCAAAATTTTTATTGCAAGTACAGGTTAACGATTTTCTATTCTAATATCTCCAATTCACCACATTCATGTACATTATCCATGAATTTTTTTCACTTATTTCCCCTAATTTCAGTATAAAGTACAAATGTGATTTTTTTTTTCTGCCTTGAATTTATAAAGCTAAAATATTTCCCATAGGGCCAGCGAAATAAATTGCTCATTCAATTGCAGTAAAGATAGTTCTACACTTCAACAGATGAAAAAAAGGGAACTAGATAAATCTGCAAGTTATGTTGCATGAGATCAAGAAATACCTCCAGCAATACCTGCAGCAGTATTTGCTACTAGATTTCCATACAAGTTAGGTGTGAATTGAGGAGAGTAGCAGAGTTCATACAAATCAATTAAAAGAGAACCTAAGTTAATAAAAAAAAATACAATAGTAAAACATAAATCACTATGTAGAAAAAAGTTTATACCATAACATCAAACTGCTCAGGCTTTGAAACAAGTTGCAAGCAGCAGTTGTCCAAAATGATCTCATTATACTTGATACCAAGGTATTTTGTTGCAATCTCACGGCATGATTCTAGAAAGAGACCTGAGAGTGTTCCTGTCATGGCAAGTTCAATATTTCCTGTCATGGCATCAAAGAAATTACAATGCTGAGGCCTGAGAGTGTTCCTATCTAACGAAAATACGACACCGTCACTGAAACGAGAATACGACATGAGTATTATGGGTGAGCACTCCTGTTTGGTTAAAAAATGATTTTTTTAACCTGAGGTGATATTAATTAAAATATTGTTCATTACAAGTTTTTTAACAGACTTTTGAAATATTGTTAAAAAGATAAGAATGAAATAAGTTTCATAAATATACTGTCATGTATTTTGTACTTAAGTTTTGAAATATATTAACATTTTATACTTAAGTTTTAAAATATACTGTCATGTAATTTATACTGTCTGATGTTTTAACATTTTGGTAATAAGAGTTATACTCACCTGCATGGATACAAATTGAGATTTTGCTGATGCATGGTCTATTTATCGTTTGATGGTAATCATAACACAGTAGCTTTTTCTTAGAAAATGTGTGAAAATTTAAAAGTAATAGGCTTGTACAAATAGCAAATGAACATGAATCATTTGAGCTTATTCAAAAAAATATTTTGGATGGACCAAAAGGAAGAAATACCTTAGTCTAAAAATAAGATAAACTATCAATGATACAATAAAGAAGATAAAGCAATCATTGCTACTGATAGCACTCAAACATCCAATATATCACATTAATAAAACAGTCAGCACAACCACTACTTTGCATGCAACCAATAAGATAAACAACTCAAACATCCAATATATCACATGAAACATTAATAAAACTCATATTATCACACATTGCATGCAACAATTTACTGATTATAACTTAATAGAATACTTTAATTTTTATTTAATTTGATGGCGGTAACAGGAAAATTAATTTAAGGGGAATGATTCATTTACTGTTACAATAAATATATTATCATGTGGAGGTCAAAAACTAAGCAAAGTGTGACTTAAACCGCACTTTTCTCTTGTAATTTTTGTAGGCAAAGTGGCAAGTGTCAATCTTAATTTACTTCAATGAACTGAAAGAATGTCCTCTCCTTGCAAGCCATCTTAAATTTAACTGCTTTTTGATTCTTGCTAATACTACACTGCACATTAATGATTCCAGTACAAAAACCAAAGATGAGTCAACTGCGTAGTTTTAGTTTTCGTCGTGGGACAATGTTCTTGCTTCGAACACAATTTTTTATTATGATTAATTTATTGCAAAGTACTATCTCTTTGGATTATAGTACTAATAGTTATTGCAAAGTGTATTTTGATAACCAGCAACGAAATTAAAAGAGTTGTGAAAATCACTGACTATACTGATTTCAGTTATGTATGCCTTAATTAGTTTCCACCCATTCTCTTGCAATTTGCTTGACTATACATAAAGATACATTTGTTAGAATATCCACATATAGTGTCAGCAAAAAGTACAAAATGCAACATTTTTACCATGAAGACAGAAAAAGAAATAGTCCTAAATAGGTAAATTTTCCTATCTAAATATTTAAATGGCATCAGTTATTATAACTCCATGATGGTAGGAGTCATACGCAGCAGATAACCTGACAATAAAGTTTAATGTTTAATATCAAAAGTGTACTTCTCTACGATATAGCCATTTTTTTTAGAAATAATCAAAAACATAGCATGTGGTTAATTTCACTGTAGGCAAATTCAATTACTAGCATAAACAATAGAATAAAATTACTTGCCTCTTTCACAGTTGCTTGATGTGAAAATAAACCGTTAGCATATCGCAAAAGTAGAATTCTACTGCTACCACTTTCAGACCAACCTCAACACACCACCAAACCTCCTCCAAGAACTACAAAACACAACCACACTGCAGCAAGTTTCTATCTACTCACTGCAACAACCACTTCATCACACTTTTACACTTCTACTTCAACCTTTACTTCAGCTTCCACCTCAATCCAAACACCCACTGCCTGAACTGTTACTTCACCAATCCCAATTCCAATCTTCACCAACTCCTCATCAACCAAATCAACAAGCTTCCACAAGAAACAGCCACACGAACACTTCAGTCAATCACCAGTCTCCCCTTGTTCCTCCCCTATGCATCTCATCGAACTCACCCTCTTCTCTGCACTGAGCAACATCACGAACACCCTCAACTCGAACACATCTCAAAACCCATCCATCACCAAAATTGAACTCATGAACCACCATTGCTATCGCCAAATCCCCAATTGAGCACCACTGCAACGTTCAATTCGAACACCTAAAATCAATCAACCAAGTCGCCATCGCCTCCATTCATCACCTACGTGGTTCCACTGCCCATCTCCACTACTCCACATTTTCACTGTTCCACATCAATCATTCATCAACCTGCAATCGCGATCGAACATCGCAACCCATCTCCAATCCATCACTAACACGCGACCAACCGCGAATCCAAAGAAAATCGAACAATTGCCTTCGACCCTAGTATCCCAGCACGAACCCAAAGCAAACCCAATCGGCAGAATTGCCTGTCGAAGCAGGGGATGTTGTATGGGATGTTGTATGCTTACTGTGAAAGCATACATTTTTTTACAACTCGAAACTCGAAATCAATCCAGCAAACGATGATTTTAGGGTTTTTTTTTAAGCAGGCGAATTATTTGGGGGAAAAGAACGGGAGCGGCGAAATTTTTTTTGGAAAGGCAGGACGTAAAAGTGAGCAACGAGTAACCTAAATAATTTGAAATTGCATCGCGTAGGCAAGGGAACTGATGCAAAATGATTATTTTGGACGTAGTTGCATCGGTTGTCTTTAAAACCGATGCGACTGAAACTATTTGCATCGATATATTTGCATCAGTTGTTGGTGACAACTGATGCAAATTTGATTTTTTTATTACCTATTGCTTTCCACGTAACAATTGCATCGGTTATTAAGACAAAACTGATGCAAATAGTTCTATTTGCATCAGTTTTTACTTAAACCGATTCAAATGAGGCGATGCAAATAGCCTGTTTTGTAGTAGTGCATGGATGTTGCTGTATTTTTTTAAAAATTTGCATTTATTTTGCAATGGGCAATGTGCGTTGTTATACGAGCTTCTTACAACGGGTTATGGCCATTGTAAAAAGGTATACTGCAACGGTTTTTACAAGGTGCTTTTCCCGTTGTAAAATGTGGTGGATCTATTACAACGAGGCCTACTACAACGGGCACATGCCCGTTGCGAAAACCATATTACAACGGGCTTTGCCCGTTGTAAAAAGACTGTTTCGTTGTAGTGAGATGGGAGTGGCGTTTGAGATAAATCCATATAAGGTACCATTATCTACGCGTATTACTTATCATTTTGTTTGACCTCAAAACATCATAATATACTAAACTAAAGCGTTCAGAGACAAGCACTAAATATTATACCAAAAGCTGAACATCAAGCAAAACAAGGAAAAAAAACTACTACAACTAATGCAGTGAAATAAGATAAAGCATGTAATTGAGTACACTTTTCTATTGTGCTACCTTATGATCTAACTGTTACATAACTCTATATCACCTACCAGCCTTGGAGGCATCAGCTTTCTAACAAGACGTTGCAAAACAAGTTCGTGCTATTGAAACTACATACCATACTATAACGAGAAGTATGGTCAGTTGATTGACACTTTTAACTATGCATGTTATTTAGCCTACAATATAAATTTGGACATTCCAACTAAGCCATGCTTTACAGTCATAGGTGAGGTGACATTGGCCTAAATGTAGACGTATGAATCTAACAACTAACAAAAAATTTCTACAATTCAATGACCACGTTCTACTTCTGTTGTAAAAGTATTCAAGATACTAGAAAATCTTTCAGATAATTGTAATGGGCCAAATATTCAACCATCTAATTTTAAGGTGTGTGAGTTTGATTTTAACATACAATCGTAGTTTCAATAGTAATTGTGATTATCTCATTATAATCCAACTATTCCAACATACAGTTATTCATTGTAACCGAACTGATTATATTCTTAATTAAACCTGTAGAAAGACTTAGGTTCTAATCTGGTAGTATTTCCTTCTATTATCTCGCTTTATTGAAATTATTAGAGACTAGATGATACAATATGTAAATTAGTGTTCCATATTTTT
Source organism: Allium cepa (assembly GCA_030765085.1). Taxonomy (NCBI): domain Eukaryota; kingdom Viridiplantae; phylum Streptophyta; class Magnoliopsida; order Asparagales; family Amaryllidaceae; genus Allium; species Allium cepa. The sequence continues at coordinate 436,135,554 of CM060935.1, read as the reverse complement.
TATGCTTCTGTATGTTTTCATGTGAAATGACACAGTTTATTGCGAAGTAATTTAATAAAATGAAATAAAAGCCACCTTCGACCGTAATTTTTATAAAATTAGTCAATGCTTCCATATTTTACTTTTTTGCAAGTAAATTACAAAAAAAATATTTTAATGAAATTAAGCTCCATATCCATTTCTTACTTAATATTAGCAATAAAATAGTTATGTCAGTGCTGTATAATAGTAAGAAATGTATGTTTTTTCAGCACAAAAAAGTAACTGAGCATCAAATACTATTTCTCTTTATTTTCTTTATCCGCACACACATTGTGCATACAAACATATATATGCATGCATGCATGCATGCATGCATGCATACATACATACATACATATATACATATATACATATATATATATATATATATATATATATATATATATATATATATTTACACGTGCGCGCACGCGCTCACATAGAAAAAATAGTAATTTAATTCATCATTCTCGCCGGTTCAATTTATAAGATACATGAAGTAATCCATGTGAAAGTGTAATGTACAATGCTGAATTTGCAATTGTCCACTGGTGGTTTGTTTACAAGTTTTGGACATGTATAACTACATACCACTATCCTGTATGGTACAGCTGTAGTGGTAAAGTATAAATGGTTCTTTTGAATGAGTTAAATATATTGCATAATTGATATATAAGGAAACTAACATCTATGGAATAAAAAATTAGTATATATAATGTCCGTTTTAATTCATTCCATATCGACTTCCGTATCTATTTAAATTATCAAGTTATCAGACCCGACTTTATTTAGTTTTCAAATTGCAGACTGCCTTTTGTGCTACGTTTTCAAAGCTATAGCCAAGGCACTAATTGATTTCAACCAAGTTCAGCAAGTATGATCTTTAAAGGGATACATCAAGTTTCTTACTGATCATTATGCAAATGAATTGAAGTTAATTAGATCTTATAGTCAGAAAAAAAATGTCACTTTTATTGTCTTTCTAAATTCTATTTTTTTGTACTAAAAGTCATGTCCGACAGTGGGCAATTTAGCATTTACTTTAGTCTACTTCGGTCGTTTTCTGAGTACCTAATTGGCAATACCAGAATCTATGATGTTGTGGGGGTAATAATTCTTTAGCCAATTAAGACATTGGATATTCAGTATATTTTTATGTAGGGTTTATCATAAATTATTTGGTGCAGAAGCACAGATTTAGTTGACATTATGTTTGGAGTTTCCGGTTAATACTTTCATTTAACTTCAATGCGCTTTGTATAAAGCATGTTTGTATAAAGGTATCTTTCATATCATGGCTGTTCTACCATGTTATATATTCTTTAGATGAAGTCCATTCATGTCATGGTACTTCCATATCAAGGCTATTCTATTGTGTATTTCATGCCCCACAATTATATATTAATTTATAATAATTTTTTTATCAAATCTACAATTATGAGGCTTTATTGGTATCACATGCTCAACTTATTTTGGCGTTGGTTTCCTTTTAATATTTAACAATTTATTTATTTTGAAGGTAGCATATAAAATATTTCATGAACATGATGTTGGTATAATTACAGCTCTTTAACCCTGGGCATTCTGTCACGTTGTACATGTATTCATATCAAGACAAGCAATATTGCATATAATAACATTATACAAAGTCTAATATACCCCATCGGCAAAGAATAGCAGTACAAATAATTATAATACTAATAATAAAGCAAACATGCGTACATGGATTCGCACTAGTTGTATTTAATAACAGAAGCATGACCTTGTGCAAATTAGTGAAGAGGAACATTTCTGAAATTGCCCTTTCAACTTGCTGCTTAACACATCTAATCCAGCAGTCAATGACATGACAACTCACACTAAGGACAATTTGTGCGCATGTGGGGGTGAGTGTTTTCTATGCATGCCATTTGTTTTGTTTTTCTTACGTATCCTTTTCATTCTAATTGCATGTTGACAACATTCAATTTCTTATGCAGATTCTGAAATGTTCGGTCTTCTCAAGAAATAAATACTACTAGAAAATTGGTGATGATATCCCTGCAGCTCAATAGTGTGAACCAACCAATTTTGAAAACTGGAAGGAACAAAAACATGGTAGGGTTGATGTAACTAAAGGATTACCTTCTAGCGCTCTTAATTTTGAGATTTTGAAGAAAGGGAAACATTACTCCAAACTATCTTATGAAAGTTTTGAGGTGCAAACTTTTGCATGGTGCAATTCTTAAATCGACTTGGGATATTCCCCACTCAAACTAGTCAAGAATTCAAACTAGTCAAAAACTCAAATAGTCAAGAATTCAAACTAGTCAAAAACTCAACTAGTCAAGAATTCAATTTATGTAGCACTCTTGGAGAGTACTATATAACCACTTAGCCGGTGGCATCAACTCTTCTTTAACAACTGAGACGAAAACCAGCAATGGTGGCCATTAATTGATGTATGTCTACAGATGTTCATGGACTGTGATTTAGGCCGATGTTGAATGATGACTTCATTTTCGTTTATGGGTAATCGGCTTTGCCCTGTTCCCTTTTTTCACACTTGATTCAATTGTTTGTGAACTAATTTCAGTCAACCATTTTCCTCTGTGCTTTGTTTCACACTTTGTTGACCATGAAATAGCCAAATTACTAAATCTACGGTTTTTTCACACTTTGTTGACCATGAATTGAAGTTATAACTTATCTAACCATGTAAAAGTAAGCAAGCACTCTGTGCTGTTTACCTTTTTCAAAATTATAGTCACCAACAATTTGATAGGTATGTTTTGCACCTTGCATATCACTACATTTGTATTTCATTCAAATATATTTCTAACAAAAATTCGTCTATTTTAATTTCCTTGTGGATATCTAAAAACGGAAAATGATGTTACATTGTTACATGCATTATCTATAAAAGCATGATGGGCTCAAAGCAAATAGAAGCCCAGTCCAATAACAGAAATAAAATAGATAACAACCGGGTTGCAATACACATATTCTTATTACCCCCGCAAACGAAGCTAGGGTTTCCAGCCCCAAAGACTTCTCTCCATATTTCATGGCGGCGGAAAAAATCAAAGTTCTTCCATAAGTCGAATGAAATTCTTGGACGAAATTGCCTTTGTTAATATATCCGCTCACTGATAAAAGGATGGGATGTGTGGGATCTGGAGTTTTCCGTTGCCAGTTCGCTCTCTGACGAAATGTAGATCTACTTCAAGGTGTTTTGTTCTCGAGTGCTGAACCAGATTCATAGATAGCGAAATTGCACTCATATTGTCCACCCAGATAGTCGGCTTTTGCTTAAGTTCAAACCCCAATTCTTTGAGAAGAGCCTCTGTCCACGTGATTTCGGCAGTAACATTGGCAATGGCTCGGTATTCCGCTTCAGTGCTTGACCTAGAGACGGTCGATTGCTTCTTCGTACACCATGAAATAGGGTTGCTGCCGAGGTACACACAGTACCCAGTAGTGGATCTCCTGTCGTCTAAATCATTCGCCCAATCTGAATCATTGTATGCCTGTAGAATTATACGCATGATTATAATTTCAACCCGTAATGAATGGTTCCTTTTAAATATCTAAGAACACACTTAACTGCACGCCAATGTTCATTTGTTGGTGATTGCATGTACTGGCAGACCTTATTCACACTAAAACAGATGTCTGGTCTAGAAATAGTCGCATACTGGAGTCCCCCAACTATGCTCCTGTGTTGCGTGATATTTTCGATTGATTCACCCTTATCTTTAGACAATTTGAGATTACTAGTCATGGGTGTGGGCAGTTCTTTTGCTTTGTCCATATTTGCTCTCACTAGAATGTCTGATATGTACTGCTTTTGTGATAAATTGATGCTTGAATCAGCATTTCTCTGAATATGTATGCCTAGGAAGTAATTAGCTTCCCCCAAGTCCTTTATAGCAAATTTCTTGTCTAAACACCTGATAACTGTTTCAATCTCTTGATGATTATCCCCTGTAATGAGAATGCCATCAACATACACTAATATGTAGATGCTATTACCCCTCTGCTTTCTTATGTAGAAAGATTTATCAGATTTAGTGGCAGTGAATCCTAACTTGATTAAAGTAGTCTTCAGTTTTTCATACCAGGCCCTTGAAGCTTGTTTCAATCCATATATGGTTTTGTGTAACTTGCACACTTGGTTGTTGTTATCCTTAGAGCTATAGCCTCTTGGTTGTTGCATGTACACTTCTTCCACTAAATCTCCATTTAAGAATGCATTATGCACATCTAACTGCCTTATCTACCAATGTTTGTGCAAAGCTAGAGTTAATATAATTCTTATTGTTGCTGGCTTAATGACTGGAGAGAATGTCTCATTGAAATCATAACCATACTGCTGGGTATAGCCTTTTGCCACAAGTCTCACCTTATGTTTAATTATTTTACCTTCTGCAACTTTTTTGATTTTGTAAGTCCATTTGCTTCCAACTATATTCTTGTGTTTTGGTGGGTCAACTTAGATCCATGTTTTGTTTTTAATTAATGCATTATACTCTTCATCCATGGCTTTCCTCCACCTTTCATCTTTAACTACTGATTCATACGATGTTGGCTCTACTTCATTGATTTGAGTGTTAAACATTTTGGGTTTAAAGATACCACTTTTGGATCTAGTGGTTATGGGGTGTTGACTGGTGATTGGTTGTGGCACTTGATGTTTAATCCTATAGTGGTCAGTAGCTTCGTTTTTCGAGTCTTCATTGCTTTGATTTTGTTGTGTATCAACTTGCTATTGTTCATTATGTTGTGAACTATCCACTGCACTTTGCTCTGAATAATCATCATGAACACTCTTTGTTGACTCACAATTTATTTTATCTTCTTTGCTGATCCAATCAGACAGATCTGGCATTTTACCTGTTCCTGCATTGCTGATGTCTATTGCTTGTTTTTGTTTTTCCTTTTCTGCAAAAGGGAAAACACTTCCATTAAAAACTACATGTCTTGAAATGTAAAATCTGTCCTGATTATCTACATAACCCACAAAAGTACATTGGCTAGACCTCAGGCTTAATTTAAGTTTGTTATATGGTTTGAAATAAGGAAAACACAGGCACCCAAAATTTCTTAAATGCTTATAATCTAGTTTGACACCAAAAAGTTTTTCAAAGGGGCAGACATGGTTTAACACTCTGGTTGGCATTCTATTAATAAGATACACTGCTGTGGCAAATGCCTCCCTCCATTGCCTCATAGGTAGACTTGCTTGTGACATAAGTGTTAAACCAGTCTCCACTATGTGTCTATGCTTCCTTTCCACCAATTCATTTTGTTCAGATGTGTGTGGGCATGTCATTCTATGTATGATTCCTTTCATAGCAAAGAAATCCTTTAGGGATTTAAATTCACGCCCACCATCTGTCTATATCATTTTCACACTGCTATTTAACTGTTTTTCAATGCAAGTGATGAAGTGTTTCATAGCACTACATGTGTCTGATTTAGCCTTTAAAAAAAAATATCCAAGTATACCTGCTATGTGCATCAACAAGTGATAGGTAATATCTGTCTCCTTGAGTTGAATTATGTGGAGATGGTCCCCACAAGCCAGCTGCCACTAGCTCGAGGGGCTTTTCGTATGCAGTCTCAGAGTATTGAAAAGGTAATTTGTGACTCTTGCCAATTTGGCAATGTGTACATATATTAGAACTACACAATTTTGGAAAAGAAATTTTATTCTCATTCAATACTTGTTTGACTACATCAAAACTAGGATGCCCTAACTTGCAATGCCATACATCAAGAATATTGACATCTTTGTCATTGTTTGTACTGTCATTATTACACCATACTGCATTGTTACAAAAGGATCTTTTTCTCATATTGCTGATTTTGTATAAACCTTGATCCAGTTTACCCTGTAACAATATGTTTTTATTTAGCAAATCCCTGACTAGACAAAATTTAGGGTGAAACTCAAAATATACATTGTTTTCTTTTGCAAATTGTGAGACACTAATTAAATTCTTTTTGATACTTGATACTCTCAATAAGTTATTACGATAGAGTGACATTGTACCTTCAATAGTGCTTGTTCCTACATAAGATATATTTATTGTTTCACCATTTCCCATTGCAACAGAATGCTTACCTGTGTAGCTTTTGTTTCCCAAATTTAAATTCTACAAGTTGTTGGTCACATGATTAGTGGCCCTTGAATCAGGAAACCATCCTTCTGTGTTAATATCATCAGATTTATTTGCATCATCTGTTAAATTATCTGCATTGTTTCTGGATTGATTACTGGTATATGCCATGTTTGCTGTTGGTCCTCTATTGTTTTGACCTTGCTTAGCAACATTTTAATCATCCTTGAATCTGAAGTAACACTTATTTTCCATGTGGCCAAATTTCTCACAGATTTGACATTTGACCCTATTGTTGTTTGGGTATTTTCCTCTGCCTCTTCCCCTTTGACTGTTTGATTGCGTTTTTGATTTTTGTTCTTTGTTGAGGAGGCATAATTGGCTGAAAAGTCTTCTTGCATGAGTCTTCTCTGTTCAACTCTGCCTTCATGAGCAAGAAGAGCTGAGTGGACACAATCTATATCTGGTAGTGTTTGCCGTGTGGCAAGAAATGTCACTAAGGATTCATATTCTTGATCAATACCATTAGTAATGATAAGAATCTACTCACTATTACATATCTCATGACCAACTGACTTCAATTTGTCACATAGATTCTTGATTCTGGCCAGATATTCTCTCATGCTTGTATCATTCTTTCTTGCATTTTGTAGCTCTCTTCTATAGTGCATAACTCTGGCTGCTGATTGTGAACTGAAAATTCTTTCAATTGATGACCATATTTCATATGATGTGTAACATCCAACAAGTTGTGATACAAGACTTTGACTAATAGAAGATAATAGCCAAGATGCAAGTAAATTATCTTGCCTTTGATATTGAATATAATCTGGACTGTTTACAAGTTTGCCTTTATCATCAGTAATGTTAACTGGAGGAATCACCTTGGTTTCCTTCACACAATCGTGCAAATCATAGCCTCTTAATGCAATTTCTACCTGATATTTCCATGTTATGTTTGTCTTCATCTAATGGTGTATTTATCGCCTGATTTTTAGGTCTTATCAAGATTGGATCACCACTTTGATCATTTCTGGATCTGTTGCCTGTGTTTACAGATGTGGCTTCATCGTCTTGATCTGCCGTGATGGATCAAGAACACTGGTATCCAGATTTCTTGATCAAGAAAGCAGTGTATTGGCATGGCAATGATGAATTGCAGCCAAAACCGACTGTAGCAAGCGAGAATAGTGTAACCGAAGGAGGAGATGAAGATCTTGAATCTGATCCTCTTCTAGGATGGCACAAAGAGGACAAGAACTGATGAAAATTTGGTACTACACAAATCTGTGAGAATGGTAAACCTCCCCTATGATGATATTGCTCCTGAGGGGAGAAGTGAGAATCACTTACTCTAGTCAACTTCAGCCTTTCGGCTATAGTTGCTCTGATACCATAAAAATGGAAAATGATGTTTTTATTTTATTCTCAGAATGATTTGTACAGAAACTGATTAAATTGTTACAGGAATTATTTGTAAAAGCATGATGGGCTCAAAGCAAATAGAAGCTCGGTCCAATAACAGAAATAAATAGATAACAACCGGGTTGCAATACACATATTCTTATTAATATCCTCATTACGGCATGCATTTGTAATATCACAACTCGCTTCTTAAATTAATTGTTGTATACTAATAGAGTTTACAAAGTTTTTTGTCTTCAGTTTCATAATACATTTAACTATTTTTACTTATTGCCCGTGTTAAAATTGATACCCAAATTTGAAGAAGAAGAAGAAGAAGCAACGAGACTAAGAAATTGCATAGGAGATGATTTCGCTCAGTAAACTGGCCAGGGATATAGGGCTTCGTTCGTTCGGTGAAGTAGTTTGGAGAAACTGCCGCTCTAAATTGCCGAGCCATGAAGGAAGACCGAACGAGATTTCTCGTTCGGTGGTGAGTTCGTTTGGAGGAAGTACTCTAATTTGGAGCAGTGAAGAAGACCGAACGAAAGCATGACATTGGAGCGGTGAAGGAGCGATGAAGAAGATCGACAGAAAGCACGACATTGGAGCGGTGAAGAAGGCCGAATGAAAGATTTCATTCGGTAGTTTGGTAATACCGAACGAAATGTTTTGTTCAGTATTTGCCGAACCAAAGCATACCGGTCCAAATTTTTCGCTCGGCGTTTCGCCGAACAAAACACCAAGTGATGCATGCCGAACCGGGATTGTCGAACCAAATTGTGCCGGACCAGATGCATGCCGAACCAAACCCCAGGGCTGCTATATAGCAGCCACCTCTCCTCATTTCTTCACTCTATAAATAGAGGAGCTTTCGGACAACAATGGTAGCTGAAATTGAGTGCTAATTTCAACCAATTTCAGAACCATCCTAAAAAGCTGAAACTCTGCAGAATTTTGTTTGTATTGTAAATTCTTCTTATGTATAGCCTTGAAAAGTGAATCAGTCTTGTAACTTTAATCTTCAGTGATTAATAAAAACTTCTCTCCCAAAATGGACGTACACTGCCTCACAATAAGGGAACTGCTATAAATATTGGTGTTATTTATTTTTCTGCATTGCATAGATTTGTGACTGTCTGTTCTAGTGTTTATCTCTGTTTGTTTCATCTCACTACAATCACGATCCAGTTATTTTCCGCTACGTTGGGTTTTTTATTCTCTTAGTCTGATCATCTGAAGGGATTTTCCACAAAAGCTCGATGACTCTATAAGGGAGTGATAATATTATGTAGGTAGCTAAGCTAAGCATTAGATAGTTAGGCCCAATGGCACTGGGCTAGGAGCTCAATTAAATTTCTATGGTTAATGCAATAGTTGCTCAATCGGAGAAAAAGTAATTTCGACTGCTTGCTAGTTTAATATGGTGAATTATTGTTTTAGAAAACTTGTATGATTTTGCAGCAATAAAGAAGTTACAGAAGTCGATAAGTATTAGTAGTATAAGAAGTGCATGGTGTATTTTAATATTTACATGGATATATAATACAATAAGTTGCTTCAGTTAAAAACCAATCCGATAACATTTGATAACATTTACTTACTGATAAGTTACTTACCTACACGTATACCATTTAAAGCAACTATTTTCTTAAGTATGTATTATGTCCCCAAAAGCCACAATTATTTTTTATTTTATTTTTTATTGTATGATTGAATTACTTGTGCAGATGAATGATATGATTCGGCACGATCGTTCTATAAGGAAAATGGAAAGCATTCGAAATGTACGTTTTTATGTTGAATCCGAGTGTGCTATTTGTAGTAGATTACCATGACAACTCTTAGAACAAGGACAAGAAGTTCTGATAAACTTTTTCCACAATAATTTATTCAGCTGTTATATGTGTGCTTGTATACATATACATGCATTTATGTATGTGTGCACGCAGTCTTGAAGAAGGATCCATGGCTGTTTGTGTGATGTCTGAAACAAATGAAAATAATGGTTCCACTTATCCAACATGCACTTCGCACTGTCGATACACAAAAAAAGGCATAAAAATCCGATGTCCACTAGTTTGCAATAAAACTGGTAAGCTTATAAAGCAAATTATTCCCTTATCCAGCTTACACTTTGCATACCCATGTTCAAAATGTAACCAGGTTTTCAAACGCTTTAGCTTTTATTTTTCCTTTTTCATCTCTAACCTGTTCTATGTAAATTGCAGGTTTTGAAATATACAATGTGCATGAACTGACAGGTGGAAGACTAAGTGAGCATGGTTTTTCATGTTTGGTTTTAGTTTTGAAAACATGTCTAAACTAATTTACTTAGCTATGTAAGAATATCAACTATGTAAGACCATACTCATTTTGTCTTTTGCAATCAAATATGCCTTTTCTATTAGATTTTTTACTTTAAGATTTTTGTTATTAGACATGTAGTATTTTTATTTTGAAGATTTACTATTGAAATGCCTGTAATGTGCACAATTTAGATAAGCGAGAAGGTAACTTTTTTGTGCACTATAGAAAGAACAACATAATAAAAAGTAAGTGTTATATATTAAACATATTATTTATGGAAATATGCCACTATCGAAAAAGGGAAAAAGTGCCTTAATAAATAGCAAAACACAATAGGAAAAAAATATAATAGCGTGGAAAAAGAGCTATGAAAAATAATAAACTGCTATGGAAACCTTTTTTATTACGTTGACTACGTGCTGTGAATTATTTTTAACCCTATTAAAATGGATGAAATTTTACTAATTGACATGGGTAAAATGCTATGAAAAGTTTTCATAGTGGTGTATATGTGCTATGAGATGTGTCATGGTTATTATAAAATGTCATTATATAGCGCCATCACTAACGCTTCATAAAGATATTGTAGCCTTTTTCGCGCACAATTAAAAGGCACATATGGTGTTGTGTGATCAAGACTTATGAGTTTAGACACAGAAAACTTGAAAGGTTCAAGACTTAGTATGAGTCATTAGAATAAATTGTTAAAACCCCTAATAGCATATTCTGTTCTTTATCATAAATTTTCGATCTTTAATATTTTAATCAAAAAAAATATTTTTAATTCAAAATATATTTTTATATATATTCTATAAATGTTTTTATGTATTCAAAGTATTTAAAAATTATGTTTAAAATTGTTTACAAAAATATAGAAGTTTGAAAATAATTTAAAAAACATAATTTTTCAAAATTAGCAAGGGTATGTCAACATACCCGTCCAAGATATGTCCATATAATGGCCGTTGATTTTCGTGTTTTTTCCATGCACCTCTTCACAAATGGATACTTCTGTTTATTCACCGTACAAAGAGGAGTGAAAACGAATTTTTCAATTAATTTTCTCACTTTCTTCTTACTTGTTACTCTTTATTTCATTTCTTGAAAACTACATTCTATATTCTTTAAAATCTATATAGAATCAATCCATACTCTATTCGATTGATTCTCTACAAACTATCTACTATTTGGAAGCATTCTCTCTACAAACTAAAAGACCATACAACTATTAGAAGGGATATAGGATATCTTGTATCCTAAGTACAGCTGTTTGTTTTGGAAATGAATGACTTAACTCTTATTTTTTGGGTGTACTTGGTTCCCGTTCAAATGAAGTAGGTGTGCTTAATAGCCCATCTAAATCTAGTAGGTGATCTTGTAGCTTGATAAATCAAGAGAGATTACCCTGTACTCATGAGATAGGAGGGTGTATCTCGTAACCTTGAAATCGAGACTATATTCTGGTTTCCTTGCTACCTGGTTAAAGTAGGCCATTGAAAAGAAATATGTACAAGAAATTGTATGGGACTGTATTTGTAGAAAAAACCTAAACCAGTATAAAACTCCTGGTATCATCTCTCTAATTCAGTACTTTACTTTGCTGCATTTATTTATATATGTAGTACATATACACATTGCGTGTGTATATATATATATATCAGTGATTGGCTATTCTTATTTGAATCAAATCTTGAAATAAGTTAAAAAGTTCCATAAAGGTTATAAAACACTATTCACCTGCCACTAATGTTAAAGTAGCCTTAAGATACATTCACATTAATATTACACCATTTCTTACATTTAAATCTGGAAAGAAACTTTTTTCTTGTAAATGTTCTGCATTTTTCAGAAATTTGGAAAAACCTTTTCCTGGCAAGTCTTCTTTGTAGTAAAGGTGTAAAATGTATCCTTGATGGTAATAGTCTCATATTGTCAAAATGAGGAATATTTGTTGGAAAGGGATATGATTGTCGTAATTTTGTGGAATAGGGATCTTAAGGCTAATTTAACACTAAAGGGGAGGGTGATAGTGTTTTCTAATCTTTGTGAATCGTTTTGGACTCTTTCTAGATTATAGTTTAAACAATGCAATTAGCATCATGGATCAAACATAAATAAATATAAATGTAGTAAAAGTAAAAAAGGAAAGAATACATCATGATTTTATACCGGCTTGGAATTACCCTACTTTCAGTCCTGTATAATTCCTTGTATTGAATTCTTTTCAAATAGCAAAGTTAGTACAATCTCAATTATAAGACAATGAGACAGACCCTCCATACTATCCAAGGTTTGGGTAGACTCGCTTGACTTACAAAGGCCACAAGCACACCCACTTGAATTTTCGGGTCGCCAAGCACAAGCAATTGATTTACACGGGCTATAATCACACCCAAAAGTATAATAGTTTGATTTGATAGAGATTTATAGATTTAGATCTTTGATCTTGGATACAAATGATCCTATAACCTCTTGAATAACACTTTGATCTTGTTTGAGCAAGGGAGATAAGAGAAATCAGAGAGTAATTAATATAGAATCAAATCAGTGGATTTTAACTTTGATTCTAATTGAATTTGAGAATATTTTCAGTAGATTTGTTTTTATAATTCAAAAGAGAAAAAGAGGAGAGGAAATATGAGAAAGTAGCTGATAAAATTCATTGGTTTAACTCCTATTAATAGAGAAACAACAGTCATGTCTATTCGCGAAGAGATACGATGGAAATGCACTTCCATTCAAATTTGAATTTTGAATTTTTTGGTCTATATATTGGCATACATGTATAGGATATGTCGACATGTCCCTTTGTATTTCAAAAAACACTTTATTTTAAATTATTTCGAGTATCTTAAGTTCGTAAAATTTTTTGATACTTAAAATCATTTAAGTATTATTTATACATATTTTAATCATAATAAAACTTAAGAAATCTTTATAAAATAATTTTAAACATTTCAATATATAAAGGGTTAAATATAAATTTCTTTTGAGAAATAATATACAAAAACGATATGTGAAGTATAAGTGAATATATATTAAAATCAAAGTGATAACAATATTATAAAGTACTTATAAATATTCAGAAAGCTTTAAAACTAAAATTATAACAAAGTATAATATTCAAAGTATATATTAAAACACATTAAAAACATAATTTTTCAATGTATAATAAAATCGAAAATAAAAAATATTTTAAAGTTTATTTTGTTAGACTATTTTGAAAACAATAATTCTCTTTAAAAACTATTTTTGAATTTTAAGGTATTTGAAATTGAAAAATATTTGAAAAGGAAAGAAATAGAGAGAGAGAGAGAGATCAAAGAAGTGCTATCAGGGTTTTAACCAAAATCTATGACTCATTAACTTACCTTGGAAATCTTAATTTCTTCAGTACTCATGAGTCTTCAATCTCGAACTCTTGAATCTCTATATTAGCCTCTTGAATCTGCTCTTGATATAGTTAGTCTTCTTAATCAATACAAATATCCTACATTATATACTATATGTATCTTGATAAAAACTTAGTGTTCCATATTTTATATATTGTCATATGGTTGCTGTCATTGTTAGAGCCAAAATTGGTCACTAACACCCAAATCCAGATGAAAGTAACAAATAACAGTCACAACTTAACGATAGAATATATTTAGAGAGTTATAATGTGAAGAACAATCAAATTTAAAATGAAAGTAGCAAAGAACAACATGTTTTATAGTGGTTTGGCTAACTCCGGCCTACGTCCACTCCAGAATTTTTTCTTTTATTGATGTAAGAATCAGTTACAGTTACAAAATGGTAGAGTAACCTTAGCCTTTGGAAATAGAAAGTTAGAGAGCCAGAAGAAGATCCCTTTTTTGAACCGCCACACGCTGTATTTATAGACAAATCTTGAGTTGTTGGGCTTTCTGAATGGTATAGGCCCCCCAAGGCCTTCCACCGAGCCATATACTTCTACCATGTCGAGCCACACCAGCCTCACCGCAATGTCGAGCTGCACCAGCCTCACCATGATGCTGAGCCACACCGTCCTCACCACTGTGCCGAGCCATCCCACCAATGCAAAGCGAGATGTGATGTCGAACGTGGTATGATGCCGAGTGAGGTATGATGTCGAGCGGCATCTGCTGAACGACCCTGACCTCTCTGCAATGCCGAGCGAGGTACGATGCCGAGTGGCCCATGATGCTGAGCGGCCCTTCCAATGTCGATCGGCCTCTCTAATGCCGAGCGGCCCTTCCAATGCAGAACGGCCTCTCCAATGTCGAACGGCCCTTTCAACGTCGAACGGCGTCTCCAAGCCGAGCTTTCCTTCCAATGACGAAATGCCTCTCCAATGCCGAGCAGCCCTTCCAATGCCGAACGGCCTCTCCAATGCCGAGCGGCCCTTCCAATGCCGAATGGCCTCTCCAATGCCGAGCGGCCCTTCCAATGCCGAGCGGCCTCTCCAATGCCAAGCAGTCTCTCCATTGCCGAGCGGCCCTTCCAATGCCGAACGACCACTCCAATGCCGAGCCATGCATATCGAACCATTCTTGACTGACCGTCAATCCATCCAGCTGGTTCCAACCAATCGTATTCTAGTTTCGACAAATTTACAGCCGACTTGGTTAAATCCGCCAGTCAGTGGCCTTGTAAAAAGGAGAGTTAACATTTACCCCCAGAACATGCCTTGTTGTTGGAAGTTGTGTTTTGAATAGCCGTAGGTCCGATCTCCGAAGTCCGTATGTTAACCACATCATGCCTTCGGTTCAAAATCCAACCTAATACTAAGCCATCTTATTTGCCAACTAAGCTTTAATCCATCAATAACCAAAAGCCAAATCTATAACCTTTCCGAGCCGATATCCAAATTCTAGACCGCTCCGGGCCTTTATGCCAAATTCAGAAACTCACCGGGTCTGTCTACCCTAAGTCGAAATTCGAATCCCTTATCTCTTCGGGTTTAGTCTTTGAACCTATGGACCTCGCCAGGTTATGTTATCCTGTTCCAGCCTCGACTCTCCTGTTAAGGGCTTCTATGTTCTCCGACCTCGATTCTCTGGTCTAGGACTTAGATATTCATCGACCTCGGCGCTCAGGCCAAGGACTTTGATATTTGCCGGCCTCGGCACTCCAACCAAGGACTTTGATATTCACCGGCCTCGGTACTCCGACCAAGAACTTTGATATACACCGGCCTCGGCACTTCGACCAAGGACTTTGATATTCACCGGTCTCGGTACTCTGGCCAAGGACTTTGATATTCACCGGCCTCGGCACTCCGACCAAGGACTTTGATATACACCGGACTCGGCACTCCGGCCAAGGACTTTGATATTCACCGGCCTCAGGACTCCGGCCGAGGACTTTGATATTCACTGGCCTCGCACTCCGGCCAAGGACTTTGATATACACCGGCCTCGGCACTCCGGCCAAGGACTTTGATATTCACCGGCCACGGCTCTCCGGCCAAGGACTTCGATATTCACCGGCCGCGGCACTTCAGCCAAGGACTTTGATATTCACCGGCCTCGGCACTCCGGTCAAGGACTTTGATATACACCAACCTAGGCACTCTGGCTAAGGACTGATATTCACCAGCCTCGGCACTCCGGCCAAGGACTTTGATATTCATCAGCCTCGCCACTTCGGTCAAGGACTTTGATATTCACCGGCCTCGGCACCCCGGCTAAGGACTTTTTTATTCACCGGCCTCGGCACTCCGGGCAAGGACTCTGATATTCAGTCCAAGTCCATTCCATCACTTTTCGACGAAGGGACTCGTAACTCGCGATCACTGCCCCATCTCTCCGGTCGGGACAGTAATCGTAAAGACAGAACTGTTTATTACATTGATCCGAATCCAATCAGAAAACAAGAAATCCATATCAAAATTCAAACATTCAAACCGAAATGGCAAACCAAAAAACCAACCAAACTGGGAGTTCGATCCAAACTCTAGAACCATACCAAAGAAATGTAAATGTCCAAAGTATTAACGAGAAAACCAAAGTCTGCAAAAAAAAGAAAGAAAATAAGATTTCATAGACCCGAGAAGTAAGTTTTTCGTCATCCCAGAGCACGCCTAGGGACCGTCCTCGGTCCCGTACGTGTCTAAGTTACCTAGCCGTATTACTTTGAGTACTATTACTTATTTAGATCCATCAAACCATTCAGTTTATAACAAGCTGGCGTTGACCAGATCCAGTGCCACCATTGTTAGAGGTAGGCGGTGGCTGCTTCTGTCCCACTGCCATAGCTCGATTCTTTACAGACTACTGTAGATGACCATTCCTTACATGATCCTCAATGATATCTCTCAAATACATGCAGCCGTTTGTGCTGTGCCCATCCGGCTCATGGAATAGGCAATGCTTTTCCAACGCCGCTCGTATTTAGAAGGCTCTCTCTTTGCCGGCCTTCGATACTGTAGGCGCCCTCGAGTATCTAAGTAAATCCTTTCCAGAGTCTTAGTTAAATCAGTGTAAGAAGGAAACTTCGACTCCCTCTAAGGTTTCTTCGAAGTGCCACCGTGGCCATTGGTTTTCCTTTTCCCTCTACCGTCTTTACTTGGATCCTCCCTGGGTGGACCTCCACCCTTCACTGCATACACTTTAGCCTCTCTCCCTACCCTCTCAGCCTGCACATCCTCATGTTTCAAGAACCTTTCCGTCTCGTGGTAGAACTCCCCGAGGTCCCTCGGTGGGTCCCGTTCCAATGATATCTTGAAATCCGAATTATCCACGATTCCTGAGACTGCTGCCATCAAAACCATTGACAGATCGGGTCGATCCACTGATGCTACTGCTGTGTTAAATCTGGTTAAGAAGTTCCTGAATGACTCTCCCTTCCATTGCTTCATCGATGTCAAAGTCATTACGTTCTTGGGTCTGACTATATGGACCCGAAACTGTCTCATAAACCTTTCAATAAGCTCTTTACATGTGCCGATAGACCACTCTCTAACTGTTTGAACCACATAGCTGCGATATCCGTCAAATACAATAGGACGCATCGAGCCATGACCTCATTTGATGCCCCCAGTACCTCCATATGCCTCATGTACCTCGTCAGGGTGGGATCCATTCTCCCATCATACATATCCACCATTGGTAGCTTAAAGTCTGGTGGATTCTTAGCTTGCCTGATAGTAGGAGTAAAGGGACTCCAATTCACATCCTCCAAGCCTTTGTTTACCCATCCACATCTCACAGCTCGTCTGACCATCTCCGCTAACTTATCATTGTCCCCAAGCTATAATCCTTATTCGTTGCCGCCGGTCTGCCCTCCGAGTTCATGAGGGAATTCTGGCACATACTCCTCATCTCGTGCTCCTGCACTCCTATTGGTGTCGGGTTGCATGGCGTCATCTGGTATCCCTCCATGGATTGGTTTAGCATTTCCTGGTGGTATGCTCCCGAGTCTTGATCCATCCAGGTTTATAGCCGTCTGCTGATTGGGGACTGCCTCCAACTAAGCCATTCCCTCCGCTTGCTAGTTGAGCGCTTCTGATCCAGCTCCATGGATCTGAGCTCTTGCATTTCCTGCTTGTGCAAATTGCCTAAAAAGAGCCTACTTCATCTCCTCTTACCGTTTCATCATCGCTTCCATCTCCTCTCTTATGATGTAGATGGATGCTTGACCTGCTCCATCTCTAGAGGAAGCCTCTTGACTTCCCTCATGATTGCTTCTTTCCGTCACTTGCTTCCTTGTTAGTGGTCTAGCCATTGCTTTCAAAAATCTGAGTTCCCAAGCTTTTCAATCCAAAATCCAAGCTCTAAAATTCCCGAGTGCTAGCTTTCTCAGTGAAAGCAGTCATCAAAACCAATGTCTAAGGTACTAACAATCTCCTCCTTTCTCAGGATGACAAGCATGTATATAAAATATGTTATAACTCCCTTTGAGTTACAAATCTCCTTCTTAATCTTTTCCTAGATTTTATATATTTCTCCCCCATTGTCATCAACAAAAATCTAACTAAAAACTCCTCATAACTATGGTACTACATAATATATATATAGTACTAAGATATAAAAGCAATTAGAAGCAATAATAGTAATATATAAGAGTGACAAGAATAATAAGTGATAACATAAACACTTGTGTTAATCACATCAATCCAATACATATATTAAAGCTAAAGTAACACCAAAAAAAATTCAAGCAATCAATTTAATTCACACAAGTCAGTCCAATCCAATCAATAAATCTATACACACCAATTAAAAGTAAATCCAAATCACACAAAACAAACCAAAACTCGAATCCTCTTCAATCGATATTGTATTTGTTAGATTATCCAATAGATATTTCTAAGATTTCGCATGGCCTTTTTTTTGTGTTTCCTGGAGATCATAAGTTGAACCACTTGTATTTCGGTCAGCATTTGCAGAACGCTCTCCATTTCATCCTCAAATTTAGTCAAATTGGCCATGCTGATGTATTAGAGAGGCCCTTATGTAGGAGATGGAAAGAAAAAGGGTGACTTTTCCTCCCATGGATGCTTAGAATTAGAGGAGGCCATGTGATTATTTTACTTTAGTAGATAGAACAGAGAAAAGATAGAAAAATAAAGAAGAAGTTGAAATTTGGTGGTTATATAACCCCAGTTCGAATTCTGAATTTAGGAGGGAAATTTAAATTCCGACTTTAATTACATGTGTCGACATATTCAATCCATGTAAGTTGACATATCTAGTGTAAATTTGATGATTTTTTTTAATTTCTGATTTATATGTTATTATTTTTATATTTATAATAGAAAAAAAATTCCTAGCTCTCTTCTTAGCTTAATAAATGATTTCGGTTCAATGGTTTTGTTAATATATTAGCTATTTGATTTTCAGTATTTATAAATTCTAATGAGATTATTTCTTTATTTACGATATCTCTTAGAAAGTGATGTCGTATATCTAAATGTTTAGTTCTAACATGATGGGATGGATTTTTAGATAAATTAATTGCACTAGTATTATTATAGTCTATTAGTGATTTTGTAATGTTTAAACCAAAATTATTTAACGTTTGTTACATATAAATAATTTGTGAACATGCTAATGCTACTGAAGTATATTCTGCTTCTATTAAGGATAAAGATGCAGAATTTTTCTAAAAAACCAGGAAGCAAGAGACTGTACTAAAAACTGGCAAGTTCCACTTGTACTTTTTTGGTCAGATTTGCAACCGGCATAATCAGCATCATTATATGAAATTAATTCGAAAGAATCCATTTTTGGATAAAAGAGAATAGAATCTTATCTGTTATTTACATATCTTGATATTCATTTTATTGAATTTAAATGAGTTTCCTTAGGTTGAGATTGATATGTTGCCCAAAGACATACAGTATGCATTATATCAAGTCTATTAGCAGTTATATAGCTTAGTGATTCAATCATTCCTTTATATTAGTTTTGATCTACATTTTTTGAATTGTCTTCCTTATTTAAATTTTCATTTGTTACTGTAGGAATTGGCTTACCATTGGTACTTGACATGCCAAATTTCTTAACTAAATCTTTAGCATATTTTTCTTGACTTATAAAAATATAATTATTTAATTATTTTATTTGTAATCATAATTAAAAGAAATTTAGTTCCCTTATATTAAGCATTTCAAATTCCTTAGTCATTATATCTGAAAATTCTTTGTTTAATTTATTGTTAGTTGATCCAAAACAATATCATCTTCATATATTTGCATCTGTTGAATATCCTTATTGTTTCTTTTAATAAAAAGCATTATCAACGTTGCCTATTTCAAAATTAGATTTTAATAAATATGATTTAGGTCTATCATACCAAGCTCTAGAAGCCTGCTTTAGACCATATAAAGCTTTTTTTAATTTTTGAACATGATTTGGGAATTTCTCATCTTCAAAAAGTAGGGGTTGTTCTACATGTACAACATCTTCAATAAAACCTTTAAATAAAAGCAGCTCTAACCACTATTTGAAATAATTTTTTATAACTTGCAATGCGAGTAAGATTCTTATTACTTCTAATCTAGTTATGGGTGCAAAGGTTTCATCAAAATTAATAATTTCTTCTTGACAATAACCTTGAGCGACCAAACGAGCTTTATTTCTTACAACTTTTACTTGTCCATTTACTTTATTTCTATGTACCGATTTGGTTCATATTATAGATTTATCCTTAGGTCTTAGGACTAATTCCCGAACATCATTTCTTGTGAATGATTCAATTCTTCTTGCATAGCAAGAATCCATCGATCATTTTTTGATACTTCCTTTTGGGTTTTTAGGTTCAATAGTTCAAATGAAATCAATATTACTTATTTAATTTAATTGATTTCTTGTTTTAGTAATAGATTCTATATTTTCTGGAACGTTTTCTATAGAATGATCCTTTAATATTTTATTTCTCTTATTTGGATATATATTTTCAATATCTTTATCTTTTTCATTGTTAATAATTTCATTATTGGTAATTTAATTTTTAAAATCAACATTTTATTCTTCATCAATACTTGTATTATTGATTTTTAAATTTTCACAACGTGAAACATACAATGTATCTTCAAACGTATTAGTTCTAGTATTAAAAACTCTATACGTTTCTATTTCTGCTTGAATATTCAATAAAAATCCTCTATCTAATTTAGCGTCAAATTTATCTAAATTATTTTTAGTATTCAATATAATAAATTTACTACCAAAAACTCTAAAGTACAATTCTTTAAGCTTTTTATTATAATATAATTCGTATGGTGTTTTTTTAGTTAAAGGTCTTATCAAAACTCTATTTAAAATATAACATGTTGTAGCATTTAGCCCAAAATTTTTGGGTAAATTACCATTATTTAACGTAGTTCTAGTGCACTCTTGAATTGTTCTATTTTTACATTCTACTACTCCATTGTGTTGAGGTGTTTTGAAAAAGAAAAATTATGAGTAATTCCTTTCTTATTATAAAAATTTTCAAAATTTCTATTTTCAAATTCTCCTCCATGATCACTTTGAATAGTTTTAGTTTTAATAGATATTTTATTTTGAATTCTTTTGTAAAAAATTAAACATTTTGGAAGCATTACTTTTAAATTTTACAAAACTGTCTAAGTAAACCTAGAAAAATTATCTACGATTACAAAGACATATCTATTATGATTTATACATTGTATTTGTGAGGGACTGAAAAGATCTAAATGGAGAAGTTCAATGGGTTGAGAGGTAGAGATCATATCTTTTGACTTAAAAGAATTTTTTAAGTTTTTATAATCGACAGGCATAACAAAGATTATTAACATCAAAACTTATTTTAGGACGACCTATTACCAGATCATTTTTGACAATTTCAGAAAGGTGTTTGATTCAAACGATTAAATCTTTTATGCCAAATTCAAGGATCACTTGATTCAACGAAAAGACATAAATTATAATTTGATACCTTCATACTTAGTATGTAAATGTTTTTTTCCTAATGCCTATTAAATATAATGTTTGACTCGTTATGTTCAATATGACATTTATTTATTTCAAATTTAATTTTGAAGTCCTTATCGCACAATTGACTAATACTCAACATATTATGTTTTATATTCTTAACTAACAAAACTTTAGTAAAAGTTTTAGAATTACCGACTTTGTCGATGCCAATCAAATATGCTTTAGAGTTGTCCCTAAAATTGACTGATCTATAGTCTTTGTAAATGATATCTTACAAGATCTTCGGATTTTTAGTCATATGCATTGAGCAGCTACTATCTAGTATTCGTTTGTCCTTTTTAATTTATAGAGTTTCAACACCAGGTGTTTGTACATCCAAATCCATGTAACATGTCTGTTCTTGTAAATTATACATTTTCAAAGATCAAGTGATTTTTCATAATGAATGGATGCAAATTCATAAAACAATGCCATTTTGCTTTTGTCAGATTGCCTTTTAGAAACAGTGTTAAATTTTTATTAATATCTCTTGCAATTAAAACTTTTCAAAACACAAATTACTAAATTTTGAAAACTAATGCTCTATTAAAAATGTAAGTTTGTTGAATTCTTTCGAGATTATAGTTTAAACAATGCAATTAACAACGACAGATTCAAACACAGATAAATATAAACGCGGTAAAAATAAAAAGGAAAGAACATACCAGGATTTTATACTGATTCAGAGTTACCCAACATCTAATCCTATATAATTTCTTGTACGGATTTCTTTTCAAATAGCAAAGTCAATACAATCTTGATTTCAAGGCGATGAGCCATGCTCAAAAGACTTTCTGAGCTCTGGGTAGACCCACTTGATTTACGTGGACTACAAGCACACCCAGTTGAATTTTTGAATCACTAAGCACACCCAATTGATTTACACAATTTATAATCACGCTCATAAGTATAACATTATGATTTGATAGAATTTTACAAACTCAGATCGTCGATCTAGAATGTTAATGATCCTATAACCTCTGCAATAGCACTTTGATCTTTTTGAAGTGAGAGAGATGAGAGAAACCAGAGCATAATAAATGGAGAATCAAATCAGTAGAGTTTGAATTTGAGAATATTTTGAGTAAATTTCCTTTTAAAATTCAAGAAAGTAAATGAGGGGAGAAAATATAAGAAAATAGTTGATAAAAATTCATTGGTTTAACCCCTATTTATGGAGAAATAGAAATCTTGTCCATTCTTCAAGAGATAAGATGAAAAGTCACTTCCATTCAAAATTTGAACTTTGAAAATTTTGGTCCATATGTCAACATATATATAGGATATGTCAATATATCCTTTTGTATTTTGAAAAACACTTTATTTTAAATTGTTATAAATATCGTAAGTTTTGTAAAATATTTTGATACTTCATAAGATCATTTAAGCTTTGTTTATGTACATTACTACAATAAAACTTTAGAAGTCTTTATAAAATTATTTTGAAATATTTTAATATGTAAATAATTAAATATAAATTTATTTTGAGAAATAACATACAAAAACAATATATGAAGTATAAGTGAATTGAAATATAACTTATAAAAAAGTATTATAATATACATATAAATATCTAGAGAGCTATAAAACTAAAATTGTAACAAAGTATATTATTCAAAGTGTATTTTAAAATACTTCAAAAACTTAAATTTCTTATGGTATAATAAAATCAAAAATCAAAAATAATTTAATGATTATTTTGAAAGATTATTTTTAAAACAAGAATTCTCTATAAAAAATATTTTTGAATTTAAGATATTTAAAACTAGAAATTATTTGAAAAGGAAAAAATAGAGAGAGAGAGAGAGAGAGAGAGATCAAAGAAATGCTATTAGAGTTTTAACAAAAATCTATAACTCTATAACTTATTTGGTAAATCTTGTGTGAAAACCCACAAATTTATCACTGCGTTAAATGATATTTAATTTTTAAATATTCAAATATGAGGTTTATAACATCAAATAAAATGATTTGAACCCTAAAATTAAGAAAAGAAACTTGTTATAAAATATAATTGTGGAATATAGTTTCATAAATAAAGCGCATGCTTCGTACACAAATTTTCATCGATAGATTGATTTTCAATAGAAAGGAGATTTTCTTAGTATTTAAGTGCACGAGCCTGGATACATACACTAATATATCTATTTAAACAAGATTATGAAATAAAATTATTTATTTTATTTTTGAAAAATAATATGTATTTATGATATCATCAATGATGACATCATATTTAATAATTGATTTATGAATTTAAATTGAGATTCAAGAGTTTAATAATTACTTAAATTATTTAAATGTTTTTAAATAATAATAATTCATTTTACTTAGTTATGAACTGATAATAAATCACTTATAATAGTTTTATAAAGATATACACTTGATTTGAAAATATAAAAAACGTCATATCGCTTTGTCGATATAACATCGCTTTTTGTAAACAACTATTTAATATTAATCTATATGGTTTACAAATAAAATGTGATCATTTTAAGTGGTTAAAATTAACAAGAAATTGTTTTTCAAATTTTGTTTATTTTTAGATGTGATTTGATTTATAAGTGAAAATGTGACCAGGAATCGGCTTTCTGATTTTTGACGGTTTAAAGAACGAAAGTTGTTCAAAGTTGTTGCAACGTTGTTATTTCTCTTATGCACCTACATACACATGCACATACATGTCACATGCACGCATATACATGTCAAAAAACATATATATAAACACGAATACATATTTGAATAATATTATGAAATTATTTACTAAAGTCGAAGGCAAACATCCCTCACCTTAAAGACAAATGTGGACACAAGAAGGGGGTGATTGAGTGATGAATGGGGAGGAGTTAGGGCTAGAGATGATGGGAATGGGTGCATGATAATGTTGATGTTGAAAGATATTTTCCACTTTTCTTAAGGATCATACCTTGAAATTCCTATAAATACCCGCTTACATTCACACATTCATTCACACAATTCTCTTCTTCCTCTTTTTGAAGCTCATTAATGGCTTCTAGTATATAGAAAAAAATGTTGCAAAGCTATGGCATAATATTTAAAAATAAAGCAAAATATATACATATGTATATACTATGTCAATCCAGCTCCAAAACAAAATCAAACACTTCCTCTCCGCCATCCAAACTCACAGCCACCACCTCTTACCACTAAGGCCAAGCCCATCTCCAATTCCAAGCTAGGTCGAGCTTTCCCAAAATCGAGGAGTCAACTCCATAGACTTTGACTCGATTGTAGTGAAGCAATATATAGTTCGTTTTTCAAAGTTTGATATTTAATAAAAGTGAGAAACTATATATATATATATATATAATAATGATGTGATATGATTGCCATGGATGTTTACTATGCTTTGATCATCAAGTTTGGTTATTTTAATATAGTTGTTTAAATTGTGTAAACAAGTCACGGGAATACACACCGATATCACAAAGGGAATAACTTTAATTTATTAAATGAAATTGTGTATATGAGCTTGTTAAACCTCTTTAAAATGGTATAAAATGATTTAGAAATGTTTTGCAAGCATTTAAAAGTCTTTCGATAAAGTTTTGAAAGAATATGAAAATTTATTTAAAAGTGGCACGTTGCGAAAGGTCGCTCGCAATCTCACGCCGTAGAAAATTAAATCCATTTATATGATGGATCTGGATTCAGAATTATTTGAAACGAGAATGTTCCAAACCTATATAATCATAGTTTTCAAACAGAAGAAAAGGATCGAAATTTCATTAAGTAGATTTTGAAATATGAGCAAACCAAGTTTTCAAAATAGTCGCAATTTGAAAGTTCAGAAGCCAAAGCAATAAATTCTTTATGAATTATATTTTTAGTTCTTTAAAAATATGTAATAAATTGTACAAATATTTTAAAATACTTTAAAATGGATTTGAGTTATAAAATGGATTTCTAAATAGAAGAAAAGTTGTTTTGAGCAAATAAGCCATAGAAACAGTATTTGTAGTACTTTTTGCAAGCACTTTTAATAACTTTTGAAATATAACTTTAAACTTAATTTTTATTTTCCAAATCTTTTAATGATTTCAAATAAATAATTAAGTATTTTAAAGATGATTTAAAGGATTTATAATTTATTTAAAGAAAGTTTAAATAAATGATTTAAAGGAAAGCTCTATAATTTTGTGATTTAATCTTGGCTCTAAAAACCGATGAGTAGAGTGGATTTTTCCATTCGTGAGATCCGAATGTGAGGTGCTTAAACTAAGGAGATGTTCAGGAGCAACTAGTACCCTAGCTTACCTGATCTCTTTCCTGGGCAAGGAATAGATAAGGTTGAAATGTCGAAAACTAGGCAAGTAACAAAGATTAAAATTTTCCAAATTTAATACAACTTGGATTGCGTAGAAATAATCTTCTTATACTTGGTATTAAATTCTGGAGAGAACTTGAACCGTCCGTGTAAATTTAAAAGGTGATTTCATCACTATTCAATGGACAGTAATGGTTGAATACGGAAATTGATGTTGAGTAGAATTATATAATTTCTATGGATCTGTATTACTCGAATACTAACTAATTTGGATTTACCATCTTAGATAACATCGTTTCAACCTATTAAAAAGATATATGTTGGAAATAAAGAATCTTTTTTCAATATTTAAACAAATGATTTGGAATTAGTTTAATTTCTATGGACCCTTTCACTTAAAAATTATTTGTTTTGGGTTTATAGTAAACGATGTCTTAAATAACATTGTTTTTGGGTCGTTAAAAAGTTATGATTTGGAAATAAGAAATCTTTATTAAGATTTATGACTTAGAGATCCTAAGTAAAAGATGAAATGATTCAGAATTACTACAAGATTTAAAAAGGTTTTAATTAAATAAAGATTTGGTAAATGAGGTTTAATGATCCCTATATACTGAAAATAAATGGTTTTAAAAGATATATACTCTAAGAAGACATTTTGGATAAAAGGATCAAGGTTTTAAATCTCGGATATCGTTCATATCTCGTCTCGAAGAATTTTGAGAGCTTATCTCGTATCGGGTGAGATCTCGAACGAGATGAGTGCATCTCGGTCGTCCATCTCGGATTTACATCTCGGTTTCTAAAATTCATTTCGGAGTTATCTCGGAGTATATGTCATGTCGAAAATTAGTTTGCATACACCTAAATTTATAATACTAGTCACCACCTTAAGGAAAATACTATGCACTTACCTTGAATATATCACATGCTTATCATTAGTAATTTAGTATGGAAAAATATCACTTGTATCATGTAAAATAAACAAATAACTAGATATCATGATTACTGTTCAATATAATATCATATGAGATAAAGTACATAAGAAACAAACCATAACATATGCACCTTTACTTTATTTGATCCTTCACTTAACATTCCTACATAATATAATGTCTCATTTCTACCTTTTATGGTTTATAGTGCTGCAAGGGAAATATTAATTTTATAACTTCAAATACAAAAGTCTACAAGTAGAATTAAGATATTCTATGTCTGATTATAGTATTTAATTATCAGCAAACAAAATCTCATCAAGCAACTAATAACATATATATTTCAAACAAACGTAGAAAATAACATACATAGTACAATTTTTTTTCAAACATTTAGTAATATTATAAGAAAAGCAAAACAATGATGTACGAATGAACATGTAATCATCAAATGAAATTAATAGATGAAAGAGAATTCCTTTATTGCTTAAAAATAAGCCTTGAGGAAAAACATTATAGCAGCAAAGACTAAATGAAATCAAATTGGGAATCCATTTGAAACATAAAGTAAAATAAGTGAAGCCCAAAATTTATGGCTGCAAAAAATAGGGTTAGGAAAAAAACTCAAGAAAGTGTTGAAAAAATAAAAATGAAATTGGATGTAAATTAATCTGGATCAGAAAACTAAATGAAAATCATAAAGTGAAATACTTACCATAATCGATGTAGATTTTATCATCATCTTACACTCGTCATTGCCGTAAAATAAGAGACGAAGATTAAATGAGATTTATATAAGAAGTAAGGGTTAAGAAAAGTACAATTAAGAAGGCTTAAATTAAGGTAAAGGATGAGCTAGCCCATACGGAAAAAGAGTTGATTTTTTCCAAAATTCAACAATTCGGCCGATATCTCGCTGTTAAATCTCGTCCGTGATACCGGACGAGATACTGAAATCTCATCCGAGATTTGGGTCAGACGAGATTCAAACGAAATTGCCTGTTTCGAATCGCCCAGGCTTGAAAACGAGATCTCGACCGAGATCTCGGCCGAGATGAGCGAGATTTGAAACCTTGAAAAGGATACAAATTAATGGAATATTAATTACCCACTTACCAACTTTTTTCAACAATTGGTTTGGAGAAATCGAGGTCGAATTTGGGTGATTAGTATCCGACGACCACTTCGAACCAATTTAAGAGTTCGAAAGTGATGATATGTCAAAAACAAAGAAGTTGAATGCGGGGATCTTCATAACGGAAGGACTGCTTGTTGATAATTTCATAGTAGCTCCAGAGATAAATAATAGCAGTGGTTCCTTTGTTATGGGATCTTCATATGCAAGGACTGGTCGCTACAAATCCTTGGGGTAATGCCTAACAGGATGTGGTAAGAGAGTGCCTTCGTTTTGTCCTATTCCTGGATAACTTCTATGGACGGATGTCTAACATTGCATTTCTAAAATCACGGTGGATGTGACAAACGACAAATCCGTACCCTTTGAATCAATAATAAACCACACATATCCGACCCAAAAAGCACAGATCGATGGAAAGTCAGGAGAAAGAAAAGAAGAGAGATGAAGGGATGAGAAGAAAGAGAGAAGAAAAGATAAAACAGAATGATACAGAATTTCACATCGCAGCGGAAAACATATAATATCATATCGACGATCTTTACGAAACAGAAACTGTATATACATACATCAATCAGAGTTCAACAATCAATTACTAGTTATCAGCCTGGATGGTTATAATAACATGTCCTCAAATTGCCGATAATTTAAAACAACTAAGCAAAGTAGCGGATAAACATAATCAAAATAGATATGTGTACACGAAAATGAAGATCTCCAGCTCGCCTGTTGAAGCTCCAAAAGCACCAAAACTGAACCAGTAAATATACACGATCTGACCCAAGCATTGAAAGGGAAGAACGCTCGGATATGTCTGGTAAACCAGTATGAGAAACATACTCAACTGAATTTATTAAATCACCAAACTTTTCCTTTACCAAAACAAAAGTATCTCGTAGGACACGTCCATACGTAAACACGGATATGTTTTTACCTTACGATAAATAAAACATTTCATATCAAATCATCTGATATTATACTAGTGTCTAGTTTACAAAGAATATTCAAAATAGCCGAAATTGTTACCATTATTAAATTTAAGCATGCCAGGCTCTATAAATAAAATGGTAGGCACATAGTGAAGTTTGGATTTCCATACAAATGATCGGGTGAAGGGACTGCCTTCCGAATGGGTACACCTTTAGATGGATGTCCCGAGGCACAGAACATCTACCCTCTACCAACACAAGATCGGTCCACCTCTATAACTAAATGGTATGGATTATGTCATCCTCCGGTCATTACCGACCTTTTCCAATGGCCCTTTAAGCATACAAACCACAATAATCAAATATTCGACGTCATAGCGTGTTAAGATATATCTAGAAGAGGATGATCATATCCTACTTGGGAGTGACCCACATAGCAATGCTGCATCCAACCATGTTTTGGTCATTTCCGGTTGATGAGGCTTGAGGTAACGATTACCTTTCACATATCACAATCACATCACTTTGAATGTCACATGGCCATTTCCGTTGACTACTAATTTCCTTCCAAAAAAATACAATCCTTAAGCTCATACATCTCAAGAAGAGTGTTAAGCTAAGAGAAGTTTCCTTCTCCGCCAACGATGATGTACGTTTGTAAAAACCAATGTACGTAATATTTAGAAATGCAATGTCGAACAAACACCCATACAAGTTGTCAAGGAATAGGACAAACTGAAGATACTTTTCTACCACATCCTGTCGAGAAATCCCTAGGATTAGTAGCGAATAGTCCTTGTATTGGATATTTCATAATGAAGAGACCACTGCTACTATATGTATATTGGGATTTTAACTCCGAACGATCAACAAGCAGTCCCCCACTATGAAAATCCTAAATATCAGTATCATCGATAACCTGCACAATTGAATGCATATACGTTGGTCCGAAGTGGTTTTCGGACAAACCGATCCCTGTCTCGTCGCACCAACAACGCAAAAGCATTTCTCAACTTCACACAAAAACTAAGTCTCATAGACTTATCACATCTCCAACTTTCAACGTTCTATCCGTCATTCCAAGAAGGAAGCTCGATAGATTGGAGTTATACTCCGCATTATACGAATCAACATCCTCAACACCAACGTTAATCAAGCCTACACAGAAGGTTATGTACTAAGTGTATGACTAAATAGTTCCTACATCAAGTCGAGGAAATAAAATGGCCAAAATTGATAGTCGGTTGTTTAACTGTCAAAGCAAACAAACAAATATCTAGCACCAAATGCAATCACTAGGCCCATTTAATTAGTCTTTTATTAATTAAATCCATTTGCTAAATATTCAAATCAAATTATCTTTAAAAAGATATGTTCTCAAAACCATTTCAACTTTTCAATATTGAAAAACATCTCCATATACTTATTTTGACCATAGAAGCATATTCACAAATCTCTTTACTTACAACACTTAGAAAATATTACATATACTTAAAACAAGAATAAGTGTATAGTTTATTATTTAAGGAAAGATTCTCTTTAAACAAATTTATTTGGGTCAAAATGAATGTTGCGTAAAACATCGTTATGACAACCCAAAATTACTAGTATAGGGATCCGAAAATAAGATAGATATATAAATCCTATATACTATACAAAACATTTTCTTTCGGAAATCATTTACTCTAACAACAGTATGATTGTCCATCATTTCCTTACTTCTCGAAAACGTCTATTCCAACAATAAATATTGAAATCTATGCATTCGACACTTAAAACATTTTAAAACATCTTTAATCATTTTATTCCATTTTAAAACCACTTCCCAAAACCTTTATTTTATTTAAATGATTATTATTCACTGTCCAAAATCATGAATATAAATCGTTTACTAAATCCAATATTCCTACACGTTTATTAATGGACAATCCACTGTCCAAAATCATGGATATAATTCTAACCAAATACATTACTTTCACATTTTAATTTAAAGGATTATCCACTGTCCAAAACCATGGATATAATACCTATAATAAAATTTCATATTTAATTTATCAAATCCAATTGATTTGGGATTTCTAAAACAGTATTTATAACTCCATTTATTAACGAATTCCATTTATCTCACTTATATGCCAAAAATCCAAATTATAAGTTAATTACTTATAAATCATCTATTTACAAATTCTTTCTTTATAACATCATCTATACATAAATCTATAAATCTTATAAAATCCATTTATTACTCCATTTTAACATTTTCAAAACTCCTATAATTCCATCACTTTGATTTATAAAAATTCAATTTTTATGAATCTTATATATAAAACGTTTTATAATAAATCAAAAATCCCAATTTAAATTATTTACAAAATAGTTATCTCCATATTCCAAAAATCATATGTTGATATATTTCACAAAAATTATAGTTTTTATAACATAAAAATTATAACATTTATTTATTTAAAATAAATATTTTACATTAAAAAAATTCAAAATTCAATAAAATATCTATTTTCAAAATCACTTTAAAAATTCTTTTTAAATTGGATATCACACTTTAATATTTTTAAATTACCAAAAATAGGCCCAATGCTGCAACAGCATAAATACATCAATCACGGCATCCAAAAAATCATATATCATTTGATAACGGAATATATATCAAAATTTGTAAATAAATCAACAGTGGTGAGGAATCCAGTTGGATCCCTCTAATCTGTCACCTGCAACAAATATACATATTAAAATATGTGTACAGTGTCCGCTTCAAGGCAGACGCGCGTACAAAGTGTCATCCGCTCATACACGGGAAAGTGTAGGGTCTCATCTGCTCCAATTGGCAGGAATACATCCAAATGCCAATCAATATATATATAGCATATCATATATAATCCAAACAATCATCAATCATCACTGAAAAAATTTATTCTCAATAATACAAAAATATATGTGAGTTAGAAAGAGCGAGTTGTACTCACATTGTTTCCAATAGCAATTGCAGTGTTTTATTTCGAATAAAATTAAACAAGCGTTTAACTTGATCCAAAATTTACACTAGCTTCAATCAACACCACACCAGCTCTAAAATGTAGTACTCGTCAATACGGTCCCAACGCAATTTGTTTCGTCAAAAATGGACCCTATATGACAAAGTTATAGAAATTTATAGTTTATACGAATTTCATATATAAATAATTTCACTTTCTATTTTATTTTTAAAA
Source organism: Allium cepa (assembly GCA_030765085.1). Lineage (NCBI taxonomy): Eukaryota > Viridiplantae > Streptophyta > Magnoliopsida > Asparagales > Amaryllidaceae > Allium > Allium cepa. Next base: position 436,103,781 of record CM060935.1, on the reverse strand, counting down.
CCTAAGCAAATCGTAGCCGTTCATCCTAGCATCAAAATATGTGGGCCGTGCCTTTTTCCTTTCTTCTTTTCGGTTAAAAATCGCGCACGAACACGTTCGTATGTTTAACTTCGAATGCCGCATCCCCCCATCAACGACTATACGTTAATCAATGACCACCAATTGATGCACCACGTTCCCCTTCACCGATGCCTAAAGGCCGGTCGAACTCGGCACCATCATCGCGTCGAAAAGCACATACGAACGACAAACGTTCAAATACAAATTGTTATCGATCCGCTTAATAAAAATCGATCATAGCCGTTAGATTTGTAGACCACACGATGCCCGACAACATTGTAGTTGAAAACTTTTCGAATCGGTTGATGGATTTAAGGAAAAAGAGGGAAGAAGGAGGATTTTTTTCGGCCATAAATCAAAGCCGGCGGCTGTGAAACTCTAGCAAGGGTTTTGATGCAAATAGAAAATAACAACATCCTTTTATATAAAATCTCGCGACACTATTCACCCGAAAAATTTTTCGAACTCAAAACGAAGCGTGCCGTCTGGCATTTACAATGTTTTACCCCTATTTCGAACATAATAGAATATATATCGGGAGCCAATTCAATCATATTTGGAAGATTGGTTTTGAATCGACTATTTAAATTCAAAATTTTACGCAAATAAATTTCTACACGTTTTAGCTTGCCCCGGACAAATCATAAATCCGATTGACATGAAATTTGAAATCACACAATAACATAAAATTACGGATCCAATAAAACTAGTTTTGTTGAAATCCGAGATTGTTTGAAAAATGACTATTTTTACACGTTCATTAAATAATAAAACATTCAATTTCTGTAAATTAACTTTTAAATCAATTTTAAAGTTTACTAACACCATTCCAATTCAAATAGAATTTATATCAACTTTATAAATCATTTTTATTCACATTAAATTCAAATTCCAATTATTTACACTATTTCAAATTAATAATTTAGTTATCCAATTAAATCACGATATTCGAAATATAAGTTACCCGACTTATAAAATTTACTAGTGAATATTGAAAATCAATTAAATATACGAATATCGAATGATTAAAATTCTAGGTCGTTACATTCTCCCCTACATAAAAGAATTTTGTCCTCGAACTTACCAAGTAAGAAAAGTCACAAAATACATTAACTTTTCAAAACAATTCGGTCAAATTAAATTTCAAATTCATTTAACCTTCCGAAAATCCATTGGTTAAACTTCTTATAAAAACTTAACTACTTTTTCAAATCCATTTAGAGTTATATTTTCAAAACCAACTAATATCGTTTATCTTTTCAACCCACAAATCAAAATTTTTAGTTGTCATAAATTTTCCAAAATCTCAAAAAAGAAAATTCTAACACTTTAAATTTTCAAAAAAATTCGACAGCGTCTCCTTTGCATGGTTCAATCATAGTAGGATCACAACATATATATATATCACAAATATACATCTCATCTTTGAGGATGAGGCATCCCGTAGGGAAAAAATATAAAAGTACGATATGTAATCCGCGACCATAAACATTATTAGCAAGAATATATGGCTAATATAGCGTGAAAGCGAGCTTCAAATACGAAGCATACACCATCCGCACCTACTAAATACTCAACAACAATGAGAAACATGTATATATGAAAGTAATATCAATATACAACATACACCAATATGACAACTATATCTGCCAATATAGCAAATGCAGTCAAAAGCAACAAATCCAACCATCAAACAACTATCATCTAACTAGCATCCAACAACTATCCAATCAATCCATAACCAAATCGATATAAATTCACTTCTCATTAATATTCATTGAATTGGTTTTCAATTTAAATCACATTTGATTCATTATCATTGGATTTTACTAACATTTATTCATTCGAATTCAATTAGTTTACATTCACTAATTTACATTCAAGTTGGCTCATTTCTAGATTAAATCTAATTCAATTCTATTTAGATCTACTTACTTCCAATTTGATTTCAATTATTTAGCATTCAATTTCATTAATTCAATTTCATTAACACTTAATGAATTTCTATACTATCAACTAATAATCATCTAACAACCATTGCATATCCAACATAACCAAATTTATTTGATTCGCTTACATTCAATTTGGTTCGACACTTTTATTTCAATAAGTTTAATATTCAATTTAGTTTAATATTTAATTGACTTTCATTCAATTATTCGATTGCTAATTCATTATACATTTAAAGTTGAATTTCCTTACATAACTCAAATTCATATTCATCACTTCACTTTATTAACTTCTTATTATTCAACTCTACTTTGAATATTCATTTTATTTATCAAAATCAACTTGATTCAACATTATTTAAGTTAAATTTCATTTCACTCTCACTTGCATTTACTTCCACTATATAACTTAAGTTCATAATTAATTTAATTCAAATTCTATTTTATTCAACTTTGCTTAAGTCAAATTTCATATCACTTATTCAAATTTAGATTCTTTTGCTTAACAAAATTGTTTAACCATTTTAACAATTAGTTTTACTTACATTTTCCCATTTTCTAAGTTATACAACTTAATTATCTAAACTTCCAAATTCATATTGTATAATCCCTTACCACTTACGTTTAATTTTCATTCCAATAACTTTTTAAATCTGATTCAAATCCAATTCAATTTATTTACTTTCCTTTAGTTAAATTTTAAATCATATATTTTATTATACTAACTCAAATTTATTTCAACTTTACCAAAGTTAAACTTTTTTCAAATTATAAGCCCAAAACTTATTTTACTTAAATTTATCAATTTCGACTTGGATTTTAAATCAAATTTGTTTACCACAACAAAACTTCAATTTTCAATTTATTATTCGTAGCAAATCCATCACATAAAAAATCGAAAATGATACTGAAGATGTGCAGCCATCACCCTTATTATTTACCAGCAACAATAGTGAATTCAGTGCTTTATATTCTTTAAAGAAATCCTTTTATATTTATAAATCACATTTATAAACTCTTTTTTACTTATATAATTTCACTATTTTACTTCACTTATATAAGATTCATTCCAAATTTATTCATCTTATCTGGATTTATAACAATATAACCTTTTTAATTTTTGAAAAATAATTTCCAAAATCAACGGGAATCAAAATTTCAATTTCTTAGTTTAAAATTCATTTTTATTTATAACTCATATTTATCAATATACTCATATTGTTTCATTTCTTTATATATAAGATTATTTCACAATTGTAAATCGTATTAATTATAATTTCATACTTATAATTCATTTGCTTATATAATTTATTCTTTTACAATTTTTATTTTTATTTAGATTATCCAAACAGCTTTTATTAACTTATATATATTTACATTTTCAAACAATCAAACAATCAATTTATATATACTTCAATAATTCTGAAAAATTGTTTCCTTTATATATAAAATATAATCCAGGTAAAATTATTTTATCAACCCAATTTAAAAATAATGTTATTTCGACTTGCCTCATTTAAGTATTTGGAAATCCATATCGACAATATGGCTTCCCATATACCAATCAGAATTCACAAATAGCTCAACGGATAAGTAAACACAATATAAGACATTTTATATCACTAACAAATACGCGCTCATACATATAATACACTCAAACTCAATCTAGGTGTTACTGTCCCTATCTATACTGAGTACACATCAAAGCTTAGGAATATACAAAATATAAGCTCTGATACCAAATGTGACGAACAGCAAATCCGTACCCTTTGAGTCGACAATAAACCATACAGGTCCGACCAAAAAAGTACAGGCCGACGGAAAGCCAGGAGAAAGAAAAGAAGCGAGAAGAAGAAAAGAGAAGAAAGAGAGAAGAAAAGACAAAATAGAATAATACAAAATCTCATATCGAAGCGGAAAACATATAATATCATATCAATGATCTTTAATAAACATAAACTGTATATACATACATCAATCAGAGTTCAACAATCAATCACTAGTTATCAGCTTGGACAGTTATAATAACATGTCCTCATAATTGCCAACAATGTAAAACAACTAAGAAAAGCAGCGGATAATCAATAATAATAAAAGATACATGTATACGAAAATGAAGATTTCCAGCTCGCCCGTTGAGGCTCCAAAAGCACCAAAACTAAACCTATAAATATACTCGATCTGACCCGAACATTGAAAGGGAAGAACGCCTAGTTCAGTCTGGTAAACCAGCATGAGAAACACATTCAACTGAATTTATTAAATTACCAAACTTTTTGTTTATAAAAAAAGTATGTCATAGGACACGCCCACACATAAATACGGACATGTTTTTACCTTACGATAACTAAAACATTTCATATCAAATCATCTGATATTATCCTAGTGTCTTATCTACAAATATTATTCAAAATAGCCGAAATTGTTACCATTATTAAATTCCAGCATACTAGGCTCTACAAATAAAATGGTAGGTACATAGTAGAGTTTGGATTTCCACACAAATGATAAGGTGAAGTGACTACCTTCCGAATGGGTACAACTCTAGATGGATGTCCCAAGGCACAGAACATCTGCCCTCTACCAACAACAAACCAGCCCACCTCTATAACTAGATGGCACGGAATATGTCATCCTCCGGTCATTACCGACCTTTTTCGACGGCCCTCTAAACATACAAACCACAATAATCAGATACACGAGGTTATGACGTGTAAAGATATATCTAGAAGAGGATGATCATATCCTACTTGGGAGTGACCGACTTATCCCTGCTGTATCTAACCTTGTTTTGGTCATTTCCGGTTGATGAGGCCTGAGGCAACGATTACCTTTCACATATCACAATCACATAACTTTGAATTTCACACGACCATTTTCGTTTACTACTAATTGCCTTTCACAAAAAATACAACCCTTAAACTCATACGTCTCAAGGAGGGTGTTAAGCTAAGAGAAGTTGCCTTCTCCGCCGCTACTGATGTACGTTTGTAAAAATTAATGTACGTAATATTTAGAAATGCAATGTCAGACAACATCCAAACGATGTTACTGAAGGTACTTTCCTACCACATCTTGTCGGAAAATCCCTAGGATTAGTAGCGAACTATCCTTGCATTGGATATTTCATAATGAAAAGACCATTGCTACTATATGTATATTTGGATTTTAACACCAAATGATCAACAATCGGTCCCCTGCTATGAAAATTCTAAATATCAATATCATCGATAACCTGCACAATCAAACGCATATACGTTGGCCCGAAGTGGTTTTCGGATAAACGGATCCAGGTCTCTTCACACCAACAACGCAAAAGCATTTCTCAACTTCATACGAAAACTATGTCTCATAGACTTATCACATCTCCAACGTTCAACTTGCTTCCTTCGGGCCAAGAATGAAGCTCAATAGATTGGAGTAATAATCCATACTATATTAATCAACATCCTCAACACCAACGATAATAAGCCTGCACAGAAGGCTACGTACTAAATGTACGACTAAATAGTTTCCACATCAAGTCGACGAACTAAAATGGCCAAATTTGATAGTCGGTTATTTAACTATCAAAGCAAACAAATAAATATTTAGCAACATATGCAATCACTACGCCCTTTTAATTAATCTTTTATTAATTAAATCCATTTTCCAAATATTCACTTCAAATTATCTTTAAAAAAGATATATCCTTAAAACCATTTCAACTTTTCAACATTGGAAAACATTTCATATACTTATTTCGACCGTATAAGCATATTCACAAATCTCTTTATTTTTAATGCTTAGAAAATATTACATATACATAAAATACGATTAAGTATATATTTTATTCTTTAAGGAAAAGATTCTCTTTAAACACATTTATTTAGATCAAAACGAATGTTGCGTAAAACATCGTTACGACAACCCAAAATCGCTAGTATAGGGATTTGAAAATAAGATGGATATATAAATCCCTTATACTATACGAAACATTTTTTTTCGAAAATCATTTACTATAACAATAGTGTTATAGTCCATCATTTCCTTACTTCTCGAAAACATCTATTCCAATAATAAATGTTGAAATCTATGTATTCGATACTTAACACGTTTTAAAACATCTTTTAATCATTTTCTTCCATTTAAAACGTAACGACCAAATTTTTTGACTTCTGAAAGTTAACATCAATACGTCCATTGTATCAAATGCCGCAAAGTCGGATGCCGAAAAATCGAGCTATTAGGATTAAAGAAGAAGAAGATTGAAGAAGAACATAAACAATAAACAGAATCTCACATTTCGCAGCGGAATAAATAATAGATAAATGAATAATCTTTAAAACAGAAGCACTATATCAGTTTATAATCACATTTTCAGAGTTTATAACAACACAATACAAACAATTGCAGTCTTTATAACTTGACCATATGAAAACTGACTTGCGCCAATCCCTAAGCAGCGGACACCGTACAATATAATTGATATGTCTCGTTGCCCAGTTTGAAATCTAGATCTCCACAGCAACTTCTTGATTGACTTCGCTCCAGAATAATGATAACCTAACTCTAGGCTGCCCGTGTGGAAAATTATGGGCACCCAGAATTTAGAAAGGGAACAATAATCTCCAGGTCAGTCATGGGACTGGTGTGAGATCTTAAAAACAGTTATTTTCACAAAGAAAGGAAAAGAAATCCGCTATGCTTTTGAAAATTGAAACTACCATAAGGCCTTCCACCGCACACACAATGCGAATGCAGAATTGGAGGAGATTTCTCCTTATACAGTCAAACATGATTGATACGTAAAATCCTTTTGATATTATTATTAGTGCATAATGCAGAAAATATTTCGAAAATATAATATTAATCTTAGCCAGCATAGACATTTCGAACTATGCCGACTATAGCTACCATCTAAATAGTGGTGACCACCATAAGTAAATGACGGGTTATACAACTAAAACCGTACAAGTAGCGTATTGGATGATTGGATTTCCAACAAATGGTCAGGCAAAGGAACTTCCCACATCTAATGGAACGCCTCTGGAGGGACGTCCTCGAGAACCTAACCAGATCTCTGCTACACAAGGTCGGGTTACTTCTGTAACTAGGTAACTACTGACACAAGTATGCCACTCCCCGGTCGTTACCAACCTTTATTCGAGGTGTCTATCAACCAACAACCATAAAGCAATAAGTTTTGTAGCAACCACAAAGTTAAGTACCTTGACTCCATACCATAATACCACTTATATTCTAGAAGGAAATGGATATACCCTCCGGGGGGCTACCCCCAAATAACCTTGCTGCCACGATTCCTGTTTCGACCATTACTGGGTTGTGAGGCTCGACGAAGTCTCGTCCACAAAGATACACTTTTCACAAAGCCATGTTTTGATCAACAAATGATCAGCAGCACATCGTATGCCACATTACCAAATTGAGAATGTATTACTAGTAACCATCAATTACATAACCTCTGAGCTTGTACGTCTCAGAGAAGGGTGTTAAGCTAAGAGAATAAATTCTCCGCCACCAAAAGAAATGTATTTGATAGTAACCAGCTTTACATCTCAAAGTGTAATGTCAGACACACATCCATAAAAGTCCGTTCTGGGATCGAACAGGACCGAAGGCACTTCAAAGAAGCCCTCACAATACGGATATTCACTAATCACGTTCGGAATCCCCATCACAAAGGGTGATACAATCTCTATACTGGAGCAAACTGGTGCAGAGACATTCGACTGGTAATCCTTTTGCTTTCGAAAATACCCGGTCTTCAACACCATCTTCAAATGCAATCCCATTTCGTCATATCATTATTCGGAATGGGTTTATGACACAAAGTCCTCTCCCGGCTAATCCGAATAACGAGCGCTTATTTTAAAAATAAGTGTTACAATCAGATTTCAAACAAATCACAACAATTTCCACTTTGACCTTTTAAACAGAAGATCTATCACAAAGATTCGATGTGGTTTTCGAATATCCATTTGGAATTCAACCCCCGGTCGCATCGAAATTTAAATGTCATTAAAAGGCCGATATTGGTAGTCGGTTATTTAACTATCAATCAACATTCACAACAATTACCAGATTTAAATAATTTTCCCTAATTATTTATTTTCAAAATATTTTCGCAAGATCTGTTTCATACTTCAACCATTTGAAAACAAATTTCAAATTACTTTCCACATTTTAATCCCTTGAAGACAAATTTCAAATCATTTTCCACATTTCAATACTTTGAAAACAAATTTCAAATCATTTTTCCTTACGCGAAATACATTTCCAAATATTTATTCATTTCCATTGAAAATCTGCCGAGTTCAAATATTTTAAAATGATTTAAAATACTTATCCAAAATATACTTGGAAACAATCTAAATAAAACTATTTTAAAAGACTTATTTTAAATATTTGCTATGAAAACGTTATCCCAATATCTCATAGAAAACATCAAATCCAAACTAATTTTTGAATAAAATTAGTAGATAGGGTATAACTACTTAAATATCCATTTTCTAAATCAAATATAAATCTTAATCTTTAAAATAATCCCTTCTATAATTATTTAAATAAATCTTTACTTTAAAGATTTGAAGCCAGCTTAAGAAAATAATTTCTCCACAAACATCCTTTTTAAAACCAACATCAAAACTTTTAATTTTGAAAGCTACTTTTAAACATACTCGGCTTTCCAGGGAAAATACACCTTCCAATTCAAAACGGACCATTTAATCATTTTATAAATCTTTCTGGATTTATTTTAAATTTACGTTCCAAATCCGTAAATTCCTTTCCACACTTTTAAAAATAAACCACTATTTTTTTAATTTCCGTTTCTTTTAAAATACTCCCGTTGTGAATTTTAGATTTTCAAATTTCCACTGATATATGATTTTCAAATCGATTCCCAAATATTCACTTTCAATATCAAATCAATTTTCAAATTGATTTCCAAATTTATTTCAAATACCAAATCAAATCCCAAATTGATTTTCCAAACATTTATTTCAAACACCAAATTGATTTCCCAAAATTTATTTTTAAACACCAAATTGATTTCCAAATCAATTTACCAAGGATTTATTTTTAAAACACCAAATCAATTCCAAATTGATTTCCCAATCTATTTATTTTCAAATACACAATCAATTTTCAAATTGATTTTCAGATTTAATATCTTTTAAAATAAATTCTTTTATATCTCCCAAATTAATTAAAATCTGGATTAAAAATAAACTCTTCAACTTTTAAACAATATTATTCAAAACCCATTTATTAAAACCTTTTCCCATATTTTGGAATTAATTCGATAAGTTTTCAAAAATAAAACTTTATTTATTTAATTCCTTCGTTTAAATTCATCCAGTTCTTAAAAATGAATTTACTTAGAATTTTCTACTTTAGTTTCCAAAAATCAAACTTTATTTATTTCCAGTATCCTACGATATTAAAAATATATTCGGCTAAATTATAGCCTTCAACGATTTCAATCACAAATATAATCACACATAGATTATAAATAAAACAATACACAGTATTTGAATAAATTCAAGTATTTGAGGAATCCAGTTGGATCCCTCCAACCTATTTCCCTGTACCCATAGACGTTAGCACAACAATTAAATACCATTTCCACTTTGAGGTGGAATATTGAAGTATATGGGATTAATATAATATCAACCGCTATTATGCGGCGCATAGGGTCTAATCCGCTATATAATGCGAGAAATCAAAAACTCCAAATACATATATAATACCAATTCCACTTCGAGGTGGAATATCACGGTATATGAGATTAATATATAATATCATCCGCTATTATGTGGCGTATAAGGTCTAATCCAATACAATGATAATAAAATATCATCCAAGCACAGATTTCATTCTTAAAAAAAATCCATTTTTGGATTTATTTCATCTACTCCATAACCGAAACAAAGGTGGATACACTTACGCCACGATTTTGAATCAGAAGAGCGATTTCAAGAAATGGCAAATCTATTCACTCTATCAATAACCGAGCCGGATCTGGTGTATCATAGGGGATTTGCCTTTTCTATTGATAATTAACAATTTTAAATTTAACTATTTAAAATTAAATCATAAAATTTTGATTGAGTGAGAAGATCTCATCTTAGATTTTAATTAGTAGTCCTTTTCCATTCCAGCTCGATTTCACGATTTTTTTAAACCTTGTAACAAACAATTATATGATTTAATTAATGTTTGAACAAATCGAATAATAAATCTCCCTTAAATAGATTTATTTAATTTAGACTAAAAATTAGATTTCTTAAACCCATTTTTCTTTAATAAACTTAATTAACTAATAATTTTGATTTTACACTAATACTTTTAATTTTAAACAAAATTTTCCTTTTCAAATAAAATCATTTAGTAACTAAAATAATTAAACAGGTTAACTAAAACAATTAGCCAAATTTATTGTTTAAAAACTAACTATTTAATTTAACTGATAAATTTCCTTTTAAAAATGTATATATATGCTTATAAAAATAAATTTCAAAAATTTAACTTATATAAACCCCTTCAATATTTAAAATTCCTTTTTAACTTGTATATGTAGATATTAAAAATAATTTACGAAAATACTTTTATCTGCATGCATATATACATTTCCTTAATATATAAATAAATTGGTAAATAAAAATATATATTTATTTTCTTTACTGTAAAGTACATCTTCACAAAAATAAAATAAAAATCTGATTTTTAAAATCTTGTTTCCAAATCTGATATATATATTTTCTGATTAAAATTTTTCTGTTTTATCACTTACTGTTATTCTATTTTTATATTTTTTATATACTTCTGCTATATGCATTCATTAAATCAAAATTAATCAGAGAAAATAAAATTTTGAATACCTCTCTGCTATCGCGGCCTTCAACCTCCAGTGATTCGCCATTGCCGACCTGCGAGTATGCGTGGCCATAACCTTCGCTCAGATGTTCGAATACAACGCGCATGAGCCATTGCTTCGCCCAGATTTGCTTGAACTCGAGCTTGCTTGCAAACAATCACCGCCACTTGAAAGAGGAAATCTCGATTAGGGCTTTAAGGAGGTTCGTTTCGATTTACCCCAGCGCCGCTTCGACTTGATTTTAGCTTCAATCGTGATTATCTGCTCGCGATTTTTACCTCCACGCTTCGGCAATTTATTGTTTTCGAATTCGAAACTGATTTCCGTATTACATTTTTTTTTAATTTTTTTCGATTGATTTCTGAAATAAAGAGCGCGGCCATTGTTATCTTTCGAAGCTTTATTAATTTTTTGAACAGGAAAATATTTCGTTTTGTTTATATTTTTTCTTCTTTTTGGCTTTGATTTTTTTTTAAAAAGCGAACACGTGGTTGTAGAAAAAGAAGAAGGGTGCCAAGTGTTTGAAATGTTGAAACGTGTAATTTATCATGGGAAGTAATATTATATTAAATACACAAATACATATATAGTTCAAATTCAAATTTAAATTTAAATCGTTAATTAAATTTTGCAATTCATAATCTCGTTCTCCAATCGAGACGTGCTGTTAGGCATTCATAATGTTATACGCCTATTCCGAATGCAATGGAAAAGGTTTCGAGCCCATATTAGATTGTATGGAGAAGATAGCTTTTTGGACCAATTAAAATATCAGATTTTCGATTTAAATTCCAGCGCGTTTGCTGATCATACAGACCAACGACAACTCTGAAAGCTATGGAAATTGAAATTCGATAACAATACAATATTATGGATTCAATGGAACTAGTTTCGTTGAATTTCGAGACTGTGCCTCAGAAGGCTATTTTTAAATATCAATTTAAACGATAAATTTTCAAAACTGAACAAATCATTTTCAAATTCAATTCTGAAACTACCATTATCTTCAGTATCATCAATATGAATCTCCTAAGCCATCAAATTATTTTTAAGAGGCTTAATATTGAAGATTCACAATTTTACCCAAATTTCTGTCATGAAATTCAAAAATTAAATTGCCCATTTCATAGTTAAAATTAAAATTCAAGTTAAAATAACTCCCAAATTTTTAAAATCAATTAAATATTTTGTTTTCAACTGTTAAAAGTTTCCAGGTCGTCACATTCTTCCCCTTTAAAAAAATTTCATCCCGAAATTACAAGTTAAGAAGAATGATCCCTAACCCGATTATTATTTTTTCCCAATCCAAATAGTTTATCAATTTGTCAAAACAAATCTTTTAATTAACAACCCATTATCGCTTCAACTAACTTTCCAAAATCAATCATAAGTTTCAAACAGTATTGTTTCCTTTAACAATTCAAATTTTCAAAAATTTTGAAAATTTTCACCAGCGTCTCCTTTGCGCGGCTAGCTCCGTACGACTATAAAATGCCACAACGGGTCCTTAGATTTCAAAAAGAAAACGAAAAGTCAAGCGGCTGGACAAGAAAATCATCAAATTTTATACTAAAATTTAAATACATACCGTTTTCTAGCAATTTAAATTTATCTTCAAAATCAAATCCCATTTCCTTTTCTTTTATATCACCTCATGCTATTTAACAACCATATCCAGTTTCTGCATTCAAAAATCATTTTGCATAATCCATTACAAAAGTCTGAATACTTACTTCTTATACCATTTTTACTTCACTATTGAAGTTATATATCCATTTTCATTCAACCTTGCATTATCAATTTCATTTGAATTCAATTCCCAATTTCAATTCTATTCGGATTCAATTTACCTTCTGAATATTGAATTTTATCAACTATTTTTCATTTACAACCGATTCATCTCACTGTTTTAAATTAGTTTCACTTACTAATTTATTACAAATTCCAATTTATTTTATCTCAAACCATTTTTTTACACCTTTATTTTCTTTAGTTCACTTCGAACTAATTTTACAACTTCATTTTATTTCACACAATTCATGTAACGTTTCGGATTTTTGCCCGCTCAAAAATCGACATCCATACTTCAAATCGTATTCGAATGCCATAGATTCGACCGTTCAAATCCGATTCGCCGGAGCTTATAACAACATTAAGTAAATAACACAGCGGAATAAAAGAATAATACATTGATATACAACTTTGATAAAATATCTGATACAACAGATGATCCAATAGATATCAATATACATCAGAGATATGATACAATAAAATAGCAGCGGAAAAGAAAATAGATGAGATCTAGCAGCGGAACAATATAACTCTTAGATAGTCTTCAAAAGAGAACTCCGAGAACTGCAACTCCATTTCCAAGAATCAATCCAGCAATAGCTCAAACCCCCAATAACGATGCACCTAGCATAAGCAAGACTGGTGTGGTCCAAAGACTGAACTAACTCCAGATAATCTACTAAACCTGACTATCTGAAAAACCCAACTCTAGACTGCTCGTGTAGAAAAGAATGAGCACCCAGAGTTTAGGAAAGAACAATAAACTCTGGATCAGTCATGGGACTGGTGTGAGCAAACAAAAACAGTTTATCTTTAAAACAATCAAAGATTTAAACTTTTATAATCGCAATGCTTTTGAAATGAGACTACCATAAGGCCTCCCGCACACACACACAATGCAAACGCAGAATCGGAGGAGATTTCTCCTTATGATAGTCAAAGATGCTTGATACGAATTAAAAAAAGAAACATTTGATATTATTACTAATGCATAGTGTATGAAAAATCATTTCGAAAGTAAAGATATAAATCTTAGCCAGCATAGACATTTCGAACTATGCCTACTATAGCTACCATGTTCAATAGCGGGTTACCGCCATATTCCATGGCAGGTTATACAACTAAAACCGTACAAGGCTCGTATTTGAAGAATGGATTTTCCAACTAATGGTCAGGCCAAGGAACTTCCCATTGCCACATGGAAACGCCTCTGGAAGGACGCCCCAAGAACCAAACCGTTCTCTGCTAAACAAGGCCGGGAACCCCTTTTCCCAAAGGATATTACAAACCCTCAGACATGCCACCCCCGGTCCTTTGGGACCTTTAAACGAGAGCTCTCTAACCAACATCACACCATAATAATAAGTGTTTCAACATGAGTAAGTATCTGGGCTCCATACCATGATACTACCCTTTTCCAGAAGGAATGGTCATACCCTAGGGAAGCGATCCCTGAAAACCTTGCCGCACAATTCCTGTTTCGACCATTACCGGTTTGTGAGGCTCGACGAAGTCTCGTCCACAAAAACACACTTTATACAAAAGCCGTGCTTTGGGTCAACAAATGATCATAGAAATGATCACAAAGATAGACGATCAAACAAATGATCCTATCACAAATAATCAACACAATGATCATTTCACAGCAACACTTAGCATGTCACATTACCAAATTGGGAATATATCGCTGATAACCTTCAACTACATAACCTCTGAGCTCGTACATCTCAGAGAAGGGTGTTAAGCTAAAAGAATAAATTCTCCGCCACCAACAGAATTATATTTGAAAGAAATCGGCTTTATATCTCAATTTGTAATGTCAGACATACTATCCATACAAGTCTGTTCCAGGCTCGAACAGAACCGAAGGCACTTCCAATGAAGTCCTTGCAATCCGGGTATTCACAATCCCGATTGGACTTCCCATCACTTAGGGAGTCTCTATACCGTTGCAACTCAGTGCAGAGACAATCGATAGGTCATCCTATCATTCTCGCAAATACCCGGTCTTCAACACCGGTCTTCAAATGCTATCCATAACGACATATCACATATTCGGAATGGGTTATACGACACAAATGTCCTTTCCCGGCTAACCCGAATAGTGACCGCAACATTTAAAACATATGGATATGGGATTTCAATTAAGTCACAACTTAATAATTCCATACTTCCTTTCAAATGGTTTAAACCAATTATCATTTCAAATCTTTTAAACAAAAAGGTTTATTTCACAAAGTTTACTCAGTTTCACAAAGATTCATTTACGGATTTCAAAACAATTTCCGTTTCAATTTGATTAACTCATTTAAATCTTTAAATCAAAGATTTATCTCATATCTTTCAAAACTTGTTTCCAAAGATTCATTCATAACTTGAAAAATTATTTTCGATTCAAACTTGAAATTTCTTTAATATAAATTGGAAGTTCTTACTCATATGAAAGCTTTTTATCACTTAGAAACAATAGTTTTATTTTGGAAAAAACCCCGATTCCATTTATACAAGTTACGATCTTTGGTTTAATTCAAATTTCCAAATCAACGCTTAAAAAATGGTTTAAACCCGTATAACTTGTAAAATCCTTTTAAAAATCATAAATACCGAATATAGAATTCAATTTCAGATTTCTTTTGAATTTCAATCTAAATCCGATTATTTAAATTCCAAATCTTTATTAGTTATTCAAAAATAACTTTTATTCTTAAAACAGCTTTTCAAAAGCTTTTCCACATTAAAACTTAATTTATTTCCAAAAATATTTGAATTAAAAATTCAAATTCAAACTTATTTAAAAATCTGTGACTTAACCGATTTCCTCGTGAAATCCATATTTGTGTGTGTATAGTGTGGTCCAAGGATTTTACACAATAGTGCACAACATCAATCATCACAAATCAAAACACAGAAATATAGTTGATAAGCGATATAAACTATAACGCTCATCTTTATTTACAGATAACAGATCACAGATATATAAATTACAGATAAATAAGTCACACAGCCCAAAACAAAGCATCGCATATCAGGGGTATCAAACAAACCAATTATTCAGCCAAGTCCAAACATTCACAAACGAACTTATTAATCAAATAATTAATTTAAATCGGATGTATCAATTGTTAATCCGGGTTAATTATCATAATCTAATTACAAATTATTTGAAATAAATTCCCTTTCACAATTTATTAGTTAACCCTTAATTATTAACTATCGTTCTTAATTAATGAATCAATTAATCTTTAATTATTAAGTTAATCTTAATTAATCACATTATTAATTAATTCTTTAAATTAACAAATAATTTACTCAAATTTCAAATCACCATTTAATTGATTACATTCATTAATTATCTATTAATTACTTCTCTAAGTAATTTTATTTTCAAAATTATTAAGTGATTATTCTGAATTAATTAACTAAAGTACTTATCTTGAACAAATTCAATTAACTCAATTAATGATATTGAATAATTAATTCCACAATTACTGTCATTAAGTAATTTTACTTAATAGTTCCACAATTGATTATGATTAAACTAATCAATCTAATTTATTGTCAAAATTTATCACATTAATTAATTATTCAAAATAAAATCTTAGTTATTGATTTCATTAACTATTAAATTTCTTTAATCACCTTTTTAAAGGAAATTTCTTCTATTAATCATTTTTTTTATTATAAATTAATTAACTATTAGGAACTCATTCGTTAATGAATTTTAAATCATAAATCTTCATTTTTTTTCTTTAAATTTACATAGTAAAATAACAATTGATTACTAAAGAAATTTTAAAGAGTTAAAAATCTATTTTCTCTTTAGCTGTAACATATTAAAATTTTCTTTAAACACTTAAGTTACAAATTTTAAATTGATTTCAAAATCTGGAAATCTGGTTTAAAATTATTTCAAGTTTTCCAGTTGAAACTTTGATTCGATTTAAAACTAGATTTTTAACTGTTAAACGGGTACAGGTTGATCCCTGAACAAAAATTCTGCCCGAGCCTCCCTGGTTTAGTTCGAGTACAACACCTATCCGCTTCGAGTAAATTGACAGTTTACTCGAGAATCACACGAGTATCCTCCCCCTCAAAATCTCGAGCAAAGCTTCGAGTCAAATATGGTTTTTCACGTGTTCGAACTCGAGCTCCCTCTTCCTTCCCCAACTCCACATTCCAGATATTCACGCAAATGCACGTGTACGTGCACAGCCACGTCGATCATCTGCGATCGTTGCCGAGACCACCAGAAGCTCATCGTTGATCGCCTGAACCGATTCGAACCACCCAAAAATCAAAAATCACTGCGTAATCAAAATCGAGTTATTCTCAGCCCCCTGGAATAAACTGTTCGTCGGCAAAACTCCCCTCCTCACCGCTACACGCCACCAGAAGCTACGAAAATTTAACCAGAGCTTCGTCCCAAGCTCACGCCGCTATTCCCACCGATGCGATCCCACTCGATGCCACGACGACGTTGCGGCAATCTCATGTTCCCCCTCGACCAAAATGGACTCTTAAACCCTAAACTGCTCGCGACCCAAAAATTCTCACATTAAAAAAAATTTCTAGCATTTTTCCTAACATTATTGAGTTCAAATCTAGCTCCACGCGAAATTACAACACCCAATATTTCTTTGATTTCCGGGAATTGATCAGAGTGGCAATTTTGTTCAATTTCGAGCTGCCTTCGAATCACTCAACTAAAAATCATCACTGTTGTTTTAAAAATCATATTTTCATATGTTTATTCAAAATATGGAATCAAATCAATGATTTAAAATAGTTGAATTTATCACAAATTTTGTTTTTACTGTAAAACCAATGTTTACAGGGTCGAACTCTTCATGGACAAGCTTAAAACCAAACTTAACTCATAGATGATGTTTAACTAACCAATTTGTTGAAGATTGAAGCCTACCAGGAATCAAAGGTGAAAGAAGTGAAGTTTGGATTTAAATTTAACTCTATGATAAAAAAACAGAGATGAACATTTTACCAAATCATCCAACATTCATATGTATACTCAGAAAAAGTATGTATATATATATATAGCATATCATTCCAGATTCTATCATGCAACCAAAATTCACATAATTAATTTTTTTTTTAAAGTGTCACTCACAGGCATTTCAACTAACATAGAAAACTGGATTGAATTGCTCACCCATTTTCCAGTAAAGCAAGAACAGAACTTCAAGTTGAAACAGCAGTTTGAATTTCCTTCTTGAATCCTGTTTTGCTTTGAATTGAACGATGTTTGATCTTGTAGATGGTGATCTTTTCTTTTTCTTTTGGGTTTTACTATTTGCTTTTACAGTTTTTTTTCAGTTAGCTTACTAAGTTTGGTTTGAATAAAAATGAAATGAAGTAGATGTATATTAAGAGAGACAGTGTTGTACAGGGGTATAGGCTTACTTCTTTATTTGTTTTACATTTGTTTATTGATAAGGCTTCAACATATTTCGGCTGAGAAGATTTTGGACATGCTGAGAGGATGGGGCATTAAATGCAAATCCTATTTTGGTCACACCCATCACTTATACTAATCTTTTTATTTTATTATTATGTATGTTTGCAGTTCTTGCTTTGTATTGTAAGCATATTCATATGTACTTTTGTGTGGTACACAAATCTACTTTTGCAGGCTTTGATCTTCTGTGTTTCTTGTTTTGTTTTGCAAGTGTATATGTTAATATATTTTGTTTGCTTGACTTCTTGCCTTCATATCTACTTTATATCTTACCTTATCCTTGCATAAATTACTTACAGGCTACCTCCATATTTTACTTTGCCTTGCATACTATGTTTTTACTTTAGCCTTGTTTTTTTTTTGTTCAACTTGACTATGTTTGCTTAGTCTTCATATATATTTATTGTTTTTATTAAGTACAATTTTGTTTGTGTTTTATTTTTCTTTGTATATTTTTGTTTGTTTCATTACTTGACACTAATTTATATTGATTTACTAAAATATATATTTACTTTATATGAATAAAATAATAAAATTTATTTATTTCGTAATATAGAGGAATTTCTAGAGTTCTAATTTGTTGTTTAGATTTTAGCAATTATTTATTTCTTTATATATATATATTTTCCAAAATTTTATCTTTTAAATTATTTATTTATTTTTAAAACCATTTATTTAAGATTTTATTTCAAATCCAATTTAAATATATATTCACATATATACAAATTTTCAAATTCATATGACTTAATATATTTTCTGTTTGAATCGAGGAAACTCGCTTCCATTTATAATTAATTTTATAAATTTTTATTCAAAATTTCATTTAATTATTAATTTAAATTAAATTAAAATCAAGGGTCGTTACAATTCAAATTGGTTTTCAATATTCAGTTTCAATTCTGGTTTTATTCTTTTGTTCATTCCCTTATTCACAACTACCATTTCACGATTTTCAATTTAACCTTCACTTAATTATTAACTTGGTATATGCCCAATACCAAATTTACTTAAGAATTTCACACTTCATTTCTTAAGTTCAATGCAAATATTCTATATACTTCTTATGTTTATTTTTAATTCATCACTTTGGTTTATATTTACATATATTAAACTGGATTTCCAATTCTATATGAATTCAATTTACTTTCAACCTGTTTCCCTGCACCCACAGACGTTAGCACAACAATTAAATGCTTAATCCACTTGAGGTGGAATATCGCGGTATATGAAATTAATATAATATCATCCGTTATTATGTGGCGTATAGGGTCTCATCCGCTATATAATGTGGGAAATCAATCACTCCAAATACATATATAATACCAATTCCACTTCAAGGTGGAATATTGTGGTATATCGTATTAATATATAATATCATCCACTCTGATGCGACACATAGGGTCTAATCCAATACAACTAATAATAAATTATCATCAAAGCACATGATCAACAATTTTAAATTTAACTATTTAAAATTAAATTAGACAAATGTGATTGAGTGAAAAGATCTCACCTTAGATTTTAATTTGCAGTCCATTTCCATTCCAGCTCAATTTCACGATTTTTTTAAACCTTGTAACAAAAAATTATATGATTTAATTAATATTTGAACAAATCGAATAATAAATCTCCATTAAATAGATTTATTTAATTTAAACTAAAAATTAAATTTCTTAAACCCATTTTTCTTTAATTAACTTAACTAACTGATAATTTTGATTTTAAACTAATACTTTTAATTTTAAACAAAATTTTCCTTTTCATAATAAATCCTTTAGTAGCTAAAATAATTAAATAGGTTAACTAAAAAAATTAAGCACTATAATTTATTGTTTGAAAACAAACTATTTAATTTAACTGATAAATTTCCTTATATATATATATATATATATATATATATATATATATATATATATATATATATATATATATATATATATATGCTCATAAAAATAGATTTCAAAAATTTAACTTATATAAACCCCTTCAATATTTAAAATTCCTTTTTAACTTGTATATGTAGATATTAAAAATAATTTACGAAAATACTTTTATCTGCATGCATATATACATTTCCTTAATATATAAATAAATTGGTAAATTAAAAATATATTTATTTTATTTACTGTAAAGTATGTCTTCGTAAAAATAAAAATAAAAATAAAAATGTGATTTTTAAAATCTTGTTTTCAAATCTGACATATATATTTTCTGATTAAAAATTTTCGGTTTTATAACTTACTATTATTTTATTTGATTTATATTTTTTTATATACTTCCACCTATATGCATTCATTAAATCAAAATTAATCAGAGAAAAAAAATTAGAGTACCCCTCTGCTATCGCGGCCTTCAACCCTCACTGATTCGCCATTACCGACCCGCGAGTATGCCCCGCTACTGAAAAGACTGTGTGGATCGTGCTATATGGAATAATATTAAACTAGTGCAAAAATAAACTATAGCAATGTAAAATAGGTAAAAATAAAACAAGCACACAAGAAATTTTTATGCTGGTTCGAACTTCTCGTTCTACGTCCAATCCCAGACTCCTTTCTGGAATTTCACTAACAACAATCCTCATTTAACCCGAAGGAATAGGTTTATACAACCCTTGAACAGCCGAACAAGGGACCTGAGCAGCAGAATAGGATTTCGCCTCAACAGCCGAAGAGGACTTCAACTTATACATAATGTATGTGACACAATGTGTTCTTAATAACACGAATTTGTCTCTTGATAATACAAACTTCCTATAATCTTTCTCCTTTAGATATATGTGTGAATGCATGAAGATTAAGGAAGTAGGAAACTGAATTTGAATGATGTTGAAAGCACAAATATATTAGAATCAAGAATTTCAACAATAGAATAATAATCAATAGAATCAGTGTTTCGAAAACTTGATTCTAATGTGTTTATATAGATAATAAATAGTTGCAATTGTTCATGAAGAGTTATCATCAAGAGTTATGATTATCTATTGGATTAAAGATTGCAACTCTTCATGAGTGGAAATGCCTTTTCAGAAAAGTAGCCATTGTAAATATCCAAACTTCTGAAATTAAAAATTCAGACTTCTGAAATGCAACGAAATCAAACCAGAAAGGAAATAGGCTATTTTTGGCCTTATTCCGACGTCTGAATATTTTCATTCAGACGTCTGAATAGGAATCACAATTTTGTTCAGCATTCAGACGTCTGAATGAAGTATTTCAAACATCTGAATTTAGCTTATAACAAAAATTACTATAGCTCAAATGGTGAGAGCACTTGCCTTTTGAACTTGTGACCCGGGTTTGAGTCCTGCTCCATGCAATTTTTGAAAATTTGATTTTTCATTTAAAATATGAATGTATATGTATGTATACCATTTGGAGAAGATTTTAACATTTGTAAACTCTAGACATGACACTATATGACTAATAATACTTTGTTTGTCACCTTAGTCTTGTCTCTATCGTGTATATCTCTTCTTGTACCTCCATATATATACTTTCATCCTTTTTTGTATTATGTATCTTCATGTATTTGATTATCTCTTTTTGATGCTCATGTACCTGCAAATTAGCTTAGAGATTCTTTGGCATAATTGTATAGTTGTTGTCATTAAAATTCAATAATCGAGGTTCTAACATTCTCCCACTTTTTGATGATGACAACTATACAATTTTAAAATATATATTCATTCTATATAAAAAATAATATAAATATGTTTAAAGCTCCCCCTAAGCATAACATCTCCCCCTAAGTATAATATCTCCCTCAATTAATATGTATATGAATTTCTCCCCCTTTGTCATTATCAAAAAGAATGTGGGAATATAATAAATTATATAAAATATCTTGTAAATAATGAGACAAACTCGTCATTGATTATGAAGGAAAAATAAAATAGATTTTACCATATTTGCTGAAGTCCATATTTCATTGTAAGCATGTCATTCTATTAAACGTATCAAACATTCTTTAAAATTCCAAAATTTATCCTTTTCCAATTGCTTGCAATAAATAATAATTATTTTTGGTACCCACTTACTATGTTAGGGTCCGAAGGGGTTAGGTCTTAGGAAACCATACCCATTTGGGTGTGGTTGAACCTTTATAAATATAATTTTCATTATTAACTACCATATCAAAATAATCATTAATGTATTTTTCTCTATTTTTCCAATTAATAGGAACCCAAATACTTAGATAATTTTTATTCATATTTCCATTCAATGATTTTGTACTTCTAGAGAAATTATAAACATTATTGGTCATGGTAGCATTTGAATTTCTATAAAAATTGGATTTAGACTTTACTCGAAATTTAGCGCAATCATTTTTACTATACATGAAAGCATATCTAGTGCTATTTCTACGATCAGTTTTATTATATCCAAAACCACTTTTATCTTTGTGAGCTTTTGAATTCTTAACATAACCTAATCCCCTCTTGTTAAGTAGGTTGAGAATTTTCAATAATCCTAGATAAATTTTCTCTCCCTTTATTAAAATTGGAAACATTTTTAGTAATATCAGTAAGCTTAGTTTTGAGACTAGTGTTATTTAACTCAATAATTTTAATTTTGTTTTTGATTCATGATTCTCAGAAGCTAGAGCATTATTCTTTTCTTTTTGAGCTTCTATTTCTTGACTTAATAGAGCGAGTTGAGAATTGTCTGAATCTAGAATTTTCTCAAGTTCTTCTTCTAATATTCTCTTCTCGTCATTAAGCATATCTCTTTCGAATTTTGCTTTCTTCTAATTTTCCAGAGCTTCCTTATATTTTCTTTTGAGACTTTTTAAAGTGTCTAGAAGTTCTGAATTTATTTCTATCATATCATCAAAAGTTAGATCACTAACCTCATTATCTTTTGCCATGAAGCATTTGTTTTTTTTGCTCCTTTGATTTTTCTATATTGCTCTTCCACTTCTTATTACCTTGACTAGATCTCTTTATAGCCATTTATTTTAGGATGTTGTTACGATCTCTAGAATCCCATGCTCTGATACCAAATGAAAAGATTGTGCGGATCGTGCTATATGGAATAATATTAAACTAGTGCAGAAATAAACTATAGCAATGTAAAATAAGTAAAAATAAAACAAGCACAACAGAAATTTTTATACTGGTTCGAACTTTCCGTTCTACGTCCAGTCCCAGACTCCTTTCTGGAATTTCACTAACAACAACCTCACTTAACCCGGATGAATAGGTTTATACAACCCTTGAAAAGCCGAACAAGGGACCTAAGCAGCAGAACAAGATTTTGCCTCAATAGCCGAAGAAGACTTCAACTTATACAGAATGTATGTGACACAATGTGTTCTTAATAACACGAATTTGTCTCTTGATAATACAAACTTCCTATAATCTTTCTCCTTTATGATATATGTGTGAATGCGTGAAGATTAAGGAAGTAGGAAACTGAATTTGAATAATGTTGAAAGCACAAATATATTAGAATCAAGAATTTCAAGAATAGAATAATAATCAATAGAATTAGTGGTTTGAAAAATTGATTCTAATGTGTTTATATAGATAATAAATAGTTGCAATTGTTCATGAAGAGTTATCATCAAGACTTATGATTATCTGTTGGATTAAAGATTGCAACTCTTCATGAATGGAAATGCCTTTTCAGAAAAGTAGCCGTTGTAAATATTCAGACTTCTGAAATTAAAAATTCAGACTTCTGAAATGCAACGAAATCAAACCAGAAAAGATATAGGCTATTTTTGGCCTTATTCAGACGCCTGAATATTTTCATTCAGACGTCTGAATATTTTCATTCAGACGTCTGAATATTATGGAATCATAATTTTGTTTCAGCATTCAGACGTCTGAATGAAGTATTTCAGACGTCTGAATTTAGCTTGTAATAAAAAATTACCATAGCTCAAATGGTTAGAGCACTTGCCTTTTGAACTAGTGACCCGCGTTCGAGTCCCGCTCCATGCAATTTTTGAAAATTTCATTTTTCATTTAAAATATGAATGTATATGTATGTATACCATTTGGAGAAGATTTTAACATTTGTAAACTCTAGACATGACACTACATGACTAATATTACTTTGTTTGTCACCTTCGTCTTGTCTCTATCGTGTATATCTCTTCTTGTATTACATATATATACTTTCATCCTTTTTTGTATTGTGCATCTTCATGTATTTGATTATCTCTTTTTGATGCCTATGTACCTGCAAATTAGCTTAGAGATTCTTTGGCATAATTGTATACTTGTTGTCATAAAAATCCAATACTTGAGGTTCTAACAGCCACAACCCTCGCTCAGATGTTCGATTACTAAGCATGCGCGAGCCATTGCTTCGCCCAGATTTGCTCGTACTCGAGCTTTCTTGCAAAAATTCTCCTCCACTTGAAAGAGGAAAACTCTATTAGGGTTTTAAGGAGGCTCGGCTTCGATTTACCCCAGTGCCGCATCGACTTGATTCTGGCTTCAATCGCGATTACCTGCTTGCGAATTTTACCTCCAGGCTTCGGCAATATATTGTTTTCGAATTCGAAATGGATTTTCGTGTTACATTTTTTTCGATTGATTTCTGAAATAAAGAGCGCGGCCATTGTTATCTTTTGAAGCTCTGTTAATTTTTTTGAACGAGAAGATATTTTTTTAATATTTTTTTCTTCTTTCTGGCTTTGATTTTCAAAAAAAAAAAGAACACGTGGTTGTAGAAAAAGAAGAAGGGTGCCAAGTGTTTGAAATGCTTAAACGTGTAATTTATCTTCGGAAATAATATTATATTAAATAAACAAATACATATACAATTCAAGTTCAAATTTAAATTTAAATCGTTAAATTTTGCAATTCAAAATCTCGATCTCCAATCAAAACATGCCACTAGGCGTTCATAATGTTATACGCCTATTTCGAATGCAACGGAAAAGGTTTCGAGCCCAAATTCGATCGTATGGAGAAGATAGCTTTTTGGACCAGTTAAAATATCGAATTTTCGATTTAAATTCCAACGTGCTTGCCTATCGTACAGACAAACGACAACTATGAATGCTACGAAAATTAAAATTCGATAATAATGCAATATTACAAATCCAATGGAATTGGTTTCGTTGAATTTCGAATTTGTGCCTTGGAAGGCTATTTTTAAATATTGATTTAAACGTTAAATTTTCAAAATTGAACAAATCATTTCCAAACTCAATTCTGAAGCTACCATTATCTTCAGTACCATCAATATGAATCTCCTAAGTCATCAAATTATTTTTAACAGGCTTAAAATTGAAGATTCACAATTTTACCCAAATTTGTATAATTAAATTCAAAAATTAAATTGCCAATTTCATAGTTAAAATTAAAATTCAAGTTAAAATAACTCTCAAATATTTAAAATCAATTAAATATTTCATTTTCAACTGTTAAGAATTTCTGGGTCGTCACATAGAAACCACATCCCAAAACATTTATTTTATTTAAATGATTATTATTCGCTATCCAAAATCTTGAATATAAATCTTTAACCAAATCCAATATTACTACACATTTATTAATGGATAATCCACTATCCAAAATCGTGGATATAATTCCAACCAAATACATTGCTTCCACACATTTAAGTTAAAGGATTATCTACTGTTCAAAATCATGGACATAATACCTTTAATAGACTTTCATATTAATCATGGATATAATACCTTTAATAGACTTTCATATTTAACTTATCAAATTCAATTGATTTTGGATTTCCAAAACAGTGTCTATAACTCCATTTATTAACAAATTCCATTTATCTCATTTATATACCAAAAATCCATATTATAAGTTAATCACTTATAATATTTAAAATTCATTCACTTTATAACATCATCCATTCATAAATCTATAATACTTATAAAATCCATTTATAACTCTATTTTAAAATTTTCCAAGCTCCTTTATAATTTCATCACTTTGATTTATAAAAATTCAATTTCTATAAATCTTATATATAAACCATTTATAATAAATCAAAAATCCCAATTTAAATTATTTACAAAATAGTTATCTCCATATTCCAAAAATCGCATTTAGATATATTTCACAAAAATCATAATTTTTATAACATAAAACTTATAACATTTATTTATTTAAAATAAATCCATTTAGTTTAAAAAATTCCAAATTCAATATAACATCTATTTTCCAAATAACTTTAAAAATTCTTTTTAAATTCGAAATCACACTTTAATATTTTAAAATTACCAAAAATAGGCCCGATGTTGCAACATCACTAAATACATTAATCACAGCATCCAAGCATCATATATCATATGATAACATAATATATATCAATATTTGTAAATAAATCAACAGTGGTGAGGAATCCAATTGGATCCCTCTAACAAATATACATATTAGAATATGTGTACAATGTCCGCTTCAAGGCAGACGTGCGTACAAAGCGTCATCCGCTCATACACGGGAACGTACATGGTCTCATCTGCTCCAATAGGAAGGAATATATCCAAATACCAATCAATATATATAGTATATCATATATGATTCAAACAAACATCAATCATCACAGAATAAATTTATTCTCGCTTATATAAAAATATATCAGTAAGTCAAAAAGAGCGAGTTGTAGTCACATTGCTTCCAATGGCAATTGCAATGTTTTTTTTCGAATAAAATTAAACAGGCATTTAATTTTATCCAAAATTTACACTAGCTCTAATCAACACCAAAATAGCTTTAAAATGTAGTGCTCGTCAATACGGACCTCATGTAATTTCTTTCGTCAAAAACGGACTTCATATGACAAATTTATAACATTTTAAGTTTATACGAATTTAATATATAAATAATTTCACTTTCTATTTTATTTTTAAAACCTTAGAAAATTGTAGCTATTCATCCTAACATCAAAGGATCTGGGCCATGCCTTTTTTCCTTTCTTCTTCCCGGTTAAAATTCATGCACGAACCCATTCGTACGTTCAACTTCGAACATTGCATCCCCCCGTCGACGACTATACATCAATCAACGACCACCAATTGATGCGCCATGCTCCCCTTCGCCGATGCCCAGAGGCCGGTCGAACTCGGCACCACCATTGCATCGAAAAGCGCATACGAACAACGAACCTTTAAATACAAATTATCATCGATCCCCTCAATAAAAATCAATCATAGCCGTTAGATTTGTAGATCACACGATGCTCTACAACATTGTAGTTGAAACTTTTCAAATCAGTTGATGGATTTAAAGAAAAAAAGGGAAGAAGGAGGAGTGTTTTCCACCATTAAATCAAAGCCGGCGGCTGTGAAACTGCAACGATCCGATATTTTCAACTATTCACATCCACACTTGTTGGACTTGAATTGCTCAAAATACTGAATTGTAAAATAAATTTGGCAAATCTCAAAATATACAACAAATAAATAAATCACAGAATCACAGAAACAGAGTAATATAATGCAGCAGAAGCAAAGAGATAGTAGTTCATGAAGCTACTATATAAATACATCAGAGTTATACAAGATACACAGAAGTTTCAATATGATAAACAAACACAAAGCTGGATGCATCCCTGGAATTAACTGGTAACTGAAAACGAAATAGATAGCTGGATCTTCAAGCAAAGCTCCAACTCCGAAGGTGAGTCAAATGCTGTATCCCTCAGTCTGACCCGAGCGTAAAGCAAAACACAAAACACTCGAGTAAGGACATACATACTTATAAAATGTAAACCAACTTAAGTGAACAGTAATATAAGGTACAAGTAACTTAAAGGATGCTTGGGACCACCCATCCTCTAAGGAACCGTTAAACTATTTACTATGTAGTAATATTTCACTATTATAATAATATCTACAGTAAAATGAACTTAATTTTAAATAGTGTTATGCGGTTACCCATAGTCCTTAACACGTAATAGTGCTAGTATTCTATACAATACCTGCATATCTCCTGACCGGGAGACTACGAGAAGATACTCCATAGGTACGACACAAGTCAAACTCATACAAGACTCTCTAGGGTAGGTGACACGACACAACTATGCAGTACCAAGGTAGATATACCAATTACGCATCCGGACTGGTGGTGACACGTAGCAGCTATACCGCCCACCTCCAGCCACACCTCCAAAAATCAAAAATCAAAAGTGGCCACCAAATCAACCTCAAAGTCAGAATATAATATCTAAGGAGTGTGTCCGATAAGAGGGGCTACCTCACTGGCCCGTAAGCGCTCCTGTTTTAGCCACCTTATGCCAACTCACGGGAGTCGGGTCCATGTATATACCTCAAAGGAATGCTACCACCATCCTACTTCATTCTGGAATCTCCACCGCGTACACGGTTGTTAAAGTGGTTTTCGGAGTTGGCAGAGAGTATGACAACCTCCAATCCTAGACTCTTTAATAACCAAACGTTATTATTTCCCATGGATATTTATTTCAAAACCTTTTCTATTCCAAAACCATTTAAAATCAAATACTATTACTTTCCAAAATAATATCAATTTTCAAAAATGGTAATATTTCCAAATCCATATACGTTCCAAAATAATATCCATTTTCAAAACTAAATACTATATTATTTCATTTCAAAACCAACTAATATATCATTTTCATTTCAAAACCAAAATATAATATATCATTTAAATTCCAAACCAAATCCGTATATTATTTAAATAAAACCCAAATGTCAAATCACTGAATATTTTCTTCAATTTATTAAACTTGAAATATTCCTTTAAATCATCTTAAATCAAACCACTTCATTTAAAATACCCACCTCATAAGCAAGACTAAATACCATTTATATACTTAATAACAATCTCAACTAAAACCAAATTTCCAATTATCAAGTTAAGCCACATGTTGAAAATACATTTTTCCACTTAAATCATAATTATTCAATTTCCAAACATTTCCAATTCATAAATAAAGTAATTTATCATGGTAAATATAACGATAAATTTCTTTGCAAATTTATACATTTAGGCATCAATTAAATTATGATTTCAGGCTAAATACAATTGTTGCAAAATGTACAAATATAACTTTATTTCAATTTATCAATTCAAATATGATTCCAAGTTAAATAAACTTATTAAAAATGTCCTATAAATGTATTTTATTTCATTAATTCAAAGTTGCATTATTTATTATACAAAATATGTCCATTTCAAGGAGTAACCTTTATTAAAATTACTAGGTTTGGTTTAAGATTCTGAATTAAATCAAACTTAATTATTAAGTTATTTATCATACATAAGACTCTTTAAAGTCCATCCAAAACCAATTAACTTATAAAAATTTTAACTTATGGACAAACAATATTTCTTTACACTTTAAAGCATTAAATCAAATTATGTTAAAATTTTCATATATTTATAATTCCAAAATAATTAATAATTTTCAGAAAATATTAAAATACCTAATAAATTTTTAGGAAAATATCATTTAAAATATAACCATGGTCCTGTATAATATTTTCTAACCTAGATCAAGTGATACGGATATGTATCATTTTAATCCGTAATTTAAAAGAAAACCGGGTTTTATCATTTCAAGTCCGCGGTCCCAAGTAAATAAATGCAACAAAATCACAATAAAAATTACTTGAGCCTATCATTCATCTTAT
The DNA here is from genome assembly GCA_030765085.1 of Allium cepa. Classification (NCBI taxonomy): domain Eukaryota; kingdom Viridiplantae; phylum Streptophyta; class Magnoliopsida; order Asparagales; family Amaryllidaceae; genus Allium; species Allium cepa. The sequence goes on along the minus strand of CM060935.1, from coordinate 436,074,026 downwards.
AATGATTTTTTTTCTGAAGTCCGTTCGGGTATGCATCATTTCAACCCATAGTGATAGGGAAATTGCAGTAATGATACGGTAAATAAAATAAACGGTAAATCATATAATAACATATTAGATGACGCAACAAATATATAAACAACATTTAACGTCATATAACATATCGCAGGCATGTATTAATAACATATCAATTTATACAGATCCATTTGTCATTATTCCACAATAATATAAGTACATATATCTAGAGTGATAAAACTCACCTTTTTAAAAGCTAGAATCAAATTCACAATACACAATTGAAGCTCCTAAGAGCACGACAAGGCAGGGCCAAACTTTTGAGTAGATGGAGAGTCAAGATCCCTCTCATGTATATAAAAAATACACAATTCATAAGAATAAGATTCAACATAACAAAATATGGATTAAACAACGCAATAACGAATCAAAGAGGACATAACTTTGCTTTCAACCACCAAGTGGGCTCGGCCATTGGGTTTGGGTAGGGTCTAGGCATCACAAACTCATGGCTAGGTATGTTTGTGGTCATGTGGTGGTGATGAGGAGGAGAGATAGGCTAGGAGGTGGAGGTCGAGCTAGCCTGAAAACCAAAGAGAAAATCAAAAGAAAAAGGAAGAAGAAAGTAAGGAGAAGCCATGAAAATTTAGAGCTTGTTTTATTTTTCTCTCATGCAAATGGAAGATGAGATAAGAAAGTTTTCACGTGAAATAATAATAAAAGTGGCATCTAAGGTTACAGAAACAATGAACAGCTAAATATATGGAGAGTGGATGGCTAGAGATGTAAAGGTTAGAAAATGAATGGTGAGGAAATTGAAAGGCACAATTTAAGGAGAAGGAATCTTGTATATTTTCTTTATTTGCATGAAAATGACAAATGAAGTGAATGGAAAGTTTCTCATGGCCTAAAGAAAATAAAATGCACGGCTAGAGGTAATTAAGGAGGTAGGAAATAAAAAGGAAAGAAATAAAGAGGCTAGTGAATGAATGTGATTTATTTCCTATTTAATAAAAGAAACTTATGGTTACAAATCAGAAGAGGAAAATGAAGAAGTGAGATATTTGGGAAGACTTTGTATGTGATTTAATAGAGTAATGCATTGCTATAATAGGTGAGAAACACTAAGAATTAATAAAGAGGGAAGAAAATTAAAAAGGCAAGCATTTAACAAAGTAACGTATACCCTTTGATTTTCTCCAACTCTTTATAAAATAAATAAACAAATAAATTCCAATGAATACAATAAAAGCCTAGACAGATAAATAGAGAAATAAAGAAGAGATGGATATAGGAAAAATATAGAAGCAAATAAATATATATACATAATGAAAATACATAAATTTATTGCATGTAAAACGCTGTAATTTATCCAAATCTAAAAGTATAAATCGGAATTTCATGAAACGAAAAGCAGAATAAATATTAAAATAAAATACATTTTCAAAGAAAAAGATTAGCATTTAAAAATTCAGATTTAAAGTTTTCAACTGTGGTCAAACTTTGACTTTCAGTTGACCAAAAATACAAAATTTCCAGAAATTGCCTATTTTATTAAATTTGTCAAATGTATACATTTATTATGATTGAAACCTCAATTAATTCATTCAGATAGGTTTCATTCTTTTATATTATCTTATGAATATAATATGCATTCCCATTTCATCCTAATTTTCCGTTGATATAGTAATTAAATTCATTTACTTATCATTAAATTTGTTTATTATAGATTGTATTCCAATCAATTAAAATTGATTCCCATAATTTGATTTGATTTAATTTCCATCTTATTACTATGCCCACTATTTCTTTATAGACCTGGTTACATTAGTTTTATATTCCATTACATTAATACACCCCTATTTACATCTTAAAATTGCATAAATGTTACTTTTTTTAAATGTACTTTTGTTAATTGTACACATTATTTAAGGTTTGAAACTAATTAAACAAATTTACCTTAGTTCCATTCTCTTTACCAATTTATTATTTTATAAGTAAATTTACGTTTATAGTTAGTTTATACATTCACACTTCCCATTACCGCATTAATTCCCATTAATGAACATTTATTTACATTGGAATCCAATTGATTTCCAGTTCATTTTATAGCCTAAATAGACAACTTATAATAGATGTTGCCATTAACCTTTAATTTACACTCAAGTTTATCATTTTCTCTAATTATCATAATTGCTTACAAAATGTTAAATTCATTCAATTACCATAGATTATGCACTAATTCATTTGTTCGCACCACACTTACCCTTATTTTCTTATATTCAAATTTTATACCTAAATCTAAGATTTACAACTAAATTAATAAAACAATTAAATAGTAACTTACAACCGTTACTATTACTTTAAATCACATTAGTGAATTCATTATTATTTACAAATCAATTGTTACAATTACTTAATTAACACTGATTTACTTCAATTTATATTGATAATATATTATCCCATTAATGTTTCAACATTCACAGTTGTTCTCTTATATTCAAATCTATAACTAAGTGCAACAATTTACATTATTTCAATTAGTTTCGTAGTTAGTTTTAATTACATTATTGCATTTCATTTTAACGTTTGTTTTACTATTAAATTACAAAGTCTTTACTCTTCCAGTTTGAATTACCAAAATCGTATTAAATTAACAAATTATATTATTGAGAATTTACGGATTGTTACACTCTCCCCCACTCAAAACTTTTCGTCTCCGGAAAGGAAAAAGAAGGGAAAGAAAGAATTAAGTAAACAATACATCTTATTCAGAAATACTAACTTTATACACAAATAAATTTACAAAATTAATTAATTTGAATAAAATATACTAGTTTATATAAAAATTCCTTCAACACCATTTTATATTGTATGTTATTCAATTAACCCTTTATTCTATTTACCTTAATTAATCCTTTTATAAGTAAAATTTAAGTGTATAACATTTATTATAACCACTCAAATTTTATTTACAAAAATCCTTTTATATTGTATATTATCCAATCATATATTTAACTTCTAATAATTAAGGTAAGTTATATTGGAGCGTAATAGAATATTGTACAAATAAAATTTTCTAATTCAATTATCTCAAGCTTAAACATTTATTCAAAATTTTGGCTTCATTTTATATTTGAAATTATCCTTTAAGATAAAATTTTAAGAATTTAAATTTCCGACTACTTACAAACAATTAGAGATAAATATATATATACACACACACACAATATATATATATATATATCAAATCAAATTTCAAATCATATATCACATATGTTATAATCAAGTCATATTTTAGAAATCCACATCAATTTATTTCTCCTAACAAAAGTGTAGCAGGGCTACAGAATAGTCTCTCCACTTCGAAGCTCGAAAATGAATGTCGATGATGCGGCCGCCATCATCGAAATTATTTTCCATTGACAAAGAGAAGAGCACTGATTTAAAACTAAAAATTCTTTAAAACAATTTCTACTTGAAATACCTTAAATAATGTACCCTTTAAAACTTTAAACACAAAGTTTGAAACTATCAGAAATTAAATTCTTAGTTCTTGTTTAAATTCATTTATATTTATAAACTAATTTATAACCATGTTTATATTTCAATTATTTATATCTATAAACAAAAGTTAACGGTTACAAGCTATATACGAAGTCAAATATTATTTCTTAACATCCAATTCAATTAACTATCAAAATTCATAAAATTATACTTGTATACATATTCAATATAATTATACAAAATTTATTTCATTTGCTAAATTTGAAAACTATATTGTGTCGGTTTGCTCTGTTCAATTGTTTTGGAGATCCTATCGATAACGTTGATCAGACGAATCAATCGAAAACCCAAATCAACCTCAACAACTCAAATAACACAATATATAAAACATTTGAAATATAGCTTTACAAATACACTATACAGGGATAGATTTTCAAAGCAAGGATAGAGATTCAAATTTGACTAACTCAAATCAAAAAAAAAATTCTGATTTGAAAATAAGTTGGAAATAAGGATAAGATAATTAAATAACAAAATAGAGAAATGGATAAGCTTATGTAAACCGCGGGCAACTGCAACTTCAAGAATAAGATCGATGCAGAATTCTAAGACAAATCTACATTCGATCTCAAGAGGTAGAATTTGGGATAACAAAAGATATTAGCATCTAAACTAAGGATATAGAAATCTCCGATGAATCAATGCGTTACAAGTCATTCAGTAGAGCTATGGGATGCTCCAGAATTTAGAAGAATGCGAATAGTGAGGGACAAGAATGTATTTTGGAACCGCATGGAATGTTCCAAAATTCAAAAGGAATTGAGTCAAAAAGGAAGAGATTCACACTCGAATAAAAGTGATTTTGCAAATAAATTTAACATATATGCTAAGTTTTTCCTAGAGCCAAAGCTCTGATACCAGATGTAACGAATCGATATTTTCAACCATTCGCATCCATACTTGTCGGACTTGAATTGCTCAGAATACCGAATTGTAAAATAAATTTGGCAAATCTCAGAATATATAGCAAATAAATAAATCATAGAATCACAGACTCGGAGTAATATAATGTAGCGGAAGCAAAGAGATAGTAGTTCACGAAGCTACTATATAAATACATTAGAGTTATACAAGATACACAGAAGTTTCAATATGATAAACAAATACAAAGCTGGATGCATCCCTGGAATCAACTGGATAAGTAAAAACGAAATAGATAGTTGGATCTTCAAGCAAAGCTCCAACTCCGAAGGTGAGTGAAATGCTGCATCACTCATTCTGACCCGAGCATAAAGCAAAATACAAAACACTCGAGTCATAACATACATACTTATAAAACGTAAACCAACTCAAGTGAACTATAATACAAGGTATAAGTAACTTAAAAGATGCTTGGGACCGCCCATCCTCTGAGGATCTGTTAAACTATTTACTATGCAGTAATATTTCAATATTATAATAATGTCTACAGTAAAATAAACTTATTTTTCAATAGCGTAAAGGGGTTACCCGTATAGCCCTTAACACGTAATAGTGCAAGTAGTCGATACAGTACCTGCATATCGCCTGATCGGGAGACTTCGAGAAGATACTCCATAGGTACGACATAAATCAAACTCGTACAAGGCTTGCTAGGGTAGGTGAGACGGCACAACTAGGCAATGCCAGGGTAGATATACCAATTACGCATCTGGGCTGGTGGTGACGCATAGTAGCTCCTACCGCTCACCTCGAGCCACACTCCCAAAAATCAAAAGTCAAAAGTGGCCACCAAATCAATCTCAAAGTCAGAATATAAAATCGAAGGAGTGTGTCCGATAAGAGGGGCTACCTCACTGGCCCGTAAGTACTTCTGTTTTAGCCACGTTATGCCAACTCATGGGAGTCGGGTCCACATATATACCTCAAGGAACGCCACCATCATCCTACTTCATTCTGGAATCTCCACCGCGTACATGGTTGTTAAAGTTGTTTTCGAAGTTGGCAAAGGGTATGACAACTTCCTATCCTAGTCTCTTTAACAACCAAACGTTATTATTGCCCATGGATATTTATTTCAAAATCTTTTCTACTCCAAAACCACTTAAAATCAAATACTGTTACCTTCCAAAATAATATCCATTTCAAAAATGGTATTATTTCCAAATTCATACACATTCCAAAATAATATCCATTTTCTAAACTAAATACTATATTATTTCATTTCAAAACCAACCAATATATCATTTCCATTTCAAAACCAAAATATAATATATCATTTAAATTCCAAACCAAATCCATATATTATTTAAATAAAACCCAAATGTCAAATCATTGAATATTTCCTTCAATTTATTAAACTTGAAATATTCCTTTATACCATCTTAAATCAAACCACTTTATTTTAAAATACCCACCTCATAAGCAAGACAAAATTCCATTTATATACTTAACTTAACAATTTTAACCAAAACCAAATTTCCAATTATCAAGTTAAGCCATGTGTTGAACATACACTTTTCCACTTAAATCATAATTATTCAATTTCCAAACATTTCCATTTCCTAAATAAATTAATTTATCATAGTAAATATAACGATCAATTTCTTTGCAAATTTATTCATTTAGGCATCAATTAAACTATGATTTCAGGCTAAATACATTTATTACAAAATGTACAACTGAAACTATATTTCATTTTATCAATTCAACTATGATTCCAAGTTAAATAAACTTATTAAAAATGTTCCATAAAATGTATTTCATTTTATTTATTCAAAATTGCATTATTTATTTTGCAAAATATGTCCATTTCAAGGAGTAACCTTAATTAAAATTACCAGGTTAGGTTTAAGATTCTAAATTAAATCAAACTTAATTATTAAGTTATTTATCATAAATAAGGCTCTTTAAAATCCATCCAAAACCAATTAACTTATAAAAACTTTAAATTATGGACAAACAATATTTCGTAAAGCATTAAATCAAATTATGTTAAAATTTTCATATATTTATAATTCCAAAATACTTAATTATTTTCGGAAAATATTAAAATGCTTAATAAATTTTTAGGAAAAAATCATTTAAAATATAACCATGGGCCTGTATAATATTTTCTAACCTAGGTCAAGTGATACAGATATGTATCATTTCAGTCCGTAATTTAAAAGAAAAATTCAGATTTTATCATTTCAAACCCGCAATCCCAAGTAAAATAAATGCAACAAAAATAACAATAAAAATCACTTGAGCACATCATTTCATCTCATAATGATTTTTATTTATTCTAAAGTCTGTTCGGTATGTATCATTTCAACTTGTGGTGATAGGGAACTTGTGCTAATGATATAGTAAACAAAATGAACAGTATATTATATAATAACATATTAGATGATGTAACAAATATATAAACAACATTTAACATCATATAACATATCATGGGCTTGTATTAATAACATATCAATTTATACAGATCCACTTGTCATTATTCCACAATAATATAAGTACATATGTCTAAAGTGATAAAACTCACCTTTTTAAAAGCTAGAATCAAATTCACAATACACAATTGAAACTCCGTAGAGCACGACAAGGCACGACCAAACTTTTGAGCAGATCGAGAGTCAAGATCCCTATCTTGTATATAACAAATACACAAATCATAAGAATAAGATTCAACACAAAAAAGATGGATTAAATAATGCAATTACGAATCAAAGAGGACATGACCTTGCTTTCAACCACCAAGTGGGCTCGGCCATTGGGTTTGGGTAGGGTCTAGGCATCACAAACTCCCGGCTAGGGAAGTTTGTGGTCACGTGGTGATGATGAGGAGGAGAGGTAGGTTAGGAGGTGGAGGCCGAGCTAGCATGAAAACCAAAGAGAAAATCAAAAGAAAAATGAAGAAGAGAGTATGGAGAAGCCATGAAACTTTAGAGCTTGTTTTATTTTTCACTCATGCAAATGGAAAATGAGATGAGAAAGTTTTCACGTGAAATAATAATAAAAGTGGCGGCTAGGGTTATAGAAATAATGAAAAGCTAAAGATATGGAGAGTGGATGGCTAGTGATGTAAAGGCTAGAAAATGAATGGTGAGCAAAATTAAAAGGCACAATTTAGGGAGAAGGAATCTTGAATATTTTTTTTGTTTGCACGCAAATGACAAATGAAGTGAATGGAAAGTTTCTCACGGCTTAAAGAAAATAAAATGCATGGCTAGAAGGTAATTAAGTAGGTAGGAAATAAAAAGGAAAGAAATAAAGAGGCTAGTGAATGAATGGGATTTATTTTTTGTTTAATAAAAGAAACTTATGTAATATCTTCCAAATCAGAAGAGGCAAATGAAGAAGTGAAATATTTGAGAAGATTTTGTACGTGATTTGATAGAGTAATGCACGGCTATAATAGGTGAGAAACGCTAAGAATAAATAAAGAGGGTAGAAAATTAAAAAGGCAAGCATTTAACAAAGTAACGTATACCCTTTGATTTTCTCCAACTCTTTATAAAAGATATAAACAAATAAATTCCAATGAATAGAATAAAAACCTAGGCAGATAAATAGAGAAATAAAGAAGAGATGGATATAGGAAAAATATAGAAATATATATATATATATATATATAATGAAAATACATAAATTTATTGCGTATAAAACACTGTAATTTATCCAAATCTAAAAGTATAAATCGGAATTTCATGAAACGAAAAGCAGAATAAATATTAAAATAAAATACATTTTCAAAGAAAAAGATTAGCATTTAAAAATTCAGATTTAAAATTTTCAACTATGGTCAAACTTTGACTTTCAGTTGACCAAAAATACAAAATTTCCAGAAATTGCTTATTTTATTAAATATGTCAAATGTATACATTTATTATGATTGAAACCTCAATTAATTCATTCAGATAGGTTTCGTTCTTTTATATTATCTTATGAATATAATATGCATTCCCATTTCATCCTAATTTTCCGTTGATATAGTAATTAAATTCATTTACTTATCATTAAATTTGTTTATTATAGATTGTATTCCAATCAATTAAAATTGATTCCCATAATTTGACTTGATTTAATTTCCATCTTTATACTATGCCCACTATTTTTTTATGAACCTGGTTACATTAGTTTTATATTCCATTACATTAATACACCCCTATTTGCATCTAAATTTGTATAAATGTTACTTTTTTAAATGTGTACTTTTGTCAGTTATACACATTATTTAATGTTTGAAACTAATTAAATAGATTTATGTTAGTTCCATTCTTTTTACCAATTTATTACTTTATAAATAAATTTACGTTTCTAGTTAATTTATACATTCACGCCTCTTGTTACTGCATTAATTCCCATTAATGAACATTTATTTACATTTGAATCCAACTGATTTCCATTTCATTTCATATCCTAAATAGACAACTTATAATAGTTGTTGCCATTACCCTTTAATTTACACTCAAGTTTATCATTTTCTCTAATTATCATAATTGCTTATAAAATGTTAAATTCATTCAATTACCATAGATTATACACTAATTCCTTTGTTCGCACCACACTAACCCTTATTTTCTTATATTCAAATTTTATACCTAAATCTAACATTTACAACTAAATTAATAAACCCATTAAATAGTAACTTAAAACCTTCACTGTTACTTTAAATCACATTAATGAATTCATTATTATTTATAAATCAATTGTTACAATTACTTAATTAACACTGATTTACTTCATTTTATATTGATCATATATTATCTCATTAATGTTTCAACATTCACACTTATTTTCTTATATTCAAATCTATAACTAAGTGCAACAATTTACATTATTTCAATTAGTTTGACATTTCATAATTAGTTTTAATTACATTGTTACATTTTATTTTAACGTTTGTTTCACTATTAAATTACAAAGTCTTTCCTCTTCCAGTTTTAATTACCAAAATCGTATTAAATCAACAAATTATATTATTGAGAATTCACGGGTTGTTACAGAGACCCTAGCTAGTTTTGATGCAAATAGAAAATAATAACATCGTTTTTACAGAAAATCCCACGATACTATTCAGCCGAAAAAAAATTGAACTCGGAAAGAAGCATGCCGCTTGGCGTTTATAATGTTTTACCTTTATTCTGAAGATAATAGAATATATATCGGGAGCCAATTCGATCATATTTGGATGATAGGTTTATGAATCGACTATTTAAATTTAAAATTTTACTTAAACAAATTTCTACACGTTTTGGCTTGCCCCGGACAAACCGTAAATCCGATTGACACAAAATTGGTAATCTTACAATAATATAACATTACAGATCTAATGAAACTAGGTCGAAATCCGAGACTGTTTGAAAAATGATTATTTTTAGGCATTCATTAAATAATTAAATATTCAATTTCTGTATATTAACTTTTAATAAATTTTAAAAGTTTATTAACACCATTCTAATTCAAATGGAATTTATATCAACTTTATAAATAATTTTTATTCACACTAAATTCAAATTCTAATTATTTGCATAGTTTCAAATATTTAATTAGTAATTTAATTATCCAATTAAATCAAGATATTCAAAATATAAGTTATTCACCTTATAAAATTTAATTATGAATATTTAAATCAATTAAACACACGAATATCGAATGACTAAAACTCTGGGTCATTACAGTGCATGGATCTCTACAAATGTACATCTGTTTGCTAATGTAAGAGGTAACTACTCTTATGCTTAACTCCCTTCTCTGAGACGTGAGAGTTCAGAGGTTGTATTTTGTTGAAGTCAGTATTGTGTTGTTGAAATAGCAATGTGGCATCTTAAGTGAAAATGTTCTAAGAAAGGTAGATGTTACCTCAAGCCTCACACCCAAGAAATTGTGAAACCGGGTTTTCTTTAAGGCTAAGTGGCTCGCAACCATTGGAGTATGTATCACCTTTCTAGATTAATTTATTTCTACTCACTATAACGTTAGGTTCAAATTTTGTGGTGTATGCTATGAGACGTCTAGAATAGGTTGAGGATGGCTAGGGTGACATCATATTTGGTGCTATATGTACCACCTGTTGGTTTCAGGTAGGTTGATCTTAATTCGCATAGGATCACTTATTGGTAGCCTCAGTACATTCCTCTAGAAGTATACTGTATGGGAGGTAGTCCCTAACCTCGCTATTCATTGGAAATCCATTCTCAAATACATGCCTTCGGACTAGTTGTAAACGTATTATGTTGTCAAATTTAACCGGTATTACAATTTTGGTTACTTGAATATGTTTCTTTGAAAGGTTTTTCAAAGAATGTCATTAAAAATAATATCACTAAATTTTATGTAGATATGATTTGGTTATCATAAGGTAAAAACCCGTTCCATGTTTATGTGTGGCATGGTCTTATGAGATACCCTTTGTTTTCAAATACTCGTATTTTGAGTTACTCACACTAGTCTCATGACTGATCCAGAGTTTATTTTCTTTCCCTTCAACTCTGGGTGGCCTATTTTTTCGGACTACATAGACATCGGGTTTAGTTTGGAGCATTTTGAAAGATCTTGGAGCATGGAGCTAGAGATTCTTTTGAAGACTGTTACTCATTTCCACCGCACTTGTGTATTATTGTATTCAGCGTTTTAGGGACGGAGATTTATAACTGTCCATGCTGATGTTAAGTTAAACTCCGATAAGTGCATTTAAATTTTTCCGCTATAAAGATTATATATTGAAATAATATATATTATTCCATTCGTGTAAGATTCTGTTTTGCCTTTATTTTCTTCTTTCTCTTAATGGTTGGGTTTACCGGCACTTGAATTTACTGCACGTGAATACTGATGATGTATTAGTATCGATTTTTGAGGGTCGAATCATGTTTGTCACATTGGATTTCAGAGCTTCGGTTGAGCAAACACCTGAGCATGGTTAGGGTGTGTCTCATCAGTGATAGGGTTAGTAATTCCCTAGGATGAGTAACTTAATAGAGATAGGGTAAGTGACACCCTAGAATGAGTTGAGAGTGTTATATATGAGCGTACATTTGTTAATGCCAAAATGATTTTGTTTTGAAAAATTTGGGTAAATAATTTTATCAAAGATTATATTTTATATATAAGGAAATAACATTCGAAAATTTATAATGTGATAGTTTGCACTTAAGGGAAGAATAATATTCAGTTATTATCATTAATTGATTGATTGTTTGATTTAAAAAACACGAACACTTAAATAATTATGTTTCACCATTTGACTACATGGTGTTTGGGTATAATATTGCTTCAAAATTAAGAATTTTTTTTAAGATAGATGAATTTATGAGCCTAAAAATGTAAAAGTAAGATAATCCTAAGAAATGAATGTATAAGTCAAGTTTTATAAATTAAGGAATTGAAAAGAAGAATCTTATGATGACTAGTTTGAGTGGCTTAGAAGTAACTAAAAATGGGCTGGAGATATGTTCGGATAGTAAACACATCTCTTAAATATTGTCCTTTTGGTTAAAAGGATATTATACTATTAGAAGTACCCAGTTCCTTGGTATCAATAGTAGTTACTCGATCTATAAAAAATTAAGTTAAAAGATAATGCGAATCATCAATTGATAAACTTATTAGTAATTATAAACATCTTTATAAAAGCATTAGACCAACGATAATTTGGGTCATTAATTGGTAAAATAACATGAAATTTTCGATGATTTTGGATAGTCAGAAATTTTCGAATCACACCTAACTCGGAACTAAGAAATTTTGAAAGACAAATCTTATTTAAAAGATCTGATAAAGGTAATAAAAGTATATTAAAAGATTTAGAACTATTTTAATAATCGTTTTACAAGAGTAACCAAATTTTGTCACATTTTTTCAGTTTTACATACACTGTAAAATTAGAGATTTTGATATTAATTAAATATAAGTTTAAAATATAAAGAGACATATTTTGTTTATTTAAAGGAGTAAATAAATTTATTCTTAAGTTTGGTTTACTTCAATATATAGTTTAACAAAAATATCAAATTTTGACTGTAAAATTTGTCGACAAAAACACCGTTTACAAGCAAAACAAGTTATCATCAAGATGTTGCTACTTTATAAATTTTCTAACATATAAATACAAGTTTACAAACTTTTTAAACACTTTACATTTAACACTAAAAGACAAAGGGAGTTTACTTTTGAATGTTTAAATAAATAAATAAAATATAAAAGTATGATTTGCAAATTTTAAATTTAATTAAAGCCTTTATAAACAACATCATTAGTTTACCTCCTATCTCATTATTGAGATGTTATGCTTATACATAGAAATGGAGCAAAAAAATTTGTTTAAAAAATTACAAACCATAAGAACGTAACACCTCTTCACCTTTTAACACACTCTTCCATAGCCACCAATCCACACATTAAACACAACTCAAATCAAAGCTAATCAAAGTTCAAATGTAAACAAGGCTATTCGTGTCATTTACCACTAGAATCTCCATTTATAAATACAATCTCAAATTCTTTCATTTTCACTTCACTTTCATTTCACAAAATTTTCAAAATCTTTCTCTACTTCTTCATTTTCCTTCCACCACCATCACCAAACATCACCAAACCTCCCCATCACCAAAACCTAGCCACACCATTACCCTACACCATAAAAACTCATGGCCAAACCTACCTACCCCTTCCAACACTCCAAGGCCGAGCCCAAAAGACCTAAGCCCGAGCACCTACAAGCCAACACGAGCTCAAACTACCACTACCCACCACCCACACCCACCTACACACCTTTACCCTACAAACACGAACCCAAACATCCCATACCCTCTGTGTACAAGCCATACCCAAGCCCAAAGCAACTACCCAAGCCATACACACCCCACTACCCTAGGTCGTACCCTCCTCTATAGCTCATGCACCTCTAAAATAAAATAAAATAAAATAAAATAAAGAGAAGAAAAAGAAAAGGAGAGGAAACGGCAAAACTCATGATGTTCGAGAAATAAAACCACGCTAGTCCAGAAAAAAGTTTGATGGAGTGGATATGAAGGTGAGAAATCCTCATCGCTTTTGAAATTATATTTTGGTTAGGTAAAATCACATTTATAACATATGAATGTTTATACCAATCGATTGTTAATATCGATGATTGATAGTTTGGTTAGATAACTGGATTGTGATAATATATCCCGTTACGGTAGCAATAGTAAACTTTGAATTTGAAATCACATGTTATGTGATTGGTTAAATGGATGTTATGTTAGTGATGAATATGGACATTGGTTATCTTCATTTTGATTGAATAATCTCTTTGTTGATAAGACAAAAATCTAGTGATATGAGATACTTTATGAAAACAAGTCTCTTTACAATGAGAAGTGAAATTAAAGTAAAAATAAAAGGGAATTTGAAATTTAAAGTGAAACGGATTTTAAAAGGATAGTTAAATTGAAATTGAAGTCGATTTTGGAAATTGAAATTAGATTTGAAATCTAAGTTTTAACTGAATTCAACTTGAAGTTATAATTGAAATTGAATTGAAATTGGAATTTAAAATTTAATACTAAAATAGTAGGAATAAAATAATATTATAATATGGTAATAGTGAAAACACATTTTAAAAGCTTTAAAAAGTGAAAATATTGATATAAAATGATATGTAGCGATTTTATAAGCAATAAAATCCAATTTAATATATTATCTCAAATATTGAAAAATAAGTTAAAACTGGTTGTGTCGCGCAACGGTAGTTCGCGATTTTGCGCCGACGGGTTCAAATGAATGTGTATAGTGGAATATAGCTCGGAATTCTTCAAGATAAGAAAATTTCGAACTATTATATCCATATCTTCTAAACGAAGAAAGAAAATCAAAATTTTATTGAGTTGATTTTGAATCAAGTCCAAATCAATTTTCTAGAAAAATCAGGCTAATTAAAGTCCTTAATATGAAACTCGTTTAAATGAACGTTTTTAATTATGGAAAAATATGGAATAAATTTGATAAATCTATTTAAATAGTTTAAAAGAGATTTGGATTGAAAAATATGTATTATCGAATGTTTAAAATTCGATTTAATCAAATAAGCTTATATAGCATTTTCTGCAGCACTTTTATGCTGCAAATTGTACAACTTTTTGTATACGTTGAACGTAACGATTTTTTCTAGAACCAATTGTGAATGTTTTAAAAAGGAAAACATAGTGTTTAAAAGATAATTTGGAATATTTATAATCCATTGCAAAATAAAGTTGATAACTGAGTATGCGGAAACGACTAGTACATTTGTCCCGCTTGTGAGATCTGGGAAGGTAAAACAAGGTGTTTAAGTAGGGTTAAGGATGGGGCAACTAGTGTCCTGAACTTACCCGTTCTATGTTTTCTTTTCTTAGGCAAGGGGTGGAATAGATCGAAAGGAAAGCCCGGATACTCTCAGATAAAATGATTGTATTAAGTTTCTGAAATAAAAGAAGATTAGTATTATCCAAAATTTAAGCAATCTCCAAAATGAATGATTTCTATGATCTTATTTACTTAAAAATGTTTGCTAAGATTGATTTTAGGGTTTATCATAAATGATGTTTTAAATAACATTATTTTTGACCTGCCTAAAGGTTTAGGAATTTGGATCGAGATTTAGATTAGAAAATTTGAGATATTATCCGAAGCGAAAGAATGAATTACTAGAATAAATCAAAAGAAAAGGTTTAGAAATCATCCAAAAAAATTAAGGTGAAAAGAGACTTAATAAATCTTGTATACTCAAATTTCACTTTTTATCCATAATTGGATTTCGAAGGAATCGGGGTTGGATTTGGATGATTCCTATCCAAAAACCACTTCGAACCAATGTATCGTTCGAATGTGAAGACATATTGAAGATGATGATTATTGAAGACCGTGGGTCTTCATAGCGTGAGGACTGCTTGTTGACTTGCTCTGGGTAACTCCCATTATAGAGTTATATATAGAAGCGGTCTCCTTGTTGTGGAGATTTTTCGGATTGCAAGGACTACTCGCTACTAGTGTTAGGAAGAGAGTGCCTTCAGTTTGTCCTGTTCTTGGACAACTTGTATGGGCGTTTGTCTGACATTGCTTTTCTAAAGATTACATACATTGGTTTTTACAAATGTACATCATTGATGGTGGATAAGGCAACTTTTCTTAGCTTAACACCCTCCATGAGACGTGCAAGCTCAATGGTTGTATTTTTATGGAAGGCAATTAGTAGTCAATGGAAATGGTACTGTGGCATTTAGAGATGTGATATATGCTATATGAAAAGGTACTCGTTGCCTCAAGCCTCATCAAACCGGGAATGATCGAAATAGGATTAGATGCTGCAAGGCTAAGCGGGTCATTTCGAAATAGGGTATGATCATACCCATCTAGATATATTTCTTCCTATTATGACGTTCGGGATGTAAATTAATGTGATGTATGGAAACGAGCGCTTGGTTAAAGGTCAGTAACGACCGGGGGATGACATATTCGGTACTATCTAGTTACAGAGGTAGGCCGTTCTTGTGTTGACAGAGGAGCTTTATGATGGTTCCTCAGGACATCAATCTAGAGGTGTACCCATTCGAAAGGTAGATCGTTCATGTAACATCCCTGAATTTTAACTAAGATAGTTTGATATGTAATTAGTTTTTGAAATTAATTTGTGAATTTATTCATGAATTAATTAGAAATTTCTAGAATGAATAAAAAAATTAGATTGTAAATAGAATTTTGATTTGAAATTTAAGGATAAGTATTTTACAAATAAATATTTAATTTAAAGATAAAATGGAAATTAGAAGCTTTAAGATAAAGGAAAGATGTTATCTAAATTTTGAATATTTTAATATATGGAAGACTTATTAATTTTCAAAAGATTATTTTTAAGATTGAATTCTCTTATATATACATATATGAATGAATGTGATCATTTGTTAATATGTAATCAAGATTTTCAAATCATTCTTTTCTTTTAAAAGTTGTACAAAAATAAATAATAAGAAATGTATGACTGTAAAATATATACAAAAATATATGTATATGAATATATTGAACTAAATTAAGATTGTAATGTGAAAAATAATTGAGATAAAATTTTATTTGTTCAAATATAAATATTTGAGAAGATATAAGCATTTAAAAATAAAGATATATGTTATATATTAAATTATATATACATAAAGGGTTAAAATAAAATTCACAAAAATATTTGAATTAGGGATATAAACATAATTTAACTCACCTAGGACATTTGCAAGATGATTAACAAATGTAATTACAAGTGTTGGTCTAATTGAACAAGTGGCAAGAGAATTGTTTTCTCTTTGAATTAAATTTTAGAAAACATACATAAGGAAGAAAAATAGATCAGGCTTATTCATTTTTCTTCTCAAAATTTTCTCATTCCTGAGAAAACAAGAAATCAAAATCATCTTTAACTCTAAATTCGAAATCCTCCTCAGTCCAAAATCTGAAACAAGAAACCAAAGTCTTAAGCCAGAAATAGATGCAAATTTATCACGGCCTGGAAGTTTAAAAATCAAAACAAAATGCTTGTGATCAAGTTTTCACAAGTCTGGAAATCTGAAACCAAAGCAACAAGTTCAAGCCAGGCAAATTCAAATCAAAGAAAGTTAAAGTAATTCATTGTCAAGTACATCATCCTAGGAAAAACAAAAGCAGGATTTTTCAAAATACTCAGGAAGAAAATTTTAAAGCTTCTCTGTTCTTCAACTCCCTGTGAGTAAACTTACTTCTAAACCAAAATTTGTTTTGGATATCTGATTTGCATGTGATCATCTGGGTAGTTTTGAATCAAACTCTGTTTGTATGGCTATAGAAAGATGTCTGTGTGTGTATATACAAACTCTGTGTATATTTGGAAGAACAAGCAAGAAATGACTGTTAAATAATGTATAGTTTTAAATATTAGTTCAAAATAAAAATCCAATTGCTCTGACCATTTTTAGTTAGTGATGTAAAAACAAAATCTGTTCAAAAACATCAGAACTAAATTTCAAAAATATGTTTTTACTATAATATATAGTGGTTTTGTCTGAATGAAGAATATACAGTGAAAATTTCAAGATTTACCCAAATTTCGAATTGCATGAATCCCACATTAGATTACATCATCTAAAACTTTTTCGAAAATGATGATTTCTAAAACAAAAATCAGAGTTTTTAGTTTCGAATTGAGGTGGCATTTGTTAGATGAACGTGAGATGGGTTTTGGTAAAATTTAGGCGATCGGATTATTTTCGATGGTCGAAATTTGGTATGGAGGAGCTGGGATGATCGATGATCTCGAGAAAGATGCAAAATATTTTTTTTATTCACCATAGATGGAGATTTGAATTTAATTAGGGTTTAAGCACTGCATTTGGATGGTTGAGGTCGTGAGTTGTGTGCGTCGCCAACATGGTGTTTCAAGCGATCGGTCTTAGGGGATTCGAAGCAATGGACATCAAGGGAGCTTCGAGCACGATGGCGTGATCGCCGATGGTCGGAGGAGGTAGTTCGAAGCGGTTTTTTGGCAGCCTAGTTTTTATTCCAATCGAACCCATATGCTAAATCTTCGAATTCGTGATAATTCTTAGTTCGGGAAGTTCGTGGTGTTTGGGCGAGTTGATGATGACTTGTCGGAGGTGGAGACAACGGCCAGAACGTTGTCGATCTATTGTGTACAGATACGTGCAACTCTTCGTATCAGTATCGAGTGTTTGGGGAAGAAGGGTGGAGGCTTGGTCCAAGCTCAAGCTTGGGATTGGCCTGGGTATCGCTTCGGTAGAATGAGAAATTAACACGGAGTTTCGATATGTTCAACAAAGCAGTTTTAAAATTTTAAAGAAAAATCAAGTTTTTAAAAGTGAATTTTATCAAATAATTTTTTTTCTTTCAATATTAAATGTTATTCAAGTGTTTAAAATTAGTTAAAGAAGGTTTTGAATAAATTGTTTTAATTAGCCAACTTTTAAAATGGTTTCAAATAAACATGACTTTTATTTTTAAAGTTTTAAATAAACTTAATAATATTTAAAGAAGTTAATTTATATAAAGGATGTTTTAAAATTGTTAATTAACTTTCAAGGTTTGAGTTAACATATTTGTTAAAAGAAATTTATTACTTGAAGGTAATTACTTAATAAAAGTAATTAAGATAAAATTGATTAATAATCCAAGTTTAATTAATCAAGTAGTTAATGAATACTGATTAAAAATAATTGCGTAGTGAAAGTAATTAAGTATGGATAATTGATGATTAAAGATTTATAAATCAAGTAATTAAAGGCTAATTAATTTAAAGAATAATTGATTAATGTGACTAATTATTTAAGGTAACTAGTTTAAGAATAATTAATTAATTAAAGGTTAATTAATTAATAAAAGTAATTAAAGGATGATTATTAATTGAGAATTGATTAATTAATTATTGTAATTAATTAAGGATAATTGATAAAGGATTAACTATTAATTAAAGGTTAATTAACAATAAGGATAAATTAATTAAGATAATTAATTAAGAAATGATTAATTAATGATGGTAATTAAGACTTAATCAATAGTAACTAATGATAACTAATCATTGATTAAAGATAATAAATGAAAGTAATTATGTGGTTAATTAATTTAAACCATACGATTTATTCATCTTAATTGGAGATGTTTGATTGTTATTGAATGTTGTGTATTGGATTGATATCTCTGTTATGTGATTGTGATGCTATGAAATATGAATTGCTTTGTGCTGAGTTATGATATCTGTGACAAATATACTGCTATGTGAATGTGAAAACCCTTTGGGCCCGTAAAACAGCATTTGAATTTCGATGTGACAGGGAGTCGGATTCCAGTTGGTTATCTGAAACCCACATCGAATCGAAATGGTGAATCTTTGTGATTGATAAATTTACTTTATCTATGAATCTGTGAATGAAGATAAGCATTATAGAGTTTACCGATTATCGATATTGATATGATTGAATCTGTGATGATTGATGTTGTAGCACTATTGGGTAAAATCCCTGTATTACACTATACACACACAAATATGGATTGCACGAGAAAATTGGTTAAGTCACCGATTTTTGAAATGGGTTTAAAAATTGAATTTTGAATTCAAATGGTTTTGGAAAACTGAATTGGGTTAAATGTGAAAATCTTTTGAAAGGAGTTTTAAATAATTTTGAATAACTTGATTAAGTTTTGAAATTTAAATAATTTGATTTGAATGTGAATTCAAGATTTGAAATTGAATTTTATATTTGGAAATTATTGTTTAAAAAGGGTTTTGCAAGTTATAAATGTGTTTAAGGGTTTTAAACCATTTTAAAAATATTATTTTTGAAATTTGAATATAACCCAAGTTTTAGACTTGAAAGGCTTTAACTTGTGCAAGTGTAATCGAATTTATCCGAAACGGAAACCTTTGTTTGTCAAATAATAATAGCTTTCATATAAAGAAAGGTTTTCCAATTTACGTTGAAAGATTTCAAATCGAAATGAAATTGTTTTGAAAGCTATGAATGAATCTTTGTGAAAGATGGTTGAACCTTGTTTTGAATTTGAAGAAGGTTTTAAATGGTATATCTTTCATATAAAAGATTTGAAATGGGAATTATTTTGGAAGTTATGAATAAATCTTTGGGAATGGTTTTCAAAGCTATGGATTGAGTTTTTGATTTAATGATTGGATGAGTTAATCCAATTTGGAAAGAAAATGGTTTTGAAAGTTATAATTGAATCTTTGTAAAAGAATTGTGAACTTTGTTTCCAAATTGAAGAGAATCTTGAGGGTGTATCTTTTACATAAAAAGATATGGAATTGCAAATGGTTTTGAAAACTATGAATTAACCTTTGTGGAAGATGGGTGAACTTTGTGAAATGAATCTTTTTGTTTAAAAGATTTTAAATGGTAATTTTTTAAAATCATTTGAAAGAAAGGTTTTGGACTTTAAGTTATGACTTAACTGAGATTTCATATCCATATGTTTTTAAATATTGAGCTCATTATTCGGTTTAGCTAGGAGAGGACCTTTGTGTCATATTACCCATTCTGAATAATGATACGAAGTTATGGATAGCATTTGAAGACCGGTATTGAAAACGGGATATTTTCGAAAGCGAAAGGATAACTCGTCGAATGTCTCTACATCGACTGGTCCCCGGTATAGAGATCTCCTTTGTGATGGGAAGTCCAGACGTGATTAGGGATTATCTAGATTTGCAAGGGCTTCTTTGTGAAGTGCCTTCGATTATGTTCGAACCCGGAACAGACTTGTATAATGTGTGTCTGACATTATACTTTGAGGTGTAAAGCTGGTTTCTATCAAATACATTTCTATTTGGTGGGGAGATTTATTCTCTTAGCATAACACCCTTCTCTAAGATGTACGAGCTCAGAGGTTATGTAGTTGATGGTTACTAGTGATACATTCCCAATTTGGTAATGTGGCACACGAAGTGCTGCTGATCATTTGTTAATCGAAGCATGGCTTTGTGAAAAAGTGTAGCTTATTGGAAGAGACTGCATCAGGACCTCACACCCCGGAAATGGTTGAAATAGGAATGTTGCAGCAAGGTTTTAGCCGTCGCCCCCCTAGGGTATGTCCATTTCCTTCTGGATAAAAGGTGGTATCATGGTATGGAGCCCAGTTATTTAACCTATGTGGTTGCTACATACTTATTGTTGTATGGTTGTTAGTTGAGAGGCGCCTCGGATAAAGATCGATAACGAACGGGAATGGCATACTTGTGTGTAAGTTACCTATTATAGCTTGGTTAAAGCATGAGGTAGCGTCACCCTTGTGTTAGCAGAGATCCGGTTAGGTTCTCGGGGGTGTCCTTCCAGAGGCGTTCCCATGTGGCAATAGGAAGTTCCTTAGCCTGACCATTTGTTGGAAATCTAAAGAAACAATACGCGCCCTGTATAGTTTTAGTTGTATAACCTGCCATGGAATGTGGTGGTAACCTGCTATTGAACATGGCAGCTATAGTAGGTATACGACGAAATGTGGTATGCTGGCTAAGGTTAATATTATACTTTCGAAATGTTTTCTGCACTATGCACTAATAATAATATCAAATGGTTTTTGTGTATCAAGTATTTTTGACTGTTATAAGGAGAAATTTCCTCCAAGTGTGCGCTTGCATTGTGTGTGTGGCGGGAGGCTTTATGGCAGTTTCATTTTCCAAAAAGCGTTGCGGTTTTCAATGTTTTAAAATTCTTTTGTTGTTTGTTTCAATGATAAACTATTTTTGTTTGCTCATACCAGTCTCATGACTGACCTGGAGTTTATTGTTCCTTTCCTAAACTCTGGGTGCCCACAATTTTCCACACAGGCACTCTAGAGTTGGGTTTTTCAAATAACCAAGTAGTAGATATAGATTCGATAGCATCCAGCCTTTGGATTTGGCGATAGCATTCGTTTCTCTTGGATCGACCTTGCTTAATTCATTGTGATGAGGGTTTCTCGCTTCCCGTCTGGAAAGCATGTTGGTAAACCTAGCTTTTGGAGTTTTGGAGCTTTAGCTATGGAGTTGCAATTGCGGTTTGATGTTGGAGTTCTCTTTTAGAGTTCTCAGTTAATGCTTATCTTTCGTTGTTGTATATTATCTCTGATATTGTTGAGATTCTTATTGTATCAGATATTGTATCAATGTTGTATATATTGATATTATTATTTTCTTTCCGCTGTGTTGTTGTACTTAATGTGTTATAAGCTCCGGCGAATCGGATTCAACGTTTGAATCTGGGGCATTCAATACGAGTTAAGTATGGATGTCGATTTTCGAACGCGAAAATCCGGGTCATCACATTTGGTATCAGAGCTAAAGGTTGAACTTTAGCAATTGGAGTATAACACATTAGGTGACTCATTAGAGATAGGGTGAAGTATACCCTAGAATGAGTATCCCTAAGATATCCGTCTGTGTGCCTCAGTAAATTCTCTTACCATCCACTGATAGTGAGTATGAGTGCAAGAAGTGGACGAAGTAGGGGATAGGGAAATATGACTACAAATGGTCGATATCCTGTAACAACAATGGAAACAACTTTTCTCGATCTCCTTTGATCATCGTTCAATTTCAATTCTTTGATTTCTTCGTGGCAACTACAGAAGGGGCTTTGGTATGGCGATGGCCCTGCAAACCGATGTAGAAAAGGTTCTAATTCCTATTTCGTATTCTAACCATCTGTTTCCCTCAGCTTTCTGTTTTAACTTTAATGAATTTGAAATTGAAATAAATTGGTTAACTAAAATATGAAGTTAAACTGGATTGTATAAATAAAATGATTTCGGTCAAAACCAAATTTGAGATTTTTTTGTTGTAATTTCTTGTGAGTATCAAAGTCTGAAGAGGAACAAGTTAATATATACTTTGGGATATTCCAACCTAATTGAGTATCCATTGTTTATTCTTATGGGTCTCGATACATTCTACGAATGGTTAGTTGTCCTTTGAACTAATCATTTCCCCTGCATATTTCGTGGATCTGGTGACCCGGGTATCTTGTGGAGTGTAGAATGAGTTTGTTCTTATAATTATTGGTGATATTCTGATATGGTAAGCCAAATGCAGAATAGATATTCAGTTTGATCTGGAAAACTATTTCTCTATCTTTGTGTATCCATTCTTTGTTGTCTCCCTTGCAAATTTCGAGGACGAAATTTTCTTAAGGAGGGGAATCTGTAACATCCCTGAATTTTAGCCAAGATAATTTGATAATTAATTTAGTTTTTGAAATTAATTTGTGAATTCATTCATGAATTAATTAGAAATTTATGGAATAAATAAAAAAAATTAGATTATAAATAGAATTTTGATTTGAAATTTAAGGATAAATATTTTACATATAAATATTTATTTTAAAGATAAAATAGAAATTAGAAGCTTTAAGATAAATGAAAGATGTTTTCTAAATTTTAAATATATTAATATTTGGAAGATGTATTAATTTTCAAAAGATTATTTTTAAGATTGAATTCTCTTATATATATACATATATGAATGAATGTGATTATTTGTTAATATGTATTTAAGATTTTCAAATCATTCTTTTCTTTTAAAAGTTGTACAAAATTAAATGATAAGAAATGTATGAATGTAAAATATATATAAAAATATATGTATATGAATATATTGAACTAAATTAAGATTGTAATGTGAAAAATAATTGAGATAAAATTTCATTTGTGCAACTATAAATATATGAGAAGATATAAACATTTAAAATTAAAGATATATGTTATATATGAAATTATACATACATAAATGGTTAATATAAAATTTACAAAAATATCTGAATTAGGGATATAAACATAATTTAACTCAACTAGGACATTTGTAAGATGATTAACAAATGTAATTACAAGTATTGGCCTAACTAAACAAGTGGCAAGAGAATGTTTTCTCTTTGAATTAAATTTTAGAAAACATACATAAGGAAGAAAAATAGATCAGGTTGTTTCATTTTTCATCTCAAAATTTTCTCATGCCTGAGAAAACATGAAATCAAAATCATCTTTAACTCTAAATTCGAAATCCTCCTCGGTCCAAAATCTGAAATAAGAAACCAAAGTCTTAAGCCAGAAATAGATGCAAATTTATCACAGCCTGGAAGTTTAAAAATCAAAACAAAAAGCATGTGATCAAGTTTTCAAAAGTCTGGAAATCTGAAACCAAAGCAACAAGTTCAAGCCAGGCAAATTCGAATCAAAGAAAGTTAATATAATTCATCATCAAGTAGATCATCCCAGGAAAAACAAAAGCAGGATTTTTCAAAATACTCAGGAATTTTTTTTTAAATCTTCTCTGTTCTTCAACTCACTGTGAGTAAACTTACTTTTAAACCAAAATTTGTTTTGGATATCTGATTTACATGTGGTCATCTGGGTATTTTGAATCAAACTATGTTTGTATGGCTATAGAAAGATGTCTGTGTGTATATATACATACTTTGTGTATATCTGGAAGAACAGGCAAGAAAAGACTCTGTTAAATAATGTATAGTTTTAAACTTTAGTTCAAAATAAAAATTCCAATTGCTCTGGTCATTTTTAGTTAGCGATGTAAACAAAATCAGTTCAAAAACGTCAAAACTAAATTTCATAAATATGTTTTTAATAAAATATGTAGTGGTTTTGTCTGAATGAAGAATATACAGTGAAAATTTCAAGATTTGCCTAAATTTCGAATTGCATGATTCCCATATTGGATTACATTACCTAAAACTATTTCGAAAATGATGTTTTTTAAAACAAAAATCAGAGTTTTTAGTTTCGAATTGAGGTGGCATTTGTTAGATGAACGTGAGATGGGTTTTGGTGAAATTTAGGCGATCAGATTATTTTCGATGGTCGAATTTGGTATGGGGGAGCTGGGATGATTGATGAACTCGAGTAAAATGCAAAATATTTTTTTTATTCACCATAGATGGAGATTTGAATTTAATTTGGGTTTAAGCACTGCATTTGGATGGTTGAGGTTGCGAGTTGTGTGCGTCGTCGACATGGTGTTTCAGGCGATCGGTCTTAGGCGATTCGAAGCAATGGACATCAGAGGCGCTTCGAGCACGATGGCGTGATCGCCGATGACCGGAGGAGGTAGTTCGAAGCGGTTTTTTGGCGACCCAGTTTTTATTCCAGTTGAGCCCATATGCTAAATCTTCGAATTCGTGATAATTCTTGGTTCGTGAAGTTCGTGGTGTTTGGGCGGGTTGATGATGACGTGTCGGAGGTGGAGACAATGGCCAGAACGTCGTCGATCTGTTGTGCATTGATACGTGCAACTCTTCGTATTAGTTTCGAGTGTTTGAGGAAGAAGGGTGGAGGCTCGGGTCCAATCTCGTGCGAGCGATGGTTTTTCTCGAAGCAAAGAAAGCTTGAGGTTGGCTTGGGTATCGCTCGGGTAGAATGAGGAATTAACTCGGAGTTTTGATATGTTCAGCAAAATAGTTTTAAAGTTTTAAAGAAAAATCAAGTTTTTAAAATTGAATTTTGTTAAATAATTTTTTTTCTTTCAATATTAAATTTTATTCAAGTGTTTAAAATTAGTTAAAGAAGGTTTTAAATAAATTATTTTAATTAGCCAAGTTTTAAAATAGTTTCAAATAAGCATAACTTTTCTTTTTAAAGTTTTAAATAAACTTGGTAATATTTAAAGAAATTAATTTATATAAAGGATGTTTTAAAATTGTTAATTAACTTTCAAGGTTTGAGTTAATATATTTGTTAAAAGAAATTTATTGCTTGAAGGTAGTTACATAATAAAAGTAATTAATATAAAATTGATTAATAATCCAAGTTTAATTAATCAAGTAATTAATGAATAATTGATTAAAAATAATTACTTAGTGAAAGTAATTAAGTATGGATAATTGATGGTTAAAGATTGATAAATCAAGTAATTAAAGGTTAATTAATTCAAAGAATAATTAATTAACGTGATTAATTAATTAAGGTAATTATTTTAAGAATAATTAATTAATTAAAGGTTAATTAATTAATGAAAGTAATTAAAGGATGATTATTAATTGAGAATTGATTAATTAATTATTGTAATTAATTAATGATAACTAATCAAAGGAAAAATTATTAATTAAAGGTTAGTTAACACTTAATGATAAATTAATTAAGATAATTAATTAAGAAATGATTAATTAATGATGGTGATTAACACTTAATCAATAGTAATTAATGATAATTGATCATTGATTAAAGATAATAAATGAAAGTAATTATGTGGTTAATTAATTTAAACCACACGATTTATTCATCTTAATTGGAGATGTTTGATTGTTATTGAATGCTGTGTATAGGATTGATATCTCTGTTATGTGATTGTGATGCTATGAAATATGAATTGCTTTCTGCTGAGCTGTGATATCTGTGACAAAATATACTGCGGTGTGAATGTGAAACTCTTTGGCCCCGTAAAACGGCATTTGAATTTCGATGCGACAGGGTGTCGGATTCCAAATGGTTATCCGAAACCTATATCGAATCGAAATGGTGAATCTTCATGATTGATAAATTTATTTTATCTATGAATCTGTGAATGAAGATAAGCATTATAGATTTTATCGCTTATCGGTATTGATAGGATTGAATCTGTGATGATTGATGTTGTTGTACTATTGGGTAAAACCCCTGGACTACACTATATACACACTAATATGGATTGTACGAGGAAATTGGTTAAGTCACGGATTTTTGAAATGGGTTTAACAATTGAATTTTGAATCCAAATGGTTTTGGAAAAAAGAATTGGGTTAAATGTTAAAAGCTTTTGAATGGAGTTTTAAATAATTTTGAATAACTTGATTAAGTTTTGAAATTTAAATAATTTGATTTGAATGTGAATTCAAGATTTGAAATTGAATTTTATATTCGAAAATTATGGTTTAAAAAAGGGTTTTGCGAGTTATAAATGTGTTTATGGGTTTTAAACCATTTTAAAAATATTATTTTGGAAATTTGAATTTAACCCAAGTTTTAGACTTGAAAGGCTTTAGCTTGTGCAAGTGTAATCGAATTTGTCTGAAATGAAAACCTTTGTTTTTCAAATAATAATAGCTTTCATATAAAGAAAGGTTTTCCAATTTACGTTGAAAGATTTCAAATCGAAATGAAATTGTTTTGAAAGCTATGAATGAATCTTTGTGAAAGATGATTGAACCTTGTTTTGAAATTGAAGAAGATTTTAAATGTATCTTTTATATAAAAAATTTGAAATGGGAATTGTTTTGGAAGTTATGATTGAATCTTTGGGAATGGTTTTGAAAGCTATGGATTGAGTTTTTAATTTAATGATTGGATGAGTTAATCCAATTTGGAAAGAAAATGGTTTTGAAAGTTATAATTGAATCTTTGTGAAAGAATTGTGAACTTTGTTTCCAAATTTAAGAGAATCTTGAGGGTGTATCTTTTATATAAAAAGATGTGGAATTGTAAATGGTGTTGAAAACTATGAATTAACCTTTGTGGAAGATGGGTGAACTTTGTGAAATGAATCTTTTCATTGAAAAGATTTTAAATGGTAATTTGTTTAAACCATTTGAAAGAAAGGTTTTGGAATTTAAGTTGTGACTTAACTGAGATCCCATATCCATATGTTTTTAAATACTGCGCTCATTATTCGGTTTAGCCGGGAGAGGACCTTTGTGTCATATAACCCATTTCGAATAATGATACGACGTTATGGATAGCATTTGAAGACCAGTGGTGAAGACCGGATATTTTCAAAAGCGAAAGGATAACTCGTCAAATGTCTCTGCACCGACTGTCTCCGGTATAGAGATCTCCTTTGTGATGGAAAGTCCGGACGTGATTAGGGATTATCCGGATTTGCAAAGGCTTCTTTGTGAAGTGCCTTCGGTTTTGTTCAAACCCGGAACAGACTTGTATGGATGTGTGTCTAACATTACACTTTGAGGTGCAAAGCTGGTTTCTATCAAATACATTTCTGTTTGGTGGCGGTGATTTATTCTCTTAGCTTAACACCCTTCTCTGAGACATACGAGCTCAAAGGTTATGTAGTTGATGGTTACTAGTGATAAATTCCCAATTTGGTAATGTGGCACACGAAGTGCTGCTGATCATTTGTTAATTGAAGCATGGCTTTGTGTAAAAGCGTAGCTTTGTGGACGAGACTGCATCAGGACCTCACATCCCGGAAATGGTCGAAGCAGGAATGTTGCAGCAAGGTTTTTAGGGGCCGAGCCCCTAGGGTATGTCCATTTCCTTCTGGATAAAAGATGGTATCATGGTATGGAGCCCAGATATTTAACCTAAGTGGTTGCTACATACTTATTGCTGTATGGTTGTTGGTTGAGAGGCGCCACGGATAAAGGTCGATAACGACCGGGGATGACATATTTGTGTGTTAGTTACCTATGTTATAGCTTGGTTAAAGCATGAGGTAGCGTCGGCCTTGTGTTAGCAGAGATCCAGTTAGGTTCTCGGGGGCATCCTTCCAGAGGCGTTCCCATGTGGCAATAGGAAGTTCCTTAGCCTGACCATTTGTTGGAAATCCAAAGAAACAATACGCGCCCTGTATGGTTCTAGTTGTATAACCTGTCATGGAATGTGGTGGTAACCTGCTATTGAACATGGCAGCTATAGTAGGTATACGACGAAATGTGGTATGATGGCTAAGATTAATGTTATACTTCGAAATGTTTTATGCGCTATGCACTAATAATAATATCAAATGGTTTTCGCGCATCAAGCATTTTTGACTATCATAAGGAGAAATCTCCTCCAAGTGTGCGCTTGCATTGTGTGTGTGGTGGGAGGCCTTTTGGCAATTACATTTTCCAAAGAGCCTTGTGGTTTTCAATGTTTTAAAATTCTTTTGTTGTTTGTTTCAAAGATAAACTATTATTGTTTGCTCATAACAGTCCTATGACTACCCCGGAGTTTGTTGTTCCCTTTCTAAACTCTGAGTGCCCACAATTTTCCATACGGGAAGTCTAGAGTTGGGGTTTTCAGATAACCAAGTAGTAGATATAGATTCGACAGCATCCAGCCTTTGGATTTGGCGATAGCATTCGTTTCTCTTGGATCGACCTTGCTTAATTCATTGTGATGAGGGTTTCTCGCTTCGCATTTGGAAAGCATGTTGGTGGACCTAGCTTTTGGAGTTTTGGAGCTTTAGTTAAGGAGTTGCAGTTGCAGTTTGATGTTGGAGTTCTCTTTTAGAGTTCTCTGTTGATGCTTATCTTTCCGCTGTTGTATATTTATCTTTGATATTGTTGAGATTCTTATTGTATCAATATTGTATATATTGATTTTATTCTTGTTTTCTGTTGTGTTGTTGTACTTAATGTGTTATAAGCTCCGGTGAATCGGATTCAACGTTTGAATCTAGACATTTGAATACGAGTGAAGTATGGATGTTGATTTTCGAACGCGAAAATCCGGGTCGTCACAGTTCACCTGCTCATTTGTATGGAAATCCATTCTCCAATAAGAACCTGGAGTTTTGTTTGTATTGGCATAATGAATAGCCTCGAAATGCTATATGGGTAACCATTTCGGATAAAACTAATAAGTTTATTTGCAAATGTTTTCAAAGAGATGTCATTTGAAATAATATCAAAGGTTTTGACATAAAAGTGTTTTATTTATCATAAGGTAAAAACCCTTTCGTGTTTATGTATAGGAGTAGTCTTATGAGATACTCTTTCTTTGCATAAGATTTTATTTAAAGGCTGATATATGACACCGTCATTTATTTTTGAGTTTCCTCACGCTGGTTTATGAAGCCTGATACGGATATTTTCAATACCAGGGTCAGATCCGAGAAGTTTCAGGTTAGTCGAAGATGGTTGGAGTTTCTAGAGGAAAATTGGAGATATTTATCTACGTATGGACATATTATATTATCCGCTATACTTAGTTTGTTTTAGTTGATGTTTGTCAGCAATTGTAAGGGCAGATGTTGATAACTGTCCAAGCCAAATCTAGGTTAGAGTCCGATATATGTATTTAAAAGTTTTCCACTGTAAAGATATAAGTTTAATATTATATATTGTTCCATTCGTATGAGATTCTGTTCTATCTTATTTTCTTTGTTACCCTTGGTCGTTCATACTTCCATGCAACTTGGGTCAGATATGTGTGGTTTATTGTCGGCTCATAGGATGCAGAATTATGGGTTGTCACATTTGGTATCAGAGCTGAAGGTTAAGCGAGAACCTTGGCTTTGTTATGGATAAAGTCTCATTAGAGATAAGATTAGTAATATCCTAGGATGAGTAATTCATTAGAGATAGGGTTAGTTGCACCCTAGAATGAGTTATGAGAGTATTATGTATATGAGCCCGTTTTTTTTAATTTTATAAAAATGGTTTTGTTTTAAAAAGTTGGTAAATGAATTAATTACTAAAAGAAAGTGGGATATTAAAAATATTTCAATTAAATTAAACCAAAGTCGAGGGATTATTAACTAACTAAAATAAAGTAAAAACAAGCTAAAACTAAGAATAATAATAATATGAGATTAAAGAGCAATTTAGAATCAAATTCCCTCTCATGATCACATAAAATCAACATAATGAAATTATGATCTCTTTTTGGTCATTTGTGAGTTTAGTTGGTGCATTTATCATAAGCATGGCCTAACTGTGTTATTAACTACACACAAAACTTTAGTGCACCCTCTAACCCACTTACTAACTTTAATGAAAATGATATGAAATTAAAAGCAGAATCTATTTTAAGCATGTTTTATTAACTATTGAATTAGAAACATAAACTATCAAATTTTGATCCTAAATCCATTTCCATTACCATAATCATACGTAGATGAAGAGATAATTAGCGATTCATATGACTAAGCATAACCTATTTGTTTTGAACAATATAAGCTATCAAACTCAATATTAAACACAAAATCACACAAACATCTAACTTTCCATTAAGCATAAAAGAGACATAAATGAAAAATTATGTTACATCTACATGATTCAAGAGAGCTTCATTACCCCTAAATTGTAGGGATTAAGCTCTCATATTTGTTATAATATCAATAAATGTAGAAATCAACATGAAACAAGAAGAAAAGAAAATTGCTAGCTAATGGAAAAGAGAACTAATCTAATTGCATAAAATAAAACCTACACTACGAGCATGAAAGAAAAAAGAGCATTTAAGTAAAATAAAACACTAATTAACATTGCATAAAAAAAGGAAAAGTTCATGAAATAAAAAAATGGCTAAGTAGCCATGAAAAGAGAAAGAGAACTTGTCTTTTATTTTTGATTCTAAATTGAAACTAACTAAGAGAGACTAAAGAAAACAGATTACATGATACATAAGGGTATTTATACATGTATGAAACCCTAATTCGTATTTTTGGGGAATGCCCAAATTACCCTTGAGGTAGTGTGGTGGCCAAGTATCCATTAGCATCAAATAATTATCCATTAAGTGTGCATGAAGGTTTAATGGCCTTTTAGCACGTGTATTAGCTCCTAAGTGTACATTAAGTTAGGTAGGTAAGTTGGGTCCTCCATGATCATCATTTTGAATTATATCCATTTTCATTTGTTCTCTTCACTCTTGTGCATGCATATATCATCATGAAACAACTTGTAAAATTCACTAAAATTCCTACTAAATAATATAGAAATTTCCGATTATGTCTCTTTTGTGCTTAATGGAAAGTTAGATGTTTGTGTGATTTGTGCTTAACATTGAGTTTGATGGCTTATGTTGTTCAAAATAAATAGGCTATGCTTAGTCATATGAATCACTAATTACCACTTTGTCTACATATAATCATGGTAATAGAAGTGGATTTAGAATCAAATTTGATGGTTTATGCTTCTAATTAAATATTTATTAAGTCATGCTTAAAATAGATTCTACTTTTAATTTCATGTCATTTTCATTAAAGTTAGTAAGTAGGTTGGATGATGCATTAAAGTTTGATGGTTTAAGTGTGTTAATTAATAACACAATTAGGCCACGCTTATGATGAATGCATCAACTAAAATCACAAATGACCAAAAAGACATCATAATTTCATTATGTTGATTTTTGTGATCATGAGATGGGATTTGCCTCTAAATTGCTCTTTAATCTCATATTTTTATTTTCCTTAGTTTTAGCTTGTTTTTACTTTTTTTAGTTGGTTAATAATCCCTCGACTTTGGTTTAATTTGATTAAGTATATTTTTAAAATCTAAAAATTCCTTATGGATCGACCCGTAAATCATTATACATCGTGCGCTTGCGGTTATTTTATTTCAAATTTATCGGCATTTTCCTAATCAATAGAAAAATTATTCGTTAAACAAGTTCTTGCTATAGAAAAATTGTTCGTTAAATAATACCTGAATAGAGTTGAGCATCTTGAAAAATTAGGCGTCCTAAAACATTAATTGACCTTGAACGCCAAGGAAGCCGAAATGCCTTTGAAAGCTGAAAGTCTAAAGTGGCATGGCGACTTTGACCTTCTTGATAACCGAAAGACTATTGAAATTTTAAAGGCTTCTAAGGTCAAGGAGATTTCTGAAATCTGGAAAGCTCTCAAGAAAAAAAACTCCTTAAAGCTCCTACAATAAAAAAATCCTCAAGTGGTATAGTAAATCAAATCAGCTAAGTGTTGAGAGGATGCAGTATTCGTGTGTGGAGGAAAAGAGGAGAACCATTGAGAGAAGGAAAAATGGATTGTCATCGCCAGTTTAGGAAAGAAAATAGGGTACTTAAGAGGGAAAAAAATTGGAGAAAAAGTGGAAGCGAGAAATTCGGGTGGGAAAAAGAAATTAGGTGAAGTGGAAGGGAGCGCATGGGCATAAAAAAGGCATACAGGCAATGTATTTTTGGAAGAAGCAGGGTTTTAGTTAAATTTAATATGATTTGAGATATAATAAACTGCATTTTGTATAAAACGCTGCCATTTAGTGCTGCTAAAAATGAATTTTCTTATAGTGGAAGTAAGTTGAAGTTTTCTCGTCCCAAGCTTTTCTTTGATAAACCTTTCTCTTCAAAAATATTGGTTTTTAGCTGCATCGTAGCTGCTAGATTGGATGGTAGGAGGGGGTTTCCACACTTCTTACTATTACTTTTGCACTTATATAGAATTTTATGCGTATTTAGAAGATTTGCTTACATGCATATATGTCATGAACTTGCATTCATGATAAGATTGAGCACACTTATAGTATGTTTGCATATATCATCATATTGCATTTTCGGTTGAATAAATAGTTATGTAGATTATTTTAAATAAACTGGTTGTATAACATGGTTATTGAATACGCATTACACTATCTTCCCTTGGTGATTTCGGATGTGAAATCCTTTTGATGGGGTTGAATGTAACATCCTGCAAAATTTAATAGAAAATCAAGTAATTAAAATAAGGTTAAGAATTGCAATGCTGTAAAAGTCGAAATTTGATCATGGGAGTACCACCATTGGGTTTGTGGCGATTTTCTGATCAGTTTTCGTATATAATGTGTTGAAATCGATGTTAAAATGAGAAAGCTATGCGCATTTGAAATTTTGTGTTTAAAATAATCTGAAATGAATTTGAAATTTGAAATAATTTCAAAAGCTTGAAATTTGGATTTTGAAAAGTTGTTTTGGCTGTAGGAACTGTTAAGGTTGACGCTAATGTTAACAGAGACAAAGTAGGACAACAAATTGATAGAAATAGATAGGAAAAGAACGACCACACAGTTAAAGGGTCAGTCGATCGCATATATACGGCCAGTCGACTGCTAGCGGTGGACCTAATGGAGAGCAGTCAACCAATTGGGTCTGCTAAGCTCCAAAATGAGCCGACCTGGATCCGCTTAATTTTGATCTAAAATCTATCACTCGTTTCAACGTATAAAAATAGACCACTAGACCCCTACTTTTTCTACATAAAATTTTGGAAACACTAGCGAAACTCTGTCAAAATCCTCTCCTTAGGGTTTCAAAAACAATAAACAATAGTACATAGTTTTGATTTCTAATCTCCATTTCAATTTAAATTCTCAATCCTTCTTCTCTCTATCTTCTAATTTTTGAAATCTAATCTACATATACAACCTATTTGTTGTATATTCAAAGAAGAGAGGATCTAACAAGGAATTAGGAGCGGTAGAAATCAGATCTTTTCTTCTTCATCGGATTTCTAAATCTATTAGGATTTTTAGGTAATAGGTTCAGATATTTATTCCTTTTGATTCCTTATTCTATTCCTATAGTTTTTGATTATTAATCTGGTCTTTATAATACAATTCACTTTACCGTATAAAGAGGGAGATTTGAAAGAGAGTTGGGTGTGGTGGAACCAAATCCAGTTAGGAAGCAAACAATTCTCTGTGGGTGGAAATCAAGTTTTTCATATTTTTGTGGTTAAATAATATTTATTTTGATTTTATGTATGCCTTAGAAAATTTTGGTAATAAAGACATAACATCTAAAACCACTAGAATTTCCTTAAATAAATATCAATCTTTTTATACGTTGGGATTATAGTGGTTTTTGGTATCTGTATATTAGAATTTAACTAATTGTTAGAATTAGATAATATATGGTTAATTTAAATTATTATTCCTCTTTGGAATTGGAGTATTAAAGGATCAAAAAGAAAATAAAGTAGAAATGGTGTTTCAATTATAAATTGGATTTTTGTAGTTTGCACCACCTATTCTAGCACTTAAATAAATAAGGAATTCCTTTCTCACTTCAAAATGATGTATACAAGGGTTGAATTGAACATAGGCAATCAAATTTGAGAGAATCAGTTCTTAAAACAGAAAAGGAAATCTAATGCATCAATATGAAATAAGTTTTAGGTATTTCTTGTTTGTACAAATCTATTTTTTTTACTATGGGTAGTAGAAGTTCTTGTTGAAATTCTAGATTTGTATGAGATTGAGATTTCAAAATACCTTATTAGGAAAGTATTATCGAAGTGCTGTGACATGATGATTAGACCTTAAATTCTATGTGTAAAAATATAAGGATATATATAATATAATGTATTGATTATAGCGTATTGAACCCGACAATAATTATTATTAGAATAGTTAATTGATATTATTATGTAGGAAGGGAGGTAGAGTAAACTAGGGAATTAATCCCTAATTCGTGGCGTTATTCGTTGAGCTTTTATTGGGTTGAAATTAGGTCCGTTTTGGGGTGGTTTGTTATAGTGGGCCTGCTCTATGTTCGCCAGGGTGCAAGATGTACTTGTTGACCTCGACATATTTTATCTAGAGGTGTGCTGTATGGAAGGTAGTCTCTTACCTTGTCATATTGAAATGTAATCTATAAAACAAAACTTTATGGACTTAGCTATGCCCAACTATGTGGGAATCCGAGATGCGGCATTCTAGCTATTTTGTATATTTATGACCAAACCCTATTATTATTATAATATTATAAGTTCTATAAAATGGTTGGTTATCATAAGGTAAAAACTCATCTATGTCTGTGTGCGACGTGGTCTCATGAGATACCTTTATTTTGAAAGATTTTATAATATTAGAAATCCTTTTGATTGTGTTTCTCACGTTGGTTTATCAAATCGATCGGGATGTTTTTTCTCGTAATGCTGAGGTCAGCCCAAACATATTTTTTAGATTTGGCTGGACACTTTGGAGCTTTAAGAGATGAGCTGGATCCTCCAAGATGTATTCCCATATTTTAACTTCCGTTGTTTGTTCTTGTATGTATTTATCAGTAATTGTAAGGATATGTTGTTATAACTGTCTAGGCTGATGATATGTTAGTTTTTCTCTGATGATAATATGTATATTAAAGTTCTTTTCTTCTTGTGTAAAGACCTGGTGTATATTATGTATTACTCGTCACGTTGTGAAATTTAATTCTGCCTTTTCTTTCATCCCAACATTTTATAAGAGCAGAAAATTTTATAGGTGTGAACATTTCTTCATATGCGATATCGAATAGATGAACTACTTTGCCAATTGTATCTTACAAATTCCTACCACTTATAAATGGCTACCTAACATGATGGTGTAATAATTTATGGTTAAACTTGACGCAACTTGGTTTAAAATGAGTTTAAACTTAGTTTTTAAAGCAGAATTAAAATTAAGTTTAAAAATTAAGTTTAAATTTAGTTGGATTAATTTTTAGCTGAGTTCAAGGTTTTAAAACCGAGTTTAACTCAAAATTTTAAATTAAATTAGTTTTATAAATATTTTAATTAAATTCAATGGATAAACGTTGGAAAATGGATGATATCTTATTCAATGATTTTTAAATTAAATTAAATTATTAAACATATTACCTTTTTTACTAAAATAATGTATTGTTTAAAAAAACTCATCTCTTAATGGGAAGATCTTCAAATGCAACCAAAATCTTGGGAGGTCTAGTGTATGGCTCACAAGATCAACTCCAGCAATGATGGTTCGACCATCAACGAATAGAACAATAACGTTGCAAAAGAGTTTGCATTAAGTCATTCAAAAAACATGATTTAAATGACATATGCATATATTTGTAATTCTATTAAGAACGAAGAATAAAAAACAACAGAAATATCAAGCTCGAATTGATGAGCTGAAAAGTAATGGCATGGATGCCACATATGAGGTTGACGAAGAAGCAATTCATGCCCTCAACACTTTATGGCCAAAAAACCTAATCGTTGAACCAATTATGGTAATATTCCTATGGTAATTTATAAAAATTTAATCAAATAATTAACTTATTTCAGTGAAATAAATCTTAAATTATTGTTTGACACTTTAAATAATCAAATAAATGCAGAAATATATAGGTAGAGACATCATCAACATTCCAGAGGCCAGTCATTGCAGTACATTGCCCACATGGAGTAGAAATGCAATAGAGACCAAGACCAAAAGACTTCGTTCAAATTATGAGAGGCTTGGTCGGTCGGTTGAGGAGAACATGGATGGGTTGGGTGGATAAGAAGGCGAGCCCTATTAGGACCAAGGCCACCCAACAAACTAGTGAAGATTTTTGTTTGATACGCAGTTATGGTTTTTTCTTCTTCACACATTATGATGTATATACACTCTCTACTATGTGAACATTATTTTTGTTTAAAATTTCATGTATGTGACTTTAGTTTAAGTTGTTGTATTGAATAATACAGGAATGTTGTGTGTTATCTGAATGTCCCATTGATTTTATCATTGTTTTTTGTTTTATAATGTTATTGGTGATATTTTTTGTTTAATAGAGATATATATATTTCATTTCTTGTTTAGCATTGCTGGAATGGTTTTATTATATGTCGAGTTTGATGGTTAGAAGTATAGTAGAAGTGCTGCAAATTTTCTTAAGGAATAGCATCTATGAGGACTGTAAGAAGTCAAAATTTGCATTTACAAAATATGCCAGGATAGGGTCGACATGGCATCAGAAAAAGGCGACTAAAAGGTATAGGAACAATGATATAGAAAAGGAGTTGGCATTTCCTCTAGTGTTGGGTCGAGATGGCATCCATGATTGAGTTGACGTTGGGAAATAATGGCATAGGAAGGGCATTGGAAAACGCCTAATGAATGACGTCTAAAAGGCATGGAAATTTATTTGTTCAATGTTGGTTTTTTAGATGTTCATAAAGGGAAAAACGTCGGAAATTTGATTTCCATCATCGAACCCACGCCTTTTTGGCATCGATGGTGGAAATTTATGTTGCAAGGGTCAGAGAATATTTGATAGCCCATTTTGAATGTATTGGTATTAAGAAGACGATACAAATACATTATTAGATAGTTTTTAACAATGGTATTAGTAAGCATATTCCTCATGCCCTTAGCACCATACTTTTTAGAATTGTTTGGGACAAAGTTGATATTGGATTCAATTCTCAAATGATAATTAAAATCGGATTTATGATGGAGTTTTGGTCTTATCGATTTTAGTTTTGATCTGAAACTGAATATTTAACCTTTAAATAATTAATGTTCGTTTAGATACCTACTTCTGGTCTCAAATTCTATGATTATTTTAATTAGAAATGAAAGTAAATATTCGTTTTCGATAACATAATAATGCAATATTTCTAATTATTGTTTGATCATAAATTTTAAATTTAATACTGGTTACATCGTCTTTAATTTTTCTCTTTTCGATCGTAAATAAATTTTGGTCATGCATTGTTGACCACTAGGTAACTATTTTTCTTATGATGCTAGAGGACATTGTTTTCCAAAATTATTTCAAGAGTTCGATAGCACTTGTGTTATGTATAGGATGCTGCAAATAGTATAACATTATAGGCAGAAGTCGTAGAGGTTATATGTACGGATCCCAATGGATGAAAATGAGCACTCTGCTTGAATAAAGCACTTCTCTTATTATCAAGAAAATGTAACCTTGTTAAGAATCTCTAGCTCAAGTGGCAACTGATGTGGCAGTATAGTGTGAGGATGTAGAGGCATGGATTTCAAACCCTGAGACATCAAAATAAATATTCTGGAAAAATGCCGCGTCTGCCAAGAAACCTAAATAACTGAACGTGAACCATGAGAATTGGAGTATCGGAAACATAAGTTTTCTAGCATATGCACAAAGGATACATCCAACTAAATGTAAGCTTACGTCTAGAATAGGCTTAACTCGTAATAATACCTTCGACATGATAACACACGGGTCCTATGCTATTCACTTAGGCCCCGTTCACCCACACCATATTTGCTAATAGAAAAGCGCATAGCGAGAACTAAGTCCGACATAACTTTGATAAGTCAGACATAACTTTTACATTAGCATATATATATTTGTATTTCGACTCTTAAAAAAATAATGTTTATGCAGGACGTATTAATTACTTCCAACTTATATGAAATAAGCCAGATGTAATTTCTATTTTAAACTCTTCCAACAACAACTGAACATACAAAATCAAAAACATCAAGGATGAAGGAAATTGATGGATCAGAGAAATTTTATTCAGATCGTCCACTTCTTTATTGTGGAATATTGTAGTTAGTTGTATTTTTTATTCAGGATCTGTAGTAGTTGTTTTATTTTGTGTTTGAAATTAATTTTGAATTTGAATTTGATTTAATATTAAATTTTAACTAAATATTAATATTAGTAGTTAAATTAATATAATTTAATTAAGAATTTTGCAAAAGAAACAATATACATTACAAATTACTTCCTACCCAACCTTTAACCAAAATCTAATCAAATTAGGTCCATGAAACATCTCAACCTCTAATGTACAATCTCTAGTAAAAAGCAAATGACCATTAGGAAAGTCTGAAATAATGAAAAATATAGTAAAATCGAATGTAAAATAATAATGAGTAAAAATAGATTTATGC
The DNA here is from genome assembly GCA_030765085.1 of Allium cepa. Lineage (NCBI taxonomy): Eukaryota > Viridiplantae > Streptophyta > Magnoliopsida > Asparagales > Amaryllidaceae > Allium > Allium cepa. The sequence goes on along the minus strand of CM060935.1, from coordinate 436,034,757 downwards.
TATTTTAAACAAAAATTTAACTTTAAAACTTCAGCAAAATTAAAAATACAAAGATATCATTCGTGGACATGATATCTCTTACAAGAATTCTAGGACTTATAACACTTTATCATTAAGTTACTATTATATCTCTTTGACCATTATTGCGGCAATGGTAATGATAACCGTTACCGATATACAATATCATTAACAGACAAATACTATTGGTAAGTCAAAAATGCTTACTAGTAAAGTATGTCATCGTTCGTAAAATGATCGTTGATATAATAATAGGCTAGAAAACCATTGATTAGTAGTAGTAAATTTACCGACACATGGACATTAATATTTGAAGAAAGGGACTTTTCTTCTATCATCTTTCAATTCTGGGGACTTGGCAGTCATTCCTTGTTAATATTTTATATAAGATTCTGATAGTAATAAATTGGTAGTCATTTCTTTTACCAATTCAAACCACACTGATGACTATATCAAATTTTGATTTATTTTAATCGATATAGAATATTTTCTTGATTCATCATAAATTATTTATAATATTATAAAACAATAACATGGTTAATCATACATTTTATGGTTTAAAAAAAGTAGCATTATCATGAATAATACTAGAAATATCTTCTTAAATTTGGAATTTCTTTAAAATTGTACATTTTTATGATTAATTAAAATAATAAAAAACAAAATTAATACTACGTGTAAATTACTGTAAGCATTGGTTTTGACATTCTTTTAGCGCTACCATTAACAGCGATAAATTTAACGTTATATAAACTAATGTATTGATATTTGATTGTCAATGGTTAAGTATTACATGGTAATGGTAAATTTAAAATTACCACAATAATTTGTCGTAAAAGACTACAATAGGTAGGTCCTTCTTCATTAAAAGGAAATAAGTTCACTGATCAGTTTCTATTGGAAATAAATAGATTTGCATCCCTTCAGTTAAAACAAATATATATTTTGTTGTAATATACATTAATAATAGGGATGATTATGCTAAATATGAAAGGGCATTATTGTAATCTGCACTGCATAAGTAGTCTATAAATATGGAGCTTGATTGTATTGTAAATATCTCTCAATTCAATAGAATTGTTCTCTCTCTAATCGCCTTCATTCTCTTTATTCTGTAACACATTATCAGCACGAAGGAATGCGAACTAATTATTGACCTCAACCTGTTCACCTTCAAACTTTCCAACTTCTCAGCAAGTAATTAAATATTAATTACTCTGAGTGTTTCTCTTCTGACCATTCCAATTCTAAGGCTATTTATATTCAAAATCCTATTATATATATTAGTGCAGACGAGTCTTTTAGAATATATCTACATACATTCTATTTCTTATTTCCTTTATAACAGCAGGTAAAGGAATTGTTCTTGCATTTCTTTATAAACTCGCTACTTTTCCTCTCTCCAAAAAGGTAATTGTCAATATCATATTTTTTTTTGATAAAGCTATCAAGTCAGCACATGCTAGTTTGGGGTTCGCTTCTATATTTTTCATGTCTTTTCTTGTATCACTCTTATTTTTATTCTTTGGCTTCTAAATTCAATATTATTTTTTTCCCTTTGCGGCTCTATTGCCAAATAAAATTCAAAAGTTTGGAATGGAATATACGCAAAAGCTGACTTTCCTTTCTTATTTGATAAATACATGAAAGTTGCAAAATCCAAATGTTTGGTTTTGTTGATACGATTTTTTTTTTGTTATAGTTGTTTGATACCATGAATGAAGACTTTCCATTTTTTTCTTCTTTTTAGCTAGAAACAAACAAATAGTGAATGTGGTTGTGGCAAATATATTCACCTTATGCAATTTATTTTATGAACAGTTCACAAAATGACAAACATCGCCAAGCTTGAATTTAAAGCTTTGGATATATCTGGAGACAACTACTTATCATGGATACTGGATGCTGAGATTCATTTGCAATCTCAATGCTTAGAAAATGCCATTAAAAATGGCAATAATATGTCCGGAAGGACAAGGTAAAGGCTCTAATATTTTTAAGACGTCATATCCATGACGATCTAAAAATAGAATATTTGACTGAAAAAGACCCTCTCCACTTATGGAACTCCCTGAAGGAGCGTTATGACCACCAGAAGACGGTCATACTTCCAAACACTAGGCAAGAGTGGTTGAACCTGAGGTTTCAGGACTTTAAGTCCGTAAGAGAATATAATTCTGCAATGTTTAGAATCACTTCTAAACTGAAATTATGTGGAGAAAAGGTGGATGATGTACAAATGCTTGAAAAGACTTTCTCAACATTTCATGCCTCGAATATACTCCTGTAGCAGCGATATCGAGAGCGTCATTTTACAAAATATTCTGAACTCATAGAATGCTTACTAATTGCTGAACAAAATAATGAATTGCTTATAAAAAATCATTCCTCAAGACCAACTGGTTCAACTGCATTACCTGAAGTTAATGCTAATTTTGCCCACTCTAGAAGAGGTAGGGTCGAGGTCGAGGTAGAGGACATGGTCGTGGACGTGGATATAACTCTAGCAGAGGTGGTTATAGTGGTTTTAAAGGTAACAAAACCACCAACTTTAAAAAGCAGCAAAATAAAATTGAGCCTATAAAAAACAATGATTCGGCTTCAGAAAATAAAAGGCATTATGAGGAAGTTTGTTATAGATGTGGACGATCTGGTCACTGGTCACGTACATGTAGATCATCAAAGAAAACAGTTGAAGAATATCATCACTTGAAGAATATTGAGGCAAATAATGCCGAAAAGTTAAACTGAAAACATTAACCTGAAGTTAGATGATTTCTTCGAAGATGACAATGGAAATTTCATTAGTGATGAAAATCTAAGTGCAATGATCAATGACATGACCGAGTTGATCAATTAGAAATGTCTTGAAGTTTGTTATGTGACTTTCGTTTTATTTCATTAGCTTGCATCAATAAATCAGTTTGAAGTTTGTGTTCGTTTAATTGTATTTCCCTTTGCAATACTAGTAATGTGTAATGTGGATGTTGCTTTTAATCAATAGCCTATTTTAATCATATTACTTTATTTGTTTACATTACATTTATTTATGCATACAAATTTTTAATGATTGACTAATCATTGTCTTTAATTCTTAAGGTATGGAGCGCCATTTGGGTGATGATATATGCTTAATAGATAGTGCAACTACTCATACAATTTTGAGAAACCAGAAGTTTTTCTCTGAACTATTTGAAAATTTCTCAGCTAAAGTCTCCATTATAGTTGGATCTGCTAATATAATTGACGGGTCCGGAAGAGCCCATATAATATTACCAAATGGTACGCATATCTTTATTCAGAATGCATTATACTCAAGCAACTCTAAAAGAAATTTGCTGAGTTTCAAAGATATAAGAATGAATGGATACCATATTGAAACTATAAATGAAAACAACAAAGAATATCTTTGTGTTATTTCTAGAATTGAAAGCCAGAAGCTTATCTTAGAAAAATTTGGTACAATTTCAACTGGTTTATATTTTACAAAAATTGGCATAGTTGAATCTCACTCTATAAACATGAGCCAGAAGCTCACAAATACAAATACATTGATTCTTTGGCATGATCGCTTGGGTCATCCTGGATCAACTATGATGCGTAAAATTGCCAAAAACTCAAACGGACATGATTTATCAAACCAATTGAATTTACCAAGTGATTACTTATGTGCCCCATGTGCACAAGAAAAATTAATCACTCGATCTTCATATAGTAAAATCACTTCTGAATCTCCAACATTTTTACAAAGAATTCAAGGTGATATATGTGGCCCAATCCACCCTGAATGTGGACCATTCAAATATTTTATGGTATTGATTGATGCATCAACTCGTTGGTCACATGTCTGTTTACTTTCTACAAGAAATTTGGCATTTGCCAAGCTACTTACTCAAATAATAAAATTGAGAGAACACTTCCCTGATCATCAAATTAAATCGATTCGACTAGATAATGCTGGAGAATTTACTTCTCAAGTATTTGATGATTATTGTCTATCATTGGAGATTGAAATTGAAAATCCAGTAGCTCATGTTTATACTCAAAATGGTCTAGCAGAATAATTAATTAAGCGCTTGCAACTTATTGCAAGAACATTGCTTATGCAATCAAAACTACATGTTTCAGCTTGGGGGCATGCAATTTTGCATGCATCGAAATTGGTTAAAATTAGACCAACAGCTTATCATCAGCTTTCACCATCACAGCTCTTAACTGGATTTCAACCAAATATTTCACATTTACGAAAATTTGGTTGTGCTGTGCATATACCTATTAATCCCCCACTTCGTACTAAAAAGGGTCCTCAACGACGGTTGGGAATTTATGTGGGATTTGATTCCCCATCGATAATTCGTTACCTTGAACCTCTTACAGGTGATGTCTTCACTGCAAGATTTTCAGACTATAAATTTGATGAGACAATCTTCCCGCCGTTAGGGGGAGAAAAGATAGTTCCAGTAGAACGGCGTGAAATATCATGGAATAATCCATCTATGTCTTATTTGGATCCACGTACTAAACAATGCCAATATGAGGTACAAAGAATTTTGCATATTCAAAATATTGCAAATCAACTGCCGGATGCATTTAGCGACACTGCAAAAATAACTAAATCTCACATTCCAGCAGCAAATGCACTAGCAAAAATTGATGTCCCTGAAGGATCAAAAATAAATATAGCAGCAGATGAATCTAAAGCATGACAAAAACATGGAAGGCCAATTGGTTCAAAGTTGGCGCCTAGAAAAAGAAAGTTTAATGAAAAATCATCAATTAAGGAACCTCCTGAAGAGGTTATAAATGATCAAAAAGATCACTCAAATGAAAATCCCAATTCTCCTAGAAACGCGGAAGGAAATATTATCCCAGAAGAGATAAAAGAAGATTCCAACGATAAAATGGTACCTAATAATAATGAGATCTCAATATTATATACGAACTACGGAGAAATATGGGATCGAAGTAAAATAATAATTAATGATGTATTCTTATTCGCAGTAGCTACTGAAATAATTGAATGTCATGACCATAATGAGAATAATGAGAATGATGATAATGAACCAAATAGCATAAATGAATGTCGAAAAAGACACGATTGGCCAAAATGGAAAGATGCTATCCACGTGGAACTAGATTCACTTCAAAAACATGGTGTATTTGGAACAAAAGAGAAAACACCAGAAAATATTAAACCAGTAGGTTATAAATGGGTATTCGTTAGAAAATGAAATGATAAAAATGAAGTCGTGAGGTACAAGGCACGACTTGTCGCACAAGGTTTCCTGCAGAGACCAGGTTTTGACTTTAAGGAAACTTACTCCCCTGTCATGGATGTCATAACATTCCGATATTTGATAAGCCTTGTAGTTTCTGAAAAAATCGATATAAGATTAACGGATTTTGTGACAGCTTATCTTTATGGTGAATTAGATACCAACATTTACATGAAAATTCCAGATGGATATAAATTGCCTGAAGCAAAATCAAAGTCCATGTACTCATTAAGACTAAGATGATCACTATATGGATTGAAACAATCTGGAAGGATGTGGTATAACCGTCTTAGTAAATATTTGGTAAAAGAAGGATACGAAAACAATCTCATTTGTCCATGTGTCTTTATAAAGAAATCGGTAAAGGAATTTTCTATCTTAGCAGTTTATGTTGATGACATAAATTTGATTGGAACTCCAGAAGAGATTGATGAAACAATAAATTATTTAAAGAAGGAATTTGAAATTAAAGATCTTGGCAAAACTAAGCACTGTCTCGATCTACAGATTGAGCATAGTACTAGTGGCATATTAATCCGTCAATCAAACTACATTGAGAAAATTCTAAAGCGTTTTCAAATGGATAAAGCATATCCACTTAGTACGCCAATGGTTGTTAGATCTTTAGATATTAAAAAGGACCCTTACTGCCCAAAAGAAGAAGATGAGAATGTGCTTGGCCCAGAAGTTCCATATCTTAGTGCCATTGGTGCATTATTATATTTGGCCCAATGCACAAGACCAGATATTGCATTTTCACTAAATCTTCTAGCAAGATACAGTTCAGAACCAACAAAAAGACACTGGAATGGTATAAAACATATCATGAGATATCTTCATGGAATGACAAATTTGGGTTTACTTTATTCTAACACAGGCAATAATCCAAATCTAGTTAGCTATACTAATGCAGGTTATCTTTCTAACCCACATAAAGCAAGATCACAAACTGGATATGTATTTAATAACAGCTATGCAGCAATTTCATGGCGGTCTACAAAACAAAATTGGTAGCAACATCATCCAATCACTCTTAAATACAAGAACTACGTGAAGCAAGTAAAGAATGTATTTGGCTAAGATCACTGATTAAGCATATTCGAAAAAGCTGCCAACTTCCATCAGTAATGGAAAGGTCAACCATTATTTATGAAGACAATGCAGCTTGTGTAGCTCAAATTCAAGCGGGTTACATTAAGGGTGATAGGACGAAACACATTTCTCCTAAATTTTTCTTCACACATGAGGTACAAAAGGATAATAAGACAGAAGTGAAACAAATCCGATCCCAAGAAAATCCAGCGGACTTATTCACAAAGGCGCTTCCAAAATCAACATTTCAGAAGATGGTGTACAAAATTGGTATGCGTCTGCATCAACAAACTAATTGAATAATGCGTTATAATCCAGGGGGAGCGTATGATATACGCTATATTGTACTCTTTTTCCTTCACTAATATTTTTTTTCCCATTGGGTTTTTATTAGTAAGGCTTTAATGAGGCATTATCTTGATCCAGAAGAATCAACCCTCGTAGTAACATTATAAAATATATGTTACTTAAAGATGAAATCATGTTGTACTCTTTTCCTTGTTTATGATTTTTTCCCACTGGGTTTTTCATAACAAGGTTTTTAATGAGGCAATTACTCTTATCATCTTTACATACGCATATTCAAGGGGGAGTATTGTAATATACATTAATAATAGGGATGAACATGCTAAATATGAAAGGGCATTATTGTAATCTGCACTGCATAAGTAGTCTATAAATATGGAGTTTGATTGTATTGTAAATATATCTCCCAATTCAATATAATTGTTCTCTCTCTAATGGCCTTCATTCTCTTTATTCTGTAACATTTTTCTATTTATAAAAGGTTAATTCTATTAATACACTATTAATCTCTTAACATACACAATAAAATACAATAAATTGATGTACACCAAAAATATACATACTTGATCAAATATCATTCATTTTAATATTTAACAGGTTATAAAAAAGACTAAAAATGCAATTAAAAAGAAGGGTAACTTAGTCATATATCTTGTTAGCAAAATAATGGTAAATGTTAAGTGATTTTTGATGTATAAACAAACTTTGCTTTTATAAAATTGTTTTCAGAATGAACCTAATAGGAATATTGCATTTTTTTAGTCAGCTTCAAATCTAATAATTTTAGAATGCTTAATATTAAATCTAATAGGATTTGACCTACGACTCATGCTTTTCAACTGTGTTAGTATCTGTTTGCAAATATTCATTTGTCCTACATTGAATATCACAAACGTTGGGCTGAAGTAGTGGGGTTAAATAGTTTTAAAAGGGCTACCCATTAAATGGTTAATGACCATTTATATTTCAAAAGAGAAAACTAGTAATGTTTATACAAACGGAAAAAACAGAGGTATACTGTAGCAATATGATATGAACATAAATAGTTCTCTGAAAATAGATATTGACTAAAATTTTACTTAAGATAAAGCCTAAATCGATTTTGTAAAAGAAGAAAGCATGTTCGTATAAACCTTGGATTAAATCCAATAGTTCCGACTTTTCATGTTCCATGTAGTCCTTGAATTCCAACCGTTTATTCTTTTCCCTTTTTTTGTGTTTTATTAATAAAATTTGATACTAACAGATAATGATGATTCAAATAAGTAATAACCTATAACCTATTGGACACCAAAATATATTACTCTAATAAGATTATGGTAAGATAAAAAATTTGGGATAACACTTAAATAATAATAATATAGGGGTTTTGAAGTGAAAACACCTCCAGTCCATAATGAAATCTGGACAAACTATCATAATTATAGCTGAAGTTAAGTAAAGTGAAATGTCAAAAGGAAATGTGGAGGATTTGTGTTTTGACATTTCACCTTTCTTAACTTCAGCCATAATTATGATAGTTTGTCCATATTTCAATGTAGACCAGATGTGTTTTCACTTTAAAAGCCCAATATTAATATAACTAAAGTGTTGTCCTAAAAAATTTCCTCCATTACTCATTAAAATAGGGATTTCACACAGCTTTTATATGCCAAACAATTATTTAATATACAACATGCTAAAAACTCTTTATTTCTGTAAATGAATATTCTATAATCATTCTGTCTGTTATTTATTAATATACTTATATATGAAATGTTTCGTGTAATATGTTTATACAAATACTTTTTAATCATTGAGCATAGCTTTTACATCGAAGCCCTTTTTCCTCTTTGAACATTTTTGCAATTTTATTTGGGCATCGTGCTCATTGCTCATTTTTAAAATACGCCATAACATAGTAAGGACGTATATTTACTACTATTTCCTCTGTTAAAAAAAAATCTACACATTTCCTTTTGAAGTTTTATCTTCCTTAATTTTGGACTTAATTACAATACTAAATTCTTTTTTACTTAAAAGGCACAACATTAAATAATTGATGTGTTCTCCTAACTCTGTCCTTCACTTAATAAAATTAGGATTGTTGCTCAGCTTTTGTCAATCAATTAATTTGCAACGTGCCAAAACTATTTATTTCTCTTAATGAATATTTTATTCCATCCATTATATCTGTCATCTATTAATATATTTCTATGTGAAATTTTCAATTAATATATTTTATAAAAAGGTTCATGTTTTAGCTTAAACTTTACATTAAATCCCTTCATCCTCTTTAAACATTTATTGAAATTTATTTAAGCATCGTCCTCATTTCAAAATATTTAATAAATGTTCATAAGTAACTAAAACATGAAATTTTCCTCAAGGAAAATTTTTAGGGCTTTTTTTAGATGTAGGACAGCCCGTTAATTATTTTCTCACAAGGACACACGCACGTATTTTCCTTCCAGCCCACATTCGCGTGCTTCTTCTTCTTTTTCCTTTCAATCAAGTTTTTTGTCGCGATCCAATATTACTCTCGCAATCAAAATATCGATCAACCTTGTTCGGTCATTTCAATTTCATTCTTCTGAAAATTATAGTTCATCTATCATATTTTTCTCATGCGCGTTTGTCGATCCCGTTCTTTTCATATTTCTACTGTGATCTCGTTTTGATATAAAGTTGTTTGGGTTGTATATAAAGTTGTGATAGAGTGCAAAAGTATCATATTTTAGGTTCAGTTTTTTGGTTTCATTTTTATTTTTTCTTATTATCATTTTTTTGTTATCAGTAACTAGGTATCAGTTTTGTATACGGTAGGTATCAGTTTTGTGAAATTGAATAATTAATGTTCTACATTGAACATATTTTTACTATTTTTTATTTTTTTGGCAGTGGGAATAACAGTCTTCTTTATTTGTTTGTGTTGAATAATAACACTTTTAGCACTCGATTGTCTATTGATTGCTCTTTGTATGATTTGAAGAATGAGATATAAGCTTGTAATGATTGGAAAAGTATCATTGATTGGGTTGTAGCTTGTGATAGAGTGGAAAAGTATCATATCTTAGGATCAGTTTTTTAGTATCATTTTTATTTTTTCTTAGTATCAATTTTTTTGATTATCAGTAACTAGGTATTAGTTTTGTATACATTAGGTATCAGTTTTCTAAAATGGAAAAACTAATGTTCTAAACTGAACATGTTTTTACTAATGTTTTTTGTGGCAGTGGTGGTAATGTGGCGCAGGTAGACCATCAGTTAAGTCTAAAGGAGGATTTTCATATTTTCAGAACAAACATAACAGATGTGGCGAGTGCAAAGCAGCTTGGTCATAATAAATGGAATTGTCAAGATTCGAAGAGGAAATGATTAGATTTTTCATTTTGAATTTATTCAGATTAATAAGTGGATTTATGACTTGTTTTGGTGGTTTTTTTTATAATTGAACCTTTTGTTATTAATTTGTATTCAGTATAGTGTATTATCAAATTGATTTTAATTTCAAGTATTTAGTATAAGTGATAGTATCAGTTAAATGTTTTTACAGTATTAGTTCTAGTGTTTGTTTTTACAAGTAAGAGCAGCATTGTTTTAAGAACATAACATCATTACTTCATAAGTATCAAACTGCAATAGAATATCATTACTTCACAAGTATAAATTTCAACAGAATTACATTACTTTACAAGTATCAAATTGTAACGACCCAAAATTTTTAGAAATTAAAATTTGAATATTTAATTAATTTTAAATATTTATAAGTGAATTTTTAAGTCAAATAAATTTTATTTTGAATTATTGGATTTAATTGGATTTTTAAATCGATAATTTAATACGTTAAATTATGGAAATAATTGAAAATAGAGTTAAATATGATTGAAAATGATTTGTAAAATTTTATTTTATCATATAGGAGTTAGAATGATATTTTAGAACTTTTAAAATCGAATTAAAAGTTAATTTGTGAAAATTGAATATTTTAATATTTAAATCGACTAGTGAAAATAGTCAATTTTTGAACAGTCTCAGAATTGAACGAAACCAGTTCCATTGGATCCGTAATAGTAAGTTATTACCGGATTTCAATTTTCGTGTTAATCGGAGCTATCGTTTGATCGTGGCAGCTCGAAACGCATCGAATTATTTTTAATTTAAATTTGACGAGCTAAAATAGCCATTTTTCAAAAAGTCTCGGATTTCGACGAAACCAGTTTCATCGGATCCGTAATGTGATATTATTATATGGTTTCAAATTTCAAGTCAATTGGATTTACCGTTTGTCCGGTACAAATTAAAACGCCTAGAAATCGACTTAAATCGGTTTAATTTAAATTGAGCGTTTACAGCCATAACTCGCACATACTTCCGAATTAGCTTCCGAAACCTATTCCATTGTGTCCGAAACGCGGGGTAAACCCTAGAAACGCTGGTTACGGCGCGTAAATCGGAGTTCGGAATTTCCGGGATGAATAGTGTTTCGATTTTCTTTATAAACAGGCCAACACCCCTCTCTCTTCATTAAAAAAAAAAAAAAAAAACATGTAACCCTAGCCGCCACCCCCCCCTGAACGGCCAGAATTTGCCAAACTTCTTTCCTCTAGATCTTCCAATCCATCAGCAATTAGATGAAGCTTCCAACTAGAAAGTTGTAGAGCACAACACGAACTAGAGATCCAACGGTTATGATCGAATTTGGAGCGACGATGGAGGAGAAAAGGGGGCCGTTCTCTTCAGGCCTGCGCACGAAATTCGAGGCTCATCATGAGGCCGAGCTTAGGGGGATTGAGGCCGAGCATAGCTTTGGTCAAGGGCTTCGCGATGGCGGTGACGTGATCGAGTATAGTCGAGTGATGTGGATGCAAATGCTAGCCCTAGTAATTGCTAATGGGTTCGGCCATAACGTGTTTGACCTGTAGGGTGAGCGCGTGATGTAGAAGATGGAGGGGGGCCGTTGGATGTAAAGATGCACGGCTGTGATGAAGATAAGTTATAAGTTTTATAAATTATGTTATAAATCTATGTATATAAACACAAGCAAACTTCAAAAATTCATAACTTTTGCATACGAGGTCGAAAACGCGCGAAACCAGTTGCGTTGGAATCGTATGGATGAGCACTACGCGATGGAGTTGGTTTGGAGTCGTTTGGAGTTAGTGAGAATTTTGGGTAAAATTAAACGTCCGTTTAATTTTATTCGAAATAAATCGCTAAAACGAAATTAAAATCAAGGTGAGAACTTCTCACTCAATCGAATCAGTTTCGATTTTATTTTAAATAGTTAGATTTAAAATATTTGAATGCATGTTTGAATGTTGATTGATATCTATTGATTGTTAAAATAGACATTATACGCCGTTAGTAAGCGGATGTTATTTATTAAAAACATATACCGCGAATATTTCATAACAGTGAAATTGGTATTATATATAATAGCAATATATATATATTGGCATATGTATATATTGGAGTTATTGATTTCCCGCATTTATTTGTTTAGCGGATGAGACCCTATTACGCCGTTATTAAGCGGATAATATTTAATAAGAACATATACCGCGATAATTTCGTACTGGAGCGAAATTGGTATTGTGCTAATGTTTTTGGATGCAGGAAAACAGGTTGGAGGGATCCAACTGGTTTCCTCAACAGTTTTTATTTAATTTCAGATATTTTGATATTTGATGGACTATCATATACCATATGTGATATCGTTGTTGTCGTGATTGACTATTTGGTGTGTAGCATCATTGGACCAAGTTTTGGAATTTTAAAATGATTTATAAAGTGATTTTTTGAAAATATACTATATGTTTGGAATTGATTCATTTTAAATAAATAAACGTTATAATTTTTAAAGTTATAAAAATTATGATTTTGAGAAATATAGTTAAAAACTGATTTTTGAGAATATGATGCTATTGAGTTTATAAAATAGTTTAATCGAGATATTTTAGAATTATAGTGAAAAGTTTAAATATAGGATTTATAAAATTTAATTATTTTATAAATCAAAATGATGAAATTATAAAGGAGTTTAAAGACGTTTTTAAAATAATAATATAAATTGATTTATATTAAGAAATTTATAAATGGATATTTATAAATTGAAATACGGACATTATAAAACGAGTTTTTATAAGTGTTTGAATGAAGTGAAAATGAATTTCATTAAAGAATGAAATTTATAAATTTATAAACGGTGAAGTTATAAATGGAATTTTATAAACAGTAGGTTTATAAAATTTATAAAGTTATTGAAAGAATAGATTTGATTAAATAAATGAATCTTATAAGTTATAAGATTTATGGTTTGGAAAGTCTTTAGAGGAACGATTTTGTAAAATAATCGTTTTATAAGCATTTAACTTATAATTTGAATTTTTGGTTTATAATGGAGTTATAAAGTGAAAAGGTTAATAAAGAAAATTTATAAGGAAAGAAGTTTTTATAAATAAATAGAAATGGAATTTATAAATGTTGTTTTATAAATTCACAAACGACTTATTTTGATAAGTAAATTGTTATGATTTATTTATGGATTTATATTCACGTTTTTGACTGTGAATAATCCTTTAAAATAAAAATGTATAAAAGGATGAAAATTGTTAACGTAGTTTATTCACGTTTTTGAATAGTGAATAATATGTTAAAGAAAATGTTCAAAATGTGATATTTTAAATAGAATTAAAACGATCTAACGAAGTTTTAATTGTGTTGAGATTCGAAACCATAGATTTCAACATTTATTGTTGAAATAGACGTTTTCGAGAAATAAAAGGAGATGATGGACTATAACACTGTTGTTATAGTAAATGATTTCCGAAAGGAAATGTTTTGTATAGTATTGGGATTTATATATCTATTTTAATTTCGAATCCCTATACTAGTGATTTTGGGTTGTCGTAACGATGTTTTACGCAACATTCGTTTTGGCCCAAATAAATATGTTTAAAAGAATGATTTCCTTAAGAAATGAAATATATACTTAATTTCGATTAGAGTATATTAAATATTTTCTAAGTATAGAAAATAAAAAGATTTGTGAATTACTTATTAAATAAGTATGGAATTGTTTTCCAATATGAAGTGATATTTAGAATTTATCTTTTTGAAGATAAATTGAAAATGGATAATTGAAATCGAATATCCATGGATATTGTGAAATATAAATTCACTATTGAATTTATAAAAGCAAGTGGAATTTGTTTAAAAATAAGTATTGATTTATTTTTTAAGTATTGAAATTATATATCTAGTGAAGATAATTTGGAAAATTATTTGGAAACTGGTGATGTGTGCATATCCAGTGATAGTTCAATAACCGACAATCAATATTTCCCTTTGAATGGGTAATTGATGTGATTTGTTTGAATGTGAATGCCACACTTATTTTTGAATAAGCGCTCACTATTCGGGTTAACCGGGAAAGGACCATGGGGTCGTATAACCCATTCCGAATATGTGATACGTCGTTGTGAATTGCATTGAAGATCGGTGTTGAAGACCCGGTATTTGCGAAAGCGATAGGATGACCTATCGATTGTCTCTGCACTGAGTTGCAACGGTATAGAGACTCCCTAAGTGATGGGAAATCCGATCAGGATTGTGAATATCCGGATTGCAAGGACTTCTTTGTAAGTGCCTTCGGTTTTGTTCGATCCCGGAACAGACTTGTATGGATTGTGTGTCTGACATTACAAGCTGAGATATAAAGCCGATTTCTTTCAAATATATTTCTGTTGGTGGCGGAGAATTTATTCTTTTAGCTTAACACCCTTCTCTGAGACGTACGAGCTCAGAGGTTATATAGTTGAAGTTATCAGCGATATATTCCCAATTTGGTAATGTGACATGCTGAGTGATGCTGAAATGATCATTGTGTTGATTATTGTGATAGGATCGTTTATTTGATCGTCTATCTTAGTGATCATTGTGTTGATCATTTGTTGACCCAAAGCATGGCTTTTGTATAAAGTATGTTTTTGTGGACGTGACTTCGTCGAACCTCACACCCCGGAAATGGTCAAAACAGGAAAGATGCGGCAAGGTTATGAGGGGTAGCACCCTTTAGGGTATGTACATTTCCTTCTGGATAGAGGTTGTATCATGGTATGGAGCCCAGATATTTAACCTATGTGGTTACTACGAATTTATTACTTTGTGGTTGTTGGCTATCGGGATCCCGTGAGAAAGGTTGTTTACGATCGGGGAATGGCGTGCTCGTGTCAGTAGTTACCCAGTTAGGGGGTAACCCGGCCTTGTGTTGGCAGAGTTCCGGTTTGGTTCTCGGGGATGTCTTTCCAGAGGCATTCTCATGTGGCAATGGGAAGTTCCTTGGCCTGACCATTTGTTGGAAATCCAAAGAAACAATACGAAACTTGTACGGTTTTAGTTGTATAACCTGCTATGGAATGTGGCGGTAACCTGCTATTGAACATAGTTAGCTATAGTAGGCATAGTTTGAAATGTCTATGCTGGCTAAGATTTATATTCTACTTTCGAAATGAATTTTTCTCTACACTATGCACTAGTAATAATATCAAATGTTATTTTAAATGCGTATCAAGCATCTTTGACTATCATAAGGAGAAATCTCCTCCGATTCTGCGTTTGCATTGTGTGTGTGTGCGGGAGGCCTTATGGTAGTCTCATTTTTTTAAAAGCATTGCGAATTGAATTTAAAAATATTCCTCTATTTTGATTTTAAAGATAAATAAACTGTTTTGAGTTCTCACACCAGTCACATGACTGACTTGGAGTTTATTGTTTTCCTTCCTAAACTCTGGGTGCCCACCAATTTTCCACACGGGCAGTCAAGAGTTAAGGTTCATCAGGATATTCTGGATATTCTGGAGTTGCTGGAGGCAAGATGGATGGCATGACGTATTACTAGTATGTAGTATTTCTTTTTCCGCTGCACTATCTGTTGTTGTTGTATGATGTTGTACACTCTGATGATATGATGTAATGTAATGTATAAAATGTAATAACTAATATAGTTCTTTGTTTAAAGATTATTCATTTATTATTATATGTTGTTCCGCTGCGAATTGTGAGATTCTGATGTTGTTTAGTTGTTTTCTGTTCCGTTCTATTTTCTATCTATGTCCTCTATTCTCTTTTTCTTCTATGTTAAAATTTCCTATTTTCTATTTTCTCTTCCCTCTTCTTTCTACCTTCTTTTCTACTTTTTCTTTTCTTAAATTTTTCTTAAAACCCCTAAGGGTTCGTATTTTCGTTCATCTTGAATTAAACAAAGGAGATTAGTGTCTATTCAAGGAGTACGGACTTACGGGTCTTTACACAAATTTAATCGTGAAACATCACAATGTGAATTCAGTTCTTTCCTTTTCTTTCTTCTTCTAAGTTTGATATGTATTTAGATAGACTCCAGCAATGTTCATCATTTGTCAATATTGCATGTACAATCCTTGCTCTTGTGGATAATATTTCCTTCTTTTCAAGTTTTATTGGTATTCTTCTTTTGTTCAGTGAAACGATGAATATCATTACAAATATTCCATAGTCAAGCCTGTCAAAACCAAAATGTAATGTTAGTATCAGTTTGCATAAGTTGTATTATCAGTTTACAATTTATACAAAACATTGAATTTCAGGGATAATGGTACGAGCATATAATATGCTTTGAATTGAAATATTTAACAGTTTTACTAGCACACTTAGTATCGATTTGTGTATGAATTTTTGCGTTTGTAGCTATTACTTTAAGATATATTTGCTAAATATATTTTTTATTTTTTATTATGTAGTTATCTTTTTTGTTTTTATAGGCGTCAGTTTTGTTTCTGTAGGTATCAGTTTCTTTTATGTAGGTATCAGTTTTGTTTCTATAGGTATCAGTTTCTCTAATGTAGGTATCAGTTTTATTTCTGTAGATATCGGTTTCTTTTATGTAGGTATCAATTTTCTTCCTGTAGTAACTGTTTATTTATGAACTAACTGTTTTTGAAATTGAGAGATAATATTTTTCAATATTTTGTTATGAATCAAATTCAATTAAGTATAAAAGGCATACAATGATGCATAGAATTGTGTATGAAATGTTATAATGCAAAAACACAGATAGTTTGAATAATGAGCAATTTTCAATTGATTATGACTAGTAGTTTCAATTGTATTGTTCATTTTGTTGTCAGTAGATATCATTTTAACCAAAAAAAATTACGTGTCTTCTGCTTGTTGTGCACACTTTATTTGATGCATATCATCTAATTTCACCTCCATGCCTGTTATGTTATTGCTTTTTCAGATTTCTTTGAGCATTTCTTATATTTTTTGTCTTTAATAAAGACACAATGTTAAAAAGTTAGGTCATATTCATCTTTTTTATCTGTAATAAGTATTTTTTTTAAAAGAAAGAAAAATCTCATACCAATTTTATAGCTTCATTTAAACTGGACGTGGATTAGCAAAATCATCATCATCCTATTATTTCAAAATAAAGATAATAAGTAATTTTTGAAACAAATTACGTTGAAATGTAACAATAGGTTGTGTATTAGCTGTAGTGAAATATATTCAGTCAAATATGTAATGATTTCAAGTTTGTAGTAATTACGTACCAGTTTGTATTAAGTAAGTATCAGTTTTCTATAAGTATGTATCATTTTTTTCAAGTAGGTTGCTACACCTTTCTCCATATACAACAAATTGCTTCTTCGACTTCACTACCCAAAAACCTAACCCATCTGCCACGGGCAGACTCCAATCCACCTTCCTCGACCAACACAATCATCGCCAACAACTCACGACCTCAACCTCAACCAAACCGCGACCTAGTCAAAATTTTCTCCTCACCGCCTCCTGTAAAACACCAACCACAACCGCGACATCAAACACAGACTCAAAGAAAATGGAAATTGTAATTTTGGTTTAGGGAAAGTGATTTTGGTTTTGGGAAGATTGTGGAAATTGATTTTGCTTCTGAGCAATTGAACGAGAAATCGATTTGCTTTGATTTAATTTTATTTTTGAAAAAAAGTTGGTCAAATTTTGAGTGAAAGCGAGGAGGAGGAGATGAACAGAATTCTTTGTTTTGTTTTAATTTGTATCTGGGCTTTAGGCTTTGTCCTTACGGTAAAAGTTTTTTGCGCGTGTCCTTGTGAGTAATTATTTACTTTAATTTGTCCTTTAAAATTATTTCCCCTAACTAAAAATAATGGAAAGGATCATATGGAATAACATTACCATGCAATTATAAATGGTATTAATTCAAATGAAACAAGTATTATTGATCTATTTAATCTGAAATTTGAAAGATCTGAACAATTAACTGCAGTTAATTATTTTTAGTTGGAATAAATTGAATGGGATAGTTAATCACTACACCGAAACAGGCAAATTCTAACATTTATAAGTGTTACAAATAATTTCAGTAACACTTTTTAAGTGTTACCAATGGGCTATAAGGAATGGAGCGGCTAAATTTGTAACACTTATAAGTGTTACAAACATTCGTATTACTAACACTTATAAGTGTTGGTACCTAAATATACGGTAACGCTTATAAGTGTTGGTAATGAAATATACGGTAACACTTATAAGTGTTGGTACAGAAATATACGGTAACGCTTATAAGTGTTGGTAATGAAATATACGGTAACACTTATAAGTGTTGGTACAGAAGTATACGGTAATGCTTATAAGTGTTGGTAACGAAATATACGGTAACACTTATAAGTGTTGGTAACGAAATATACGACAACACTTATAAGTGTTGGTACAGAAATATACGGTAACGCTTATAAGTGTTGGTAACGAAATATATGGTAACACTTATAAGTGTTGCTACAGAAATTTATGGTAATGCTTATAAGTGTTGGAAAATGACTATTTAGTAACACACATATATACACCAAAACTTAAACGCATAGTTTAAATATAAACACTCCGCAAACAATGGTTTTCATATCACAAATAATTCATCATACATATTCAACGCAAAGTTTAAACGCTCTGCAAATGTAGTATAATATATCATAAACAATTATTTACATATCTAAAATACCTCAATGTCATATATTCAGATATTATTACAACATAAGCTTCAAAAAAAATCAAAATACACTTAAAGTTTAGCTTACGGTTAACGTAACCATTCCTGATCATCCACTCCAAACTCTAATGGTTTTGAATATTCTTCAACGTCCAATACAATAATCCAAAGCGTCCTTTTTCAAGTTCCTGCATTTAATATAAACACTCGATAAAAACTTATACCTTCAAAATCAAAAGGTCAAAGATTGAGTTACAACTCAAGTTCTAATTTTTTTGTATTCATGAATTCATAAACTTAGTATGCAAAATACATGTTAATCAAAATCAATTAGTGCGGATTGAGTTTGCAAACCCAATTTGCATTGATTTTGCAACATGCTCAGTTTGTGTTTTCAGTTTGCAAGCTCGGTTTGTGTGCTCAGTTTTGCAAACTAAGTTTGCATGCTTAGATTTGCAAATTGGTTGCTTGCTTGGTTTGCAAACTCTGTTGCATGCTAGCAGCGTTCAATCATTAAAAATAAACATGATGGTAAAGATTTGCTAACGTGGGGTGTGTTATAATACTAGTATATCAAGATCAAAGATGATATATCTTGTAAAGTTGATAGTAGTGATGATTCGAAAATCTTCAATAGATTATAAGAAAATATGTAGAGCGATCAGTGGTGGGAAACTTGGATCTTGATTTCATATAAATTATCGATCAAAATATGTAAATTTGATAGTAGTGTTCACACTAAACATGTTGCATTATACTCTAGGAACGAACAATTATATAATAATTTGTGTCATGACGGAGGAATATTTGTTTTACGAAGCGCTGAGATCTAATATTACAAATTGTGTTTAGTGCAAATGCAACTGGGAACAATGCTATGTTGAAATTGTGCAACTGAGTTATTGCAACCCAGCATACTGAGAACAGTGCTAAGTTGCAACAACTGAGCATTGTGCCCAATTGCAAATGCAACTAGGTAGTGCTCAGTTCAGTTGCATTTGCAACTGATCAGTGCTCATTTTCATTTGCATATGAAATGAGCAGTGCTTAGTTGCAACAATTGAGCACTGTGCCCAGTTCAGTTGCATTTCCAATTAAACTACTCGGTTCAGTGGCAAATGCAAGTGAGAATAGCGTTCAGGTGCACCAACTAAGCACTGTGCCCAGTTGCAAATGCAACTGAGTAGTGCTCAGTTCAGTTACATTTGAAACTGAGATCTGCTCAATTGCAACAATTGGGCACTATGCCAGTAAATGGCTTAAGAAAACTTAATATGTTATACAATATATAATAGAACGGTGAAAGTATTCACAAATCATTTTTTAATTCTGTCATTTTTTCCAGTTTAAGTCTTTCCCATCCTAGAAATTCTCGTTTACTTCTCATCAATATTTTTATTTAAGCTCTAATCTTCTTCTTCTTCCTCTTTTTTTTTGGAATCATGAATATTTTCACAAGTCTGTCATAGCCTCACAGTATTATCCATTCCAATATAATTTGCTCACTTATGTTATTCACATTATTGAAAAAGCAGTCCACTTATACAATTTTTATATTCGGATCCATCCGTCAGTTCTCCCAATTGATTTATCTTACATAAGGAACAAATTTGAAGTTTGTATCGATGAATTAACCAATTAATAAATGTAATCAGTCAATGTTTATTTATTCTTTGAACCGACAATAGAGCTTTTGAGGAAAAAAATTTTTTTGTATTTTCATTAATATTAACAAAAATTATATATAAAAGCACATGATAAGAATTGATCTTTTTTTATTTTTTTAAAATGTTGCAAGTTATTGTGTGCAACGGAGGAGTTATGCATTTGTCTAATATGTAAAATATATACTTCCGAATGTTTATTTTTTTACAACAACCAAAATATGTAAATAAAATATTTTTGAAAATAAAATTCATAGTTAGTTAAACAAATGTTAGAAGTCTACAAAGTATTATGTATATTTGGTGCTTTCAAATTTGCAAATAACACGGTAACAATTTTTTAAACAATAAAGAATTGATAATCTATTTTAAACTGTAACTAGAAACTTGTGCTAAAAGAAACACATGTTCAAATACATTTAAAATTGTAATATACTCACCGAAGCAGTTAGAACTTCAGAACGTATCCAAACAAATGTAAGCATCCAATTATTTACTCAAGGACGGTGATGGGAGCCAGCATAACAAGCAAAAGAATATATAACACGGCTTATAGTCCAAAAAAGAGACAATAATTACATAATCTACATGATCGTACCAGCCTCTATCAGTTTAGATAATATTGGATCATTTTGCAAAGATAAATAAGTTTCCCTGTGTTTGATAACTGAAATGCATTAAGAAACCACATATGCAATGGCAGGATATAAAACATACCAGTCTGATATACAACATGGCAGATGTGAGTGAATAATGCCCTTCAAGCTTCAGCCGTGATATATACGCCTACAGAAGAATAACCAGAAGATCCAAGCAATTTGACGCACCATGCACCAAGGTACCATGAAGATTTTGCATCGTTGTGTGCCGTAAATAACTATGGATGACATAATAACAAATGATGATTAAGAACAATAACATACCTCTTTTTCGATGTCCTTGATATCTATGGTATAGTTATGACCTGGATTATGGATGTTGTATCTATCGTGATTTTGCAGGACGATTATTGGTACTAACAACCTCGATGTCATGTCAACAGTTTCAAATCTGGAATATAAAAAAGTACGAGAGAAACAATTTCTACATAATATGAATATAGGAAGTGAAAGGTGACACACACTGAAGTACTGTATATGATACGTATAATTCAAAATGCATTTTTCTTTGGGTTTCTTTTTTGAAAACCATTAGATTTACGGATGTGTATTGTAACGACCCGCCGCTTTGACCGCCTCTAGTCGGTAATTAAGCCAACTAGAAACGTTCAAATGACGGACTGTTATTTAGTTTATAGAGTTTAAACAGAATCAACCATAGAATCACAGAATAATAATCATATTTCCCATAAAAGAACTTTTCTTTTATATACAAATATCAGAGTTATACAATGAATTACATTTAATACAGCGGAATATACATATATCTTTTTAAAGTACAAGAAAAATCTCTTGAAAAACTTTAGTGATGCGGTAATCCCCCTCTCTTTAACTACGCTGCCTGAAAATCTTCAAGCTGTAAAAATACTCGGTCTGACCCGAGTATTACATTCAAAAGAAAATAATACACGGGCCAGTCTAATACAAACTCAGTTATTAGTGCATAGAGGCAATAATAATTAAATAGAAATTAGACGACAGTGAAAGATAGATTCACCTATCCGATTCTGTTAACAAAGAAATCGGATAACGGTAAATATAACACTTAACAGTGTTAACCAATAAATCAGCAGATTTAAATTATCAACTAAGGTATATGAAAGAATTTTGAATGAAGATAATTTAGAAAAAAAACATCAAAATTGCCTAAACGGCATTTAACAACAAAATCATCAATTTAAACCAAATCAATTCAAATAATTGAAAAGTTACTTAAAAACATCAAAACTGATTGGCTGCAGTACACGCACGCGTGCACTGCCTCGCCAATACAGTGATGAAGTACACGAAAGCACAATGAAAGTTCTCAACCGAGCATAGGGTCAAACCCAAGAAAATCAGGTTCAACTCAAATGCAACTCAAAATAAAATCGAAATGCGAGCACAAGTCAAAGGCACAATTCTACAGGCATCAGGTCAAAGAGACCACAGTGAGCAAACTCTAAATATTTGTGAACACCTTGAATTGAATGTGATCAATATTGATTGTGTGAAATATGAATGGGATGAGTATGGTTATATCTGCATACATATATGATTGTAAATATATATATGTCTGTTACAGAGTGAACATAAAGAAGAAGAATTTTATAAATTTTCATATAAGTGTCTTTAACTTAAGATTTTCAACAAAAAATTCAGTTTGTTTTAACTCAAAGAAGGGTCCAGAATTTGGTTAGCTTGAAAATGAAGGAGCCTGTCATTGTAGACTTATTTCACAGTCCAATAAGTGATCATGTGGTTAACAGTGCAACAAGTGATACATATATGCAGATTTGAATAACAGGTGACAAAAACACATACATATGGAACAGTGTGACAAACAGTCATATATATACAACATGAATACATATATATATATATATACATATAAAGCTACGACACAATATGCCACAGAGGCAATGGAACTGCAGTTTCAACTTAAAATGGCAGAGCCTTAAAAAAAATGTTTCAAAGCTAAGCCAAAACTAAATACGCAGTTCAAAAATCAAAGTCCAGTGAAACTCAAACAACAACAAAACTGCGAGGAGCCAAGATGTGGCAACAATGAATGCACAGTTCAAATGAACATCAAGGGCCAGTTTCGGCCAAGTGTACAAATGCAACCAAACATGCAAAGATGCATAATCATGCCCAGCTTCCTATTTAAATGCACAAGTGATGAGTTCAGTATCAAAAACTGAGGTTTAAAGTCAACAACAGAAGTGATTCATTTTTTTTCTTTTCCAAAGGAAATGGGAAGAGTGATTTTAGATATCACTATAACTAAAATGTTGCAGGAAGACAAAGACATGGAAACAAATGTTTCCAGTAAAATCAAACACAAGCTTGGCCACTCATTCACATGCAATGCCATTCAAATTCATATACAAAGATTTTTTTATACTTCTATCTATTCATGCAAGGCATCATTATCACAGCAATTTTTTCAAGCAACAGATAACTAACCACTCAAGTTTTAGTTAGAATGTTTACTCACTTATTGATCATCACAGACAGTTTGAAGAAGACTACACGATGAACCAGACCAACAAGCATACCTGAAGACTTAAATAAAAGTATCACTTTTGAACAAGACAGAGAACCACTAACAGATGCAGACTTCAAAAGTATACTTTGAAGTGCCAGACAGTATCAAATTCGAGACAATACCAAATGAGATACAGCAGTGGTGGAAATGCAGTGATGTGCAGCAGCTATAACAGTGAACCAACACGGTGGATGCTCAACTCAATAGACTCAAGTGTTACATGTATTCGAACAAAACTCAACAGAGCAACATCAAGTTGAACTAGGCAGAGAGGCAGTAGTTAACTAGGGAAATAAAGATTCAGTTACAAGTCAGATGCAGCAGGAACCAAATCAACATCATAAATCATCAGAAACCAAAACGAAGTTAAAAAAAATCATCAAAGCCATAATTTCACAAATTTATACGACTCGATAAAGTCAGAGAAACATCAAAACATTTGTATCTGACTGAAAATCAAAGAATTCAAAACCCTGGAAATCACCAAATCACATATGGAAATCACCAAATCACATATATATGAAGTTTAAGTAGATGTGAGTAATAAAAATTACTCACCTTATTTTCTGAAGAGCACGAAATGGAATCGAAGCAAAAGCGAACACATCAAGCGGCCGTCAGCATCACCAGAGACGAGCATCGAACATTTGAAGTCGAAGCCGTGGAATCGAAGAAAGGAGCTTCGCAAAAACCCTGTTTTGGAACAAAGAGCGCAATCGAACGAAGGCCCCAAATTATCACCAGCCCTAATTTTTCAGATCGAAGGAAGAGAGGAACAGGCCGCCGCCATTAATTTTTTTTCTTTCATTTGGTTTAGGGTTTTCAACGAAGTGAATGGATAATGGGACCAGGTTATAAACATTAGATAATATCACAGCCCAACAAAAAGGAAGAGAATGGGACAATATTATACAGCCCATAAATTCTTAAACAAAATTTCTTTTTTTATTTTTTTATTTTGAATTTCAATTGGTTTTGTTATTTCTTTGCTTTGTTATGTTTCTGTTTAAATTATGTTGTTAAAATTTCTCCAATGTAGTTACATAATATTTTTCAAAATTTATAAATATGTTGTTTACATTTTTACTATGTGTATTTATTCATCTATTTGTATTGATTAAAATTTTTATTCCTTTTTACTTTAAAGAAAAGAAAGATGTTATTTAAAAACTAACCACCCATTTATAAATTCACATAAATAAAAATCCTTGTATCCAATATTATTTTTCTAAGTCATTAGTTTGAATTAAAAATACAAATTCAATATTCAATTTCAACTCCAAAGTCAAATTCAAATTTTTATTCAACTCTCAATAGATTAAATTTTAATATTTAATCGCCAAATTCACAGTTATATTGGGAATTCAATTTAAATTATCATTCAAATATTTAAAATTAATTAAATATTTTCAATTTAAATTGTTCAAAAATTCAGGATCGTTACAATCTCCCCTCCTTAAAAGAATTTCGTCCCGAAATTACAAGTAAGGAAAAATGATTGTTAAAATTTCACTGATGTTTATACCCTACTCAATTTTATCAAGTTTGAAACTTATTAAAAATAAATAAATAAATAAGTATAGGATTCATTCTATTTGTTTTGTCTCACTAGCTTTGTTAATTAACTCATTTGTTCATTATTTTCTTTTTGTTCATTTATTTCTACAATCAAGACGCAAAAGATCTTTTACTAAAATTTTCGACTTAAAAAAAACTCAATTTTAAACTTTAAACACTTCATTTACATATTATATCTTTTCCAAAGCTGTGGACTTTCAAAATATTTCAGAAATCCTCTTCCTTAGTTCACTAGGTTGGAATTTATGTTACTTTAATTTCAGATTATTGATTTTCTATTTAAAGTTTGAAAATACTTGCTAACTCGAAATTTAACAAGTCTATTGTCGTTCTTAAAGACATTAGGCATACGCTGGCCAGACGCAAGTCTAAAAATCTCCAAGTACTAAATATACTTGCTTCAATTCCCAGTGAAAATACTTTAAAAATCTTTTTAAAAATGGATATGGAAAGCACATTCCCCCATGGATCACAGTTTACCCGACGTTTACGGTACTATCCCAGTAGAATCGCTTGTAACTGTAGATTTCTCATCTCTTGAATTTCGCCATGGTTTTTGCCATAGATCGCGGTTCACACGGCGGTTACGCTACTATCCCAGTAGAATCGCTCGTGACCGTAGGCATCTCGCCCCTCGAATTACGCTTTGGCATCTAGATTGCAGTTTACACGGCGGTTGCGCCACTATCCCAGTGGAATCGCTTGTAACTGTAGGCATCACGCCCCTCAAATTACGCTAGCCACTCCAACTAATGGAAAACAAATGGCCAATCCAACTAATGGAAAACAAATGGCCAATCCAACTAATGGAAATCAAATGGTCAATCCAACTAATGGAAATCAAATGGTCAATCCAACTAATGGAATTCTACGTAGCTATGATCTTCAAATGGACACTCATCTCGAGTTCCAACAACCTTCACAAATTTTAAATGGAAGGTACTTTTCCATATCCTCAATTTGGAAAACATAATATCATACATACATATATAATATTTCATTTCACAATTCGTACATATCATACTCATGTACTTACATAAGTTTTCCACAACAATTTCTTTCCAAACTAATGGTTTTCGAATTTATCGTATTCTCATATATACGTTTTGAAAACCTCAATATCTCATACCCATAACAAATAGAGGATTCACAAATTTTCCTTTTCAATATCCATTTAAAATTTTCCTCTAAGTCGATTTGGAAATTTAAGGTTATCTCAAACCTAATTCACATTCATAATCCAATTTATTATCGACTTCACACTCGATTTGGATTTCACGTTACATCGTCAATTCTCAACACATAATTGATGTCTACCGATATATAACCTCTGAGCTCGTACGTCTCAGAGAAGGGTGTTAAGCTAAGAGAATAAATTCTCCGCCACCAACAGATATATATTTAATAGAGATCAATTGCTATGTCGTCAATTCACAATGTTAGACATACAATCCAAATTGACCATCCAAAATTCAAATTGAACTAATTGTTCAAATTTCCCAAAAGTATCTTTACCAGATATATAATTTTTCCACACTTAACTATTTGAAAACAAATTTCAAATCATTTTTCATCTTTCAATCTTTGAAAACAAATTTCAAATCAATTTCCTTAAACGGAAACATTTTCAAATATTTATCCATTTTAAACTTAAAATGGCTCATTTAAATCAATCAAATAAATCCTTATCGATTTATTTTAAACTTACGTTCCAAATCCGTAAATTTATTTTCACATTTCAAAAATAAATCAATATTTATTTTTAACAAATTTCCCTTTCTTTTATAAATTCCATAGTGAATTTACATTTCCAAAATATCTATGAATATACGATTTTCAAATCGATTTCACATATTCATTATCAATTTATCTTTAAAAGATAAAATCTCAAAACATTCACTTTTCACTTTATCTTTAAAAGATAAAATTTCAAACCTTTCATTTCATATTGGAAAATATTTCCATACTTATTCAATAATAAGTAATTCACAAATCCATTTATTTTCAACACTTTGAAAATATTCGATATACTTAAACCAAAATCAAGTATATATTTCATTCTTAAAGGAAATCATTCTTTTAAACACATTAACTTGAGTCAAAATGAATGTTGCGTAAAACATTGTTACGACGACCCAAAAATCACTAGTATAAGGATTCAAATTTAAGATAGATATATAAATCCCAATACTATATAAAAACATTTTCTTTTGGAAACCATTTACTATAACAACAGTGTTATAGTCTACCATTTCCTTTGATTTCTCTCGAAAACGTCTATTTCAACAATGAATGTTGAAATCTATGCTTTCGATTCTTAACACACTTTAAAACAACTTCAAATTTTCCAATATTAATTTTTCCACTTAACTTAATTCCATGCCCGTTCAAATTCAAATTCATCACTGAATCTATTAAATCTATTATCGATTTTCATATTAACAAATATCAAATTTGAAATCTAAATCCCATTTGAATTTTTGCATTTGCTTTTCATTTCCAAAATAATCAACTAGTTCTTTAGTAAGCCATTCATCGACTTGGTTCCATTAGATTCATATTTCCACACTAACTATTTTAGGCATTAGTCTAAACTTGGAATATAAGCTTTTACATCAAAACTGGTTTTATTCATACGTTTAAGTTGACAAATAGATTTCCTTCCCAAAACGCTATTTTACTAGAATACTTCTTTCCATACAAAACCATCCATAGCTTAATACTTTTATAATACATACATAGAAGATTTTGGATTACAAAAGATAGTATTACAAAATACATTGATTCCTTCAAATACATTAATTGGTTTAAGATTCAGAATTATTAAGGCTATCGATTTCCGGTCTGGTAGTCCGCATCCTTGCTAAACTTCCATCTTCGGTTTGCACTATTTCGGGTTGTATTGAAGGAGGATTAACACATTCAAATTCAACATGTCCCCAATTCTTACAGTTTCCGCAAAAATATGAGATGTTCCCATCCTTATCTATCATCCTTACACTTTTTTCTCTAGCTGATCGGGCTATAGCTTGCTTTCCATGCTGCCTTTCAGTGCAGTTTCTAGCTATATGTCCAGTCTAGCGACAATGATAGCAGATTGTCGATCTATCGACTGGTAAACGGAGTGCACTCTTCTTCTTTTTCACTTCAGGGCAATGACTAAGAAAATGCCCTTTCCCCTTACACTTAAAACACACAATCTCAGGACGAGCGAACCGGTCATCCATATTCCTTTTCTTTCGCTTCTCTCTGCACGTAACGGCATAATGTCCTTTCTTATGACATCGATAACAGATAACATCATCATAGGGACCAGGTCCTTGCCTTTCATTGATTTTCCTTTCGGTTTCCGCATGTGCTACTTCTGCTTCTCTACGGGCAATTGCTCTTTGTTCACGGCGTGCTGCCTTTTGCGCTTCGGTTTTCGCCATTATAATTAACAAGATGTTTTAAGAAGTTTCCTATCAAAATTTGAAATCCTCATTAGCAGAAGTTGGGTTATTCAATCGTTTTACCAAGACATATCCGTTTTATTTACTAAATTGTTCTTCACAACAATTGAAATCAATTTCAAAAGAATTCAGAATCAAATTCCCAAGTTATAGTTCAATAATCCGTTTGGTTATAACCAAATTAACATGTCATTTTATTTCCCAATTACTTCGGAGATATTCAAAATATTCGATTTAAACCAATTTATCAATTCACTTAACTTATTTATTTAATTTTTCATAAATCTCACCAATTCGATAATGATTTTTCAAATGATCAGGACTCAAATCTAAGAAGACCTTACCGAAGAGAAACTATCTCAAACCTAAATTTAGAGAGGGGAATTTCCGAAAAAATTTGAATTTTCAAAATACCTTTTATTTTTCAAAGAAAACAATTTTATACTTTCTTTAGTTTTGGAAAACGTTTTCTTTACAGTGATTCTAGTAACTATTCATATTAAACGCCATAAACTAAGCTTTGTGTAAACCAATGCTCTGATACCACTTTGTAACGACCCGCCGCTCTGACCGCCTCTAGTCGGTAATTAAACCAACTAGAAACGTTCAAATGACGGATTGTTATTTAGTTTATAGAGTTTAAACAGAATCAGCCACAGAATCACAGAATAATAATCATATTCCCATAAAAAGAACTTTTCTTTTATATACAAATATCAGAGTTATACAATGAATTACATTTAATACAGCGGAATATACATATATCTTTTTAAAGTACAAGAAAAATCTCTTGAAAAACTTTAGTGATGCGGTAATCCCCCTCTCTCTAACTACGCTGCCTGAAAATCTTCAAGCTGTAAAAATACTCGGTCTGACCCGAGTATTACATTCAAAAGAAAATAATACACGGGTCAGTCTAATTCAAACTCGGTTATTAGTGCATAGAGGCAATAATAATTAAATAGAAATTAGACGACAGACAAAGATAGATTCACCTATCCGATCCTTTTAACAAAGAAATCGGATAACGGTAAATATAACACTTAACAGGGTTAACCAATAAATCAGCAGATTTAAATTATCAACTAAGGTATATGAAAGAATTTGGATGAAGATAATTTAGAAAAAAAAACATCAAAATTGCCTAAACGGCATTTAACAACAAAATCATCAATTTAAACCAAATCAATTCAAATAATTGAAAAGTTACTTAAAAACATCAAAACTGATTGGCTGCAGTACACGCACGCGTGCACTGCCTCGCCAATACAGTGATGAAGTACACGAAAGCACAATGAAAGTTCTTAACCGAGCATAGGGTCAAACCCAAGAAAATCAGGTTCAACTCAAATGCAACTCAAAATAAAATCGAAATGCGAGCACAAGTCAAAGGCACAATTCTATAGGCATCAGGTCAAAGAGACCACAGTGAGCAAACTCTAAATATTTGTGAACACCTTGAATTGAATGTGATCAATATTGATTGTGTGAAATATGAATGGGACGAGTATGATTATATCTGCATACATATATGATTGTAAATATATATATGTCTGTTACAGAGTGAACATAAAGAAGAAGAATTTTATAAATTTTCATATAAGTGTCTTTAACTTAAGATTTTCAACAAAAAATTCAGTTTGTTTTAACTCAAAGAAGGGTCCAGAATTTGGTTAGCTTGAAAATGAAGGAGCCTGTCATTGTAGACTCATTTCACAGTCCAATAAGTGATCATGTGGTTAACAGTGCAACAAGTGATACATATATGCAGATTTGAATAACAGGTGACAAAAACACATACATATGGAACAGTGTGACAAACAGTCATATATATACAACATGAATACATATATATATATACATATGAAGCTACGCCACAATATGCCACAGAGGTAATGGAACTACAGTTTCAACTTAAAATGGCAGAGCCTTAAAAAAAATGTTTCAAAGCTAAGCCAAAACTAAATACGCAGTTCAAAAATCAAAGTCCAGTGAAACTCAAACAACAACAAAACTGCGAGGAGCCAAGATGTGGCAACAATGAATGCACAGTTCAAATGAACATCAAGGGCCAGTTTCGGCCAAGTGTACAAATGCAACCAAACGTGCAAAGATGCATAATCATGCCCAGCTTCCTATTTAAATGCACCAGTGATGAGTTCAGTATCAAAAACTGAGGTTTAAAGTCAACAACAGAAGTGATTCATTTTTTTTCTTTTCCAAAGGAAATGGGAAGAGAGATTTTAGATATCACTGTAACTAAAATGTTACAGGAAGACAAAGACATGGAAACAAATGTTTCCAGGAAAATCAAACACAAACTTGGCCACTCATTCACATGCAATGCCATTCAAATTCATATACTCAGATTTTTTTATACTTCTATCTATTCATGCAAGGCATCATTATCACAGCAATTTTTTCAAGCAACAGATAACTAACCACTCAAGTTTTAGTTAGAATGTTTACTCACTTATTGATCATCACAGACAGTTTGAAGAAGACTACACGATGAACCAGACCAACAAGCATACCTGAAGACTTAAATAAAAGTATCACTTTTGAACAAGACAGAGAACCACTAACAGATGCAGACTTCAAAAGTATACTTTGAAGTGCCAGACAGTATCAAATTCGAGACAATACCAAATGAGATACAGCAGTGGTGGAAATGCAGTGATGTGCAGCAGCTATAACAGTGAACCAACACGATGGATGCTCAACTCAATAGACTAAAGTGTTACATGTATTCGAACAAAACTCAACAGAGCAACATCAAGTTGAACTAGGCAGAGAGGCAGTAGTTAACTAGTGAAATAAAGATTCAGTTACAAGTCAGGTGCAGCAGGAACCAAATCAACATCATAAATCATTAGAAACCAAAACGCAGTTAAAAGAAATCATCAAAGCCATAATTTCACAAATTTATACGACTCGATAAAGTCAGAGAAACATCAAAACATTTGTATCTGACTGAAAATCAAAGAATTCAAAACCCTGGAAATCACCAAATCACATATGGAAATCACCAAATCACATATATATGAAGTTTAAGTAGATGTGAGTAATAAAAATTACTCACCTTATTTTCTGAAGAGCACGAAATGGAATCGAAGCAAAAGCGAACACATCAAGCGGCCGTCAGCATCACCAGAGACGAGCATCGAACATTTGAAGTCGAAGCCGTGGAATCGAAGAAAGGAGCTTCGCAAAAACCCTGTTTTGGAACAAAGAGCGCAATCGAACGAAGGCCCCAAATTATCACCAGTCCTAATTTTTCAGATCGAAGGAAGAGAGGAATAGGCCGCCGCCATTAATTTTTTTTCTTTCATTTGGTTTAGGGTTTTCAACGAAGTGAATGGATAATGGGACCGGGTTATAAACATTAGATAATATCACGGCCCAACAAAAAGGAAGAGAATGGGCCAATATTATACAGCCCATAAATTCTTAAACAAAATTTCTTTTTTTATTTTTTTATTTTGAATTTCAATTGGTTTTGTTATTTCTTTCTTTGTTATGTTTTTGTTTAAATTATGTTGTTAAAATTTCTCCAATGTAGTTACATAATATTTTTCAAAATTTATAAATATGTTGTTTACATTTTTACTATGTGTATTTATTCATCTATTTGTATTGATTAAAAATTTTATTCCTTTTTACTTTAAAGAAAAGAAAGATGTTATTTAAAAACTAACCACCCATTTATAAATTCACATAAATATAAATCCTTGTATCCAATATTATTTTTCTAAGTCATTAGTTTGAATTAAAAATACAAATTCAATATTCAATTTCAACTCCAAAGTCAAATTCAAATTTTTATTCAACTCTCAATAGATTAAATTTTAATATTTAATCGCCAAATTCACAGTTATATTGGGAATTCAATTTAAATTGTCATTCAAATATTTAAAATTAATTAAATATTTTCAATTTAAATTGTTCAAAAATTCAGGATCGTTACATGTATTAAGCCATAAAGTTGGCACATTCAACCCATGAAAACAAATTTATACTCCAACTCAATGAACTACTTTAATGTCCAATAATTCCAAACTAAATAGCCAAAAAGAATCTTGAATAAATAAAGAGTCTACTTTTGAGCAGAAATAACAAGTAGTTGGATGTTGTACATGCAAATAAATGACAAGGCATGAGTTCCACGAGTATTTTCCTTCGTGGAAGTTCTTAGCAAATAAATCTAGCATATATCATACTGTGGTATAAAGCACTAAGGTTCACAATTGTAGTTGACAAAACAATATAACATAATGTAACAAATTTGCCATGTAGTTTCTTGTTTCACTACTATTAACAATTTAAATAAGTGTATGAAAAATCATGTTGTGATAAATTTTGCGGTATTCAGAAGAAAAAAATTATTACTATTTCTATCTTCTTTTGAAAGCTAATGTTCTATTTAGGTTCAAAACATGAGGAAAAATTCATTGATTTTGATAACTCATACTAGCAGCTAGATGTAGAAGGAACCTTCTATTATCTTTATATAACTTTTAACACGGCAGCAATCAGAAATTCAACTTATGCACTATTTGAGAAAATAAAAGATCAAAAAATAGAAAACAAAAGTCATCAAAATTTTGTAGCGAATTTTTGAAAGATGGTTTACCGGTATAGTATTATAGATGATATGATGTTCAATGTCAACTCCCCTATTTCAAGGCATTAAGATCGATGAGTAGGAAAACTACTTTCTAAGAACTATTCCAGCTTATGTGCATCTAGTGTATATCTATAACCACCATCGCCATTGAAACCTACTAGTACAACGTTATCCTCTAAAGGAACTTGAAAAGGAACCTGCAATCAAAACCATCCAAATACTGTAAAAAGAATTAAAAGCACTGACGAAATAGTTCTGTGGTAGCTTTAAAAATTTACGGCTTCATATTGATAAGTCATAAAAGAAATCATAAATTAACTAACATTTACATTTTGAGTGGCGCTCAATGCACACAAAATCAACTTCATTTTACCCAAAAAAGAAGAAAAAGGAAGAAGAAGAAAAAATAGTAGTGGGAATTCATTTTACCTAGTTCATTTGGCCAAATCGTATGGATTATTAGCCCTTGTTTAATGCACTAAAAAAATTGAAATTAATGAAAACTCGCTCTTTTTTTTTTAAATTTCGCACTAGGTTCTTCCAAGCTTTCCTTCATAGGAGTAGGCACGGTGTCAATAAGCTTTGCCAATTCCATCTTTAAATCTTGCATAACCGACATATGCTTAAATTCTTCACCGAGGGAAACAATATGCAACAGCTCAATATCATCCGTTGTAGGCTTCAAGTACTCATTGTATGTAGCTATTATTCCATGAGTTATATTGTAATTACTTGATTTTCTACCAAGGTCTGTAACTTGGAAATAGCCACTCTTCCTATCATACTTGATCAAATTGTTCTTATCCAAGATGTTAGCAGCAGAATGGATCTGCAATTGCCATACATACAGTAACATCAAAAAGAAATATTAATACAAGTAATCAGAAAGACAGAATATGATATTTGTCTCCTACAACCAATCAAACCATAAAGTCAAGTACCACATCCAATGGCTCCTACAACCAAACAACCATATAGTCAAGTAACACATCTAGTGGCTTTTACAACCAACCAAACCATATAGTCAAGTACCACATCTAATGGCAGAGGAGAGTTCACAAGTGCTTGAAAATTCATACGAACAAAAAGAGGATAAGACAACATAGTGTGCAAATAAAAACATTTTGCAAAGGTGTAGATGATTATGGCATGCAAATGTGTGATTTCAGACCTTGCTTATTCAACTAATCGTGGATGCTCAAAAAAATAAAAATAAAACAAGTGCAGGAATTTATACCAGAATGACAGACTTACCAGACCGGCTCTTCTTTCTTTCAAAGTCTTGTCCTTGTTGACTACATCAGCAGGTATTCCATAAAGCATCGAGTTTCTAATCATTTTGTAGTGAGGTTGTTATTTAACTGAACACAAATAAGTAACGCAGGATGCAAAGGAAAAGATAGAGTATGTGAGTTAATTTTGGCTATGGGTACAAACTTGTATAATTACTTTTTCTTGGCTACAATCCACTAACCAACACATCTCTACATAAACATTAAACCATTTATATCTTCATCACATTTACAGTAACCAAGCATTAAAAAAAGGAAATCATAAACAACACACTCTTGAAGTAACGAGCAAAATTATACCCACAAATTTGAAATTAGCAAATAAAATAGCATAGAAAAAGAAAAGGAAACTTACTGTCAATGTCGAGCTTGAGAATGATATGCCACGATCCAGTCACCTGAACCGTCCATAATTTTGAGCAATTTACGCTGTTAACATAGAGCCTAAACCATTAACCAAGTCGTCGAGAGAAC
This sequence comes from Allium cepa, assembly GCA_030765085.1. Classification (NCBI taxonomy): domain Eukaryota; kingdom Viridiplantae; phylum Streptophyta; class Magnoliopsida; order Asparagales; family Amaryllidaceae; genus Allium; species Allium cepa. The sequence goes on along the minus strand of CM060935.1, from coordinate 435,999,785 downwards.
TACCTCAAGAACAACAGCCGCGAGATGTCAATCTAATAGCCTGAGCTATCAACGAAGTGGTTGAAGTCGATGTTGAAGTGGTTGAAGTCGGCATGAATGTTGAACTGGTTGAATTCGGCTTTGATTTTGGAAAGTGGTTGAAGACGCCGTTGATTTTGGTGAGGAAGAGAAAACCTTAAATTAAATGTTATGCGGCCAAAATGTGCGTAGGAATGGATAAGCGTGGGAAAAAAGATATATTTACAAATTACAAAAGACTCCTCTTGATATTAAATTAATTACAATTTTACCGATTGTTGCAATACTTATATGTGTTTGCAAAGTTCATACAGAAGACTATTTATTTTTACTAACACTTTTTAGATATCCTAACACTTTTTTATTGTTAGTAGTTTATAACATTTATAAATGTTAGCAATTAACAGATATAAAATGTTGCAAAATCACTTATTTGGTGTAGTGAATCATATATTAATTCTCCTTGATGCTAATTAATAGAAAACTACTGTTTAATAAATATTCATAAGCATGGTATGTTCAAACTTTATGAACAAACATGTAAACAAATTCCATGAAAGTTTCCTTAGTGTAAAAAAACCAGATGTATTCCAAGAAGTAGCGGAGAAGGGTATCACTCTATGTTGTTCGCAAGTACTTTGTTTTCATTAGCAAATTTAGCAAAAAATAATAAATTAAGGAAATTACCTATAAATAATTTTATTTGTGTATCTTACCGTAATCTTATTCGTGTAATATTTGTTTTACGCTTTTAAAATAATATTTAAAGCATCAGTATGAAACATGATTACAAATTTGTCTTACACACATAATAATTGCATTTAATTATAAATATTATATTAAATTGTGTTAGAAATATAAATAAAAAATATTACAAGTATTTGTACTAATGTTGGATTGATACCCTTAAAACTATTACAAGTATTTGTACTAATGTTGGATTAATACCCCTAATATAATTCATGGTCTACATATATTGGTACTTAGAATACATGCTCAATGATTGTTGCTACGATGCTATGCGTAGAGTATAAAGTAATGAAGGTTGATTACATGGAGAAAAAAGACAATAAGAAAGTGAGAAACTATTAAATAATGAGTGAAATTTAAGTTAATAATATGTTAAAATGTAGAGCTAGGTATGAATACGTGGGAAATGCAGTGATGCTTATTTATTGAAAGACGAGTGATGTGAAATACGTTTCCAATAAAGTTAATCTTTTAAAGAACTTGGAGGAACATAATGAAGATTTTTAATGGATATAACTGATAGATAAGTTTTTGTCTTTTTTTTATGGAAATATATGTACAACTTATTTGCACTTGGGTGGGTGTGTAGCACGGGTTCACTCGTACAAAGCTTGATAGAGAGGTATGTGGTACTTCTATCATGCATAGAGCTTTCCTATGGAAGTTTTATTTTGGAGGTGGTGGGGATCAAATAAAACCATAAACTCAATCTCTTCACCCAATATTGGGTTTGAATTTTCTTTTATATTTTTTCTGATTTTTCTCCATTTTTTAGATTATTTTAAGAAAAGAAGAAAGGAGGAAATAGAAAAGCTCCAAAACCATCTAGTTAAGGCTGAAAAAGGGGATATAAGTATCTGCCCCACTAAGCTTGTGTTTGTTTAAAATGTTGATTGCTGAAAACTTGTTACTTAAAACTGTACTTAAAATATTGTTTTGTTTGCATTTTGATTGTAAGTGATTTTTATTAACACAAATGATTATTTGATGATATTACCCTTCATTGTTAATTTTAATTGTTCTTTGGAGCAACCGTCCTACAAATAACAATTTTATTTTACATTTACAAGATTTTATTTTCTACAAATTTAAGGACGGAAACAAAACTTTTCTTTTCATTTAACACAAAAGGTCTCACGTACTTTTATTCGCTTTTTCAAAATAATTTATATGTATATTTGTTATATATTTGCATTCGATTACACATCATATTCTTCTTTAACTCGAAGTTGTTGTCATTTTCGTTCTTATCAGTGAGTTGATAATTATCATATTTATGTTCGAAAGTTATTTGTAGGCATGAGACTTTTTACTTTGTATAATTTTTATTTTTATTTTTCAATTAATGAAAATTATCAAAGATGAAGGTAAAATCACACCAAATAATAAAAGTTTAGCTTGATCTTGAAAAGCTTGAGTAGAAATAAAAATTACTATTGAGTTTGAGATAGTCTAATAGTTTGAATAATATTTGTACAATGAAAGAAACGAATGAGAAAAAAATAAAATTGAATTATACATAAAAAGTGTGCTACTAGAAACTGTTTCAACAAGTAGTCAGCTTTCTCAAAAAGCAAGATTTTGTTGCTTATTCATTTTGGTGAATAGAATGAGATAATCGGCACCACCTTTTTTAAATAAACGGTCAAATAACATCTTTTCACTTATTAATAACATCTTTTCACTTATTGTATTAAGTGTTCAACACTTATTTTAGTAATAACAAACATAGCCTAAAAATTTGAGTTGCCATCCGAACACAAATATTGATTTGTTCCTCATTAAATATCACAAACGTTAGAACGAAATATCAAAGTAAATAGTTTTAAAAAGAGCACCCATTGAATAGTTAGTGTCCACTCAAATTTCAAAAGAGAAAACCAGTAATGTTCAAATAAACAGAAAATCAGAAGTACGCTGAAAACTATGACGGGAACATAAATAGTTTTTAAAAGTAGATATGGACTAATATTTTACATGATTAATCTTTTTAGTAAAAGAAGAAAACATATTTCTTTACTAATAGTTGGAATAGTAACACAACTTTTTTAATTCCACGGTAAAATTTTAAAAATACACTTACAAACAAATAAAACTTCAGGCGTTTGAATCCTACCATAAATAAAAATTAGCATCCATCTTCAAATTAAAATATTGAAACATAAGCAAAATTATAAGTTCAAACTCCACTGTAAAAAAAAAAATTATATTTTTTTAATTTATTTTTCAGTTTATTTCTATCAAACATTTATCAAACAACATTGATAAATTTATAAGAGACATTTATATACATGTGTGTTGGGTTTAAAAATTCTCTTTCGTATGGACCTTGTATTAAATCCATTGGTTCCGAGTATTCATGTTTCATGAATTTCAGCCGTTCAATTTTTTATTTTTTTACACATTCTTAATTATTCATAAATTTTGATATTCGTGGACAGTGGCATTTCAAATAACTTATTGGACACCAAAATAATGGAAAAGACTTGTAGCCAACAGTTTATTTTATTATCCTTCTAATTTATACTCAATCAAATCACACGTTACTTATTTTACTGTCCTAATTTATACTAAATCAAATCACACGTTACTTTTCTTAATTCCTCATTCTTACAGCCGTTACTTCTCTAAAGACCTGAAATTAAGTCATAATTAATTCTGTTCTCAAAATATACAAACTTTAAACGGCAATTTTTCCAACTTAACTGACCACCTTTTGGGGATACATGCATTTTTATTCAATTCAATGTATTGCCTTCAATGCATTTATCATGTTACGCTCACAGCAGAACTTTCCTCTTTTTCTTCAGAAACGTTTCAAAAAATTCAGTATATATACGACCCTCACTTTACTCCATTTTACATCACAAAATTTATTATTATCGTAGGTTAATGAATTTTTATAACATGAATCGTGGTACAGAAGCTCTTCTCAATGAGATAGAAGAACGGCTTATTCATCTAATTTCAAAAAAATCAAAGAAAGAAGAGGGAGATTACTGTCTTTTTGACAATATTCCTTTGAAGACTTCAATCGAAAACAAAGTAGAATACCCAAATGAAACAGAGATGAGAGAGTTAGGGTTTTTCGAATTCATACATACTGAGACAACTGCAGCAGAGCCGACGATGGTACGTTCTATGAAGAAACTGAAGGTGGATGGAACCGACGTTTTCATTCCACAGTTTATGCATTTTGCTCCTGTTACGTCCTCTCAAGCTGCGTGAAGCTGCATTTTTTTTTTCAAATGTTCGGTATGAAAACAAAAGTCTTGCCATAATGAAACAAAAGTTCAGTTTGTTGATTATTGTGAAACAATGTGTTTGTTTGTGCTTGATTTTATGGAAGAATTTCAAACCCTTATAAGCCAGTGCGAAGAGTGTATGTGCGAAATAACATGCGTTTCGTTTGGTTCCATATAAAATGCCATCTAAATGTATGTTAGATTTGGACGTCTCAAAAGTAACGGGACTCTATTATTTTCATTACTCGGTGAAGTACACACAAAATAAATTCATTCTAGGAAAAACTACTTGTGTTTCTTTTAATGTTTAGCTAATTACTAATCAAGTGAAGTAATAATAGTTGAAACCATAAATCTGGTGTTAAAACTGAATTCACTTTCCAATTTCATGCAAAGCTAATTTTCATGTTATTGAGCTTAAAGGTGAAGTAATGCTATACATTATAGAAAGATCTAGTAATAAAACCTAAAACATGGAGAAATACATTGAGCAAGATGACATAAAGAGCTTGATAGAGAGGTATGTGGTCGATCTATCATGCATAGAGCTTCCGCGGGGAAGTTCTATTTTGGAGGTGGCGGAGTAAGAGCATAAATTCAATCTCTTCACCAATTTTTTTGGTTGGAATTTTCTTTCCCATTGACTGTCTTACGTGCAACAGTTTTTTTTTTAGGAAGTAGAAGAAAGAAAACGAAAAACGGATTTACTAAAACCATTAAAGGTGGAAAAAGATACAAGAATCAGGCTATTCCCCTCTCAAGATTTTTCTATCAGGCCACAATAATAATTTTAACCTTCTACGCCCTTGTCCTCCTTTCGCACCCTACTAATTTACTCTCTTTTATATTGGGAAGATCGAAATATTAATTTGTCCCACATTGCTAAAACATTCCCAATTATTCCTATAATAATGAATCTAGTTAATAAAATAACATGCAATTGATAGACTTGGACTTATGGAATGAGTGCATGTAGGCTTTAGACACATGAAATACATATTAATATGTCAAAAGATGGGCATTTGGATGAGTATGTGACTAAAATTGAATAAATTCAATCGTTGTCAAACGGAAATATTTCTTCTTCTTTATGTTTTAGGTTTTGAATGAACACAGTTCATAAACTGACTGTTATACAACAGTCGCATCCCAACCAAATGACATTTTGTAATATATATATATATATATATATATATATATATATATATATATATATATATATATATAAGCATAAGAAGTCTGGCCGAAAATCAATCATCTTCTTGCTCTCAACACTTCTTCCTTCTCTTTTCTAGCTGCCATAAATTTGCAAATTCGTTCGTGCAGAAGCTATTACACGAATTGCTATTCGTTGTAACATGGAAGAAGTTCGTCATCATTCTCAACCAGTATTCTTTGCATTGGGAGCAAATAATTCCTTAAAGAAAATGAGGCCGCAACGTGCCCTAAGTATATTCATTCCCGGGTTTTGCTTCTTATTCAATTACCAACATTCTTAGGAATTATTATGGCCATGTCGGAATCAACATGCAAGAAAATATTAGGAATTCACCATGCTTGATCGATTTGATGGCACAGATTACCCGTTGGCAAGACAAAATATGTGCCTGTTGACAACGCTGAAAATAGCATACATGCTTAATGAAAATATGGAACCAGTACCACTGCCTTCTGAAAAAGATGTTGAAGAAGTTGCAGCAAAACAGATAAATGCAAATAAGATGAAGTCGTATGCAGGGGTCATATCATCAACGCTCTATCCAATTGATTGTACGATATTTTCACTTGTCGCGTCACCAAGAGAAGTATAGAAAATTTAGAGGCTGGCTACAGTAATAGAAAGAAAGGCACAGATAAGTTTTTAATTTACAAATTTTTTGAATTTATGATGCTTGACAACACTTCAGTTCTTGAACAAGTTCACGAGTTATAGGTTATCTTTAATAAACTAAAAGATGTCAAGATCAACATTCATGAAGCATTACAAGTTAGGGCTATAATGGCTAAATTCCCTCAAAAGCGGTATAGAAAGAAACTTATGTACTCAAAGAAGGATTTCCCATGGAACAAATTCAATCGCATCTTCGTATTGAAGAAGAAACTAGAATCCATGAAAAAAAGTATATTTGAATCTGATTTTAATATAAACACAGTGGTTAATGAGCATAAAGGGCATAAGGAAACTAAAAAGCGAAAAAATGAAAATAATAACCCAAACAAAACCAGCAAGAAAGGGAAAGGTTGTTATTTATGTGGAAAGACGGGGCATTTCAAGAGAGATTGCAAATTCTTTTAAGAAGAAAAGAAGGAACATGGATAGATCTCCAAGCATGAAAAGAAGAACCCATAATCTACTTATAAATCAAACATGGTTCAATACGATTAGTCTGAAATTGTTGCAATGCAATATCGAAGTTAAACATTGATATGGTCCGATACGCCAAGGATATTGACTAGGGGTATTATTATGGTGCTATTGTAAACGTCTGCAACAACCAATCTATATTCAAGTTCTGTAAGAAAGTTCAAATGATAATAAAGTACTCCAAGGCAACCATAATACGACGATTGTCATTCAAAAAGGGACCATGGAATTTACTGTTCGTACCTCAGATATTGATTTTGATGACAACAACCATATAACATAGATACTAATGTTTTATTAAGTTGTATAATATACATTGCAGAATTTTACACTTGTAAAAAATGATTAAAATTAAACGCTGATTAGTATAGAAACCAAAAATAAAGATTTAGAGATGAGGATCAATACTCATGAGTTTAGAGACAAAAGATTTGAAGAGCTCAAAACTTTAGTATGAGTCATTAGAACAAATTGTTAAAGTCCCTAACATCATATTTTGGTATTTATCACAAATTTTCGGTATTTGAAATTTAATTTAGTTCGAAATATATTTTTACAAATATTTTATAAAAAAAATTTATGTATTCAAAGTGTATAAAAATTATGTTTAAAATTATTTTACAAAAATATAAAAGTTTGAAATTTTTTTAAAAGAAAATTCATTTTTTAAAATTCACAAGATATGTCGATCCTAGATATGTGACATAATGATCATTGGTGGTTTTTTTTTTAATTTTTGAAAAGAATTTTCCTTTCAATGCACCTCTTTACGAATGGATATATACTTCTTTTCATTCACTATATAAAGAGAAGTGCAAACAAAATTTTGAATTAATTTTTGCATTTTCTTCTTACCCCTTACTCTCTTGTTCTATTTCTTGAAAACTAATTTCCATATTCTTCAAAATTTATATAGAATCATTCTGTACCGTACTAGATTGAATTTCTACAAACTATCTACTATTCTGGAAGTATTCTCTCTACAAACTCAAAGATCAAACCGCTATAAGAATAACTACAGGATATCTTGTCTCCTAAGAATAATTATTTGTATTTGAAAATCAACAACTCTACTTTTATTTATTTGGGTGTGCTTATTATCCATTTAAATCAAGTAGGTGTGATCCGTCTAAATCTAGTGGCGATCTTGCTGCTTTGTAAATCAAAGGTGTTTACCTCTGACTCATTAAATAGAAGGGTGTATCTCATAGCCTTGAACTCGAGACTATATTCTGATTTGATTACTACTGGTTAAAATAGACGATTCAAAAGAAATCTAAATAAGAAATTGTACGAGACTGGATATAGGAGAAATTTGAACTAGTATAAAACTCCTAGTGTCATCTTTCTAACTCATTACATTATTTTTACTACATTTATTTATATTTATGATCACCTATTAGAGTGTATGTGTGTGTGTGTCAATATATATGATTAATTATCTGTGTTTGATTCAAACCTTGAGATAAGTTAAAAAGTTCCATGAAACTTATAAAACAATATTCATCCATCTCTAGTGTTAAAGGAGCCTTAAGATCTAACGTTAGTGCTACACTGTTCCTCACATTTGATATCAGAGTAATAGGTTTTCAAAAACTCATAATTTGATTTTTGAAAAGTATAAATGGCTAGTAACACTCGTAGTTCAATTTTTAACACTTTTGTAGAAGGACAATCAACAGCCAAACCCCAACCATTTAGTAGTAGCAATTACACTTGTTGGTCATATAGGATGAAGATATATTTATAGTTTAATGGTTTACATATTTGGAATATTACACAAGACAAGTACAGTGAACCTCGAAATAAATACTCAATATGGACATCAGACCAAAAACCATAAGTACTTAATAGTTCTAAGACCACAAATATCTTATTCTGTTCATTAGATAAAAATAAAGATAATTAAGTTTCTATTTATAAGTCTGCATATGAAATTTGGAGAACAATGCAAGTTACATATGAGGGCACTAATAAAGTAAAATGGGCAAAAATTTACATGCTAACTAATCAGTTTCAATTATTTAAATGAAGCAAAATAAGTCTATTTCTAATATGTATCATGGATTCTATGATATAGTTCATTCTTCAGTATCATTAGGTAAAAAAAATTCTAAAGAGGACCAAGTTATAAAAGTGCTTAATTCACTCTCTCAAGAGTGGGACCAAAAGACATTAGAAATAAAAGAGGCTAATGACATTATTACTTTAAAAATTGAAGGGGTAATTAGTAATCCAATATCCAATGAAGGATGGTTGCAGGGCTGGAAGAAAAGCACTTCAATCGAAAATAAATCAATTGCATTTAATACTACAACTGTCGATCATGATTCAAAAGATGACAATAATGATGAGGAAATTGCTCTTATGACTAGAAATTTCAAAAATTCATGAAGTATAGAAAGATAAATAACTCCCATTGACCTAAAAACAATTTTTTTTTGGAAATGAGAGTGTAATTAAATGTTTCCATTATGATAAAGTTTATCATTTATAAATAGATTGTCCATATCAAAAGAAATCAAAAATCATACCGGTCACTGATTCATCCAAAAAGAGAAAGAGGCCTTACACTAAAACTATTAATGATCTTGATGCCACATCAAGCACTACTAGAATGGCTCCACTTGGCGATAGTTAGTGGCGACGGTCTGTGTTAGCTAAAAAAGAGGCTATCGCTAGCTGTTGCAAATCTGATTATAACCTGCTAACTAGAAAACATTTCAGTATTCCCTCCATCTAACACTACAAGAAACAGAGCAATTTTCGACGGCTCCAGGCCGTTGGAAGCCATTGGGAGCCGTCGAAAAAAGCCGCTGCAAAATAGTCTGTCGGTGAACAGATTTTCTGAGGGCTTCCGACAGTGTCCTTCTAAAGATTTTTCGATGGCTGTGCGATGGCTTCCGACAGCCATCGGAAAACACGTGGATGATCATGCTTTGTGCCGAAAGCCGTTGGTAGCTGCCGGGAGCCGTCAGAAATAGGATGTCCGTAGCCATCGAAATCTGTCGGTATTTTTTGGTCTACCAGTCGTCGAGAGCCATCGAAAAACCTGAAACTTTTTTCTGCATTTCTGCTGCGATTTGACCTTTCATTACAATTTATAAATACAATATATTTCACCCAACTCAGATATTCAATATGAAATCAAACCATCGAAAGATAATCAAATATCATAAAGAAATAAATAAAACTTAATTCATATAAAATCAAACCAAACTTCGCTGCCATAATCTACATATACATCAGTCTTTCACCAACTCCTCACAATCAACTCCCAACTGTCAGAATTACTACCACTAAATGGATCATCAAACAATATACACATCAGTACCCCTCGGCTCTAGGTACTAGAGTCAAAATAGGTCGCTATGGCGGTTGCGATGGACCGTTGTGATCGCCTCTTAAAGAATGGGAAGAACTCCTTCTGGATGACATGATACCTGTCATTGGCACATCATTTTAAAAGAGAATAATAACATGATAATGAAATATATTCTATAGTTAAATGACATAAACGATATAATGTACATAAAGTGCAAAGTATACCTGATTCAGATTGGGTCTCATATTCTGATGATAAACAGAATACATTGCATTTTTAACATAAATTGCTAAATAAATTACATAAATGATGTAAATAACGATAAGAAGATTCGGTACATTCTGAATACATGCTATAAAGCCTTTTATCTTGAGAAAATACAACAGATAAGTTACCATTGCAATATTGGAAGACGCGGCCCATAGCAGCAGAAAAATAATATGTAGTCAGTAGTCAATTAGGTTTAAAAATCAAGAACGGTATTTAATACTTCACCAACTAGCAAATTCGGTTTCATAAATGATAATTCCATAAAATATGTAAATGACAATAAGCAGATTCGGTTTCATAAAAGACATAAATTACATAACTAACAAAATAAATCTCATCAATTACATCGATTTCGTAATACACCAAGAATTCAACATAATTACATCAATTGCACAACTACATCAACTGCATGTCTCATCAATTGCATAGTCGCATAATTACATCAACTGCATAATCTCATCAATTACATCAATTGCATAGTCTAATCAATTACTTGTTGTATTTTGACTTCATCGCAATGTATTTTGCAGTTACTGATAGCTGGGTGCCGCTTTTATAACCATCCTAAAGAGGTTTCTTAGCAACATCCAATAAATCATAAATTTTTTTGCTTCAATATTTGGTTCTTTAACATTTTCATCGTCGTTGTCAACTTCAATCATAGGGAACATCGATCGAACTGCATCTTCAACCATATTTTCTATATGGTTAATCGTAACAATTTTATAACCAGCAATGTCTAATTTAGACTTACAAAAGTATTTGCTACAACTTGTCCACGAAGATCACAAACATAATACTCCGGCATGAAACTGTTTTTGCACAAATGGACTTTCAAAATATCGGGTAATAAATACTTCAAATGTCTACACATACTACACGGACAACGAATTTCTGCATCGTTTCCATTATTGCTTGAAGCAAATTCAACAAATATGTTTATACCATTATAAAATCTTCTTTTATTGAGCCTCTCCACCCCTTTCTTTGATACATCCATCTCCTTCGACTAACGAAATGATCGACCATTTTTCCTATTTGAAAAAATATATCACAAATTCAAAAATAAACATCGGTCATATTATGAATTCACATTTTATTTTTCGATGTATCGATAAAAAAACTTATACATGTCAATTTAACCCCACTTAAGAATACAATGTAGAAATGTTGGTTTATGGTTATCTTTTTCTTATCAGTCATCTACTTCCATTACAAACTAGTAAACACTTACATTCTATATATTATTTCGTTTTAAACGATTAACCGAAATTTCGGCCGCACTTCTCTTTTGTTTCCTACGTAGTACACAAATATGTGTACGTAGGAAACAAAAAAGAAAAGTGACGGTGAAATTTGTGAACCATTGGAAACGAAATAATGTGCGATATGTAATTGTTTGCTGTGTTTATAATTTGTCCAATACATGGACAAATCCAACAAGCATTGTACCGGCCGTTTCGTGACAAAAACAACTATTTATATAACGATCATGTACAACACCCATCGGATGGGGCCAAAAACTCTCTAAGCGGCATAAAAAAAGTTTTTTATAAAAAAGAATATATATTTACTAATTCTATACATTTAAAAAATTATTAATTTAACACATTTGTTCCGCGTATTTCGTCGAATAAGGTTGTTTTAATATTTTTGTTATTTTCCAATACAGTCAAATTTCTTTTAGACCCGTACATTCATTATTGTTGCACAAGTCAAGATGCTATACGACTCATGACTAATTCCAATTAACACAATAAAATGGTAGAAACAACGCATATACAATGGTTTACATGTACACATATAATCATAAATTATACATACCCTTTATAATTTCACGATAACATATGAAATAGGTATACCATGGGATGCTATAAACCATTATTACGTTATTGGAAAAAATTACAGTCGCTAATTAGCCCTAATTTATCAACTTACGCAAATCTAGATTTATGGTAAAAAATAGATTTTTGATGAAAATAGAAGATTATACCTGAGTTAGAGAGCACTAGACATTGATTATGCAGCCGGGGTGGATCTGAAAGCTCGAAATTGATGATTGGAAGCTTGGAGGAAAGATTTGGGGATTAATGGAGGAAGAAATTATGCATCCAAATGAGGAATAAAGGCTTTGGCCTGAGCAGATATTTGTGACCTTTCGACAGCTTCCGACGGCCGTCGACGGCCATTTGGAAGTCATCGGAAATATGCCATCGAAAGCCGTCGCTAGGTGTTGTCGGAATATTAGCATTTTATAGTAGTGCGACCAATTTTCTTCTTCTTCTTCTTCTCATTCTCATTTCCTTCCACCCGATTCTGGCCACCTCTAGCCGCCTCCGGCGGCCTCTAGCCGACGCGATGGCCCCTTCCCAGTGTGCACCCCTTCCTCCTTCTCTTTATCCCTAATTTTTGAGGAATATTACTTTAAACCCTACTTGCAAAATTAGTATTTTTGGTTTGAATCGGTTAGATTAATTGGTATTAGGTTATGGTATAGTTTATTAGTTGATTTGGAGATAAACCTAAAACCCTAATTTAGAAAATTAGTTGATTATTGGTTTGAAATTGATAATTATTGTATATTAGTTGATGATAATAGTGCGTTAGTTGATTTGGGGATGTTAGTAAGTGGTTTGATTATTAAATTTGTATTTAAAAACTAGGGCTGATTTAAAATTCGAAAATTAATATTATTGATTAATATGCTTATTGATAAGTTTGCGCGAATGTTTTTTATATTGGAAAACAATGTTTGTTACAGTTTACACAAAAATTAGTGTGTAATTATTGATTAATATGCTCCTAAGTAGGTACGGTTAAGTATAAGTAATATTATTTAATTAGTTAGTAGGTGTTAATTATAACTGTTGGTGCTTAGTATAAAATTAATTCATTTTAATTTGTTATTATTAGTGCTAACTTCTAATTTTAGCTTACAAAATCTATAATTTAAAATTTTATTAGTTAAAAGAGTTTTAAAATACATTATAAAGCATATAATTTAGTTAACAAAAAGATAATAAATATTATACCAAATTGATTTTGTAAAAATTTAAGATATGAAGATAGCAACAACAAATATTGTAATAAAAATGGTTTTGTAAAAAGTTAAGTAATGAATATAAAAACAACAAATATTCTACTGAAATCGATTTTGTAAAAAAAAATCAAGAAATAAATATGACAACAACAAATATCGTACTCAAATCGATTTTTCGAAAAGCTAAGAAATGAATATGACAAGAACAAATATTGTACTTAAATCGATTTTCTTTAAACTTAAGAAACGAACATAACAACAAGAAATATGCTACTGAAATCAATTTTCCAATAAGTTAACAAATGAATATAACAACAACAAATAATGCAATCAAATTGATTTTCTAAAAAGCTATGAAATTTTTATACAAGAACAAATATTGTAATGAAATCGATTATCTAAATTTTTTTTTGAAATGAATGTAATATTGAATTGAAAATAAGCATTAAGTATTAATATAACAAATGCAGCAACCACAAATTGAAGTCTTTAGTCCCAAAATGTTTTAATTTATTTTAGAAAATACAACAACAAAAATACTCCTCTTGGATGCAAAATTATGCGTAGAAGAGAAGTGAACAAAAGTGCTGTAGAAATCAGATAGAAGTTTGGTGTGTGAAGCCTTTAGTCCTAAAAGGCTTTACTTTCTTTTAGGAAATACAACAAAAAGAATACTTCCCCTGGATGCAAAGTTATGCGTAGAAGATAAGTGAAGTGAAGTGCTACCGAAATTAGACAGAAGTGTGGTTTGTGAAGCATTTAGTCCTAAAAGGCTTTACTTTATTTTGAAAAATACAGAAAATAAAATACTCCCCTTAGATGCATATTATGCATAGAAGAGAAGTGAAGTGCTTTCAAAATTAGACAGAAGCGTGGTGTGTGAAGCCTATAGTCCTAAAAGGTTTTACTTTCTTTTAGAAAATAAAACAACAACAATATATCACTTGGATGAGAATTTGTGCATAGAATAAAAATGAGGTGAATGCTGTCAAAATTACTAACCTAACTTTTTAAATTAGGAACAATGTTCGATTATTTTGTCGACCATAATTGGATGTATGAAGCTAGGAACTGCAAAATATGTATTGAGGAAAGATATAAACCAAGAAAAAGGAAAGAAAAGAAAGTTTCAATACAAGAGAATGCATTATTTACCAACTCCCCCTAGACTTCAAATTTATATGCGCCTTCAGCCATGACATATCATATGCGATGGCACAATATGAGAAGATAGGCAAAGGGAACTTTGACACATCCATCCGATAGAGAAGCATGGAAACAGTTTGATCAGACATATCCCACACTTGCTGTAGAGAGTCGTAATGTCAGACTTGGTTTATGTATGGATGAGTTTTTGCCATTCTCTCAATTTGATAGCAAATATTTATCTTGGCATGTTATCGTTACTCCTTATAATTTAGCTCCATCGATTTGTATGAAAACTCCATACATCTTTCTCACTATTGTCGTCCCTGGCCCTGATGATTCGACATAAGGAATCGATGTTTATCTACAACCATTAATCGAAGAGCTGAAAACATTGTGGCTTGAAGGCATTGAAACATATGACATTTCACAAAAAAGGAATCTTCATATGTTCGCTTTTTTGTTATGGACTATTAGTGATTTTCCTGCATATGGGATGCTTTCAGGTTTGAGAATGGCCGGTTGTCTAGCCTGTCCTTATTGCATTGAAGAAACATGATCATTTTCTTTATGGTAAGAAGGAAATTTTCTTTGTTTGATCACCATCAGTTTTTTCTCCATCTCAATCATACTTTTAGAAGAGATAAAAAAAAAGTAAAGCTAATGGAGAAGAGAGTATGCAACCATCAAAGATTTGGTCATGTGAAGATATATATGAAATTGTAAAGGACTACCCGAAGATACATGAAACTAGAATGCAAACTGAAATTCCAATAAAATCAGACATTCATAATTGGTGAAAACAAAGTATATTTTGGGAGTTACCTTATTGGAAATATCTTCTACTTCGATATAATATTGACGTGATGCACAACGAAAAACGTGTTTGATAATGTGTTTAATAAAATTATGAATGTTAAAGGGAAAACTAAGGATGATCCAAATTCAAGACTTGATATAGCACACTTTGGTAAATGTCTCGAACTTCATATGAAGCCCAATAACAAAAAAAACCAAAAACATGCTATGAGCTAGACAACAAGCAAATAAAACTCGAGCTAAAGAGGGTGGAAAGGACTAAAATGCCCTGATGGAATGTCTTCTAATATCCGTAGATGTGTTGACTTTATAAACAATAAATCGAGTGGGATGAAAAGTCATGATTGTCACATTAAGATGGAATATTTTTTACTAGTGGTTTTCGAAGAACTGTTTCCCATAAAAGTGTCGACTATTATAATAGAATTAAGTCTGTTTTACGAACAACTTTGTTCGACAGGGTTAAAAATCGACCGTATACGTAAACTTGAAGTTGAAATCCCTATATTGCTATGCAAACTGGAGAAAATATTTCCGCCAGATTTCTTTAATGTAATGGACACTTACCTATTCATCTTCCATCCGAATCTCTTCTTCGAGGTCCTGTGCAATATGGATGTATGTATCCATTTTAGAGGTAATAGTTAATATCCGTAAAATTATTGTTAGTTTAAAATTCAGATTTACGTAAGTGCATTTAAATTGAATTAATTTTGTAATAGGTACTTGAATCATCCGAAGAAAAAAATTAGACAGAAAGCACAAGTTGAAGGTTCAATTTGCAAATCATATCTTGAAGAAGAAGCTTCATTCTTTTTCTCTCATTACTTCCGTGACCATGTGAACTTATCATTTATAAGTGGTCCTTGTAATGATGAAGCCGTTGATGAAGATTATTCCCAAACAATGTTGTCTATTTTTAGACAACATGGCCGACCTGCTGGAAAATATATGGAAATATGGTTTGACGATAGAGATCAACATGTAGCACAAAAATATGTTCTTCTTAATTATGTTGAAGTTGCACCATTTGTTTGGTAATAATAAATTCATATTTATTTCAATGATACTTATATATTAATCGTAATGTAAATGTCATGACCCGAAATCCGGCGTCTGAAAATCGACATTCACATTTCACTCATATTCGAATGCCGCAGATTCGAACGTCAAACTCCAGTTCGGATGGAGCTTATAGCACATTAAGTACAACAGCACAGCGGAAGAAAAATGAATAATATCATTGATACATAATATTTGATACAACACATTGATACAATTGATATCAACATCAAAGATACAAGATAATAGCGGAAATATAACACAAGTGGATGGTCTAGACTGTGTAACCATCGACAGTGAAAGATAACTCCAATGAATTTCCAAGTGAGGAAGCGAGGATCCAATAGAATGCATCTCCATTGCCAAAGCTCCAAGGACTCCAATCCAAAAGCTTGAACCATCATCACGATGAGCTAAGCAACCTTGATTCAAATGCAATTGCCAAAATCCAAAGACTTTATGCTATCGAATCTACACTTAATATTTGATTATCTGAAAATCCTAACTATAGGCTGCCTGTATGGAAAATTGTTGCACCCAGAGTTTAGAAAGGAAAAAATAAATGCCAGGTTAGTCATGGGACTGGTGTGAACAAACAAAAACAGTTTATATTTTAAAAGGAAATAAAAAGAAATCCGCAATGCTTTTCGAAAAATGAAACTACCATAAGGCCACCCCGCACACACACAATGCAAGCGTATAATTGGAGGAGATTTCTCCTTATGATAGTTAAACATGCTTGATACGCAAAAATCATTTGATATTATCGTTAGTGCATAGTGCAGAAAACCTTTCGAAAGTATAATATTAATCTTAGCCAGCATAGACATTTCGTACTATGCCTATTATAGCTACCATGTTCAATAGCAGGTTACCACCATATTTCATGGCAGGTTATATAACTAAAACCATACAGCGCGCGTATTGTGTCTTTGGATTTCTAAAAAATATCAGGCAAAGGAACTTCCTGGGCCACATGGGTACGCCTCTAGAGGGATGCCCCGAGAACCTAATCGGATCTTTGCCAACACAAGGTCGGGTTACCTCTGTAACTAGGTAATTACTACACGAGCATGCCATCCCTCAGTCATTAGCGACCTTTATCTGAGAGCTCTCAACCACAAAGCAACCACAAAGTAATAGATTTGCACTAACCACGTGAGTTAAGTATCTGGGCTCCATACCATGATACCATCCTTTTCCAGAAGGGAATGAACATACTCTAAAGGGCGCGACCCTCATAACCTTGCCGCATCTTTCCTGTTTCGACCATTTCCGGGATGTGAGGTCCTGATGCAGTCTCATCCACAAAGCTACGCTTTACACAAAAGCCATGCTTTGATCAATAAATGATCAGCAACACTTCGTATGCCACATTACGAAATTGAGAATGTATCACTAGTAACCATCAACTACATAACCTCTGAGCTCGTACGTCTCAGAGAAAGGTGTTAAGCTAAGAGAATAAATTCTCCACTAGCAAATAGAAACGTATTTGATAGAAAACGGCTTTACATCTCAATGTGTAACGTCAGAAACACATCCATACAAGTCTATTCCGGGTTCGAACAGAACCGAATGCACTTCAAAAAAGCTCTTGCAATATGGGTATTCACAATCCCGATCGGACTCCCCATCACATATGGAGATCTCTACACCGGCGCGACTCAGTGCAGAGACAATCGACGGGTAATCCTTTCGTTTTTGAAAATACTCAGTGTTCACCACCGGCCTTCAAATGCTATCCATTTCGTTGTATCACTATTCGAAGTGGATTATATGACACAAGGTCCTCTCCCAGATAAACCGAATAATGAGAGCAATATTTAAAAACATATGGATATTGGGATCTCAGTTAAGTCACAAATTAAAGCCCAAAACCTTTTTTCAAATGGTTTAAACAAGTTATTTCAAATCTTTAAACAAAAAGATTCACTTCACAAAGTTCACTAATCTTTCACGAAGATTAATTCATAGCTTTCAAAACTATTTACAATTCAAATCTTTTATACAAAAGATACACCTTTAAGATCCTCTTTAATTTCAAAACAAAGTTCAACAATCCTTCACAAAGATTCATTTATAGCCTTTCAAAACAATATCCCGTTCAAATTGGATCAACTCATCCAATCTTTAAAACAAAGACTCGATTCATAGCTTTCTAAACCATTTCCAAAGATTCATGCGTAATTTGGAAACCCTTTCAACAAAACTGGAAATCCTTTCATTAATAGGAAAGAAATTATCATTTGAAAACAAAAAAGTTTTTGTTTCGGAAAAATCTGAACAATTATACACAAGTTATAGCCTTTAAAATATAAACTTGGGTTAAATTTAAATTCCCAAAATAATACTTTTAAAATACTTTAAAGATGGTTTAAAATCCATATATATTATATAACTTGTATAAACTTTCAAAACATAATTTTCAAAATAATCTCAAAACTTAACAAGATATAAAATATTCAAACTAAATTTTAATTTCAAAACTTCCTTTCAAAAAGCTTTCCATATTCAACCCAATTACATTTTCAAAACCATTTGGATTCAAAATTCAACTTTAAAACCATTTCATTAAATTCAAATATCTGTGACTTAACCAATTTCCTCGTGCAATCCATATCTGTGTTTGTATGGTGTAGTCCAGGGGTTTTACACAATAGTGCAACATCATCAATCATCACAGCTTCAAGCACAACAATATCAATAGCGGTATAATCCTATAACACTTATCTCCATTCACATATTCACAAATAGACAAGGTAAATTTATCACAGATAAATAAATTACATTCATCACAGATAAATAAATTACCATTATCACAGCTCAAATCAAATCAATTCATAACACAAAGCGTCACACATCAGGGTTATCAAACAATTCAAAGCATTCAATGCAATCCAAACAACCATAAGTAAGATTAATTTATCATCTGATTAATTTAAATCAGATTAATTATTTATGAAACTACTAATCCTGGTTAATTAACATTAATTAATTACAAACAATATTAATAAATTTTCCTTTAATCATTTATTAATTAACCTTTAATAATAAATTAATCAACCTTTAATTATTAATTAATCAACCTTAATTAATAAATCAATTAACCTTTAATCATTAAATAATTAACCTTTTATTATTTAGTTATCCTTTTAATTATCCTTAATTATTTACATTTATCGATTAACCCTTAATTAATTATCATTTAATTAATTATCCTTAATTTATTACAATAAGTAATTATACTTAGTTAATTTCATTAAGTAATCATTCTCTAATTAATCATCATTAACTCATCAACTCTTAGCAAATTAATTTATCCTTAGCAAATTAATTTATCCTTAATTAATTATCAATTAACCTTTTATTAAGTAATTATCTTTAAATTTTAAATTAATGATTCCTGAATCTTAAGATAACCCATTTATCTTAATTAATTACAAAATCATCATTCAAATCTTATTTTAAATAACCTTTGAAACAAATTAACATAATTATATAATTTAACTTAAACCCTTAAAGTTAATTGATAATCAAAATCGTTATTTGAGATAAACCATTTATCTTTAAAATCTTATTTAAATGACCTTAAAAATCAAATTTATTTTAACATACTTTAAAAAATTGTTCCTGCTTTATTTTAAAATTCCGTTAACAACTTTATTTCCTATACAAAACCTGGTTAACATAGTTGTTTAAAACAAACTTATTTGCTTTACAAATTTCAAACTTTGATATCTTCTCAAAAGAGCTCAAGTCAACCTAGCGAAATCCTCGAGCCCAACCCTAAAAAAACCCGAGCAACTCACAGCCTTACCTTCTTCGAGTCGAATACTCAAATGTACGCAATCAAACCCAAGCTAACTTTCTTCTCAAACCCTACAGAAAAAATAAGTATGATTGTACACATGTGCATGGTGCATAACAAACTGATGGGCTCCGACCAACGCCGCGACGCTACGCATGTCGACAATCATTTCATTGACTCATTCGACCCCCAGATTAACAAGATCGCCGGAGCACCAAAATTTAACAACTTGAAACTACTGGAACTAAATCATCATCATCGAAAAATGCTTCGCCTGATCACCACCATCCACTGATGATCATGCGACTTCAACCAAAGCTGTTCCACTGACCTATGCTTCTTCTCCCCCTAGACCGATCGCCGATAGAGCACCCACGACAACGAATTTCTACCTCAAACTTCGACAAGTCAAACCGAGGCTTCAACCCTAAAACTACGTCAATTGACTTCCTTGATTATTAAAAAAATTAGCAAATATTTTTCCTATGCTCTCCGATACGCCAGCTTTCTTCATCATTGATCATGACACCCAGTTCGACGTTGGTCGCCAGAATTTGACAAAAAGGTCAATTCCGTTCAACTCAATAATTCACAAGATTTTCCAACTTAAAAGTCAAGATTTCAACATTATAAATCTTTATTCTTCAACACAAATTTGCTTATAAGATCAAACCTTGAATTTTTAAAGATTTAATATTTTTGATTTGAATTTATTTTTACTGATTTTCTTTATTTCCAGCAAACCCCTTAATAATTTAATTTGAAACTAATTTTAAAACTTAAATCCGGATATTACAAAAATAATTTATTTAGACATCAAAGCCTATGGATGATTATAAGATGAGATTATGATTCTTTTAAACAGGTTTAAAACCTGTAAATGTTAAACAGAGGCTTATCTGCATATTTTCCAGACATGTACACAAAGTATACATACATGCAGGCACATTTACCATTGCACAAACAAATTTTCACAAAATAAATCCACAGACTTATCCAATGCATCAAACAAAGAGATTAAGTTTGATAGTGGGTAGTGTTTACTCACCAAGAAGTTAATTAAGCATAGAAAAAGATCTGAGCCTAGAAATGAAATCTAGAAACTGAATTTAATATTTGATCTGGATTTTTGATGTTGAAGCCTGATGTGCTTTAATCTGAACTGGATTTTGATCCTTAACTTGATGTATTTTTGAGTTGAATCTTTGCTCTGAATTTGAACTAAAGCCATATATTAGTTTTGCTTTCTGGCTTCTAGGTTGAAGTTGTAAAAGATTGAGTTGCATTTGTTGCTTGATCTGATTTGCCTTAGGTTAAATCATTGTTGAGTTGCTTGAAGCTAACATGCTTGATTTAAACTGAACTTTGATTGTTGCATTTGTTTGAAGCTTTTATCTTTGCTTTGCTTCAGATATTTATTTTAAGATTTGAAAATGTTGAACTATTTTTTTTTCTTTCTGATTTTCTTTTCTTTTTGTTTCTAGTTTGTTTTCCTTTTTCAGATTTTTGAAAATGAATGCAAGAGATGTTAAAAACCTGGTTTTTCTAACTCTTAAAACATGTTATTATAATTTAAATTAAAAGAATTCTTTTATTTATTTTGCCACTTGTCTATTTGTTTACACCTGTTAACTTTGTATCTCCTTATTTAACAAATGTCATTTGTGACAATTTTATGTTTAAATCCTCCTTTTAAATAATTTTATGAATTTTTGTTTTAAACCCTTATGTAAGAAATTATAACATATACACAAACAAAAATAAAAAAGGAAGTTTAACCTTTTAATTATGTATATATTTACAAACCAAATTTAATTCAAGCAATTTTAAAAAGAAAATATATATAAATTTTTCTTAAATCTTATTTTAATCAAATCTACATATATATGTTTTATACATTTCCTATTTTACACTTATACTTTTCCTTTAAATTATATTTACACAAATTAAAGAAATTTGGTTTTAAAACTAATTATACATTGATAAGTAATCACATATATTTTCATATATATAAGAATTTTACTTTAAATGACCTTTCGAAAATTTATTATATTAAATTTAAAATATAAATTTCAAATTGTAATGTGTATATATATAACATATGTATTTATATCCAATTTATATTTTAATACATTTATACTTGAATTTTAAGTCAAAATTCTATTTACAATCTATATAAAACAAACGCATATTTTATTTATTTTGGAAAATTCAATTCATTTCACAATTTTAACCCAAAATTTATATTAATTTTCAATTCAGATTTGACTCAAAAACCGGGAATGTTACAGATTCCCCCTTAAGAAAATTTCATCCACGAAATTTGCTAGGGAGACAACAAAGAACAGATGGAGAATATTCCACTAGATCAAACTGAGTATCTATTCTGCATTTGGCTTACCAAGTCAGAATATAATCAATAGATACAAGAATGAATCTATTCAATATCTCACAAAATACTTGGGTCATCCGGTCTATGAAATATGCAGGGCATTGGTTAGTTCGAAGGACAACTAACTATTCATAGAATGTATCGAGACCCTAAAGAACAGACAAAATAGATTCAATCTTCCATAATTCACAAACACTAGGTATGAATTCCAAACTTAAGTCGGAATACCCCAAAGTTTAAACCAGCTTGTCCCTCTTCGAACTTTGATTCTCATGAAAAATTACAATAGAATTTCAAATTTGGTTTTAATCAAAATCGTTTTATCAATCCTATCAAATTTAGTTCCATATTTTATTAACCAACTTATTTCAAATAAAATTTTGAATTCATTAAAGTTAAAACAAAAAGTTAAGGGAAACTGATGAAGAGAATACAAAATAGGAGTAATCTACAATGATTCGCAAGGCCACCATCACACCAAAGTTTCTTTTCGAAGCTGCCACGAAGCCATCAAATAATTTGATAGAAGAATCAAAAGAGATCGACAGAAAAGTTTTTCCCGTTGTTGCAAGGTATCGACCATTTGTAGTGGTACTCCCTGTCCCCTACCTCGTCCTCTACTTGCACTCATACTTACTATCAGTGGATAGGAAGAGAATTTACTGAGGCATACAAATGGATATCTTAGGGATATACTCATTCTAGGGTATTTGTAACCCCATCTCTAATGAGCCACCTAATGTGTTATACTCCAAAAGCTAAAGTTCAACCTTTAGCTCTGATACCAAAATGTCACGACCGAAATTCGACGTCTGAAAATCAACATTCATACTTCACTCGTATTTGAATGCCGCAGATTCGAACGTCGAACTCCAGTTCGGATGGAGCTTATAACGCATTAAGTACAATAACACAGCGAAAGAAAAATGAATAATATCATTGATACATAATATTTGATACAACACATTGATACAATTGATATCAACATCAAAGATACAAGGTAACAGCGGAAATATAATACAACTGGATGGTCTAGACTTTGTAACCATCGACAGCGGAAAGATAACTCCAATAGAATTTCCAAGTGAGAAAGAAAGGATCCAATAGAATGCATCTCCATTTCCAAAGCTCCAAGGACTCCAATCCAAAAGCTCGAACCATCATCACGATGAACTAAGCAACCTTGATCCAAATGCGACTGCCAAAATCCAAAGACCGGATGCTATCAAATCAATACCTACTATTTGATTATCTAAATATCCCAACTCTAGGCTGTTCGTGTGAAAAATTGTGGGCACCCAGAGTTTAGAAAGGGAACAATAAACTCCTGGTCAGTCATGGGACTGGTGTGAGCAAACAAAAACAGTTTATCTTTTAAAAAGAAATAAAAAGAAATCCGCAATGCTTTTCGGAAAATGAAACTACCATAAGGCCTCCCGCACACACACAATGCAAGCGCACAATTGGAGAAGATTTCTCCTTATGATAGTAAAACATGCTTGATACGCAAAAATCATTTCATATTATTATTAGTGCATAGTGTGGAAAACCTTTCGAAAGTGTAATATTAATCTTAGCCAGCATAGACATTTCGTACTATGCCTACTATAGCTACCATGTTCAATAGCAGGTTACCACCATATTCCATGGTAGGTTATACAACTAAAACTGTACAACACGAGTATTATTTTTTTGGATTTCTAAAAAATGGTCAGCCAAAGGAACTTCCTGAGCCACATGGGTACGCCTCTAGAGGGATGCCCCGAGAACCTAACTTGATCCTTGCCAACACAAGACTGGGTTACCTCTGTAACAAGGTAACTACTACACGAGCATGCCATCCCTCGGTCGTTAGCGACCTTTATCCGAGAGCTCTCAACCACAAAGCAACCACAAAGTAATAGATTTGCACTAACCACATGAGTTAAGTATCTGGTCTCCATACCATGATACCACCCTTTTGCAGAAGGGAATGAACATACTCTAAAGGGCACGACCCTCATAACCTTGCCGCAACTTTCCTGTTTCGACCATTTCCGGGATGTGAGGTCCTGATGAAGTCTCGTCCACAAAGCTACGCTTTACACAAAAGCCATGCTTTGATCAACAAATAATCAGTAACACTTCATATGCCATATTACGAAATTGGGAATGTATCACTAGTAACCATCAACTACATAAACTCTGAGCTCGTACGTCTTAGAGAAGGGTGTTAAGCTAAGAGAATAAATTCTCCGCCACCAAACAGAAATGTATTTGATAGAAAACAACTTTACATCTCAAATTGTAACGTCAGACACACATCCATACAAGTCTGTTCTGGGTTCGAACAGAACCGAAGGCACTTCAAAAGAAGCCCTTTCAATCCAGGTATTCACAATCCCGTTCAGACTCCCCATCACATATGGAGATCTCTATACCGGCGCGACTCAGTGTAGAGACATTCGACGGGTAATCCTTTCATTTTCGAAAATACCCGGTCTTCACCACGGTCTTAAAATTCTATCTATTTCGTCGTATCACTACTCGGAATGGGTTATATGACACAATATCCTCTCCCAACTAAACCGAATAATGAGCGCAATATTTGAAAACTTATGGATATTGGGATCTTAGTTAAGTCATAACTTAACGCCCAAAACCTTTCTTCAAATGGTTTAAACAAAATAACCATTTTCAAATCTTTAAACAAAAAGATTCACTTCACAAAGTTCACCAATCTTCCACAAAGACTAATTCATAGCATTCAAAACTATTTACAATTCAAATCTTTTATACAAAAGATACACCTTTAAGATCCTCTTCAATTTCAAAACAAATTTCAACAATCCTTCACAAAGATTCATCTATGGCCTTTCAAAACAATTTCCCTTTCAAATTGGATCAACTCATCCAATCTTTAAACAAAGACTCAATTCATAGCTTTCAAAACCATTTCCAAAGATTCATTCATAGCTTGGAAAACCCTTTCAACAAAATTGGAAATTCTTTCATTAATAGGAAAGCAATTATCATTTGAAAACAAAGAGTTTTTGTTTCGGAAAACTCCGAAAAATTATACACAAGTTATAGCCTTTAAATTATAAACTTGGGTTAAATTTAAATTCCTAA
Organism: Allium cepa; assembly: GCA_030765085.1. Taxonomy (NCBI): domain Eukaryota; kingdom Viridiplantae; phylum Streptophyta; class Magnoliopsida; order Asparagales; family Amaryllidaceae; genus Allium; species Allium cepa. The sequence continues at coordinate 435,974,431 of CM060935.1, read as the reverse complement.
AATAATACCTTTAAAATACTTTAAAGATGGTTTAAAATCCATATATATTATATAACTTGTATAAAACTTTCCAACCATAGTTTCCAAAATAATCTCAAAACTTAACAAGATATAGAATATTAAAACTAAAATTTAATTTCAAAGCTTCCTTTCAAAAAGCTTTCCATATTCAACCCAATTACATTTCCAAAACCATTTGGATTCAAAATTCAACTTTAAAACCATTTCATTAAATTCAAATATCTATGACTTAACCAATTTCCTCGTGCAATCCATATTTGTGTGTGTATGGTATAATCCAGGGGTTTTACACAATAGTGCAACATCATCAATCATCACAGCTTCAAGCACAACAATATCGATAGCGGTATAATCCTATAACGTTGATCTCCATTCACTTATTCACAAATAAACAAGGTAAATTTATCATAGATAAAAAAATTACGTTCATCATAGATAAAAAATTACCATTATCACAGCTCAAATCAAATCAATTCATAACAAAGAGCATCACACATCAAGGATATCGAACAATTCAAAGCATTCAATGCAATTCAAATAACCATAAGTAAGATTAATTTATCATCTAATTAATTTAAATCAGATTAATTACTTATGAAACTACTAATCCTGGTTAATTAACATTAATTAATTACAAACCATATTAATTAGTTATCCTTTAATCATTTACTAATTAACCTTTAATAATAAATTAATCAACCTTTAATTATTAATTAGTCAACCTAAATTAATAAATCAATTAACCTTCAATCATTAAATAATTAACCTTTTATTATTTAATTATCCTTCAATTAATTATCCTTAATTAATTAAATGGTAATTAATTAACCCATAATTAATTATCATTTAATTAATTATCCTTAATTTATTACAATAAGTAATTATACTTAATTAATTCCATTAAGTAACCATTCTCTAATTAATCTCATTAAGTAACCATTCTCTAATTAATCATCATTAACTCATCAACTCTTAACAAATTAATTTATCCTTAATTAATACTTAATTAACCTTTTATTAAGTAATTATCATTAAATTTTAAATTAATGATTCTTGAATCTTAAGATAACCCATTTATCTTAATTAATTACAAAATCATCATTTAAATCTTATTTTAAATAACCTTTGAAATAAAGTAACATAATTATATAATTCAACTTAAACCCTTAAAGTTAATTGATAATCAAAATCATTTGAGATAAACCATTTATCTTTAAAATCTTATTTAAAGGACCTTAAAAATTAAATTTATTTTAACATACTTTAAAAACTTGTTCCTGCTGTATTTTAAAAACCTGTTAATAAATTTATTCCTATACAAAACCTAGTTAACATAGTTATTTAAAATAAACTTGTTTTCTTTACAAATTTTAAACTTTGATATCTTTTCAAAAGAATTCGAGTCAGCCAAGCAAAATCCCCAAGCCCAACCCTAAAAAAAACCCCGAGCAACTCACAGCCTTACCTTCTCCGAGTCGAATTCTCAAATTTACGCAATCAAACCCGAGTTACCTTTCTTCCCCAGCCCTACATACAAAATAAGTATGATTGTACACATGCGCATGGTGCACGATGAACTACTGGGCTCCGACCAAATGCCCTGACGCTATGCATGTTGACAATCATCTCATCGACTCATTCGACCCCTAAAGGAGCACCAAAATTTAACAACTTGAAACTACTGGAACTAAATCACCATCATTGAAAAACTCTTCGCTTGATCACTACCATCCACTGATGATCACGCGAATTCAACCAAAGCTGCTCCATGACCATGCTTCTTCTCCCCCTGGACCAATCGTCGATAGACCACCCACGATAACGAATTTCTACCTCAAACTTCGACGAGTCAAACCGGGGCTTAAACCCTAAAACTACGTTAATTGACTTCTTTGATTATTAAAAAAATATCAAATATTTTTCTTATGCTCTTCGACACGCCAGCTTTCTTCACCATTGATCATGACGCCCAGTTTGACATTGATTGTCGAAATTTGATAAAAAGGTCAATTCCGTTCAACTCGATAGTTCACAAGATTTTCCACCTTAAAAATCGAGATTTCAACATTAAAATCATTATTCTTCAACACAAATTTGTTTATACGATCAAAAATTGAATTTTTAAAGATTAAATTTTTTTTTGATTTAAATTTGTTTTTACTGATTTTCTTTATTTCCAGTATACCCCTTAATAATTTAATTTGAAACTAATTTTAAAACTTAAATCCTGATCTTACAAAAATAATTTATTAAGACATCAAAGCCTATAGATGATTATAGGATGAGATTGTGATTTTTTTAAACATGTTTAAAACCTGTAAATGTTAAAAAGAGCCATATCTGCATATTTTCCAGACATGTACAAAAAGTATACATACACGCAGGAACACTTACCATTACACAAACAAATTTTCACAACATAAATCCACAGACTTATCCAATGCATCAAACAAACAGATTAAGTTTGATAGTGGGTAGTGTTTACTCAACTGGAAGTTATTTAAGCAGAGAAAAAGATTTGAGCCTGGAAATGAAATCTGGAAACTAAATATAATATTTGATTTGGATTTTTGATGTTGAAGCCTGATGTGTTTTAATCTGAACTATATTTTGATCCTTAACTTGATGTATTTTTGAGTTGAATCTTTGCTCTGAGTTTGAACTGAAGCCATATATTAGTTTTGCTATCTTGCTTCCAGGTTGAAGTTGTAAAAGATTGAGTTGCATTTGTTGCTTGATCTGATTTGCCTTAGTTAAATCATTGTTGAGATGCTTGAAGCTTACATGCTTGATTTAAACAGAACTTTGATTGTTATATTTGTTTGAAGCTTTTATCTTTGCGCTGCTTTATATTTTTATTTTCAGGTTTGAAAATGTTGAATTGTTTTGTTTTTTTATTTTATTTTCTTTTTGTTTCTAGTATGTTTTACTTTTTCAGATTTTTGAAATTGAATGCAAGAGATTTTAGAAACCTGGTTTCTCTACTCTTAAAACATGTTATTATAATTTAAATTAAAAGAATTTTCATTTTTTTATTTTTTTATTTTGCTACTTGTCTATTTGTTTACACTTGTTAACGTTGTATCTCCTTATTTAACAAATGTCATTTGTGAAAATTTTATGTTTAAATCCACCTTTTAAATAATTTTATGAACTTTTGTTTTAAACCCTTGTGTAATAAATTATAACATATGCACAAATAAAAAATAAAAAACTAAGTTTAACCTTTTAATTACACACACACACACACACACACACACACACACACACACATATATTTACAAACCAAATATAATTCAAGCAATTTTAAAAAGAAAATATACATAAAATTTTCTTAAATATTATTTTAATCAAATCTACATATATATGTTTTATACATTTCCTATTTTACACTAATACTTTTCCTTTAAATTATATTTATACAAATTAACGAAAAATGATTTTAAAACTAATTTTACATTGATAAGTACTCACATATATTTTCATATACATAAGAATTTAAGTTAAATAACCTTTCGAAAATTTATTACATTAAATTCAAAATATAACTTTCAAATTGTAATGTATGTATGTATATATATATATATCATATGCATATTAAATATAGTTTTGTATCCATTTTATATTTTAATACATTTATATTTGAATTTTAAATCAAAATTCTATTTACAATCTATATAAAACAAACACATATTTTATTTATTTTGGAAAATTCAATTTAATTCACAATTTTAACCCCAATTTTTTATTAATTATCAATTAAAATTTGACCTAGAAACCGAGAATGTTGCATAACATATAATACATGTATATTCACGGTATTTACAAATCATACCATCCATCTTGCTATCTCAGTAAGGAATTTTCTACATGGTTTTCAGACTACGTTTATGATCTAAGAAACCGCATCGTTGATGAAGGATTACAACATTTTGCGCTCGGACCAAAATGAAATGCCAAGACTTATTCAGTATTCTTTATCAATGGATTCAAATTCAACATCAAGGATTATGGTGCTGAAAAAACTAATATATAACAGCGGTTTATTTTTCACAGGCAGTGATGATCTAGATGAGCATATAAAAGATCTTTACGGTGTCTTAACACTTATTTTAGAATTGACATATTATGTACAACCTGCAGAAAAGGTTTTTTTTTTCAAGTGCAATTAGTTCAGCAATATTCCTTGTTTTGGAATCAACGTGCACAAAGATTATAAACTATAGAAATAAAGCAACCCTCACATTACTGTAAGCATGATCCTTTCGTATTAGCCAAGTAAGAATTATAAGTTTATTTTTCTTCGTATCCATCCTTAAAAAGAGATAAAGCAGATTGGTCTGCTATTTTTAAAAATAGGCAAGAATTACGTTTGATGGAATTAATATTCCAGAAGAAGCTGCATATCAAACGGATCGTGAGCCAAATGATGAAATAATAATAATAACTGATGATATTGATTTGGGTTTTTCAAATGATGAATCGAATGTCTTTATAGAAGCATTTGAGTACATAAGAAAACGATATAGAGTATGTGACGACCCACATTTAGGAAGGTTTAAATCGACAATAATTCACACATGTCAAACTTAAACAATCTGGAAAATAGATAATTATTGGGGTTAATTAAGAAAAACAAGAAAAGAAGAAGAAAGCAAACACCGAATCTCGTAGTGGAACGATAAAATATAATAATCTAATAAAGAGTTCATGAAGCTGTTTACTATACATTTGATTATAATCTATCTAACATTTATCAGAGTTATACATATACAACATAACAAAATATAATACAGCAGATGTAACGACCCAGGATTTTAAACAATTTAATTTGAAAATATTTAATCAATTTTAAATATTTAAATGATGGTTTGGATTGAATTTTCAATATAATTATGAATTTGACGATTAAATTATAGAATTTAATCTATCGAAGTTGAATAAAAATTTGAATCTTCAAATTTAAGCCGATTAAAATATATTTCAAAGGCTTGTAAAATTCATATTGATGATATTGAAGATTTTAGAAGCTTCAGAATTGAAATTGAAAGTGAATTGTTCAGTTTTGGAAATTTAATCGTTTGAATCAATATTTAAATAGCCGTCCGAGGCACAGTCTCGGAATTCGACGAAGCCAGTTCCATTGGGTCCGGAATATTGAATTATTGCCGGATTTCAAATTTCGTAATTTTTGGAGTTGACATATGATCACACGGTGTGTAAACGCGTTGAAATTTTCAACGAATAAAATTTAAATTTAAATTTAAATTAAATAAAGGACAGCCACCCTATTCCCTGCAAGCAAAGAAAACACGTTGTCTTCCTTCGATCACGCCTAAAACCATGCCGAGTATCACGCTGAAATCACGATAGAAATCGTGTAAAACATACCCAGTTGATTTTAAATACTCCTCTCCCCCTCTGTTCGTTCAACATCAAAAAGGAAACGAAAAAAAAAGAAAAAAATGGCGCACACGAATTGGGGGTATCGGCGATCTTGGGGTGTCAGTGTCGCGCAGAAGAGGTGGAGCGGCGCGACGATAGGCAGTGAAGCGCGCTCGAGCGTGAGGCGCGCGGCAGCGATTGGGGGCGACGCGAAGGGCAAGCGACGACGTGGGATCGCGGCGCGCGATTCAAGGGGGTAGGTCGCGAATTGGGGACGCGACAGCAACGCGAGGCCGCGTGCGCACGATGGTGAGGCCGATGATGTCGCGCATAGGGCGGTGGCGATTTGGGTTCGCGAGGTGAATGTGAGTTGCGCGACAAGGTTGGAGGCGATCTGTTCGCGGTAGCAACGGTGGCGACTTCAACTTCGTCGAGGCACTCGCGACTGGGATAAGCAGTGATTACAGAGGTATTCAATTTAATTTCTCAATTTAATTTTTTTTATGAATATACAGGAAATTCAGTTTACAGATATTTATATTATATATATATATATTAAGAAAATTTTACTAATAGACAAAACTGCAGTTTGGTAATTTACTGAAGAAAATAATATAACATTATGATATAGAAATAATTTTGTTTTAAATTTAAATCTTATAATTATATGTATATAGTTTTTGATAAATACAAGAACCTGTATAAAACTTGATCTTTAATCAGTATAAAATTGATGTTTTATAAGTATAAGTGTTTAAAAATAATAATAAAAATAAAAATAATATGAACATACATGTACACATTTTAATTCACTGGCTTGTTTTAAATTTAATTCTTTGTTTAGAAATTTAAAATTAAACCATTAGCTATATATATATATATATATATATATATATATATAATATAAAAATAAAAATAAATTCTTAGTTGAATTAAAATTTTAAAATGGTGAATCGAATTGTTCGAATTTAGTTTGAATACTAATAAATCTTTCAATGCTTATACAAGGTTAATCTTGTGGAGAAAATAAATCGAAATGGAAAATCTTAAGTAAAGTAATTCTTTAAAGAATTGGGTGTTTGAAAAGAAATTAGTTTAAACCAAGATTATTAGTTTAAAATATAATTTTTGGTTAATTAAACTTATAAAAAAAGGGAGGAATTTAATCATTAGTTTAAATAAATTTATTTAAGAAGAAATTGGTTTAAATAAACCTATCAGTTAATTTAACTATTAAAAATGAAATCACCAATGAATCGAAATTATCAATTGAAAATTTAATTTATTCGATTGATTCGAATACTAATAAATTGTGTAAATATTTATACAAGGTATAAATGAAGAAAACAAGTTGAATTGGAAGTGGATTGCAAACGGGAATAAAGGTGAGAACTTCTCACTCAATCGAATAGGTTTCGATTTTATTTTAAATAGTTAGATTTAAAATATTTGAATGCATGTATGAATGATGATAATATCTATTGATTGTTAAAATAGACATTATGCGCCGTTAGTAAGCGGATGTTATTTAATAAAAACATATACCGCGAATATTTCATAAACAGTGAAATTGGTATTATATATAATATCAATATATATATATTGGCATATGTATATATTGCAGTTGATTGATTTCCCGCATTTTTTGTTTAGCGGATGAGACCCTATTGCGCCGTTATTAAGCGGATAATATTTAATAAGAACATATACCGCGATAATTTCGTACTGGAACGAAATTGGTGTTGTGCTAATGTTTGTGATGCAGGAAAACAGGTTGGAGGGATCCAACTGGATTCCTCAACAGTTTTTATTTAATTTCAGATATTTTGATATTTGATGGATTTTCATATTGATATATGATATCGTTGTAGTCGTGATTGACTATTTGGTGTGTAGCATCATTGGACCAAATTTCTGGTATTTTAAAAATGTTTTTAAAGTAATTTTTGAAAAGATAAAATATTTTGGAATTGATCCATTTTAAATAAATGAACGTTATAATTCTCAAAGTTATAAAAATTATAATTTTTGAGAAATACGGTTAAAAGCTGATTTTTGAGAAATAGGAATTAATGACTTTATAAAATAGTTTAAACTGGATTTTTGAATTTATTATCAAAAGTTTAAATATAGGATTTATAAAATTTGATTATTTTATAAATCAAAATGGTGAAATTATAAAGGAATTTAAAGACGTTTTAAAAGAATAATATAAATTGATTTATATTAAGAGATTTATAAATGGATATTTATAAATTGAAATATTGACATTATAAAATGAGTTTTTATAAGTGTTTGAATGAAGTGAAAATGAATTTCATAAATAAATGAAATTTATGGAATTATAAACTGTGAAGTTATAAAAGAAATTTATAAATAGTAAGATTTATAAATTTGGTGAAATTATTTGAAGAATAGATTGGTTAAATAAGAATCTTATAAGTTATAAGATTTATGATTTGGAAAGCTTTTAAAGGAACGATTTTGTAAAATAATCGTTTTATAAGGATTTAACTTATAATATGAACTTTTAGTTTATGATTAAGTTATAAACTGGAATAGGTTAATAAAGGAATTTATAAAAGGAAGTTGTTATAAAATAAATAAAATGGAATTTATAAACGTTGTTTTATAAATTCACAAACGACTTATTTTGATAAGAAAATTGTTGAAACCTACTAATGGAGTTATATTCACATTTTTGAATAGTGAAAAATCCTTTGAATTAAAATGAATAAAAGAATGAGATTTGTTAACGAAGTTTATTCACGTTTTTGAATAGTGAATAACACGTTAAAGAAAATGGTTTAGATTTGATGTTTTAAATTGAATTAAAACGATCTAACGATGTTTTAAAGGTGTTGAGATTCGAAACCATAGATTTCAACATTTATTGTTGAAATAGACGTTTTCGAGAAATAAAAGGAAATGGTGGACTATAACACTGTTGTTATAGTAAATGATTTCCGAAAGGAAATGTTTTGTATAGTATTGGGATTTATATATCTATTTTAATTTCGAATCCCTATACTAGTGATTTTGGGTTGTCGTAACGATGTTTTACGTAACATTCGTTTTGGCCCAAATAAATATGTTTAAGAGAATGATTTCCTTAAAGAATGAAAAATATACTTAATTCGATTTAAATATATTGAATATTTTCTAAGTGTTGAAAATAAAAGATTGTGAATTACTTATTTATAAATAAGTATGGAAATGTTTTCCAATATGAAGTGAATTTATAGAATTTATCTTTTGAAGATACATTGAAATGAATAATTGAAATCGTATATGCATGGATATTTTGAGATATTAATTCATTATGGAATTTATATGTGAAAGGGAATTTGTTAAAAGTAAATATTGATTTATTTTTGAAGTTGAAATTATATATCTTGTAAAGATATTTTGGAAAATAAATAATTTGGAAAATTATTTGGAATCTGGTGATGTGTGCATATCCAGTGATAGTTCAATAACCGACTATCAATATTTCCCTTTGAATGGGTATTTGATGTGAATTGATTGAATGTGAATGCCACACTTATTTTTGAATAAGCGCTCACTATTCGGGTTAACCGGGAAAGGACCATGGGGTCGTATAACCCATTCCGAATATGTGATACGTCGTTGTGAATTGCATTGAAGATCGGTGTTGAAGACCGAGTTTTTGCGAAAGCGATAGGATGGCCTATCGATTGTCTCTGCACTGGGTAGCTCCTGGTATAGAGATCTCCTAAGTGATGGGAAATTCGATCGGGATTGTGAATACCCGTATTGCAAGGGCTTCGTAAGAAGTGCCTTCGGTTTTGTTCGAGCCCGGAACAGACTTGTATGGATTGTATGTCTGACATTACAAGTTGAGATATAAAGCCGATTTCTTTCAAATATATTTCTGTTGGTGGCAGAGAATTTATTCTTTTAGCTTAACACCCTTCTCTGAGACGTACGAGCTCAGAGGTTATATAGTTGAAGTTATCAGCAATATATTCCCAATTTGGTAATGTGACATGCTGAGTGATGCTGAAATGATCATTGTGTTGATTATTTGTGATAGGATCATTTATTTGATCGTTTATCCTGGTGATCATTGTGTTGATCATTTGTTGACCCAAAGCATGGCTTTTGTATAAAGTATGTTTTTGTGGACGTGAATTCGTCGAGCCTCACATCCCGGAAATGGTCAAAACAGGAAAGAAGCAGCAAGGTTATGAGGGGTAGCGCCCTTTAGGATATGTGCATTTCCTTCTGGAAAAGGGTGGTATCATGGTATGGAGCCCAGATACTTACTCATGTTGAAACACTTTGTTTTTATGATTGTGTGAATTGATTAGAGAGCTCTCGGAAAAAGGTCCCAAAGGACCGGGGGATGGCATATTCGGTCAGTTGTTGCTCAGTTAGGAGTAACCCGGCCTTGTGTTGGTAGAGATCCGGTTTGGTTCTCGGGGATGTCCATCCAGAGGCATTCTCATGTGGCAATGGGAAGTTCCTTGGCCTGACCATTTGTTGGAAATCCAAAGAAACAATACGAAACTTGTACGGTATTAGTTGTAGAACCTGCTATTCACTTATGGTGGTCACCACTGTTTGGATAGTAGCTATAGTAGGCATACGATAATGGTCGTATGTTGGCTAAGATTTATATTCTACTTTCGAAATGAATTTTTCTCTACACTATGCACTAGTAATAATATAAAATGTTCTTTTAAATGCGTATCAAGCATCTTTGACTATCATAAGGAGAAATCTCCTCCGATTCTGCGTTTGCATGTGTGTGTGTGCGGGAGGCCTTATGGTAGTCTCATTTTTAAAAGCATTGCGAATTGAATTTAAAAATATTCCTCTATTTTGATTTTTAAAGATAAATAAACTGTTTTGAGTTCTCACACCAGTCACATGACTGACTCGGAGTTTATTGTTTTCCTTCCTAAACTCTGGGTGCCCACCAATTTTCCACACGGGCAGTTAAGAGTTAGGTTTATCAGGATATTTTGGATATTCTGGAGTTGCTGGAGGCAAGCTAGATGGCATGGCGTATTACTAGTTTATATAGTATTTCTTTTCCGCTGCACTGTTTATTGTTGTATGTTGTTGTACACTCTGAGGATATGATATGATGTAATGAAATATAATGTGATGTAATAACTGATATAGTTCTTTATTTAAAGATTATTCATTTATTATTATATGTTGTTCCGCTGCGAATTGTGAGATTCTGTTGTTGTTCCGTTGTTTCCTTTCTGTCCGTTCTATTTTTAAAATTCTTCTATCTTCTATTTTCAAATTCTCTATGTTTCTGTTCTGTTCTATGTTTTCTATCTTTTCTCTCTTCTTCTACCTCTTTCTTCTTTCTTAAAAACCCTCAGTGTTCGTATTTTCGTTCACCTTGAGTTAATCAATGGAGATTAGTGTCTATTCAAGGAGTACGGATTTACGGGTCCTGACAATGTGGTATCAGAGCTGTTGGTTAAGCGACAACCATGGTTCTGTAGGGTATTACTCGTTAGAGATAGAGTCAGCAGTACTCTAGAATGAGTTTGAGTGTAATAATAGATATGAGCGCGTATTTGTTAGTGAATATAAAATTGTTTTTGAATTGGGTAAATAAAATAATTTTGCCCAAAACTATTTTTGAATAGAAAAGAAATGATTTTCTATGGATTAATATAGTATATGGTTGCATGATTGTTAGAAGTGATAATATTGAATTATTATCATTAGTATATGGATTAAATAAAATAAAATGGATTGAATTCAAGTAAACTAACTTGATAAATTATTAATTCATGGACTAATGAATTGGAATTTGAATTGGCTAAATTAAAGTTTAGTCGTAAGCTAAATTTGAAGATGAATTTGAATTTGTATATAAATTCAAGTGAGTAAAAGAAATTAATTGAAATTCTCTTTGTTGGCAATTAAGTAAATTCGAGATGAATTGAAAATTTAAATGAATTAGTGAATGAAACTAATTTAAGGTAGTAATGTGAATTACTAAATGAAAGTTAGTCGTTAGAATTCAATATTTAAAATTGAGAATCGAATTCGAATGAATTTGGAATCGTGAATTGAATTGAAATGTGAAATTAAATAAAATTGGATATGTAACTTCAAAAATGAAGTAAAAACGTATAAGAAGCATATGTTGAAAATTTTGTAATGAAATTAGCAAAATTGTTTGAATGTTGGTTTTGGATGCTACTACCAGCAGATTATACAGGTTATACAGGTGTATAAAAGGATTGAGATTTTGATTTCAAAGATAAAATTGAATTGCTCGACAAAAAGGTACGTATTTCAATTTTAGTATGAGATTTGATGACTTTCTTCTCTAGCCACTTGGCTTTTCTCTTTCTTTTTGATTCTGAGGGGCCGTGGTGCCATTTTGTAGTCGTACCGATCGAGCCGTGCAAAGGAAACGCTGGCGAAATTTTCCGAAAATTTAGGGTGTTAGAAAATTTTTGAGAAAATTTTGAAAGTTTGAAATTTGAATTTGAATTTAAATTTGAATGGTTAGTAAAACAATATTGTTTGAAACCTATAATTGAAGTTGGAAAGATAATTGAAAAGATAGTGAATCTTTAATAAAAAGATTTAGGCTAGTAAGTTGATAAAACTATTTGAATTGTGAAAAATAATAGACGGGATAAGAGCATTCTTCTTAACTTGTAATTTCGGGACGAAATTCTTTTAAGGGGGAAAGATTGTAACGACCCAGGATTTTAAACAATTTAATTTGAAAATATTTAATCAATTTTAAATATTTAAATGATGGTTTGGATTGAATTTTCAATATAATTATGAATTTGACGATTAAATTATAGAATTTAATCTATCGAAGTTGAATAAAAATTTGAATCTTCAAATTTAAGCCGATTAAAATATATTTCAAAGGCTTGTAAAATTCATATTGATGATATTGAAGATTTTAGAAGCTTCAGAATTGAAATTGAAAGTGAATTGTTCAGTTTTGGAAATTTAATCGTTTGAATCAATATTTAAATAGCCGTCCGAGGCACAGTCTCGGAATTCGACGAAACCAGTTCCATTGGGTCCGGAATATTGAATTATTGCCGGATTTCAAATTTCGTAATTTTTGGAGTTGACATATGATCACACGGTGTGTAAACGCGTTGGAATTTTCAACGAATAAAATTTAAATTTAAATTTAAATTAAATAAAGGACAGCCACCCTATTCCCTGCAAGCAAAGAAAACACGTTGTCTTCCTTCGATCACGCCTAAAACCATGCCGAGTATCACGCTGAAATCACGATAGAAATCGTGTAAAACATACCCAGTTGATTTTAAATACTCCTCTCCCCCTCTGTTCGTTCAACATCAAAAAGGAAACGAAAAAAAAAAAGAAAAAAATGGCGCACACGAATTGGGGGTATCGGCGATCTTGGGGTGTCAGTGTCGCGCAGAAGAGGTGGAGCGGCGCGACGATAGGCAGTGAAGCGCGCTCGAGCGTGAGGCGCGCGGCAGCGATTGGGGGCGACGCGAAGGGCAAGCGACGACGTGGGATCGCGGCGCGCGATTCAAGGGGGTAGGTCGCGAATTGGGGACGCGGCAGCAACGCGAGGCCGCGTGCGCACGATGGTGAGGCCGATGATGTCGCGCATAGGGCGGTGGCGATTTGGGTTCGCGAGGTGAATGTGAGTTGCGCGACAAGGTTGGAGGCGATCTGTTCGCGGTAGCAACGGTGGCGACTTCAACTTCGTCGAGGCACTCGCGACTGGGATAAGCAGTGATTACAGAGGTATTCAATTTAATTTCTCAATTTAATTTTTTTTATGAATATACAGGAAATTCAGTTTACAGATATTTATATTATATATATATATATATTAAGAAAATTTTACTAATAGACAAAACTGCAGTTTGGTAATTTACTGAAGAAAATAATATAACATTATGATATAGAAATAATTTTGTTTTAAATTTAAATCTTATAATTATATGTATATAGTTTTTGATAAATACAAGAACCTGTATAAAACTTGATCTTTAATCAGTATAAAATTGATGTTTTATAAGTATAAGTGTTTAAAAATAATAATAAAAATAATATGAACATACATGTACACATTTTAATTCACTGGCTTGTTTTAAATTTAATTCTTTGTTTAGAAATTTAAAATTAAACCATTAGCTATATATATATATATATATATATATATATATATATATAATATATAAAAATAAAAATAAATTCTTAGTTGAATTAAAATTTTAAAATGGTGAATCGAATTGTTCGAATTTAGTTTGAATACTAATAAATCTTTCAATGCTTATACAAGGTTAATCTTGTGGAGAAAATAAATCGAAATGGAAAATCTTAAGTAAAGTAATTCTTTAAAGAATTAGGTGTTTGAAAAGAAATTAGTTTAAACCAAGATTATTAGTTTAAAATATAATTTTTGGTTAATTAAACTTATAAAAAAAGGGAGGAATTTAATCATTAGTTTAAATAAATTTATTTAAGAAGAAATTGGTTTAAATAAACCTATCAGTTAATTTAACTATTAAAAATGAAATCACCAATGAATCGAAATTATCAATTGAAAATTTAATTTATTCGATTGATTCGAATATTAATAAATTGTGTAAATATTTATACAAGGTATAAATGAAGAAAACAAGTTGAATTGGAAGTGAATTGCAAACGGGAATAAAGGTGAGAACTTCTCACTCAATCGAATAGGTTTCGATTTTATTTTAAATAGTTAGATTTAAAATATTTGAATGCATGTATGAATGATGATAATATCTATTGATTGTTAAAATAGACATTATGCGCCGTTAGTAAGCGGATGTTATTTAATAAAAACATATACCGCGAATATTTCATAAACAGTGAAATTGGTATTATATATAATATCAATATATATATATTGGCATATGTATATATTGCAGTTGATTGATTTCCCGCATTTTTTGTTTAGCGGATGAGACCCTATTGCGCCGTTATTAAGCGGATAATATTTAATAAGAACATATACCGCGATAATTTCGTACTGGAACGAAATTGGTATTGTGCTAATGTTTGTGATGCAGGAAAACAGGTTGGAGGGATCCAACTGGATTCCTCAACAGTTTTTATTTAATTTCAGATATTTTGATATTTGATGGATTTTCATATTGATATATGATATCGTTGTAGTCGTGATTGACTATTTGGTGTGTAGCATCATTGGACCAAATTTCTGGTATTTTAAAAATGTTTTTAAAGTAATTTTTGAAAAGATAAAATATTTTGGAATTGATCCATTTTAAATAAATGAACGTTATAATTCTCAAAGTTATAAAAATTATAATTTTTGAGAAATACGGTTAAAAGCTGATTTTTGAGAAATAGGAATTAATGACTTTATAAAATAGTTTAAACTGGATTTTTGAATTTATTATCAAAAGTTTAAATATAGGATTTATAAAATTTGATTATTTTATAAATCAAAATGGTGAAATTATAAAGGAATTTAAAGACGTTTTAAAAGAATAATATAAATTGATTTATATTAAGAGATTTATAAATGGATATTTATAAATTGAAATATTGACATTATAAAACGAGTTTTTATAAGTGTTTGAATGAAGTGAAAATGAATTTCATAAATAAATGAAATTTATGGAATTATAAACTGTGAAGTTATAAAAGAAATTTATAAATAGTAAGATTTATAAATTTGGTGAAATTATTTGAAGAATAGATTGGTTAAATAAGAATCTTATAAGTTATAAGATTTATGATTTGGAAAGCTTTTAAAGGAACGATTTTGTAAAATAATCGTTTTATAAGGATTTAACTTATAATATGAACTTTTAGTTTATGATTAAGTTATAAACTGGAATAGGTTAATAAAGGAATTTATAAAAGGAAGTTGTTATAAAATAAATAAAATGGAATTTATAAACGTTGTTTTATAAATTCACAAACGACTTATTTTGATAAGAAAATTGTTGAAACCTATTAATGGAGTTATATTCACATTTTTGAATAGTGAAAAATCCTTTGAATTAAAATGAATAAAAGAATGAGATTTGTTAACGAAGTTTATTCACGTTTTTGAATAGTGAATAACACGTTAAAGAAAATGGTTTAGATTTGATGTTTTAAATTGAATTAAAACGATCTAACGATGTTTTAAAGGTGTTGAGATTCGAAACCATAGATTTCAACATTTATTGTTGAAATAGACGTTTTCGAGAAATAAAAGGAAATGGTGGACTATAACACTGTTGTTATAGTAAATGATTTCCGAAAGGAAATGTTTTGTATAGTATTGGGATTTATATATCTATTTTAATTTCGAATCCCTATACTAGTGATTTTGGGTTGTCGTAACGATGTTTTACGTAACATTCGTTTTGGCCCAAATAAATATGTTTAAGAGAATGATTTCCTTAAAGAATGAAAAATATACTTAATTCGATTTAAATATATTGAATATTTTCTAAGTGTTGAAAATAAAAGATTGTGAATTACTTATTTATAAATAAGTATGGAAATGTTTTCCAATATGAAGTGAATTTATAGAATTTATCTTTTGAAGATACATTGAAATGAATAATTGAAATCGTATATGCATGGATATTTTGAGATATTAATTCATTATGGAATTTATATGTGAAAGGGAATTTGTTAAAAGTAAATATTGATTTATTTTTGAAGTTGAAATTATATATCTTGTAAAGATATTTTGGAAAATAAATAATTTGGAAAATTATTTGGAATCTGGTGATGTGTGCATATCCAGTGATAGTTCAATAACCGACTATCAATATTTCCCTTTGAATGGGTATTTGATGTGAATTGATTGAATGTGAATGCCACACTTATTTTTGAATAAGCGCTCACTATTCGGGTTAACCGGGAAAGGACCATGGGGTCGTATAACCCATTCCGAATATGTGATACGTCGTTGTGAATTGCATTGAAGATCGGTGTTGAAGACCGAGTTTTTGCGAAAGCGATAGGATGACCTATCGATTGTCTCTGCACTGGGTAGCTCCTGGTATAGAGATCTCCTAAGTGATGGGAAATTCGATCGGGATTGTGAATACCCGTATTGCAAGGGCTTCGTAAGAAGTGCCTTCGGTTTTGTTCGAGCCCGGAACAGACTTGTATGGATTGTATGTCTGACATTACAAGTTGAGATATAAAGCCGATTTCTTTCAAATATATTTCTGTTGGTGGCAGAGAATTTATTCTTTTAGCTTAACACCCTTCTCTGAGACGTACGAGCTCAGAGGTTATATAGTTGAAGTTATCAGCAATATATTCCCAATTTGGTAATGTGACATGCTGAGTGATGCTGAAATGATCATTGTGTTGATTATTTGTGATAGGATCATTTATTTGATCGTTTATCCTGGTGATCATTGTGTTGATCATTTGTTGACCCAAAGCATGGCTTTTGTATAAAGTATGTTTTTGTGGACGTGAATTCGTCGAGCCTCACATCCCGGAAATGGTCAAAACAGGAAAGAAGCAGCAAGGTTATGAGGGGTAGCGCCCTTTAGGATATGTGCATTTCCTTCTGGAAAAGGGTGGTATCATGGTATGGAGCCCAGATACTTACTCATGTTGAAACACTTTGTTTTTATGATTGTGTGAATTGATTAGAGAGCTCTCGGAAAAAGGTCCCAAAGGACCGGGGGATGGCATATTCGGTCAGTTGTTGCTCAGTTAGGAGTAACCCGGCCTTGTGTTGGTAGAGATCCGGTTTGGTTCTCGGGGATGTCCATCCAGAGGCATTCTCATATGGCAATGGGAAGTTCCTTGGCCTGACCATTTGTTGGAAATCCAAAGAAACAATACGAAACTTGTACGGTATTAGTTGTAGAACCTGCTATTCACTTATGGTGGTCACCACTGTTTGGATAGTAGCTATAGTAGGCATACGATAATGGTCGTATGTTGGCTAAGATTTATATTCTACTTTCGAAATGAATTTTTCTCTACACTATGCACTAGTAATAATATAAAATGTTCTTTTAAATGCGTATCAAGCATCTTTGACTATAATAAGGAGAAATCTCCTCCGATTCTGCGTTTGCATGTGTGTGTGTGCGGGAGGCCTTATGGTAGTCTCATTTTTAAAAGCATTGCGAATTGAATTTAAAAATATTCCTCTATTTTGATTTTTAAAGATAAATAAACTGTTTTGAGTTCTCACACCAGTCACATGACTGACTCGGAGTTTATTGTTTTCCTTCCTAAACTCTGGGTGCCCACCAATTTTCCACACGGGCAGTTAAGAGTTAGGTTTATCAGGATATTTTGGATATTCTGGAGTTGCTGGAGGCAAGCTAGATGGCATGGCGTATTACTAGTTTATATAGTATTTCTTTTCCGCTGCACTGTTTATTGTTGTATGTTGTTGTACACTCTGAGGATATGATATGATGTAATGAAATATAATGTGATGTAATAACTGATATAGTTCTTTATTTAAAGATTATTCATTTATTATTATATGTTGTTCCGCTGCGAATTGTGAGATTCTGTTGTTGTTCCGTTGTTTCCTTTCTGTCCGTTCTATTTTTAAAATTCTTCTATCTTCTATTTTCAAATTCTCTATGTTTCTGTTCTGTTCTATGTTTTCTATCTTTTCTCTCTTCTTCTACCTCTTTCTTCTTTCTTAAAAACCCTCAGTGTTCGTATTTTCGTTCACCTTGAGTTAATCAATGGAGATTAGTGTCTATTCAAGGAGTACGGATTTACGGGTCCTGACAGCAGAAAACATGATGCAAGAATAATAATAGTAATAATATACTAAATCTTCGTCTTCGTCCTCCAAAGAATAATCTTCGATAAGCTAAAAACTCAGGGCCGACTCGAGCTTAATGAAAAGATATAACACTCAAGTAAATACTAAATATCCTTATGTAAGTCAAATCAATATCGCATATAACATGAGTGTAATAGCATCAGTGATGCTTACAAAATTTCACATCTCGTATCTAGTGTATAACGTGCATGCAATGACTCAAGAGATGTTATGGGATTTTCCATCTCTTAAGAATCCGTCAATATATATATATATATATATATATATATATATATATATATATATATATATATATAGTAGAATACGCTATATATATAATAATAATCCATAAATAAATAGCAAAAGGGCATTAAGGCTTTACATTGATCCCCCTAATGCTTTTTTAAACATTGTCGTACAGTTTGCATATAAAACACCAGTAAACCATTGGTGGATAGGGATACGCCGTGATACGACAACATTAAACCAAAATCGTACCTGTCTCGTATAAGGATAAAAGTATAACAAGGCACGTGAAGCAATGTCCAAGGTAGGATTCTACTAGTTTACCCTTCCTGGCTGGTAGTAATGCATCATAGCCATGATGGCCCACCGTGTCCAACATTCCTTTAATCCGAGAGTGCACACCAATCAATCACAATGTAAATGATGGTAAAAACGAAGAAGTGTGTCCGCTTAGGGTAGCTAGCCCACTTGGCCCGTACGGCTTCTATTTTAGTCATTTTAATTTGGCACAAGTGCCAGACTAATCCATCATCGTTCTCTTTCTTCAAATCCAACAAGCGATGCCAAATCCAACCACTTCGTTCTAGATCATCACCACATGTACACAGTTGTTAAAATGGTTCCACTATTGAAAAAGAGTATGCCAATAAGAGGTCTCAGTCTCTTTAAAAACCAAACGTCGTTTTACGCACCGGTTAGTAATTTTATATTTCAAAAATAATTTGCATTCGATATCAAAATAACATATTTGCTCCAAAATCAAATTCATTTTGGAATCATCATATTTACTCAAAATATACTATTTCAATTCAAAATCATGTTCGTCTTACTATCTCGATTTCAGCCAAAATTATTTCGAATTTCAATTTGGGTTATAATTTCATTTTCACCGAATTCGTATTCAAATCCATGGTTTTAAAAATAAATCTTCTCGCCTTTATCCGGTTTTGATTTTAGAAAAATAGTTTGAAAATTTATATTGCTTAAAAATAGTTTAAATAATTAAAATAGTTTGATATAAAATGTTTTAAGTTTTTAAAATGTTTTATAAGGTAAAATAGTTTGGAAACCAAAATAGTTTGAATATTTAAAAGATAGATTTAAGTATTTTATATTAAAATAATTTATTTGAAATAGTTTCAAAGTCAAACCGATTTAATTCCAAAATACCCAATTCAAACCACTTTAAATTTCCATTTCAATTTAATCGATTTAATTTCGATGTCAAGTCGAATTTTACTATGATCCTAAATTAATTTCGATGTCAATTCCAAATTAATTTTAATTCCAATTTCTATTTAATTTCAAAAAAAATTCAATTCAAAATTTGAACCATTTCGATTTATAACAATTCCAAGTTTGACTTTCAAGACATTGATTCAAAACACTTAAATCAAATTTACCTTCAATACCCAATTTAAAACCCAAATTTTCAAATAATATTCAATTCCGAGCTCAATTTCAAAATAGTTCGATTTCCATAAATTCGATTTTCATTTTGTTAAAATTAAATCGTTTAAATAAATTTCATATCAAAAATTTTAAAATCTTTTAATTTAGCCAATCCAGTATTCGTATATAATTTTCTATCCTATGGCCAGTGATTAGTTATTTCATTTAATTTCGGGGATGGATACATATCATTTCAATCCAAATCACAGTGTCATAGGTAAATATCATTTCAACCTATTTCTTAATTTATTCGAAATAATTCAATTTGTAGTATATAATACTATAAATAATTTATCAGGTGATGACAGGATATATAAACATAAATAAACATCCAATCATCCAAATATTAATTAGTTGGTATCCATCATAATCAGTGATCCAAACAGTCAGAATAATTCACAACAATTTCATAGTTATTAATATCGGTATTTTACTGGTAATTAAATTCCAGTTTCAAATTTAACCATCAACTTTAATTTTTAACGGTTAATTCAAATGACAATTTAGATGACGATTAAATTTATCAAACAACAATCAACAAATTTGTATCACTTTATAATTCACAATTTAACTAGCATAAAATATTCTATTACCTGCAAGCGTTATAAAACACTCACCTTGAACTTTAAATTTTAGATCAAATCTAACGATGTTCGATTTAACCTAACATTTTAACCATTCCCAATCATCACCAAATTAGTTTCACAACGTAGTCCTCGTCGCAACGATTCCATCGCCGCTTGTTTCGTTCGATTTCGACCTCGTATGTGAAAGATATACAATTCATAAGAATTTATAATTTATAATATAATAAATTTTCATTTTTCTTTTTATATTCTAAACCTTCATCTGGGCCTTTGATTTCCAGCAATAAATCATGGTCGTTGCATTCTACATCTTCGTTCCTAGGCAAAATAGTGTTCGCACCCATCGCCACCCTCCTCCTTTTGGTCGCCGCACCACCCCTAGCTCGCTAGAGCTTGATCGAACATCACCATGAGCCACGCCTTCAGGAGCTCCTCTACTGGCCGTGACCACATCTAACTTAACCCCACATAGCACTCGCAAAACCCCCTTGGACACTACCCATATGTGAGCAGATTCTGGCCAATCCAAGCCACCATCGACGATCACCACCGTTCACCTCGTAGAGCTTGACGAGCTCTTTGACTTTCTTTTAGGATTTCTTCGAAAATATTTCTTAGATTGAGAAACAAACGAGGAATAATATGGGATATTTTCGACCATGGAAATAGATAGTGGCGGCCATGTATATTAGGGCTAGGGTTGAGAGGGTTTGGATCTACATATATACGTACACGAGTTATTTTATTATTATTTTCGCTATTCACACTTTTTTGGACGAACTCCAAATAAAGCATGCCTTCTGGCATTTATAATATTTTACCTCTATCCAGACATAATGGAACAAGTTTTGGGGCCTAATTGAATTGTTTATGGAGGATCGCTTTTCGAATCAAATTAAAATATTTAATTTTCGATATTTAATTCAACGCATTTCTATCTCATACGACCAAACGGTAACTCCATTCGCTAGGAAATTTGGAATCCAATAATAATACACTAATACGGATCCAATGGAACTAGTTTCATCGAAATCCAAGACTGTGCCCCAGAAGGCTTTTTTAATGTGTCGATTAAATTAAGCGATTTTCAAAATCGACAAATTACTTGAAATCCCAATTTTAAAAACTTACCAACTCAATTATAATTCAAATAGAACTTATATCCATAATAGAAACCATTTCGATTCATATTAAATCACAAATTCAATTACTTACACTATTCTAAATATTAAATTTCACTATTAGATTATATATATATATATATATATATATATAATTTCGAATTTAATCTATCGACTTTTAATTTCATTTAAAAGCCCACTATCATCACTCTGATTCGAATAGGGTTTAATCAACTTAGAAATCATTTCCGTTCACATTTAACTTCAGATTCATGTATTTTTCCCAATTTCAAATATTAAATTTACGATTCAACAAATTTATTTAATCGCTATATTTGAAATTTTAAACCATTTCACAAATTCAACCAAAATCACCATATTCAAAAATATATTAACATTTCCAATCCAACATTTAAAAATAAATTAAATGTCCAAAACCAAACGACCAAAATTTCGGGTCGTTACATTCCTCCCCTCTGAAAAGAATTTCATCCTCGAAATTGCTAAGGTTGGAAAAATGCTCCAAACCAATTTCTTTTCAAAACCCATTTGGTTAAAATTCTGTTATTGCCATTACCTAAATCTTCTAGAGACACGCAAATCCATTTATTCCTATTATCCATAAAATTCCATTATTTCAAGTTATAATTTCAAAATCAAATTTAGTTAACAAATTTTTTTCTTCCAAAATTTTCAAATATTTTCTAACACCTCAAATTTTCGAATTTTTTTGACAGAGTCTCCCCTATACGGAGAGCCTTTTACAATATCACAAATATGATAAATTTAATATATATCGACCCACACGGTCGGAGACACAATATATACAAATATTTATTTCATTTTCGCTTTTAATGCGTAAGCGTACCTTGTATTAGCGTTATTAAGTGAGTTCGCTTAATTATATGCAATTTCACAACCAAAATCTATCCAAACAGCTCCCTGTACCGATACTTTCTCAAACGAAGCATATAAGTTCATAACCATTAAATTTTGTAATGTTCCATTCCTTTAACGAACTTAAACACAAGATTTTATAAAACAAACATATTATAACATGTATATTTCAAATGCGTAAACAAGTACAAGGTTCAAACATTCAATTATCCATTTCCAACCAATGTATATTCAATTTTATTCTATTTCAAATTGATTCACATTCACTTATTTACATTAACTGAAATCAAATTTCTCTTACATTCAATAAATAAAGCTATTACATTCAATTTAACTTTACCACTTAAGTTCATTTCCATTTTGAATCAAATTCTATTTTATTTGACTCGTTTTGTTATTTTATTCCTTCATGGATTTTGTTTATTCATTTCCATTAACTTCCCTTAAGTTAAATCAAATTTCATATCTCATTTTAGATTTCCTTTTCATATCTTCGATGTTTACTAATTTTGTTTACTTATATTTATAAATGTTGTGAGTTACAAGACTTACATGTTTTCCAAACTCTTAGATTGTAACATCCATATTTTTCCTTTACATTTACCATCACAAATTTTCATTTAATACTAAATTCATTCGTGAAACATTTCATTTTTCATTTCCTTAATTTATCACTATTTTATAAAGGTTCGTTTCCTTTTCATTCCAACTTGTTCAAGTTTATATTTCTCAAAAGTTACAACTTAATTTACAACATTCTTCACAAATTGACATTTATTTGCACAAACAACTTACAAGATGTTATTTCATTCATTCGTCTACTTTCTTAAGTTTTATTTACTTGTTCAATTTAGTCATTAATCATTTCATAATACACTAATTAAGTATGTAACATTTATTATAACATCTTAAACTTTATTTATAAATGTTTTAATTAATTAAGTATTGATTTACTTGTTTAATATTCCATTACATATTCTTATAAACATTTTAACTTCTTAAACATTTACGGTAAGTTATTCTGATGCTTTAGAATGTAATTTAAGTAGTACACAAATTAATATCATTCATTTTATCTAAGCTTTCATGCGTTAAACTATATTTATTTACTTTATTTCACTAACTCAATTAATTTTATATTTCTTTTAAAAATCACATTTCTCGAATTCAAATTTCGTTTATTTGCTTAATCAAAATATTCAACAATTTTTTTTAAATTTCATTTATTTTCTGTTCAAATCTATAAGTTATAAACTTATTTTTAATTTATACTATTTCAATTTATAAGTTCTAAGATGTTTTTGATATATTTATCACATCATACTTAGAATGTCTTTCATAACGAAAATTGTTTTAATCGAAAATTCCTTTTGGTAGCAATCCTCATCCAGAAACTTGAAAATGAATACTGGCAATGCTATAGTCATCCCCAGAATTATTTCCCAATGACCAAAAGCGAGTTCAATGCTTTTATTTCTTTCAAAATCCTTTTAAAATAATTTTTTTCTCTAGTCAAAACTATTTCAAATAATATTAATATTAATTTTGAAGGCTTTGAAAATAAATTTTGAAAGCAACAGGTTCTGGATTCCATATTTTCGACTTTTAAATCCTTTCTATTTATGAACTATATTATAAACATACTTATATAAATTCAATTACCTTATTGCCAAAGCTTGATTTTAAATGAGTCTTATAGCAATTAAATTTCAATTTAGTTTAATTATCGAACATTTCGTAAAGTAGAATTCACAAAGTATTCGTTTTTAATTTAATTCGACCAATAACTGATGATAACAGAATATTATCATCTTCTAACAACAACTTCATTAAAATTATCATTATATATATAAATATAATTTAGGTAAAGTGATTTCATTTACCCAATTTTAAAATAATATTATGTTGACTTTCCTCGTTTAAGTGTTTACAAACCCCTACTGATAACACAGCATTTCGCGCATCGACTATAATTTATAAACAACTCAACAGATAAGTAAACACAATATCAAACATTTATAACACTAAGTATGCTCTCTCATATATATACACTCAAACAACTCATTCTAGGGTATTACTACCCTATCTCTAATGAGTCAAACCCCACAAAGTAAGGTTATCGCTAAACCAAAGCTCTGATACCAGCCGTGACGACCCACATTTCGAAAGAAATCAATAATAATCCACACATGTCCGACTTAAACAATCCGAAACATGGATAATCATTGGGGTTAATTAAGAAAAATAAGTAAAGAAGAAGAAAGCAAACATAGAATCTTGCAGGGGAATGATAAAATATAATAATCAAATAAACAATTCATGAAGCTATTTACTATACATTTGATTATAATTTATACAACATTTGTCAGAGTTATACATATACAATAGCACAAAATATAATACAGCAGACAACATGATGTAGAAATAATAATATTAATAATATACCAAATTTTCATCTTCGTGCTCCAGAGAATAATCTTTAATCAGCTAAAAACTCAGGGCTGACTCGAGCTTAATGAAAAGACAAAACACTCGAGTCAGGACTGAATATCCTTATGTAAGTCAAATCAATATGGCACATAACATAAGTGTAATAGCGTCCGGGATGCTTATAGGATTTCACATCTCCTATTTAGTGTATAACGTGTATGCAATAACTCAAGAGATGTTACGGGATTTTCCATTTCTTATGGATCCATTAGAATATTTATATGTAATACAATATGCTAAATATAAAATGTCTAATCAGTAAAATAAATATCAAAATAGAGTTAAGGCTTTACATTGATCCCCTTTAATGCGTTTTTAAGCATTGTCATATAGTTTGCATATGAAACACCAGTAAACCATCGGTGGATAAGGATGCACCAAGATACGACAACACTAAACCAAAATCGTAGCATGTGAGGCAATATCCATGGTAGGATACTACCAGTTTACCCTTCCTTGGAGGTGGTAACATGTCATAGCCATGATCACCCACCGCGTCCAACACTCCTATAATCTTAGGGTGCGCACCAATCAATCACAATGTAAATGATGGTAAAAACGAAGAAGTGTGTCCGCTCGGGGTAGCTAGCTCACTTGGACGGCATGGCTCCAGTTTTAGTCATTTTTATTTGGCACAAATTCTAGGCTAATCCATCGTCGTTCTCTTTCTTCAAATCCAGCAAGCGACGCCAATTCCAACCACTTCATTTTGAATCATCGCTCCATGTACACAGGTTTTTAGGTGGTTATTATATTTACAGAGCGTATGCCAATAAGAGGCCCCGGTCTCTTTAACAACCAAATGACGTTTTACACACTATTTGGTACATTTATACTTCGAAAACAATTTGCATTCGGTACTAAAATACCATATTCGCTTAAAAATCAAATTCATTTCAAAGTCATTATATTTACTCAATATATACTATTTTAATTCAAAATCATGTTCGTCCAAATATCTCGATTTCAATTTCAAAATTGTTTTGAATTTCAATTTGGGTTATACTTCATTTTGACCCAATTCGTATTTAAAATCCATGATCTAAAAAAAATAAACTTCCAACCTTTGACTGACTTTAATTTTAGAAAAATATTTTGAAAATTTAAATTTTTTAAAAATAGTTTAAATGATTAAAATAGTTTGACATAAAATGATTTAAATTTTTAAAATGTTTTACAAGGTTAAATAGTTTAGAAATCAAAATAATTTGAATATTAAAATGGGAGATTTTAAGTCATTTATAGTAAAATAATTTATTTGAAATAGTTTCGAAGTCAAACCGATTCAATTCCAAATTTTCCAATTCAAATCACTTTAAATTTCCATTTCAATTTAATTGATTCAATTCCGATATCAAGTCAAATTTTACTTCGATTCCAAATTTTCGATGTCACTTCCAAATTAATTTAAATTCCAATTTCAAATTAATTTCCATTATAATTCCAAAATAATTTCAATTTCAAATTTGAACCTTTTTGATTTGTAACAATTCCAAGTTTTATTTTCCAAACATAGATTCAAAACACGTAAATCAAATTTACCTTCAATACCCAATTTGAAATCCAAATTCTCAAATATAATTAAATTCCGAGCTCAATTTCAAAACAGTTCGATTTTCATAAATCAATATTCACTTTCTTCATATAAAATCATTTAAATAAATTTCAAATCAAAATTTTGTAATCTTTTAATCGGTGTTCGTATATAATTTTCCGTCCTATGGCCCAATGATCAGTTATGACAATTCAATTTCAGGATGGATATATATCATTTCAATCTAAATCATAATGTCGTAGGTATATATCATTTCAACCTATTTATTAATTTATTCGAAATAATTCAGTTATAGTTTTATATACTGCAAATAATTTACCAGGTGATAACAGGATATATAAACATCCAATCATCCAAATGTCAGTGAATTAGCGTCCATCACAGTCAATCATCCAAACAGTCAGAATAATTCACAATAATTTCATAATTATAATATCGATAATTTACTGTTAATTAAATTCCACTTTCAAATTTAACCATCAACTTTAATTTTTTAAGGTTAATTCAAATGACAATTTATATGACAACTAAATTTATCAAACAACAATCAATAAATCTATATCACTTCGTAGTTCCAAATTTAACTAGCATAAAAATATTCTAGTACTTATGAGCATTATAAAACACTCACCTTGAGTTTTATTATAAATTAAATCGAACGACGTTCAATTTAACCTAAAATTTCAGTTATTCCCATTTGTCTCCAAATCTGTTCCAAAATGTAGTGGTCGTCACCATGATTCCATTGCCGCTTGTTTCGTCCAATTTCAACCTCTTATGTGAAAGATATACAATTCATAAGAATTTATAATTTATAATATAATAAATTTACATTTTTATTTTTATATTCTAAATCTCCATCTGGGCCTTTGATTTCTAGCAACAAATCACGGCCGTTGCATTCTACATCTTCGTTCCTAGGCAAAATCGCGCTCTACCCATCGCCGCCCTCATCCTTTTGATCGTCGCACTATCCCTAGCTTGCTAGAGCTTGATAGAACATCACCACGAGCCGTGCCTTCACGAGCTCCTCCACTGGCTGTGACCAAGTCGTACTCGACCCTACACATCACTCGCAAAACCCCCTCGAACGGCACCCATACATGAGCAGATTCTGGCCAGTCCAAGCCACCATCCGCGATCGCCACCGTTCACCTCGTAGAGCTTAACGAGCTCATCGAAATTCATTTAGAAAGTTTTCAAAAATACTGCTTAGATCGAGAGATAAACGAGGAAGAATATGGGGCATTTTTGGCCATGGCAATAAATTATGGAGGCCGCGTATATTAGAGTTAGGGTTGAGAGGGTTTTGGTGTATATATATACATGTAACGAATTATTTTATTATTATTTTCACTATTCACACTTTTTGTACGAACTCCAAATGAAGCATGCCGTTTGGCATTTATAATGTGTTACCCCTATTTCGAACATAGGGGAACAAGTTTTAGGGCCTAATTCAATAATACATGGAAGATAGCTTTTCAAAGCGAATTAAAATATTTAATTTTCAATATTTAATTCAACGTGTTTCTATCCCATACGACCAAACGGTAACTCCAATCACTACAAAATTTGGAATCCGATAATAATGCATATTACAGATCCAATGGAAATGGTTTCGTCGAAATCCAAGATTATGTCCCGGAAGGCTATTTTAACGTGTTGCGATTTTCAAAATCGATAAAATTACTTGAAATTCTGATTTTAAAAATTTACCAACTCAATTATAATTTAAATTGAATTTATATCGATATTGGAAATGATTTCTATTCATATTAAATTACAAATTCAATTATTTACACCATTCCAAATATTAAATTTCAATATTAAATTATTGTTTATAGATATAATTTCAAATTTTAATTTATCGACTTTTAATTCCATTCAAAAGCCCAATATCATCACTGTAATACGAATAGGGTCTAAATCAACTTAGAAATTATTTCCATTCACATTTAACTCCAGATTCACGTATTTTTCCCAATTTCACATATTAAATTTACGATTCACCAAATTCATTTAATCGTTATATTTGAAATTTTAAACCGTTTCACAAATTCACCCAAAATCTCCATATTCAAAACTAAATTAATATTTCCAATTCAACATTTAAAATTAAATTAAACGTTCAAAACAAAACGTCCAAAATTCTGGGTCGTTACAGAGTACAAGACCGAGACTGAATTAGAAGACGACAAAAACTGAAAATTTTGAATTTTTGTTTCAGTTGTTGTATAATCTATATTCTAAGTTTCGACTGATATAAATAATGATGACTATATTCTGAGTTATGTCTTACTTTTTTTTAGATTATGTATACATACCCAAGAGACCTTATCTCATTTATGACGTTTTAGTGCAAGTTTTATGTGATGATGATTAATCAAATATATTTTGTAGTAATGAACTCATATTTTTATCATTGTATGGAATGATATGTTTGTAACAGACATGCACGGGAAACACTCCAGTAGATCTCAGCCTTCTCCTTTCGTGATGCTGGTGCGAGTGGAAAAACTCGAATTTACGTCCGTTGGAAGAGGTAGTTCCAAAGAGTGTGGGGTAAGTATCAAATTTATTACATGTTTACTATTTAAAATTTATTATATTCGTACATCTTATTTTATACAGGGTGTTTTAGTTGCAGTCGTCGAACTTTATTTTGCAAATATCAAGGAAGGCGCTCATGAGTCGGATGTCATTATGCTGGGCTCACTGGAATGACATTCTCGATCATACTAAGAGTGCCATGTTATTATTACAATTCATTTGTAAATTAATACAATATATATAATTCAAACCAATTTCAATTTCATTATACAGGTCGCTGTTCGTGTCGACCCGTAGGATATGGATGTTTTCGTAAATCACTGGTACCCAAAAATGCGTAAAAATTATAGAGACACCATTCAAAAGCTAAGAAAGCGGGAAAAAAGCCATCTTGGATAGGAGCTGATGTCTGGGCTCAATCTCTGCAGCTATATGATACTACAAAGTCAAGGGTAAGTTATATCATTTCCTTTTTTATTACATTTTTTTAAAAATACGTATATTAAATGAATTTATTTAGTTAATTGTGCATTTAAATTTATAGGAATTATCGGTGCGGAACCGTGTGAACAGGGCTTAAAATTCTGTTTTGCACCATGGTGGGTCAAAGTCCTTCTAATAGCATCAAAGAGAATTGGTAAAGTTATAAAAATGCATTTATAAATAGTTGTAACATAATTTAGTCATATCGGTAACATTATTCATTTGCATATATAACTTCAGTTTCAGAAATCGTGAGCCTACACTGGCTAAGGTCTTTATCACACACATGCCATCGAGTGCACGGATAAGGAGGAAAATATTTCATATGAATTTATGGACGATAAATCTAAATCTGTGATGGTAAATTTGTTTGAATTTTTTACTTCACATTTGATAAGCTCTTTATTATTTATCATTACAACTACTGTTTGTCATTGCATGAGAGATACGAAGTGAAGAAAGCCGAGTGGTGCAGTCCATTGACCGTGAATTGACCTTGGAGGAGGGGGAAGGTATTTGGGATGCTCTCATTGGCCCATCTACTCAAAATAGGCATTATGGTTATGGAAATCAGGAGGTAAGCTACTTAATTAACTAATATATAAATTATATTTAATATGAAGCATAAATTATAACTTCCAATCAAATAATTTACAAGCGATGATGACCCATAGGGTTTATAGGAGATCTCAGGCCGAGGAGGAGATATCTCAACGGAAGCAGCAGATAGTAGAATTCAATGACTGGCGAAAAAGGGCAAAGGATTGTTGCAGTTGCTAGGTGAGCGGTTTGCGACAATTGCAGTAGAGCACGAGAGGATGCCTAATGAGGATGGGTTGGAAGACGACGACGACGATGATGAGTAGGTACAAATTTTTTGACTGTTTTTGATCATTTTGTCGTGCATTTATTGACATGTGTTGATGGAGTTGATACTTTATTTATGGTTGTGTATTGTGATGATTACGCATTTGATGAACATAAGTATTTGTGTAGATATGGTTGAGTTGATTGATGGAATATTGGTTTTAGTTGATGAAAGTTTATGTAAATATTGATATTTGCACTGTGTTTTTAATTATTTGTGATATGTATGAGATCATATGTTGCGTGTGATGTTACTGGTTGTGATATTGAGTATATATGTCTTGAAATGAAATGAGATTGAGATATGACGATTATTGTGTGGTTGGAAGCCTTAAAAGTAGCCCTGTCCTAAATTCCAGGTTTCAAGCTTGCATCGGCTGGCGACGACTAGCGACGACCAAATTATTTCAAGCTTGCATTGGATTGTGATGGCTAGCGACGACTTTCCAGTTCCAGACTTGTGTCGGTAAGCGACGGTCCATTTTTCCAAGTTTTCGACGCTAACCGACGCGAATATGGCGACACCGTCGTTATTTTGCTTGCATCATGTGATTTTGTTGTGGCTTTCGACGACGGAAATCGACGGTTATATGCCATCGCTAAACGATGCCTGTGATGACCCGGAATTTTGACAATATTATTTTAATAAGTATTTAAGCCATTTAAATAAAATACAAGCTTTCTTTTTTTTAATAAATAAGATTTTAGGCATTTACCCGTTATATGTGTATTGTAAAGGAAATTTTGATTTGAAATTTAAAATAAGATCTTTCAAAAATATTTGAAATGAAATCCGTCTTATTCAATAAAATCAAAAGTTCTATATTATTAATATTTAATATAATACATATAAAATGTAATCTAAATAATAATGTTTAAAATAAGCAATCCTATCAATATTAAATATAAATATAAGAACAAAAGTATAAAACATAATTATAAAATATAAGTAAAACATATAAATCCTATTTAAATGTTGATAGTTAGAATAGAAATAAAAATAAAGTAAGGATTAAGTGATTTTTGTGTGTATGTACTTAAGTTAAATTTATAACTAAAACAACTTTGTAGTTAGCACATAAGGTATAAAGTAAAACACAACCAGGCAAGTAATATATAAACAATAGAAATATAAGAATGTTAAATACATGAAAGGCAAGAAAAAATAAAATAAAGTATCTATGCACGTACAAAAATGGGATAAGTAAGTAAACATGAAGGACACTTGCATTTAATGTTAGCACAAAAACAAGGTCATTCGAAAATATCTACAAAATCATTTCAGCTGAAATATTGACTGGCCAAAGAAAGATAGGAAAGGAAAAAAGATCTCTGACTTAAAGAAAATGTATGCACTAGAAAATACCTTCCCTGTAAAACCCATCTTCTTTATATATATGCACATTCTCTTTGTTCTAGTTCGTTTAAGAATATAGAAAAGTAGAAAAAAAACAAGAGAAGATAGTAAGCACCTCTATTTTTACAAACTTAAATAACAAATCAGCTAAGCCAACAGGGAGATTTAAAGGAAGATCAAGTTAGCAGTTTCAAAACAGAAGTATTCTCTGTTCAAACTTCTTTTGACTGGTGAGTAAACAGAACTTTTGAAAACCCAGAGTTATTATTAATTGTGTACAGATATGTGTAATAATGATGAATATTTGGTGGGGAGGGTTGATTTTAAGTCTGAATATAGATTTAAACTTTTTTTGTATATATGGTATATATGCCTGTAGATATGCACCTGTAGTCTCTGTTGTCTATTGTAATCACAGACTCTAAATCTTCATACCCAAGCAAATTCATGCTATGATCATAAAATAGAAAATGATTATAATAAGGTAATTTCATTCTTAAAAATAAATTCTGGTGGCATTAGTTGTTAACATCTAAAAAAATTAGTTTTACAGTGAAACCAATCAAAATCAGAAAATCGAAATATTTTAATTTCAATTTTAGAGTGTATGATAAGAATTGACTTGGAAAATGATGAATTTAGGCACTAAAATCGTAATTTTTAGCTTGCTATAGATCGGGATTTTCAGAATTGTTCACTTTTGGAATTATCGGCGAGTGCCGTTGATTGGCAGCGAAATATCCATTGGGTTTTGGTCTGGAGGAGACTCGCGACTTGAGGGACGTGGGGAAAAATACTGAAAAAAAATTCGGTTCGCCGTGGTGGACAGGGGAGGTGAACAAGGGTTTGAGGACCTGTTATGTCGAAAATATTTTAGGGGTTCACGCGACGTTGATAGAGGACTAGAGCGAATCGCGAGGGTATGGTCAGATGCATGGCGATGTAGTGTAGATTTGGGCGAGACGACGAGTCGTCTGGTGATGGGAGTTGGTAGCGTCGGTGTAGTTTTCTCTGATTGAAAATTTGGTTTAGGGGCTCAACCGGTTCGATTTCGAGGGGGTTGTATTTTCGAGGTTTCGAGTTGTCAGGGTGGATGTCGGTGGAGTTGCTGATGGGATGAAGGTCGTGACGCCGGCCGAAGATGGCCGGAGCGTTCGTACATGTGCACGTATGCGTGCATAGATCTGCTCGTTCGAATAGGCTTGGAAGGAGTAATACTGGGAGCGAAGTAAAAGAAAGGGAAGGGGAAAGAAGAATTGGGCCGGTAAGGGATTGGGCTGAACGAAATTAGAAAAAATGTAAAATTAAGTTTGGACTTAGAATTTGGAAATAAGTTGAATGACTTCCAAAGTTCAAATAATTCAGATTCCATGTTTTTTTTGAAGTTGTTTATTTAAGGAGATTTTATAAATTCCGTTCGTATTGTTAATTTGCAAATTGCTTTTAACACTTTATACATTTGATTTGAAAAATGCTTCCAGTTCTTTAGATATTAGAATAAAGTTATAAAATGGTTTCAAATGGAAGTTAAAAGGGTGTAATTTAACATTTAATAAAGATAAAGAATTTGAATTATTTAAGTTATGAATAATTAAGGAATTAATTTAAAAGGCGATAAATTAAGAAATAATTACTAGAGTAATCTAGGACCACCGATGAAGGTCATTTATTAAGTAAAAGAGTAATTTATGTGAATGGTTAAGAGAAAATTTTCTATGAGAGTAAATTAAAGATTAATTACTAAGGGTAATTTAAGAAAATTAAAATTTATAAAGGAGGATTATCGGGATGGAAGATTAATTAATCGGTTGCTGTTAATGAATAAGCAAGATTGAAAAGTACTTGGTTAATTAAATGCTGGTTGACTTAATTAATTAGAGTTGGTATGGACAATTTATCCTGCTATGGATGACTCAAATGAATAATAATTGAATTTAAATTAATTAATGATTTGGGTTAATTAATTCAGTAATTAAGGGTTTGAATTAATTAATTAAATAAGTTTTAAGTTAATTACTTAAGTAAGTAATTTAGAATAATCATTGGATGGTTGATAAGCAATTACTTAATGTAATTAATAAAATATATTTATGGTTTAATTAATGATTAATTATTAAATGTAGTTAAATTAGATTAGGATAAATTGAAATGTAAATGAGAATCATTAAATTATATAATTAATGATGTAATTAAACAGTGATTAATTAAGTTTAAGTAATCAATGATAAGTAACTTATGAGGAATTAATTATATAAGTAATATAGGATCACTGTAATTAAGATAGTTAAATTAATTTATGAAGTAATTAAGATTACTTATTGATTTTGGTTAAGAATGACTAGTATTGTGAAGTGTTTTAAAGGGATTGGACTATTTTACATCTAAATCATGGGTATTTAGAAAACTTATATGTGAGATAAGCGATGTCTATAATAAATTTCGGCCTTGTGAATTGCTTCGAGTTACCCCGGATTTTATTTAAGTGGTGTGATTTGTATTTCATGTTGGATGGGTTTACTCACGCTGGTTTCCAGCCTGACCCGGGTGTTACTTTTGTGTAATGCTCGGGTCAGACCGAGTATTACATATTTTTCAGGTAAGAACGTTCGGGAGCTCAGGAGGTGAGCTGGATGGCAGGAACGTATAAAGTATCACCGCTGTATTTATATTAATGTTAATCTGAGTCATGATAATTATATATAATCGATGACTGTATATATGTGAAACTCTGATATATATTAAATGTAATCGATAGATATAGTATTCTTTTGTAAACTGTTATTTATTATTATTATATTTTATCCGCTGCGAATGTGAGATGTTTGGTGTTCTTGTTCTTCTTCTATCTTTTTCTTCTTTTTCATAACTATCTGGAATTTTCGGCTTCGAAAATTTCGGGTCGTTACATTTGGTATCAGAGCAGAAAGGTTAAGCGAGAACCTTGGCTCTGGTGGGGATTACTCATTTAATAGAGTCTGTAGTACTCTAGAATGAGTTGAGTTAAATTACTGAAATTAAAATTAAGAAGTAATATAATACAACCAAACTGAAGTCTTGAATTGGAATTAAATTAAGTAGAAATAGAAATATAACCAAATTAGATTTAATGGATAGAAAATGAAATTCTAAATTTGGTCCCAGAATTCGGAAATTTTGTTTCAAAGCAATGAAAAATAGTAAATAAGTATTATTTGGATAACTGGGACTTGTTGCAAACAATGGTTTATTGAAATTTGATTTGAATTTAAAACCAAGGGTGGTATAAAATTTTAAAACATGGCTGGGAGGGCCAAGAAAAAAATATGTATATATGTATGGATATACATGATATAAAAGATAATTTGAATAAACTCTAAGAGGTTGAGTTTTGATTTTTTTTTTCCTGAAATGTGATGTAAAAACCCAAAGTGATATAAGTTTTGAACTTATAAGAGGGAAAGAATTTTGAAGTTTGAAGCGGGAATTCAAACCGAGTAAAGTTGATTGGATTAAGTAAATTGGAATTTAACTTTGGGAAAGTTAAATAAGTTAAGAAAAAGAAACCTGAATTGGAAATTTCAAGATGAAATTGGAATTTAACTTAGAAAGTTAAATGGTTGATTTGAATTAGGAATTCGTGTGGTCTCAAAATGGGTTTGAGATTTAAAAATTGAAAATGGATGGACGTTTTAAAATAAAATGGATGATATCATTCTATTGTTAATAAAAATCTTTAAATTGAGAATCGTATTGTATAAATAAAATAAATTTGAATAATTAAGTTTGTAAATTAAAATTGTTTAAGAACTGGCTTTAAACGGGAAGATAAAATTTAATAATAAATTAAAATTTTAAAATAAAATCGTATTGAACTCGAACTAAAGATGATCTAAATTGTGAAGTTTTAAATCTAGGTCTAGAAATTAGAACTTTGTTTCAAAATGAAGTAATAAATAATATTCAATGTATTTAAATAAAAGGGTCATATTTCAAATAAGAATTGTTGGAAATCTTAAAGGAAACTGTTTTTAATTAAAACCCAAGGTGTTAAAATATGAGGTATAATTTGTAAAAAAATTAATATATATATATATATAAGAATAAAAGTTGAATTCTTCTGATTAAGTCAAATTTATAGGTTAGGAAGTCCCTCTAGAGTTCAGTCTTCGAGAGAGATGGCTAAAAGTGAAGAATGGAAAGATAGATGCAGAGAGCAGCTGGACGTAGGGATCGAGAGGAAGAAAATCAAGAGTATGAAAAAAAGGTTAAGGAAAGAGCTAAACCAGGACCTTATGATAATGTCACCTGCTACAGATGTTTCAATAAAGGTCATTATGCGGCCAAGTGCAGTAAGACAAGGAAAGAATTGAAGGGTACATTTCATCGGTTTTGCTCTGAGATCTCGTGCTTTAAGTGTCATAAGAAAGGACATTTCTTAAGTCATTGCCCGGAAGGGAGGAAGGCAAAGCGTAAACTAGTTGAAACGGTCAAGGAGTCGACTATTTGCTATCATTGTAAGAAGACGGGACACATTGCTAGAAATAGTCCCGAGAGGCAGAAAATGAGTAAAGCTATGGAACGTACTGTTGGAGGTGTGAAAGTTATCCAGATTGATGACAGGGTAGAAACATTTTGTGGTAAATGTTATAAGTGGGGACACCCTGTTGAGAAGTGTATGTTCGGGCTTTTCCCTTTGGGAGGAAGTCCATAGAAATGATTCTTGTAATAATACTAGGGCTTTGATCTTTCCGAACCTTTAGGTAATAGAAAGGCAGTGGGAGTTATGACTTGTGTAAGACTCTTATTTTGGATAGATGAATGCAATGTATGAACTACTAGTATGTAGTCGATTAATGTATGGAACATTTTGTGGTAGTAAAACCTAATATAATGTTTTCTTTATCTACAGAGAGTTTAATCTATAGATTAATTGTTTAAATATTTGGATTTTGAATTTTTAAACAAGGATAGTCTAATTCAAGAGGCTAATCCAATATTGGGAAAGTTAACTCGAATTTATATAATTTGAGATAGTTTAAATTCAAGATTTAAATTGAATTAGTTCAAAATTGAATTTGGTTTGAATTAATTGGATTGGTGATTGAAGATGTATAAGTTTAAGAATTTAAATTGGAAATTGGATTGGATTATGTTGAAATAATTTAAATTTGAAATGGGTTAAATTGATAATAATTCAAATTGATTAGAATAATTTGAAATTTAATTAAAGTTGAACAGGATTAAAATAAAATGGAATTTGATTTAAATTGGGAAGGGATCAAGGTTGATTCAACTTGAATTGGGTTTAAATAAATTTCAATAGAAATTGAAGTTATTCAAGTTAGAATTGGGTCAATCAAATGGAAGTGAAAATTTAAGTTGAATTGTTAGGGTAGTGAACAGTTTGACTCTTGACTATTTTCAATATAAATTATTTTAATATAAACTTATTTTTCCAAGCTATTAAATATATACAGCTTTCTTTTTAAAGCTAACTTATTTTATATTTGTTTTACCATTATTTTGGAGCAATTTAACCATTTTTCAACTGTTTTCTAAACTAAAGGCTATTTTTCAATTATTTCACAAACTAACTTCTATTTTCCAACTATTTTGCAATTATCTAAAATTTTTGAAACTATCTAGCTATTTCTCAACTATTTTACAATTAGATACCTAGTTTATAGCTATTTTGCAAACTATTGATTATTTTTCAACTATTTATCTATTTTTACAATTTTCAAGCTATTTTCTAAATATAAATTGGTCGGAGTTCAAACTGTTATTGATTTTACCCAACTGAGATAAGTATTGAAGTGATAATTCAATGGAATTGAGGCAATTGTGAATAGGAAGAGAAATTGATTTGGCTAAAAATCAATATAAAAAAAATACGTAGATACGATTCTATTCGCATAGTGGTTTGATCCAGATTCGAGCACATGATTTCGAGATAGTTTATTGATCCGAGTAGGATTTTTCACTCGATTTTCGACGGCGAACCTGGATATGGATTGTTGATTGGTTCTGGATGTTCTCTATCATAGTTATGGCTATGCAAGGAGAATGACGGTTTCTAATCAGGAAACCAGATCTGTGTCCGCACTAGGAAGTCGGGTGGACGATGCTAGTTAGGAAGTGAAATTGTATGATCGAGTGAGCGATCAGATTAGTACAACGTACGGATGATATGTGTACATCATACGGATTGGAATGGAATTGATATTGGAAAGAGAAATCAAATTTGAATATTTTATTTTGAATAAACAAGTTATATATCGTTGTTATATAAGATAAATCTTTCCTTGTTAAATCTATTGCCAGAAGAAAAAGATTTTTGAAAGTGTTTGAAGCATAAAGGAATTTTATATAAGTTTGAACGATCCAAAGTTTGGAAAATTATATATATATCTGAATATATATAAGGATCTTATGAGGATTTTGGAAAAGGTTTTGGGAACCTTTGGATTTGGAAAGGCTTTTGATTTTGGGTAAAATCAATATTAAAATTTGGAAAGCCTAGTTTGTGAATTATCGATTTTTGGATAATCGATTTTGAGTAAAGGAGCTTTGTATGAGATCATACTAGGTGTATGATTTGAAGATACTATATGTGTATAGTATAAAATGTTTTGATGATGGCCCTGGGGAAAAAGGCGCTCCCTTGAAATGAACTTCTCAGGAGTGCCACTGGGTGGTGCTGCCTTGAGCCCCAAGGGGGGTTCTAAAGTTGATCCTATGAGGAGTCCGGACTAAACTAGTTCATGATGATTATGAGTAGAGTATACCATAGCGAAAGTCGTGTGTGCCGCTGAGAGCCAATAGTTGCATGGACTTTTGTTGCAAAGGCAACGTAACCCAGGATGTAACTGCGATCTATGGTATAACATAGTGAAAGTCGTGTGTGCCACTGAGAGCCAATAGTCTGCGTTTGATTTTATATCGGCACACTGCGACCTATGTAGGAGTGGAGAGGTTTCATTTCGACAGCGAAAATCAAAGGCCACGGAGAGCCTGCAATTACATAGACTTTTGCTGTGATGGCAACGTAACCCTGGGATGTAACTGTGATCTGTTGTGGGTTCCATGGCGTAATCGAGAGGCCACGGAGAGCCTGCAGTTGCATGGACTTTTGCTGTGATGGCAACGTAACCCTGGATGTAACTGCGACTATGGATGGGGATGATAATTTCCAGAGCATTCTCACTAAAGATATTTCCTCTACTTTCAAAAACTGTTTTCAATAAAATTATTTTCCCCAAGCATTTTCACTGGATGTTGAAACGGATCTGCCAAGCGCTTATAGATTTTCAGTTGTAAGCCTGATCAACATATGACCGAATTTCTATGAGAACGAGAATGGACTTGTCAAAACATCGAGTTATAAAAGTATTTTTATAAAACTATTTTAGAAATATTATATAGATTTTTAAAGTAGTTTGAAAATGATCAAAGAAAATTTATCTGATTTTAAGCATTTTAATAAATCTGGCTTCATTCCTTTTCGAGGACGAAAAGATTCAAAGGGGGAAGGAATGCGATGACCCGGAATTTTGACAATATTATTTTAATAAGTATTTAAGCCATTTAAATAAAATACAAGGTTTTTTTTAATAAATAAGATTTTGAGCATTTACCCGTTATATGTGTATTGTAAAGGAAATTTTGATTTGAAATTTAAAATAAGATCTTTCAAAAATATTTGAAATGAAATCCGTCTTATTCAGTAAAATCAAAGGATCTATATTATTAATATTTAATATAATACATATAAAATGTAATCTAAATAATAATGTTCAAAATAAGCAATCTTATCAATATTAAACATAAATATAAGAACAAAAGTATAAAACATAATTATAAAATATAAGTAAAACATATAAATCTATATTTAAATGTTGATAGTTAGAATAGAAATAAAAATAAAGTAAGGATTAAGTGACTTTTGTGTGTACGTACTTATGTTAAATTTATAACTAAAACAACTTTGTAGTTAGCACATAAGGTATAAAGTAAAACACAACCAGGCAAGTAATATATAAACTATAGAAATATAAGAATGTTAAATAGATGAAAGGCAAGAAAAAATAAAATAAAGTATCTATGCACGTAGAAAAATGGGATAAGTAAGTAAACATGAAGGACACTTGCATTTAATGTTAGCACAGAAACAAGGTCGTTCGAAAATATCTACAAAATCATTTCAGCTGAAATATTGTCTGGCCAAAGAAAGATAGAGAAGGAAAAAAATCTCTGACTCGAAGAAAATGTTTGCACTAGAAAATAGCTCCCCTGTAAAACCCATCTTCTTATATATATGCACATTCTCTTTGTTCTAGTTCGTTCAAGATTATAGAAAAGCAAAAAAAACAAGAAAAGAGAGTAAGCACCTCCATTTTTACAAACTTAAATAACAAATCAGCTAAGCCAACAGGGAGATTTAAAGGAAGATCAAGTTAGCAGTTTCAAAACAGAAGTATTCTCTGTTCAAACTTCTTTTGACAGGTGAGTAAATAGAACTTTTGAAAACCCAGAGTTATTATTAATTGTGTACAGGTATGTGTAACAATGATGAATATTTGGTGGGTAGGGTTGATTTTAAGTCTGAATATAGATTTAACTTTTTTTTGTATATATGGTATATATGCCTGTAGATATGCACCTGTAGTCTCTGTTGTCTACTGTAATCACAGACTCTAAATCTTCATACCCAAGCAAATTCATGCTATGATCATAAAATAGAAAATGATTATAATAAGGTAATTTCATTCTTAAAAATAAATTCTGGTGGCATTAGTTGTTAACATTTTTAAAAAAATTAGTTTTACAGTGAAACCAATAAAAATTAGAAAATCGAAATATTTCAATTT
The DNA here is from genome assembly GCA_030765085.1 of Allium cepa. Lineage (NCBI taxonomy): Eukaryota > Viridiplantae > Streptophyta > Magnoliopsida > Asparagales > Amaryllidaceae > Allium > Allium cepa. The sequence goes on along the minus strand of CM060935.1, from coordinate 435,933,793 downwards.
CAAGTTTAGAGTGTATGATAAGAATTGGCTTGGCAAATGATGAATTTAGGCACTAAAATCGTAATTTTTAGTTTTCTATAGATCGAGATTTTCAGAATTGTTCACTTTTGGAATTATCGCCGAGTGCCGTTGATCGGCGGCGAAATCTCCATTTGGTTTTGGCCTGGAGGAGACTCGCGACTTGAGGGACGTGGGGAAAAATACTGAAAAAATTTTCGGTTCGCCGTGGTGGACAGGGGAGGATGAACTAGGGTTTGAGGACCAATTATGTCGAAAATATTTTGGGGTTCACGAGGAACGGAGCGAATCGCGAGGGTATGGTCAGATGCATGGAGATGTAGTATGGATTTGGGTGAGACGACGCGTTGTCTGGTGATGGGAGTTGGTGGTGTCGGTGTAGTTTTCTCTGATTGAAAATTTGGTCCAGGGGCTCAACCGGTTCGATTTCGAGCGGGTTGTATTTTCGAGGTTTCGAGTTGTCAGGGTGGATGTCGGTGGAGTTGCCGATGGGATGAAGGTCGTGACGCCGGCCGAAGATGGCCGGAGCGTTCGTACATGTGCACGTATGCGTGCATAGATCTGCTCGTTCGAATAGGCTTGGAAGGAGTAATACTGGGAGCGAAGTAAAAGAAAGGGAAGGGGGAGAGAAGAATTGGGCCAGTAAGGAATTGGGCTGAACGAAATTCGAAAAAATGTAAAATTAAGTTTGGACTAAGAATTTGTAAATAAGTTGAATGACTTTCAAAGTTCAAATAATTCAGATTCCATGTTTTTTTGTAGTTGTTTATTTAAGGAGATTTTATAACTTCCATTCGTATTGTAAATTTGCAAATTGTTTTCAACACTTTATACATTTGATTTGAAAAATTCTTCCAATTCTTTCGATATTAGTATAAAGTTATAAAATGGTTTCAAATGGAAGTTAAAAAGGTGTAATTTAATATTTAATAAAGATAAAGAATTTGAATTATTTATGTTATGAATAATTAAGGAATTAATTTAAAAGGCGATAAATTAAGAAATAATTACTAGAGTAATCTAGGACCACTAATGAAGATCATTTATTAAGTAAAAGAGTAATTTATGTGAAAGGTTACTAAAGGTAATTTAAGAAATTAAAATTTATAAAGGAGGATTATCGGGATGGAAGATTAATTAATCGGTTGTAGTTAATTAATAAGCAGGATTGAAAAGTACTTGGTTAATTAAATGCTGGTTTACTTAATTAATTAGAGATGGTATGGATAATTTATCCTGCTATGGATGACTCAAATGAATAATAATTGAATTTAAATTAGTTAATGATTTGGGTTAATTAATTCAGTAATTAAGGGTTTGAATTAATTAATTAAGTTTTAAGTTAATTAACTAAGTGTAAGTAATTTAGAATAATCATTGGATGGTTGATAAGCAATTACTTAATGTAATTAATAAAATATATTTGTGGTTTAATTAATGATTAATTATTAAACGTAGTTAAATTAGATTAGGATAAATTGAAATGTAAATGAGAAATCATTAAATTATATAATTAATGATGTAATTAAACGGTGATTAATTAAGTTTAAGTAATCAATCATAAGTGACTTATGAGGAATTAATTAATATAGGTAATATGGGATCACTGTAATTAAGATAGTTAAATTAATTTATGAAGTAAATAAGATTACTTATTGATTGTGGTTAAGAATGATTAATATTATGAAGTGTTTTAAAGGGATTGGACTATTTTATATCTAAATCGTGGGTATTTAGAAAACTTATATGTGAGATAAGTGATGTCTATAATAAATTGCGGCCTTGTGAATTGCTTCGAGTTACCCCGGGTTTTATTTAAGTGGTGTGATTTGTATTTCATGTTGGATGGGTTTACTCACGCTGGTTTCCAATCTGACCCGGGTGTTACTTTTGTGTAATGCTCGGGTCAGACCGAGTATTACAGATTTTTCAGGTAAAAACGTTCGGGAGCTCAGGAGGCGAGCTGGATGGCAGAAACGTATAGAGTATCACCGCTGTATTTAATTAATTTTAATCTGAGTCATGATAATTGTATATAATCGATGACTGTATATATGTGAAACTCTGATGTATATTAAATGTAATCGATAGATATAGTATTCTTTTGTAAACTGTTATTTATTTTTATTATATTTTATCCGCTGCGAATGTGAGATGTTTGGTGTTTCTGTTCTTATTCTTCTATCTTTTTCTTCTTTTTCATAACTATCTGGAATTTTCGGCTTCGAAAATTTCGGGTCGTTACAACGCCATTCTTGTTGTGAAGTGATAATAAACCAGAGGTAGAAACTATCAATATGTATTTCATAGTAATAGAAGATTGATCAAATTAGAACAAAAGACGACCGCAAAATGTTACCTTTTACATTTATTTATTTTTATTTAAAACTATTAAATTTGGAAATAAATATAGATTAATAATTATAATATGTTTATTTAAGTGTATATATATAGGAGTATATTGTATTTGTTTAAAATTTGAAATTTTCGGCCTATGTGTCGATATTTGTTGTATGGGTGTGTCGATATTTGTTGTATGGTTATGTCGACATATGTGGGGGAAAATTGGAGAATCTTTTCAAATTTGAACTTTTGAGTTTCCCTTTTTTTGCATTAATTTCAAAAAATGAAAAGGCCTTTTCAACTGAAAAATGTCAGTTTACTCTCCATTAAATTATCATGTTTCTATCTCTTCATTCACTTACACTTTATTTTAGAATTCAAATTCATTCTTCACTCTCCCAAATTCAAAACTTCATAAAAATATCTTTCTAAAGCCAACCGTCCTCGTCAAAAGCCATTAGGCTCAACAAAAAGATGAAAAGTCAATTTCATAACGATCAAGGATGCATTGAAACCAATATTGAGTATGCTACTTATGGAAAAGTATTTTAGGGAAGGTTTGCAAATTTTAATGAATTTTCTTCTTATTGTATAATAGATCTTGCTTTAGAAATTGATATTTGTGGTTTAACTGATTTTTCTCAAAATGATTTTGATTACTATCCCGATTTGATCAAAATGTTTTTATGTGAATTTAAATGAAAAAAATTTCAAGGAGAAGAACGTCAAATTTGAAGTAGCAATACACTACTATTGTTTTGGATTGCAAAATTCTGGGATAAATATAGTCGTAAAAGTAGTGGAAATGACCTCTCTACTTTTGCAATAGATTATCGTAATAGAGAAGTTATGCATGATTTTTTTTTCTAATGGTAAACAGTGTGATTTTAAGTGTAAAGATTTTAGGCCAAAAGCAAGACTAACGTGTCTTATTTTATGACAAGGTATTACACCAAGGACCGAAGATTACAATAATCATGCTCAAAAAGTTTCCAAAGATCTCTTTGCTATTTTTGGAAAGTACGATATAAATTGGGCTCAAGTGATTTTGGATAAGTTTGCACAAAAGCAAATCTCTAGGTATAAGAATACACTTTGTCATGGTGTGTATCAGACTGGAGTTTTCAATTATTTTGGTATCTATCTAAGAGGTGTTTTTCCTCATAAAGTTTTCGATAAAATTAACCTCTCTCTTATGCACAATCCTCTTGAATTCGAACCCCATGAAACAATTATCAGGAAGGAAGAAAGATTGACTTGGAAGAAGAGCAAGAAATTCAACAAGAAGAAGAAGAAAGTAACAAAATGGAAATTGACGGGGAGGAAGAACAAGAAGTGAAAGAAGAGGAAATAGACACTTCCCTTGAAAGCTTTCACAAATCTTCTCGTTATTTTAACAAAGAAATTCTTAAAATCCAAGGGAAGCTTCTCAACAACTAAAAGAAGCTTAAACATTGCTTTAGTAAATAGTTCACTTCTCTCTCCAACAAAGTGGATAAATACTTTGAGCAAATCATTAGGAAGTTTGGTGGAAACTCTTCATCATCATCATCTTCTTTTTAAATCTTTGTCTAACTTTATATCCCTTTGTTATATGTTTTCCTAATTTTATGTCAATTTCATGAATTTCACTTTGAATTCATATATCTCTCTTTTTGATTAATGATATTTACTTCTTGCTGTTCAGTTATGTTATCAAACTCTCTGTCAATCATTAAAATAAAATAGTATTAAGTAGAAACAAAAATATAAATATTAATGTGCAAATTAAGGCACATATATCGACATAAACTACATAGATATGTTGACATACTATCCATTTCTAAATAATTTAAGTTTTCAAATTTTTGTGACTACTTTTCAAACGATTATTTAGTCCGACTTTTCATCACCATTTAAACTATTTTCCTCTGGAAAAATTAATACATTAATTAACATTTCATCTCCTTCCATTCCTATTTCCTTCCAAAAAAATGAGTTCTCTACATCAAAAATTTTGTGAAAACGTAGAAGAAATACACCAATCTTTCAAAGGTGTTCTCTGTTTCATTCTCCAAAATCAAAGGCATTTAGAATTAAGCCAAATTCAAATGATAATGGAACAAGAGAAGTGCTTTGATGATCTTTATTGGTTAATTTTCTCTCTTATCTAAGATGATCAAAACAACAATCCAGAATGCTCAAAATCCAAGGCAAATGCGAACAAGAAGATTGGGATGCCATCAAAACAAATCCAATCATTGGATCTAAAGGATGGGTTAAAGTTTGAAGGAAAATCTAGTACTTTATTTTTTTTATAATTTCTATATATATGTTTTAAAACTTATATAGTTAATTTTTTTGGTTTGTACATAATATAGTTCGGTTTGGATTGATAGAACCATGTATATAATATTTGATTTGGTTTGACTTTGATTATATAATTTGAATTGTTTGTTAAGGACCGTTGAAATTGTGTAGTAGTTTAACTTATTAATGAAAAATTGTTTTTTCTTATTTAAATGACTCTAAGATTTAGTATTTAAATATAGATTTTGACTCCATAATTCATAATTATATCACATTTAAAGAGTATTGTTTTTCACCCATTTTTGTTTATGACAAAATGGGAGAAAAGTATAAATTATAACACATGCAAATAGTACGGGGGAGTTATATTATATTTAATATACAATAATGTTTACATGGTTGCCATTGTAAAAAGGGGAAGACTGTTAATACATCAAATATTGATTTTGATGATAACAACTATACAAATATAAATGCTAATGTTATGTCAGGTTGTATAGTATATATTATAGAACATTACACATGTACAAAATGATTAAACTAGACTTGAATATTGATTAATATAAAAGTAAGAATGAAGATATAGAGATGATGATAGTACAACAAAATACTACACATACATATAGAGCTTATACCACAGCGTTACAATTAAAATGCTATATAAAAATGATTGGAGTAAAAATATAACAAAAAATTGAGTTATAAAATACGAGCGTTACGGCACGCGCTTTGCTGGTGAACTATAAATTGTATATGTTTAACACATTCAAATAAAAATGATCTTCATGAATGTTTAGTCATATTTTTGTATTAAAATCATATGTAGTTAGCTTGAATTTTGATTTCTTTATCTAATAATTTTTATTAGTTTGAATTTTTCTTTATGTTATTAATTTATAAAAAAATTATAAATTTTTTTATCTGTTAGATAATATTTTTAAGTGGCATTAAGAGTTTAATGTTTGTAAATTTTCATTATATTTATAGTGGAGTGTTTTGAATTTGTAAAAGAATTTCATGTTAGATCCGAGCGATATTAAAATTTAATAATGTAGATGGGAGTTTTGCGTAGTTCACAATGCTAACAAAAAAAATGTGATACCAAACTATTACAACTATTACAAAAGATAACAAATAAATTTATAAAAAAAGTTTAATTGTTAGATCCTATTTTTGAGTGATATTAAGAGTTGATAATATTTATGGTGTTTTAAAATTTCAAATGAGTTTAAAGTTAGATCCTATATTTAGGCGATATTAAAATCGGTAATATATATAGATGGGCATTTTTTGTATTTCACGCTGATACCAAAAAAGTATGACACGAAAGGTATTATAGCTATTATTGAAGATATTTAACCATGCATTTTCCTTCAAATCATTTTTGTTAGTTTGGATTTTATTTCTAAGCGTAATATCTATTTTATTTTTATTTTTGAAATTTTGTTTCTATTATTAAATAATAATTTATTTGCTAGACCCTACTCTTAAATGGTCCTAAGATTTGATAGTATATGTAGATGAGTGTTTTAAATTTGTAAAAGAATTTTATTTGTTAGATCCTATTTTTAAGTGATACTAGATTAGATAATATCTGTCGATGGGCGTTTTGAATTTGTAAAAGAAATTTAATCATTAGATTCTATTTTCAAGAGAGATTAAGATTTGTTATTAGGGGCATTTTTTGGTAGTTCATGCTGATGATGGCATGTGCTTTGCACATGAGTTGTTTTTCTGCAAATTGTATATGTTTAGCACATTAAAGAGAAAATGATTTATAGAAATATTTAACCATAATTTTGCACTGAAATCATTTTTATTAGTTTAAATTTTATTTCTAAGGTGAAACATATATTTGTTTATTTTGAAATTTTACTTAAATTATTAATTAATATTTTATTTGTTAGATCCTATTTTGTAATTGATATTAGATTATATAATATTTTCAGAAAGATGTTTTGAATTTGTAAAAGGAATTTAATTGTTAGATCCTATGTCCAAGTGATATTAGGATTTGCTATTAAGGGCATTTCAGGTAGTTTGCGCTAACACCAAAAAAGTGTGACACCTAAGGTATTATAACTATTATTAAAGGTACGAGCGTTATGGCACGCGCTTCACTCGTAATAAAGGCATCTGAATTATTTTACTACAAATTTCATTTGTTTAATACATTAAAAAAGATGACTTCCATAAATATTTAGTCATATTTTCTTTTTGAAACAAATGTAGTTAACTTGAATTTTTATTCCTAAGTTGCAATATCTAGTTTTTTATTTGTTTAGTAATTTTATATTATTAGTTAATAAAAAACTAATTTATAAAGTAGTTTAGTTGTTAGATCATATATTTAAGTGGTACGAAGACTAGGTAAATATTCATAGAGGAAATATTTAATTTGTAAAGAAATCTTAACTGTCAAATCCTGTTTTTGAATGATGTTAAATTTTAATAGTTTCTATACAGAGGCATTTTTGATATTTCATGCTGACACCGAAAGAGTGATAGCAAATATATTACAAACGAGCATCACGGCAAGCGCTTCGCGCGTAAACTATTTTCCTTATAAATTATATATATTTAAAATGGTCAAAAAAATAATTTTTTATTTTCAAGTGATATTAAGATTTGTATATTTGTAAAGAAATATTCTGAATTTATAAAGAAAGTTTAATCTTAGATCATATTTTTATAAGTGTTTGGAATTTGTAAAGCATTTTTAATTATTAAATCCTACTTTTAGGGGCGTTTGAATTTGCAACAGAAGTCCAATGTTAGATTCTATTTTTAAACGATTAAGATTTGCTAATATATGTAGGGCATTTTTGGTAGTTCATGTCGATACCAAAAAAGTGTGTCACCAAAGCTATTACAACAATTATTAAAGAAGATATTACGAAAGGAATACATATAAAATAATTTTGGAACTTCATGGTCGGACCAAAAAATTGCACTTCCAAACATACTATTAATAAAGAAATTACCCTATTTTGGCATGACACTATTAAAACACTAGAATGTGAATTGAAGGCAGCACCCGGGAAGGCCGTCGAAAATTAAAATTTCCTCTTTTTTTACGTTCCCTTCAATTCACTCAACATTCCTAAATTAAATTCGCTCCAACATCGATTCATTCCAACGACTACATCACATTGATTTCTTCACCAACAACCACCTCGTCGATTCCGCATCGATTCACACAGCTAGCAATGACGTCGATTCTGCATCGATTCACTCTAGCAGCCAGCAATGACTTCAATCGCAGCGGTTCACTCCACTAGTAGATTCACGCCAGCATCAACAATCGCATTCATTTAATCCAGCATCAACGACCTCATCGACCAAATTCGTGGAGCTTTTGGTAATTTAGATTTTCTTTTTCCTGTTATTAAATTTTAGATTCTTGTTTCCTCATTTGTTCCTTTTTCTCATTCTTATTACTTTGCTGTTGCAAAGAGACGTGTAGTAATCTTCTCATTCTTGATTTTGAATTACCAGTATCTCCACTAACTTCTGTACTCTTCTTAGCTGAACCGAGTATAACTATAATTAGAATGTAACATAAACTAATTATGTTTATCTAATTTTGAACACCGCTCATAAACTTTTGAAAAACTATACAGCACGCACACCACATATTAACTAATGTTTAAGTCAGAATGGCTAATTAGTGACTAACACTGTGTGAAGGATCGATATTAAAGTATTTAGACTGTCTGGTTATAGAGGTATGAACAAGGCTTGGGATCATATCCTCTTCAACTATAAAAATATAAATGAATAATGACCTGCATTCATCTTTGCAGCTGTAAATCGCCATTGGCGGTGATGCCATCTGGCTTGACTAGCTACACCGTTAGCAGCTCGATTAGATTTAAAATCTCCTTCTCGGCTACTTTCTTAGAAATTGTTTTTTAAAAAGTACCGAATTCTTAAAAAAATTGACTAAGTATGTAATGACTCCTATTATATATGAATATGAATAGTCCCACATTGTGGGATTATATGAAGAGTCAAGTATTTATACTTGATTCTTAGAAGCTAAGTTGGGCCCTTTGGGCACTTAGTCATGCTCATTTGTGAGGAGTGAGACCATGCTTGACCACCATATGCACGCGCGCCGACTGACTCGACCCGGGCTGGGCTCGGGTTTTGGCTTGTAGTGGTGTATCGCTTATATTTTTGGTACAAAATTCTTTAGTTGTTTTTAAACCGGGTTGGAATGGTCAAATCAGCACCCATATTGAAGAACATTCATTGTTTTTGACCCATTATTTTCTCAGATCCATTTTTTGAGACCACATTTCCCCACAACCAACAACGTTCTTTTGCTATTTCATCTTCTTAATTGATAAGAAGACATAACGGAAAGAACTACATTCTATTAAAGAATCCATTTTTAAATCCAAAAATTCGAACAACATTTTGGAGTGCAAACAGAATTGCTTCTTACATGCAAACAAATCAATACCATGAAATTATTGAGAGGCTGTTTATCCTAGAGGCGGTGATGAATAGTACGATCTGCTTTGCACAACATAGTAGATAGCCGAAACGTCGTCAAGAGAATGACGTAGTCCACGACTCAGCCGAAACCATTGTTTTCCAACAAATTGAAGACGACGCCAAAGACAATGAATTCTGCTGTAGATGTAAATGTCGCTGCTCCCTCTTCGCTTTCCCAGGTTCAGATGGTCCTTACTGCGCCTTTCAGATTCGATGGATTCTATTTTAAGTGTTGGAAACAAAAGATGGAATTCTTCCTGACCATGAAAAAGGTGGTGACTGTGTTGACAACTGACAAGCCATAGCGGCCAGATAAACCAAATGAAGCAGACGCAGACCTGATGCGAGTCTGGTTAGAAAAATCCAAGGAGTTGCAGAACTGGACAGAGCATGATTACCTATGTCGAAACTTCATACTCAACGGCCTTAGTGATGACCTCTACGACTACTACAACTCCGACAAGACAACCAAAGAAATCTAGGAAGCACTGCAAAAGAAGTATGATATGAAAGAGGCTGGAGCAAAGAAGATGCAGTCAACTGCTATTTAAAATATTAGATGATAGATGAAAAGTCGGTAGTGATACAGTCTTATGAGATTCAAAAAATTACTCATGATATCATCACCGAAGATATGAGTTTGGACGAACAATTTCAGATTGCTGTTATTATTGGTAAACTGCCCCCAGGTTGGAAAACTTTTAAGAACGTGCTTAGGCACAAGACTAAGGAGTTCTCCTTAGAGAGCTTGATCACTCGCCTCCGTATTGAGGAGGAGGCTCGTAAATAGGACCAGAAAGAGGAAGTGCTTGTTGTCAACAACTACAACATTAAAAAGACCAAGCCCGCAGTTCTGAAACCAGATCCGAAAATATTTAAGAATAAGAACCGCAACCGCAAATAAAAGAATTGGAATCCGCAAGGGAGCCAAAATTAATAGCGGAAACCGATCCAAAAGAATGATTCTGGACAGTTGTTTCTGTGTTACAACTGGGGAAAACCAGATCATATGGCACACAAATGTAGGAATAGAGCAGGCCTTGAACCACAGGCTAGCCTGGCTGAGGAGCCTCTTACGGCTACAATTTCTGAGATTCACCTAGTTGGATGATTAGAGGGTTGGTGTGTAGATACCGGTGCATCCCGCCATGTCTACTACAATCATGCTATGTTCAGTACATACACTGCTGTTGATGATAAAATAGTGCTGCTGGGAGATTCTCACACCATTGCAGTTGCTGGCATTAGAAATGTGGAAATAAAGTTTACCTCTGAAAAGACAGTTCTTCTGAAAGATGTGATGCATACTCTAGAGATGAGAAAGAATCTGGTTTCTGGATTTCTCCTTAATAAGGCTGGTTTTACTCAAGTTATAAGGGCTGATTTGTATACATTAACTTAAAAGGGCATGTTTGTAGGGAAAGGTTATGCTTGTGAGGGTATGTTTAGACTTGATGTTGATTCTAATAAAGTAACCAGTTCTTCTTATATGTTGTGTGAGTTTAATATTTGGCACTTTAGATTATGTCAGGTAAATAAATGTATAATTCATAACATTATCACTTTAGATTTGATTTCTAAAATATCCAAACTGATTTTGATAAATGTGAATTCTGTAGTCAAGCAAAAATCACTAAGAAACCCCAAATCAGTTGATAGAATTTTCGAACCCTTAGACTTGATTCATTCTTACATATGTGAGATTGATGGCACTTTGACTAGACTTAGACACGGTTATTTTATCACTTTCATTGACGATGGCTCTGATTTCTATTATGTATATCTTATGAAAAATAAAAGTGATGCATTTGATATGTTTAAATTATTTAAAACTGAAATCGAGAATTTATCTAATAAGAAAACTAAGAGATTTCATAGTGATAGAGGAACAGAATATGAATCTAGTTCATTTCTTAATTTCTATAAATTGCATGGTATAATTCATGAGAGAACTGCACCTTATTCACCTGAAATGAACGGTAAAGTTGAAAGAAAGAATAGGACTTTTACCAAATTAGTTGTAGCTATTTTATTAAATTCGGGTACAGCAAAACATGGATGGAGGGATATTCTATTATCTGTATGTTATGTATTGAATAGAATCCCTAAAGTAAAAAGTAAGATTTCACCTTTTGAAATTTTAAGAAATTATAAACCGAATGTATCTTACTTTAGAACTTGGGGATGCTTGGCCTATGTTCGTACACCTGACCCTAAAAGAATAAAATTAGCAAATTAAGCATATGAATGTGTATTTATTGGCTATACCATTATTAGCAAAGCATATAGATTTTAGGACCTGAATATACATAATATAATAGATTCTAATGATGCTGATTTTTATGAAACTAAATTTCCTTTTAAATTGGGGAATAATGGGGGCACGTCAAATAATACCGTACCTATTGGAACAAAACTTAATGAATCTTCTAAAATCGAACCTAGAAGAAGTAAAAGAGAAACAGTTAATAAAGATTTTGGCTCTATGCACTTTTAATGTAGAGGAGGATCCCACAAATCTCAAAGAAGCCTTACCTTCATTAGATGCCGATTTTCGGCAAGAGGATATAAATGATTGGATGGATGCCTAGAATCCAATGAGACTTGGCCCTTAGTAGATTTACCTCATGGTTGTAAGCCTATATGTAACAGCCCGCAAATCGTACCCCTTGAGTCAACACTATTCTACATCAAATAACTCAATTGGAACATAAATACGAACCATTAGGGTTAAAGAAGAAGAGGTAGAAGAAAGAAGGAACTAAACAATATCAGAATCTCACAGTCGCATCAGAATAAACTATAATAGTAAATAATAGATCTTTACACAAAATGAAACTATATCTGTTTTATACATCATAGCATCAGGGTATCTCATACAAACAATATTTATCAGTCAAACAATCATACAATCATAGCAGCGTATATATAAGTACGGATAATACGTCTCGGGCTCCGGCTCCCCTCCTGCTACATAGCATCCTGCCCTGAACATATAATACTCGGTCTAATCCGAGCATTATAATGAAATAACACCGGAGTCAGTCTGGAATACCAGCTGATAATAATGCATCCAAATTGATTATTAAAGGTTCAAAAATCCTTTGAAAACAAAAGCATCTCGTAAGACCACGCCACAAATAAACATGTCGGGTTTTTACCTTACGATAGCTAAAACACTTTTTATAGGAATCCTATGATATTATAAAAGGGTCTATATACAAATACTTATTAAATAGCCGAAATTGTTACATCTATTAAATTCTAGCTAGTAGCCACAGATTGGGTAATATAAACAAAACTCGTAAAAGGCACGTAGGGAGAATGGATTTCCAACAATAACTAGGCACTGGGGTACCACCAGTCACAGTACCTGGTCTAGATCAGTGTACCGAGGACCACGCCCGATCCCCTGCAACACAAGGCCCGGACTACCCCTTACTTGATAGTCCCGAGTAAGATCACCCTGCGGTTGGGATCAACAACCGCACCACTAAGCCGAAATAAAAGGGACATCAAGACAGGAATGACCTTACCCGAAAATGGGTGCTTCCCAACAAGCCTTGCTGCATATCCCCTGATTTTCAGTCATTCCCGGTTGATGAGGCTTGAGGCTAAGCGTTACCTTTTAGAACGTTTCACTTAGAATGCCCATCGCCCACCTGACGATGTTCCGAAAGCATTCATCCATACAAGTCCGTCCTGGGTTCGAACAGAACAGAAGGCGCTACTCCTACTACATCCATTTTGGAAATATCCTCAGGATTAGTAGCGACTAGCCCTTGCACTTCACCGCTCCATCTTCGACTCCGAACACGTTTTACCACGAAACGTACAAACCGGATCGAAGTGGTTTTTGAGAAATAAATCTCGATCCCGGTCTCTTCGAAACGATCAACGCATTTGTCCAATATTGATAGTCGGTGATTTAGCTATCAATTAACATCCATAAGCATCCATCACACAATAAATAATCCCCACATTATTTATTTTCCTCTAAGATATCTTTACAAGATATATTTTCATTTTCAAATCACTTTTGAAACAATTTCAATCCCAACTCTTTCCATGGAATAGATTTCCCAAATCGTTATTTCCCTTGAAACATCCAAGTACCAATGATTAAGGTTTAAAATAAATTAAATTATTTATTCTTGAAAATACATTAAATATTTATATTAAAACTTCTTACATACTTAATATAAAATACATATATAAACTTTTTTTTTAAAAATATTTCAAATAAAACTGCTTAATAAAATATAAACTATTACTTATTTTAAAATAAAGTTGAGTCATACTAGATTTTAAAATAAAGCTATGAAATGCTATACAAGTTTCAAATAAGACTTTAACTAATTATCTTTAAAATATAACCATTTACAACATAAATATTAACAATATCACTTTAAAACATAATGCCAATTTTTCCTTAATTAATTATTACTATAACTACTTTAGTATATATTTATTTTTGAAAACTCTGCAATCCTACATATGAATTTTTCTTAAAACATTCTTTTGAAATCAAATTTAAAACTTTTATCTTATACTTAGAAATCTACTTAAACGTACTTGGCTTTCTGGGAAATACACTTCCGTTTAGGATAACCCAAGGAATTCTTTTTATCGATCCAACTTGATTTACCCGATTCAATTTTTACGTTCATCCCGTAAATTCCTTTCCATACTTTAAGAATAGCTCCTTTTATTTTAAACACATTGCTATTTCCTGGAAATCACTTTCAAACATACGTTTAAAATATTTAAAATAAGCTTTAGAAATTATTTAATTGAAAATAATACTTAAGGAAATATATAGGTTTCCTAAGTATTTTAAATAAAATTTAACTTTTTAAAATAAGGTTATTAAATCAAATATTCATATTAAAATTTCCTTTTGAAAACTTAATACTGCTTTACCTTTTTAAAAATAATTAAATACCATAATTACTTTATCAAATCTTTGCTTTCACTAAAAAACATTTTAAAATAATATTTCTTTCTAAAAATATTCTAAACATATTTAAACTACAAATTTTATAATTTGAAAGCTTTCTTAAAAACAAAATAAATTTTTTAGGAGAAAGCACTCTTCCCATTTTTAAAAAGAAATCTCGCTATTCTTTAAACAATTCACATTTCCTTTAAAGATCACATTTCGAAACATTTCAAATTATCAACCAATCTTCTTGAATTTGATTCCTTTAAAATTCTTTACTTAGTAATTTCTTTTATATCCTTTAAACACAATTCATCTATTTATATCTAAAATTTTCAGGTTGTATTTACCCAATCATAGCACAACACAATTTAAGCCTCAATTTAATTCATCACAGCATACAAGTAAAACACGGCATAACAAGATCTAAACAATTTATCATATTATAATGAATATGATATATCACAGAATATAAATTTAAATTTCTATTTGTGAGGGATCCAGTTGGATACCTCCAACCCGTTTTCCCTGCTCCACAGATATTAGCACAACAATATATCGATTCAACTTGATAATAATTATCATATTCAACCAATCAAGCAATCATTCAATTATTGACTATTTAAATTAACTAATATTGCAGATGTGAGTGAGTTAAACTCACCTTGGGTTTTTGGCAAGCGTTCAAATTTAAATTAAATCGAATGACGTTCGATTTAGGTTAAATTTTTACTTGCTTTGAACGATTTCAGAACTGCACCACTGCGTAGTACGCGTCTCTGCGATTCCGGCGTCGCCAGTTTCGTCTGAATCTGACTACGTGTGCATTAGATACCAATTTCAAAGTTTGTATATAAAATTTAAAACAAATTTCCGTTTTTAAAAAACCTTAATCGATCATGGCCGTACATTCCAAATCAAGGCTGTCCCCCTTTCTTTCTCTCGAACGCGCTCTACAGGAAACCCAAAATCGATCAAGAACCCATCACGCGAAACTAGTGTTTAAAACCGCACCCATTACGTCGCGTTCGGCGACGATCTAACGCCTTCACGCCGAAGCCTATCAACAACACTACCTTCGGCCTTAACACGGTAGAGCTCGGTCAGCCCCTGACCTCGAGATGCGTGCACCAACGCGAGACGAACGTGGCCATTTAGCACCTCCAAACAACAGCTTCACACGAGATCAATCGTTGGAGCTGAAGATCTTCTCACTCTCTACAACTTTCATGTTGCAAGATTTGCGAATAAATGTGTGGATTGATTGATAATTGAAGAGAAAGGTCGTTTTTTTTCGACCATGAACATGAGAGTGGCGGCCGGTATTGGATCTAGGGTTTTTGGCCCTTGTGCGAATATATATACGTTTAGTTATATTATTTTAATATTATCTCCAATTTTAACAAGCTTTTACAAACGAACTCCAAATCTCACGTGCCGCCAGGCGTTCCTAAGGTTTAACCCACATTCCGAACACAATGGAACGTGTTTCAGAGGCTAATTCGATCATATACGCGAGTTACGGAAATAAACGATCAATTTTAAATTAAATCGTTTAAAGTATTTTCTATGCGTTTTAAGCTGCCGGGGTCAAACGACAACTCCGATTTCTACGAAAATTGAAATCGATAATAACTAACTATTACAGATCCAATGGAATTTCGAGACTATTCCCCGAAAGGCTATTTTATCTCGTCGATTATTTCGAGCGATTTTCAAAATCGTCGAAATCACTTGAAACTTCACTTTTAAAATTTTGTTAACTCTATTATAATTCATATAGAATTTATAATCACATTAAAACTCATTCTGATTCAGTTTAAATCAAAATTTGATTATTTGCATTATTATATTATTAAATTAATATAAAATTCCAAATCTTAATTTATCGACTTCTAATTTCATTCAACAGTCCATTATTACTATTTAAATTAAAATAAACTTAAATAAATTTTAAGAAACCATTTTTATATTTATTTATACTCAGATTCACCCATTTATCCTAATTCTAATATTAAGCTATTATTATTCAAATTTCAATTAAATTCCCATATTTAAAATTTAACTGATTCTATTAACTTAACCAAAATCTTTTTTATTTCAAAATCAAATTATAATCCATATTCGACATTTAAAATGAATTAAATGTTCAAATTTGGCGACCCAAATTTTCGGGTCGTTACATTCCTCCTCTCTTAAAAAAATTCCGTCCCCGAAATTTACTAAGGTAGAAAGAATGTTCCATACTCAATAGCAAAACTTACTTAGTGAAATCTCAACTTCACTTTTCTCAAATTCTATAGTTACAAATCGAAACTGCTAGTTTCAATTCCTATCCCAAAATCCTTTTTATTTTCAATTATTATTTGAAATCAACTTTGTCATTAATGAAACATTTTGAAATTTTCCAAAAAATTTCTAACTCCCAAAATTTTCGAATTTTTTTGGTAGAGTCTCCCCTGTACGGAGGAGCTTTTGCAATTTCACAATAGATATAAATATATATACATCGACCCACACGGTCGGAATAACAAAAAACGGTTCATATTTCCTATTTTTATTGCGTAGGCGTACCTTTATTAGCATTTTTACATCATGCGGCTATAAATTGCATATACACACTCCAACTCTATCTACTGCCTCCCATACCTGTACTTACTCAAACAAACACATCAGTTTCCAATAATATGAGCATTTATCAACATTCTTTTCATTAAACTAGCCCAAACACATCAATTACAAAGTTTAAACAAGCAAACTTCATAATTATGCATGTTACTTCCTTTATAAGCAATTTCACAATTTTCAACATCATTTTAAATCCTCTTTACAAACCCAAACTTCATTTTATCTCACTCGAACAATTTATATTCAAGTTCACTATATACCATTCATATTTATTACAACCAATTCATTTCCACTTCAATATGATTAACATATGCCTTAGTTACATCTCTTTACTTCAATTCAATTCCAAATTGATTCACAACCAAATTTTACCTTCAGTTTGAAGTATTTACATTTCTTTTATGCTCCATTTCCATTCATATGCAAAACCACCTAATAAAATTTCAATTCATCCTAATTGATTCAAAAACCCATTTCAATTTGTTTCTTTAAGCCAATTAAATTTTTATTTACAACAAAACGACCTATTTCTATGCAATTTAAGGTTATCCAAGCAAGTGACCATCACTTAAGCTTATAACCATTAAAATTAATTCCAGTTCAAATTTATATTAATTTTATTCCATTCGGAAATATTCACAACCCTAATATTCTTATTTCCTTGCAATTTTTAATTCAATTTCTTATTCTCACTTCAAGTTATCATCCAACTAAAGTTTATATTAATATCATCCTATTCTTTAATATTTACAATTCATACACCTTTATTTCATCACAATAATTAATTAAAATTCTTTTCACTTGCAATTACCTTTTATTATCTAAACAAATTTATCCAAGACCATCTTATAAAGCTCGACCATAATTATTATCCAACTTGCTTAAGTTCTTCCAATTTTCACAATATTTACGTTATCTTCTTAAATCAATTTTATTTCATTCTCATGTGATTCTCATTCAACCAAATTCCAATTCATTTATAAATTTTAATTCAATTTGTTTACTCATTCACTCCATTTACAATTTTAATTCATCTCCTCGATTCATCCCGAATTTTATTAATAATGTGACCACTTAAAATCATGTCACTTATTTGAATTTATTTATAAGTCAAACCCTCACTATTATAATCCAATTCCATTATTCATTCACATTCTCAACTTTCACTGTCAAAATTGAATTCCATACTAGAACTGGGTTTTTAATTTTTCTTTTCAATATTTCTTAACAAACCCCCAAAATTTCATCCATGCCAATACAAATTCCATTTAATTTAGTTTACACTAAATTCACCTTCAAGCTTCTTTTTATTTAATTTAGCTTACGCTAAATTCATTCTCAAACAATTTTCTTTGATTTTAGTTGAGTTAAAATTTTATTCATATGATATCATTCTAACTCAATCTAAATTAAATTTTCCCTTCAATTTTATTCTCTGCCAAATTTAATTCAAGTCCAATTAAATTTTATTTAGCCAACTTGAGCTCATACCATTTCTTTTACTATCTTAAATAAGAATTTAGTTCTATTCAAAATTATTTGTAACATAACTGAATTTTGACTTTAATTCATTACAAATTCAACTCAGTTCTATTGAATCGAAGTTAAATCCAATTCAATCCAATTTTGATTTTCCATATACAAGTTCAAAATTTATTTACTCACTTAACTTCATTCACCCTTGTATATTTTATATTTTCTTCACCTTATTTCAATTCACATTTCATTTGAGATTAGGTTTGAATTCACCATACCATTCGACTATTTCCCATTTTTGATTATAATTCCATTTCCTATTTATAAGTTTACCAAATTATTTACTTCAAAGTTTATATTGCTCATTTTAATTTATTTACATCTTATAATCATCAATTTCAAATTTTATATATATGTGTATCATTGAATTCTTAAAGATATAATTTGTTTTCCAATTTAATTCTTTGCAAATTTTAAATCCACAATTTCAAATTATAAGTATAATACTTAATAGCTTGTGGGGTTTAATTTATTACACAACGACTCACAATTACAAAGTCATTTTACATTTAAATTTAATTTAAATCAATTTAATTCTAAGTTCAATTTATTTAACTTATCCCAAGTTAAATTCAAATTTTCTATTCACTTTAATAAATCTCATTCACTTCCATTTACTCAAGTTAAATTTTTAATTCCAAGATTAAGATTTTCATTTCCTTCTTATTAATTTCAACTTCACCAAATAAGTCCAATAGCTGAGTCATTTTAATTTTACACATTATTTAAATAGAATTTTCCAGAATTCAATTGCTCGATTTTATTTCAAAATCATTTGAAATAATAAATAACTCATACTCTCCTGGTATATTAAATCAAACTTCCAGATTTCTAAAACAATCTGTTTTTACCAAAGCAATTTCCCTTTCTGAAACTTCTAAAACCACTTGTATATCCAACAAATCTAATAGATATCATACCTTATTTAGAAGCAATCCATCACTTAAGAAACTCGAAAATAAATTCTAATGATGTGGCCAGCATCATCAGGATTATTTTCCAGCGATTGAAGTGAGTTCAGTGCTTCCTTACTTCCCCAAATTCATTTCAAAACAGTTTCCATTCAAAAATACCTCCAAAATAATATTCCATTATTGCCTTCAAACACTTTGGAAAACATTTCAAACATTCGCAAGATTTTAAATTTCCAAACTTTTGTTTTCAATACATTTAAAATTCTTTTCAAAATTCCCGGGATTTAAATTCGGGTTTAATTTAAATTTAGTTATTCTTCTTTCGTATACTTTATACTTATGGAATTTTATTTGGTTATAACCATCTCAAATTTTAGACTAAATTTTAGATTCTTAGTTGATTAAGATATCCGCATCCAAACAATCAAATATATATAATAATTCAGAAAATTATTTCTTTTATATCAAAATATAATTTTGGGTAAAAAATATCCATTTACCCTTTTTAAAACAATACTATGTCGGTTTATGTTGTTAAGAGTTTAGAAACCCTATCGATACGGTTGTACTTCCCGTACCGACCAAAATTCATAAACACTCAACCAATAAGTCAATGCAATATAAAAATAATTTTATATTCACTAACAAGTACGCTCTCATATCTATTAATACACTCAACTCATTATAAAGTACAATTGACTCTGTCTAATGAGTAATTTTCCCACTAAAGCCTAGGTTGTCGCCAACCTAAGCTCTGATACCAAATGTAACAGCCCGCAAATCCGTACCCCTTGAGGCAACACAATTCTACATCAATTAACTCAAGTGGAACAGAAATACGAACCATTAGGGTTAAAGAAGAAGAGATAGAAGAAAGAAGGAACTAAACAGTATCAGAATCTCACAGTCGCAACAGAATAAACTATAATAGTAAATAATAGATCTTTACACAAAATGAAACTATATCTGTTTTACACATCATAGCATCAGGGTATCTCATACAAACAATATTTATCAGTGAGACGATCATACAATCATAGCAGTAGAGATATATATATATATATATATATATATATAGCTCCTCTCCTGCTCTATAGCATCCTGCCTGAGCATATAATACTCGGTCTGACCCGAGCATTATAATGAAATAACACCCGAGTTAGTCTGGAATACCAGCTGATAATAATGCATCCAAATTGATTATTAAAGTATCAAAAATCCTTTGAAAACAAAAGCATCTCGTAAAACCATGCCACAAATAAATATGTTGGGTTTTTACCTTACGATAGCTAAAACATTTTTTATAGAAATCCTCTGATATTATAATAGGTTCTATGAACAAATACTTATAAAATAGCCGAAATTGTAACATCTATTAAATTCCAGCTACTAGCCACAGAGTGGGTAATACAAACAAAACTCGCAAAAGGCATGTAGGGAGAATGGATTTCCAACAATGACTAGGCACAGGGGTACCACCTGTCACAATACCTGGTTTAGATCAGTGTATTGAGGACCACGCCCGACCCCCTACAACATAAGGCCCGGACTACCCCTTACTGGATAGTCCCGAGTAAGATCACCCTGCGGTTGGGATCATTAACCGCACCACTAAGATGAAATAAACGGGACATCTAGACGGGAATGACCTTACCCGAAAATGGGTGCTGCCCACCAAGCCTTGCTACATATCCCCTGATTTTCAGTCATTCCCGGTTGATGAGGCTTGAGGCTTGAGGCTAAGTGTTACCTTTTAGAACGTTTCACTTAGAATGCCCATCGCCCATCCGACGATGTTCCGAAAGCATTCATCCATACAAGTCCGTCCCGGGTTCGAATGGAACCGAAGGCGCTACTCCTACTACATCCATTTTGGAAATATCCTCAGGATTA
This sequence comes from Allium cepa, assembly GCA_030765085.1. Taxonomy (NCBI): domain Eukaryota; kingdom Viridiplantae; phylum Streptophyta; class Magnoliopsida; order Asparagales; family Amaryllidaceae; genus Allium; species Allium cepa. Next base: position 435,912,724 of record CM060935.1, on the reverse strand, counting down.
GTAGCGACTAGCCCTTGCACTTCACTGCTCCATCTTCGACTCCGAACATGTTTTACCACGAAACGTACAAACCGAATTGAAGTGGTTTTCGAGAAATAAATCTCGATCCCGGACTCTTCGAAATGATTAACGCATTTGTCCAATATTGATAGTCGGTGATTTAACTATCAATTAACATCCATAAGCATCGATCGCACAATAAATGATCCCCACATTATTTATTTTCCTTAAAGATATCTTTACAAGATATATTTTCGTTTTCAAATCACTTTAGAAACAATTTCAATCCCAACACTTTCCATGGAATAGATTTCCCAAATCGTTATTTCCCTTGAAACATCCAAGTATCAATGTCTAAGGTTTAAAATAATTTAAATTCTTTAATCTTGAAAATACATTAAATATGCATATTAAAACTTCTTGCATACTTAATTGAAAATACATGTATAAACCTTTTTTTTTTAAAAATCTCAAATAAAACTGCTTAATAAAATATAAACTATTATTTTTTTAAAATAAAGTTAAGTCATACTAGATTTTAAAATAAAGCTATGAAATGCTATACAAGTTTCAAATAAGACTTTAACTAATTATCTTTAAAATATAACCATTTACAACATAAATATTAACAATATCACTTTAAAACTTAATGCCAATTTTTCCTTAATTAATTATTACTATAACTACTTTAGTACATATTTATTTTTGAAAATTCCACAATCCTACATAAGAATTTTTTTTAAAACATTCTTTTGAAATCAAATTTAAAACTTTTATCTTATACTTAGAAATCTACCTAACGTACTTGGCTTTCAGGGAAATACAATTCCGTTTAAGATAACCTAAGGAATTCCTTTTATCAATCCAACTTGATTTACCCAATTCAATTTTTACGTTCATCCCATAAAATCCTTTCCATACTTTAAAAATAGCTCCTTTTATTTTAAACACGTTGCTATTTTTTGGAAATCACTTTCAAACATATGTTTAAAATATTTAAAATAAGCCCTAGAAATTATTTAATTGAAAATAATACTTAAGGAAATATATAGGGTTTCCTAAGTATTTTAAATAAAATTTAACTTTTTAAAATAAGGTTATTTAATCAAATATTCATATTAAAATTTCCTTTTGAAAACTTGATACTACTTTACCTTTTTAAAAATAATTAAATACCATAATTACTTAATCAAATCTTTGCTTTCACTTAAAAACATTTTAAAATAATATTTCTTTCTAAAAATATTCTAAACATATTTAAACTGCTAATTTTATAATTTGAAAGCTTTCTTAAAAACAAAATAAAATTTCCAGGAGAAAGCACACTTCCCATTTTTAAAAATAAATCTCGCTATTCTTTAAACAATTCACATTTCCTTTATAGATCACATTTCCAAACATTTCAAATTATCAACCAATCTTCTTGAATTTGATTCCTTTAAAATTCTTTACTTAGGAATTTCTTTTATATCCTTTAAACCCAATTCATATATTTATATTTAAAATTTTCAGGTTGTATTTACCCAATCACAGCCAACACAATTTAAACTTCAATTTAATTCATCACAGCATATAAATAAAACACGACATAACAAGATCTAAACAATTTATCACATAATAATAAATAGGATATATCACAGAATATAAATTTAAATTTCTATTTGTGGGGGATCCAGTTGGATCCCTTCAACCTGTTTTCCCTGCATTCACAGAGATTAGCACAACAATATATCGATTCAACTTGATAATAATTACCATATTCGACCAATCAAGCAATCATTCAATTATTGACTATTTAAATTAACTAATATTCCACATGTGAGTGAGTTAAACTCACCTTGGGTTTTCGGTGAGCGTTCAAATTTAAATTAAATCGAACGACATTCGATTTAACCTAAATTTTTACTTGCTCCGAACGATTCTAGAACTGCACCACTGCGCAGTACGCGTCTCTGCGATTCCAGTGTCGCGAGTTTCGTCTGAATCTAACAACGTGTGCATTTGATACGAATTTTCAAAGTTTGTATATAAAATTTTAAAAAAAATTCCTTTTTTAATAAATCTTAACAAATTATGGCCGTACGTTCCAAATCAAGGCCGTTCCCCTTTCTTCCTCTCGAACGTGCTCTACAGGAAACCCAAAATCGAACAAGAACCCATATAGCAAAACTAGGGTTTAAAACCGCACCCATTGCGTCGCGTTCGGCGATGATCCAACTCCTTCACGCTGAAGCCTATCAACAACACTACCTTCGGCCTTAACACGGTGGAGCTCGATCAGTCCCTGACCTCGAGATGCATGCACAAATGCGAGACGAACGCGGCTATCTAGCACCTCCAAACGATAGCTTCACACGAGACCAGCCGTTGGACCTGAAGATCTTCTCACTCTCTACAACTTTCATATTGGAAGATTTGCGAATAAATGCATGGATTGATCGATAATTGAAGAGAAAGGTCGTTGTTTTTCGGCCACGAACATGAGAGTGGGGGCCGGCATTGGATCTTGGGTTTTTGGCCCTTGCGCGAATATATATACGTTTAGTTATATTATTTTAATATTATCTCCAATTTTAACAAGCTTTTACAAACGAACTCCAAATCTCACTGCACCATTTTGGAAATATCCTCAGGATTAGTAGCGACTAGCCCTTGCACTTCACTGCTTCATCTTCGAACCCAATTGAACATGTTTCGGAGGCTAATTCGATCATATACACGAGTTACGGAAATAAACGATTAATTCTAAATTAAATCGATTAAAGTATTTTCTAGGCGTTTTAAGCTGCCGGGGTCAAACGACAACTCCGATTGCTATGAAAATTGAAATCCAATAATAACTAACTATTACGGATCCAATGGAATTAGTTTCGTTGAATTCCAAGACTGTGCCCCGAAAGGCTATTTTATCTCGTCGATTATTTCGAACGATTTTCAAAATCGTCGAAATCACTTGAAACTTCACTTTTAAAATTTTATTAACTCTATTATAATTCATATAGAATTTATAATCACATTAAAAATCATTCTGGTTCAGTTTAAATCAAAATTTGATTATTTGCATTATTATATTATTAAATTAATATAAAATTCCAAATCTTAATTTATCGACTTCTAATTTCATTCAACGGTCCAATATTACTATTTAAATTAAAATAAACTTAAATAAATTTTTAGAAACCATTTTTATATTTACACTCAGATTCCCCCATTTATCCCAATTCTAATATTAAGCTATTATTATTCAAATTTCAATTAAATTCCCGTATTTGAAATTTAACTGATTCTATTAACTTAACCAAAATCTTTTTTATTTCAAAATCAAATTATAGTCCATATTCGACATTTAAAATGAATTAAATGCTCAAATTTGGCGACCCAAAATTCTGGGTCGTTACACTATAGGCTGTAAATGGGTACTTAAAAGGAAATTAAAACCTGATGGCACAGTTGAAAGATGTAACGCCCATTAGGTAGCTAAAGGTTTTAGGAAAAGAGAAAATGTCGACTTTTTTTGAAACTTTTTCACCTGTAACTAGAATTACATCCATTCGAGTACTAGTTTCACTAGCTTGTATACATAATTTAATAATTCATCAAATGGATGTTAAAACTGCTTTTTTAAATGGTGAATTAGAAGAGGAAATTTATATGGACCAACCTGAAGGCTTTGTAATTCCTGACCAAGAACATAAAGTTTGCAAATTAGATAAATCATTATATGGTTTAAAACAAGCGCCTATACATTGGCATGAAAATTTTGATAATCTCAAATGGTTTCAAACTTAATGAAAATGACAAATGCATTTACTATAAATCTGAGAATGACATTTGCACTATAATATGTTTGTACGTAGACGATCTACTTATTTTTGGGTCAAACATTCATGCAATAAACACCGTTAAATCTTTGTTAAGTGCCAATTTTGATATGAAAGATCTAGGTGAAGCGAGTGTGATCCTTGGTACTAAGATTACTAGGTCCGAAAAGGGACTTTCTTTGAACCAATCTCATTATATTGAGAAGATCTTAAAGAAATACAATTACTTTGACTATAAACATGCATGCACACCATATGATCCCAGTGTAAAGCTATTTAAGAACACCGGTGAAGGTGTAAGACAGTCTGATTATGCAAGCATCATTGACAGCCTTCGGTATGCCACTGATTGTACTAGACCCGACATTGCCTATGTCGTGGGATTATTATGCAGGTTTACTAGTAGAACTAGTATAAAGCATTGGCATGCAATTGAGAGGGTCATGAGATACCTAAAACGAACAATGAACCATGGGTTACATTATGAAAAGTTTCCGGCTGTTCTTGAAGACTACACCAATGCAGACTAGAGTACTTTATCTGATGATTCAAAAGCAACCGGTGGCTACATCTTTAGCATTGCTGGTGGAGCTATTTCTTGGAAATCCAAGAAACAGACTATTTTGGCTCAGCCTACTATGTAGTCTGAGATGATAGCACTGGCCACAACAAGTAAAGGAGCAGAGTGTTTAAGAAATTTGCTAGTTGAGTTTCCATTATCGGAAAAACCGATACCGACTGTGTCGATCCATTGCGATAGTACCGCAGTTATCGCAAAAATACAGAAATGTTATTACAAGGGTAAGAGATGACGGATACGTCGTAAGCATAGCACTGTTAGAGAGCTACTCTCTTCAGGAGCTGTTAAAGTGGATCACATAAGCAATGATGAGAATTTGGTGGATTCTTTGACGAAAGGACTAGGCAGAGAGAAAGTCCTTACAACTTCTAGAAAAAAAGGACATTGCCATTAGATTATTGGGGCACACACAATGACAAGCCGACCTAATGACTGGAGATCCAAAGAACTAGATTCAATGGGTAAGAACAAGTTGTGAAGTGATATGAATTGAACATGCTACTTTCGTATATATAGAAGCATGTATTCCTGAAGTGATTAGAGGATGAGTCGATAGAAAATCTGAATGAGATCTATACTCTATTTGGAGGGGAGTACCTACCTTTGGGATTACTCTTGGTAGACTCAGCAACATGAATGTGGAAATTTGGTCGTTTCCTATGGAGTTTTGGTCCAAATTCCTAGAGTATTCACTAAATTAGGATAGGCATGGTCATAAATGCACGGACTTATTTGATTGCACACTAGAAAGATTGTGTGTGGTCTGATGTTAGGAATAGAGTTTAAGACTACGTGTCACTCTAATAAAAACTGAATCTTATCCACTATGCAAAGGTTCAAGTCGAAAGACACCTTTGAGTATGCACAATCTTATGTTTTTTCAGAAATTGCTCAAAAATATTTTTTAAAAATTCAAGTTGGGGTCTGTTGGAAATAGTTTTTGAAAATAAGTGAATTCTTAAAAAAATTGACTAAGTATGAAATGGCTTCTATTATATGGGAATATGAATACTCCCACATTGTGAGATTATATGAAAGAATCAAGTATTTATACATGATTCTTAGATGCTAAGTTTGGTCCCTTTGGACACCCAATGATTTTCTTTTGTGAGAAGGGAGACCATGATTGACTGCCACGCGCGCGCTGACCGACTCGACCCGGGCCGGGCTCGGGTTCGGTCAGATCAGACCAGATCCGTATTGGATAACATTCATTGTTTTTGACCCATTATTTTCTCGGATCTGTTTCTCAAGACCACATTTCCCCACAACCAGCAACGTTCTTTTGCTATTTTGTATTCATAACTGATAAGGAGACAAAACGGAAAGAGTTACATCCTATTAAAAATCCATTTTTAAATCCACAAATTTGAGCAACATTTTTGAGTGCAAACAAAATCGTTTCGTACGTGCAAATAAATCGATACCACCGAAATTATCGAAAGGCTGTTTTATGAAATGTTATTTAGTTTCTTGAAAGTTAAACATGTTTATACTTATATAGTTATGTATTGACATGTTGAGAATTGGAAATCATAATACCTGTAATGCGAGTTTGTCGACTTCACCTCTGAATAATTGTAGAGATGATAAATTATGAAAATAACTATAAAAATAATTGTTAGTATACTTAGATAAACCATGTCTTTCTTAGTTATAGATTTGCATATTATGAAACATTTTACGTCATGATTGTGGTCATTCATTTGAATGTGGACAATTATGTTTTGGAAAGTTTGATCCTATATGAAGGTTCACAAGGTGAACCTTATAAGCATTGTCAAATGCAAGTGTTGGTCACCCAAAAATTAAATGACCTCAATGTAGAAAAGGTTATTGTCACCGAGTCCATTAAGTTAATGGGATAGGTAGATCTAGATTTAATATTTATATGGACATATAATATAATTAGTTGCTTCAGTTCAAAACCAATCTGATAACATTTGATAACATTTATTTACTAATAAGTTACTTATCTTCACATATACCATTTGATGCCACTATTTTCTTGAGTATGTATTATGTCCCCTAAAGCCTCAATTGGTTTTTATTTTATTTTTTATGTATGATTGATTACTTATGCAGATGAATGATAGATTCGCCACCATCGTTTTATAAGGAAAATGGAAAGCATTCGAAATGTATGCTTTTTTCCTGAATCCGAGTTGCTATTTGTAGTAGATTAGTACGACAACTCTTAGAATAAGGACAAGTAGTTATGTTAAAAAAATTCCACAATCATTTATTCAGCTATTATATGTATGCCTGTGTACATACATGCATTTATGCATGTGTGCACGCAGTCTTGAAGAAGGATCCTTGGCTGTTTGCGTGAAGTCTGAAACAAATGAAAATAATGGTTCCATTTATTCAGCATGCACCTCGCACTGTCAATACAAAAAAAATACACAAAAGTCCGCTGTCCACTAGTTTAGAATAAAACTGGTTAGCTTATAAAGCAAATTATTCCCTCATTCAGCCTGCACTTTGCATATCCATGGTCAAAATGTAACCAGGTTTTCAAATTCTTTAGCTTGTATTTTGCCTTTTTCATCTCTAACCTGCACTTACATAAATTGCAGGTTTTGAAATATACAATGTGCATGAGATGACAGGTGGAAGATTAAGTGAGCATGGCTTTTCATGTTTGGTTTTTGTTTTGAAACAATGTCTAAACTAATTTACTTAGCTATGTAAGAATATCAACTATGTAAGACCAAAATCATTTTGTATTTTGTAATCAAATATGCTTTTTCTATTAGATTTTTTACTTTAAAATTTTTTCTATTAGATATGTATTATTTTTATTTTGAAGATTTACTATTGAAATGCCTGTAATGTACACAATTTAGATAAGCGAGAAGATAACATCTGTTGTGCACTATAGAAAGAACAGCATAATAAAAATTAAGTGCTATATATTAAACATATTATTAGTGGAAAAATACCACTATGAAAAAGGGAAAAAGCGCCTTAATAAATAGGAAAACAAAATAGGAAAAAATTATAATAGCGTGAAAACAGAGCTATGGAAAATAATAAAATACTATGGAAACCTTTTTTTTATAACGTTGACTATGTGTTGTGAATTTTTTTTAACCCTATTAGAAAAGTTGAAATTTTACTAATTGACATGGGTAGAACGCTATGAAATGTTTTCATAGTGGTGTTTTTGTGCTATGTGATGTGTCGTGGCTATTATAACATATCGTTGTATAACGCCATCACTAATGCTACGCAAAAATATTATAGCCATTTTCACGTGCAATTAAATGGAAAATATGGTGTTGTGTGATCAAGACTTATGAGTTTAGAGACAGAAAAATTGAAAAGTCCAAGACTTTAGTTTGAGCCATTAGAATAAATTGTTAAAATCCCTAATAGCATATTCTGTTCTTGATCATAAATTTTCGCTCTTTGATATTTTAATCAAAACAAATTATTTTTAATTCAAAATATATTTTTATATATATTCTATAAATGTTTTTATGTATTCAAAGTATTCCAAAATTATGTTTAAAATTATTTACAAAAATACAGAAGTTTGAAAACAATTTAAGAAACATCATTTTTCAAAATTAACAAGGGTATGTCAACATACCCGTCCAAGATATGTCAATAAAATGACCATTGATTTTCTTTTAATTTTTGAAAAAGGTATTTTTTTCCATGCATCTCTTCACTAATGGATGCTTCTGTTCATTCATTAGATAAAGAGGAGTGAAAATGAATTTTTGAATTAATTTTCTCACTTTCTTCTTACTTCTTACTCTCTTATTTCATTTCTTGAAAACTACATTCTATATTCTTCAAAATCTTGATAGAATCAATCCATACTCTATTTAATCGATTCTCTACAAACTATCTACTATTTTGGAAGCATTTTGTCTACAAACTCAAGATCATACAGCTATCAGAAGGGCTGTAGGATATATTGTATCCTAAGTACAGCTGTTTGTTTGGGAAATCAATAACTCTACTCCTATTTGTTTGGGTGTACTTGGTTCTCGTTCAAATCAAGTGGGTGTGCTTAATAGCCCATCTAAATCTAGTAGGTGATCTTGTTGCTCGATAAATCAAGAGAGATTACCTCGTACTCGTGAGATAGGAGGGTGTATCTCGTAACCTTGAAATAAAGACTATATTCTAGTTTACTTGCTACCTGTTAAAGTAGGCCATTGAAAATAAATATGGACAAGAAATTTTATGGGACTGTATTTGTAGAAGAAATCCGAACCATTATAAAACTCCTGGTGTCGTCTCTCTAACTCATTACTTTACTTTACTGCGTTTATTTATATGTGTAATTGCCTATTAGTGTATATACACACACACACATATATCAGTGATTGACCATTCTTGTTTGAGTCAAATCTTGAAATAAGTTAAAAAGTTCCATAAAAGTTATAAAACACTATTCACCTCCCTTTAATATTAAAGTAGCCTTAAGATCCATGCACATTAATATTACACCATTCTTACATTTAAATATGGAAAGAAACTTGTACTTGTAAATGTTCTACATTTTTTCAGAAATCAGGAAAAACCTTGTCTCGGTAAGTCTTCTTTGTAAAGGTGTAAAATGTATCCTTGACGGCAATAGTGGATCTTGGATACAAATGATCTTATTACCCCTTGAATAACACTTTGATCTTGTTTGAGTGAGAGAGATAAGAGAAATCAGAGAGTAATCAATAGAGAATCAAATCAGTGGATTTTGACTTTGATTCTAATTGAATTTGAGAATATTTTGAGTAGATATTTGTCTAGAATTCAAGAGAGCTAAAGAGGAGAGAAAATATGAGAAAGTAGTCAATAAAATTCGTTGGTTTAACCAATGTTTATAGAGAAACAACAGTCATGTCCATTTGCGAAGAGATATGATGAAAATGCACTTCTATTCAAAATTTGAATCTTGAATTTTTTGTTCTATATGTCGACATACATGTATAGGATATGTCGACATGTCCCTTTGTGCTTTGAAAAGCACTTTATTTTAAATTATTTTGAATATCTTAAGTTTTGTAAAATATTTTGATACTTTGTAGAATCATTTAAGTATTGTTATAAATATTTTAATCATAATAAAACTTAAGAAATCTTTATAAAATATTTTGAAACATTTTAATATATAAAGGATTAAATTTAAATTTCTTTTGAGAAATAATATACAAAAACGATATGTGAAGTATAAGTGAATATATATTAAATCAATGTTATAATAATATTATAATATACTTATAAATATTCAGAAAGCTTTAAAACTAAATTTTTAACAAAGTATAATATTCAAAGTATATTTTAAAACACTTTAAAATCATATTTTCTCAATGTATAATAAAATCAAAAATTAATAATAATTTAAAGTTTATTTTGAAAGATTATTTTGAAAACAAGAATTCCCTTTAAAAACTATTTTTGAATTTTAAGATATTTGAAAATGAAAAATATTTGAAAAGGAAGGAAATAGAAAGAGAGAGAGAAAGAGATCAAAGAAGTGCTATTAGGGTTTTAACAAAAACTCTGTGACTCTATAACTTAACATGGAAATCTTAATTTCTTCAATCCTCATGAGTCTTCATTCTCTAATTGTTGAATCTCTATATCAGCCTTTTGAATCTGCTCTTGGTACAGTACAGTCTTCTTAGTCAATACAAATATCCTACACTATATACTATATATATATATATCTTGATAAAAATAGTGTTCTATATTTTATATATTGTCATATGGTTGCTGTCATCAAAACTAATGTGTAAGGTACTAATAATCTCCCCCTTTCTGATGATGACAAGCATGTATATAAAATAAGTTATAACTCCCCATGGGTTACAAATCTCTTTCTTAATCTTTTCCTAGATTTATTTATTTCTCCCCCATTGTCATCAATCAAAATCTTACTAAAAACTCCTCATAACTAGGTACTACATAATATGTATAATACTGAGATATAAAAGCAATTAGAAGTAATAATAGTAATATATAAGAGTGACAAGAATGATAAGTAATAACATAAACAGCTTGTGTTCATCACATCAGTCCAATACATATATTTAAACTAAAGTGACATAAAAACAAATTCAAGCAATCAATTTAACTCATACAAGTCAATCCAATCAAATCAATAAGTCTATACACACCAATTAAAAGTAAATCCAAATCACACAAAACAGACCAAAATCGAATCCTACTAAAATGTGTCCTAATTAATATGGTTTCTTCTTGATTATAGAAGACTTGTGGATAGGGAAAAAAGGGTAGTGAAGGCAGAATTTTTCTTTTCGTTCGATGAGATTTCCATCTCGATCGAAATAGAATTCTCCAACACAATGGCTTTCATCTTCGTCTATTTTTTCTTCCTTTTCTTCTACCTTTTCCTCCTCTTCTTCTTCCTCATCATCTTCTGCATTTGTCAGATTAAAATTATCCTCTTCAATCACTATTGGATTTGTTCGATTATCCAATAGATATTTCTACAGATTTCACATGGCCTCGTTTTTTGTGTTCCCTGGAGATCATAAGTTGAACCACTTGTATTTCGGTGAGCATTTCACTACTAGAAAAAAGCGAAATAGCGACGGCTGGGGGCGACGGTTTCCGATGGCGAATTTCCGACGGCTTCCGACGGGCCGTCGGCGGCCGTCGGAAGCCGTCGGAAATTCGCAAATACCTGCAGCCGGCCGAGCCTTTCTTCCTCATTTTCCAGCTTCCCCCAATCTCACCAAAAACCCCCAAATTCACATTTTCCACCTCCATTCGCCAATTTCGTGATTTTTTCTCCTTCCACACTGCTGATTCAACACCTCTTTCTCTCAATCTCAGGTATAATCTCTTATTTTTCTGAAAATTTCAGTTTTTACCCTAATTTTAGATTTGCATAAATTGATAAATTAGGGCGAATTAGCGATTGAAATTGTTTGCATTAGCGTAACAATGGTTTATAGCATCACATGACATACATATTTCATCTTTTATCGTGAAATTATGAAAAACACGTATACTTTGTGGTTGTTCATGCATATGTAAATTGTTGTGTATGTCCTGATTCGACGATTGTATATGTTATTTGGCATACGATAAAATGATTGAATGAACTAGGAGTATTATATTGTGCACGTATTTACTTATGAAACAAAAAAATGCATTACTCTAAATTATAATTGTGTGTATTAAAAAAAAGACAAAAATGTTAAACCAGCCTTTTTGATGCGGAATACGTTGAATAACTGTGTTAAATTTTTATATATTTTTGTAAATGTGAACAGTGAGTAAAACTGTATTTTTGAGTAAAATGCGCGCATGTTAACCGACAAATGTCCCTTAGAGAGTTTTTGGCCCCGTCTGACGAGTGTTGTACATGATCGTTGTATAAATAGTCATTTTTTTGGAAAAACGACCATTTATATTCATCTGGTACAATGTTTGTCGGATTTGTCCCTGTATTGGACAAGTTATGAACACAGTAAGAATTTACATTTTGTATACTACTTCGTCTCAAACGGTTCATAAAATTTCGCCCTAACTTTTCTTTTTTGTTTCCTGCGTACACGCATTTGTGTACAATGCAGGGAACAAAAGGGAAATGCTGTCGAAATTTTATTGAATCGTTTGAGACGAAGTAATATACGAAATGTAAATGCTTACTGTGTTTGTAATGGGAAGTAGGATGTCTGACCAATGAAAAAAAATTATATATATTTTTAATCGTTACGTACGTTAAAAAATGAAATGTGCCCTATTTGAAAATATTTTTAAATTTGTGAAGTTGTTCTTTAAATTCAAAATATTATACGAACATGAAAATAATCTTTTTCGAATATGTATTCTTCAAAATAAATATTAAATTTTGAACTTCTCATTTTGTCAAATAGGAAAAATGATTGATTATTTTGTTGATCGAAGGAGATGGATGTACCAAAGAAAAGGACTGAGGGGCTCAATAAAAGAAGATTTTTATAATGGTATAAACGTGTTTGTTGAATTCGCCTTAAGTAATAACGGAAACGATCCAGAAATTCGTTGTCCGTGTAGTAGGTGTAGACATTTGAAGTTTTTGTTACCAGATATTGTGAAAGTTCATTTGTGCCAACACGGTTTCACACCCGAATATTATGTTTGGGATCGGCATGGAGAAGTTGTAGCAAATACTTCTGTAGAGTCTGAAAGTGTCGTTAACGAAATAGTTTCAACGACCCGTATAGAAAATATGGTCGAAGATGCAGCACGATCAATGTTTCCTATGGTTGAAGTTGACGACGATGATGTAAATGTTGAAGAACCAAATATTCAAGCTAAGAAAATGTAACGTCGCGGATTTTCGTTCTTCGAAAATTCAACATCGATACTCACTTTATCGACTGCCGAGAAATCGAAGGCCAAAAACCGGAATGTTATGGGTTTTAAAAAGAATTTTTGAAGAGAAAAAGAAAGAAGAGAGAAGAAGAGAGAAAATAGAGAGGAAAGAAGATAGACAATTTTTTTTAGAAAACAGAATGGACAAAAGAACATAGAGAATTTTTTAAAATAGAGAGGAAAAGAGAATAGAGAAAAAGGAGAAAAACAAAAGAAAATAGGACGGGACAGAAAACAACAGAACAACATCAGAATCTCACAACTCGCAGCGGAACAACATATAATAATTAATGAATAATCTTTAAACAAAGAACTGTATCAGTTATTACATTACATCACATTTTATTACATCATATCATCAGAGTGTACAACATCATACAACAACAACAGTGCAGCGGAAAAGAAATACTATATAAATAATACGCCATGCCATCCAGCTTGCCTCCAGCAACTTCAGAATATCCAGAATATCCTGATAAACCTTACTCTTGACTGCCCGTGTGAAAATTGGTGGGCACCCAGAGTTTAGGAAGGAAAACAATAAACTCCAAGTCAGTCATGTGACTGGTGTGAGAACTCAAAACAGTTTATTTAACTTTAAAATCAAAATAGAGGAATATTTTTAAATCAATTCGCAATGCTTTTAAAAATGAGACTACCATAAGGCCTCCCGCACACACACACAATGCAAACGCAGAATCGGAGGAGATTTCTCCTTATGATAGTCAAAGATGCTTGATACGCATTAAAAGAACATTTCATATTATTATTAGTGCATAGTGTAGGAAATATTTCGAAAGTAGAATATAAATCTTAGCCAACATAGACATTTCGAACTATGCCTACTATAGCTACCATCCAAACAGTGGTGACCACCATAAGTGAATAGCAGGTTCTACAACTAATACCGTACAAGTTTCGTATTGGGAATTGGATTTCCAACAAATGGTCAGGCCAAGGAACTTCCCATTGCCACTGAGAATGCCTCTGGATGGACATCCCCGAGAACCAAACCGGATTTCAACCAACACAAGGCCGGGTTACTCCTAACTGAGTAACAACTGACCGAATATGCCATCCCCCGGTCCTTTGGGACCTTTTTCCGAGAGCGCTCTCTAATCAATTCACACAATCATAACAAAGTGTTTTCAACATGAGTAAGTATCTGGGCTCCATACCATGATACCACCCTTTTCCAGAAGGAAATGGACACATCCTAAAGGGTGCTACCCCTCATAACCTTGCTGCTTCTTTCCTGTTTTGACCATTTCCGGGATGTGAGGCTCGACGAATTCACGTCCACAAAAACATACTTTATACAAAAGCCATGCTTTGGGTCAACAAATGATCAACACAATGATCACTAAGATAGACGATCAAATAAATGATCCTATCACAATAATCAACACGATGATCATTTCAGCATCACTCAGCATGTCACATTACCAAACTGGGAATATATCGCTGATAACTTCAACTATATAACCTTTGAGCACATGCGTCTCAAAGAAGGGTGTTAAGCAAAGAATAAATTCTCCGCCACCAACAGAATATATTTGAAAGAAATCGGCTTTATATCTCAACTTGTAATGTCAGACATACAATCCATACAAGTCTGTTCCGGGATCGAACAGAACCGAAGGCACTTACAAAGAAGTCCTTGCAATCCGGATATTCACAATCCTGATCGGATTTCCCATCACTTAGGGAGTTTCTATACCGGCGCGACTCGGTGCAGAAACAATCGATAGGTCATCCTATCGCTCTCGCAAATACCGGTCTTCAACACCGATCTTCAATGCAATTTCACAACGACGTATCACATATTCGGAATGGGTTATACGACCCCATGGTCTTTTCCCGGTTAACCCGAATAGTGAGCGCTTATTCAAAAATAAGTGTGACATTCAAATTCAATCAAATCACATCAAATACCCATTCAAAGGGAAATATTGGTAGTCGGTTATTGAACTATCACTGGATATGCATACATCACCAGATTCCAAATAATTTTCCAAATTATTTATTTTCCAAAATATCTTTACTAGATATATAGTTTCAACACTTCAAAAATAAATCAATATTTATTTTTAACCAATTTCACTTTTCACATATAAATTCCATAATGAATTTGTATTTCAAAATATTCGTGCATATACGATTTCAATAATTCATTTCAATTTATCTTTAAAAAGATAAATTCTAATTTTTCACTTCATATTGGAAAACATTTCCATACTTATTAAAAATAAGTAATTCACAAATCTTTTTATTTTCAACACTTAGAAAATATTCAATATACTTAAATCGAATTAAGTATATATTTCATTCTATTAAGGAAATCATTCACTTAAACATATTTATTTGGGCCAAAACGAATGTTACGTAAAACATCGTTACGACAACCCAAAATCACTAGTATAGGGATTCGAAATTAAAATAGATATATAAATCCCAATACTATACAAAAACATTTCCTTTCGGAAATCATTTACTATAACAACAGTGTTATAGTCCATCATCTCCTTTCATTTTTCGAAACATCTATTTCAACAATAAATGTTGAAATCTATGGTTTCGAATCTCAACACATTTTAAAACATCATTAGATTGTTTTAATTCAATTCAAACATCTCATTTAAAAACAATTTCTTTAACATATCATTCACTATTCAAAAATGTGAATAAAGTTCGTTAACAAATCTCATCCTTTTATTCATTTTAATTCAAAGGATTATTCACTATTAAAAAATGTGAATATAACTCCATTTCTAAGTTATAACAATTAACTTGTCAAAATAAGTAATTTGCGAATTTATAAAACAACGTTTATAAATTCCATTTCTATTTATTTATAAAAACTTCCTTTAATAAATTCCTTTATTAACCTATTCCAGTTTATAACTAAATTATAAACTAAACGTTCATATTATAAGTTAGATACTTATAAAACGATTATTTTATAAGATCGTTCTTTTAAAGACTTTCCAATTTATAAATCTTATAACTTATAAGATTTAATGATTTATCCAATCTATTCTTCAAATAATTTCACCAAATTTATAAATCTTACTATTTATAAATTTCATTTATAACTTCACGGTTTATAATTCTATAAATTTCATTCTTTAATGAAATTCATTTTCACTTAATTCAAACACTTATAAAAACTCGTTTTATAATGTCAATTTTTCAATTTATAAATATCCATTTATAAATCTCTTAATATAAATCAGTTTATATTATTATTCTAAAACGTCTTTAAATTCCTTTATAATTTCATCATTTCGATTTATAAAATAATCAAATTTTATAAATCCTATATTTAAACTTTTATCATATATTCAAAAATCCAATCTAAATTATTTTATAAAATCATTAGTTCATATTTCTCAAAAATCGACTTTTAATCGTATTTCTCAAAAATCAGCTTTAACTATATCTCACAAAAACCATAATTTTTATAACTTTAAAAATTATAACGTTTATTTATTTATAATGGATCAATTCCAAAATATTTTATCTTTTCAAAACTTACTTTAAAAACATTTTTAAAATACCAGAAATTTGGTCCAATGACGCTACACACCAAATAGTCAATCACGACTACAACGATATCATATATCGATATGATAATCCATCAAATATCAAAATATCTGAAATAAAATAAATACTGTTGAGGAATCCAGTTGGATCCCTCCAACCTGTTTTCCTGCATCCAAAAACATTAGCACAATACCAATTTCGCTCCAGTACGAAATTATCGTGGTACATGTTCTTAATAAATATTATCCGCTTAATAACGGCGTAATAGGGTCTCATCCGCTAAACAAAAAATGCGGGAAATCAATCAACTGCAATATATACATATGCCAATATATATATATTGATATTATATATAATACCAATTTCACTGTTTATGAAATATTCGCGGTATATGTTTTTATTAAATAACATCCGCTTACTAACGGCGCATAATGTCTATTTTGACAATCAATAATTTACAGTCATCATTCAAACATGCATTCAAATATTTTAAATCTAACTATTTATAATAAAATCGAAATCTATTCGATTGAGTGAGAAGTTCTCACCTTGGTTTTAATTTCCGTTTTAGCTTTTATTTCGAATAAAATTAAACGCGCGTTTAATTATACCCAAAATTTTCGCTAGCTCCAAAATTTTCCAATCCAGCTCCATCACGAAGAGCTCGTCCATACGATTTCAACGCAACTGATTTCGCGCAGTTTCGACCTCGTATGAAAAAGTTATGATTTTTACAAGTTACACGAGTTTTTATATAAAAATTTCAACTTAAATCAAACTTTATAAACCCACTCTAGTTTCTGGCCACAAGATCCTACATCCCCTTCATCTCCACCGTCCATCTCTTCTTCCCCAAACCCATGCACGGCTACAGAACAAAGCCGTCTTCATGAAACCCATACAATCCATACTAGGGTTAAATTATTCTCCCTCCATGCTTGATTAAAACATGATCAGGTTGCTCCAGTACGAAGCTCTCACCTCCAGCTACACTCGACCCAAACCCCAAGGCACTCGGCCTCATCTAGGTGCTCGCGCACGCAAGAGAACAGCCCACGTTCATACACCATTTCCCATCAATCCGCGAAGCCATTCGCGATCTCCACCGTTGATCTCGTAGCTCTCGTCGTGCTCTTCATCTTTGTAGTTGAAACCTAAGGCTAATTGTCGACGGATTGGAAGATCTAGAGGGATGAAGTTGGAGCATTTCTGGCCATTGACAGTGGGGGTGGCGGCTAGGTCATAAAATTAGGGTTTAGTGATAGTTTTATCAAATTATGAAGGCAAGGGGTCTATTTATAAGGAACGAGCGACACTATTCATCCCGGAAATTCCGAACTCCGATTTAGACGCCGTAACCAGCGTACCTAGGGTTTATCCCGCGTTCCGGACACAATGGAACATGTTTCGGAAGCTAATTCGGAAGTATGTGCGAGTTATGGCTGAAAACGTTCAATTTGAATTAAACCGATTTAAACCGATTTCTAGGCGTTTTAATTTGTACCGGACAAACGGTAAATCCAATTGACTTGAAATTTGAAACCTTACAATAATATCACATTACGGATCCGATGAAACTGGTTTCGTCGAAATCCGAGAATTTTTGAAAAATGGCTATTTTGACTCGCCAAATTTAAATTAAAAAATAATTCGATGCGTTTCGAGCTGCCACGCTCAAACGATAACTCCGATTGACACGAAAATTGAAATCCGGTAATAACTAACTATTACGGATCCAATGGAACTTGTTTCGTTCAATTCTGAGACTGTTCAAAAATTGACTATTTTACAGTCGATTATAAAATATTAAAATATTCAATTTTCACAAATTAACTTTTAATTCGATTTTAAAAGTTCTAAAATATCGTTCTAACTTCAATATGATTAAATAAAATTTTACAAATCATTTTCAATCATATTTAACTCAATTTTCAATTATTTCCATAATTTAACGTATTAAATTATCGATTTAATTATCCAATTAAATCCAAAAATTCAAATAAAAATTTATTCGACTTATAAATCCACTTATTAATATTTAAAATTAATTAAATATTCAAATTTAAATTAATAAAAATTCTGGGTCGTTACAATCTTTCCCCCTTAAAAGAATTTCGTCCTCGAAATTATAAGTAAGAAAGGTTACAGAATTTATTAACTTTCCAAAATTCATAATTAAATTCCTTTCAAATCTTTACTAAGTTTTCAAATCATACTTAGTTATGTTTTCAAAAACAATTACTATCGTTTAACTTTCAATTCCAAAATCAAAGTTAAAGTTTTCAAAATTTTCCAAGTTTTCTCAAATTTTTCTAACGCCTTAAATTTTCGGAAAAATTCGCCATAGTCTCCTTTGCGCGGCTCGATCCGAAAAAAAAATGACAGTATATATATCACAAATATACATCTCATCAAGTAATGAGGCATCCCGAAGGGAAAAAAGTGTAAAAGTGCGATATTTAATCCGAGATATGTACCTTATATTTTATTAGCAAGCATATACGGCTAATATAGCGCTAAAGCGAACTCCAAATGCGAAGCAAACGCGATCCGCACCTACTAAACTCAACAAACAACATGAGAACATGCACATATGCAAATAATCTCAATATACAACATATAGCAACATAACTATACATGTCACATAGAAAATGCAACCAAACAACAAATGCAAACATCAACCAACTACCATCCATAATCAAATGAATTTTCATTCATATTCTCATTAATATTCAATGAATTGGTTTTCACTTTAAATCACATTTGATTTATTCACATTGGATTTTATCAACATACGTTCTCAATTTTAATTAGTTTGCATTCACTAATTAAATCCAATTCACTTTCAATTCTATTCAAATTTATTTACTTCTAATTTGAATTCAATTTCATAGCTTTCAATTTCATTAACACTTAATGAATTACATACAATCAATCAACAATCATATAACAACCAAAGTATATTAATTATAACCAAATTCCTTTGCTTATATTCATTCATTTTTTTTTATTCAACTTCTAATAACATTAGATTTTAATGAATCAACACTTATATTCATTATTTTATATCAACTTAAATTTACATTTAATTGATTAACATTCAATCGATTCATTAATTCAATTACAAAGTTGAATTCTATTACATAACTCAAGTTCATATTTCTTTTAATCCACTTGATTATTTACTTCGATACCAAAATCAATTCCATTCAACAACACTTAAGTTATATTCCATTTAAACATCATTTGGTTTTACATAACTTAAATTCATACATATATAAGTTTATTTCACTAATTGTAAATCATATTAATTATAATTCAATTCTTATAATTCTTTTGCTTATACAATTATTCTTTTATTTAGATTATTCAAACAACCTAACAATCAACTTGCATACACTTTAATAATTCTGAAAAATTATTCCTTTACATATAAAAATATAATCAAGGCAAAATCATTCCATTTACCCAATTTAAAAACAATATTGTGTCGAATTGTTCTATTCAAGTGTTTAGAAACCCCTTCGGCTCAGTTTCGAGGCTGTGCTGACGAAAGTTCATATATCACTCAATAAACCAATCATCACAATATAAAACAATTTTATATTCACTAAAAAATACGCTCTCATAGCTATTATTACACTCAACTCATTCTAGAGTACTGCTGACTCTATCTCTAATGAGTAATACCCTACAGAACCATGGTTGTCGCTTAACCATCAGCTCTGATACCAAATGTAACGTCGCGCATTTTCGTTCTTCGAAAATTCAACATCGATACTCACTTTATCGACTGCCGAGAAATCGAAGGCCAAAAACCGGAATGTTATGGGTTTTAAAAAGAATTTTTGAAGAGAAAAAGAAAGAAGAGAGAAGAAGAGAGAAAATAGAGAGGAAAGAAGATAGACAATTTTTTTAGAAAACAGAATGGACAAAAGAACATAGAGAATTTTTTAAAATAGAGAGGAAAAGAGAATAGAGAAAAAGGAGAAAAACAAAAGAAAATAGGACGGGACAGAAAACAACAGAACAACATCAGAATCTCACAATTCGCAGCGGAACAACATATAATAATTAATGAATAATCTTTAAACAAAGAACTGTATCAGTTATTACATTACATCACATTTTATTACATCATATCATCAGAGTGTACAACATCATACAACAACAACAGTGCAGCGGAAAAGAAATACTATATAAATAATACGCCATGCCATCCAGCTTGCCTCCAGCAACTTCAGAATATCCAGAATATCCTGATAAACCTTACTCTTGACTGCCCGTGTGAAAATTGGTGGGCACCCAGAGTTTAGGAAGGAAAACAATAAACTCCAAGTCAGTCATGTGACTGGTGTGAGAACTCAAAACAGTTTATTTAACTTTAAAATCAAAATAGAGGAATATTTTTAAATCAATTCGCAATGCTTTTAAAAATGAGACTACCATAAGACCTCCCGCACACACACACAATGCAAACGCAGAATCGGAGGAGATTTCTCCTTATGATAGTCAAAGATGCTTGATACGCATTAAAAGAACATTTCATATTATTATTAGTGCATAGTGTAGGAAATATTTCGAAAGTAGAATATAAATCTTAGCCAACATAGACATTTCGAACTATGCCTACTATAGCTACCATCCAAACAGTGGTGACCACCATAAGTGAATAGCAGGTTCTACAACTAATACCGTACAAGTTTCGTATTGGGAATTGGATTTCCAACAAATGGTCAGGCCAAGGAACTTCCCATTGCCACTGAGAATGCCTCTGGATGGACATCCCCGAGAACCAAACCGGATCTCAACCAACACAAGGCCGGGTTACTCCTAACTGAGTAACAACTGACCGAATATGCCATCCCCCGGTCCTTTGGGACCTTTTTCCGAGAGCGCTCTCTAATCAATTCACACAATCATAACAAAGTGTTTTCAACATGAGTAAGTATCTGGGCTCCATACCATGATACCACCCTTTTCCAGAAGGAAATGGACACATCCTAAAGGGTGCTACCCCTCATAACCTTGCTGCTTCTTTCCTGTTTTGACCATTTCCGGGATGTGAGGCTCGACGAATTCACGTCCACAAAAACATACTTTATACAAAAGCCATGCTTTGGGTCAACAAATGATCAACACAATGATCACTAAGATAGACGATCAAATAAATGATCCTATCACAATAATCAACACGATGATCATTTCAGCATCACTCAGCATGTCACATTACCAAACTGGGAATATATCGCTGATAACTTCAACTATATAACCTTTGAGCACATGCGTCTCAAAGAAGGGTGTTAAGCAAAGAATAAATTCTCCGCCACCAACAGAATATATTTGAAAGAAGTCGGCTTTATATCTCAACTTGTAATGTCAGACATACAATCCATACAAGTCTGTTCCGGGATCGAACAGAACCGAAGGCACTTACAAAGAAGTCCTTGCAATCCGGATATTCACAATCCTGATCGGATTTCCCATCACTTAGGGAGTTTCTATACCGGCGCGACTCGGTGCAGAAACAATCGATAGGTCATCCTATCGCTCTCGCAAATACCGGTCTTCAACACCGATCTTCAATGCAATTTCACAACGACGTATCACATATTCGGAATGGGTTATACGACCCCATGGTCTTTTCCCGGTTAACCCGAATAGTGAGCGCTTATTCAAAAATAAGTGTGACATTCAAATTCAATCAAATCACATCAAATACCCATTCAAAGGGAAATATTGGTAGTCGGTTATTGAACTATCACTGGATATGCATACATCACCAGATTCCAAATAATTTTCCAAATTATTTATTTTCCAAAATATCTTTACTAGATATATAGTTTCAACACTTCAAAAATAAATCAATATTTATTTTTAACCAATTTCACTTTTCACATATAAATTCCATAATGAATTTGTATTTCAAAATATTCGTGCATATACGATTTCAATAATTCATTTCAATTTATCTTTAAAAAGATAAATTCTAATTTTTCACTTCATATTGGAAAACATTTCCATACTTATTAAAAATAAGTAATTCACAAATCTTTTTATTTTCAACACTTAGAAAATATTCAATATACTTAAATCGAATTAAGTATATATTTCATTCTATTAAGGAAATCATTCACTTAAACATATTTATTTGGGCCAAAACGAATGTTACGTAAAACATCGTTACGACAACCCAAAATCACTAGTATAGGGATTCGAAATTAAAATAGATATATAAATCCCAATACTATACAAAAACATTTCCTTTCGGAAATCATTTACTATAACAACAGTGTTATAGTCCATCATCTCCTTTCATTTTTCGAAACATCTATTTCAACAATAAATGTTGAAATCTATGGTTTCGAATCTCAACACATTTTAAAACATCATTAGATTGTTTTAATTCAATTCAAACATCTCATTTAAAAACAATTTCTTTAACATATCATTCACTATTCAAAAATGTGAATAAACTTCGTTAACAAATCTCATCCTTTTATTCATTTTAATTCAAAGGATTATTCACTATTAAAAAATGTGAATATAACTCCATTTCTAAGTTATAACAATTAACTTGTCAAAATAAGTAATTTGCGAATTTATAAAACAACGTTTATAAATTCCATTTCTATTTATTTATAAAAACTTCCTTTAATAAATTCCTTTATTAACCTATTCCAGTTTATAACTAAATTATAAACTAAACGTTCATATTATAAGTTAGATACTTATAAAACGATTATTTTATAAGATCGTTCTTTTAAAGACTTTCCAATTTATAAATCTTATAACTTATAAGATTTAATGATTTATCCAATCTATTCTTCAAATAATTTCACCAAATTTATAAATCTTACTATTTATAAATTTCATTTATAACTTCACGGTTTATAATTCTATAAATTTCATTCTTTAATGAAATTCATTTTCACTTAATTCAAACACTTATAAAAACTCGTTTTATAATGTCAATTTTTCAATTTATAAATATCCATTTATAAATCTCTTAATATAAATCAGTTTATATTATTATTCTAAAACGTCTTTAAATTCCTTTATAATTTCATCATTTCGATTTATAAAATAATCAAATTTTATAAATCCTATATTTAAACTTTTATCATATATTCAAAAATCCAATCTAAATTATTTTATAAAATCATTAGTTCATATTTCTCAAAAATCGACTTTTAATCGTATTTCTCAAAAATCAGCTTTAACTATATCTCACAAAAACCATAATTTTTATAACTTTAAAAATTATAACGTTTATTTATTTATAATGGATCAATTCCAAAATATTTTATCTTTTCAAAACTTACTTTAAAAACATTTTTAAAATACCAGAAATTTGGTCCAATGATGCTACACACCAAATAGTCAATCACGACTACAACGATATCATATATCGATATGATAATCCATCAAATATCAAAATATCTGAAATAAAATAAATACTGTTGAGGAATCCAGTTGGATCCCTCCAACCTGTTTTCCTGCATCCAAAAACATTAGCACAATACCAATTTCGCTCCAGTACGAAATTATCGCGGTACATGTTCTTAATAAATATTATCCGCTTAATAACGGCGTAATAGGGTCTCATCCGCTAAACAAAAAATGCGGGAAATCAATCAACTGCAATATATACATATGCCAATATATATATTGATATTATATATAATACCAATTTCACTGTTTATGAAATATTTGCGGTATATGTTTTTATTAAATAACATCCGCTTACTAACGGCGCATAATGTCTATTTTAACAATCAATAATTTAAAGTCATCATTCAAACATGCATTCAAATATTTGAAATCTAACTATTTATAATAAAATCGAAATCTATTCGATTGAGTGAGAAGTTCTCACCTTGGTTTTAATTTCCGTTTTAGCTTTTATTTCGAATAAAATTAAACGCGCGTTTAATTATACCCAAAATTTTCGCTAGCTCCAAAATTTTCCAATCCAGCTCCATCACGAAGAGCTCGTCCATACGATTCCAACGCAACTGATTTCGCGCAGTTTCGACCTCGTATGAAAAAGTTATGATTTTTACAAGTTACACGAGTTTTTATATAAAAATTTCAACTTAAATCAAACTTTATAAACCCACTCTAGTTTCTGGCCACAAGATCCTACATCCCCTTCATCTCCACCGTCCATCTCTTCTTCCCCAAACCCACGCACGGCTACAGAACAAAGCCGTCTTCATGAAACCCATACAATCCATACTAGGGTTTAATTATTCTCCCTCCATGCTTGATTAAAACATGATCAGGTTGCTCCAGTACGAAGCTCTCACCTCCAGCTACACTCGACCCAAACCCCAAGGCACTCGGCCTCATCTAGGTGCTCGCGCACGCAAGAGAACAGCCCACGTTCATACACCATTTCCCATCAATCCGCGAAGCCATTCGCGATCTCCACCGTTGATCTCGTAGCTCTCGTCGTGCTCTTCATCTTTGTAGTTGAAACCTAAGGCTAATTGTCGACGGATTGGAAGATCTAGAGGGATGAAGTTGGAGCATTTCTGGCCATTGACAGTGGGGGTGGCGGCTAGGTCATAAAATTAGGGTTTAGTGATAGTTTTATCAAATTATGAAGGCAAGGGGTCTATTTATAAGGAACGAGCGACACTATTCATCCCGGAAATTCCGAACTCCGATTTAGACGCCGTAACCAGCGTACCTAGGGTTTATCCCGCGTTCCGGACACAATGGAACAGGTTTCGGAAGCTAATTCGGAAGTATGTGCGAGTTATGGCTGAAAACGTTCAATTTGAATTAAACCGATTTAAACCGATTTCTAGGCGTTTTAATTTGTACCGGACAAACGGTAAATCCAATTGACTTGAAATTTGAAACCTTACAATAATATCACATTACGGATCCGATGAAACTGGTTTCGTCGAAATCCGAGACTTTTTGAAAAATGGCTATTTTGACTCGCCAAAATTAAATTAAAAAATAATTCGATGCGTTTCGAGCTGCCACGCTCAAACGATAACTCCGATTGACACGAAAATTGAAATCCGGTAATAACTAACTATTACGGATCCAATGGAACTGGTTTCGTTCAATTCTGAGACTGTTCAAAAATTGACTATTTTACAGTCGATTATAAAATATTAAAATATTCAATTTTCACAAATTAACTTTTAATTCGATTTTAAAAGTTCTAAAATATCGTTCTAACTTCAATATGATTAAATAAAATTTTACAAATCATTTTCAATCATATTTAACTCAATTTTCAATTATTTCCATAATTTAACGTATTAAATTATCGATTTAATTATCCAATTAAATCCAAAAATTCAAATAAAAATTTATTCGACTTATAAATCCACTTATTAATATTTAAAATTAATTAAATATTCAAATTTAAATTAATAAAAATTCTGGGTCATTACAGAAAATTTATGATTTACTAGATGCAGCTAAGAAACCTATTTGGGATGGTTGTAAAAGCGGCACGCAGCTGTCAGTAATCACAGAATACATTGCGATGAAGTCAAAATACAACATCACTGAAGCTGGGTTTACGGCTGTTGTACAAGCTGCAAAAAGACATATGCCGTCCGATAATCTAATGTGTGAAAATCACTACGAAGTTAAAAAACTTATGTCGGCTTTTGGTTTACCGTATCAGAAAATAGATACATGTTTAAAAGGATGCATGTTGTTTTGGAAAGAAGACGCAAACCTTAGAAATTGTAAAGTTTGTAACCAGGAGAGATACAAACCAAGAAAAAAGAAGGGTAAGGAAGTTCCGTACAAGCGTATGCACTACTTACCCATAACTCCAAGACTTCAAAGCTTATATGCATCTTCTGTAACTGCGTCTAATATGAGGTGGCATAGCGTGAGAACGGAGGAAGAGGGTACGTTGACACATCCGGCCGATGGAGAAGCATGGAAGCATTTCGATAAAACGTATCCAAATTTTGCAGCGGAGAGTCGAAATGTTAGATTAGGATTATGTACGGACGGTTTTTCTCCATTTTCTCAATTTGGTTCTAAATATTCATCCTGGCCCATTATCGTCACACCGTATAATTTACCTCCATGAATGTGCATGAAAACGCAATATATGTTTCTTACTGTTGTCGTTCCTGGCCCCGACGATCCGACACAAGGAATCGATGTATATTTACAACCGTTGATTGAGGAGTTAAAAATACTGTGGAACGAAGGAGTAGAAACATACGATGTGTCAAAGAAGAAAATTTTTCGTATGTTTGCTTCTTTGTTGTGGACTATAAGTGATTTTCCTGCCTATGCAATGCTTTCGGGATGGAGTACTGCCGGTCGTCTAGCATGTCCATATTGCATGGATGAAACAAGAGCGTTTTCTTTACCTCATGGTAAGAAAATTTCATGGTTTGATCAAATGTTTTGGTAGAAGCGTTTGACAGTGCAGAGGAAAATATCGTCGAAAACGAGACCGAATCTGAATCAGAAGACGATGATGACTGATATAAATTTGAATCTGTTTTTTTGCAATTGATGTAACTATGTTGAATTCTTGATGTATTATGAAATTGATGTAACTATGAAACTAAATCCGTTTACTATTGTTTTATGTTATTTCAATTTGTCATTTATTTAGCAATTTTTATTAAAAATGCAATGAACTCTGCTTATCGTAGGAAGAGTACACCCATTATGAATCAGGTATAACAAACTTACATTTCTATTTACATTTCAGTCATTATAATTAAGCAATTTATACCGTTGATGTCATGTTCATATGAAATATATTTCATTATCATGTTTTTATTCTCTTATATAATGATGTGTAAACGTCACAGGTTTATCATTATGTCACATAGAGGGAGGAGCTCTTCCCGTTCTTCAGGAGGCGATGGCAGTGGCCCATCGCAAGCGCCACACCGTCCAGTTGTTACGTTAGTCCCCAAAGCAGATGGGTAAAAATTAAATCTTATTCATCATCTTATTTTTTCTATACTATACGTACGTACTTATCTGTATCGTACTTAAAAACAGGGGGTTCGAGCTACTACCCACTAAGGTAGTGTTGGACGTCTTCAGAGCAGCATATCGTAGTAGGATGAGTGCGTGCTGGCCGAAGTGGGATACCATCCCTCCGCACATCATAGAGTGCATATGGCAGGATGTCCTAGTATGTGTAATTTTTATGTTTTCCATTTTTAATTCGTTTTTGTCGTTTTTCTACCGTTTATCGTTTAAAGTGTAATCTTTTTTTAACACAGGCTGAGATAGACATCCAGACAGATGATATGCAGCTGGCACGAGCATACTGGATGAGGAAGATGCGAAAGAACTACAGAGACACGATATCTGAGGTTAAGAAATCCGGGAAGAGACCACGGTGGATGGGGGAGAGCGTGTGGCAAGCTTGGTTGAGCTACTGGGAGACGGACGAGGCGAAGGCAAGTATGCTAATTTTTTTTGAATTATTAATTTAACGTGATTGAAAAATAATGTATCAAATTTTGAATGTACAGGCAGAGTCAGATAGAAACTCTGCAAATAGAAATAAGAATCCCGTTACTCATCGCGGAGGATCGAAGTCGTTTCAGCAGTATCGGCAGGAGTTGGTAAATTTAATTACTGAATAATAAATGTAAATAGTTTATGCTATATGATTTTAAATGTATAATAATTGTATGTAACAATCAACTTCAGGAAGCCGAGGCACATGGTCCTGTCAGCTATATGGACGTGTTCACCCGTACGCATGCTGTCGAGCATGTTAATCCAGACGGGACTGTTTCGTACACATGGCAGGACGATAAATCCAGTAAAAGCCATGTAAGCATATTTCATTTTATTCAGTATTAGTAATTGTTTTAGTTGTCAAATTATTATGAAATAAGATATGATATTATTAATTTGTCAATGCAGGAGATGTTTATGGAGCAGCGACAGAAACTCCTTTCTGATACGGGTCGAGAGCAGCTGACGACCGATGAAGAGGACGTTATTTTTGAGTCCGTTATGAGTCCACCAGAGCATGGTCGACGATACGGATTTGGCAATTTAGCGGTAAATAATTTAATTTTTCTTAAAATACTTAAAATATGATATTCTTACCTTTTCAAAACAATAAACTTTGATTTTATTTATTTTTCAATTAATGCAGTCCAGTAGTCAGAGTAGGAGACGGCGGAGTAGACCTCAGAGCGAGCTAGCAAGTATAGAAGAATTGCAGACTAGAGTTCAGCAGTTGGAGGAGCAGAACCGCCAACAGGCCATGCAGACGTCACAGTTATTTGAGTACATGCAGCAGTTTGGTGGCCGCTTCCCTTCATCGGCTGGCTCTGGATCTGGGGCAGATTGATTCATTACTTTCTGATTCGTTCGTGCAGGTATGTTTAGTTTTAGTTTACAATGATTTGGTAGATGGAACAATTAATTGTTGATATGTATAATTATGTATAATACACTTGGTTCTGTAGCTGTATCAGGATATGCATGATTAGAACAGTTATTGTTAGTATTATTGTTAATGTTGGAATGTTATGTATATTTTGTATTTTATTTTTATTCCAATTTTGTTTATTTCTGTGTCTATTGAATATTTTGGAGTATTGGTTTGCATGTTTGGTTGGATTATTGTTTATTTGATTGTGCAGTATTGATATTGTAGTGTTTGGAAGAGAAATGTGGATGGAAGGCTCTATTTGCAGCAGATTTTAAAAAAAAAACAGCAGATTTCCGACTGCTTCCGACGGCTCCCGACGGCTTATAGGTCGAAATTTTCATCGGTTACCGACGGCTCTCCGCGGCCTGATTTCCGGCGGTTTCCGACAGCTTCCGACGGGCGACGGAAGCCGTCGGAAACCGCCGGAAGCTGTCGGAAGCCGTCGGTAATCTATACGGCAGCACCCGTCGGTAGCCGTCGGAAACACTGCTCCCCGACGCCGTCATTTCCGACGGCTTTTTCCGACGGCCGCTGACGGTTTTCAGCCGTCGGAAATCCCCCTTCCCCTTGTAGTGTTTGCAGAACACTCTCCATTTTATCCTCAAATTTAGTCACGTTGGCCACGGTGATGTTTTGGAGAGGCCCTTGTGTAGGAGATGGAAAGAAAAAGGATGAATTTTCCTCTCTTGGACACTTAGAATTATAGGAGGACAAGGGATTATTTTATTTTAGTAGATAGAACAAAAAAAATAGAAAAATAAAGAAGAATTCGAAATTTGGTGGTTATATAACCCAGTTTGAATTTTGAATTTAGGAGGGAAATTTAAATTCTGACTTTAACTACAAGTGTCGGCATATTCAATCCATGTAAGTCAACATATCTAGTGTAAATTTGATGAATTTTTTTTATTTTCTTATTTATATGTTATTTATTTTTATATTTCTAATAGAAAATAAATTCCTAGCTCTCTTCTTAGCTTAATAAATGATGTTTGGTTCAATAGTTTTCTAAATATATCGGCTTAAAAACCAGGAAGCAAGAGAGTGTACTAAAAAGTGACAAGTTCCACTTGTACATTTTTGGCCTGATTTGCAACCAGCATAATCTGTATCACTGTATGAAATTAATTCAAAAGAATCCTCTTTTGGATAAAAGAGTACATAACCTTATGTGTTATTTACATATCTTAACATTCATTTTATAGAATATAAACGAGTTTTCTTAGGTTGAGATTGATATCTTGCACAGAGATATATAGTACGCATTATATCAAGTCTATTAGCAATTATATAGATTAGTGATTCAATCATTCCTTTATATAATTTTTGATCTACATTTTTTGAATTGTCTTCCTTATTTAATTTTTCATTTGGTTGCCGTAGGAATTGACTTACCATTAGTATTTGACTTGCCAAATTTTTTAACTAAATCTTTAGCATATTTTTCTTAATTTATAAAAATATACTTAATTGTTTTATTTATAATCCTAATTAAAAGAAATTTAGTTCTCCTATATTAAGCATTTCAAATTCCTTAGTCATTATATCTGAAAATTCTTTATTTAATTTATTGTTAGTTGATCTAAAAACAATATCATCTACATATATTTGTATTAGTTGAGTATCCCTATTATTTCTTTTAATAAAAAGAGTATTATCTACTTTGCCTATTTCAAAATTAGATTGTAATAAATATGATTTAGGTCTATAATACCAAGTTCTAGAGGCCATTTTTAGACCATATAAAGCTTTCTTTAATTTTTGAACATGATTTGGGAATTTCTCATCTTTAAAAATTAGGGGTTGTTCTATATGTACAACATCTTTAAAAAAACCATTAAATAAAAGCAGCTCTAACCTCTATTTGAAATAATTTTTTATGACTTGCAAAGCGAGTAAGATTCTTATTTCTTCTAATCTAGTTATGGGTGCAAATGTTTCATCAAAATTAATACTTTCTTCTTGGCAATGACCTTGCGCGACTAAACGAGCTTTATTTCTTACAGCTTTTACTTGTCCATTCACTTTATTTCTATATACCGATTTAGTTCGTATTATAGATTTATCCTTAGATCTTGGGACTAATTCCCGAACATCATTTCTTGTGAATTGATTCAATTCTTCTTACATAGCAAGAATCCATAAATCATTTTTTGATACTTCCTTTTAGATTTCTGGGTTCAATAGTTGAAAATAAATCAATATTACTTATTTAATTTAATTTATTTTTTGTTTTAACAACAGATTCTATTTTTTCTAAAATATTTTCAATAGAGTGATCCTTTAATATTTTGGTTCTCTTATTTGGATATATATTTTCAGTATCTTTATCTTTTTCATTGTTAATAATTTCATTACTGGTAATTTCATTACTAGTAATTTCATTACTGGTAATT
This sequence comes from Allium cepa, assembly GCA_030765085.1. Classification (NCBI taxonomy): domain Eukaryota; kingdom Viridiplantae; phylum Streptophyta; class Magnoliopsida; order Asparagales; family Amaryllidaceae; genus Allium; species Allium cepa. Next base: position 435,881,608 of record CM060935.1, on the reverse strand, counting down.
TCATTTGTATTATCAACATTTTCTTCTTCATCAATACTTATATTATTAATTTTTAAATTTTCATAAAATGAAACATATAATGTATCTTCAACAATATTAGTTCTAGTATTAAAAACTCTATAAGCTTTTACTTCTATTTGAATATTCAATAAAAATTCCTATATCTGATTTTGCATCAAATTTATCTAAATTCACTTTAGTATTCAATATAAAACATTTACTACCGAAAACGCTAAAATACAATTCTTTAGGCTTTTTGTTATAAAATAATTCATATGGTGTTTATTTAGTTAAAGGTCTTATCAAAATTCTGTTTAAAATATAATATGTCGTGGCAAATACTTCAGCCCAGAAATTTTAGGTAAATTACTATTATTTAGCATAGTTCTAGCGCACTCTTGAATCATTTTATTTTTATGTCCTACTACTCCATTGTGTTGAGGTGTTGTTGAAAAAGAAAAATTATGAGTAATTCCTTTCTTATTACAAAAAATTACAAATATTCATTTTCAGATTCTCCTCCATGATCACTTTGAATAGTTTTAGTTTTAATAGATATTTGATTTTGAATTATTTTATAAAAAATTAAACATTTCAAAAGCATTACTTTTAAATTTTACAAAAATTGTCTAAGTAAAGCTAGAAAAATTATGTATGATTACAATGACATATCTATTATCATTTATAGATTGTATTTGCGAGGGAGTAAAAAGATCTAAATGGAGAAGTTCAATGGGTTGAGAGGTAGAGATCATATCTTTTGACTTGAAAGAAATTTTTCTAAGTTTTTATAATTGATATGCATCATAAAGATTATTAACATCAAAACTCATTTTAGGACGACCTATAACCAGATCATTTTTGACCATTTTAGAAAATGTTTGATTCAAATGACTAAATCTTTTATGCCCAATTCAGGGATCACTTGATTCAGCCAAGAGACATAAATTATCATTTGATACCTTCATATTTATATGTAAATGTTTTTTCCTAATGCCTTTAAAGATAATGTTTGACTCGCTATCTTCAATATGACATTTATCTTTTTCAGATTTAATTTTGAAGTCCTTATCACACAATTGCTAATACTCAACATAATGTTTTAAATTCTTAACTAACAAAACATTAGAAATAGTAGGAGGTTTATAATTACTGACATTGCAGATGCCAATCCAATATGCTTTAGAGTTGTCCTCAAACTTGACTGATCCACCGTCTTTGTAAATGATATCTTTCAAGATCTTTGGATTTTTAGTCATAGCCTTGAGTAGCCACATTCCAGTACTCATTTATCCTTTTTAATTTGTGGAATTTGAACACCAGGTGTTTGTACATCCAAAGCCAATGTCTGTTCTTGTAAATTATACATTTTCAAAGGTCAAGTGATTTTTCATAATGACTGGATGCAAATTCATAAAACAATGCCATTTTGTTTTTGTCAGATTGCTTTTTAGAAACATTGATAATTTTTTTATTAATATCTCTTGGCATTAAAACTTTTCAAAACAAAAATTACTAAATTTTGAAGCTAATGCTTTAATGCCAAATGTAAGTTTCTTGAAATTTTTTTGAGATTATAGTTTAAACAATGCAATTAATAATCACAGATTCAAACATAGATAAATATAAATACAGTAAAATTAAAAAGGAAAGAACACACCAAGATTCTATACTAGTTCCAAGTTACCCTACATCTAATCCTGTACTATTTCTTGTATAGATTTCTTTTCAAATAGCAAAGTTAATACAATCTCGATTTCAAGGCGATAAGACACACTTTCCAGACTTTTCAAGCTCTGGGTAGACCTACTTGAGTTACGCAGGCCATAGGCACACCCAGTTGAGTTTTCGAATCACTAAGCACACCCAATAGATTTACATGGGTTACAATCACACCCATAAGTATAACATTATGATTCGATAGAATTTTACAAACTTAGATCTTCAATCTTGAATGTTAATGATCTTATAACCTCTGCAATAGTACTTTGATCTTGTTTAAGTGAGAGAGATGAGAGAAACCAGAGCATAATCAATAGAGAATCAAATCAGTACAGTTTGAATTTGATTCTAATTGAATTTGAGAATATTTTGAGTAGATTTTCTTTTAGAATTCAAGAAAGTAAACGAGGAGAGAAAATATGAGAAAGTTGTTAATAAAAATTCATTGGTTTAACCCCCTTTATGGAGAAATAACGATCATGTCCATTCACGAAGAGAACAAAGAAAAGACACTTCCATTCAATAATTTAATTTTGAAAATTTTGGTCCATATGCCGACATATGTGTAGGATATGTCAATATATCCTTTTGTATTTTGAAAAACACTTTATTTTAAATTGTATTAAATATCGTAAGTTTTGTAAAATATTTTGATACTTCAAAAAATCGATTAAGCATTGTTTATATACATTACCACAATAAAACTTTAGAAATCTTTATAAAATTATTTTGAAATATTTTAATATATAAAGGATTAAATATAAATTTCTTTTGAGAAATAATATACAAAAACAATATATGAAGTATAAGTAAATTAAAAATATAACTTATAATAACTATTATAATATACTTAAAAATATTTAGAGAGCATTAAAACTAAAATTGTAATAAAGTATGTTATTCAAAGTGTATTTTAAAATACTTCAGAAACTTAATTGCTTAAGGTATAATAAAATCAAGAATTAAAAATAATTTAATGGTTATTTTAAAAGATTAATAAAACAAGAATTCGCTTCAAAAAATATTTTTAATTCTAAGATATTTGAAACTGGAAATTATTTGAAAAGTAAAAATAGAGAGAGATAAAAGAATTACTATCGGAGTTTTAACAAAAATTCTATAACTCTATAGCTTATCTGGTAAATCTCGTGTGACAACCCATAATCTATCACCGTGGTAAATGATATTTAATTTTTAAATATTCAAATACAAGGTTTTATAACACCAACTATAAAGATTTGAGCCTTAAAATTATGAAAATAAACTTTCTACAAAATATAATTGTGGAATATAGTTTCATAAATAAAGTGCGTGCTTCGTACACAAATTTTCATCGATAGATTGATTTTCAATAGAAACGAGATTTTCTCAGTATTTAAGTGCACGAGCCTGGATACATACATTAATATATATATATATATATATATATATATATATATATATTTAAACAATATTATGAAATAAAATTATTTATTTTATTTCTAAAAAATAAAATGTATTTATCATATCATTAATGATGGCATAATATTTAATAATTGATTTATGAATTGAAATTGATATTTAATACTTTAATAATTATTTAAATTATTTAAATCTTTTTTAAATGATATTTTACTTAGTTATGAATGACAACAAATCACTTGTAATAGTTTTATAAAGATATACACTTGATTTGAAAATTTAAAAAAATTCGTATCGTTTTATCGATATAACATTAGTTTTTGTAAACACTTATTTAATATTAATTTATGTGGTTTTATAAATCAAATGTGAACATTTCAATTATTTAAAAATGATAAGAAATTATTTTTTAAATTTTGTTTATATTTAGATGTGATTTAGTTTATATGTGAAAATGTGACCAGGAATCTGCTTTCCAATTTTCCACGGTTTTACGAACGAAAGTTGTTTGAAGTTGTTGCAACGTTGTTATTTCTCTTATGGACCTACATACACACGCACATAATGTCACACACACACACACACACACACACACATATTAATACACATATATACAAACATGAATACATATATGAATAATATCATGAAATTATTTACAAAATATCTAAGATATTTTTACCAAAGTCAAAGGAAAACTTCGCCTCACCTTAGAGACAAATGGGGACACTTGGAGGGTATATGGAGTTATGAATGAGGGGAGGGAGTTAGGGCTAGAGACGATGGGAAGGGGTGCGTGATAATGTTGGAAATATTTTCCACTTTTCTTATGGATTATGCCTTGAAATTCCTATAAATACCCAGTTACATTCACACAATTCACTTCTTCCTCTTTTTGAAGCTCATTAATGGCTTCTAGTATATAGAAAAAATGTTGCACAGCTATGGCAAAATATTCCAAAATAAAGTAAAATATATACATATGTATATACCATGTCGATCCACCTCCAAAACAAAATCAAACACTTCCTCTCCACCATCCAAACTCATGTCCACCACCTCTTACCACTAAGGCCAAGCCCATCTCCACTTCCAAGCTAGGTCGAGCTTTCCCAAAATCCCAGGGTCAACTCCATAGACTTTGATTCGATTGTAGTGAAGATACATATAGTCCGTTTTTCTAAGTTTGATATTTAATAAAAGTGAGAAACTATGTATATATATAATAAAGATGTTATATGATTGCTATGGATGTTTACTATACTTTGATCATCAAGTTTGGTTGTTTTAATATAATTGTTTAAATTGTGTAAACAAGTCACGTGGAATATCACAAAGGAAATAACTTTAATTTATTAAATGAAATTGTGTATAATGGTTTAAAATGATTTAGAATTGTTTTATAAGCATTTAAAAGTATTTCGATAAAGTTTGAAAAGAATATGAAAATTTATTTAAAATAGGATCATCGCGAAAGGTCGTTCACGATTTCACGCCGTAGAAAGTTAAATCCATTTATATGATGGATTTGGAGTCAAATTTTTTTGAAAAGATAATTTAACAAACCTTTATAATCATAGTTTTCAAACGAAAGAAAAGAATCGAAATTTCATTAAGTAGATTTTGAAATATGAGCTTACCAAGTTTTCAAAATAGTCGCAATTAGAAAGTTCAAAACCCAAGCAATAAATTCTTTATAAATCATATTTTTAATTCTTTAAAAATATGTAATAAATTATACAAATATTTTAAAGTGCTTTAAAAAGGATTTGAGTTATAAAATGGATTTCTATATGAAAGAAAGGTTATTTTGAGCAAATAAACCTTAAAAACACTATTCACGGCACTTTTTGCAAGCACTTTTAATAACTTTTGAAATATAACTTTAAACTTAAGTACTCTTTTTCAAATCTTTTAATGATTTAAAATAAATAATTAAGCATTTTAAGATGATTTAAAGGTTTTATAATTTATTTAAAAGACGTTTAAATAAATGATATAAAGGAAAGCTCTTATAGTTATGTGATTTAATCTTGGCTCTAAAAACCGATGAGTAGACTGGATTTTTCAATTCATTGGATACGAATGTGAGTGCTTAAACTAAGGACATGTTGAAAATCAATTAGTGCCCTGGCTTACCTTGTCTCTTTCCTAGGCAAGGAATAGATAAGGTCGAAATATCGAAAACAAGGCAAATATGAAAGATTAAAATTTTTCAAATTAATACAACATAGACTGTGTAGAAATAATCTTCTTATACTTGGTATTAAATTCTGGTGAGAGAACTTGTACTATCCATGTGAATTTAAAAGGTGGTTTCATCGCTATTCGACGGATATTAAAGGTTGAATACGGAATTTGATGTTGAGTAGAATTATATAATTTCCGTGGATCCGTTTTACTCGAATACTAACTAATTTGGATTTACCATCCGAGGCAACTTGGTCACAACCTATTAAAAAGATATGTGTTGGAAATAAGAAATCTTTTTTCAAGATTTAATTAAATGATTTGGAATTATTTTAATTTCTATGGATCCTTTCGCTTAAAAATTAATTATTTTGGGTTTATAGTAAACCATATCTTAAATAACATTGTTTTGGACCCGTTTAAAAGTTATGATTTGGAAATATGAAATCTTAGTCAAGATTTATGATTTAGAGATATTTTCCTAAGTAAAGATGAAATGATTTATAATTACGACAAGATTTGAAGAGGTTTTAATTAAACAAAGATTTGATAAATGAGGTTTAATGATCCCTATATACTGAAAAGAAATAGTTTTAAAAGATATATACTCTACGAAGACATTTTGGATAAAAGGATACAAATTAATGGAATATTAATTACCCACTGAACAACTTTTTATCGACAATTGGTTCGGAGAAATTGGGTTCAAATTTGGGTGATTCCTATCCGAAGACCACTTGAACCCATTCAAGAGTTCGAAAGTGAAGATATTTTAAAAATAATGAAGTTGAAGGCGGGGATCTTCATAACCATAGCACTGCTTGTTGATAATTTTGGAGTAACTCCCGAGATAAATAAATAGCGGCGGTTCCTTTGTTCTGGGATCTTCATACGCAAAGACTGGTCGCTACTAATCCTTGGGGTATTGCCCAACATGATGTCGTAAGAGAGTGCCTTAGGTTTGTCCTGTTCCTAGATAACTTGTATGGATGGATGTCTAACATTGCATTTCTAAAATCATGGCGCATGGATCTCTACAAATGTACATCTATTTGTTGGTGTAAGAGGTAACACTCTTATGCTTAACACCCTTCTCTGAGACGTACGAGTTCAAAGATTGTACTTTTGTTCAAATCAGTAGTGTGTTGCTGGAAATGGAAATGTGGCATTTTAAGTGAAAATGTCCTAAGAAAGGTAAATGATACCTTAAGCCTTATACCCAAGGAATTGTGAAATAGGTTTCCTTTAAGGCTAAGTGGCTCGCAACAATTAGGGTATGTATCACCTTTCTAGATTTATTTATTTCTACTCACTATAACGTCAGGTTTAAATTTTGTAGCGTATGCTATGAGATGTCTAGAAGAGGTTGGGGATGGCCAGGGTGATGACATATTTAGTGCTATCTGTACCATATGTTGGTCTCAGTAGGCCGATCTTAATTCGCATAGGACCATTTATTGGTAGTCTCAGTACATTCCTATAGAAATGTACTGTATGGGAGGTAGTCCCTAACCTCGCTATTCATTGGAAATCCATTCTCTAATACGTGCCTTCGGACTACTAGTAAACCTATTATGTTGTCAAATTTGAACAGTGTAACAATTTCGGTTATTTAAATATGTTTCTTTGAAAGGTTTTTCAAAGAATGTCATAAAAAATAATATCACTAAATTTTGTGTAGAAATGATTTGGTTATCATAAGGTAAAAAACTGCTTCATGTTTACGTGCGGCGTGGTCTTATGATATATCCATTGTTTTCAAATACTCGTAATTTGAGTTTCTCACACTAGTATCATGACTGACCCAGAGTTTATTTTCTTTCCCTTAAACTCTGAATGTCCTATTTTCCCGCACTGCATAGTAATCGGGTTTAGTTTGGAGCTTTTTGAAAGAGCTTGGAGCATGGAGCTAGAAGATTCTTTTGAAGATTGTTATTCATTTCTGCCGCACTTATATGCTAGTGTATTCAGCATTTGTAGGGGCAGAGATTTATAACTGTCCCTATTGATGTTAAGTTAAACTCGGATAAGTGCATTTAAAATTTTCCTCTATAAAGATTATATATTGAAATAATATATATTATTTCATTCGTGTAAGATTCTGTTTTTCCTTTATTTTCTTTTTTCCCTTAATGGTCGGGTCTACTAGCACTTGAATTTGCAGCACGTGAATACCAGGATGTATTAGTGTCAATTTTCGAGGGTCGAATCATGTTTGTCACATTTGGTTTCAGAGCTTAGGCTGAGCAAACACCTAAGCATGGTTAGTAGTTACCTAGGATGAGTAATTTATTAGAGATAGGACAAGTGACACCCTAGAATGAGTTGAGAGTGTTATATATGAGTGTATATTTGTTAATGTCAAAATGATTTTGTTTTGAAAAATTTAGGTAAATGAAATAATTTTATCAAAGATTATATTTTATAAAAAAAGAAATAACATTCGAAAATTTATAGCTAGTTATAGTGTGATAGTTTGCATTTAGGGAAGAATAATATTCAGTTATCATCATTGATTGATTGATTATTTGATTTAAAAAACACGAACACCTAGATAATTAAGTTTCACGATTTGACTGTATGGTGTTTAGGTATATATTGTTTTAAAGTTAAGAAATTTATTTAAGATAGATAAATTTATGAGCCTAAAAATGTAAATATAAGATAATCCTAAGAAATGAATGTATAAATAAAGTTCTATAAATTAAGGAATTGAAAAGAAGAATCTTATGATGACTAGTTTGAGTGGCTTAGAAGTAACTAAAAATGGGCAGGAGATATGTTCGGATAGTTAACACTTCTCTTAAGTATTGTCCTTCTGGTTAAAGGGATATATGATACTATTAGTAGCACCCAGTTCATTGTTATCAATTGGAGTTACTCGATCTATAAAAAAAGTTTAAGTTAAAACATAATGTGAATCATCAATTGATAAAATGATTAGTAATTATAAACATCTTTATAAAAGTGTTAGACCAAAGATAATTTGGGTCATTAATTGGTAAAATAAAATGGAATTTTCGGCAATTTTAGATAGTCAGAAATTTCCGAATCACATCTAAATTGGAACTAAGAAATTTTGAAAGACAAATTTATTTTAAAGATCTAATAAAGATAATAAAAGTATATAAAAGATTTAAAAGTATGTTAATAATTGTTTTACAAAAGTAACCAAATCTTGACACATTTTGTCAGTTTACATACACTATAAAATTAAAGATTTTGATATTAATTAAATATAATTTTAAAATATAAGGAGACGTGTTTTAATTTATTTAAAGTAAAAAATTCATTCTTAAGTTTGGTTTACTTCAATATATAGCTTAAAAAGTCAAATTTTGACTGTAAAATTTGTCAACAAATACACCGTTTTCAACCAAAACAAGTTGTCGTCAAGCTGTTGCAACTTGATACATTTTCTAACATATAAATACAAGTTTCCAAACTTTTTAAGCACTTTACATTTAGAACTAAAAGACAAAAGGAGTTTACTTTTGAAAAGTTTAAATAAATAAAAAAGTATAAAAGTATGATTTGAAATTTAATTAAAGCCTTTATAAACAACATCATTATTTTACCTCTTATCTCATTAATGGCATGTTATGCTTATACATAGAAAAGGAGCAGAAAATTTATGTTTAAACAATTAGAACTATAAGAAAGTGACACCTCTTCACCTCTTAACACACTCTTCCATTACCATCATTCCACACATTAAATGCAACTCAAATCAAAGTTAATCAAAGTTCAAAAGTAAACAAGGTTATTTGTGTCATTTATCACTCAAATCTCCAATTATAAATAAAACCTCAAATGCCTTCATTTTCACTTCACTTTCATTTCACAAAATTTCCAAAATCTTTCTCTACTTCTTCATTTCCTTCCACCACCATCACCAAACATCGCCACACCTCCACATCACCAAACCTTAGCCACATCATCACCCTACACCCTTAAAACCCACGGCCAAATCCACCTATCCCTTCCAAAACTCAAAGGCCGAGCTCAAAAGACCTAAACCCAAGCACCTAGCCAACCCGAGCCTAAACTTCCACCTACCCACCTCCCACATCCACCTACACGCCTCTACCCCATATATCCGAGCCCAAAGATCCCTTACCCGCCGAGTACAAGCCCTACCCGAGCCCAAAGCAACTACCCAAGCTGTACGCACCCTACTACCCTAGGCCGTACCCTCCTCTATAGCTCATGCACCTCCAAAATAAAATAAGAGAAACGAAAAGAAAAGGAAAAGGAGAGGAAACGGAGAAACCCAAGACGTTGGAGGAACATAAGCATGCTAGTTCAGAAAAAAGTTTGACGGAGTGGACATGAAGGTGTGAAATCCTGAACGCTTTTGAAATTATATTTTGGTTAGGTTAAAATAATCACATTTATAACAACGAATTTTTATACCAATTGATTGTTAATATGGATGATTGACAGTTTGGTTAGATAATTGAATTGTGATAATATATCCCGTTATGGTAGTAATAGTGAGTGTCGAATTTGAAATCATATGTTATGTGATTAGTTGAATGGATGTTATGTTAGTGATGAATATGGACATTGGTTATGTTCATTTTGATTGAATAATCTCTTTATTGATAAGACCAAAATTTAGTGATATGAGATACTTTACAAAAATAAATCTCTTTTCAATGGGAAGTGAAATTAAAGTACAAATAAAAGAGAATTTTAAACTTGAAGTGAAACGGATTTAAAAAGGATAGTTAAATTGAAATTGAAATGGAGATGAATAGTGAAATTAAAGTTGAAATTGATTTTGGAAGTTGAAGTTGAGATTAGGGTTGAATTTAAGTTTAAATTAAAATTAGATTTGAAATCTAAGTTTTAATTGAGTTTTATTTGAAGCTAGAATTGAAATTGAATTGAAATTGGAATTTTAAATTTAATATTAAAATAATAGGAATAAAATAATATCATAATATGGTAATAGTGAAAATACATTTTAAAAGCTTTAAACGTGAAATATTGATATAAAATGATTTGTACTGATTTTTTAAGTAATAAAATCCAATTTAATAGACTATTTCAAATATTGAAAAATAAGTTAATACTAGGTTTGTCGTGCAACGGTAGTTTGCGATTTCACGCTGTAGTTCAAATGAATGTGTAGAGTGGAATATAGCTCAGAATTCTTCGAGATAAGAAAATTTCGGACGACTATTTCCATATCTTCTAAATGAAGAAAGAAAATAAAAATTTCGTTGAGTAAATTTGGAATTAAGTCCAAATCAATTTTCTAGAAAAATCGTGCTAGTATAGTTTAGGGACCATAACATGAAATCCGTTTAAATGAACGTTTTTAATTATGAAAAAAATATGGAATAAATTTGATAAATCTATTTAAACAGTCTAAAAGAGATATGGATTTGAAAATATGTATTATCGAATGTTTAAAAGTTGATTTAATCAAATAATCTTATAAAGCACTTTCCGCAGCACTTTTATGCTGCAAATTGTATAACTTTTTGAATATGAGTTTGAACATAATGATTTTTCCTAGAATCAATTGTGAACGATTTAAAAGGAAAACTAAGTGTTTAAAAGATAATTTGGAATATTTATAATCAATTCCAAAATAAAGTTGATAACTGAGTATGCAGAAATGACTAGTACATTTGTCCCGCCTATGAGATCTGGGAAGGTAAAACTAGGTGTTTAACCAAGGTTAGGGATGTTGCAACCGGTTCCCTTAACTTAACTAGATTACATTTTCTTTTCTTAAGAAAGGGTTGGAACAGATTGAAAGGAAATTCCGGATACTCTTAGATAAAAAGATTGTGTTAAGTTTCTGATATAAAAGATGATTAGTATTATCCAAAATTAAAGCAATCTCCAAAATAAATGATTTCTATGATCCAATTTATCCAAAAATATTTGCCAAGATTGATTTTAGGGTTTATCGTAAACAATGTCTTAAATAACATTATTTTTGACCTACCTAAAAGTTAAGATATTTGGATCGAGAGTTATGTAGAAAATTTGAGATATTATCTGAAGCGAAAGAATGAATTACATAGAATTATTCTAAATCAAAAGAAAGAGATTTCAAAGTCATCCAAAAAGAATTAAAGTGAAAAGAGACTTAATAAATCTTGTATACTCATATTTCACTTTTTATCGATAATTGGATTTCGAAGGAATAGGGGTCAGATTTGGGTGATTCCTATCCAAAAACCACTTCGAACCAATGTATATGTTCGAATGTGAAGACATACTGAAGATGATGACTATTGATGACCGTGGATCTTTATAGCGTGAGGACTACTTGTTGACTTGCTCTGGGTTGCTCCCATTATAGAGTTATATATAACAGTGGTCTCCTTGTTGTGGAGATTTTTGGGATAGCAAGGACTACTCGCTACTAGTGGTAGTAGGAGAGTGCCTTCGGTTTTTCCTATTCCGAGACAACTTGTATGGACATTTTTCTGATATTGCATTTCTAAATATTATGTACATTGGTTTTTACGAACATACACCAGTGGTGGCGGAGAAGGCAACTTCTCTTTGCTTAACACTCTTCTTGAGATGTACGAGCTCAAGGGTTGCATTTTTGTGGAAAGCAATTTGTAGTCAACAGAAATGGCAATGTGGCATTTAGAGATGTGATATGTGATATGTGAAAAGGTATTCATTGCCTCAAGCGTCATAAAAATGGAAATGACCGAAACTGGATAAGACACGGCAAGGCTAAGTGGGTCATTCCAAGTAGGGTATGATTGTCCACTTCTAGATATATTTCTTCCCGCTATGACGTTCGGGATGTAAATTAATGTAGTGTATAAAAACAAGCGCTCGTTTAAAGGTCAGTAATGACCGGGTGATGACATATTCTGTACTATCTAGTTATAGGGTACGCCGGTCTTGTGTTGGCACAGGGGCTTTGTGATGGTTCCTTAGGATGTCCATCTAGAGGTGTACCCATTCGGAAGGTAGATCCTTCACCTGTCATTTGTATGGAAATCCATTCTCCAATAAGAATCTGTAGATTTTTTGCATTGGCATAATGAATAGCCTCGAAATGCTATATGGATAGCCATTTCAGATAAGATTAATAAATTTATTTCCAAATGTTTTCAAAGAGATGTCATAAGAAATAATATCAAAGCTTAAAAGTGTTTTAATTATCATAAGGTAAAAACCCGTCCGTGTTTATGTGTGAGCGTGGTCTTATGAGATACTCTTTCTATTCAAAGGATTTTATTTAAAGGTTGATATATGACACTGTCATTTATTGTTGAGTTTTCTCACGCTAGTTTATCAAGCCTGATCCGGGTATTTTCAATACTCGAGTCAAATTCGAGTAGTTTCAGATTAGTCGAAGACGGTTGGAGTTTTCATAGGAGAGCTGGAGATATTCATCTACGCATGGACATATTCTATTATCCGTTGTACTTAGTTTGTTTTAGTTGATGTTTGTCAGCAATTGTAAGGATAGATGTTTATAACTGTCCATGCTAAATCTACGTTAGACTCTAATATATGTATTTAAAAGTTTTCTGCTATAAAGAAATGTGTTCAATATTATTCCATTTGTATGAGATTCTATTCTGTCTTATTTTCTTTATTACCTTTAATCATCCATACTTCCGTGCAACTTGGGTCAGACATGTGTGGTTTATTGTCGGCTCAAAGTGTATGGAATTGTGGATCGTCGCATTTGGTATTAGAGCTAAAGGTTAAGCGAGAACCTTGGCTTTATTTTGGATAAAGTTGCATCAGAGATAGGATTAGCAATATCTTGGGATGTGTAATTCATTAGAGATAGTGTTAGTAACACTCTAGAATGAGTTATGAGAATATTATATATATATATGAGCGTGTATTTGTTAATTTTACAAAAATGGTTTTGTTTTAAATATTTGGTAAATGAATTAATTTTACCTTGGGTTTATATTTCAAATATACAAAGGGGATATTATTATTTTAGGGTTAGAAATTAAGGATTGATTGTAATTTTGCTTAGTAAAATTAAAGTATGAATATCTTGTGATTAGAATTGCACATTTTGACTATAAGATATTTCATATTGAATCAATTGATTGAGAACAAGAATTTAGAACTTTTATCATATAACTTTAATCATTCAGCCTTAAGAAATAATAAAGATTTGATAGGTATAAAATGGTTAATTTAAAAGGACTAGGAACAAATACCTTGTGAATTAAGTTTCACAATTTAACTATAAGGTATTTGATGATAATATGTAGAAAAATAATATTCTTTTCAGGAAAGACCATACCCACTGAACTTCGCCTCACTTTGTCGAGAATTTGAGTTCCTAAGTCAAACAAAGTTTTTGATATCGAAAAGATCATGGAAGTTAAGGATTGGTTAAGCAAGTGTGATGAGCTCCAACATAGCATGGCAAGCTTCATCCATGGATCATTTAGGGAGATGATAAGCAATGCCCTGAAATTCGAAGATGCTGTTCCACAGCCAACTATTGAAGTACCAACTAGGAAGAGAAGGCATAAGAAGAACAATGTTTATTGTTTCAAACGTAGACAAAGAGGTCACCTTGCAAAAGGGTGTAGATCAGGGGTAAAAATCAAGACCTCTAAGAAAACTACCCCAAAGAGTTGTTATTACTGCCATATTATAGGACATATCGCCAGAGACTGTCTAGAACTACCTAGGCCTTTTGTTATGTTACTCGTCCACCTACTACTGCAGAAAAAGGAAAAGGGATTGTGGAAGCATAAGTTAGTGAGCATGTATTGGTAAACGTCATCTAAGTATTTTAACCATATGACTTTTGTAAAACTTTTGAATGCACTCCGTAGAAGTCACTTCATATGAATGTATTTTGGGAATCAATATATATAGACTATCATTTTGCTCCTTTATCAATACCAAATTCTGTTAGAAATTATTAGAAAAGCTAAAAAGATAAATCTCATTTAATAAGAATGAAAAGAAAAAGGAAAATAATTAAGTAAGAAGCACTTTATAAAATGAGATGAAATAAATAAAGCTGAGATAGGATCTTTGGTAAGAAATGATAACTGATTTTAAGTTCTTTTATAAATTGTAGAAAGTAACCAAGCTTGAAAGACTAGCAATTAGGCAGAGATTTAGGGAAGCCTTGTCTAAATACAATGACTTAGAGGTTTTTTATACACCAATTGCGAGTGATGAGGAGGATATGCAAGTAGAGGAGCCCTCGGGGATAGTACCAGGATCATTCGACCATCGGATAGATACCTTAGAGGATGAGGAGTTGATAGTTATTTAAGATGAGGAGGATGTGTTGCCACTTGGCACAGATATTGATGCAAGAGCAGAGGCCGATGATGAGGCAGAAGATTGGATGTTGGATCCCTTGAGTAAGGATGAGGAGCCTGAGGAAGAAAAACCTATAAAGGAGCCATGGAAGTATCATAGGAGACGAGCCATTGATAGAGGAAACCGTGGAATAGAGATGGAAGATTCGGGGATTTACGATGCATGATTATATGAGGGTGATGATTCAGAGAGCGATGAAAAGATCATTTAGGATATGGGTACGCCAATTCAAGAGATAAGATCTCCCATTCCAGGGATAGCCGTGGATTCCAGGAGGCCAGCAGTGGCAGCTGCTAGGTTGGGACATAGTTCCAGAGATGATAGATAATGGGGAGCCCGTTTAGGATGGGAACAAAGTAGAGCAACCAGTAGAGATCGACATGGGGGCACCATCAGAGGGTTCATCCGAGGAGTAGTGTTTCACACTTAAGGATATTTTGGGTTTGTATTATAGCAGTTGTTATTATGTTAAGAACGTAGTACATGCCAAGATATGGGATTTGGCTCTTAGTATGATATTTTGGTTGATTAATGTAGATAATTGACTTATGACTATGTATTTACCCCAAGTATGCGGCATACACTCAGTTTGGGACTTGGGTCGATGATTGTATTTCATGATCAGTATTTAGTAGTAGTATTTCCTTTGCAATATATTGTTGACCTTTGTAGTTATGTATCTTTGATTTCATTTCGAGTACGAAATGCTTTTAAGTAGGGCAGAATGTAACGATCCGTAGTTTCGCTATTTCGAAAATGAGAGATTTCATTTATTTTAAATTTAAAAATAATTTAAAACTTAAAATAAATATGTTATATATAATAATCTATTCTTATGGTTAATAATTTAAAAAGTATAAATTTGGATTTTAGAACAAATCAGCAAAATTTAAGTTTTGTTAAAAATAAATAATAGCTTAAATAAGTAGGTTTAAATATTTATTTAAAAAATAAATCTTATTTAAAACATCTAATAAAGATAACAAAAGTATATTAAAATACTTAAAAGTATGTTAATAATCGTTTTACAAAAATAACCAAATTTTATCAAATTTTGTCAGTTTTACATACACTGTACAAATATTGATTTTGATATTAGTTAAATATAATGTTAAAATATAAAGAGACATGTTTTAATTTATTTAAAGAATTAAAAAGTTCATTCTTAAGTTTGGTTTACTTCAATATATATCTTAACAAAAAGGTCAAATTTTGACTATAAACTTTGTCGACAAAAACAACATTTTTGACCAAAACAAGTTGTCGTCAAGTTGTTGCAACTTTATATATTTTCTAACATATATATACAAGTTTACAAACTTTTTAAACACTTTACATTTAGCACTAAAAGATAAAAGGATTTTACTTTTGAAAAATTTAAATAAATAAAAAAGTATAGAAATATGATTTGACAAATTTAAATTTAATTAAAGCCTTTATAAACAACATCATTACTTTACCTCTTATCTCATTAATGAGATGTTATGCTTATACATAGAAAAGAAGAAAAAAGAATCTATGTTTAAACAACTACAAACCATAAGAAAGTGACACGTCTTCACCTCCTAACACACTCTTCCATAACCATCATTCCACACATTAAATGCAACTCAAAATCATAGTTAATCAAAGTTCAAAAGTGAACAAGGCTATTTATGTCATTTACCACTAAAATCTCCAATTATAAATACAAGCTCAAATCCCTTCATATTCACTTCACTTTCGCTTCATAAAAGTTCCAAAATCTTTCTCTACTTCTTCATTTCCTTCCACCACCATCACCAAATATCACTAAACCTCAACATCACCAAAACCTAGCCACACCATCACCCTTCAACTTCAGAACTGACGGCCAAAACTGTAATATCCCGGAATTTTGGACAATATAAATTTAATAATCTGGACTTAAATTTATATTGAACTGATAAATTTTGTTAATAAATTTGATAATTATTCAATAATCTTCTTTATTTAATTATTTAATTTGTGAAATTATTTTAGATAAGTTAATAGATTTCTTTCTATTTAATAATGTATATGTATTTATGTATATATTTTAAATAGACAATTTGTTTTAGTTAAATTAGTATAGTATAATATGTTTTGAAAATAGAAATGGTGATTTATTTTTAATTTGAGCTTTTCAAAATATTTAATTAAATAACTATATGATTTTATATATGAGATAAATGTTTTAATTAGTTTAAAATTCATTTTTAATTCAAGTTTGTATATTAAAATATATTACAAAATATTTGTGTTGTTCTTTTTGAATTATTTATTGATAATTTTGATTTGTCAATTTAATTTAAAGTTTAAAATGCAATATAAAATGTGAACATGTATTCTTTTTTTTTTACAAACTCTTTTATAAATTTGTTTAAATGTTTCTTTTCAAATTGAACTACTTGTATATTATTATAATAATGCTTTGCTTTTCTTTAGAAGATTATTTAATTCATAATTATGTATAGGAATAAATAAACAAGATTTAATACTTTATTTAACTTTAATTAAACATTAATTTAATTTATGAAGACAAGTGTACATGTATTAGAACTTAAAGCTAACAAGTGTCTCTATGTTTACATGTGTCAATGTTTTATTTTAAATTTTCTTTTAATTCATTTTCTGAAAATACATTCATATAAATTAGCTTCTTCATTCTTATGCATTCTTTTCTCATTCCTTAAAAAGAAAATCTGAAACTCTTTAAACATAAAAACTTCATTCTCAAACTACATACAAAAATGCACTTCTCACAACCAAATACATACAAGTCTGCATATACTATCCATTCAACTCCTCTTTTCAAATTCAAAAAAAAAATCTGCATTTTCCAAAATTACAACCTGCAGCATACATTTGCATTCAACTTCTCACAACCCAAATTCAATTCTGCATTCCACAAATATTCAAATCTGCATCAAACAATCAAACTCCTCAAACTCAAAATATTATCTCCATGTTCTTGCATCTGTAATCAAAAGCCCTACATTTCTAAACAAACCTGCATGCATCAATAAGAAAGCAAACATTTGCATTTCTTTTCAAATCTGGAAATGCAAGAAAACCTGCATTTTCTTTGCATATGCAAATTTCAAGTAAGGTCTGCATGCAACTTCTCTCTACAAATACAAGCCTGCATGTCTTAAAAAGCAATATTCAAGTATAAAAAGGGTTCAAGCTACTGCATTTCAAAGGAGCCTGCCTGCATTCATTTTCATAATCTGGAATGATACCCTGCATATTGAATGTGCTCTGCATGCTAAAATCTGAGGTCTGCATATTGAGGTGAGTAACATTTAACTTAAAATAAATTAAGTAGGAATGTATATTTGTTTATTTGTTGAGATAAATTTTTATACATGTTTTTACTGCCTGTGTATACATATGAAATGCAATGCATGCTTGATTTCTAAAGTTCAGATTATTATAGTTTAGTTAAATTTGATAAACAGTTTTCCTTCTTGATCTGGATGTTATCATAGATTAGCATTTGAGTGGAATTTGATTATTTCATGATAACATAAAAATTTAAATGCCTTTTATAAGTTGTGTAGTTCTATGATGTCTGGAAACATAAAAACAAACTAAATTCTGTATAAACTTGAAAATGTGGATATATTGAATTGGTGTTTCAAGTTTACTATCAGAATCATTTAATAAATTCAAGAAATTTTAGATTAGAAATTAAGTTTGCAATGTAAAGAGTAAAATGCAGTTCATGTGAACTATATTTTACAATTTTATCAAAATCAGTTGAATCTTGCATTTGAACTATTTGAAATTGATTTTGGAGTGAATGTAGCTATCAATTAACATAGGAAAATTATTGAATTGATCTACAATTCAAGTTTGAGATGGGAATTTGGATTTATGTTGTAGAACCCTAGTTACTGTGTTCTAAAATGTTTTGGGTGCTGCGGCTTTAGGGATGCATCGAGTTCAAAGATGTTTGGGGTATTGATGGATGGTGTAGTGATGAAGCAATCACCGGAGTTTGGTCGATGATGTTGGTCGGAGATGGTAGTTAATGGTGTTGACAGGTTTTAGGTGATATTGGGTGAAGGCTGTTTCAGGTTTCAGGGGTATTGGGATTGCAGTGTTTTGACTCGGGATGGACTCGGGTTATCTGAAGGAAAACTCGAAGCAGGGAGATTATTTTCCCGAAGTAAATTTTAGCTTGCTCGAGAACTTTTGTTTCAGGTCTTAGCAACAGACCTGTTTTGTTTTTAGAGTTTAAAAACAGTAAGGTTTAAATTAAATCTGAAATTGAATTTAGGATTTAGCTTGAATCTAAAAATGAATTCAAATTTGTGTGAATTCTTATTTTGTAATAATGTAAATGCAGAAATTCAAATTAGTTTAAATAAATAAATAAAAAGGGAAAAACAGAAAACCTGTTTCCAGTTTATAAATTTGAAATAAATGCAAACTTTAATTTAACTTAGGCTTCAATAAACTGAATTTGAATATGAATTTAAATAAGTTTAAATTCTGTTCTTTTGAAATTATTTTAATTCTGGAAATTTTTAAAGTTTAAGTTTTTTTTTATTATTAAACAGAAAACTGTTTACTGTTTCATATGTAAAGATTAAGTTAAATTTGAAAGTGAAGATTTAAAATGAGTTTAAGTTTGAATTTGAATATGAATTCAAATTTGGATGGTCAGAGATTTGAAATCAATTTTTGTTTTTAAATTTAAATTTGATTTTCAAATCTCAAGTATAATGCATTGTGATTTGCATTTGGAATGGAAGGTTAAGTATTTAAAATTAGAAATTCAAATGGATTTAAATCTGAGCTTTTAAATCTGAATTTAAATTTAACCTTCAGTTTTTAAATAAATATTTAAATTTAAATTGTTTTCAAATGACTTACATTTGAATTAGAGTTGTAAATTGTAGAAAGAGATTTAAAGAGTTAAATCTAAAATAAGTTTGAAAGTTGTATTTCAAATTTTGAAATTTTAAAGATAAATTGATTTGATTTTAATTTGAATTGAAATTTAAATTCTTTTTAAAACTTATTAACAAGATATATGTTTCTTGTAAACATATAAGATTAAGATTTGTATTGTTTAAAAATCTTATTCTAAATAAGTTTAAGTCTTAAAGTTTAATAGAAATGTTAATTGGAATATAATGTAAAATTAAAAACATTTTGTTTTTAAATGCTTAAATTAATAAGAAATATTTTATCTAAAAGATAAATAAAAGTTTAATGATTGGATTCATTAATTATTAAGGTAATTAAGATGAATGTTAATTATTTAATTAATTAAAGTATGGATGTTTAATTAAATAATTAAAGATGTTTAATTTAATTTGAGATTAATTAATTAAGTTTAATTAATCTATTAATTAAGGATGGTTAATTAAATTTTAATTAATGATTAAGATTTATTTAATCAAGTGATTAATGTTAATTTAGTTTTAATTAACACTTAGTTAATTAATAATTAGAGATTAATTAAATAGTAATTAAATATTAATTACTTAATAACTAATGATGATTAATATAAGTTAATCTCTTAATTAAGTAATTAAGAAATGTTAATGAGATCATTAACTTAAAATTTATTTAACAATTAATTAATGTGATTAATTTTGATAATTAATTAGATTAATTAATTAATGGCTTAAGTTTAATTACTTAATGAAAGTAATTAGTAAATTAATTACTTAATGTAATTAATTAAGGTTAATGTGATTTGTTTAGATTAATTAATTAAGTTTAATTGATTTAAACAATTGTGGATTGTTTGATAATTACTTTATGTAATTTAGGAATTTGTAATTACTTAAGGAAGTAATTAATAATTACAGGATGTAATTAAAGATATTTGATATAGAAGTAATTTGGATTTGAATTACTTTGAAATTAATTAAGGGAATTAATTTAGATAATTAATTAAGAATAATTAATTATTGGGTTGAGTAATTAATGTAGTTAATTACTGAATGGGTATTAATCAAGGGTGATTAATATATATGTATGGTTTAATATTAGATTAATTACTTATGTAATTAATTAATTGTAGATAGAAATCATTAATGAATTAATTAATGATGTGATTTGGAATGGATTAATTAAATCAATACTTAATGAATGTTTAATGTAATTAATTATTAATCAATTAAGTAATTAACTTGTGTAATCAACTTATAAGCTAATTACTTATTGTAATTAGAGATAATCAGTAATGATTAATTGAAAGAATAATGAGATGATTTTTATAAATTGATTTGAAATCAATTTGTGGTTAAGATAAGCAGAATTTTGATGATGAAGTAATTAATTTAATTCATTTTAAATTAATTAGAGTTAAGTAATTAATTTAATTCATTTTAAATTAATTATTGAGGGTGTGATCATTTGATCATTTGCTTATGTTTGATGATTGGTATTGGTTGACTGGTTTGTAATCTCAGTTATGAGATGAGTAGTGTATGTGATATGGATGCATTGGTTGCTCTTGGATGATAATTTGGATTATCTGATTTGATATGATTATCTGTTGATTATCTGTTATGTTGAGAATTATCTATCTGTGTATATTTAGATAATGAATTGAATTGTTTTAAATTTAAAACAACTTGGCCTTAAAAGACACGCTTTGGATTTCGATGAGACCGGGATCGGGTTTGCTTCATTACAGCGTGATAGGGGGTTCTCGCTTCGCGTTAGGTGGCGAACGGGAGACTCTTACCCCTACATGTCCCTTTTGGGTAGTAGAAGGCCCTGGGTTGGTTGCGAGTCGAGAGGCTGGCCGTAAAAGCAAATCCGAGGTACCAATGTCAGCCACGGCGGGGCTGGGATGGTTGCAAAGCCTACCAGTCGGTGAGCCGCTGTTGATGGTTGCAAAGCCTAGACCGTGACAGTTGGTATCAGAGCGTTAGGTTGAGTGAATACCTAGGCTCTGTAGTGGTGTCTTTCTTGAGAGAGCGTATTTGTATTTTTGATATATAATATATATATATATTTATTGGTTCTACCTATTTGTTGGATTACCCGTTCAGGTTTTTCCAATGTAAGTTATAAAGGTAGATGAGGTAGAAGTGTGTGTAACACGACTACCATTGGTTGGAGTTTTATGGATGAGGTTGGAAGTGTATTTGTCGAGACTGTAGACCTAATACCATCTCAAGTGAGTTCTGTTGTGATGAAATACTTCATCGATCTCTGAAGGAAACCTGTAAAGGTTCGGAGTTCATCTTTGAAGTGTAGGATTGAGTTTTGATCTGTCGGTAGGGCAGAAGCAAGCAAGTGGTGATATCTTGATATCTTAGGAAGTTGTAGCTGCGTGATGAGATGCAGTGACTATGGATATTTCCAAAGATGTTTCTTTGAAACAAGAATAAGAAGTGAGTCTGCCGGTATTGTGGCTAAGTTTAGTTGAGTGTTTTGAGTTAGTAGGGAGTCTTCTGGCTGAGTAGTTTTTCTGAAGTGGAGTTCAGAAGCAGCAGAGTGGATCTTTTCTCTAGAGGTTAGCTAAGTCAGCATAAGCTGTTCTGTTTGGTTAAGAGAGAGCAGTTTCTTTGGATTTAGGCTGAGTAGATCGCAAAAATGACTTGCGATAGTATGTTCTCTTGTGTTTGTTGGAGATTGTCTGGATGTCTTCTGGAAGTCAGAGTTTGTCAGCATCTAGAAATCGAGTTTTCTTTCCAGGAATGGAACTGGTGGTTCAGTTAGTAGATGGATGGTTCCTTGAGATGGAAGTTGGTGAAGCAACTCAGGTTTGAGAGGAACATCTGAGTTTTCTTTAAGGATATGTGGAACCATATTTCTGTGCTGGGTTGTCTGGTCTGTGCTTGTGCTCTTCGTCAGCATTTTCTTCTGTTTCGGATCAGAGTTGCGCAGCGGAAGCAGTTTGGAGGTGCTTCTGTTTGTTTCTCGGATGGGAGAAGTTGGTTTTGTCTTCTGTTGTTGAGAAGCAGGGTTTGTGTTCTTGGTTTTTGAGTGATCTTGAGGAGATCATTGGATTGTATTGATTCGGTCTGTTTCTGATGGAATCAGCAAGAGTTGAGCTGATTAGGAGTGATGTTGGTAGCCCAAGATCGTCCGAAGAGTTTTTGTGGATAAGAGACAGAGAAATTTGGATTCTGGAATTGGAGATTGGATCTTGGTTAAGTTTTTCTCTGATTCAAGGAGCTATAAGTTTGGGAAGCTAGCTCCGAAGTGTTTTGGTTTCTTCTGTGTTTGGTTAGATCAGTGTTGGTTTTTCTAGAGTTGAATTGCCAGTTTGGATAACTGGGAGGTAGTATGTTTCACGTATCTCTGAGGGAGTTCGTGTTTGATATTTCTGGTTTTAGAACCAGCAGTTTAGGATGGTTTGGTTGTTGTGTCAGACTTGTTTGTAGTCTGATATTCTTATAGAATGGTTGTTAGGAGCTCTATAGTTTAGTAGTATTGATTGATTGTATTTTATAGAGCGAGTATCCCGATATATATATACCGGGGAAACTCGTGAAGGTTTTATCCAAAATTCTTTTGGATAATTAGATTTGTTTTTATTATGTGAATTGGTTGCTTTGGTTGTTGGCATATGTTTAACATATGCTGTGTTTTAAAATAAAATCTGTAAATGGATTATTAAATTGCTTTTGTTTTAAATTTCGGGGACGAAATTCTTTTAAGGGGGGAGGATTGTAATATCCCGGAATTTTGGACAATATAAATTTAATAATCTGGACTTAAATTTATATTGAACTGATAAATTTTGTTAATAAATTTGATAATTATTCAATAATCTTCTTTATTTAATTATTTAATTTGTGAAATTATTTTAGATAAGTTAATAGATTTCTTTCTATTTAATAATGTATATGTATTTATGTATATATTTTAAATAGACAATTTGTTTTAGTTAAATTAGTATAGTATAATATGTTTTGAAAATAGAAATGGTGATTTATTTTTAATTTGAGCTTTTCAAAATATTTAATTAAATAACTATATGATTTTATATATGAGATAAATGTTTTAATTAGTTTAAAATTCATTTTTAATTCAAGTTTGTATATTAAAATATATTACAAAATATTTGTGTTGTTCTTTTTGAATTATTTATTGATAATTTTGATTTGTCAATTTAATTTAAAGTTTAAAATGCAATATAAAATGTGAACATGTATTCTTTTTTTTTTACAAACTCTTTTATAAATTTGTTTAAATGTTTCTTTTCAAATTGAACTACTTGTATATTATTATAATAATGCTTTGCTTTTCTTTAGAAGATTATTTAATTCATAATTATGTATAGGAATAAATAAACAAGATTTAATACTTTATTTAACTTTAATTAAACATTAATTTAATTTATGAAGACAAGTGTACATGTATTAGAACTTAAAGCTAACAAGTGTCTCTATGTTTACATGTGTCAATGTTTTATTTTAAATTTTCTTTTAATTCATTTTCTGAAAATACATTCATATAAATTAGCTTCTTCATTCTTATGCATTCTTTTCTCATTCCTTAAAAAGAAAATCTGAAACTCTTTAAACATAAAAACTTCATTCTCAAACTACATACAAAAATGCACTTCTCACAACCAAATACATACAAGTCTGCATATACTATCCATTCAACTCCTCTTTTCAAATTCAAAAAAAAAATCTGCATTTTCCAAAATTACAACCTGCAGCATACATTTGCATTCAACTTCTCACAACCCAAATTCAATTCTGCATTCCACAAATATTCAAATCTGCATCAAACAATCAAACTCCTCAAACTCAAAATATTATCTCCATGTTCTTGCATCTGTAATCAAAAGCCCTACATTTCTAAACAAACCTGCATGCATCAATAAGAAAGCAAACATTTGCATTTCTTTTCAAATCTGGAAATGCAAGAAAACCTGCATTTTCTTTGCATATGCAAATTTCAAGTAAGGTCTGCATGCAACTTCTCTCTACAAATACAAGCCTGCATGTCTTAAAAAGCAATATTCAAGTATAAAAAGGGTTCAAGCTACTGCATTTCAAAGGAGCCTGCCTGCATTCATTTTCATAATCTGGAATGATACCCTGCATATTGAATGTGCTCTGCATGCTAAAATCTGAGGTCTGCATATTGAGGTGAGTAACATTTAACTTAAAATAAATTAAGTAGGAATGTATATTTGTTTATTTGTTGAGATAAATTTTTATACATGTTTTTACTGCCTGTGTATACATATGAAATGCAATGCATGCTTGATTTCTAAAGTTCAGATTATTATAGTTTAGTTAAATTTGATAAACAGTTTTCCTTCTTGATCTGGATGTTATCATAGATTAGCATTTGAGTGGAATTTGATTATTTCATGATAACATAAAAATTTAAATGCCTTTTATAAGTTGTGTAGTTCTATGATGTCTGGAAACATAAAAACAAACTAAATTCTGTATAAACTTGAAAATGTGGATATATTGAATTGGTGTTTCAAGTTTACTATCAGAATCATTTAATAAATTCAAGAAATTTTAGATTAGAAATTAAGTTTGCAATGTAAAGAGTAAAATGCAGTTCATGTGAACTATATTTTACAATTTTATCAAAATCAGTTGAATCTTGCATTTGAACTATTTGAAATTGATTTTGGAGTGAATGTAGCTATCAATTAACATAGGAAAATTATTGAATTGATCTACAATTCAAGTTTGAGATGGGAATTTGGATTTATGTTGTAGAACCCTAGTTACTGTGTTCTAAAATGTTTTGGGTGCTGCGGCTTTAGGGATGCATCGAGTTCAAAGATGTTTGGGGTATTGATGGATGGTGTAGTGATGAAGCAATCACCGGAGTTTGGTCGATGATGTTGGTCGGAGATGGTAGTTAATGGTGTTGACAGGTTTTAGGTGATATTGGGTGAAGGCTGTTTCAGGTTTCAGGGGTATTGGGATTGCAGTGTTTTGACTCGGGATGGACTCGGGTTATCTGAAGGAAAACTCGAAGCAGGGAGATTATTTTCCCGAAGTAAATTTTAGCTTGCTCGAGAACTTTTGTTTCAGGTCTTAGCAACAGACCTGTTTTGTTTTTAGAGTTTAAAAACAGTAAGGTTTAAATTAAATCTGAAATTGAATTTAGGATTTAGCTTGAATCTAAAAATGAATTCAAATTTGTGTGAATTCTTATTTTGTAATAATGTAAATGCAGAAATTCAAATTAGTTTAAATAAATAAAAAAAAAGGGAAAAACAGAAAACCTGTTTCCAGTTTATAAATTTGAAATAAATGCAAACTTTAATTTAACTTAGGCTTCAATAAACTGAATTTGAATATGAATTTAAATAAGTTTAAATTCTGTTCTTTTGAAATTATTTTAATTCTGGAAATTTTTAAAGTTTAAGTTTTTTTTTATTATTAAACAGAAAACTGTTTACTGTTTCATATGTAAAGATTAAGTTAAATTTGAAAGTGAAGATTTAAAATGAGTTTAAGTTTGAATTTGAATATGAATTCAAATTTGGATGGTCAGAGATTTGAAATCAATTTTTGTTTTTAAATTTAAATTTGATTTTCAAATCTCAAGTATAATGCATTGTGATTTGCATTTGGAATGGAAGGTTAAGTATTTAAAATTAGAAATTCAAATGGATTTAAATCTGAGCTTTTAAATCTGAATTTAAATTTAACCTTCAGTTTTTAAATAAATATTTAAATTTAAATTGTTTTCAAATGACTTACATTTGAATTAGAGTTGTAAATTGTAGAAAGAGATTTAAAGAGTTAAATCTAAAATAAGTTTGAAAGTTGTATTTCAAATTTTGAAATTTTAAAGATAAATTGATTTGATTTTAATTTGAATTGAAATTTAAATTCTTTTTAAAACTTATTAACAAGATATATGTTTCTTGTAAACATATAAGATTAAGATTTGTATTGTTTAAAAATCTTATTCTAAATAAGTTTAAGTCTTAAAGTTTAATAGAAATGTTAATTGGAATATAATGTAAAATTAAAAACATTTTGTTTTTAAATGCTTAAATTAATAAGAAATATTTTATCTAAAAGATAAATAAAAGTTTAATGATTGGATTCATTAATTATTAAGGTAATTAAGATGAATGTTAATTATTTAATTAATTAAAGTATGGATGTTTAATTAAATAATTAAAGATGTTTAATTTAATTTGAGATTAATTAATTAAGTTTAATTAATCTATTAATTAAGGATGGTTAATTAAATTTTAATTAATGATTAAGATTTATTTAATCAAGTGATTAATGTTAATTTAGTTTTAATTAACACTTAGTTAATTAATAATTAGAGATTAATTAAATAGTAATTAAATATTAATTACTTAATAACTAATGATGATTAATATAAGTTAATCTCTTAATTAAGTAATTAAGAAATGTTAATGAGATCATTAACTTAAAATTTATTTAACAATTAATTAATGTGATTAATTTTGATAATTAATTAGATTAATTAATTAATGGCTTAAGTTTAATTACTTAATGAAAGTAATTAGTAAATTAATTACTTAATGTAATTAATTAAGGTTAATGTGATTTGTTTAGATTAATTAATTAAGTTTAATTGATTTAAACAATTGTGGATTGTTTGATAATTACTTTATGTAATTTAGGAATTTGTAATTACTTAAGGAAGTAATTAATAATTACAGGATGTAATTAAAGATATTTGATATAGAAGTAATTTGGATTTGAATTACTTTGAAATTAATTAAGGGAATTAATTTAGATAATTAATTAAGAATAATTAATTATTGGGTTGAGTAATTAATGTAGTTAATTACTGAATGGGTATTAATCAAGGGTGATTAATATATATGTATGGTTTAATATTAGATTAATTACTTATGTAATTAATTAATTGTAGATAGAAATCATTAATGAATTAATTAATGATGTGATTTGGAATGGATTAATTAAATCAATACTTAATGAATGTTTAATGTAATTAATTATTAATCAATTAAGTAATTAACTTGTGTAATCAACTTATAAGCTAATTACTTATTGTAATTAGAGATAATCAGTAATGATTAATTGAAAGAATAATGAGATGATTTTTATAAATTGATTTGAAATCAATTTGTGGTTAAGATAAGCAGAATTTTGATGATGAAGTAATTAATTTAATTCATTTTAAATTAATTAGAGTTAAGTAATTAATTTAATTCATTTTAAATTAATTATTGAGGGTGTGATCATTTGATCATTTGCTTATGTTTGATGATTGGTATTGGTTGACTGGTTTGTAATCTCAGTTATGAGATGAGTAGTGTATGTGATATGGATGCATTGGTTGCTCTTGGATGATAATTTGGATTATCTGATTTGATATGATTATCTGTTGATTATCTGTTATGTTGAGAATTATCTATCTGTGTATATTTAGATAATGAATTGAATTGTTTTAAATTTAAAACAACTTGGCCTTAAAAGACACGCTTTGGATTTCGATGAGACCGGGATCGGGTTTCCATATTTGGACATCCGAAAACCACATCGATTCCAAATAACGTTAGGTCGTTAATCCAAGTGGAGCGAGTGAAGACTCGAGGTGTAAGGGCTATACGTCAGTATAACTCTGTGGGTGATTCCGTAATGAGTTTGACGGAATAGTACTTATAGATTCGAGATGGTGAATCAGAGTGCAAGGGTTATTGTCGTTAACTCTGAGGGTGATTCCAATATGAGTGTAACGAGATAATGCCTTCGGTTTCGTTCGAACCCGGAACGAACTTGTATGGATTGAATGCTTTCAGAACATCGTCAGGTGGACGATGAGCATTCTAAGAGATGTGTCCTATAAAGGTAATCGTAGCCTCAAGCCTCATCAACCGGGAATGGCTAAAACAGGGGAGGTGCAGCAAGGCTTCGTGGGTAGCCCCCACTGGAGAGCAAGATTTTCCCCTGTCTAGAGGTCCCTTTTTATTTCGGCTGTGTGGGCAGTTGGACGTACGCCAACTGCGGGGTTGTCTTGTTCGGAACTATTCAGTAAGGAATGGGTCCGGCTTTGTGTTGCAGGGGAGTTAGGGTGGCTCCTCGGTACGGTGATCTAGGCCACGTACTGTGACGGGCGGTACCCCAGTAGCCCTGCCATTGTATGGAATCCAAAATCCAATAAGTGCCAACGGTTTTGATTGTATTACCCACTTTTGTGGCTAGTAGCTGGAATTTAATAGATGTAACAATTTCGGCTATTTCTTATTTACTTGAAAACCCTAGACACTATTATAATATCATCAGATTTCCTATCAAATGTTTTGGTTAGCGTAAGGTAAAAACTTTTCCATGTTTATGTGTGGGAAGTCTTACGTGATACCTTTCTTTTAAAGGATTTTTAAAAGTTAAGCAACTTTAACCTGTTACTCACACCAGACCCATGTCTGACCCGGAGTTTATCTTTTGTTTTTCATAAACTCTTGGGTACTCAAATTTTTACGAGTAGCCAAGGGAATTCAGGTTAGGATTCAGGATTGGCTTTGACGATTTGTGGAGGAGCATATGGAGCAGGAGGCTTCTGCGTATAGTTATATAATTCCGCTGTGTTTGGTATCTCTGAGTGTTGTGTTTGATTTGAGTTGTATAACTAGACAGGTGTCTATAACTGTCTAGTATGTGTTGTATATGTCTGTGTACTCTGATATTTGATGTATACTATGTAATATTTTGTTATAAATATAATTTATTCGTTCCGCTGTTGAGATTCTTGTGTTGTTTCTTCCTTCTCTTCTTTCTATTCTCTTTTCTATCCCTTTCTTTCTTAATTCATGATGCGATTTTCCGGGAGTGGAAAGTCGGGTCGTGACAAAAACCACCTACCCCTTCCAAAACTTCAATGCCGAGACCAAAAGACCCAAACCCGAGCACCTACAAGCCATCCCGAGCCAAAACTTCCATCTACCCACCTCCCACACCCACTTACATACCTCTAACCCACAAATCCGAGCCTAAAGATCCCATACCCGCCGTGTGCAACCCTACTCGAGCCCAAAGAAACTATGCAAGCCGTACACACCCCACTACCCTAGGCCGTACCCTCCCCTATAGCTCGTGGACGTCCAAAATACAATAAAATAAAATAAGAGAAATGAAAAGAAAAATAAAAGTAGAGGAAACGACAAAATTTGAGACGTTCGAGAAACAAAAGCTCGCTAGTTCAGTAAAAAGTTTGACGGAGTGGATATGAAGGTGAGAAATCCTCATTGCTTTTGAAATTATATTTTGGTTAGGTTAAAACAATCACATTTATAACATATGAATGTTTATACCAGTTGACTGTTAATATGGATGATTGATAGTTTGGTTAGATAATTGAATTATGATAATATATCCCATTATGGTAGTAATAGTGACTGTTGAATTTGAAATCATATGTTATGTGATTGGTTGAGTGGATGTTAAGTTAGCGATGAAGATGGACATTGGTTATGTTCATACTGATTGAATAATCTCTTTGTTGATAAGACCAAAATTTAGTGATATGAGATACTTTGCAAACATATGTTTCTTTTAATGGGAAGTGAAATTAATGTAAAAATAAAAGAAAATTTGAAATTTGAAGTGAAACAGATTTAAAAAGGATAGCTAAATTGAAATAGAAATTGACTTAAATAGTGAAATTGAAATTGAAATCGATTTTGGAAATTGATGTTGAGATTAAGATTGAACTGAAATTTGAATTAAAATTAGATTTGAAATCTAAGTTTTAATTGAGTTTAATTTGAAGTTAGAATTTAAATTTAATTGAAATTGGAATTTAAAATTTAATATTAAAATAATATGAAGAAAATAATATTATAATATGGTAATAGTGTAAATACATTTTAAAAGCTTTAAAAAGTGAAAATATTGGTAAAAAATGATTTGTAGTGATTTTATAAGTAATAAAATCCAATTTAATAGATTATTTCAAATATTGAAAAATAACTTAAAACTAGGTGCGTCGCGCAACGGTAGTTCGCGATTTCGCGCCAACAAGTTCAAACGAATGTTTAGAGTGGAATATAGCTCATAATTCTTTGGGATAAAAAAATTCGAGACTATTATATCTATGTTTTCTAAACGAAGAAATAAAAACAAAATTTTGTTGAGTAAATTTTGAAATAAGTCCAAATAAATTTTCTAAAAAAATCACGCTAGTGTAGTTAAAGGACCATAACATGAAATCGTTTAAATGTACATTTTTATTATGGAAAAACATGGAATAAATTTGATAAATCTATTTAAATATTTTAAAAGAGATTTGGATTGAAAAATATGTATTATCGAATGTTTAAAAGTTGATTTAATCAAATAAGCTTATACAGCACTTTCAACAACATTTTTAAGCTGCAAATAGTATAACTTTTTGAATATGAGTTTGAACATAACGATTTTTCCTTGAATCAATTGTGAATGTTTTTTAAACGAAAACTAAGTGTTTATAAGATAATTTGGAATATTTATAATCAATTCTAAAATAAAGTTGATAACTGAGTATGCGAAAACGACTAGTTTATTTGTCCCACTTGTGAGATCTGGGAAGGTAAAACAAGATGTTTAACTAAGGTTAAGGATGGAACAACCAATGCCCTAAACTTACCTGGCCTATGTTTTCTTTTCTTAGGCGAGAGGTGGAACAGATCGAAAGGAAAGCCCGGATATTCTCAGGTAAAATGATTGTATTATGTTTTTGAAATAAAAGAAGATTAGTATTATCCAAAATTTAAGAAATCTCCAAAGTAAATAATTTCTATGATCCTATTTACTCAAAAATGTTTACTAAGATTGATTTTAGGGTTTATCATAAACGATGTTTCAAAAAACATTGTTTTTGACCCGCCTAAAAGTTAAGGGATTTGGATCGAGAGTAAAGTAAGAAAATTTGAGATATTATGCAAAGCAAAAGAATGAATTACTTAGAATAAATCAATAGAAAGAGATTTCAAAATCATCCAAAAAGAATTAAAGTGAAAAGAGACTTAGTAAATCTTGTATGCTCATATTTCACTTTTTATCGATGATTGGATTTGAACGAACAGTGGCCATATTTGGGTGATTCCTATCCAAAAATCACTTCGAACCAATGTATACGTTCGAATGTGAAGACATATTGAAGATGATGATTATTGAAGACCTTGGATCTTCGTAGCATGAGGACTGCTTGTTGACTTGCTATGGATAGTTCCCATTATAGAGTTATATATAACAGTGGTCTCCTCATTGTGGAGATTTTTTGGATCGCACGGACTACTCGCTAGTAGTGGTAGTAGGAGAACGCCTTTGGTTTATCCTGTTCCTGGACAACTTGTATAGACGTTTGTATGATATGGCATTTCTATAGATTATGTACATTGGTTTTTACAAACATATATCAGTAGTGGTGGAGAAGGCAACTTCTCTTAGCTTAACACCCTTCTTGAGACGTACGATCTCAAGGGTTGTATTTTTGTGAAAAGCAATTAGTAGTTAATGGAAATGGCAATGTAGCATTCAGAGTTGTGATATGTGCTATGTGAAAATGTAATCGTTGTCTCAAGCCTCATCAAACCGGAAATGACCAAAACAGGATTAGATGCGTCAAGGCTAAGTGGGTCATTCCTAAGTAGGGTATGATCATCCGCTTCTAGATATATTTCTTCCCGCCATGACGTTCGAGATGTAAATTAATGTGGTGTATGGAAACGAGCGCTCGGTTAAAGGTCGATAACGACCGAGGGATGACATATTCGGTACTATGTAGTTATAGAGGTTCGCCGCTTTTGTGTGGGCGGAGGAGCTTTGTGATGGTTCCTCGGGACGTCCATCTAGAGGATTACCCATTCAGAAGGTAGATCCTTCACCTGATCATTTATATGGAAATCCATTCTCCAATAAGGACCTGCGGTTTTGTTTGTATTGGCGTAATGAATAGCCTCGAAATGCTATATGGGTAACCATTTCAGATAAGATTAATAAGTTTATTTGCAAATATTTTCAAAGAGATGTCATTAGAAATAATATCAAAGACTTTGATATAAAAGTGTTTTAGTTATCGTAAGGTAAAAACCCATCTGTGTTTATGTGTTGGCGTGTTCTTATGAGAAACTCTTTCTTTTCAAAGGATTTTATTTAAAGGCTGATATATGACACTATCATTTATTGTTGAGTTTTCTCACGCTGGTTTATCAAGCCTGATCCGGGTATTTTCAATACTCGGGTCAGATCCGAGTAGTTTCGGGTTAGTCGAAAACGGTTTGTAACGACCCGAATTTCAGCGTTCGAAAATCGACATCCATACTTCACTTATACTCGAATGCTGCAGATTCAAACGTCGAATCTGGTTCGTCAGAGCTTATAACACATTAAGTACAACAACATAATGGAATAAAATGAATATATCATTGATACAACAATAGATACAATGATACAACTAATTGATCAATATTATCAGAGATACAAGATATAGCGGAAAGAAATAACTCAAAAAGATAATATCTTCAGAAGTCCACAAGATAGATACTCCAACATATAGAGACTCCATTGCCAAAGTTCCAAAGACTCCAAAAGTTAGAACCATAAATATGCTTTGCAAACGCGAAGCGAGAACCCCCATCACGTTGTACTAAGCAAGGTCGGCCAATAATGCAATTGCCAGGATCCAAAGATTCCAAATGGGAAGCTGAAGGCTATCGAATCTACACCTACTATATGATTATTTGAAAATCCTAACTCTAGACTTCCGGTGTGGAAAATTATGGACACCTAGAGTTTAGGAAGGGAACAATAAACTCCAGGTCAGTCATGGGACTGGTGTGAGCAAATGAAAATAGATTATCTTTAACAAAAGCAAAACAAAAGAATTTAAAAGAAATCCGTAATGCTTTTTGGAAAATGAAACTACCACAAGGCCACCCACCGCACACACAATGCTAACGCCGAATTGAAGGAGGTTTCTCCTTATGATAGTCAAACATGCTTGATACGCGAAAACCATTTTGATATTATTATTAGTGCATAGTGTAGAAAACCTTTCGAAAGTATAATATTAATCTTAGCCAGCATAGACATTTCGAACTATGCCTACGAAAGCTACCATCTAAATAGTGGTGACCACCATAAGTAAATGGTAGGTTATACAACTAAAACTGTACAAGGTGTGTATTGGTGATTAGATTTCCGATAAATGGTCAGGCTAAGAAACTTCCTATTGCCACATGGGTACGCCTCTAAAGAACGCCCCAAGAAATTAACTAACTCTCCGCCAACACAACGGGTTGCCCGAAAGTAACGCCTACAAGTATGCCATCCTCAGTCGTTAGCGACCTTTATCCGAGGATCCTCAACCACAAAGCAAAAGCCATAAAGTAATAAATTTGCAGCAACCACATAGATTAAATATCTGGGCACCATACCATGATACACCTTTTTCCAAAAGAAATTGACATACCCCAGGGCGCGACCCCTAATAACCTTGTCACATCCTTCCCGTTTCGATAATTTTCGGGTTGTGAGGTCCAACGAGGTCACGTCCACAATGCCATGCTTTTCACAAAAGCCATGCTCCGATCAACACATGATCA
Source organism: Allium cepa (assembly GCA_030765085.1). NCBI lineage: Eukaryota > Viridiplantae > Streptophyta > Magnoliopsida > Asparagales > Amaryllidaceae > Allium > Allium cepa. The sequence goes on along the minus strand of CM060935.1, from coordinate 435,847,470 downwards.
GCAGCACTTCGTATGCTACATTATCAAATTGGGAATGTATCACTAGAACCATCAACTACATTACCTCTGAGCTCGTACATCTCAAAGAAGGCTGTTAAGCTAAGAGAATAAATTCTCCGTCACCAAACAGAAATGTATTTGGTAGAAACCAGCTTTACATCTAAAAGTGTAACGTTAGACATACATCCATACAAGTCTGTTTCGGGTTCGAACAAAATAGAAGGCACTTCACAAAGAATCCCTTGCAAATTCGGATGATCCCTAATCACGTTGGACTTCCCATCACAAAGGGTGATCAAATCTCTATACTGGGGATCAGCCGGTGTAGAGACATTCGACGAGTTATCCTTTCTCTTTCGAAAATATCCGGTCTTCACCACCGCTATTAAAATGCAATCCATAACGTCGTATCATTATTCGAAATGGGTTATATGACACAAAGTCCTCTCATTGCTAAACTGAATAATGAGCGCGGTATTTAAAAACATATGGGTATATGGGATCTTAGTTAAGTCACAACTTATAACTCAAAAACCTTTCTTCAAATGGTTTAAACAAATTACCATTTCCAAATCTTTTAAACAAAAAGGTTCACTTCACAAAGTTCACCCATCTTTCACAAAGATTAATTCATAACTTTAAAACAATTCCATTTCAAATCTTTTACACAAAATATACGCCTTTCTGATCCTCTTTACTTTGAAAAAAAAGTTCACCAATCTTTAGCAAAGATTCATTAGTAGCTTTCAAAGCAGTTCCATTTCAAAACTTGAAACCCTTTCAACACAAATTGGAAATCCTTTCTTTATATGAATGCTATCATTATTTCAAAAACAAAGGTTTTCAGTTTGGAAAAATCCGATTACAATTTGCACAAGTTAAAGCCCTTCAAGCATAAAACTTGGGTTACATTCAAATTTCCAAAATAATACTTTTAAAATGGTTTAAAACCCATATAAAGACATTATATAATTTGTATAAATCTTTGAAACCAAATTTCCAAAACAATTTCAAATCTTAAATAGGATATATTATATTCAAAATATCAATTTCGAAACTTCCTTTTCAAAAGCATTTCACATTCAACCCAATTCAATTTCCAAACCATTTGAATACAAAATTCAACTTTTAAAACCATTTCGTAATATTAAATTCAAATATCTATGACTTAACCGATTTCCTCGTGAAATCCATATTTGTGTGTGTATGGTGTAGTCCAGGGGTTTTACACAATAGTGCAACATCATCAATCGTCACAGATTCAATCATATCAATATCGATAAGCAGTATAATCTTATAACGCTTATCTTCATTCACAGATTCATAGATAAATAATATAAATTCATCACAGATAAAATAAATTACATTCATCGCAGATAAATAAATTACATTCATCACAGCTCAATCAAAACAGAGCATCACACACTAGAGATGTCAAACAATTCAAAGCATTCTATGCAATTCAAACATCCATAAGTAAGGTCAAATAACTTTCTAATTAATTTAAATTAGATTAATTACTTATGAATAAATCACTAATCGGTTAATTAATTAATTAAAAATCATTTTGATTAATTATTCTTTAATCATTTATTAATTAACCATTAATAATAAATTAATTAACCATTAATTATTAATTAATCAACCTTTAATCATTAAATGATTATCTTTCAATTAATTTATTATCCTTTAATTAATTATCCTTAATTAATTTCATTAATTAATTACAAATCATTTAATTATCATTCGTTAGTCACCTTAATTAATTAATTATCCTTAATTAATCACATTAATTAATTAGCCCTTAATTAATTATCATTCCTTAATAACCTTCATTAATTTAATTAACCTTTAATTAGTTAATCATCCTCAAATTAATTACCTTAATTAATTAATCACATAATTAATTAATACTAACATATCAATAATGATCCTTTAGTTAATTCCTTGATTAATCAAGATAAATTCTTATCTTAACCGATCACTTTATTTCCACATTTAAATCTCATTTAAATAAACTAAATAGTTCGTTTAAAATAAAGGATATATATACATAAAAAACACTTTAACTATATTTATTTGAAAATAATTATTTTCAAACTTTAACCATTCAACAAAAGCTGGTATAAAACCTTTAATTAAGAAAGTGTTTTAAAACTTGATTTAAATTCAAATTGGAAAACTTTTTAATCTAAATTTTAAAACATTAAAATTGTTTTACGCACAAACACTCAAACCCGGGCCATTGCCAAACTTTTTCGAGGCTTACTTCGGGCTTCACCCATTCTTCTTCTACTTCGAGACACTCACGCTAATAACTCGAGCACGAACCCAAGTAACTTCATCTTCCCAAATACTTTTACTAAAACCAGATTCACAGATACCCCGTGCATGTGTACCAATGCTCCAGTCACCTCCGACCAACATCGCAGTTGCCTTCTCATCACCGACAACCCCCACATGCATTGCGACCACCCAAGTTTGATGAACTCGATCGAAAATTGAAACTTTACAATCCAGCAACTAATGAACTCAAACTAGTCGACAAAAAATCCCACCTCCAGCCATTTGGATCGCTGATCCCTCTACCCAAATGTTCGACAGAGCCCCTCGCAACCGACGCGATCTCCTTCGATTAATCATTGATGTTGGAAACTCCTTAGTATACACCTCAACCAACACTGGGTATTAAACCCTAGATCAACATCGCATCACCTCCATAGCCTCTAAAAAAATCAACGACTATTTTTCTGATGATCATCATCCTCTAAACTACCTTCTCCACCAACCCCGATGATCCCAGACCCGTCAATCGCCCGAATTTGGCCATAAATCAATTTTCGATCATCACTTTTTTCTCACAAATTAATGAACTAAAAATATTGAAATTTTCATTAAAATTCATCGTTTTTTATTACAAAACAGATTATATATTTGAAACAATAAATCATTTAAGTCGAATATTTTCATACTTTTAAGTTTTACTGTGTTTTCCTTCCTCCTAGTAAATCCATATATATTTTATACTTAACAGTATTTTTAAAACTATGATCTTGCAATTTCAAACAGGTTATGTTTAGACATCAAAGTCTATAGAAAATTGGAGGGATAGATTTGAATTTTTAAATCAAGTTAAAAATTTGTAAAGCTTTGGACAGAGGAATTTATATCTGGACAACAGACATGCACATATATTTGCATACATGCAAAACACATTTACAGACATTCAAACATATTTCACAGCATCACTTTCACAATCATCAAGAGATAACCATATCCAAAGAAAACAAATATTTGCTCACCTAGGTAAAACAGAGAAGCAGAGAGGATAGCCTGAAATTGCTCTTTGAACTTAAAAACTAGAAGTTGATTTGATCCTATGTTTAAGCTGAACTAAGTCCACTGCATGCTTGATATGGAAACTTTGGTATTGAAATTAATCTGAATAGCACTTGAGTCTTGCTTAGCCTTAGGTTGAACTACTTCAAGTGATTTAAGATTTTGATTTTCTTCATTGTCTTTTGTTCTTAGGTCTTAGTTTTGAAAGATCTGGATATTTATTTTCCAAAGAACAATTAGCTTTGATACCTTCAGGTTTTGATTATTGTGTTTTGATTTTTTCCTGGCTTTCATTTAGTTTGAGAAGCATTTGAATTTTATCTTTGTTTCTTTTGTATTTCTTATTTTGATTTTTTTTAGTTTCTAGGTCAAAATTATATAAGGTAGTATGTTTTAAGGTTTTCATCATTTTTGGAAATGGATCAAAGAAACTTGAGAATCCTAGTTTTTATTCTTAAGCATATTTTCTAAAATTTCTAATTTAAGAGAACATGTTAATTTGCCACTTTCAAATTATTTGGTTAACACTTGTACAAATTTTCATATATAGTTTACATTTATCTAATGCATGTTTTTGTAATTGTACTAATGTCATATGTGATAATTTTATGTTTAAATCCCTCTTTCAAATAATTTTATAAACTTTGTTTTAAACCTTACTTTTTTTAAATTTGTGAAATAATTTTTTTATTAATATGTTTTATGTTTTCTTATATTTAATTAATACAATTTCCATTATTTAACTAATGAATTCCTATATATATATCTATAACTTTTAAAGATATTGATTTAAAATAAATCAAACACTGATATATATATATATATATATATATATGTATGTATGTATGTATGTATGTGCATATATTTGAATCTAACTTATAGGGAAAAATGATTTTAAAACCAAAATAAGTAATCACATTGATTTTATATATAAGAATTTAACTTAGATTAACATATTTATTTTTAAATCCCAAATAAAATTTTTATTCATAATTTATTGAATTTTCAAATCAATTCCCTTATTTACAATCTTTTAATATATTTTTATTCCAAAATTTTCAAATTAATCCATAATTAAATTTGTAATGAATATATCATCCAAAACATTTATTTTTAATTTCCAAATAGAAATTATATTTAAAATCATATTTATTTACATTTATATTAATAAACAAATAAATGTCTATTAAATTTGAAAAATACCAAATTAATTCACAATTTAATTTCAAAAATTAAATTAATTACCAATTTAAATTTAACTCAAAACCGAGATCGTTACACGGTTGGACTTTCTAGAGGAGAGATGGAGATATTCATCTACATATGGACATTCTATTAACCACTGTACTTAATTTGTTTTAGTTGATGTTTTTCAACAATTGTAAGGACCGATGTTTATAACTGTCCAAGATGAATCTTGGTTAGACTCTGATATATGTATTTAAATGTTTTCTGCTGTAAAGATATTTTTTCAATATTTTATATCATTCCGTTCTTGTGAGATTCTCTTCTGTCTTATTTTCTTTATCACCCTTGATCATCCATACTTGCATGCAACTTGGGTTGGACATGTGTGGTTTATTGTCGGCTCAAAGGGTACATAATTGTGGGTCGTCACATCGAAGCATGGAGCTAGAAAATTCTTCTAAAGATTGTTATCCATTTCTACCACACTTATGTACTATTATTCTGCATTTGTAGGGAAAGAAATTTATAATGGTCCATGTTAATGTTAATTTAAACACTGATAAATGTATTTACAATTTTCCACTTTAAGATTATATGTTGAAATAATATATGTTACCCCATTTGTGTAAGATTTCGTTCTGTCTTTATTTTCTTCTTTCCCTTAACGGTCGTATTTTCCGACACTTGAATTTGCGGCATGTGAATACTGAGGATGAATTAATGTCGATTTTTTAGGGTCGAGAATTCCTTTTATCACATCTTGAGTTCGTCAATACTCATGAGTCTTCAATCTCTAACTCTTGAATCTCTATATCATCCATTTGAGTCTGCTCTTGATACTGTACCGTCTTCTTAATCAAGATATGTCTAATATCTTGCACTATATACTATCTATATATGTATCTTAATTGTGATGCCCCACCTCTATACTCACAATAACAAAGGTTATTATAATGAATAACCTCTGCTATTACAAAGAATAAGGCTTGTTAGAAGCGACCATCCATAAGTTATGCCTTAGACGAGAATTGATTACATCGATAGGAGTTGTGTAAATTACACCCAATGATACATATTCAATCCAAATCTAAAATGAAACCACAGTGGCTTAAAAAAATTCAAAACAACTCATAATAACAACAACGCAGATAAGTATAATCACATTAGAACAGAAATATCAGATATAGCGGAAGATAAGTCTGGATACATGCTACAACAATCGATGGTTTACATGAACCAAATGTACATATACATAGACATCAACACATACATGAGATGAGAGTCAATACACCAAAATTAACACCTCGAACTCTACACAAAAGATGAGGTGAAAGTACAAAAGCTGAAGCAGCAACAGAATCGGAGATAGCGATTATGCAGAAATAACTCGGTCTGACCCGGGTATTATTTAAAAGAAAATAATAAACGGATCAATCTAATTTAAACTTAGAAGTGAATGCATCATAAACAACATCAAAGCAAATTAATCATAATCTCGAATGAGACTATTCATCATAAATAATCAGCATAGTTTAAATGAAGAAATCTCATTAAACATCATCAAAATCAACTTCCAAATTCAAAATTGAATTCAAAACAGCAATACACAAAAGTCTAGAAATCAAAAATAGATAACTAGAAAATCAGCATAAAAGTGGATCGATCCCAGCATATGGTGAGTCTAAGCTACGCCGCACATGCATCTCATATGGTCGAAGCCTACCATGTACCGTCATCATAATATTTGGCGCCGAACAAATGACCCGAAGGTCTAGTATGGTAATTGACCCGAAGGTCCATCATAGTGGATCAAAAGCCCAACAAAATCATCAAAATCATCAAACAACAACTCCACGGCTAGTATTTCAATTAACGAATGCGGAATTAACCGAATTAGTAAAAGCGTGGTTCCATATTCCACAATTTTGCTAAATCGTTTAAATATTTTCATCATTTCCTTGAAAGTGCAGAAATGTGTATTTTATACAAATAAAATTTTCGTTCTCAAATGGACAAGTCCGAAATTAATCGGATCAGTAAAAGTAAGGATTCATAGTCCATAATTTTGCTGAAGCGTTTAAATCGATTCCTCATTCTTTTGAAAGCAAAACGCTAAAATTTTTGGAAACAATTTTATTTTAAAACGATTTTAAAAACACGTGATTAAAACAGCAACATCTATAGCTACTTTGATAAGGAAATTGTGCTTCACAAACACCGTAAAAACGGATATAAAAATCAGCGTTGCGGGATAGCAGCTTAAAAATTCACTTTAAATTGACGTTTACTGAAGTCAAAACAACAGTAATTTGTATTCGTCAAAAATCTCACCAAAACAACATATTTCAAAAAATATAACAACGATGTAAAAATCCGTTATAAAATAACGGTAATAAAATACGTTTTAAAACGAAACACGGGTTCAAAGTAATTAAATTACTAGACTGCTCTACTATATATTCATTAAATTTTTCATTGCCCAGGCACTAATTATACGTGCACGTAAGTAATGAAATAAAAATACCTATTCATCTCATATACGTAACCAATGATGAAATACATGTAGGCATGTAACCAAATGACTCAGGCAACACAATGTTATGCATGCATATTCAACACACGACATGGTGTGTAACAAATTGTCAAAGCAAAGGAAATTACACTTTGCACGCAACTGGCCAGAGTAATATAATTTGCGCATGTATAAAACGATCTGGACCTGATTTTTGTGCTACCTGCTTTTGTACGCAAGTAGAAAATAAAATGTCTGGACAAAATTTTGAGAATGGCATGCACGTACACAAGTAAATTAAAAGGAGGTGATCGGTAGCTTAAAACACGTTTTCATGCAACACGTATTAAAACATTTATGTAAGGAATAGTCAAACCAAATAAATAACCTAGCGACTACCACCATATGCATACACGAAATGTAAAAGTGAAAAGACGAAGACCTGGGCTTGAATTTTTTTTAGGCATGCTTGCGTGTACAAAAAATGCCGATACATCTTACATGCACGTAGGAATTGAACTATAGACTTGGATCCTATTTTCGTGAATTACATATTTGTACGCATGCATTGAGAATAAATTTGCACACGGACTTAGCTAAATGCATGCATGATTCGAATATGGTCTGGGCAATAAAGTTTTTCTTTTCTTTTTTCTTTTTTTTGCACACACACAAAATGAAGTATATAAAATATCTGTGCAACACTACTCTATGCATGCAAGTAACTATTATAGAAAAAATATAATATGAACTTGAAATTTCCAAAGAAAATAAAAATCAGTGAAATACGCATACAAATTTCCATGGCTATAGGGTATTATGCGATCAAATTTTCAAGGCATTCATGACTCATTTTCACAGCAACAAGTTATAGATGAAATGCACGGCAAAATGCATTACTTTGCACTCATGTCTTTTTATATGAATGCAATTTTTGAAACGAAAACATCTGGGCAACAAAGTTTGCACGCAAAGATGAAGTAATGAATAAATTAGAAATGTGAGTTTTACACTCACCTCAAATTCATTTCAGAACGGTTAGCAACAAGGAACAATTTTTGGAACCTCCATTAATTTGTTAGCAGAGCTTATGGAAATTTTGAACAAAATAATGAAACTAACGAATGAAGCTGCTTTCTTTTCTTATCAAAATTTGTGTACAAGTCAAAAATGAAGAAGTGTGCTGGCAAGGCTTTGTGGTACATTAGCATTTAATGAAAACATGCCTCTATGGAGAGATAGTACACGGCTGCATAAAAGAAATGATGGTAGAAACAGAGAATTCAAACTTTGTTTTATACAATTAGTGGCAAAAATGTGTTTCAACTTGTTTTTACAAAATTATTGGTGCAACCAAAAAGTGTTCCAACTGACTTTTGAATGGACCAATTCATTTACACACGTGAAGGCATATTTGCCATTCATTTCAAATGTGCTACCATTTGAATTGTTCAACTGATCTTGTAAACGAATTTCACTCTATTTTTTTTTCAAATCTCAAATTAAAATTTCCATTTTAAATTTTTATTTCGATGGTAATCAAAAATCATGGTTGTTACAAACTGCCACCTTACAAAAATTGTGTCCCCGCAATTTTCATGCTAGAAGTCGTTTATAACACAAATTATACATCACAACAAAGATTTAAAATAGAAAAGATGAATTAAGAATGCTCACCTCCACCCAAAGAGGAGAGAAAACCGGGATAAGAACGCTCGATAAATTCTTTGCTTTTCCAAGTGCAATCTTTGGGGTTTGCGGACCATTGAATTTTCACAGGCGGGACTTCTTTATTCCGAAGGCGTTTAACCTCTGAAGCTAGCACACGGATAGGATTTTGCATCATAGACAAGTTGGGTGAGATCTCAAGATCTTGCAACATATGAGGATCAATAATAGAATCCGAATCTCGAAGGCATCGACGAAGCTGGGATACATGAAATACGTCATGAATTCTCAAAAACTAAATAGGTAGCGATACACGATAAGAAACTTAGGCCAATGCTTTCCGTAATCGGAAATGGTCCAATATATCGAGGAGCCAATTTCCCGTAGCTACTAAAACGCACCACACCCTTCATCGGAGAAGCACGAATGAACATGCGATCGGCAATAGAGAATTCCAAAGGCTTCCTACGATGATCGACATAAGATCTCTGCCTATTCTGACCTCTTTCATTCTCTGTCTTATAATATCTATCTTCTTTGAAGATTCACAAATATAATCGAGGCTGAGAACTAACTTTTTCCCGAATTCCAACCAACAAGATGGTGATCGACACGGCCTTCCGTAAAGGGCTTCGAAAGGAGCCATACCGATACTGGATTGGAAACTGTTGTTATAAGAAAATTCAACAAGAGATAAGTGGTCTTCCCAACTACCACTAAAATCAAGAATATAAGCGCGAAGGAGATCTTCTAAGACTTGATTCATCCTTTCAGTCTGACCATTAGACTGTGGATGATAAGTTGTACTGAGATTGTGCTTAGTGCCCAAAGCTTTCTGAAGGCTCTGCCAGAAACCACTAGTAAAAAGCAGATCTCTGTCACTACCAATAGAACTAGGCACTCCATGAAGTTGAACGACTTCTTTAATGAAAAGCTTGGCCAACAAAGGAGTAGTCCGATTGGACTTGATAGGAATAAAATGGGCTGATTTGGTCAGTCGATCAACAATCACCCAAATACTAGTGTGGCCGGACCTCGAACGAGGTAGACCATCAATGAAGTCCACAGAAATTTGATCCCATTTCCATAATGGAATCTCAAGAGGCTACAAATGACCACTAGGACGTTGGTGTTCTGCTTTAATAAGTTGATGAGTCGTGCAACGACTCACATAACTTGCAACATCACGCTTCATACCCTCCCAAAAGTATAAGCGTTTCATGTCAGCATACATCTTACTACTACCCGGATGGATAGTATACTTAGAACGATGACAGTCCTCAAGAATGTCATTTCTAAGATTAGGAACATTAGGCACGATCAACCTTCCCTTCTTCCGAATACAACCATGAAAATCAATATCGAAATCCTTTAGATTATCACTTCAGTATTCCGATTCACAACTCTGAATAAGATAATAGATATCTAGATCTTGTTTCTGGGCATCGGTAATACGATCCAACAAACTAGAACGAGCTTCCATGCTAAATAAAAGCACGGGAGAATCAGAAACTAAAGGAAGGTCTCTAATATCACAAAGAGATAAAGCTTCCAACATATTCCACTCTACTAACATCATGGAAACAACAACTTGCTGCTTGCGACTAAGCGCATCAGCAAATCGATTACCCTTACCAGGGTTATACTGAATATCGAAATCATATGAAGCAAGAAATTCGAGCCAACGTTGTTGCCTCATATTAAGTTCCTTCCGAGTAAAGATGTATTTCATAGATTTGTGATCAGTGAAGAGAACAAAACGCCCGCGCAATAAATAATGTCGCCAAATCTTTAGAGCAAAGACTATAGCGGCTAACTCCAAATCATGGGTAGCATAACGAATCTCGTTAGGCTTTAGTTGTCTAAAAGCGTAGGCAACTACTCTATCCTTTTGCATGAGAACAACACCGAGTCCACAACCACTGGCATTGGTATAAACAACAAGATCATGATTTCCTTCAGAACCACTAAGATAGGAGCATGAGTGAGGAGGTCTTTTAAGTTCATGAAAGAAATCTCACACTTATCAGACCAAATAAAAGGAACATCTTTTCTCGTGAAAGTGGTAAGCGGTAAAGCAATACGAGAAAAGTCCTTAATGAACCAGCGATAATAACCCGCCAATCCAAGGAAACTATGTATCTCAGTAACGGTCTCGAGCCTCTTCCAATTCTGAATAGATTCGATCTTGGAAGGATCGACAGAAATACCATCGGAAGAAACAATATGACCGAGAAACTTCACCTTATTCTCCCAGAAGTGACACTTGGAGAATTTGGCATAAAGCTGATGCTGACGAAGAGTGCTCAAAACAATCTCCAAATGCTGAATATGATCAGCTTCAGATTTGGAATAAATAAGAATATCATCAATGAAAACCAAGACGAACTTATCGAGATATTCCCGGAATATCCGATTCATAAGATCAACAAAATACGCTGGAGCATTCGTCAAACCGAACGACATAACAAGCTATACGTAAGAACCATAACGAGTACGGAATGTGGTAAGAGGGATGCTATCTTCCGCAACTCGTAACTGATGAAAACCGGTAGCAAGATCCAGTTGGGAGAAAAGCTTAGCTCCAATTAATTGATCGAACATGTCGTCGATCCTAGGTAATGGGTACCTATTTTTGATAGTGAGCTCGTTAAGCTTGCGATAATTAATGCAAAGCCTAAGAGTACCACCTGGCTTCCTAACAAAGACAGTTGCGACGCCCCAAGGAGATGAGCTAGAACGAATGAATTGCTTGGCTTCCAATTCAGACAATTGGTCCTTGAGTTCCTCATTTTCCTTAGCAGACATCCTCGTGGGAGGACGACTAACAGGATGAGCACCAGAGATAAGATCAATACAGAATCAATTTCCCTCTTCGGCAGCAAACTCGAAATAGGCTCGAAGACATCAGAAAAATCATAAACAACCGGAATATTAGCTATGACGTCCTCCGATTCGAAGGATGAAATGAGAGCATTCGAAGCATGATCCATGTCTCAAAATATAATAAATAACTGCTCGATAGCATCGGGATGCTTAAGATACAAAGTTCTTTCGAGACATAGGATTTGAAATTCATAACGGACGAGCCAATCCATCCCCAAAATCATATCAAAACCAAGATGATCCATAACATGAAGATTCGCATGAAAGGAAAAACCACAAAGAATAATCTCAACATCAACACATAACAAACCAAGAGTAGCGGATCCAGCAATAGGATATACAATCCTCAAAGGGTCGCAAAGACTAACAACATCCAAAGGAATAACATCAACAAGCTCCTTTGACACAAATGAATGTGATGCACCCATATCGAAAAGAACTCTAATAGAACGAGCATGAGATAAAATAAAAACTTCCAAAACAGAAGGAGTAATACCTTTGGGCTAAGAAGAATCATCAGAAGCTTTAGCAACATTAAGCTTCCCAGATTTGAAACCCTTAGGAGCAGTAGGACAATCAGAAACCCAATGACCTTCTTTCTTGCAATAGCGGCAAATGTGAGGCTTAGGACAACTACGAAGAAGATGATCCAGAGAACGAGAATTCTAGCACGCCCTCTGAATAGAAGGTGAACTACTAGGTTGAGAACTAGGGGTAGCTTGCTTCTTCTTCTTCTTCTTCTTGTTGAAGAAGAATTAGGCCTATAAAATGGAAACCTCTTTTTGTTGGGGTTCTTAGAAACCTCAACCTCATCACAACTATAATGTTCCTTTTCGACAGCTTCAAGGAAAAGTGCCGAATCAACAAGTTCCTCAAAAGAGAGCTTAAGATGAAGCAAAAGGACTTTCTTCAAATACTTCTTCAAACCTTCAACAAAAGATTCTTCTTACGCGGAGGGTTAATGAACTCAACTCCGTACTTGGATAAGGCCTCGAAAGATGCAACATAATTAGAAATAGTGGATTTTCCTTGTTTTAACTCAAGGAAACTATGAGCAAGGTTGGCCTTCTCTGATTCAGGAACAAACTTAAGTTCGAATCGTCCCTTAAACCGATTCCATGAGAGAAAGGACTCATCGACTTCCGCAATCAAAAGCTCATACCAATCAAGCGCACGTTTTTGCAACATGCTAGATGCCACGAGAACGCGATGATGATCAGAAAGATCCATCCGAGAAAATATGCGCTCACAAGCACGCAACCAAGTCTGAACCTCCAATACACTTTTCGATCCCTTGAAAAGCTTGCCTCCAAGGTAGGAATAGTCACTACACATGCGGGCGAAGGCAGACTTGTGAGTAGGAGTAGCGGGAGTAGCAACAAAAGGCTAAGTGCCCCGAAATAGCTTCATAAACTGATCAGCTGGCATATACACTCCGTCCAGACGAGAGCCACTAGATGGACCTGCAGTAGAACACTTCCCTCTACCTCTTCCAGCCATAAGCTGAGAGAACAAGAGAAGATAAGGATTGATTAAAACAACACAAGATTGATAAGGAATTCAACAAATGGAATACTATAGAAATATGAAATTTATTCCTAGACATATTCCAACTTGTTAGAGAGGATAAAAATTTAAGAACAACGAAGGAATAGATTAGAAAGGCACGAATAAAACCCTCGGATAGTTGTAACACATGGTCCATTCTGCTTTTGTTCCGTGTTTATTATAATTTGTTCTGAATCTCAACTCTGATACCAAGCTACCACCACTATATTCATAAAAAAAAGGTTATTATAATGAATAATGTCTGTTATTGCGAAGAATAAGGCTTGTTAGAAGCGACCATCCGTAAGTTATGCCTTAGACGAGAAATGATTACATCGATAGGAGTTATGTAAATTACCCCCAACGATATATATTGAATCCAAATCTAAAACGAAACCACAGTGGCTGAAGAAAAATTTAGAACAACTCATAATAACAACAACACAGATAAGTATAATCACATCAGAACAGAAATATCAGATATAGCGGAAGATAAGTCTGGATACATGCTACAATAATCGATGATTCACATGAACCAAATGTACATATACATAGACATCAACACATACATGAGATCAGAGTCAATACACCAAAAGTAACACCTCGAAGCCTACACAAAAGATGAGGTGAAATCCCAAAAGCTGAAGCAGCAATAGAATCAGAGAAAGCGATTATCCTGAAATACCTCGGTTTGACCCGAGTATTATTTAAAAGAAAATAATAAACAGATCAGTCTAATTTAAACTTAGAAGTGAATGTATCATAAAAAACATCAAAGCAAATTAATCATAATCTCGAATGAGACTATTCAACATAAATAATCAGCATAATTTAAGTGAAGAAATCTCATTAAACATAATCAAAATCAGCTTCCAAATTCAAAATTGAATTCAAAACAACAATACACAAAAGTCTAGAAATCAAAAATAGATTACTAGAAAATCAGCATAAAAGTGGATCGATCCCAGCATATGGCGAGTTTAAGCTACGCCGCACGTGCATCTCATATGGCCGAAGCCTACCAAGTGCTATCATCATAATATTTGGCACCCAACAAATGACCCGAAGGTCCAACAAATGACCCGAAGGTCTAGTACTGGTAATTGTCCCGAAGATCCATCATAGTGGCTCGAAAGCCCAACAAAATCATCAAAATCATCAAACAACAACTCCATGGCTAATATTTCGATTAACGAGTCCCAAATTAACCAAATTAGTAAAAGTGTGGTTCCATATTCCGCACTTTTGCTAAATCGTTTAAATCACTTCATCGTTTCCTTGAAAGTGCAAAATTGTGTATTTTATATAAATAAAATTTTCGTTCTCAAATGGACAAGTCCGGAATTAATCGGATCACTAAAAGTATGGGTTCATAGTCCTTAATTTTGCTGAAGCGTTTAAATCGATTCCTCATTCTTTTGAAAGCGTAACTGCTAAATTTTTGGAAACAATTTTATTTTAAAACGATTTTAAAAACACGTTATTAAAACAACAACATCAATAGCAATTTTGACAAGGAAATTGCGCTTCACAAACACCGTAAAAATGGATATAAAAATCAGCATTGCGGGATAGCCGCTTGAAAATTCAATTTAAATTGATGGTTACTGAAGTCAAAACAATAGTCATTTTTATTCGTCAGAAATCTCATCAAAACAACGCACTTCAAAAAAAATATAACACCAGAGTAAAAATCCGTTATAAAATAACGGTAATAAAATACGTTTTAAAATGAAACACCGGTTCAAAGTAATTAATTTACTAGACTGCTCTACTATATATTCATTAAATTTTTCACTGCCCAGGTACTAATTACACGTGCACGCAAGTAATGAAATAAAAATACTTATTCATCTCATACACATAACCAATGATGAAATACATGTAGGCGTGTAACCAAATGACTCGGGCAACACAATGTTATGCATACATATTAAACACACGGCATGGTGTGTAACAAATTTTCAAAGCAAAGGAAATTACACTTTGCACGTAAGTGGCCAGAGTAATACAATTTGCGCATGTATAAAACGATCTGGACCTAATTTTTGTGCTACCCACTTTTGTACGCAAGTAGAAAATAAAATGCCTGGACAAAATTTTGAGAATGGCATGCACGTACATAAGTAATGCAAAAGGAGGTGTTCTGTAGCTTGAAACACGTTTTCATCCAACACATATTAAAACATTTATTTAAGGAATAGGAAACCAAATAAATGACCTAGCAACTACCACCATATGTGTACAAAAAATGTAAAAGTGAACAGGTGAAGATCTGGGTTTGAATTATTTTTTTTGGGCATGCTTGCGTGTATGAAAAATGCCTATATATCTTACATGCACGAACTATAGACTTGGACCCTATTTTCGTGAATTACATATTTGTACGCATGCATTGAGAATAAATTTGCACACGGACTTAGCTAAATGCATGCATGATTCGAATATGGTTTAGGCAATAATTTTTTTTTTCATGCAATATCCGTGCAACACTTTTCTATGCATGCAAGTAACTATTATAGACAAAATATAATATGAACTTGAAATTTCCAAAGCAAACAAAATCAGTGAAATATGCATACAAATTTCCATGGCTATAGGGTATTATGCGATCATATTTTAAAGGCATTCGTGACTCATTTTCACAGCAACAAGTTATAGATGAAATGCACGGCAAAATGCATTACTTTGCACTCACGTCTTTCTACACGCACGCAATTTTTGAAACGAAAACACCTGGGTAACAAAGTTTGCATTCAAAGATGAAGTAATGGATATATTAGAAATGTGAGTTTTACACTCACCTCAAAATTAATTTCAGAACGGTTAGCAACAAGGAACAATTTTTGGAATTGCCATTAATTTGTTAGCAGAGCTTCTGGAAATTTTGAACAAAATAATGAAACTAACGAATGAAGCAGCTTCCTTTTCTTATCAAAATTTTTGTACAAGTCAAAAATGAAGAAGTGTGTTGGCAAGGCTTTGTGGTATATTGGCATTTAGTGAAAACGTGCCTCTGTGGAGAGATAGTACACGGCTACATAAAAGAAATGATGGCAGCAACAGAGAATTCAAACTTTGTTTTATAACATTAGTGGCAGCAAAGCGTTTCAATTTATTTTTATAAAATTATTGGTGCAAGCAAAAAGTGTTCAAATTGACTTTTGAATGGACCAATTCATTTACACACGTGAAGGCATATTTGCCATTCATTTCAAATGTGCTACAATTTGAAGTGTTCAATTGATTTTGTAAATGAATTTCACTCTACTTTTTTCAAATCTCAAACTAAAATTTCCATTTTAAATTTTTATTTCGACGGCAACCCAAAATCACGGTTGTTACATTAATATGGACATTAGTATACATATTTTATGTAATTTCACATGGTTGTTGTCATCTAAACCAATGCCTAAGGTACTAACACTTGTAACAGGATTTTTAAATTAAGTATCAATAAAATGAATGAATTTGCTTATATTCTTGATTTATTTTATTTGTGTGATAGTAGATTAGCACACTTAAATTTTAAATATTTAAAGTTTTTGTCTAGAGAAGGTTTAATGTTGTATGAAGATAAAACTCTATCAAAATGTGAAACATGCATTGAAGGAAAAATGTGCAAAAAGCCATTTTTCAAATCTAAAAGAAATACAAAGTTACTTAAGTTAATTCAATCTTATATTTATGAATTAAATGGTTTATTAACTAGAGGAGGGAATAGATATTTTATTACTTTTATAGATGATTATTCTAGATATACACATGTTCACTTAACAAAACTAAAGATCAGGCTTTTGATATGTTTAAATGCTTCGAAATCGCAGTTGAAAATCAAAAGGAAAATAAAATTAAAGTATTGCATAATGATAGGTGTGGAGAGTATTTCCCTATAGAGCTTTCTTCATTTTGTGTAGAAATTGAATTATACATCAACCAAGCGCAACATAGACCTCACAATAGAATGATTTAGCTATATGGAAAAATAAAACATTGATAGAAATGACTAGTGCTATTATTTTGAATGCTAAACAATATGTATATTTATAGGAGAGGCACTTCTAATAGCATATCATTTACGTAACGGATTTCATCAAGAAAAATGAATGTATCTCCTTATGAATTATGAAAAGAAAGAAAATCAAGTTCAGAATACTTGAAATTTTAGGGTTGTCTAGCCTTTTATCGAATAACAAGTCCAAAACGAAATAAATTAGGACTAAGAGCTTTGAATGGTGTATTCATAGGATATGCTGAGAATTCCAAGGCATATCAATTGCTTGACTTAGACATTAATGTCATTGTAGAGTCAAAGAGATGTAGAATTTATTGGAAACAAATTCATACGTGATTCCAATCAAGTCTCGGATCCTATTCAAATTGTCCATGACAAAGAAAATTAAATGTATGAACAAACTTCTTCTGATAAAAGAAAGTCTTCAAGTATGATAGAAGAGCCTAAGAGATATCAAAAAGTAAGAAGAACTAAAGTGTTGGGACCAGATTTTGTTTTGTCGATGATGTAGATCATCTCGTTATAGGTGATAGAAGTAATATTATCGATGAGACAACTTATGTCTTAGGTAAAGAAGGGGATCCTAAAACCTTTAAAGGAGCAACGGCTTCTAGGGATGTAGTTTTTTGGAAAAAGAAATACAAGATAAGATGGATTCAACTCTATATAATAATACTTGGGAAGTGACTGACTTACCTAATGGATCAAAACTGTGTAGATGTCAATGGGTGTTTCGTAAAAAATATAATACAAATGGATCGATACAAGCTTTCATGGCAAGAGTAGTTGCCAATGTTCAGACAAAAAAAAGATATTGATTTTTTGACACATATGCTTCTATTAAAAAATTAACATCCATTGGAATTCTATTTTCTCTTGCTTCCATTAATGGATTGCATGTACATCAAGTGGATGGTTAGATTGCCTTTCTAAATGGTAAACTAGACAAAGAAGCATACATGGAACAACCAAAGGTCACCATATGCTTGAAAATGAACACAAAATGTGCAAGATTGTTAAGTCCTTATATGGTTAGATTGCCTTTCTAATTGGTAAACTAGACAAAGAAGCATACATGGAACAACCAAAGGTTACCTTATGCTTGAAAATGTACACAAAATGTGCAAGATTGTTAAGTCCTTATATGGATTAAAATAAGCACCAAAATAGTGGCACGAGAAGTTTGACTCTATGGTTCTGTCTAATGGTCTCAAGCATAATAATGCAGACAAATGCGCCTATTCTAAATTCACTGATCGTTATGGTATTATTATACGTTGTATATGAATGATCTACACAAATTTGACACAAGTATGGAAGGTATTTATAAGACAAAGAAATATCTAACTTCATGTTCTAAAATGAAAGATCAAAAATAAAGTTGATACTATATTAGGAATCAAAGTAAAGAAATATAATAGAGAATATGCCTATCTCATTACATCAAAAAATTGCACCTTAAATATAAACATTTAAATGTTAAAAAAGTAGAATCTAGGTTTCTTCTATTAAATTATTTGAAATTCCTAATAAGGCAATAGATCAACTAGAATATGCAAGCATTATTGGCAGTCTGCTATATGCAATGCATTGTACTCGTCCAAATATTTCATTTGTACTATGCAAGTTATCTAGATATACGCACAAACCATACATTGCACATTGGAAAGCAATTTGTAGAATCCTTTATTATCTTAAAAGAACCATCAGATTAGGATTCATTATGGAAATTTTCCATCATTTCTAGAAGGATATTCTGATGTAGGTGGTGCAGCACCTAAAAGTGAAAATAGGGGGATAACTGGATGGATTTTTACTCTTGGAGGTGGTGTTATATCTTGTGTCTCCTTGAAACAAACGGTTAGGACACATTCTACAATGAAAGTCGAATTTATTACTTTAGATGCATCAAGTAAGGAGGTGGAATATCTAAGAAATTTATTATTAGAAATGGAGTTGTGGCCACAACCAATGTCAGCCATTCTATGTATTACGATATTGAAGTTACATTTTCTATAGCCTATTTTATGATTTACAATAGGAAGTCTTGACAGATAAGTTTAAGATATGGATATGTCAGAGAATTAATTTTATATGTATCATTACTTTTATATTTGTAAAATCAAAGAAAAATTTGAAAAACCCACTGACAAAAGGATACCAAGAGAAATGATAAAAGCTACTAGCAATGCAATGGGTCTAAAGCCATCCTAATCCCCTGCAATGCAAACCAAACCTTAAACTCCATTGTCTAAAGGTTTAAAGGGTAAGAACAATTACAGACAAGTGATTGATATATGTTAAGTGTTAATGTTTGTATTGTTACGTTTTGTGTTACCATTTGTCCATAGTAACAAGGATAGAAAATAATGGATACCAATACGAACATAAAATGCAATGTTTCAATAAAGTGTGAATATAGCTTTATAAATGTTCATGATAATTAGGAGGAAATTAAAAACCAGCCAATGGTTGTGGCATTTTGCCGAAGCATGCTAACATTTACATGTTTATATATTTTGTTCCATCACATAGGATTTTGGTTTGAGTATTTAACACCAAACATTCAGTTGGAACTTAAATATATGGACTAAAAGTAAAGTGTAAACTAAAATACTTGGGCTTAAGGAATGGGTGCATATGGGCTTTGGGCCAATAAAATATTAATATGTCAAAAGATGGGCACTTAGGCCATGCAGACCATGCATAGCTGAAATTGAATAGATCCAACTATTGCCAAATGGTCATATTTTTTCAAATTTTTAGTTTTGAATGAATACACACATAGGTTCATAAAGTGATCATTATACAACAGTCACATCCCATCCAGATGCTATTTCATACTCTATACAAGCAGAAGCAGTTTGGACAGAAATCAATCATCTTCTTCCTCTCAAAACTTATCCATTCTCTATTTCCCGCTTCTACAAATTTTTGAATTCGTTCGTTTACAAAATTGCTGCTGTGCGAACTACTATTAGTTGTATCTTAGAGGAATTTTGCCATCATTTCCTAAGTAGTATTCTTTGCAGTGGGGGCGAACAAATCCTTAAGGAAAACGCGATTGCAGCATGCTTCAAATATATTCATTCCTGGGTCTTACTTCTTATTCAATTACCAACATTATATTTACTGTTTATTTATTTATTTTAACTTTTTTTCCACTAAGCTAGACGAGAGCATGGGTCATAAAATCATCCATGCACGAGTCGGAAGTGGATACCTAAGAACACCATGTTAACTATAGGGTGTGAGTTTCACTAGCATTCTTGCTTCATCCTAACACAGTTCTGAAGAAAATCACATTCTCGTCAATAAAAAAAAGGAGGTGTTATCACCCATTCTTGCTACGGATGGATGCATTGTTATCACCCACGCTCACAAGCCAAATGAATTATTATTTTTATTTCTAAGCTTGGTTTTTTTAATTTTTCAAAACTTAAACTGATAAAGTGGAAATCAAAATATGAGTTATTTTAAAGAAATGTAGGGTGTGGAAGGAGATTATTGGAATGCAAAGAGAATTGGCTGAGATATAAATAACCACTTCACTAAAAAAAACCATATTTGTGAGCTAAACACTATTTGAAAATCCAGAATAGGTTACAGTAGTTCTTATGTCTTCATGTATATGAGCAACCAAGCTTAAGCGACAACAAGCTACGAAGTTACCAAGCTAAAATTGAGGTAGCTGAATTATTTATGGTGATTTCATGCAAGTAGTGGTGCAGTTAAACCAGATTGTAGAAGATTGGATGCGACTATATTTTAACTACGGCTCATCATCAGTTGACCATGTCATTCGGGAAAAGAGTCGAGTCATCATCTATATCAATCTATGTTAAAGTATGGAAACCATGCTAAATTGGGTAGTACTGCACATACAAAGTTTTTTAGGACAAATATGCGGTTTTATTCTATAATTTAGGGTTACTAGAGGGAAAGGTGAAGGAGAAGCAGAGAATAAGAACTAATTTTAATTTTCATTCAGATCTTTAATTTATTTTGTTATTGCTGTTGAGATATCTGCATTTAAACCCTTAATGTTATAAGTAGTTTTACATGAACCAAGAATCATCTTTGACCTAATAATCAAACTGTTTGGACCATTTGAACCTCCAACCATGACTGCCACACCATGCATATCTTTAAAGTTAATGAGTTAAAATTAATCCAGTTATTTGTATAGAAAAGTATTTTACTTTTCTAGCCTTCGCTCTCTGCATATTAACAAAATTTCTAGTTTGTACTGAAAAATGTTTATAGAAACCTTCAACCAAAAAAAAGTTTTGAAACTCCTTTTACACTTTACACTCCCGCAAAAATGTTACAAAAC
Source organism: Allium cepa (assembly GCA_030765085.1). Taxonomy (NCBI): domain Eukaryota; kingdom Viridiplantae; phylum Streptophyta; class Magnoliopsida; order Asparagales; family Amaryllidaceae; genus Allium; species Allium cepa. Next base: position 435,825,978 of record CM060935.1, on the reverse strand, counting down.
ATCATCTACGACATCCTAATCCACATCTAAAAGTGGCACTGGGATCACGGACTTTGTAGACAACGATAGCAGATTATTTTTAAATAAATTATAAAAAAACCTGATCACAGAGTTATCTACAATACTCTACACTTTCTGAAACTTATAGTGGAAAAAATAAAATATGTAATAATAATCGGTAATACAATCGCGAACAAATATAACAATATAGATTAAGTTCTAGCTGGAACATCTCTCCATGTACTGATAATGGAAATAACAATAATATCTAGGAATAAGTAAAATATAAATCATAGATAGCTAGTGGATAAGTGCATGTCACCATTGCACCATCGTGGCTCTAAGTTGCCACTAGTCCTCTTTATCGACCTATCAGAGTAACTAAAAATATGGAAAATATGGAGGTGGTCAGACTTATGTTTAGAAAGTGAGACACATCATATAATTATATAAGATTAATAGTTAGTAACACGACACTTATGCTCGAAAAACATAACTTAACCTATGCCACCTGCACCTAACAAGTCAGCTAAACAAAATATAATTCCATAATGATAACATAGGATAAGGTCTCACTAATTCAAATCCATATATAATCACATGCACTCGATCAAACTCAAAATCACAACTCACATGTCAAAGACCGACTACGACACGATTGAGCCCAGAGTCCTAACTCATTATCGCCAAAAATCTTATGTAACCCTCTATTGAGAATCTATATGTCTCAGCCCACAATCATCAATTCGTAGGTGACTAACTATTGGGGAACTACATGTCCCAGCCCACCATCGCCAAAATCGTGGATGATTCACTACCGAGGAACTCTATGTCTAAACATGCTATCATCAAACCGTAAGTGACTCACTATTGAGGAACAAGATATCTCAGCCCATTAGTGTCAAATCGTAAGTATAATAACTCACACCATATGGGCCTAAATTTCGATTAATCAAAACTTAAGTCCATTAGGGCACAAATCATTGGTTTTGGTAAACTGCAATAAACATAAGTCTATAAAAGAGCGACTAAAATAAAATCACATCAGAATAAAGAAATATAATAGAACATAAATACTGATTGAGGCTACCACCTTGGAATTAGTAGAATTCCTTGGATACCTGATTCCCTTGTCAACGCCGGCTATGAATAAGAAGACTTCTCCATCCATCATTCTCTTATTGCTTTAGTAACTATCCAACTAATCTATTATGTGGGTTGAATAAGGAGAGGTTCATAACATCATTCTGGTGACTGGAAAATTAAAATTTTACCCATAACACTAATTTATACTGATTGATTATAATTTATTTGTTATGTCCATTATTCATGGCTAATTTATTCAATCCTATCTACACGTACGATATAACCTCCTCCGAGGTATAACTCCGTATATATATATATATATATATATATATATCCCTATATACATATATATCTAAATGTTGTACTACCTAAAAACCCCATTCACTTAACGCTTCTTAGATAGGTAAGAGGCAAACCCAATGGCAATATAATACCTCAAACCTGAAGCAGGCCCTTCATAACATAATCGTTAGTCAATCCGTTCTAACTACATAGATTGATGACCCTTAGATACGGCTTCATAGTATAATTGCCGACGAATCTCAAATTCTTATCTAAGCATTAACTAGCCCACCTTTGATAAACAAATAGCTAACTAATTAAAATTTGAGGTCTTGCATAGGGATTCTGCACTAGTAGGAAGCAAAATCCAACAAGGCATAACCCGAGTCCTTACTACCGACCGCTCGGGACAGCTAGTGGTCATAGCCTATATGCGAGCCCTACTACAAAATACTAGTCCAAGAAAATATTGAAATAACCCACCAACCTCCCAGTCAAAATCTCATTTATACTAACCTAATGTAAGCAAAGGAAAATACTCATTTTGGTCAATTGATGCCTCTTATTAGAAATGAAGCAGACACATTTCCATAAAAATATTGGGCCATTTAATACTTAAAATCTAGGGAGAACTCTTGGTATATTTTTCCCTACCAATACACAAACGCATATCCCTTACCCATAGGTCCTATGGCTGGAGATGTCCCACATCAGCAGTAAGTAAACACAACTGTTGGTTGCCTCTAGGTGAATGGCAGATTTCTATTGTATAACTCAACTGACCTCATATCTCAACCCATTCTAAACCAAACCAGACATCCTAGGCCTAAATATTGGGGTAGGCCCACTAATTCACGCCCGTCCTAAACGTATTATTAAAGCCATATAATTTCCTACTATAAAATTATAATGCTTCCTAGTATTTAATTCCTATCTTATATGCTTGTTACGTATAATCCATAAATTTCAATTTCCATAATAAATTGTTGTGATTGTTGTGATTAGAAAATCTCTAATGGTATTTATTTAAATCCTTTATCTAGTCCCATCAAATGCCTTTATGTCCTCATTTAATTCATATAACTCCCAATTAACCACCCAATAATTAGCATATTTATTTTGGAGTTACTATTTACATCTGTATCTCCTAGTCCTACAGTATAGTAGGCTATTAATAATTAGTCATTCTAATTATAACTAATATGAATATCATTATAAATTATGCCGTGCATATATATTTTTTATATTAATCGGTAAGCATGTTTATACATATGTATAGGTATATGTATTTTTCTATTTCTAACTGTTATTTCCTAAACTTGAACATTTATTTTCACGTTTTAATTTATTAGATCTATCCTTCCAAAAAGATTATCGTTATAACTTTTCATAAATTAACCAAAAGTGAAACCTTGCATCGTTTGAAATTACAAGGAATTATTTCTTTTCTTTTATAAAAATAGACAGTGCAAACTACGGAGGAAAATATTCGTACTTTACACATCTTTTTCATTTTTGATATATTTCTTATTATTTCAAACGACACATTTATATGTGGAATTAGATAATTTTTTGAAATTACATAGAATTAGATACAACAAAATTGTACCCCACTCCCGATAAATAAAAATATAGAAATTCGCATTCCAACACAAATTAAAGCAATCAAAACTAATACTAACATTTCACAACCAATGAAAACACGGATAAAACTAACACATATTGGTTTAAAATTTTGCACTTAAGTATCTAAGGCAACGATGTCGATTCTCAATGATCGAATTACAAAAATTTAAAATAAAGACGGGTCTTTTGGTTCAAACTAGTCATTTTCCATATAAGTTACATACTTAGAGTTCTACTGGGACAATCTATTCTAACTAAGTCTCTAATTATGTTCCATATTTACGAAATTTGATCGTACACACTCGTTAGTACGGTATGAGAAAATCAACCGTATAACATTAGATTTTTAATTATAATATCTCTTTATTTAAAGTATATAAAAATTATAATAAACATATATATAATAAAAAATTCTTAAAAGTATAAAAAATTAAATTATTAAATTTCAAATTTCATAAATTCTTAAAAATTAAAAATAAAAATTTAAAAATAAAAAATTTAGTCCTAACACTTTATCAATACCTTCCTGATGTCCTACTCTCCCGCATCCTTAACTCCAAGTTATCACCTCCATTCATACCCACAAAAAAACCTAAATAGATTGATCAAAGTCGAAGATGCCTCCCTAATTAGTGACTCGCCGCCTTAATTTGCTCCGTAATCGATCGAAGCCAATAATCGTAGGCCCGCCAAAGTCAAAGTCGAAACCATCGCCATTATCCATAGGTTTATCATCATCTTAGATATGTTGCCCCGGTCATTTGCAATCCCACTGCCACCTTAGTTAAGCCATTCTAACTCTAAAAGCTCACTTCCAAATACCGTGCTGTGAGTAAAATAGGTTTTCTCATTGATTACTGATTTTTCCTAAATTTGTGATATCCCGGAAATTTTGGCAATATCAATTTAATAATCTATATTTAATATTAAATTGATTTGATAAAATTTTGTTAATAAAAATTAGCTTGATTTAATAATCCAATTAAATAGATGTTTAATTAGTGAATTTTATCTTTTAAAAGCTAATAAAATGTTTTCCTATTTACAATGTATGTATATATATTTATATATATTGTAAATAGATAAGTTTTGATTTGTAGTTTAGTTAACAAATAAAATCTTGTTTTAAATTCTAATAATCATTTTGATAATTTGGAATTATGTATAGAATTTAAAATACCATTTATATATTAAAACATTAATGCATTTAAATAAGTTAAATAAGATAAGTAATTTATGATTTCTTTTATAAATTATTTAAATTAATAAATATGTTATTTTCAAATAATGATAAATGTATAAATATAGATATGTTTTAAAGGGCAATATTATTATTTTAAAATTAAATACGTTAATATAAATTAGTTTTAAAATTGGATTTTAAATGTATGAATAGAATTTGAATTTGAATTTATTTTGAATTCAAATGAATAAACCTATCTAAATCTTGTAAGTAAGCTTTCATCTTTATATAAATTGTTTTATGTCATTTTCTTTAAAAATTGATGCATATGAAAATAAGTTATATATGTGTGTGTGTATTTAATAAATAAAGAAAAGAGGATTTCATTTATCTTTAAATTAAATAAAAATAAGTAACATATGTATAAAACAAGCTTTAGCATCTTAAGTAAATAATGAGACAATTGTAAACAATTAATCTACTTAATTTGACAAGTGTTAGTTCTTTTTACATGTGTCCTTCTATTTTTAATTTTTCTTTTATTTTGAAAAAAAATCAATTACACTCATTTAAAACATGTTTTCTTTAAGCTCTACCTTTTCTAATCTTTTTTTTCCAAAGTTAAGAAAAAGAAAGGTTTCAGTTGGAAATTTATTCAAACATATCTACAACTATAATACTCCCTCAAAACCAAATTTCATATTCAAATTCATAGATCTGAACTCCTCTCTAACCAAAATCTGAAGTTCTCTTCATATTCACCAACCTGCAAAGCATTTTAACCTGTAATTTCATCAACCTAAAACCCATTTCCAAAAGCCTACAACCTGAAATTCATTTCAAAAGCATAATGAAAGCCTCTGCATTTCAACATTCTGGAAATCAAAAGCAAGCTTGCCTGCATTCTTTAAACCAGAGGCATGCATGCAAGTTTTTAACAATAAGCACTCAAGTTTTATCAAGAGCAATGAAGTATAGCATTTTAGATTTAAGATTTCAAAAGCAACTCAAGTTTTAAAATCTTCAACTCGGTTTTAAAGCACAGAAGAAAGAGCTTTCAAAACAGTTTTCAAATTTAAGGCTCTATCATCATTTGTTCAAGTGAGTAACATTACTAACTTAAAAAGATTAAGTGTGAATCTATTGCATGTTTTTTTTTCTTCTAAGTTAAATATGTTTGCGTTAATGAATATTGATGGATTTCTGTGTATTTGGATGTTTAATACATGCATGTATGTGAATGTGCTTCCTCTGATTCTAGTTCCAGGTCTTGTTTCTAAAAAAAAAATCCTCTTGCTCTAGTTAAATATTTTGTTAAGGTCCTGAAATAACTATGTTAAAGATACCATAGTTTAGTTTAAAAAACTTATTAAGTAAAAACAAAATTGGTGATTTACTCTGTAAACATCAGAGTATCTTAAATAAACTTGAAAACTCAAACATTATAAATTATAAATTCAGTATTGTAAACTAAAAACTTAAACAGAAAGATGATTTTTAAAACTAAAATCATATTTTTTTAGTTAGGAATTGGGATTGCAGTACTCATTTGAACAGGAATTGGGTTTTGGTCAATCTATGATGATCAAGTTGATTGGAGTGTTTGGGGATCTTGGTGGTGGTAGTGGGGTGATCGGGGGTGTGGCAAAAATGTCAGGAAGATGAATAGGGCTCGGTGGAGGCGATGGGAGGTTGACGAAGTCTGTAAACCTAGTTTTGTTTGGTCTGGAAATTTTGATCATATCGCCGATTCCAGTGGATCGAGTGTTGGGATACAGTGTATTCGTAGCTGGAGTATTGATGTAGGTGTGGTTGGAGTAGCAGTCGACACGGTGGTCGGAGTTGAGGAAACGAGCAGTTTCCATGTTAGGGGGTTATTCCATACTGTTGCTACCAGGTTGGTTTGGGGGAACTCGAATTTGATTTCGAGTGCATTGAGGGAATTTGATGGTTGCGGTGTGATTCAGGAATGAACGTCGACATGATCGTTGACTGGGTGGAGGCCGGTGGTAGCCAAGATCTCCGTGCACATGCACGGAGCAGAGGAAAATATCAGGGAGGGTTTAGGTATGCAGTAATTTTATACTCGGGTAATACTCGAGTAATTCGAGTTTTTACTCGAAGATTGTTTAGGTTTTACCCGAAGTAGATTAAGGGGAGTCTCGGGTATTTTATTTGGTTTCAGGTTTCCAGATAAACCTTTTATTTTCCAATTTCTAATTTGTTTTAAAATCTGAAGCAAGATTTTAAAACCAGAATTTAAAACAGAATTTAAATCTAAATTTAAAGTATGAATTTCAAACTGAGATTTGAATTCCATTTTTTAAATTTAATTCAAACTTTTTAAAGTAAAATGTTTAACAACTTTAAAGGTGTTTAATTAAATTGAATTTAAAGATAAGGTTTTAAAATTGAAGTAGAAGATTTAAACTATGTTTAAATCTGGAAACAAGATTCAAATTTGAATCATGTTGAAAATAAAGGAAGTTTTAAATATTTTAAATGTTTAAACAGCTTTTGATATTGAATCATAATTTAAATATGATTTGTATCTTAAATAAATATGGGTTTAAATTTCCTTTAAAACTTCTTTATAATATAAGAAATTATTTAATATAAGTTTTAAAAAGGTTTTAAAATGTTTTAAAAACTTTGTTAAAGTTAAGTTGATTTCATTTTAAATTTAAAATTTAAAATGTAATTTGAAACAAATTTTAAGTTAAGTTGTTTTAAATTACTTTGTTAATGATAATGTAATCACTAATACGAAATGTTTTATTTTAAAGTAAATCAAAGATTTATTGACTTTGATTCTTTAAATTAATAAGGTAATTTAAATAAGATAATTAATTAATTTATTTAATTAATTTATTTAATTGATTAAGAATTGGAATAAATTAATTAAGGTTAAGCTAAGTAATTAAGATTAATTAAATTTGTAATTAATATTAATTAATTTAAGTTAATTACTTAAGAAAGGTAATTAAGAATTTGTACGTAAGTTAATGAAGGCCATTAACTTGTGATTATTTATTAATTAATTAATGTAATTAATTTTGATAATTAATTGGATTAATTAACTAAATAATCAATTATGGAACTTGATTAAGTATAATTACTTTAAGGAAATAATTAAAGGTATTAATTACTCAATGTAAGTAATTAATTAATTAGATTAGTTTAAATTAATTAATTAAGTTTAATTAATTTAGAATAATCATTGGATGAGATGATAAGTAATCAGTGAGGAATAATTACTTAAAGAAGTAATTAAGATAAGTAAATTACTAGAGGTGATTAATTGAAGTATGGTAGAATTTTGGGATTAATTACTTTGTGAAATTAATATGAAAGATAATTGCGTAGTGGAAGTAATTAATAATTAATTACTTAGTGTAATTAATTTAAGCATTGATTGATTAAGTCAATGGAAAATAATTAAGTGATGTAATTAATTAAGGGAATTAATTACTAATGAGATTAACCCGGGGTGATTAATAAATATAATTAATTATTAAATGTAATTAATTTAGGAGTAATTAAGAAAGTAATTAAGGATAGTTAATTACTGAATGTGATTAATCGGAAGTGATTAATAATTTTGGTTTAATTAAGGTTAATTACTTAATCTAATTAATTTCAATAAGTAATTAATTTAAATGTAATTAGGAATCATTAATTAATAAAATTAATGATGAAATTGAGGATTAATTAATTGAGACTAATTAATCAATGTTAAGTGATTAATGAAGTAATTAATTAATGTAATTAACTAATTAAGGATTAATGTAATTAATTATAATTAGATAATTAATGAAGTAATTAAAGGTTAATTACTATATTTGGTTAAGAATAATTAATTTATGAAATTAATTAAAGGATAATTACTTGATTATAATTAAAGGATCATTAATCAAGGGTGATTAATTAAGGTAATTAATTTGAGGATAATTGATTGATTGATTTGTGATCAATTAAGGGTTAAGTAAGCAGGATTTAAAATGAGAAAGTAATTATCTTAATTCATTTTGAGTTAATTAAAGATAAGTAATTAATTTAATTCACTTTAAATTAATTAGAGATAGAAGTAGTTAATTTATTTCATTTTAAATTAATTATAGATGGTGACTATAAAATCATTGCTTACGTATGGATGATATGGTTTACCTTGAATGGTTTGAATTTCAGATATGAGATTAGTATTGTGTGATATGGATGCATTGGTTGCATTGTGTCGATGATATGAGTTATCTATTGACGATGATATTGTAGATTATCAAGTTGTGATGATAATATGGATTACCTGTTTATGATGATAATGATGATTATCTTTTGTGATGATGTGAATTATCTATCTGTGTATATATAGATGATTAGATTGAATTGTTTTAAACTTAAAACAACTTGGACCTAAAAGACATGCTTTGGATTTTGATGAGACCGGGATCGGGTTTCCATATTTGGGATCCGAAAACCACATTGATTCCAATTAAACGTTAGGTTGTGAATCCAAGTGGAGCAAGTGAAGACTCGAGGTGTAAGAACTATACGTCAGTATAACTCTGTGGGTGATTCCGTAATGAGTTTGACGGAATAGTACTTATAGGTTCGAGATGAAGATTAGAGTGCAAGGGTTATCGTCGTTAACTCTGAGGGTGATTCCAAAATGAGTGTAACGAGATAATGCCTTCGGTTTCGTTCGAACCCGGAACGAACTTGTATGGATTGAATGCTTTCAGAACATCGTCAGGTGGACGATGAGCATTCTAAGAGATGTGTTCTCTAAAGGTAATGTAGCCTCAAGCCTCATCAACCGGGAATGGCTAAAACAGAGGAGGTGCAACAAGGTGTGACGACCCTGGATTTTTGGCCCCGTTTATTTTAATAAATGTTTAATCCAATCAAATAAAATGTAAACTCATCATTTTAAAATAAATATGACTTTTAAAAATTTAAACTAAAATCTCTTAATAATATTTATAATAAAATTTATCTTATATAATTGAATTAAAATACTTTGTCTTGTTAACATTTGGTATAAAAATATATATAGGTAATAATGTTTAAAATAGAATCAAATTCTATCAATATTAAATATAAATATAAAATGTAAGTAAACTATATCGAATATAAGTTTAAATAGTGATAGTTAAAATAAAAATAAGGATTAAGTTACTAGTGTATGCTTGCAACATGAACTGGGAAATTGTAAGAACAAAGTATAAAATAAAATCTAACCAAATGTAATGTAAAACCAAACCCAAAGATATGTATATAAAACTATTTAAACTAGTCGGATAAAACAAACATATACATATGAATGTAATTTAAATGTTGATGGCTAAAATACAAAATAGAAATGAACATAAGTAAAAATAAGTGTATAAACAACTATAACAATTTCAAGTGAAACACAAAGTATAGAATAAAATAACAAAGTATAACATAATACCAGAAAAAACATGTATATTGAAGTTCAAGCTAAAAATTTATAAGTCAAACATTGTATATAAAGCAAACAAGAAGACAATTTATAAACAAGATAGCTTCATATGTAAGCTAAGTGCTTGTCTGCAAGTGGATATTTTCAAACATAATATCTTCATATAACAAATTGTAATAATAATTATGTAAACATAATAAGAAGCCAAGGCATTAAATGCCATCATCGCAGCCTAATATTTTGTCTATTCAAAATATGTACAAATCCTACCATTTCAGTATAAAATCTGATCAAATTAAAAGCACAATGAAGGAAAACATTGCCTAGTCAAAAAGGGAGGATAGAAAAAAAAATATCTCTGACCATAGGAGATAAGCTTGTTCCAGAACATACCTTTCCTGTAAACTCTTTCTTATATATATATCATCTTATCCTATTCTAGTTCGTTCAAAAAGGAAAAAGAAAAAGAAAACTAAGCACTTCAATGTTTCAAGGTTTTTCCCCAGTTTTTAAACATCTTCATACTCTCTGTTCAAACTTTCAAGGTGAGTAAACTTTTAACTAAAATTCTCCTAGACTAAATGTTGTGTATGTATATGTTTTGATGATATGTAAGCTGCATATGTATATATAGATCAATTTCAGTGTATATATATATGTGTGTGTGTGCGTAGGCCTGAATTGTGTAAGATAGTGTGTCTGTAACTTTCTGTTTCAAATTTACAGTTCAAAACAAGTCAGGAAATTAAAAATCTACCCATCAGATCATGGTTAAGAATTGAATTTCAAATAAAATAAGTTTGTTTAAAAATAGATTATGGTCTAAATTTGTTTTAAGCATGATGGTGAGGAATTGCCTCTGTAAATTTAGTTTTACAGAGAAACTTTTAAACATATGCTAAATTCGAATGTTATAAAATAATAATTCAATTATATATCTTGAATCATCTTGAGGAAATAGGATTTTTAAGATTTAAATGGTGGGTTTTCGTTGGGTATGCCAAGAGCAGTGGGTAGTTATCAGAAAATGTGTTTTAATCATTTTCCGGCGATCAGAAGCATAGTGGATGTCGAGTTTTTGGTCGAGGCTAGCTTGGACATGGGTGAAGTTGGGAAAAATAGCCGTGGCCGTTCCAGTTCGTCGTGGCGTCGGCGATAGTCCTATTTAGTTTTAAACCCTAGTTTTGTCGAGTTCGGGAAATTTGCCACCGTGGTTTCTTGGGTGTATCGAGTGGGACGTGGTTAGGCGAAGTGATAGTGAGGACGGAGGCGAGCTTCCTGCCGAAGTATGGGAAGTGATGGAGATTCGTGGTGGCGAAACGAGACGCTTTGGATGATCGTGGTTTCGACTTTCCTGGATCGAGCAGTTCGATTTTGAACTAGGGGTTTTGACAAGGCTTCAAGGTGGCTAGGAGGAAGAAGGGGTCAAGGGTGAACTGTAGGGGAAGTTGGCAACATGCTCAGGTCGGCCGGCGTCGTGTGCAAGTGCACGATTGACATGTGCATGCGTAGGAAGTAAGAATAGAGGGAAGGGGAGAAAGAAGCACTGGGAAGAATAAAAAGAAAGGAAGGGGAGAATAGTAGGAAGTTTGGGCCAAGAATAGAAAGTGGGCCAGTTTGTTTTGAACTTTAATTTATATTAAATAAAGTGAAAAGTAGAAAAAAAAGTAAACCAGTTTTCATTTAAGTATTAGCAAGGATGGGCTCAAAGTATTGGATAGGAGGTCACATGTGTTTGAACTCGAGAAACATTTGTAAAGCTCGGGTTTATTTTGTGGATTTTTGAGTGTTTTCTTGAAGCAGTAGAAGGAGCTGTGTCTTGAGTCGGGCTTGGTAATTTGAGGTGAATAACTCGGGTCTATTTTATTTAGAGATCCGGGTTTAGGAAATAGTATATGAACAAGTTTTATTAAAGGTAAATAAATTCAAATTCTACCTTAAAGATGAAAGAACAAGTTTTTTTTAAAAAAAAAACAAGAAGAAGAAACAAACCAGTTTTAGATTTTTAATAGGGATATCAAGTTTAACAAATTCCGATGATTTAGAAGTAATTAAGAATTAATTCCTAGGTGTGATTGATTAAAAGACTGATTTATTTAGAAAACTAATTAAGGTTAGCTAATAAATGAATATAGGATAAATTTATCAATGTAAGTGATTATAAAATAATTAATTTGAGGATTTATTAAAAATAAATGTAATTAAGGTGATGGGTTTGAGGTTAATTAATTTGTGTAATTAATTAAAAGCAAATTACATAATGTAATCAAAGAATGATTAGGCTGATTAATCAAGATGAAAAATTAAGGGATGATTAATAAATGGAATATAATTAATTAGTGTTAATAAAGCAAGATTTAATTAATAAGTAATTAATGTAAATCATTGGTTGTTACTTAAGTTAATCAGAAATGGTATCACTAATTTGTCTTGCTTATGAATGATATCTGAATGCCTTGGGTAATTTGTTATCCCTAGTATGTGACGTGATGCTATGTGATATGAAATGTTTTTGTAATATGATATGTTAAGTTGGACAGTGATATCTTGGTCGTTTATGATAAAATGCCGTATAAAGTGACATCCAGAATTTAAATGTAATGAAAATTTGTATTATCTTGAATATCTTAAGGTAAAGATGACTTTATACTCGAAGAGACCGGAGTCGGGTATTGGTGAATACCCGAAACCACTTCGATTCTTAATAGATTGATTAGTGAAATAATAAGATGGAATGGAATGATTTAAGTAAATTGGACCATTTAATCTAAGATTTGGTACTTAGAAATTGATGAGTGAAATAAGTGGTGTCTATAACAAATTGTGAATTTGTAAATTAATACGAGTTACCCCGGGTTTCATATAAGTTGTATGCTTTTGTATTCCATATTTGATGGGTTTACTCACACTGGTTTCCAGCTTGACCTGGGTGTTACTTTGATGTAATGCTCGGGTCAGACCGAGTATTACAGATTTTCAGGTAGGTACGTTCTGGAGCTCAAGAGGCGAGCTGGATGGCAATAGCGTATAGGGTATTTCTGCTATATTTATATTATTGCTAATCTGAGACATGATAATTGTGTATATTCAGTGTCTGCATATATGTGAAACTCTGATGTATATTAAATGTAATCGACAGATATAGTATTCTTTTGTAAACTGTTATTATTTATTATTATATTTTATCCGCTGCGAATGTGAGTTGTTGATATTTCTGTCCTTCTTCTTTTTCTTCTGTCTCTTCTTCTTCTTCATAACTATCTGAATTTTCGTGAACGAAAATTTCGGGTCGTTACAGTTGGTATCAGAGCAGAAGGTTAAGCGAGAACCTTGGCTCTGGTGGGGATTACTCATTGAATAGAGTCCGTAGTACTCTAGAATGAGTTGAGTAAATATATATGAGAGCATACTTGTTATCTTCTTATAAAAAGATTTTAAAGATTTTCTATAAGATTATATTTTGGTATATAAAGCAATATTTCACTCTAAGAAATATTAAGGAAATTGCCTGTTAAATTATTAGGAATAAATTAAGAGTAATATAAAACAACCAAACAGAAATTAAATAAAGATAAGTTCGAAAATGATTTAAACTAAAATTGGAATCTTGAATTAGAGAAATATTTCAGAGTAAGACGATAATGGGTGGTTTTAGATATGATGATCTTGGTTATTATCATAAATGATTGATGTGTGTTTAATAATAAGATGTGTATTAATGAGATGTTCTAAAGTAATAAACGGTTAGGTAAAGTATGACTTATAAAGTGAAATTGAAAATACTTAAATTATGAAATTTAAAATATAGATCCATAATTTGAAAATTTGTTTCAAAGTGCTAAAATGATAAATAAGTATTATTTGAGTAAAGGAGACTTATTGCAAAACAATGGGTTGTTTGAAAGTTTGATTTGAGATTAAAACCAAGGGTGGTTTAAAATTTAAAACATGGCTGGGAGGGCCAAGAAATAAATATGTATATATGTATGGATATACATGATATCAAAGATAATTTGAAATAAATTCTAAGGTGTTAAGTTTTGGATTTTCCATGAAGTGTGGTGTAAAACCCATAGTGATATAAGTTTTGAACTTATAAGAGGAAACAATTTTTTTTTAAATTTGAAATGGGAATTCGAATTTGAGTAGAGTTAACTGGATTAAGTAAATTGAAATTTAACTTTGGGAAAGTTAAATAAGTGTAGAACAAGCAACCTGAATTGGAAATTTCAGGATGAAATTGGAATTTTACTTGGAAAGATAAATGGTTGATTGGAATTGGGAATGTGTGTGATCTCAAACGGTTTGAGATTTAAAAATTGAAAATGGAGGGACGTTTTCAAATAAATTGGATGTTATCATCCTATTGTTAATAAAAATCTTTAAATTGAGAATGGAATTGTATAAATAAAATAAGTTTGAATAATTGAATTGTAAAATAAACTTGTTAAGAATTGGCTTCAAACTGGAAAATTAGATTGAACAATAAATTAAAATTTTAAAATAAAATTGTATTGAATCTTGAAATACATAAGTAAAAATAATTTAAAATGAGAATTTTGAGAAATTGGGCTTAGAAATTAAAATAATTAAACACTTTGATTTAAAGGTTAATTTGGTTTAAAGAGTTAAACCAACCTTTGAGAATTTAACTCGAATTTCTATAATTCGAGATAGTTTAAATTCAAGATTTAATTGAATTAGTTTAAAATTGAATTTGGTTTGAAGTAATTGGATTGGTGATTGAAGATGTCTAAGTTTAAAATTTTTAAATGGGAAATTGGATTGGATTAAATTGAAGTGATTTGGATTCTGAAATTAAATTGATAATAATTCAAATTTAAAATTGAACAGAATTAAAATCAACTAGAATTTGATTTGAATTGGGAAAGGAATCAAGATTGATTCAACTTGAATTGAGAATTAATCAAGTCCAATGGAATTTGGAGTTATTTGAATAGGAATTGGGTCAATTTAAATGGAGATTTAAATTGAATTGTTGGGGAAGTAAACAGTTTGACTCTGGACTGTTTTCAATAATAACTTATTTTTCCAAGCTATTAAATATATACAACCTTTCTTTCTTAAAACCAAATTATTTTATACTTGTTTTACAATTATTTTGGAGTTATTTAACCATTTTTCAACTGTTTTCTAAACTCATTACTATATTTCAACTATGTTATAAATTAATTACTATTTTACAACTATTTTGCAAATATCTAAAATTTCTGAAACTATTTAGCTATTTTTCCAAATATTTTATAATTATTAACTATTTTACAGCTATTTTGAAAACTAATAATTATTTTTTTCCAACTACTTATCTGTTTTTAAAATTTTCAAGCTATTTTCTAAATATAAACTGGTCGGAGTTCAAACTGTTATTTATTAAATTCCCAACTGAGATAGGAATTGAGGTGATAATTCAATGGAATTGAAACAATTGTGAATACATGAATAGAATTTAAAGGGAATGTGAATGGGAAGGAAATTGATTTGGTTAATATCAATGAAGTTGAATACATAGGATGTACGTATATTATTCTATTCACATAGTGATTTGATCCAGATTCGAGCACAGAATTTCGAGATAGTTTATCGATCCGAGTTGGGATTTTTCACTCAATTTTCGACAGCGAACCTGGATATGGATTGTTGATTGGTTCTGGATGTTCTCTATCATAGTTATGACTATGCAAGAAGAATGACGGTTTCTGATTAAGAAATCAGATATGTGTCCGCACTAGGAAGTCGGGTGGACGATACTAGTTCGGAAGTGAAATTTGTGATCGAGCGAGCGATCAGGTTGATATAGCATACGGATGGTAGGTGTACATCGTACAGACTTGAATGATATTGATATTGAAAAGAGTAATTAAATTGGGATATCTGGTTTTGAATAAACAAAGTTGTATATCTTTGTTATATAAGATAAATCTCCCATTGTTGAATTTATTGTTGGAAGGAAAAGGATTTTGGAAATGTTTGAAGTATAAAAATGGTTTTATACAAGTTTGGAATGATCCAAAGTTTTAAAAAACAAAAAAAAATTATTACATATATCCGAATATATATATATATATATATATATATATATATATATATATATATATATATATATATAAAAAAAGGATCTTATGAGGATTTTGGGAAAGGGTTTTGAAAACCTTTGGATTTGGAAAGGCTTTTGATTTTTGGGTAAAATCAATATTTGAATTTGGAAAGCCTAGTTGAGAATTATCGATTTTGGATAATCGATTTTGTGTAAAGGAGCTTTGTATGATGTCATACTAGGTGTATGATTTGAAGATACTATATGTATAGTATAAAGTGTTTTGATGATGGCTCTGGGGAAAAAGGCGCTCCCTTGAAATGAACTTCTCAAGAGTGCCACCGGGTGGTGCTGCCTTGAGCCCAGGGGGGTTCTAAAGTTGATCCTGTGAGGAGTCCGGACAAAACTAATTCCTGAGCATTATTGGGTAGCGAAAGTCGATGGTGCTGATGCCTACAAGGGCATTTGGGTTATGCTGTGACGACGGTGTAACTCGATATCACTGCGATCTACTGTGGGGACCATAGCGGAATCGTGTGGAGGATGAGTGCCAACAGTATACACTTGATTTTGCCGGGAAGGCAACGCAACATCGATAGACTGCGATCTATGGTCATGTGGAGTGGAGAAGTTTCATTTTTTGGCAGCGAAATTCGAGGGTGCTGATGCCTACAGTTATATGGGACTTTTGCTGTGATAGCTACGTAACCCCGGTTGTAGCTGCAATCTGTAGCGGGTTCCATGGTGTAATCGAGGGGCACAGAGGCCTATAGTTATCTATGGATTTTGTCGGGACGACAACATAACCATCGGGTTAACTGCTACCGTGGATGGGGGTGATGATTTCCAAAGCATTCTCACTAAGGATATTTCCTCTATTTTCAAAAAATATTTTCTAAGATTCAATAAAATTATTTTCCAAGCATTTGCACTGGGTGTTGAAAACGGGTTTACCAAGTACTTATAGATTTTCAGTCCTACGCCTGATCAACGTATGACTGAATTTCTATGAGAACAAGTATGGACTGGTTAAGACATCGAGTTTTAACAAGTAATTTTATAAAAACTATGTTTGTAATACTATGTAGATTTTAAAGTGTTTTGAAATGATCAAAAGATAATTTGTCTGATTTTAAGTATTTAATAAATTCTGGCTTCGTTCCTTTTCAAGGACGAAAAGATTCTAAGGGGGGAGGAATGTGACGACCCTGGATTTTTGGCCCCGTTTATTTTAATAAATGTTTAATCCAATCAAATAAAATTTAAACTCATCATTTTAAAATAAATATGACTTTTAAAAATTTAAACTAAAATCTCTAAATAATATTTATAATAAAATTTATCTTATATAATTGAATTAAAATACTTCGTCTTGTTAACATTTGGTATAAAAATATATATAGGTAATAATGTTTAAAATAGAATCAAATTCTGTCAATATAAAATATAAGTATAAAATGTAAGTAAACTATATCGAATATAATTTTAAATAGTGATAGTTAAAATAAAAATAAGGATTAAGTTACTAGTGTATGCTTGCAACATGAACTGGGAAATTGTAAGAACAAAGTATAAAATAAAATGAAACCAAATGTAATGTAATGTAAAACCAAGCCCAAAGATATGTATATAAAACTATTTAAACTAGTCAGATAAAACAAACATATACATATGAATGTAATTTAAATGTTGATGGCTAAAATACAAAATAGAAATGAACATAAGTAAAAATAAGTGTATAAACAACTATAACAATTTCAAGTGAAACACAAAGTATAGAATAAAATAACAAAGTATAACATAATACCAGACAAAACATGTATATTGAAGTTCAAGCTAAAAATTTATAAGTCAAACATTGTATATGAAGCAAACAAGAAGACAATTTATAAACAAGATAGCTTCATATGTAAGCTAAGTGCTTGTCTGCAAGTGGATATTTTCAAACATAATATCTTCATATAACAAATTGTAATAATAATTATGTAAACATAATAAGAAGCCAAGACATTAAATGCCATCATCTCAGCCTAATATTTTGTCTATTCAAAATATGTACAAATCCTACCATTTCAGTATAAAATCTGATCAAATTAAAAGCACAATGAAGGAAAACATTGCCTAGTCAAAAAGGGAGGCTAGAAGAAAAAAAATCTCTGACCATAGGAGATAAGCTTATTCCAGAACATACCTTTCCTGTAAACTCTTTCTTATATATATCATCTTATCCTATTCTAGTTCGTTCAAAAAGGAAAAAGAAAAAAAACTAAGCAGTTCAATGTTTCAAGGTTTTTCCCCAGTTTTTAAACATCTTCATACTCTTTGTTCAAACTTTCAAGGTGAGTAAACTTTTAACTAAAATGCTCCTAGACTAAATGTTGTGTATGTATATGTTTTGATGATATGTAAGCTGCATATGTATATATAGATCAATTTCAGTGTATATATATATGTGTGTGTGTGTGTGTGTGCGCGTAGGCCTTAATTGTGTAAGATAGTGTGTCTGTAACTTTCTGTTTCAAATTTACAGTTCAAAACAAGTCAGGAAATTAAAAATCTACCCATCAGATCATGGTTAAGAATTGAGTTTCGAATAAAATAAGTTTGTTTAAACGTAGATTATGGTCAAAATTTGTTTTAAGCATGATGGTGAGGAATTGCCTCTGTAAATTTAGTTTTACAGAGAAACTTTTAAACATATGCTAAATTCGAATGTTATAAAATAATAATTCAATTATATATCTTGAATCATCTTGAGGAAATAGGATTTTTAAGATTTAATGGTGGGTTTTCGTTGGGTATGCCAAGAGCAGTGGGTAGTATATCAGAAAATGTGTTTTAATCATTTTCCAGCGATCAGAAGCATAGTGGATGTCGAGTTTTTGGTCGAGGCTAGCTTAGACATGGGTGAAGTAGGGAAAAATGGCCATGGCCATTCTAGTTCGTCGTGGCGTCGGCGATAGTCCTATTTAGTTTTAAACCCTAGTTTTGTCAAGTTCGGGAAATTTGCCACTGTGGTTTCTTGGGTGTATCGAGTGGGACGTGGTTAGGGGAAGTGATAGTGAGGACGGAGGCGAGCTTCCTGCCGAAGTATGGGAAGTGATGGAGATTCGTGGTGGCGAAACAAGATGCTTTGGATGATCGTGGTTTCGACTTTCCTGGATCGAGCAGTTCGATTTTGAACTAGGGGTTTTGACAAGGCTTCAAGGTGGTTGGGAGGACGAAGGGGTCAAGGGTGAACTGTAGGGGCAGTTGGCAGCATGCTCAGGTCGGCCGGCGTCGTGTGCAGGTGCACGATTGACATGTGCGTGCATAGGAAGTAAGAACAGAGGGAAGGGGAGAAAGAAGCACTAGGAAGAATAAAAAGAAAGGAAGGGGAGAAGAGTAGGAAGTTTGGGCCAAGAATAGAAAGTGGGCCAGTTTGTTTTGAACTTTAATTTATATTAAATAAAGTGGAACGTAGAAAAAAAAAAGTAAACCAGTTTTCATTTAAGTATTAGCAAGGATGGGCTCAAAGTATTGGATAGGAGGTCACATTGTTTGAACTTGAGAAACATTTGTAAAGCTCGGGTTTATTTTGTGGATTTTTGAGTGTTTTCTTGAAGCAGTAGAAGGAGCAGTGTCTTGAGTCGGGCTTGGTAATTTGAGGTGAATAACTCGAGTCTATTTTATTTAGAGATCCGGGTTTAGGCAATAGTATATGAACAAATTTTATTAAAGGTAAATAAATTCAAATTCTACCTTAAAGATGAAAGAACAAGGTTTAAAAAAAAAGAAACAAACCAGTTTTAGATTTTTAATAGGGATATCAAGTTTAACAAATTCCGATGATTTAGAAGTAATTAAGAATTAATCACTAGGTGTGATTGATTAAAAGACTGATTTATTTAGAAAATTAATTAAGGTAATCTAATAAATGAATATAGGATAAATTTATCAATGTAAGTGATTATAAAATAATTAATTTGAGGATTTATTAAAAATAAATGTAATTAAATTGATGGGTTTGAGGTTAATTAATTTGTGTAATTAATTAAAAGCAAATTACATAATGTAATCAAAGAATGATTAGGCTGATTAATCAAGATGAAAAATTAAGGGATGATTAATAAATGGAATATAATTAATTAGTGTTAATAAAGCAAGATTTAATTAATAAGTAATTAATGTAAATCATTGGTTGTTACTTAAGTTAATCAGAAATGGTATCACTAAATTGTCTTGCTTATGAATGATATCTGAATGCCTTGGGTAATTTGTTATCCCTAGTATGTGATCGAGATGCTATGTGGTATGAAATGTTTTTGTAATATGATATGTTAAGTTGGACAGTGATATCGTGGTCGTTTATGATAAAATGTCGTATAAAGTGGCATCCAGAATTTAAATGTAATGAAAATTTGTGTTCTCTTGAATATCTTAGGTAAAGATGACATTGGACTCGAAGAGACCGGAGTCGGGTATTGGTAAATATCCGAAACCACTTCGATTCTTTATAGATTGATTAGTGAAATAATAAGATGGAATGGAATGATTTAAGTAAATTGGACCATTTAATCTTAGATTTGGTACTTAGAAATTGATGAGTGAAATAAGTGGTGTCTATAACAAATTGTGAATTTGTAAATTAATACGAGTTACCCCGGGTTTCATATAAGTTGTATGCTTTTGTATTCCATATTTGATGGGTTTACTCACGCTGGTTTCCAGCCTGACCCAGGTGTTACTTTGATGTAATGCTCGGGTCAGACCGAGTATTACAGATTTTCAGGTAGGTACGTTCTGGAGCTCAGGAGGCGAGCTGGATGGCAATAGCGTATAGGGTATTTCCGCTATATTTATATTATTTCTAATCCGAGACATGATAATTGTGTATATTCAGTGTCTATATATATGTGAAACTCTGATGTATATTAAATGTAATCGACAGATATAGTATTCTTTTGTAAACTGTTATTATTTATTATTATATTTTATCCGCTGCGAATGTGAGTTGTTGATATTTCTGTCCTTCTTCTTCTATATCTTCTTCTTCCTCATAACTATCTGGAATTTTCGTTAACGAAAATTTCGGGTCGTTACATAAGGCTTCGTGGGTAGCCCCCACTGCAGAGCAAGATTTACCTCTGTCTAGAGGTCCCTTTTTATTCGGCTGTGTGGGCGGTTGAATCGCGACAACTGCCGGGGTTGTCTTGTTCGGGAGTGTCCAGTAAGGGATGGTTCCGGCCTTGTGTTGCAGGGTAGCAGGCGTACTCCTCGGTACGGTGATCTAGGCCACGTACTGTGACGGGCGGTACCCCAGTAGCCCTGCCATTGTATGGAATCCAAAATCCAATAAGTGCCAACGGTTTTGATTGTATTACCCACTTTTGTGGCAGTAGCTGGAATTTAATCGTGTAACAATTTCGGCTATTTCATATTTACTTGAAAACCCTAGACCTATTATAATATCACTGGATTTTCTATCAAATGTTTTGGTTAGCGTAAGGTAAAAACTTTTCCATGTTTATGTGTTGGAAGTCTTACGTGATACCTTTCTTTTTAAAGGTTTTTCAAAAGTTAAGCAACTTTAACATGTTACTCACACCAGACCCATGTCTGACCCGGAGTTTATTTCTGTTTTCTTAAACTCTTGGATACTCAAATTTTTACGAGTAGCCAAGGGATTTAGTTTAGCTTTGACGAGTTATGGAGGAGCAAATGGAGCAGGAGGCTTCTGCGTTGTAGTTATCTAGTATCCGCTGTGTTGGTATCTCTGAGTCGTTTGTTTGAGCTGTTTTGTACGGTGTTGTAATAACTAGACATGTGTTTATAACTGTCTAGTATGTGTTGTATTATCTGTGTAACTCTGATAGTTGTTATACATATATGTAATACTTTTGATTATTAATATAATTTATTCGTTCCGCTGTTGAGATTCTGATGTGTTGTTTCTTCTTTCTTCTCTTTCTTTCTCTTTCTATCCCTTTCTTTCTTATTAATGATGTGTCATTCTGTGGAGATGAATGGCGGGTCGCTATAGGTGGTATCAGAGCATTAGGTTGAGCGAATACCTAGGCTCTGTAGTGGTGTCCTTCTTGAGAGAGCGTATTTGTAGTTTTGATATATATCTATATATATATTTATCTATTTCTACCTATCTGTTAGGTTACCCGTTCAGGTTTTCCAATATAGGTTAAAAAGGTAGATAAGGTAGTGGTGTGTGTAATACGATTACTACCATTGGTTGGCGTTTGAATATTTGAGGTTGGAAGTGTATATGTCGAGACTGTAGACCTAATACCGTCTGGAGTAAGTTGTGCAATGGTGTAGAGATTTCATCAATCTCCGAAGGTAACCTGTTAAGGTTCAGAGTTCATTTTTGAAGATGGATGAGTTGAGTTTGGATCTGTTGGTTAGCAGAAGTGTGATGGTATTTTGATACCTCAGAAAGTGGTAGCTGCATGATGAGATGCAGTAAATATGGATGTTTCCGAAGATGTTTTCTTTGGAGCGAGTTAGGAAGTGTATCTACTTCGGTGTTGTGGCTGAGTGTAGCAGAATGTGGTGGTTGGCTTTGAGGTCCGGGTATCTTGAAGAGCTTTGGATTAAGAAGTCTTTGACCTTGGTGTCAGCAGTTCAGCCCCAAGTGTTCTGTGTGCCAGCAGGAAGTCTTCTAGTTAGCAGTTTTTCTGTAGGTGGAGTTCAGAAGCAGCAGAATGGACCCGTTTCTTCGATGGATTGGCTAGTTGAGTGTAAGCTGTTCTGTTTGGTCAAGGGAGAACAATTTCCTTGGATTTGGTTTGGTGAATCGCAAAAGTGACTTGCGATTGTGTGAGTATTCTCTTGGGTTATCTGAGTTTTTTTGAATGTCTTCAGGGAGTCAGAGTTTTGTTCGCATCTGGAAATTGGGTTTCTTTATCAACTGGAATTCCAGGAGTGGTACCGGTGGTTCAGCTTTATAGAAGAATGATTCCAGGAGATTGAGTTGGTGTAGCAGCTCAGAGTTTTAGAGGAACTTCTTAGTTTTCTTTTATGGATCTGTCGAACCATATTCTGAGATATGTTGTCCAGTCTGTGTTCGTGCTCTTCATCAACAGTTTCTTCTATCCTAGATCAGAGTTGTGCAGCGGAAGCAGTTTGGAAGTGTTTCCATAAAAGAAGTAAGTTTGTTCTTCTGAGATTTGAAGAGTGAAGTTGTGTATCTGGTTTTGGATTGATCTTGAGGAGATTGTTGTGTTGGATTGTTTTTGGTTCTGTTTGTTTCTAGAGGCATCATCGAAGGTTAAGCTGATCAGATTGGATATGGCAGCCCAGGATCATCCGAAGAGATTTGTGGTTAAGAAATGAAGGAATTTGGATTTTGAAGTCAGAGATTTGTTTTGGATCTCTTCTGTGTTTTAGTTGGATTGGTGTTTGGTTTTCAAGAGTTGAATTGCCAGTTGGATAATTGGATTTAATGAGATTCACGTATCTCTGAGAGAGTACGTGTATGAATTATTTCTGGAAGTGGAACCAATTGTTCAGGAGGGTTTGGTTGTTGAGTCAGACTCGTTTGTAGTCTGATATCTGGTCTAGTTCTATAGATCTAGATGAGTAGAAGCTCTGTAGCTTCGTAGTTTAGATTGTTTGGATTCTGTAGGGCGAGTATCCCGGTATATATATACATGGGGAAACTCGAGAAGATTTTATCCAGAATTTTGTCTGGATAATTAAATTTGTTTGTTTAGATAAATTGGTTGCTATGGTTGTTAGCATACGATTGATGTATGCTTGTGATTTAAAATTTAAAATTTAAATAGGTTATTAAATTACCTTTGCTTTCAAATATCGGGGACGAAATTCTTTTAAGGGGGGAGGAATGTGATATCTCGGAAATTTTGGAAATATCAATTTAATAATCTATATTTAAAATTAAATTGATTTGATAAAATTTTGTTAATAAAAATTAACTTGATTTAATAATCCAATTAAATAGATGTTTAGTTGGTGAATTTTATCTTTTAAAAGCTAATAAAATATTTTCCTATTTATAATGTATGTATATGTATGTATGTATGTATATATATATATATATATATATATATTGTGAATAGATAAGTTTTGATTTGTAGTTTAACTAACAAATAAAATCTTGTTTTAAATTCTAATAATCATTTTGATAATTTGGAATTATGTATAGAATTTAAAATACCATTTATATATTAAAACATTAATGCATTTAAATAAGTTAAATAAGATAAGTAATTTATGATTTCTTTTATAAATTATTTAAATTAATAAATGTGTTATTTTCAAATAGTGATAAATGTATGAATATAGATATGATTTAAAGGGCAATATTATTATTATTTTAAAATTAAATATTTTAATATAAATTAGTTTTAAAATTGGATTTTAAATGTATGAATAGAATTTGAATTTATTTTGAATTCAAATGAATAAACCTATCTAAATCTTGTAAGTAAGCTTTCATCTTTATATAAATTGTTTTATGTTATTTCTTTAAAAAGTGATGCATATGAAAATAAGTTATATATATATATATATTTAATAAATAAAGAAAAGAGGATTTCATTTATCTTTAAATTAAATAAAAATAAGTAACATATGTATAAAACAAGTGTTAGCATCTTAAGTAACTAATGAGACAATTGTAAACAATTAATCTACTTAATTTGACAAGTGTTAGTTCTTTTTACATGTGTCCTTCTATTTTTAATTTTTCTTTTATTTTGAAAAAAAATCAATTACACTCATTTGAAACATGTTTTCTTTAAGCTCTACCTTTT
Source organism: Allium cepa (assembly GCA_030765085.1). Classification (NCBI taxonomy): domain Eukaryota; kingdom Viridiplantae; phylum Streptophyta; class Magnoliopsida; order Asparagales; family Amaryllidaceae; genus Allium; species Allium cepa. The sequence continues at coordinate 435,801,532 of CM060935.1, read as the reverse complement.
CTAATCTTTTTTTTTTCCAAAGTTAAGAAAAAGAAAGGTTTCAGCTGGAAATTTATTCAAACATATCTACAACTATAATACTCCCTCAAAACCAAATTTCATATTCAAATTCAAAGATCTGAACTCCTCTCTAAACAAAATCTGAAGTTCTCTTCATATTCACCAACCTGAAAAGCATTTTAACCTGTAATTTCATCAACCTAAAATCCATTTCCAAAAGCCTACAACCTGAAATTCATTTCAAAAGCATAATGAAAGCCTCTGCATTTCAACATTCTGGAAATCAAAAGCAAGCTTGCCTGCATTCTTTAAACCAGACGCCTGCATGCAAGTTTTTAAAAGTAAACACTCAAGTTTTATCAAGAGCAATGAAGTATGGCATTTCAGATTTAAGATTTCAAAAGCAACTCAAGTTTTAAAATCTTCAACTTAGTTTTAAAGCATAGAAGAAAAAGCTTTCAAAACAGTTTTCAAATTTAAGGCTCTGTCATCATTTGTTTAGGTGAGTAACATTACTAACTTAAAAAGATTAAGTGTGAATCTGTTGCATGTTTTTTTCTTCTAAGTTAAATATGTTTGTGTTAATGAATATTGATGGATTTCTGTGTATTTGGATGTTTAATACATGCATGTATGTGAATGTGCTTCCTCTGATTCTAGTTCCAGGTCCTGTTTCTAAAAAAAATCCTCTTGCTCTAGTTAAATATTTTGTTAAGGTCCTGAAATAACTATGTTAAAGATACCATAGTTTAGTTTAAAAAATTTATTGTGTAAAAACAAAATTGGTGATTTACTCTGTAAAATTGGAAACATCAGAGTATGTTAAATAAACTTGAAAACTCAAACATTATAAATTATAAATTCAGTATTGTAAACTGAAAACTTAAACAAAAAGATGATTTTTAAAACTAAAATCATATTGTTTAGTTAGGAATTGGGATTGCAGTATTCATTTGAACAGGAATTGGGTTTTGGTCAATCTATGATGATCAAGTTGATTGGAGTGTTTGGGTTTCTTGGTGGTGGTAGTGGGGTGATCAGGCGGTGTGGCAAAAATGTTAGGAAGATGAATAGGGCTCGGTGGAGGCGATGGGAGGTTGACGAAGTCTGTAAACCTAGTTTTGTTTGGTCTGGCAATTTTGATCATATCGCCCATTCCAGTGGATCAAGTATGTTGGGATTTAGGGTATTCGTAGCTGGAGTTGATGTAGATGTAGTCGGAGTAGCAGTCGACACGGTGGTCGAATCTGAGGAAACGAGCAGTTTCCAGGTTGGGTGGTTATTCCATACTGTTGCTGCCAGGTTGGTTTGTGGGAACTCGAATTTGATTTCGAGTTCATCGAGGGAATTTGACGGTTGCGATGTGATTCAGGAATGAACGTCGACATGATCGTTGGCTGGGTGGTGGTCGGTGGTGGCCAAGACCTCCGTGCACATGCACGGCGCAGAGGAAAATATCACGGAGGGTTTGGGTTTGCAGTAATTTTATACTCGGGTAATACTCGAGTAATTCGAGTTTTTACTCGAAGATTGTTTAGGTTTTACCCGAAGTAGATTAAGGGGAGTCTCGGGTATTTTGTTTGGTTTCAGGTTTCCAGATAAACCTGTTCTTTTCCAATTTCTAATTTGTTTTAAAATCTGAAGCAAAATTTTAAAACCAGAATTTAAAACAGAATTTAAATCTAAATTTAAAGTATGAATTTCAAACTGAGATTTGAATTCCAGTTTTTAAATTTAATTCAAACTTTTTAAAGTAAAATGTTTAACAACTTTAAAGGTGTTTAATTAAATTGAATTTAAAGATAAGTTTTTAAAATTGGAGTAGAAGATTTAAACATAAGTTTAAATCTGGAAATAAGATTCAAATTTGAATCATGTTGAAAATAAAAGAAGTTTTAAATATTTTAAATGTTTAAACAGCTTTTGATATTGAATCATAATTAAAATATATTTGTATCTTAAATAAATATGGGTTTAAATTTCCTTTAAAACTTCTTTATAATATAACAAATTATTTAGTATAAGTTTTAAAAAGGTTTTAAAATGTTTTAAAAACTTTGTTAAAGTTAAGTTGATTTCATTTTAAATTTTAAATTTATAATGTAATTTGAAACAAATTTTAAATTAAGTTGTTTTAAATTACTTTGTTAATGATAATGTAATCATTAATAAGAAATGTTTTATTTTAAAGTAAATCAAAGATTTAATGATTTTGATTCTTTAAATTAATAAGGTAATTTAAATAAGATAATTAATTAATTTATTTAATTAATTAATTTAATTAATTAAGAATTGGAATAAATTAATTAAGGTTAAGCTAAGTAATTAAGATTAATTAAATTTGTAATTAATATTAATTAATTTAAGTTAATTGCTTAAGAAAGGTAATTAAGAATTTGTTCATAAGTTAATGAAGGTCATTAACTTGTGATTATTTATTAATTAATTAATGTAATTAATTTTGATAATTAATTGGATTAATTAATTTAGATAATCAATTATGTAACTTGATTAAGTATAATTACTTTAAGGAAATAATTAAAGGTATTAATTACTCATTGTAATTAATTAATTAATTAATTAGATTAGTTTAAATTAATTAATTAAGTTTAATTAATTTAGAATAATCATTGGATGAGATGATAAGTAATCAGTGAGGAATAATTACTTAAAGAAGTAATTAAGATAAGTAAATTACTGGAGGTGATTAATTGAAGTATAGTAGAATTTTGGGATTAATTACTTTATGAAATTAATATGAAAGGTAATTGCGTAGTGGAAGTAATTAATAATTAATTACTTAGTGTAATTAATTTAAGCATTGATTAATTAAGTCAATGGAAAATAATTAAGTGATGTAATTAATTAAGGGAATTAATTACTAATGAGATTAACCCGGGGTGATTAATAAATATAATTAATTATTAAATGTAATTAATTTAGGAGTAATTAAGAAAGTAATTAAGGATAGTTAATTACTGAATGTGATTAATCGGAAGTGATTAATAATTTTGGTTTAATTAAGGATAATTACTTAATCTAATTAATTTAAATAAGTAATTAATTTAAATGTAATTAGGAATCATTAATTAATAAAATTAATGATGAAATTGAGGATTAATTAATTGAGACTAATTAATCAATGATAAGTGATTAATGAAGTAATTAATTAATGTAATTAATTAAATAAGGATTAATGTAATTAATTATAATTAGATAATTAATGAAGTAATTAAAGGTTAATTACTGTATTTGGTTAAGAATAATTAATTTATGAAATTAATTAAAGGATAATTACTTGAATGTAATTAAAGGATCATTAATCAAAGGTGATTAATTAAGGTAATTAATTCGAGGATAATTGATTGATTTAAAATCAGAAAGTAATTATCTTAATTCATTTTAAGTTAATTAAAGATAATTAATTAATTTAATTCACTTTAAATTAATTAGAGATAGAAGTAGTTAATTTATTTCATTTTAAATTAATTATAGATGGTGATTATAAAATCATTGCTTACGTATGGATGATATGGTTTACCTTGAATGGTTTGAATCTCAGATATGAGATTAGTATTGTGTGATATGGATGCATTGGTTGCATTGTGTCGATGATATGAGTTATCTATTGATGATGATATTGTAGATTATCAAGTTGTGATGATAATATGGATTACCTGTTTATGATGATAATGATGATTATCTATTGTGATGATGTGAATTATCTATCTGTGTATATATAAATGATTAGATTGAATTGTTTTAAACTTAAAACAACTTGGACCTAAAAGACACGCTTTGGATTTCGATGAGACCGGGATCGGATTTCCATATTTGGGATCCAAAAACCACATCGATTCCAATTAAACGTTAGGTCGTGAATCCAAGTGGAGCAAGTGAAGACTCGAGGGGTAAGAACTATACGTCAGTATAACTCTGTGGGTGATTCCGTAATGAGTTTAACGGAATAGTACTTATAGGTTCGAGATGAAGATTCAGAGTGTAAGGGTTATCGTCGTTAACTCTGAGGGTGATTCCAAAATGAGTGTACCGAGATAATGCCTTCGGTTTCGTTCAAACCCGGAACGAACTTGTATGGATTGAATGCTTTCAGAACATCATCAGGTGGACGATGAGCATTATAAGAGATGTGTTCTCTAAAGGTAATCGTAGCCTCAAGCCTCATCAACCGGGAATGGTTAAAACGGGGGAGGTGCAGCAAGGCTTCGTGGGTAGCCTCCACTGGAGAGCAAGATTTACCCCTATCTAGAGGTCCCTTTTATTCGGCTGTGTGGGCGGTTGATTCACGACAACTGCCGGGGTTGTCTTGTTCAGGACTGTTCAGTAAGGGATGGTTCCAGCCTTGTGTTGCAGGAGAGCGGGCGTACTCCTCGGTACGGTGATCTAGGCCACGTACTGTGACGGGCGGTACCCCAGTAGCCCTGCCATTGTATGGAATCCAAAATCCAATAAGTGCCAACGGTTTTGATTATATTACCCACTTTTGTGGCTAGTAGATGGAATTTAATCATGTAACAATTTCGGCTATTTCATATTTACTTGAAAACCCTAGACCTATTATAATATCACCGGATTTCCTATCAAATGTTTTGGTTAGCGTAAGGTAAAAGCTTTTCCATGTTTATGTGTGGGAAGTCTTACGTGATACCTTTCTTTTCAATGGTTTTTCAAAAGTTAAGCAACTTTAACCTGTTACTCACACCAGACCCATGTCTGACCCGGAGTTTATTTCTGTTTTCTTAAACTCTTGGGTACTCAAATTTTTAAGAGTAGCCAACGGATTCAGGTTAGCTTTGATGAGTTATGTAGGAGCAAATGGAGCAGGAGGCTTCTGCGTTGTAGTTGTCTAGTATCCGCTGTGTTGGTATCTCTGAGTCGTTTGTTTGAGCTGTTTTGTACGGTGTTGTAATAACTAGACAGGTGTTTATAACTGTCTAGTATGTGTTGTATTATCTGTGTAACTCTGATGGTTGTTATATATGTATGTAATACTTTTGATTATTAATATAATTTATTCGTTCCGCTGTTGAGATTCTGATGTGTTGTTTCTTCTTTCTTCTCTTTCTTTCTCTTTCTATCCCTTTTTTTCTTATTAATGATGCGTCATTCTGTGGAGACGAATGGCGGGTCGCTACAATATTATTGCCAAAATCATTGATTATATCATTATGGATGACATAATAACATTATGGGTTATTAGCATTAGCATCAAGGGTTCTTAGGTTACTGATAGATATGTACTTAACATTGACGATAATTTGGATACTGAGCTTTGTTATTAGCACATTTTGCTTCCTTTTTGAGTTTTTTTTACTTTGTCCCATGATATATATATGTATGTATGTATGTATGTATATAAACACACACACGTCACATTAGTTTCATAAAAATTTCTTTTTGAATATTTAATTTATCTAGCTTCGAAACTTTTATTAAATTTGGATATTTTATAGTATGAAATGTTTTATTTTTGACAGCATAAATCCTTAAATTTTTTAAAAAATTAAAATTCCTTTTGTTTTTATTTAATTTTATCTTAGTTATTATAAGTCATTTTTTAGAATTTTATTTGTCAAATTATAAATTTAAAAGTATTGAATTCATTCGATTAATAATGTTGCATGGCATTCCTGTGTGGTAGTAGTAATGAAACTATTAGATGTTTATTGTCGTCCCGTCGACAAGTACAATATATAATTGTTATATAGATATTCATTTTTAACTAAAATGAAAATCGATATTCATCTGACACATTATTTGTTGGATTTGTCCTCGTGTTGGATAATTGTAAATGCATTAATATTTGAATTTTTGCATATTCTTTAGATATTATAATTTCATTTTAGTAGTCATTATAATTTTATTTTCTTGACTTTAGACTACATTTAGCACCATTTGGCAGGTATGTTTATGATCATTATAGACTTGTTCGATTTTTTTTTGTTAAACACACTTCGATATTCACTTGATATTTTTTGGATTTATCCTAGTACTGCAGAAGTCACGGACATATTGATATTTATACATTTTGTAAATCATTTCAATCAAATGGTTAACAAAATTTCCATCTGGGGTATAAGTGGATGTAATGCTAAGTTTTTTTAAACCGTTTGACGAATAAGTTAAAACTGTGCCAAAAAATTTGAATTGTTCGAGGAAACCTGAATTGTGAAATGTAAAATACCATGGGTTCTGTAAAGGGAAGTAAATAAACCTACAAAACCGATGTCAGACTTTACATATCTTCATAATAATGTATGTGATAATATTTATAAAATAGGAATAATATATGGAATCATAATAAAAGAAAAATTACAACATATGATTCTATAAACAAACATACTAATGCATGGTTTTAATAATAAAAAATTAGAGTAAATGTTTGCTATGATAATTATGAAAAATAATACCAAGTATGTGTATTATTTGTCATTAAGGATGGATTATATGAAAGTCCAAAAGTGATAGTATAAATTTACTGTCAAGAAGAAAGGAACGATTTCATTTCTTTTTAACAATGATGTGGAAGAATTTATGAAGGTGACATCTTGTAATTGAATAAATCATAATGAAATTTTTATGTCCTTGTTCTAAATGCCATTGCCTAAAACTTTAAGAATGTAATATTGTAATTTTTAAATCGCCTAATTTTGGTTTTATGCTAAACTATTATGTACGCAAATATCACGGTGAAGTGCAGATAGGAAATGATCCAACAATTGTAGTTGAACATGTGCCTATATCTTTTGACATCGATGTCGAAGAACTTGGTCTCTAAAATAGAGTGAAAAAAATAGTTCATGAGACCGTTAGTCCTAGGATGTTGTCAATAGAATTACCTAATATAGAGAAAAAACTTGACCCAAAAACTAGAAATTTTTTTGACTTGTTAAAAGCATCAAAATAACCTTTGTACAAAGGTTGCATAACAACAAATTTGTCAGTGTCATTTGGGTTAATCTTTATAAAATCTGAAAATAATGCATCAGAAAATCTAATGAATGCAGTTCTTTGTCTATGTAAAGAAATGTTCCACCAAACTATGTGTTTGCAGAGAACTGGTATACATGAAATAAAAAAGTATTAGCATTTGACTTGCCACATGATAAGATCGATAATTATAATGACCTGTATTTTTAACTATAAATTATTAAATTTAATATGATTATTGAATAATAATGGTTAAAGATATAAATTTAATGATTTTGAATGTAGGTTATTAGATATGAACCTGAATGAAATTTTGAAATAAATTAATTTTGAAGATTTGAATAATAACAAGCATTGAAAGTAAATGCTGTGTATTGGATTGTGTTTACAATCAATAGTTAGATTAAATAATAAATGGGTACGCAGTAGATGGAAATAAAGAAAATGATGGTTGACAAAAATTTAAGTGAAATCAAATATTGAGATTTATTTAATATTGACTAATTAAATTGTTTAATTTAATATTGAAAATTGTTTGGATAATTTAATTATGGACTTAATACGATCTCTAAGGTGAATTAAGATTCCATTGGAGTTAGAAATGCAATAGTAGACATTTGAATGGAATTGAAATTCGGTAAGTTAAAATGTGAATTTTATATATTAATTTAGCATTGAAGTTTAATATATGAAAATAGTGCGAATAATCAAACTTTAAATTAATATGATTCGAACTAGTTTCCAATAAGAATTTAGATTCTATATGATTCATAATTGAGTTAATAAGCTTTTAAAATTGAAATTTTAAACAATTCTATAAATTTTGAAAAAGTCGTCGATTTAATCGATGAGTTAAAATAGCCTTCCGGAGCATAGTCTCGGAATTCGGCAAAACCAGTTTCATTACGTCCATAATAATGTACTATTATCGGATTTCAAATTTGTAGCGTTTGGAGTTATCCTTTGGTCGTATGGGATAGAAACACATTAAAATTAATATCGAAAATTTAATATTTTAAATCGATTCAAAAAGCTATCTTCCACATAGGATCAAATTAGCCTTTGAAATACGTTTCATTGTGTTCGGAATATGGGTAAAACATTATAAACGCCCAGCGGCACGTGTCGTTTGGAGTTCGTTTAGAAAATCATGAAATTTGTAAGATTAATACTAAATTAATAAATATAATACTATATAAACATTTGCACACAGCAAACCCTAAGTAGGTTCGTGGCCGCCTCCATAATCGTTCAATGGCTGAAATGCTCTTCTTTAATTTTCTTCCTTAATTTTCTTCACATCCACTCACTGATTTCAAAAATTTCCAACTGCAAAGTTGAAGAGCTCGCCGCGAACTTCGAACCCAACGGTAGAGATCGTGTTTAGTGCATCACCGAGGGAGTATTTTGGTCGTGTTAGTTGCTCGTTCGTGCGTGTTTTTCTCAAGAACGTGATGACCGAGTTTGCCCATTTATTGGCCGAGGGTGGAGGGGATAAGGGCGCACCTCGTAGTGGAGCTCGATCGATGTCCTAGGGTCGAGGATTGCCATGGTAATTATGGAATGGAGGCGGCTTTGGGTTCGATTTAACCTGGAGGGAAGCATGATGGGGGAAGAGGGGAGAACTGACTCTGATCTCGTGTGGCTGGATCTACGGCCATGATTTCTAGGGTTTGTAAATAAATGAACAAGAAATAGTTTACGTAATTTATATTCAAAATGTTTAAAATCTCATATCTCATCTGTGCGAGGTCGGAATCAGACGAAATTGGCGATGTCGGAATTTCAATGACGAGATCTATGCTGTAGTGTAGATCCAAAAGTGTTTGAGATTGCTAAAATTTTAGGTTAAATCGAACGTCGTTCGATTTGATTTAAAAATTCAAAAACTCAAGGTGAGTGTTTTACAATGCTCACAACGTACTAGAATATTCTCATGCTAGTTAAATTTGTTATTATGAAGTGATATGATTTATTGGCCGTTGTTTGATAAATTTAATTGTCATCTAGATTGCCATTGAATTTAATGTTAGAAATTAAATTGACAGTCAAGTTGAAATTAAAATTTGATTGCAATTAAATTACCTGATATTGACAACTATTAAATTGCTCAGAATTATATTGTTTGATTGCGATGGATGCTATTGGTTGATATTTTTGATGATTTGGATGCTAAATCTTTCTGATATGGCCTGTTGTCACCCTGCATATTATTTACAGTATATAAACTGTAAATTGAATTATTTCGAATGAATAAAGAAATAGGTTGAAATGATATATACCTATGACATAGTGATTTGGATTGAAATGATAAATATACACCCTTGAAATTTAATTGAAATAACCAATCACTTGGCTATAGGACAGACAATTACATACGGACATCGAATTGGTTAAATCAAATGATTTTGAAAATCTTAGATTTGAAATTATTTAAATGGTTTTGATTTAAAAGAAAATAGAAATCAAATTATAGAAATTGAATTACTTACGAATTCAAGTTTGAAATGTTTAAATAAAATTTGGTTAAAAGAAATTGTTAAATAATTGAAGTTGATATTTTGAAGTTAAAAATCGAAATATGATTGAATTTCATAAATTGATTTGTTTTAAAAAGATTTAACTTTTATTCGAACTTTGAATATTGCTAAGTGAAAGTGATATAAAAACGATATTTCGAAATTGAGCTCGGAATTGAATTTATTTGAAGATTGGGATTTTAAACTGAATATTGAAGGATAATTTTGTTTAAATGCTTTGAATCGATGCTTTTAAAATAGAACTCGAAACCGATATAGATTGGAGTTGAAATTGAATTAATTGGGTTTGAAAGTGGAATCAAATTAATTTGAAATCGAAGTTGAAATTGATTTGAATTTAAAATCGAAATTGAATCGATTGAGTGGAATTGGAATTGATTAGAGTTGGGAAGTTAGAACTACACCGGTTTGACTTTCAAAGTATTTTCAAATAAATAATTTAATATAAAACTATTTAAAATCTATCCTCATAAATATACAAATTATTTTGGTTTCCAAACTATTTTGCAACCATTTTAATACTTAAAATGTTTTATATTAAACTATTTTAACCATTTAAAATATTTATATCAAACTATTCTAACCATTTAAACTATTTTAACTATTTTAATTATTTAAACTATTTTAGAACTATTTAAATTATTTTTCAAAAATTCAACTGATCAAGGGTGAAATGTTTATTTTAAATCATGGATTTAAATATGAATGGAGTTAAATGAAGTTATAACCCATTTGTAAATTTGAAATCATTTTGGAACCGAAATTGCGATATTGAGACGAAAATGATTTGGAATTGAAATGGTATATTTTGAGTAAATGTGATGACTTCGAAATGGATTTGATTTTGAAGCGAATATGATATTTTGATGTCAAGTATGAGTTGTTTTTGAAATGTAAAAGAATCAACCGGTGTGTAAAATGACGTTTGGTTGTTAAAGAGACCGGAGCCGGATATGGGCATACTCTCTATTGATACCGGGACCACTTTAACAACTGTGTGCGTGGAGTGATGATCCAGAACGAAGTGGTTGGATTTGGTGTCGTTTACTGAATTTGAAGAAAGAGAATGATGGTGGATTAACCTGGCACTTGTGCCAATTTGAAATGGCTAAAACAGGAGCCGTACCGGCCAAGTGGGCTAGCTACCCCGAGCGGACGCACTTCTTTGAATTCGCATCATTTACATTATGATTGATTGGCACGCACCCTCCAGATTATGAGGGTATTGGACGCGGTGGGCGATCATGGTTATGGTGCGTTACCACCAGCTAGGAAGGGAAAACTGGTATTATCCTACCTTGGACATTACCTCACGTGCCTTGTCTAAACGAGACCCATACGATTTTGGTTTAGTGTTGTCGTATCACGGTGCATCCCTATCCACTGACCGTTTAACTGGTGTTTTATATGCAAACTGTACGACAATGCTTAAAAATGTGTTAAGGGCGATTAATGTAAAGCTTTAACGCTATTTTCAATATTTATTTTATTGACCAGATATTATTTATGTAGTGTATTCTACTACATATAAATATTTTGGCGGATTCTTAAGAGATAGAAAATCCTGTAACATCTCTTGAGTTATTGCACGCACATTATATACTGGATAGGAGATGTGAAAAACTCATAAACGTCTCTGACGCCGTTACACTAATTTTTTGCGATATTGATTTAACTTACATAAGGATATTTTTGTCCTGACTCGAGTGTTTTGTCTTTTCATTACGCTCGGGTCAGTCCTAAGTTTTTCAGCTTACTGAAGATCTATTCCGAAGGACGAAGATGAAGATTTGGTATACTATTACTATTATTATCCCTGCATCATGTTGTCTGCTGCATTATTTTATTTTTTCTGTTGTATATGTATAACTCTGATAAATGTTGTATAAATAATGATCAAAGTTTAGTAAACAGCTTCATGAATTATTTATTTGATTATTATATTTTATCGTTCCACGGCAAGATTCTGTGTTATTTCTTCCTTTTTTCCCTTCATTCTTATTTTTCTTATTTAACCCCTAAAGATTCGTATTTCCGTTTAATATGATTTGGACACTTGTGATTTATTGTCTGCCCAAACGGAACAAAGTACGACCCTTTATAGTTAGTATCAGAGCTTTGGTCTAGCGATAACCTTAGTTTGTGGGGTTTAACTCATTAGAGACAGGGTAGTAGACTACCCTAGGATAAGTCTATTGAGTGTATATATGAGAGCGTGTATTTGTTAGTGAAAATGAAATGTTTTATATTGTTGACTTGTGACGGCCGGAATTTTCGAGCATTTAAAATCGAAATATTTAATTGACCTTAAACATTTAAAATTTAATCTTTAACCTGAATTCCAAATATCACTATTTACTTGGGTAATTAAATTTTTGAATTAATAATTTGAAGTTGGATAAAATATTGAATCTGGAATTTTAAGCCTGTTAAAAATAATTTGAAGGCTTATAAATTTATATTGATAATACTGAAGAGAATATAAGTGTTGAAATCAAATTTAAAAATGGTTTGTTAAATTTTGAAATTTTATCATTTAAATTGAATGTAAAAATAGCCTTCCGAGACACAGTCTCGGAATTCAACGAAACCAGTTCCATTGGATTCGTAATAGTGTGTTATTATCCAATTTCAAATTTCATAGCATTTGGAGTTGTGTGAGTGTACGATATATAAATGCACTGAAATCTATATTGGAAATTTAATATAATAACTGGGTCCAAAAAAAGGCTATCTTCTCCATACGATCGAACTAGGACTCGAAACCTTTTCCATTGCGTTTCGAATTAGTGGTATAATAATATAAACGCCTAGCGGCATGCCTCGATAAGAGATCAAAATTTTAAGCTGCTAAATCGAGATATTTTCGATGTTAAAATTTGTATTATTCATGTCAGAAATCAAGTCAGCCGCCATCCATCCTTTCAAATCGTAATTTGTCTGCTCATGCAAGAATCAATTCCTGTTCCCTTTTCCTTGTTCGAGCATGCTATCTTTCCTTTTTGTCTTCTCCCTCCTCCTCTTTTAAATCCCAACCAAGGTTAGGAAGTGAAAAAAAATGAAATGAAATCATTTTATAATAATGGCCGGCTTCATTATTTTAATCCTCACAATCAATTCAAGAAAAAAAAAGAGAAGGGGGAAATGACAGTCGAAGCTGCTCCACTTCCCATTTGAATCTTGAGTATCGAATCGTTTGTTCAATTCAACATCTATGAATCGAGGTGTTCAAATTGATTTGCGTGGTTTAGGAGGCTCGGCCGCCGTCACCGCTTGGATTTACTTGTGCTCGATCGCGATGTCTGGAATCTCGTCGAGAGGGTAAGCTCATGTGCAGCTGTTGAGGGAAGGATAACGTCGATGAGGCAAGTCAGTTCGCGCGTGCGAGAGGAGTGTCAGTAGTTTGCGGAGGGTCTCGTGGGATAGTGGCGTCTAGTGCAGCTTTGAGCAGTCAGGGGTTGCATTCGACGATAAGGCAAGTTGGCGTGGGATGAGCAGGGTCGATGTCTGTGTAACCAGATTCTTTTAGGTAAGATAGATGAATTTGTTTTCTCTAATTTTAGTTTTGTTAATTGTATAAAACAGTATGGTTTAAAACTGAAGCTTTTTAATAATCAGTGGTTGTCAATTACAAATAAGATTGGGAAGAAATAGGAATTTAAATTTTTGAAGATTTTATAGATTACTTAGTATATGCAGTTTAGAAACAAAAAAATAAAAATAAAATCAATTTAAATTTTAAATTATATATATAGTTTATATATTTTAAATAATTATTATAACAAACAAATCTACATAGGTCTATAGTAACAAGATAATTTTGGTTTAATATATATGTTAAAAGGAAATTGTATGTTTTATTAAACTTTATAAATGTATATACGTAGATGTATATAAGTTCAAAGCAGAATATATATAGATAAAGATTTTGGAAAATATAGGAATTTTAAATTTATGGGGATCTAGTTGTTTAACAACTCATTTAATTATTTTGGTTACTAACGATATTTTCATTTAAAATTAGATTAAAATTAAATTATTAGTCTAAATAAAAAACATTGGTTAATCAAATTTTTAAAAGAAAATTAATTGTTCGATCGATTCAAGTATTAATAAATCATCTAATGATTTTACAAGGTCTGAAAATCGTGGAAAAACAAGTTGAGATGGGTTGGTTTGCAAAACGAAAATCAAAGGTGAGTTAATCTCACGCAGCTGAATTTTAATTTTAATTTAAATGGTTCAACTTAAATAATTGATTGATTGATTGGATTTGGTGTGTTATATTATATATAGTAGTATATGGTATATCTTGGAATGTTTGATTTCCCGCATTATATAGCGGATGAGACCCTATGCGTCGCATAATAGCAGATGATTTATATTAATCTCATATACCGCGATATTCCACCTCGAAGTGGAATTGGTAGTTATGTTTTGCTAATGTCTGTGGATGCAGGAAAAAACAGGTTGGAGGGATCTAACTGGATTCCTCAACATTTATTTAAATTATTTAATATTCTCTGTTGTGATTATTTTGATATTCTACGATGAATTTTATTGGGATACTGAATGCTATGGTTTGATTGAATATACTTGGGTATAATGAGTTACCAAAAATATATAAATCAGATTTTTGAAAGAAAATAAAAGAAGTGAATTTGTAAGGGAAATAATTATAGAAAATTGGAATAAATTAAGAATGAATTGAAAATGGAAGTGATATTAAAATACTAATAAATAACTTCGAGTATGAAAAGAAAAAAGATTTTGAATAAATAGAAATTAATGAATTGTAAACTTAAGTGATATCAATTAAAGGAATAAAGAATTATTTTTTTTAAAATTTAAAGTTTAAATTTATATAAAAGGATTAAGAAGTAATTTAAGAAATCTAAAATTGGTATTTTCAATTAAAGGTATTTTAAATCATAATTAGGGAATAAAATCTGAGGTTAATGGATTTTGGAATAAAAGGGAGTAAATTGGAAATAAATTTGGAAATTGATTCAAGTGTTTAAAATTGAAATTTAATGAAGAATGTAAAGAGAAGTATATTTCTCTGGATAACCAAGTACGTTTTCAAAATAAACTTTTAAATATAAGTTAAAAGCTTTAATGTTGTTTTAAAAAGCATGTTTTAGAAAATTTATTATTTCTAATCGTTTAAATTCTTAAGTAAATATTTTTCATATCTATTATCGTAGTAATTATTTAAAAAGTGACTTGGTATTTTGTTTTAAAAAGTTAAAACCTAGTTTTATATTTTATAAAGTAACCTTATTTTCAAATATTCACATAGTATGTGCTTTTAACAAATTATTGAAGTAGGTTTTAATTTAAATGTTTTAAAGTATATTTCAAAGTAAAGCATTTTAAATTATTTTAAAAATCTAAAGTTTAATGCTTGGTGACTTCAGTGGAAATAGAAATACTTGGAATTTATTCTGAGAAAGGAAGATAGTTTGAAACTGCTTTCAAAAGGGTTTAAAAAGTGGAAATATATCCTGTGAAGATATTTCAGGATTAATAAATAACTTGGAAGATTATTTATTGTTTGATGGATGTTGTAAATGTTAATTGATAGTTAAATAACCGAATATCAATATTGGCCAAATGCGCTGTTCATTTCGAAGAGACTGGGATCGAGATTTATTTCTCGAAAACCACTTCGATCCGGTTTGTACGTTTTCGTGGAAAACGAGTTTGGATTCGAAGATGGAGCGGTGAAGTGCAAGGGCTAGTCGCTACTAATCCTGAGAATATTTCAAAAATGGATGTAGTAGGAATAGTGCCTTCGGTTCCAGTCGAACCCGGGATGGACTTGTATGGATGAATGCTTTCGGAACATTGTCAGGTGGACGATGGGCATTCTAAGGGATATGTTCTAAAAAGGTAACGCTTAGCCTCAAGCCTCATCAAATGGGAATGACTGAAAATCAGGGGTTATGCAGCAAGGCTAGGTGGATAGCACCCATTTAGGGTGAGGTCATCCCTGTCTAGACGTCCCTTTTTATTTCGGCTTAGTGGTGCGGTTGCTGATCCCAACCGTGGGGTGATCTCACTCGGGATTATCCAGTAAGGGGTAGTCCCGGTCTTGTGTTGCAGGAGATCGGGCGTGGTCCTCGGTATAGTGATCTAGGCCACGTACCGTGACAGGTGGTACCCCAGTGCCTAGTCATTAGTAGGAAATCCATTCTCCCTACGCGCCTTTTACGAGTTTTGTTTGTATTACCCACTCTGTGGCTAGTAGCTGGAATTCAATGAATGTAACAATTTTGGCTATTTTAATAAGTATTTGTATATAGACCCTATTACAATATCAGAGGATTTTAATAAAAAGTGTTTTAGCTATCGAAAGGTAAAAACCCGACATGTTTATTTGTGGCGTGGTCTTACGAGATGCTTTTGTTTTCAAAAGAATTTTGAAACTTTAATAATCAATTTGAGTGTGATTTTCTCACGCTGGTATTCCAGACTGACTCGGGGGTTATTTAACTATAATGCTCGGGTCAGACCGAGTATTATAGGATACAGGGAAGGATGCCGTGGAGCTCAGGAAACGAGCTGGAAGGCGATACGTACTTCCGTATTTGGCTATTATTCCGCTGTGTATACAGTTGTATGTTATTGATGTAGAACTCTGATGATGACGTACTCTGATGTATGTATAAACATATATAGTATTTGTTTTTGTGCAAAGATCTGTTATTATATATTATATTTTATTCCGCTACGTTGGTTAGATTTTTTTGTTGTTTTGTGTTTTTTCTTCTTCTACCTCTTCTTCTTTAACCCAAAAGGTTCGTATTTCTGTTCAACTTGAGTCGATTGATGTAGAATAGTGTCGACTCAAGGGATACGGATTTGCGGGTCGTTACATGACTTATCGGTTGAGTGTTTATTTCTTGTCGGTACGAGAAGAACAACCGTAACGATAAAGGTTTCTAAACTCTTAGACAAGGTAAATCGACAAAGTATTGTTTTGAAATTGGTTAAATGGAATAATTTTAGCCTAATTATATTTTATATATACAGGAATAATTTTCAAAAATTATTATAGTATATAGTGTGAAATTGTGTTAGAAATGATAATACTGATCATTAGCATTTATTGTTTGAATAGTCGCTATTCCTAAACTATTGGCTATTATATGATCATAAGAATGAAATTGTATAAATGCGATTTATAAAATATAAATTGCAAGGAAAATGGATATAAAGATGAGAATTTGAAAATTTTAAATTCCGGCGTTTCTGAAAAGGTTTTCAAGGTATGGAAAATAATATTATTATTGTTTAAAAGTATTTACAAATACAAATTGTTTCCAAATAATTTTTTTAAATGAATTTAGTAATCCTCTCTTATGTCATTGGAAATTAATTTCGGTGATGACTTCGCAGCATCATCGACGTTCATTTTCGAGAAAGTGGGGAAGACTTCTGAGAAGCTTTGCTTTGCTTTGAACTTGTTTTGATAAATTGATTTTGATTTAAACTCCAAAGGTACAATTTGATATATATAAAAGATATAAGGGTATGTATTTATTTCAAATGATTTGAAATGAACCGGGCATTTAAAATTTCTAATTTCTGTTAATTAATAATTTTCAAATTATTTGAATGAAATGTGAATACCCAGAACTTATAAAATAAGAGGATAAAAAAATTCTATGCTTAATGTTTTGGGAAAACATTAGAGTTGAAGTGTAATTCTTAAAATTGAAAAGTAAAGAAAATTTGAACAAGTTAAATGTTGTGAAAATTCTAACCAAGTAAAACGAATCAGATTAATTTGTATAGTATCAAATTGCATTCTAATGAGATGCAACAAGACTTACCAAAGGTTAAAAGTTATAATGATGTTTTGGATATACAATGAGATATTATACACAAGTAAACAAAACTAAAAAGGTAATTAAAATGTATATATATGGAAATTCAGTTGTAATAATAGATATTGTATACTTAAGTATATTATGAGATGATTAAGGACTGAATGGAATATGTTAGTGAACTTAAGAAGGAAGACGAATGAATTAAATAATATCTCTGTCAATTAGTTATAGAATTAAATATAAATTTAGAGAGAAAATGTGAAACTGAATTTGTAACTTTTGGGATAATTGTAAAACTTAGATAAAGCCATATATAAGAAGTTGACCTTTATAGATGATTATAAACTAAAGTGATGATTAATAAAATGTTCCACAAATAAATCTGTTATTAACTAAAATTATGAAAATGAAGTAAATGTAAACAAAGGAATTTGTATAGCTAAGAAGCAATTGAAAGATGAAATTGAATTTAATTAATTGTATAATGTTTAAAATGGACTTAAAAAAGCAAATTCTACGGAATGATGTTTAAGAAATGATAGTATTAAAGATTATGCCATGTGAAGGAATAAATACTAAGTAAATAAAGGAAAGGAATAATGGATTGTGAAAAATTGATTAGAAATGAAATGACGGCAAGCAAAAAGATAATTTAGTATAGATAAATTAGATAGAAATCTATTGAAATTTAATACGTAAGTTGTACATATATTATTTTATTCGCATAACAATTTGAATCAGATTTGAGCACAAAATTTCAAGATAATTTATATCAATCCGAGTTAGGATTTTTACTCGATTCTCGATGGCGAACACTGGATATGAATTTTTGATTTGATTCTAGAATTCTATATCATGTTATATGGCTATGCAAGGAGAATAACGGTTTTCGATCAAGGAACCAAAACTGAGTCCGCATTAGAGAGTCGTGTGAACGATACTAATTGGAAGTGAAATTGTGTGATCGAGTGAGTAATCAGATTTGGTATTGCGTACGATTAATATATGTACTCGTATGGGTTTAAGTAAAGAAAACATTGCAAATTGAATTACAAAATATAAAACGACTTTAAATTATATGATTGGATATCATTTATAAATAAGATGCAGGTATTTAAATCAAGAAAAAATTTGGATTGCCCAACAAAAAATGTACGTGTTTATTTTGTCATTGGATTTGGTGATTTTTGATTGAGCCACTTGGCTTTTGGTTTCTTTTGTTAGTTTGGGCCCCGTAGAAGCGTTTTGTAGCTGTACAGATCGAGCCGCGTAAAAGAGACTGTCGAAATTTTTTGTGAATCCAGGTGTTAGAAATTTTTTGAAGTTTTAAAATTTTATAACTTTTTTTTATAACTAACTTGAAAATTTCGTAAGCCAATCGGAGCAGCGTAGTAATGGCTTTATAAATAAAATTTTATTCTTTTATTAGTTGATAATTTTGAATAAAATATATTAAATGTTAAATTCTGTACTTAGTTCCTTTTCTAGGATGAAAAGTTTTGAGGGGGGGAGAATGTAACGACCCATATTTTTAACTATTTTAAATTATTAAATTTAATACGATTATTGAATAAAAATGTTTAAAGATATAAATTTAATGATTTTGAATGTAAGTTATTGGATATGAACCTGAATGAAATTTTGAAATAAATTAACTTTGAAGATTTAAGTAATAACAAGTATTGAAAGAAAATGCTATGTATTGGATTGTGTTTATAATTAATAGTTAGATTAAATAATAAATGGGTACTCAGCAGATGGACATAAAGGAAATGATGGTTGACAAAAATTTAAGTGAAAACAAATATCTGGATTTGTTTAATATTGACTAATTGAATATTTTAATTTAATATTGAAAATTGTTTGGATAATTTAATTATGCACTTAATAAGGTTTCTAAGGTGAATTAAGATTCCATTGGAGTTACAAATGTAATACTGGATATTTGAATGGAATTAAAACTCGATAGTTAAAATGTGAATTTTATATATTAATTTAGTACTGAAGTTTAATATATGAAAATAGTGTCAATAATCAGATTTTGATTTAATATGATTCGAACCGGTTTCCAAGATGAATATAAATTCTATGTGACTTATAATTGAGTTAATAAGCTTTTAAAATTGAAATTTTAAGCTATTCTGTAAATTTTGAAAAACTCGTCGATTTAATCGACGAGTTAAAATAGCCTTTCGGGGAACGATTTCGGAATTCGACGAAACCAATTCCATTGGATCCATAATAATGCATTGTTATTGGATTTCAAATTTTGTAGCGTTTGGAGTTATCATTTGGTCGTACGGGATAGAAACGCATTGAAATTAATGTCATAAATTTAATATTTTAAACCGATTCAAAAATATATCTTAAACATACGTTCAAATTGGCCTCCTAAACACGTTCCACTGTGTTTGGACTATGGGTAAAACATTATAAACGCCTGGCGGCATGTGCCTTTTGGAGTCCGTTTGGAAAATCATGAAATTTGTGAGGTTAATATTAAAATAATAAATTTGTGAGATTAATATTAAAATAATAAATATAATACTATATAAACATTTGCATACAGTAAGCCCTAAGTAGGTTCGTGGCCGCCTCCATGATCGTTCAATGGCCGAAATGCTCTCCCTTTCTTCCTTAATTTCTTGCCATCCATTCACTGTATTCAAAAATTTCCAACTGCAAAGTTAAAGAGCTCACCACGAACTTCCAATCTAACAGTAGAGATCGTGTTTAGTGCATCGTCAAGGGAGTAGTTTGGTCACGTTAGTTGCTAGTTCGTGCATGTTTTTCTAAGGAATGGGATGACCATGTTTGCCAATTTCTTGGTCCAGGGTGGAGAGGATGGAGGCACACCTCGTAGTGGAGCTCGATCAATTTCCTTGGGTCGAGGATGGTTATGGTAATTAGGGAATGAAGCGGCTTTCGGTTCGATTTAACCTGGAGAGAATCATGATAGGGAAGAGGGGAGGAAAGGCTCTGATCTCGTGTGGCTGGATCTACGGCCATGATTTCTAGGGTATATAAATAAAATAAGAAATAGTTTATATAATTCATATTCAAAATTTTTAAAATCTCATATCTCATCCATGCGAGGTTGGAATCAGACGAAACTGGCGACGTCGGAACCGCAACGACGAGATCTACGATGTAGTGTAGATCTGAGAGTGTTTGGAGCTTTCTAAAATTTTAGGTTAAATCGAACGTCGTTCAATTTGATTTCAAAATTCACAAACACAAGGTGAGTGTTTTATAACGCGCACAACGTACTAGAATATTCTCATGCTAATTAAATTTTTTATTATGAAGTGATATGATTTTTATTGGTCGTTGTTTGATCAATTTAATTGTCATCTAGATTGTCACTGAATTTAATGTTAGAAATTAAAATTAACAGTCAAGTTGAAATTAAAATTTAATTGCGATTAAGTTACCTGATATTGACAACTATGAAATTGCTCAGAATTATATTGTTTGATTGTATGATTGATGGCGATGGATGCTATTGGTTGATATTTTTGATGATTTGGATGCTTAATTATTTTGATAGGGCCTATTGTCCCCTGTATATTATTTACAGTATATAAACTGTAAATTGAATTATTTCAAATGAATTAAGAAATTGGTTGAAATGACATATACCTATGACATAGTGATTTGGATTGAAATGATACATATCCCTCCTTGAAATTAAATTGAAATAACTAATCGCTTGGACATAGGATAGACAATTATGTACAGACACCAGATTGGTTAAATCAAATGATTTTGAAAATCTTAGATTTGACATTACTTAAATGGTTTTGATTTAAAAGAAAAGAGAATCGAATTTAAAGAAATCGAATTACTTACGAATTCAAGTTTGAAATGTTGAAATAAAATTTTGGTTAAAAGAAATTGTTAAATAATTGATGTTGAGATTTTGAAGTTAAAAATTGGAATATGCTCGAATTTCATAAATTGATTTGTTTCAAAAAGATTGAACTTTTATTCGAACTTTGAGTATTACTATGTGAAAGTGATATAAAAATGATATTTCGAAATTGAGCATGGAATTGAATTTATTTGAAGATTGGGATTTTAAACTGAATATTGAAGGACAATTTGGTTTAAATGTTTTGAATCGATACTTTTAAAATCGAGCGCGAAACCGATATAGATTGGAGTTGAAATTGAATTAATTGGGTTTGAAAGTGGAATCGAATTAATTTGAAACCGAAATTGAAATTGATTTGAATTTAAAGTCGAAATTGAATTGGTTGAATGGAAATTGGAATTAATTAGAGTTAGGAAGTTAGGACTGGACCGGTTTGACTTTGAAACTATTTTCAAATAAATAATTTAATATAAAACTATTTAAAAGCTGTCCTCATAAATATACAAATTATTTTGGTTTCCAAACTATTTTGCTATATAAACCATTCTAATACTTAAACTGTTTTATATTAAACTATTTTAACCATTTAAACTATTTTATACTAAACTATTCTAACCATTTTAACTATTTTAGTTATTTAAACTATTTTGGAACTATTCAAACTATTTTTCAAAAATTCAACTGGTCAAGAGTTAAATGTTTATTTTAAATCATAGATTTAAATACAAATGGGGTTAAATGAAGTTATAACCCAAATGTAAATTTGAAACCATTTTGGAACCGAAATTGCGATGTTAAGACGAAAATGATTTAGAATTGAAATGGTTTATTTTAAGTAAATGTGATGACTTCGAAATGGATTTGATTTTGAAGCGAATATGATATTTTGATATCAAGTATGAGCCGTTTACGAAATGTAAAAGAACCAACCGATATGTAAAATGACGTTTGGTTTGTTAAAGAGACCGGAGCTGGATAAGGGCATACTCTCTATCGATACCAGAACCACTTTAACAACTGTGTACATGGAGTGATGATCCAGAACGAAGTGGTTGGATTTGGCGTCATTTATTGGATTTGAAGAAAGAGTACGATGATGGATTAGCTTGGCACTTGTGAAAATTTGATATGACTAAAACAAGAGCCGTGCTGGCCAAGTGGGCTAGCTACCCCGGGAGGATGCACTTCTTCGAATTACCATTTTTTACATTGTGATTGATTGGTGCGCACCCTTCGGATTACGGGAGTGTTGGACGCGTTGGGCAATCATGGCTATGATGTGTTACCACCAGCCGAGAAGGGTAAACTGGTAGTATCCTACCTTGGGCATTACCTCACGTGCCTTGTAATACTTTTATCCCTAAATGAGAACCATACGATTTTGGTTTAGTGTTGTCGTATCACGGCGCATCCCTATCCACCGACCGTTTAAGTGGTGTTTTATACGAAAACTGTACGACGATGCTTAAAAACGCGTTAAGGCTGATTCATGTAAAGCCTTAATGCTATTTTTAATATTTATTTTATTGACTAGATATTATTTATGTAGTGCATTCTACTACATATAAATATTTTAACGGATCCTTATGAGATTGAAAATCCCGCAACATCTCTTGAGCTATTGCACGCATGTTATACACTGGATATGAGATGTGAAAAACTCGTAAACATCTTTGGCGCCGTTACACTCATGTTTATGCGATATTGATCTAACTTACATAAGGATATTTTAGTCCTGACTATAGTGTTTTGTCTTTTCATTACACTCGATTCAGTCTTGAGTTTTTCAGCTTATTGAAGATTTATTCCGGAGGACGAAGATGAAGATTTGGTATACTATTACTATTACTATTATTATCCCTACATCATGTTGTTTGCTGCATTGTTCTATTTGTTCTCATGTATATGTATAACTCTGATAAATGTTGTATAAATAATGATCCAAGTATATTAAACAGCTTTATGAATTGTTTGTTTGATTACTATATTTTATCGTTCCGCTGCAAGATTCTGTGTTCTCTCCTTTCTTTTTTTCCCTTCATTCTTATTTTTCTTATTTAACATCTAAAGATTCGTATTTCTGTTTAATATGAGTTGGAGACTTGTGATTTATTGTCTTCTCAAAGGGAACGAAGATACGGCCCTTTACAACAGTAGTCTAAAGGATGCATTTACATTGGAAGGGAGATAAAGAACCAAGACATTGAAAATTCCATAATAAACCAAGATATAAGTAGATAAGAATAATGGGAAAGGTGTACCTTTCACTCGAATGCACTGTTTCTACCAACACCAAGTTGCATGTGTTATTCACATCTTTTGCTACCACGGAACACATGCAATTGCATAGTGAGCGACAACAAGATGAAGGGGTATTATGCTATCCTTTAAATGGTAAAGCTTGGAAATGTATTGTCATGACATATCCTATTTTTGCTAAAGAATCCCATAATGTTAGGGTATACTTGTGTATTGATGTTTTTGAGTCATTTTCTTCATTCCATAGCCTTATTCAGTGTGGCTAGTTACTATAAAACAATACCACTAGTTGCATGGATGTGTATGAAAAATCCATACATGTATTAGTTGTTATTATTCCTAGGCCTATAAATTTAAATAGGACAGATGCAAAATTACGACCTTTATTCGGCGAGTTGAATAATTTATGGAAAGATAGCATTGTAACTTACGATTTATTAATGAAAAAGAATTTTAGAATGTTTACTTCATTGCTATGAGCAGTAAGCGATTTTCCTACATATTGGATGATTTTTAAATGGAATACTTGCTGAAAATTTGCATATTGTGTTTGCATGGATTTTGCATAGCCGGTTAGATTGAAAAATGATGGCAAACAGTGTGGGTGAGATGACATCATCATATTTTGAATAAAAATAATAGGTTTATATTTCATAAGAAAAACTTTATGTCAATGACGACTATTACTTTACCACCACCTAACATCTTGAGTAGTGAAGAGGTTTTTGAATTCATTTAAGGCTATCTCAAAATACAAAGGTAGGAAAAGAGCCAAAAATAATTAGCAAAGAGAAAATCCACAATTGGTGCAAACAAAGCATATTCTGAGATTTACTGTATTGGAAAAATATAAAGCTTCAACACACTTTGGTCGTAATGCATTGTAACGACCCGCCTTTTCGAACCTTAGAAGTCCACACTAATACATTCACGGTATTCATGTGCCGAATAACTAAGTGCTGAAAAGATAGATTATTAGGGGAAAGAAAGGAGATAAAAGATAGAAGAAGCTAAACAATCATAGAATCTCACAACACAACGGAATAATATATTTTAATCAACGTAGTACTTTACAATGTCATTTCAAAAACGATACATCAGATCATGCTAAAACAATTTCTAAACTAGGATAGTTATAACAGCCTATCCTTACATAACTAGTACAAGATACATATAATACAATGGAAACAAAAAATAATAGCTAACTATCGATGAAGCATCCGGCTCCAAGATCCTCCAGAATGCATTCGTAGGAAACCTGAACTACTTGGCTGCTCATAAAAATTTGAGCACCCAAGAGTTTTAGGGAAAGAAAATAAAACTCCGGGGCAGACATGGATCTAGGGTGAGTAAACTCAAACAACTAAATTTTTATGTTTTAAATCCTTTTTAAAAAATCAAAGGTATCTTGTAAGACCACGCCGCATATAAACATGGACGAGTTTTTACCTTACGATAATTAAAATACTTTTAAAAATAAGATATTGTAAAATTGTCTAAGGGTTCAAAGTAAAATATCAAAATAGCTAGAATGCTTGCATCTCACATTCCAATGGTACACAAATAAAATAGTACAGCGCTTATTAGAGAATGGATTCCACACAAAGATTAGGCACTTGGGTACCACCTATCATGGTACACGTCTAGATCGAGGACCTCGCTTGGATCCCCTGCCAAAACACGACCTGCCTACCCCTTACTCGATAGTACCGAATATGTCATCACCTCGGTTGGTTTGCAACCCTTTTTATCGAGATCTCATGCATAACCAATCCATAAATATGTAGATGTATCTAGAAGGTGACAGCATACCTTAATGGGTGCGACCCACTTAGCCTTGCTGCATTTCCCCTGATTTTGAGCCATTCTCAGTTAATGAGGCTTAAGGTTATGTTTTACCTTTTTGAATAGCAGTCCTACTTGGAAAGCTAACACTACCCTCTAGGCATCAATGCAATGCTAGTATTCAACCATACAAGTTATCCAGGATAAAGACAAACCGAAGGCACTACTTTTACAACATCCATTTTGGATTCACCATCGGATTAGTAGCAAGCAGCTCTTGCACTTCAATGCTCCATCTTCGACTACACATTTTTAGGATATCTTTAGTTCGAAACACTTGAGTTGGATCAAAGTGGTTTTCGGATAACACATTCGATCCCAGTCTCTTCAAAAAAACTTTCGATAATTCCGGTAAACTCAACCCGGTTCTTTAGGAAACAAATAGAGAAAGGTAAGAGCGGAGTTCACGTCCTAACCGTTTTGGATGGATTTCCTTATCATTCATCCTAGAAAACCGAAATGAGATTATACATACAATATGGCACCCTCGATGGTAACTCTACCATATAATTCTCATGTTTCTCCTAAATATTTCCAAAGTTAAGTTTTGTACCTGATTTGATAGTTGGTTATTTAATTATCAAATATACAAACAATCAAACATTGATACTCTGGGATCCAATAAGCCTTTATTAATTAATCTTTAATTAATAAAATCACTTTATAAAACTTTGTCAAATGATCTTTTCTAAAACACTTTTCTCAAACCCCTTGCATGCCCTTTACTTGAAAAACTATATAAACATTTACCATAAACATTTGGAAAATTCTCTCTTCTTACATTCCATATTAAATGGCCAAAACATTCCCTTTCAGAACATCACTTACTATAAAACTTTTTCACTTTATAAAATCCACTCACTTATTCCTTATAAAAAATCTTTTATAAGTTCACTTCGCATTTCAAACCACTTACAAATTTCCAAACTAGATTTAAACTTCTTTCAAAAATATATAAAATTATTTATTAAATCACTTTTTATTTTCAAAACTATTTAAAAATATTCCAACATAATTCCTTTGTAGAATCTCCTTTGTAAAATATCATTTTCAAGATGTCATTTGTTAATCACTTTAGGTAAAACCTTTTATTTCCCTTTTTTTAAAAATAAGATATTATTTAAAAACTACTTTATAAATTATAGAAAATTTGAAAATCATTTATAACCTTTAAACCCAAATTGATTAAAGAATTATAGTAGATTCTAAAACGTACTTTAGTAATTCTAAAAGAGGCTAAGCAGTCCCAATGGTACTAATTTAAGTTATAATTCAGTTTCAATTCACTTAACAGTTATATACATAGATCAACATATATATAAATATACTCATATCCAAATCAAGGGATAACATGTCAATATGGACTGACTAGCATATGCATATACATATCCAAATAACATAATAGAAGGGTGGTGATTTGTCCTGCTAAATAGGTGTCCAAGAAATTCAACCAATTCATAGCAGAACGATGATTTATTCTGCTAACACATGTCCATATAAACAAATAAATAAACAATTTATAGCAGAATAGGGACTTATTCTACTAAGACATGTCAAAACAACCCAACAAACAAACAATCAATTTGTAGCAAAACTGGGATCTATTCTGCTAACACATGTCCAAATAACCAGAAAAATAAAAAATCAAATTATAGTAGAATGGGGATTTATTCTGCTAACACATGTCCAAACAACCAAACAATTTATATTATAACTCATTCACAGTTATATGATTTCTTAATGATATCAACATTTGAATCACTCGTATTCAAAACCATCTTTGAAAAAGAAGTTGTAATGTCCCGCTTTTTCGCACGGTTTAAATCGACACACATGCCAATTCAAACCATACGCAAGGACGGATTGTTATGGGGTAGATAAGAAAAAAAGAAGAAAAAAAATAAAATAAAATCTCACAACGGAAGGATAAAATATAATAATCAAATACACAGTTCATGAAGCTGTTTTACAAAACATTTGATTATATTTACATAATACATATCAGAGTTACACATACCAAAAACAATGCAGCGGAATAGTATGAGTGTAGTGCAATAGAATAAATAATAATAATACGAATCTTCGTCTTCGTCCTCCAAAGCTAAATCTTCAAATCCTGAAATGCTCGGACTGACCCGAGCGAATTTGAAAAGAAAAAAACACTCGAGTCAGAACTAAAAGATCTTATGTGAATTAAATTAACAGAAATAAATATGAGTGCAGTAACTCAAGAGATACTCGAGATTTATATCTCCTAAGGATCCGTTAAACTATTTACTATATAGTATATTGCGCTATTACAATAGTGTCTATTTGTAAAATAAACTTACTTTTTAATAGCGTTAAGGGGTTACCTATATAGCCCTTTAACACAAATAATGCCAATAGTCCATACAGTACCGTAATACCTCCTGATCGGGAGGCTACCAGAGGATACTCCATAGGTACGACACAAATAGAAACTCGTACAAGGCGCGATAGGGTATGTGACATGGCACAACTAGGCAACGCCAGGGTAGATATACCAATCACGCTTCCGGGTCGGTGGTAACGCGTAGCTGCTACTACCGCCCACCTCGAACAACACCCCCAATTCAAAGAAATCAAGTGGCCACCGAATCAATCCAAAAGTCAAAGTACAATATCGAAGGGATGTGTTCGATCAAAGGTGCTACCTTATTAACCCGTCGATCGCTCCTGTTCTAGCCACCTTATGCTAACTCACGGGAGTTGGGTCCACATATTTACCTTAAAGGAAACACCACCACCATCCTACTTCATTCTGGAATCTCCACCGCGTACACGGTTGTTAAAGTGGTTTTCAGAGTTGGCAGAGAGTATGACAAATTTCGATCCCGGTCTCTTCAACAACCAAACGTTATTATAACACCGCGATCTTTAAAATAGTTTATACTTAAAAATCGTATATATAATTATCCATTTTAAAGCCCATAAATACGATGTCATTTCCTTTTAAAACCCAAATAAATATGATATCATTTTATTTCAAATATATTTCTTTCTAAAATCATGCCACTTTTAAATTTAGAATATCTCGAAACCAAATGTTTGAATTTTAACTTTCAACATAATACTTCGAAATCCATAGTTTTAAAACCATAACTTTCAAAACTTAAATGGTTTGTGTGAGGCCCCACCTCTATACCCACGCTAGCCAAGAACACTCCGGAGTAGTGTTGTCAACTAGCACGGAGAATAAGGCTGTTGAGGAGCGACCATCCATGTAATTGCTTATCACACGGTGGCTATAAATAATCTTCGGAAACAAACATAGAAATAATCATATCAAAAATCAGTCACAGATATCCATATCACAAAGTCGGAAGAAGATATGAATATATAACTAACACATGAAAGTGTACATCAGAGTAGTGGTCAGTAAGATCCACGATAATACAAAAGAATAGCAACACGTGCTATACAAAAGAATACAACTATGAGTCTATATCTCAAGTGTATACAACAAAAACTGCTAATCTAAATAGTTAGCCAAAAGTCAGAGTGATGAATCCCTGGGAAGAAGTCAAGCAGAAGCACCTGTAACATCTCGGTCTGACCCGAGTATTATTTAAGAAAATAATAAACGGGTCAGTCTAGCTATAAATATAAGATGACATGATATAACATAAAAGATATGGCATAAACATAAACATCCATAACGACATACCACTATAAGTATGTAAATAATGATCAACAGAAGACCAATCAATAAGAGATAATCAATATCACAAGAATCTTCTCAAAGATTCGGAAAGGGCATCATACCCCAAACTTGTACTCATAATAAGTCAATGACATAAATTCTAGAAATCAATGCAAGAAGTCCAGAAATCATAGAAAAGAGAAAGAGGCCTATCACATGACGGTCCGAAGACCAAGGGGAGCTACCCCACATGTGTGAATGGAATCACACAGATTAAGGTCCAGACTAACCAAAAAGCAAAAAGGTATGTGTGAGTGGAATCACACAAGTGGTGTCTAGTCTAACCTCGCAACAAGAGACATCGCACAATTGCTAGTCTAAATCATCAGAATGATCGTCATGATCAACGAGAAGTGTCAATTACACTAAGCTAGTAAATATAGAAGTTTAGCTTCATGTCCTATAACCACTTGCTTAACTTAAATATTTACGAACAAACTGTAAATCTTCACTAAATAAATTGTCACAAGAGGTTCAATCGAACAAGTCCAAGAATTAACCGACGAAGTGAACGCAAGCGTTTCATACCACTTGTTTTACTAAGTCGTTTAATTAGATTTCTCATCCGAGTGAGGTAAAGGTTTGTATATACTAATAGATTGGAAAACGGTTTAAGAAAAGAGCTTTGTTATTAAAAATAGAGTTGAAATTGTTTGTTAAAAGAGTTTTGATATTTACTACTAGTATTAAAACCTTTATATTATAAAGTGACAAAACACAGAAGCAATTGTAGAAACAATCAGTCACAAAAATCGCATACGGAGATGTGAATAAAATCCAAGGAAATCAGCTCAATGTTTTTCAGATAAGATCCCCTACGGAGGGGGGGTCCAGGGGGGTGGCAACCCCTCAAGGTGGGGGTGCGGGGGCAACGGCACCGCTTACGGGGTTCGACCTGCCCGGTCAGGTCGCGGGGGTCCAGGGGGCAGCGCCCCCGGCGGGGTGCGGGGCAGCGCCCCGTCCAAAACGGTACGACTTAGTGAAGACAAAATGAGGTCTAACGACCTAAGAGGGATAGGGTCGAGCGACCTAATGGTTGCGACCTAGGGGTCTAAGGGGCACGACCTAGTGGTCCAGCGACCTAAAGGGTAAAGGTCATGCGACCTAAAATGGGTTCGCGACCTAACACTCAAACGACCTAAAGAAATTAAGGAGCCGAGCGACCTATAAGAAGCAGCGACCTAAGTAGAAACGAGGCCCAACGACCTAGGGGTTAGGTCATGCGAGTTAAGAAGGTCAGCGACCTAACAAAGACACGCGACCTAAGAAAGAAACGAGACCTAAAGGCACGCGACCTAGCGACTTAAGAGGAGAGCGACCTAAGTGTTACGACCTAAGAGTCGAACGACCTAGCGTGGAAGCGGCCTAAAAGCCAAACGACCTAACGACCTAAGGTCATACGACCTAGCGACCTAAAGCCATATAACCTAACGACCTAAGGTCATACGACCTAGCGACCTAAAGCCATACGACCTAACGACCTAAGATCATACGACCTAGCGACCTAAAGCCATACGACCTAGCGACCTAAGGTCCATACGACCTAACTCCGAAGACGTTAGAAATGGCCAGGACGACCTACGACCTAAGGTCCATACGACCTACGACCTAAGGCTCAACGACCTAATTCCGAGGCTAACGACCTAACGCCGCAGGGGGAATTTAAGGCCAGAAACGACCTACGACCTAAGGGTCAACGACCTAATTCCGAGGCTAACGACCTAACGCTGCAGGGGGAATTTAAGGCCAGAAACGACCTACGACCTAAGGGTTAGTCGCGAGCGACCTAACTCCGAACACACGAAAATGGCCAGAACGACCTAAGTGCAGAAAATTCACCAAAACGCTAAAAATTGGAGTTTTTCACCAATCCAATCCAAACCAAATGCAAATGTGCATGCAAAAGGGATAGGGAATCATTCCCAACAGTCCAATATAGTTATAGACTAAATTTGTGAGATAAAAATCCCACCTTTGCACCAAATATCAATGAAAATGAAGTTTTAAGCAAGCAAGAATCAATCCTTCTTCTATCTAAGCACAAGAAGCTTGAATCCAATGTCTTCTTCTTGAATTTGGAGTAGAAAGATGGATTGCAATTGAATTTGAGTTTTGGAATTTTAATTTCTCATTCCCTCCACCATTAATGCCAAAGCTTGATTAGTTAGGAAATTTATGAAGAGTGAGGAGAAGAGGGTTGGAACTTGGGCTTAATAGGCTAAACTAACCCAAAGTCCAAAGCAGGAAAAGTTAGTGAAATTTCACTAACTCCAAACCTATCGATGTTTATACTTAAAAAAGTTGTAAACGACATTTCGAACTCAATGGAAGTGGTCTCGAGTCCTAATTTGACCGTTTGCAAAAAGTAGCTTTTCGGACCAAAATCCGATTAACGAGTTAATATTTAAATAAAATATTTAAATACAAACTCGATAAATATGCGGGTTGTTACAGTTTGGATATTCAACGTTATATAAAATAAAATAGTTGACTTTAAAATTTCTTTAAAAGTAAATGATTTCCACACCTTCACAATTTTTTTCACTTTAAATTCAGTTTAAACCCATACTTTTAGATTCACTTTCAATTTGAATAAAACACTTCGATTTCAATATTTCCAAACTTTGAGTATTTAATGAATTTCAAAACTAAGGTTGGGAATTTCAAATCAACAATTCATTTTCCTATTATTTAGTTTGACAGGTTTACATGATAAATCCA
The DNA here is from genome assembly GCA_030765085.1 of Allium cepa. Lineage (NCBI taxonomy): Eukaryota > Viridiplantae > Streptophyta > Magnoliopsida > Asparagales > Amaryllidaceae > Allium > Allium cepa. The sequence continues at coordinate 435,769,777 of CM060935.1, read as the reverse complement.
TAACCATTAAAAATAAACTAAATTTATTAACAAAAAACTCTCTTCCATTTTATTTATACTAAAAGTATTCATTAAATCCAGTTATAAATATCTTACCTTTAAAATATCCAATTTTAATAAGTTCACATCAACTTATGGAGTTAAATTTTCAAATAAGCTCAATTCCAATTAAATTTCCAATTTATCTTTCAATCTTAGTTGATTTGAATCATTTATAACTCTATACACTCACACACACACACCATATCTTAAACCTGTACTTAATCGTATACTATAAATTATCAAATGCCATTTTTCAACTTGTTCATTTTCATTTAACAGATTTAAGCATATTTAAATTTAACAATTTAACTATGTATGTATATATAAAATATATTTATATCATATCCAAATTTAATATTTATTAAACCGTATCATATCCAAACCATAAAATCATTTCAAAAATAATTATATATATATATATACACCGCGGTGCCTGTATATAATTTTCTATCCTATGGTCAAGTGACACGGATATTTATCATTTCAACCCGTAATTAAAAATAAAACAAAAATGCGGTTATATATCATTTCAAACCGCAATCCCGAATAAAATGAAATGCATGATAACTTGCAGATTTTAAAATATAGTACACATCATCTATTCACCAAACATCAATCATCAACCATTAATTTATAATCATCATCCAATTTAAACAAACTACAATATAGAGCATATAAAATATAACAAGGAATAAATAACAGGTATTAACTAAAAGTTTATATTCAGTAATAAATTTAATATTGTTTAACTAGCAGTTTATATGTAAATAATTAAATTTTAACTGTCAATTTATATGCAAAAAATATAAAATTAATTAACAGTTAATTAAATAAATGGGATGTAACCGAGATGATGAATCAAACATGCCAAACAATCATAAATAAATTTCTACTCATATCATATGTCAAATTAACAAAAATAAGAAATTTAGAAGTCGTGAGTGGGTTAAAACACTCACCTTTTGAATTTAAATAGAATCTAAATTCGATTTAAACCCAAAAATTTAGAATATCTCGAAACCAAATATTTGAATTTTAACTTTCAACATAATACTTCAAAATCCATAGTTTTAAAACCATAACTTTCAAAACTTAAATGGTTTGGATATTCAACAGTATATAAAATAAAATAGTTGACTTTAAAATTTCTTTAAAAGTAAATGATTTCCACACCTTCACAATTTTTTTTTCACTTTAAATTAAGTCTAAACCCATACTTTTAGATTCACTTTCAATTTGAATAAAACACTTCGATTTCAATATTTTCAAACTTTGAGTATTTAATGAATTTCAAAACTAAGGTTGGGAATTTCAAATCAACAATTCATTTTCCTATTATTTAGTTTGACAGGTTTACATGATAAATCCATAACCATTAAAAATAAACTAAATTTATTAACACAAAAATTCTCTTCCATTTTATTTATACTAAAAGTATTCATTAAATCCAGTTATAAATATCTTACCTTCAAAATTTCCAATTTTAATAAGTTCACATCAACTTATGGAGTTAAATTTTCAAATAAGCTCAATTCCAATTAAATTTCCAATTTATCTTTCAATCTTAATAGATTTGAATCATTTATAACTCTATATATATATACACACCATATCTTAAACCTGTACTTAATCGTATACTATAAATTACCAAATGCCATTTTTCAGCTTATTCATTTTCATTTAACAGATTTAAGCATATTTAAATTTAATAATTTAACTATGTATGTATATATAAAATATATTTATATCATATCCAAATTTAATATTTATTAAACCGTATCATATCCAAACCATAAAATCATTTCAAAAATAATTTTATATATATATATATATATATATATATATATATATATATATATATATATCGCGGTGCCTGTATATAATTTTCTATCTATGGTCAAGTAATACGGATATTTATCATTTCAACCCGCAATTAAAAATAAAATAAAAATGCGGTTGTATATCATTTCAAACCGCAATCCCGAATAAAATGAAATGCATGATAACTTGCAGATTTTAAAATATAGTACACATCATCCATTCACCAATCATCAATCATCAACCATTAATTTATAATCGTCATCCAATTTAAACAAACAACAATATAGAGCATATAAAATATAACAAGGAATAAATAACAGGTATTAACTAACAGTTTATATTCAATAATAAATTTAATACTGTTTAATTAGTAGTTTATATGCAAATAATTAAATTTTTACTGTCAATTTATATGCAAAAATATAAAATTAATTAACAGTTAATTAAATAAATGGGATGTAACTAAGATGATGAATAAAACATGCCAAACAATCATAAATAAATTTCTACTCATATCATATGTCAAATTAACAAACATAAGAAATTTTAGAAGTTGTGGGTGGGTTAAAACACTCACCTTTTGAATTTAAATCGAATCTAAATTCGATTTAAACCCAAAAATTTGATGGTCTCCAAATCTGTCCAAACTAACATCAAAAGATCTGGAATTTTATTATGATCCTAATAAAAAAAATACGCGTGAAACGGACAGCGTATGAGAAAGTTATGCCGAAAATTCGATTGAAAACAAAAATTAAAATAAATGAAAATGGAACACAATTTCATACTTCCAATTCATATCCACGTCATCGTTGACTTCTGCATCTTCCTCACACGAGATTTACAGTGACACGCAGAAGCTCCCAACTCCACCGTTGACCGTCCATCGCCTCTACCACGTGAGCCTATAGGCCACGGCGCGACCACCACTGTACTTGGCAACCCAGGCCGAGCCCTCCCCTCTGTGCGCGGCCTCCATTCGCCAGCCGCCGCCACCGAATTACGGCCCTTGAACCACCAAATTCGACCACCACACCTCGCTATAATCTAAATGACCACCATCAACAGAGTCCACTTGTTGTCCTCTACGAAACCCAGAAACAGATTGCTCGATTTTTGCCCCAAATGAGAACGCCCAAAACGACACGTAGGGTTTCGCGATTTTGACCTTTGACCGCGATTTGTTGTTGATTCTAGCACCGATTTCAAAAACAAAAACTACGCGTAGATTCGTATCGATGAAATCTACAACATATATTTTTTTGGGAATTTTCTGAAGACTTTGAGTTTTTAGCTTTGGATTTTTATTTGAAATTTGAACAGAATTGGATCTAAAATTTGCATCCATTGAGGAAGAGAAAGAGTTGAGGAGAATGAATGCACACACATATGAGAATAGATGGGGCTAGGGTTTCTAATCGACTATTTATATGTAGGGTTGAATTAGAGTAGATAGACCGGGTAGATGAACGTGCAGAACAAACTTTGGCCCGAAAAGCCCGTTCTGACCCTAGAAAGAAATTGGGTAAACCCATATAACAAAATAGGTAATTAAAAATATTCTGAACGCGATGGAAAAAGTTTCACGTCCAAATTCCATCGTATGGAGAAGTTATGCTGAAAACAAAATTTTCCAATTGATTTCAATTAAATCGATTTCAAGGCGTTTCGCGTTCGTACGATCAAATGAAAAGTCCGATCGCTATGAAACTTGAAACCCTATAATAATTCACCGATACGGATCCGATGAAACTGGTTTCGTCGAAATCCGAGTCAGTGTCCAAAATGGCTATTTTTATATTAATTAAATAAATTAAAAATTAGTCAATTAAATCAAATTTCCCATTTCACTCCGATAATTGACGATTCTTATCATCATAAAATTTTCAAATCATCTTTACTAACTTAAACAGAATTTAACTGTCGAATCAAAATCTAAAAATTCTCAAATTTCATTAAATTCACCAATTATACATTAAATTTCCAATAATTTAATTAAATTTACTTTCCATATATTTTTGTCAAATAGATAAATTTATCATTGGATTCATACTTCATTACGTAAATCTCTCCAATTTCATCTAAATTTATATTTGCATAATATCTAAATATTAAATTTCAAATATTACTTCATTATTGTTAATGAAATAAATATATTTTTAATTATTGCAATTGATTATCCGTTATAACTTAATATACTAAATAGAAGGTTAATCTTAAATACTTCTCATTAACGTTTTATTTCTACTTACAAATTTATGTAATTATTACATATCCCTCCCTTAGTAAAAAAAACCTTCTTATTTCCATCTTTATTTCCAATTAACGTGAAATGTTATATTCAATTTCCATTAATTTCAATAGATTCAAATTATCATATTTTAAATCCAAATGAATAAATAAAGCTTGATTCCCGTTTAAATATTTAGCTCATCTAATTGCAGTTAACCTTATTATCATAAATTAAATTCCGATATATTGATACAACTTTATTTCCATTCTTTATTCACAAATCATCATATTTATGAAGAACATTTACGTTATTCTCCATTTATTACCTTAGTTTATTTATCGTAACATTTAATTTATAATTATTGCAATGATTTTCGATTTAATTGAAGGAACTAAGTATATAACTCATAATAGTTGTGGTAAAACTCTTAATCCTATAATTATAAGTATATCCTTATCCGTTATATCTATTAATTAAATAAATTCCATTTTTTTGAGTCCTTTAAATTTATTACTAAATATCCATTTACCTTTCCCATCAAATTAATATAACCAATCAGATTTCCATCCACACCTTATTATAAACCTAAAATTTGAAATTCATTATCTTGTATTGATTTTATACAATTGCCATTAACTTTACATTCCATTACTATTCAATATATATTTATTCATTAATCAATTCGATATTTGCTTTTCTTTCCTTCTATTTGATAAATAAACTAGTATACATTTACGCACATTCATTTCATTCCATTCATTTATGGGTGTTGCATTGAAATTTAATTTATTAACTAATACCAACGTTATTATCATTAATTACAATTGGATTCCTAATTTTATTCAATACCCTGAATAAATAACATATATATTAATCAAATCCTTACATTCTTTTTTTCTTTTCTCATATTTCATTAAAAAACAAATCATAACATTTAAATGATTTTATTGAATTGGAATTTCACTCAAGTCATAAATTATTAACTTGCATTAACATGATTCCTTAATTTATTCCAATTACCGTTTACACTCTTTTATTACATTAAATCAATTTAATATTTTCATTAGTTTTTCATATTAAATTTTATATCCAGGTAAGAATCCTTTTTCTACTTAATTCATTGGGATTTTATTCAAATTTCTATAAATAGGTTTTAAGTCACCATTTACATAATTTATTTTATCCTTCATTTTAACCTTTATTTATCCCCTTTATTATTTCTACTAAATAAATTACAAAAATCCTATTAAATAAACAAATTAAATTGTCGAAATATACGGGTCATTACACTCTCCCCACTCAAAACTTTTCGTCCCCGAAAAGGAAAGGAAGGGAAAAAAAGAAATGAGAGATCAATATATCTTTCTTAAATATTAAATTTATAAACAAATAAGTTTATAGAATAAAATAAAATATACCAATTTATACCCATTTAAACTTTTATACAACATTATTAAAGTTTGAAAACATTTTCAAAATTTTCTAAGTCTAAAATTTACGGAAAATTTTGACAGAGTCTCCTTGTACGGAGAGGCTCGGGAGAAAATATAATATTAAATATAACAAATTATATTACATATATTATCCAAAATATTATATCCCAACCCGGGAAAAATATTTAAAAAAGCGCTATAAACCGTACTCCGAAGCGTACCTATTTGTCGGGCAATTTACGCTTAATTTATGGAACCAAAAGCAGTAGCAATTGCTTCCATAACCTGCATTTCACTTATAAAAATCCAAAGAGTTAACTATTTATATAAAGTGAAATATTTAAGTGGTTTCAATCACTAAAACAAATGAATACAACAACCAACAATTTCAACAAACAGCATACACAACAAGTACAAAGCAACTATTCAATCAATCAAATAAATAGTTGTTCGGGTTCAAAAAAACCTTTATATTGTATGGAATGAAGAATAAACCATCCAGTGCATCATTTACTCAAAAGTCTTAGATTAAACACAATGGATTATTCATCCATCCCAACAAAATTAAAGTTTCCTTACCCAGCAACCACAAACCACGACAAACAACAATTTCAGCAATAGGTTTTGTGACGCCTCACCTCTATACCCACGCTAGCCAAGAATACTACGGTGTAATGCTGTCAACTAGCACGGAGGATAAGGCTGTTGAGGAACGACCATCTGTATAATTGCTTTGTGCGAGTACAGATATGCCAGATAAAAATATAACTTTTCATCTCAAGAGGAAATCTGACATACCGACACAAACTCAATGCTACTACACAGTGGCTATAAAGGTCTTCGGAAACAAATATAGAAATAAACATAATACAAATAAGTCACAGACAATTCATATCACAAAGGCGGAAATAGATATGAATATAACACTAACACATGAAAGTGTATATCAGAGTAGTGGTCAAAAAGATCCACAATATCACAAAAGAATAGTTACATGAACTACACAAAAGAATAAGTATACATTATGGAGTCTATATCTCGAATGTATACACCAAAATAAACTACTAATCTAAGTAGTAAGCCAAAAGTCAGAGAAATCAATCCTAGGAAAGAAGTCAAGCAGAAGAACCTGTAACATCTCGGTCTGACCCGAGTATTATTTAATAAGAAAATAATAAACGGATCAGTCTAACTATAGATATCAGATGAAACGATATAGGATAAGAGATATGAATAAACACATAATAATTACAATTCCAAGCTGTGATATATATAAGAAATTGAAAATCAATAAGAGATTAATCAATATCACCAAATCTACACAAGAATCAAAGAAATGCCATACTCCTTATTTCGTTCATCAAACCACAAATATTGACGATTATATCAATGTCAATCACGCAAGTCAATGACACACAAATTCACCAATGCACAAATATTGACAATAATATCAATGTCAATCAGACAAGTCAATGACACACAAATTCACCAATACACAAATATTGACAATAATATTAATGTCAATCACAAAAGTTAATGACACACAAATTCCAGAATTCAATATGCGAAATCCAGAAATCACAAAAGTCAATGACGCACAAGTTCACCAATGCACAAATATTGATAAAACTTATCAATGGAAATCACGAAAATTGGTGAAACACAAATTCTAGAAATCATCTCAAGAAATCCAGAAATCACAAAGGGGGGAGGCCTATCACAAACGGGAGCATAAAGCCCACCAACACGTGTATCACAAACGGAACGCTAATTCCATGGTTGCTAACCATCACAAATTGAGCCGAAGCTCCACAAACGGCCCGAAGGCCATGGGTTGCTACCCCACCAAATTGAGTCGAAACTCCACAAAACGGGGTTTAGTCTCCCTCGCAGACAAAGAGACATCGCACATTGCTAGTCTAAATCACAAAGATGATCGTCATGATCAACGAGAAGTGTCGATTACAGTAAGCTAGTAAATATATGAGCTTAGCATCATGTCCCATAACCACTAGCTTAACTTAAATATTTACGAACAAATTGTAGATCTCCACTAGAAAATTGTCACAAGAGTTTCAATCGAACAAGTCCAAGAATTAACCAACAAAGTGAACACAAGCGTTTCATACCACTTGTTTTACTAAGTCGTTTAATTAGATTTCTCATACGAGTGAGGTAAAGGTTTATATATACTAATAGATTGGAAAACGGTTTTATAAACGAATTTGGTATTAAAATAGTATTGAAATCGTTTGAGGAAAGAGTTTTGATATTTACTACTAGTATAGAAAACCTTTATATTTTTAAAGTGACAAAACACAAAGAAGATTGTAGGAACAATCAATCACTAAAATTCACATACGAAGATGTGAATAAAATCCAACGAAACCGATAAAGAATCCATCAAAATGGATACTCAAAAATCCCTAAAAAGGAGTCATCAAAGTCATAACAAATGATAACAAGACATAGGAAACAACACGAATCGATTAAAGTTGGAAGTCACACAAAATAGGCGAAATAGGCAAAATAACATCAGGTCGGTCGGCCGGCTACAGAGCTCCGTCGACCGAACCTTATTATGAGAAACTTCTAGGGCATCAGGTCGGTCGACCGAACCAGGGTGGTCGGTCGGCCGAACCAGAAACAGAAGTGCAACTGCACTTTTACTAGCAGGTCGGTCGACCGGACCAGGGGGGTCGGTGGACCGAACCTGATGCTCTACAAACTGATGCCCATAAATTGATATGCAACCTCCACCAATTCGCAAACGAACGAGCACGGACGCTAGGGAATTATGCCTAACGGCTACCCGGCCCTATTGGCTCCTCGATGCATCACCAAACACATGTTCAAACATCAAAGTTATGATTTTTAAAGGATTGAACCCAAAACACCAAAAATTGGAATATTCACCAAATCAATCCAAACCAAAAGCAATTGCACACGAATAAGTGTTAGGAATTCATACCTAACAATCGAAGATAAGTATAAGCATAGATGTGAGATAAAAATCTCACCTTTTCACAAAATCAAACAAGAAGAAGCTTGAAAGCAAATGGAGAATCAACCTCTCTTCAACACAACCCAATTGAGCTTGAATCTAAGCTCAAAAACAATAACATTCCCAAATTAGGTTTAGGAATTTCTGAAATTGGTAAGAGAATAAGTTGGAGAAGATGAAGAGAATGCTTACCAATGGGTTCTCTTGAATTTGGAGCTAGGGATTTGAAGTTGCAAGAGGAACTAGGGTTTTAGAGTTTTAATTTCCAATCTCTCCCACCATTAATGCTATAAAAACTGAAAAGAGAAAGAAGTGAGGGAGAATGGGGAGGAGAGGTTCAGTTTTTAAGTATAAGTTGGCTAATGGCTGAACCCAAACTCAAACCCAAAGTGAAAAGTAGCAAAAGTCAACTTTCTCCAAACATATCGAAGCTTATACTCAAAAAGGTCGCAAACGGCATTTTAAACTCAATGGGAGTGGTCCCGAGTCCTAATTCAACCGTATGCAAAAAGTAGCTTTTCGGACTAAAATCCGACTAACGATGAAATATTTAAATAAAATATTTAGATATAAAATCAATAAATATGCGGGTTGTTACAGACTCCCCTCCTTAAAGAAATTGCGTCCTCGCAATATTTTAAGAAGAAGATATATAGTAACAACCATAAAAGCATATTCAACACAAAAGAAGTTTGAAATAAGAAGTTCACCTCAAAGAGCATGAGAAAGTAAGTCCGGATGTGTTCGCTCGATGTACTCTCTAGATTCCCAAGAACAATCCTTAGGATTTAAAGACCATTGAACTTTAACAAGCGGAACATCTTTATTTCGAAGTCGTTTGACCTCCGAAGCAATGATACGAATAGGATGTTGCTCATAAGTTAAATTAGGCGAAACTTCAATCTCTTCCACAACACCGGGCTCAAGAATAGAATCGGAATCTCGAAGACATTTCCGAAGTTGAGAAACGTGAAACACGTCATGGATAGCAGAAAATTGAGCCAGTAATAAAAGGCGATAAGCCATGGAACCAATACGTTCAGTGATAGGAAATGGCCCAATATATCGAGGCGCTAACTTTCTCGATCGACTGAAACGTACAACACCTTTCATAGGTGAAACACGAATGAACACAAGATCTCCCACAGAAAATTCTAACTTCGTTCTTCGGTTATCGGCATAGAATTTTTGTCTACTCTGGGCTTTTTTCATTCTATGTCGAATAAGGTCAATTTTCTCTGTGGAATCCCGAATAAAATCTGGACCTAAAACCAGTTTCTCACCGGCCTCAAGCCAACAAGAAGGAGATCGTCATGGCCTTCCATAGAGTGCCTCGAAAGGTGCCATACCAATACTAGATTGGAAGTTATTATTATAGGAAAATTCAACAAGTGAAATATGATCTTCCCAACTTCCCCCAAAATCAAGCACACATGCACGAAGAAGATCTTCAAGAGTTTGATTCACACGCTCAGTTTGTCCATCGGACTGAGGATGATAAGCGGTGCTAAAATTGAGCTTCGTTCCCAAAGCTTTTTGAAGACTCTTCCAAAATCCACTAGTAAACAATGGATCACGATCACTAACAATAGAAGTAGGAACTCCATGCAATTTAACAATTTCTTTGATAAAGAGTTTGGCCAAAAGAGGTACGGTTCGGTTAGACCGAACGGGAATAAAATGGGCAGATTTAGTAAGCCTATCAACAATCACCCATAAGCTATCATGACCCGAACGAGAACGGGGAAGGCCATCTATAAAATTCATGGAAATTTGGTCCCACTTCCAAATTGGAATTTCTAAAGGTTGCAATAACCCACCGGGCCTTTGATGCTCGACCTTAACGAGTTGGCAAGTCATGCAACGCTTAACGAAGTTAGCGATGTCAAGTTTCATTCCCTCCCAATAATAAAGTCGCTTCATATCTGCGTACATTTTACTACTTCCGGGATGAATGGTAAATTTAGAACGATGAGAATCTTCTAAAATATCTTTACGAAGATCACTAATATTTGTACGATAAGTCTACCAAATCTCCGAATGCCGCCACGAGAATCGATATCAAAGTCTTTCAAACCTTCAATATCAATTTTATCCTTAATATTTTGGCCAAGAAGAGCCAATTCGGGATCTAGCCTTTGAGCTACAAGAATGCGGTCTAAAAGAGAAGGATGAGCCTCAAGGCTACATAAAACAAATGATGAGCATAAATCGGATACGCGGTCTCGAATCTCACAAGTGGATAAGATCTCGAGATCGTTCCATTCGGATATCATCATAGAAACAACAGCTTGTTTACGACTAAGAGCATCAGCGACACGATTACCCTTACCGGGTGTATAAAGAGTATAAGGATCATAAGGAGCAAGGAACTCGAGCCAACGTTGTTGATGCAAATTAAGTTCCTTTTGAGAAAATAAATATTTCAAAGACTTATGATCCGTGTAAAGAACAAATTTCTCTCCTAAAAGATAATGACGCCAAATCCGAAGAGCGAAAACAATAGCCGCGAGTTCTAAATCGTGAGTGGCATATCTAGTCTCAGCTGGCTTCAATTGCCTAGAAGCGTAAGCAATAACACGTTCTTTTTGCATAAGAACGGCACCCAAACCAACGCGACTAGCATCGGTATAAACAACGAAATCTTGATTCCCCTCGGGAATAACAAGAATAGGAGGATCATAAAGAAGTTCTTTTAATTTCTGAAAAGAAGCTTCACATTTGTCCGACCAAATGTATTTAATACCTTTCTTCGTTAAGCTAGTGAGAGGCACGACAATCTTAGAAAAGTCTTTAATAAAACGACGGTAATAGTCCGCCAATCCGAGAAAACTACGAATCTCTATGACACTCTCCGGTCTCTTCCAATCTTGAATCGCTTCAATCTTTGAAAGATCCACGGAAATTCCGGATTCGGAAATAATATGACCGAGAAACTTCACACGAGATTGCCAAAAGTGGCATTTAGAAAAAATTTCCCTTAATTGATTACTCCTAAGAGTTTCCAACACAATCCGAAGATGTTTTTCATGCTCCTCCTCGGTTTTAGAATACACAAGAATATCATCGATAAAGATAAGAACAAACTGGTCGAGGAAGTCTTTGAAAACTCTATTCATAAGGTCAATGAAATACGCCGGAGCATTCGTCAAACCAAATGGCATGACAAGCCATTCATAAGATCCATAACGAGTACGGAACGAGGTCAAAGGAATACTGTCCTCTGCAATACGAAGCTGATGAAATCCAGTAGCTAAGTCTAATAGTGAAAAGACTCTAGCACCACAAAGTTGATCGAATAGATCATCAATCCGAGCTAAAGGATATTTATTTTTGATAGTAAAATCATTAAGCTTGCGGTAGTCAACGCAAAGCCTAAGTGTTCCATCGGATTTCTTCACGAAAAGAGCCGAAGCTCCCCAAGGCGAGGAACTAGAGCGAATAAATTGTTTCGTCTCCAATTCGGATAATTGTTTACGCATCTCCTCATTTTCTTTATTGGACATACGATAAGGAGGGCGAGTGGTAGGTTGAGCTCCAGGAATAAGATTAATTCTGAACTCAATTGCTCGCTTAGGTGGTAATCCTAAAACGGGCTCGAATATGTCGGAAAATTCACGAACGACGTGAATAAGAGAAATAATATCACCCTCATCATCATCATCGTCATCACGAGGATTTAAAGAATATAAAGATGCAACCAAGGCAGAATCCGAATCTTTAAGAATAACAGAAACCTGATTAACAGATTGAGGATGTCGAAGATGAATAGTCCGCTCAGGACAAAGGATATGAGCTTCGTAACGGTTAATCCAATCCATTCCCAAAATCATTCCAAAGCCTAAATAACGCATGACATGCAAATCGGCTCGGAAAGAAAAATCACACAAAATAATCTTGACATCTTTACACAATAAACTGATTGTTGCAGATCCACCAACCGGATTCGCAATTCTCAAAGAAGTCATTAAACACAAAACATCCAAAGAAAAAGTATCAACAAGTTCTTTTGATATAAAAGAATGGGACGCACCCGTATCAAAAAGAACTCGAATAGGATGATCATGAAATAAAATAATTCCATCCAGAATAGAATGAGAAATACCTTGGCCACGAGATGTGTTGCCAGGGGCTTGAGCAACATTAAGCTTTCCCTCTTTCCTGCCCTTAAGCTTGGGGCATGAAGATATAACATGACCGGGAACTTTGCAGTAGCGACAAGAGAGAGACTTTGGGCACTTGTTCGCATAATGGTCCTTCGAACCACAATTATAGCATTCCCCACGGCCAAAGGAAGAAGTTTTTGCCACGGAGGTTGCTTGCTTCCCTTTCTTATTAGGATAAGGGCCTTTGAATTTGTTTGGCCTTTTCTTGTTGTTGAAGTTTGGTTTGGAAACCACCACTTCAACATCGTTCTCCCTATCCGCCTCTTCAAGACGAAGAGCAATATCAACGAGTTGGTCGAAAGAAACTTCTAATTTTAGAAGTAATGACTTCTTGAGATTTTTGTTTAAGCCATAGACGAATCTCTGGTTCTTCTTTAAAGGGGTGTTGATGTATTCAACCCCATATTTGGAAAGCGACTCGAAGGAGGCGACGTAACCAGTCACGGAGGACTCACCTCGAACAAGGTCTATAAATCGTCGAGCCAATGTCACTTTCTCAGCTTCTGGTACGAATTTCAACTCGAAGCATTCCCGGAATTTCTCTCAGGTGAGATCCGCTTCATTAATCTCAGAAATAAGAAGCTCATACCAGTCCAATGCTCTTTCTCGGAGCATACTAGAGGCCACCTGAACTCTGTGAAGGTCAATAAGATTCATGCGAGAAAAGATTCGATCACATGACCTTAGCCAAGCCTGTACTTCAATAACAGTTTCGAAACCTTTGAATGGCTCCCCACCCAAATTAGTGTAATCGCTACACAAGCGTGCAAATCCCGACTTTGGGTAAGTAGGTTCCGGGTTAGCTCCAGCTGCTTGAGCATTTGTCACTAAATCAAGAAGCTGTTGAGCAGTCATAAAAACTCCATCCTGGGGTGGAGTGCTAGATGGCACGGCTCTGGGGCGGCCTGGTCTAGACATTTCTCTTCCTTTAGAAAGAAAGAAGAAGAAGAAAAAGGTTATTCACCAAATTGAATATCAAGCAATCTTGATAGATAAACAAAGAATCATAGGGAAAATAGGATGAATCGGTACGAAGACTCGAATTAATCCTAAAGCACGACTCCTAAGATGGACTTAGGACGATGATCCTTGTTATAATATTCCATATTGTTCCGAAGTTTGGCTCTGATACCAAGCTGTGACGCCCCACCTCTATACCCACGCTAGCCAAGAACACTACGGTGTAATGCTGTCAACTAGCACAGAGGATAAGGCTGTTGAGGAGCGACCATCTGTATAATTGCTTTGTGCGAGTACCGATATGCCAGATAAAAATATAACTTTTCATCTCAAGTGGAAATCCGACATACCGACACAAACTCAAAGCTACTACACAGTGGCTATAAAGGTCTTCGGAAACAAATATAGAAATAAACATAACACAAATCAGTCACAGACAATTCATATCACAAAGGCGGAAATAGATATGAATATAACACTAACACATGAAAGTGTATATCAGAGTAGTGGTCAAAAAGATCCACAATATCACAAAAGAATAGTTACATGAACTACACAAAAGAATAAGTATACATTATGGAGTCTATATCTCGAATGTATACACCAAAATAAACTACTAATCTAAGTAGTAAGCCAAAAGTCAGAGAAATCAATCCTAAGAGAGAAGTCAAGCAGAAGCACCTGTAACATCTCGGTCTGACCCGAGTATTATTTAATAAGAAAATAATAAACGGATCAGTCTAACTATAGATATCAGATGAAACGATATAGAATAAGAGATATGACTAAACACATAATAATCTAAATTCCAAGCTGTGATATATATAAGAAATTGAAAATCAACGAGAGATTAATCAATATCACCAAATCTACACAAGAATCAAAGAAATGCCATACTCCTTATTTCGTTCATCAAACCACAAATATTGACGATTATATCAATGTCAATCACACAAGTCAATGACACACAAATTCACCAATGCACAAATATTGACAATAATATCAATGTCAATCACACAAGTCAATGACACACAAATTCACCAATACACAAATATTGACAATAATATCAATGTCAATCACAAAAGTCAATGACACACAAATTCCAGAATTCAATATGCGAAATCCAGAAATCACAAAAGTCAATGACGCACAAATTCACCAATGCACAAATATTGATAAAACTTATCAATGGAAATCACGAAAATTGGTGAAACCCAAATTCTAGAAATCATCTCAAGAAATCCAGAAATCACAAAGGAGGGGAGGCCTATCACAAACGGGAGCATAAAACCCACCAACACGTGTATCACAAACGGAACGCTAATTCCATGGTTGATAACCATCACAAATTGAGCCGAAGCTCCACAAACGGCCCGAAGACCATGGGTTGCTACCCCATCAAATTGAGTCGAAACTCCACAAAACGGGGTTTAGTTTCCCTCGCAGACAAAGAGACATCACACATTGCTAGTCTAAATCACAAAGATGATCGTCATGATCAACGAGAAGTGTCGATTACAGTAAGCTAGTAAATATATGAGCTTAGCATCATGTCCCATAACCACTAGCTTAACTTAAATATTTACGAACAAATTGTAGATCTCCACTAGAAAATTGTCACAAGAGTTTCAATCGAACAAGTCCAAGAATTAACCAACAAAGTGAACGCAAGCGTTTCATACCACTTGTTTTACTAAGTCGTTTAATTAGATTTCTCATACGAGTGAGGTAAAGGTTTATATATACTAACAGATTGGAAAACGGTTATATAAACGAATTTGGAATTAAAATAGTATTGAAATCGTTTGAGGAAAGAGTTTTGATATTTACTACTAGTATAGAAAACCTTTATATTTTTAAAGTGACAAAACACAAAGAAGATTGTAGGAACAATCAATCACTAAAATTCACATACGAAGGTGTGAATAAAATCCAACGAAACCGATAAAGAATCCATCAAAATGGAAACTCAAAAATCCCTAAAAAGGAGTCATCAAAGTCATAACAAATGATAACAAGACATAGGAAACAACACGAATCGATTAAAGTTGGAAACCACACAAAATAGGCGAAATAGGCAAAATAACATCAGGTCGGTCGGCCGGCTACAGAGCTCGGTCGACCGAACCTTGTTATGAGAAATTTCTCGGGCATCAGGTTGGTCAACCGAACCAGGGGGGTCGGTCGGCCGAACCAGAAACAGAAGTGCAACTGCACTTTTACTAGCAGGTCGGTCGACCGGACCAGGGGGGTCGGTCGACCGAACCTGATGCTTTACAAACTGATGCCCATAAATTGATATGCAACCTCCACCAATTCACAACCGAACGAGCACGGACGCTAGGGAATTATGCCTAACGACTACCCGGCCCTATTGGCTCCTCGATGCATCACCAAACACATGTTCAAACATCAAAGTTATGATTTTTAAAGGATTGAACCCAAAACACCAAAAAATGGAATATTCACCAAATCAATCCAAACCAAAAGCAATTGCACACGAATAAGTGTTAGGAATTCATACCTAACAATTGAAGATAAGTATAAGCATAGATGTGAGATAAAAATCTCACCTTTTCACAAAATCAAACAAGAAGAAGCTTGAAAGCAAATGGAGAATCAACCTCTCTTCAACACAACCCAATTGAGCTTGAATCTAAGCTCAAAACAAGAACATTCCCAAAATTAGGTTTAGGAATTCTGAAATTGGTAAGAGAATAAGTTGGAGAAGATGAAGAGAATGCTTACCAATGGGTTCTCTTGAATTTGGAGCTAGGGATTTGAAGTTGCAAGAGGAACTAGGGTTTTAGAGTTTTAATTTCCAATCTCTCCCACCATTAATGCTATAAAAACTGAAAAGAGAAAGAAGTGAGGGAGAATGGGGAGGAGAGGTTCAGTTTTTAAGTATAAGTTGGCTAATGGCTGAACCCAAACTCAAACCCAAAGTGAAAAGTAGCAAAAATCAACTTTCTCCAAACATATCAAAGCTTATACTCAAAAAGGTCGCAAACGGCATTTTAAACTCAATGGGAGTGGTCCCGAGTCCTAATTCGACCGTATGCAAAAAATAGCTTTTCGGACTAAAATCCGACTAATGATGAAATATTTAAATAAAATATTTAAATATAAAATCGATAAATATGCGGGTTGTTACAGATTTAGTCTATTCTTATTTATTCCATTCATACATTTGTTGTTCGATTCCTTTCATTCATATAACGGTTTATTCTTTTTTTTCCATTTATTTCTTTCAATTTTTATTTAGAAATAACTGCAACCCTTTTCTTAAGTTTACAATTTCTCTTTATTATATTACATCCATTTATTTTCACTTACTACTTACTATTATTCATTTCCATTAACCCAGGTCATGCCATTAACTACTATAATTATTCATTCATTTATTATTGCACGATCTCATTTATTTACACTTTAATTATTTAAGTTTATAATCATCTATTTTTCATACTTACCTTTAATTATATTTACTTGGTAAAATTTTGATTATAACTTAAGTTTATAACATAAAATTCTCATTAAATGGAAAATTCATTGGATACTTCATTACCTATTTTTTTATTTGTACAATTTCCATTACATTTCTTATTAAACATTTCAACTTTTTATATTTGGTAAGTTATATATCTTAAAGAAAATGCAAATGAACTTATACAAGTTTTATCATCCTTTAATTAAATTTAATGTTCAACAATATCAGTCTTTGTTTCATATGTTACAAATTTCCAATTTTCTTTAATTTCCATTTATAACTTAGCATTTACATCTCTTATTTTAGTTAGGGTTTCAATTATTAATTACCTACTTTTCATTTCACTATAATAATTGAAACAATTAATTAACGGAAATTTAAGAATTAAATACCGGGTTTCATTTCAATTTATTTTAAAACAATAGATAAATATATTCTTACAACTTATATATCCATAATTATATTTACAACAATTCAAAATTTATATGAATCTACAGTAGAACTACTACAGTGGCCTTTCCCCTTCGAAACTCGAAAATAAAAGTCGATGATGCAGCTGCCATCACTGAAATTATTTTCCAGCGACAGAGAGGAAAGTACAAAACTTATTCTTCAAAATCTTCTTCAAAACAATTCTTCCGAATTATATTAAATATTTATATCAGAAAATACTTACAAACAATATTATTATATTCCAAAAATTTTATTCGAAAAATTTCAAAACCCCGGATCTTAAGTTCTAAATTTTCGAATTTCATTTGTTTTACTATTCAATCTTATTTCTATTATTATTCATACACTTTATTACCTAACAACCAATCTATTACAGCCAAATATAGATATCATTTAAAAAAAATTATATATAGAAAATATAATAGGCAAAATTATTTCATTCACCTATATAAAACAAATATTATGTCGGTCTGTCCTATTAAGTGTTTAGAAATCCTTATTGATGTTACATCGTCCCATGTACTAGCCAGAATTTATAAATACAAAACGGAATAGATTAACACAATATAAAAACCTTTTTTATAACACTAACAAATACGCTCTCTCATATATATACTCAGCGACTCCCATAGGGTATTACTACCCTATTAGTAAAGAGTCAAACGTCACAAAGCTAAGGTTTATCGCTAAACCAAAGCTCTGATACTAGATGTAACGTCCCGCCTTTTCGCACGGTTTAAATCGACACACATGCCAATTCAAACCATACGCAACGGCGGATTGTTATGGGGTAGATAAGAAAAAAAGAAGAAAAAAACAAAACAGAATCTCACAGCGGAAGGATAAAATATAATAATCAAATATACAGTTCATGAAGCTGTTTTACAAAACATTTGATTATATTTACATAATACATACCAGAGTTACACATACCAATAACAATGCAGCGGAACAGTATGAGTGTAGTGCAATAGAATAAATAATAATAATACGAATCTTCGTCTTCGTCCTCCAAAGCTAAATCTTCAAATCCTGAAACACTCGGACTGACCCGATCGAATTTGAAAAGACAAAAACATTCGAGTCCGAACTAAAAGACCTTATGTGAATAAAATTAACAGAAATAAATATGAGTGCAGTAACTCAAGAGATACTCGGGATTTACATCTCCTAAGGATCCGTTAAACTATTTACTATATAGTATGTTGCACTATTACAATAGTGTCTATTTGTAAAATAAACTTACTTTTTATTAGCGTTAAGGGGTTACCCATATAGCCCTTAACACAAATAATGCCAAGTACCGTAATACCTCCTGATCGGGAGGCTACCAGAGGATACGTCATAGGTACGACACAAATAGAAACTCGTACAAGGCGCGATAGGGTAGGTGACACGGCACAACTAGGCAATGCCAGGGTAGATATACCAATTACGCTTCCGGGTCGGTGGTAACGCGTAACTGCTACTACCGCCCACCTCGAACAACACCCCCAAATCAAAGAAATCAAAAGTGGCCACCGAATCAATCCAAAAGTCAAAGTATAATATCGAAGGGATGTGTTCGATCAAAGGTGCTACCTTATTAACCCGTCGATCGCTCATGTTTTAGCCACCTTATGCCAACTCACGGGAGTTGGGTCCACGTATTTACCTTAAAGGAAATGCCACCACCATCCTACTTCATTCTGGAATCTCCACCGCGTACACGGTTGTTAAAGTGGTTTTCGGAGTTGGCAGAGAGTATGACAACTTCCGATCCTCGTCTCTTCAACAACCAAACGTTATTATAACACCGCGGTCTTTAAAATAGTTTATACTTAAAAATCGTATATGTAATTATCCATTTCAAAGCCCATAAATACGATATCATTTCCTTTTAAAACCCAAATAAATATGATATCATTTTATTTCAAATATATTTCTTTCTAAAATCATGCCACTTTTAAATTTAGAATATCTCGAAACCAAATATTTGAATTTTAACTTTCAACATAATACTTCGAAATCCATAGTTTTAAAACCATAACTTTCAAAACTTAAATGGTTTGGATATTCAACGGTATATAAAATAAAATAGTTGACTTTAAAATTTCTTTAAAAGAAAATGATTTCCACACCTTCACAATTTTTTTTCACTTTAAATTCAGTTTAAACACATACTTTTAGATTCACTTTCAATTTGAATAAAACACTTCGATTTCAATATTTCCAAACTTTGAGTATTTAATGAATTTCAAAACTAAGGTTGGGAATTTCAAATCAACAATTCATTTTCCTATTATTTAGTTTGACAGGTTTACATGATAAATCCATAACCATTAAAAATAAACTAAATTTATTAACAAAAAAACTCTCTTCCATTTTATTTATACTAAAAGTATTCATTAAATCCAGTTATAAATATCTTACCTTTAAAATATCCAATTTTAATAAGTTCACATCAACTTATGGAGTTAAATTTTCAAATAAGCTCAATTCCAATTAAATTTCCAATTTATCTTTCAATCTTAATTGATTTGAATCATTTATAACTCTATATATACACACACACACACACACCATATCTTAAACCTGTACTTAATCGTATACTATAAATTATCAAATGCCATTTTTCAACTTGTTCATTTTCATTTAACAGATTTAAGCATATTTAAATTTAACAATTTAACTATGTATGTATATATAAAATATATTTATATCATATCCAAATTTAATATTTATTAAACCGTATCATATCCAAACCATAAAATCATTTCAAAAATAATTATATATATATATACACCGCGGTGCCTGTATATAATTTTCTATCCTATGGTCAAGTGACACGGATATTTATCATTTCAACCCGCAATTAAAAATAAAACAAAAATGCGGTTATATATCATTTCAAACCGCAATCCCGAATAAAATGAAATGCATGATAACTTGCAGATTTTAAAATATAGTACACATCATCTATTCACCAAACATCAATCATCAACCATTAATTTATAATCATCATCCAATTTAAACAAACAACAATATAGAGCATATAAAATATAACAAGGAATAAATAACAGGTATTAACTAAAAGTTTATATTCAGTAATAAATTTAATACTGTTTAACTAGCAGTTTATATGTAAATAATTAAATTTTAACTGTCAATTTATATGCAAAAATATAAAATTAATTAACAGTTAATTAAATAAATGGGATGTAACCGAGATGATGAATAAAACATGCCAAACAATCATAAATAAATTTCTACTCATATCATATGTCAAATTAACAAAAATAAGAAATTTAGAAGTCGTGAGTGGGTTAAAACACTCACCTTTTGAATTTAAATCGAATCTAAATTCGATTTAAACCCAAAAATTTGACGGTCTCCAAATCTGTCCAAACCAGCATCAGAAGATCTAGAATTTTATTACGATCCTAATAAAAAAGATTACGCGTGAAACGGATAACGTAAGAGAAAGTTATGCCGAAAATTCGATTGAAAACAAAAATTAAAATAAATGAAAATGGAACACAATTTCATACTTCCAATTCATATCCACGTCATCGTTGACTTCTGCATCTTCCTCACGCGAGATTTACAGTGACACGCAGAAGCTCCCAACTCCACCATTGACCGTCCATCGCCTCTACCACGTGAGCCTATAGGCCACGGCGCGACCACCACTGTACTTGGCAACCCAGGCCGAGCCCTCCCCTCTGTCGTGCGGCCTCCATTCGCCAGCCGCTGCTGCCGAATTACGGCCCTTGAACCACAAAATTCGACCACCACACCTCGCTATAATCTGAACGACCACCATCAACAGACTCCACTTGCTGTCCTCTACGAAACCCAGAAACAGATTGCTCGATTTCTGCCCCAAATGAAAACGCCCAAAACGACACGTAGGGTTTCGCTATTTTGACCTTTGACCGCGATTTGCTGTTGATTCTAGCATCGATTTCAAAAAAAAAAACTACGCGTAGATTCGTATCGATGAAATCTACAACATATTTTTTTTTGAGAATTTTCTAAAGACTTTGAATTTTTAGCTTTGGATTTTTATTTGAAATTTGAATAGAACTGGGTCTAAAATTTACATCCATTGAGGAAGAGAAAGAGTTGAGGAGAATGAACGCACGCACAAATGAGAATAGATAGGGCTAGGGTTTATAATCGACTATTTATGTGTAGGGTTGAATTAGAGTAGATAGACCGGGTAGATGAACGTGCGGAACAAACTATGGCCCGAAAAGCCCGTTCTGACTGCGGAACGAAATTGGGTAAACCCATATATCAAAATAGGTATTTAAAAATATTTTGAACGCGATGGAAAAAGTTTCACGTCCAAATTTCATTGTATGGAGAAGTTATGCTGAAAACAAAATTTTTCAATTGATTTCAAATTGATTTCAATTAAATTGATTTCAAGGCGTTTCACGTTCGTACGATCAAACGACAAGTCCGATCGCTACGAAACTTGAAACCCTATAATAATTCATCGATACGGATCCGATGAAACTGCTTTCGTCGAAATCCGAGTCAGTGTCCAAAATGGCTATTTTTACATTAATTAAATAAATTAAAAATTAGTCAATTAAATCAAATTTCCCATTTCACTCTGATAATTGACGATTCTTATCATCATAAAATTTTCAAATCATCTTTACTAACTTAAACAGAATTTAACTGTCGAATTAAAACCTAAAAATTCTCAAATTTCATTAAATTCACCAATTATACATTAAATTTCCAATAATTTAATTAATTTTACTTTCCCTATATTTTTTTCAAATAGATAAATTTATCATTGGATTCATACTTCATTACGTAAATCTCTCCAATTTCATCTAAATTTATATTTGCGTAATATCTAAATATTAAATTTCAAATATTACTTCATTATTGTTAATGAAATAAATATATTTTTAATTATTGCAATTGATTATCCGTTATAATTTAATATACTAAATAGATGGTTAATCTTAAATACTTGTTCTCATTAATGTTTTATTTCTACTTACAAATTTATGCAATTATTACATATCCCTCCTTTAGTAAAAAAACCTTCCTATATCCATCTTTATTTCCAATTAACGTGAAATGTTATATTAAATTTCCATTAATTTCAATAGATTCAAATTATCATATTTTAAATCCAAATGAATAAATAAAGCTTGATTCCCGTTTAAATATTTAACTCATCTAATTGCAATTAACCTTGTTATCATAAATTAAATTCCGATATATTGATACAACTTTATTTCCATTCTTTATTCACAAATCATCATATTTATGAAGAACATTTACGTTATTCTCCATTTACTACCTTAATTTATTTATCGTAACATTTAATTTATAATTATTGCAATGATTTCCGATTTAATTGAAGGAACTAAGTATATAACTCATAATAGTTGTGGTAAAACTCTTAATCTACATTTATAGGTATATCCTTATCCGTTATATCTATTAATTAAATAAATTCCATTTTTTTGAGTCCTTTAAATTTATTACTAAATATCCATTTACCTTTCCCATCAAATTAATATAACCAATCAGATTTCCATTCACACCTTATTATAAACCTAAAATTTGAAATTCATTATCTTGTATTGATTTGATACAATTACCATTAACTTTACATTCCATTACTATTCAATATATATTTATTCATCAATCAATTCGATATTTTCTTTTCTTTCCATCTATTTGATAAATAACCTAGTATACATTTACAGACATTTATTTCATTCCATTCATTTATGGGTATTGCATTGAAATTTAATTTATTAACTAATACCAACGTTATTATCATTAATTACAATTGGATTCCCAATTTTATTCAATACCCTGAATAAATAACATATATATTAATCAAATCCTTACATTCTTTTTTTCTTTTCTCATATTTCATTAAAAACCAAATCATTGCATTTAAATGATTTTATTGAATTAGAATTTCATTCAAGACATAAATTATTAACTTGCATTAACATGATTTCTTAATTTATTCCAATTACCGTTTACACTCTTTTATTATATTAAATCAATTTAATATTTCCATTAATTTCTTGTACTAAATTTTATATCCATGTAAGAATCCTTTTTCTACTTAATTCATAGGGATTTTATTCAAATTTCTATAAATAGGTTTTAACTCACCATTTACATAATTTATTTTAGCCTTCATTTTAACCTTTATTTATCCCCTTTATTATTTCTACTAAATAAATTACAAAAATCCTATTAAATAAACAAATTAAATTATCGAAATATACGGGTCGTTATAGAAGTACTTTGAACCATTTTACTTTTGGAAACCAAAGGATTTAAAACTCTTAAACCCTTTTAAAAGTAATTAATTAAAAGTTAAATCCTTATTTAAATCATAATTAATTTTAATTGAATCTTGACTTATTTTAATTAAATAGTTAAACAATAATTAACTATTAAGTAAACCCAAATTAGTCCTTTATTAATTATTAAATAATCAATTAATTTTTATTAATAATTAAATATTAATTAATTTTAATTAATAAAAAAATCTTTAATTAAAACTTAATTTTAATTAAACCTTAAATAAATAATCTATTATTATTTAAACCTTAAATAATTTAAAATTTAAAAATAATTAAACATTAGATTAATAATTAATCCTATACTTAATTAATAATTGATTAAAAATAAATCATATACTTAACTCATGATTAATTGACTTAATTAATAATTAATTTAAAACATACCTTGACTTTAAAAGATAATTAATTAAGAACTAATCTTTATTTAATTAAAGTTAATAGACCTTGTTAACACTTAGTTAATCATTAATATTTAAAACCTAATTAATTAACAATTAATTATTCAATCCTTAATTAACTTTTAAAAACATTGTTATTTAGTTTATAAAATATCACAAAACAATTTGAAGTGTAAAAACCAAATTTTATAAAAATCGAAATTTAAAGCGAACTACATCCATAGCGACTATCGCTCCGAATACCATAACTTTCAAACTTGTTTAACATCTCAAATATCGTTAAAAACTCTTACCTTTACTCTGAATTACTTTACTAACTTAGCATAAAGGTTCTGGAGCTACTAAAGTTAGAAAACATTATGGAACTTTTTGTTAAAACAAGGTGACTAAAACAAGTTTGAACCAAAGGAATCTCCATGCCACTTAACAAGTTCAAGGGTTAAATTTTTTATTTTAGCATACACCACATACACATGTCTAACCATCCATAAACATATCACCATAATAGCACAACCAAATATCACATCTTTATAACCAAACAGATCACTTAAGCCTTCGATTCATAAGTCAAAATCTAAACCACAACTACAACCCATACATATATTCAAACCACATAATAAACAAACCAGACAATCAAATTATTTTACCACCAATTATTCAATACATATAAAGGCAAAAAAATTCCAAAAAGTAAGAATTTTACTCACTAAAGGTTTAGAAAACTTGAAATACTTTAGCGCTCGAAAATCTTGGAAAACCACAAACTCTTCTTGAAAGTGGGTCATTTTGCACTCCACTTTTGGACCATTTCCTCTTGGATTTGGGAAAGTGGTCAAAAGGAAACATTTAGATTATTCTTTCCTTTATCATTTAAAAACATAATTACTCAAAAAAGTAAAATTTTGAGGAAGTTATGGCCAAAACAGTGAGAGGTATTTTCGGACATCAAAATCTAGGTTCAAAAACACTCTTGCAAAAATGAATTTTTGTAGCAACTAGGCTCAAAATAAGAAAAGGTGGTGAACTACAAAGTTATAGCCACTAGAAATATATATGGTTTGAAAGAAAAAAAAAATCTGATTTTGTAATTTTGTAAGAAGTTTTGACCGAAAACATTTTGGGTAAAATGGAAGAAATTTAAATGGAAAAGAAGGAACCTTTAAACAAGTTTTAAAACATTTAAATGTTAATTGTTGAAATCTTAAAACACGAAAAGTCATTTTGGAAGCCACTAAAGTTTGTTAAAAGCTTTAAAGAAGAAGTGACTTAGGAAAAAAAGGTGAAATGAAAGGTAAGAAAGAAATAAGAGAAATGTTTTTATATAAAATGAATATGTAAAATTACCTAATTAACCCTTGTACTATGCCCTCCACTCCTAGCTTGCCATGTCACCACTCTTATCTTCCAACCTATCCCTTCCTAACACTACATGATCCAATATGAAATGACCCCTAAATGTACTCTTTTCTCCCCCAGTTGCCATTATGTCAAATCATGTCCCCATGATGTGACAATTTCTTTTTTTCATTTTTTTTCTTATATAACTAAGTATAATTACATGCATAAACAAAATAAGAGATACATACATATACACATTAATTTCCATTTTCAAAGTTTAAATGTTTCCATTAAAGTTCACAACGTTCCAACAAATTCTAGCAGACGAAAAGTCAAAAATTCAGAAAATGAATTCCGGACACATTTCTTGTTTTTCATCAAACTAAATATTTTTGTAAACTAATTTTGAAAACTATTTCACTATTATTATTTATCATTTAAAATAGTTTTATTTTCATTATAAAACCATTTATTTGAATATTTAAAAATAAGTAAATATTTGCAAATCAAAGCAGTGAAATTGTAGGTCGTTACATGCATGATGAGGAAAACGTGTTTGGAAACTACTTTAAGATAATAATTAACATAAGAGGCAAAATAAAAAATGAAGTGAATTCAAGGAAGGGTATCACATATATTGCAATCATCTTGGACTTAAAATTAATAGTGCATGTCCAAGCTTCAAACGACTTGCTTATTATTAGATAGAAAATAGATATCGTCGTCAAAAACTAATGGAGTGGGTAGGAAATACAAAGTTTTCAAATAAGATTACTTCCAATATAATATGTTGTGTTGATATGCAGGAACTTCAACTATCAGGTGTGAAAAGCCATGATTGCCATGTATTTATAGAAACCTTACACCCGATAGTATTTTTGGAGTTAATACCATAGAAAGGGATAAATATCCAAAATCGAGCTTAGTTTATTCTAGATAGATTGCGTTTGAGTACTAATAAAATTCACTTGGATAATATAGGAAAGTGTGTACTAAAGATATTTTTTAAGTTGGAGAAAATACATCCTTCTATAGTTTTTAATTGCATGGAACATCTATCTATTTAAAAATTAATCTTTAATGCATGGACATGTAAAACATGGATGGAAATATTCATTTAGTAGGTACGTATAATTTGCTATATTTATTTACTCAATTAACATAATAAGTTGTATAATCAACACTTATATTTATATATGTACATAAGGTATTTGGTCATCTAAAAAGGTGAAATAAAAAATAGACTTAAAGTTTTGTCAAATATATATTGTAAAAGAGGCATCCACTTTTCTATATTATTATTTCATCGATCACTTTAAGCTAATTTCTAATATTGGTCATCGTAATGAAGATGATATAGAAGATTTAACAAACATTTCTTTATCCGTGTTCTAAAATGGGGAATTCCATCTAGTAAATGGAAGAAAGTAAAATTTCAAACACTTAAAGTGTTTATTGTAGCTAAATTAATGGTGCTTCCCAATTATGAAGAGATATTATATCTTATCTGGTAATTAATACATTTTTATTCACTAATTTGGCTCATTTTATATCATAGTTTTTCATGAAATTATTAATACTGTATTTTAGTCAATTTGAAGACCAAATTATTGAAATTGAGCCTAGTTAAAGGATTGGTCTAAGAGATATGTAAGCATGGCCTTCATATAATTTTAAATTTGTGTGATATTGACTGTTTACTAATTTATGTTAATTTCAATTCAATAATTTCATGATAATATAATCACATATGTTTATTATACCAAACTTGCATTTGGTCCAATGACAAATATAGGAAATGTTCAATCATGCATTTAATGCTTTAAATTTCACACAATATAGTTTGGAGCACATAATTACAATAGTGGGGTATGTACTAAGGATAGTAATAAAGGTGGTGATCTTGAAGATTGTTATAGCATTTTGCATTAAATAATTGAACTTACTCGATGTCACCATGAGCTTAAAACTTATTTATTAAGATGTGAGTGGCTTAATGATAGGAAAGATGTAGGAGTGTGTCATGTTCATAAAAATTACCCACTTATTGAAGTAAACAACAAAGGAGATACTAAGTTATGATCCATTTATGTTTGCCACACAAGCAAAACATGTTTATTATGCACCTTATCTCACTATAAATAACAACATAGATTGGTGCATTATCAGTAAACCTAAACCGAGATGGTCATTCAGCTCTAGCTTGATCAAAGCAGACGATCGACCAAACTAAATAATTTGGATCCTAAAAAATTGTTGCAAACCACCAATGATAACGACAAGATAGGACTTCTTAATAATAAAATATTCAGTGGATTTTGATAAGGTAAAGATGTCAATGTCGATGATGAAAATAAAGATGATAAAGTAAAAAAATGATATTTCTGATGTTATTGTCGACTGGTAGTCTAGTGTGTATGTTGAGTTGTCACATTACCTTTATATATGTATTCATCCAATTTATATTGTAATCAATATGTAGTTCTTAAGTTCGTGTTACAACAATGTTTTTATTAGCTCCATATATATGAATCTTGAGTTCATGTTTTAAATTGTTAAGTACATATCTTTCACATGTAAATATATTATTAAATATTGCTCTAGAAATTGCATTAATTTTTGAAAAAGATACGTCTTCTCATGGCGGCTCTCATTGCCTTCATCTTGGTATTCTAATAGACATCCATGACACCAGACTACTACACTTATAGCTTCTTAGGATAATGCTCCATCTTCATATCATTCCAACCATGATGGTCATCAACTAATAATGATTCCCACTAGCACAACTTATGGCACACCTATTGACCCCTCTGGCCCGCCTGTTGGACCTTCCAACCCACGTACTCTTGCACCTACTAGTCAGTCGGGCCAGACATCAACGACTAACTCCAACTCTATCTCTCGGTGCTCCATCTACAAAAAAATCTAGAGGAGCAGGATAAGAAATGATATTAATACAATTTATTTAATTTGTGCACATATGAGCAAGTAACATACACATAACTAAGCGTCGATACATGCACATCGATACATATACATACACATTGACACATTCGCATGACATACACACATACATTGGTTTATACATATATACATACATTGGTGCGCACATGCACACGTTCACACATGCATCAGCATATGCACTTTAATATATGTTCTAAAATAATTATATTAATACAATTTATGAATAGGATGATACGATTTCTCTAATAGTTCCATATTTGATGCAATTTATGTGGGCATACCGGCACATGTTAATGAATTTTGCCAACATTCAAGACTATCAATGTTAAGACAGTTATAGTTGATAAGTTTTAGGTAAGTGTTTTATGACACAACAATAAATATAACTCTTATAAGTATGTTTCTTATTTATTTCAAAAAATGTTTAATCATATGTATAGAACTCTTTTACCTAGGATGAGAACGTATCCAAGAAGCTTGTATGTAAAGTGTGGAAGGCAAGAGCTAGCACAAAGTATCAAGAGTGGGTGTACTAAATGCATAAGTCAGGGAAGAAGCATTCGACATTGCTTGAGTAAATATTTGATAAGTTTAAGGCATATTTCGAGACATTAGAGTTTTAGTCTACGTCTAAAAAAATTGCAGAAAGTAGGTAAAACTCTAAGCTACGCATTGGTGGTTCGAGGTTCATTTGATTATCATTTTGATATTGCGTTCATTTATTTTTATAGTATATTTAAAATGAGTTAAAATATTAGTTAAACACATAAAGTACAAACTATTTGAGTTGCCACCCATATGTCATCATTAATTATGGTAATCTGGAAATGACTTATAATCATTAATTCTATACTGTCGTCACTGTAATGACCCAGAATTCTATAAATTTTGTTTGTGAATATTTAATTTATTTTTATATTCAATTAATGATTTTTAATAATTAATTAAATTACTTTTATTTTATAAGTAATGATAGAAAATTCATTTTTGAATTCTATTTATAAAAAAAATGTAGTTCAATGGACAACTGAAAATGTGATCGAAATCCGCTATTTGGATTTTCAGCTTTTTAACGAATGATATGTTATATGAAGTTGTTTGCCTTTGCGTATACTTTAAAACAACATTCAAATGTTTAGATAAAACAATTTTTACTTTGAAAATGAAGAAGAAATAAAATAATAATAATAATTTTGGTGGCTTGTGATAAGATGAGAGAGTTGTAAAATGTGATGCAAGGGCATTTTGGATTTTTAGCCTTCTTTATTATATTTTATTTTCTTAATATATGCACTTCCCATTCTTAATTTTCATTTTTTCTTCATACTTCTTGATATCATTTTTCTTCATCTTCTCTACTTTTATATTTTTTGAAAAAAAAAAATTTAGATCTTTCTAGTTTAAAAGTTTAAGTGCAACCCACATCACTCTTCACCTAATTCATTTTTCATTTTCTTTGTTCTGCCTCCATTTTCTTCCCTCTTCTTTCATTTTTTCCTTAGTATAACAATGAAAACAAAAGCTCCTACTCTCTTTAAAAATCCATATCCCTCAATCCATGGATAATTTTTCGAAACTTTCTTTCTGAAAGTTGATTTTTTAGTCCACTAGTATTTTATAAAAATGTTAAGCCAAGCGGCAGTTATCGCGCAAAAACAGCAGTGGTCGAAAAGCGATAAAAATTCGACAATCATGAAGTGAAGATTGGAGGATATGGGCCGTAACGTCAAATGGAGATATTTGGTGGTAGTCATGTGATTTTTAGAAGCCTAGCTTTGTGGTGGTGGTGAAATGAATGAATTTCGTTCATTTGCGATTTTCAGCATCGTAGTGGTCGAGATGGGCTCTAGTTGGTGTTATGGAGGAGGCATGGGTGAAGGCGCAACTCTTTTTGTTGGTGTCGAGACCTCTAGTAGTCGGAGGAGGTGAGAAATGGTTGAACTAGGGTTTAGGGTGTTTTTGGGTTTTGCATTCAAAAAGGAGTCGTTGGAGGTGAACGGCGAAGCCAAGAATGTCGAGTTTTGACCTAGAGGTGTAGGGGTGGATGGCAGTTCTGAAGGATATGGTGACGAGGTCTGGCATAGGTCGAGGCGGCGTGGCGAGCTCCTTTTGTAGGCAATGTTCATAACCTAGGCGTGCATTTGAATTTGGGATCAATGGTTGGTTTTCGATGTAGGTGGTCAACGGTAGTAGCATGGATGCTGTCGAGTTGAAGGGGTGAAGGCGAGTTTATGGGTGGCCTTGGATCGATGGTTGGTGGTCCGAGCAATATGTGCACGTGCAGGGCAAGCACATTGTAATGGGTTCAGGCAAATTCGAATTTGGGAATTAGATTGGAGGGAAGATGGAGTACTATTCCAGGTAGGTATGGATATAGGTTTACTTAGGTTGGCTAGGCTTGCATGCTTGTGTGAGAATATGTTCGAATTTGTTTGTTTTAAAATTATATAAATCAAATGTCTTAATTTTAAAATGCGACAACTCACTCATTTTAAATTCGTTTAACGCGCGAATTTTTGCGTTAGACTTATATTGAAAAGCACAACACTATAGAATAAATTATTGGTAGTTTACGAAAGTATGGATTTATGATTAAATAATCGGGTTTTTAATTTAATTACGTTATTTTGAATAATAACATAGTTGAATTAAGTATACTTCATTTGTAATGATCCGGAATTTTAGATATTCGAAATTGGAATATTTAACTGATTTTAAATATTTAAAAGTTAATTTTTAACTTGAATTTCTAATATCACCAATTATTTGGTAATTAAATTATTTAATTTAATAGTTGGAAATTGGGTAAATTGTTGAATCTGGAGTTTTAAGCCTGTTAAAAATATTTTAAAGGCTAATAAAATTTATATTGATAATATTGAAGATAATAAAAGCTTTAAAATTGAATTTAAAGGTGATATGTTCTGTTTTGAAAATATATCTTTTAAATTGATATTTCAAAATAGCCTTCCGAGGCACAGTCACGGAATTCAACGAAACCAATTCCATTGGATCCGTAATAGTGGTTTCAAATTTTGAAACGTTTGGATTTATCGTTTGGCCATACGGGTTAGAAATGCGCTGAAATCTATATCAAAAATTCAATATAATAATTGGGTCCAAAAAAGCTATCTTCTGCATACGATCGAATTAGGACTCGAAACCTTTTCCATTGCGTTCGGAATAGGGGTATAATATTATGAACGCCTAGCGGCACGTCTCGGTAGGGATTCGAGATTTTAAGTTACAAAACTGAGACGATTTGAAAATTATATTTTACACACACACACACTAGTTAGCTTTTTTCCTCCTCCAATATGCTACTTTTCTCCTTTCAAACACGCCACCTATCACATTCAAAGCCACCATCTCCCTTTATTAAATCACTTCTGCCTCCTTCATTTAAAAATGGAAAAAATAATAGCATGCGACCGAAATCGTGTATGCCCCTCCCCCTTCTGTTCAAAATCATATTTCCCTTTTAATATATCAAAATCGAAAATCATTCAGGGAGATAAAGGAATGAACTGGAATTCATTCGACTCGTAGGATCGACCTTTGTTCGAGAATTTATATACTAATCTAAACACGAAAATTAAATCGCATTGAAGAGGAGCTAGCAGACTCACGACTCGAAGCTAGGGAGGACCGATTTACTTCGCGTTGGGTTTCTCGTGTGGCTGCAAGGAGATGAGCACTAGAGGATCCTGAACGGCGATTTGAGGGCGAGAAGATGGTCGTCGAGTGAGCTAGGGTTGGTCGCAAATAGGGTTCTTTGGGGTTGGGGTTACAATGGGGAAAGCGATAAAGGCTGATGGGTTCGGCCTCGATGGTGGTGGTAGCGAGGGAGGTCGGGCGAAGTCAAGGAGTTGAGGCTTGGGGATGGAGGCCATGGACGCCATGGAGATGAGCTCGACGAGGACAGAAATCTCACATAGAGCTTAAGAGCAGAAGCTTGTTGATTTTGATTTCCAACGCAGATTAAGGTAATTTAATTTTAAACATTTTAATGCAATGTTATTTAAGTTTAAGGTAACGACCCGTAAATTTCATGGATTTAATTTGGTTAAATTAATAAGTGTGAAGACCCGCAAATCCGTACTCCTTGAATATACACTAATCTCCATAGATTAATTCAATATGAACAAAAATACGAATTCTCAATGTTTAAGAAAAAGAAAAAGACAGAAGAAGAGCGCAAAAGATAGAAAATAGAGAGAAAAGAAAACGACAGAACAATAACAGAATCTCACAATTCGCAGCGGAACAACATATAATAAATAAATGAATAATCTTTAAACAAAGAACTATATCAGTTATTACATTACATCACATTTCATTACATCATATCATCAGAGTGTACAACAACAAACAACATCAAATAGCGGAAAATAAATACTATATACTAGTAATACGCCATGCCATCCATCTTGCCTCCAGCAACTCCAGAATATCCTGATAAACCTAACTCTTGACTGCCCGTGTAGAAATTGATGGGCACCCAGAGTTTAGGAAGGAAAACAATAAACTACGAGTCAGTCATGTGACTGGTGTGGGAACTCAAAATAGTTTATTTATCTTTGAAAACAAAATAGAGGAATATTTTTAAAGTCAATTCGCAATGCTCCTAAAAATGAGACTACCATAAGGCTTCCCGCACACACACACAATGCAAACGCAGAATCGGAGGAGATTTCTCCTTATGATAGTCAAAGATGCTTGATACGCATTTAAAAGAACATTTGATATTATTACTAGTGCATAGTGTAGGAAAAATTCATTTCGAAAATAAAGATATAAATCTTAGCCAGCATAGACATTTCGAACTATGCCTACTATAGCTACCATCTAAACAGTGGTGACCACCATAAGTAAATGGCAGGTTCTACAACTAAAACCGTATAGGGTTTCGTATTGGGAATTGGATTTCCAACGAATGATCAGGCCAAGGAACTTCCCATTGCCACATGAGAATGCCTCTGGAAGGACATCCCCGAGAACCAAACCGGATCTCTGCCAACACAAGGCCGGGTTACCCCTAACTGGGTAACAATGACACGAATATGTCATCCCCCGGTCCTTTGGGACCTTTAACCGAGCGCTCGCCATCAATATCACACAATCATAAATAAAGTGTTCAACATGAGTAAGTATCTGGGCTCCATACCATGATACCACCCTTTCCAGAAGGAAATGCACATACCCTAAAGGGAGCTACCCCTCATAACCTTGCCGCATCTTTCCTGTTTTGACCATTCTGGGGTGTGAGGCTCGACGAAGTCACGTCCACAAAAACATACTTTATACAAAAGCCATGCTTTGGGTCAACAAATGATCATAGAAATGATCACCAAGATAGACGATCAAATAAATGATCCTATCACAAATAATCAACACAATGATCATTTCACAGCAACACTCAGCATGTCACATTACCCAATTGGGAATATATCGCTGATAACCATCAACTACATAACCTCTGAGCTCGTATGTCTCAGAGAAGGGTGTTAAGCTAAAAGAATAAATTCTCCGCCACCAACAGAAATATATTTGAAAAAATCAGCTTTATATCTCAATTTGTAATGTCGGACATACAATCCATACAAGTCTGTTCCGGGCTCGAACAGAACCGAAGGCACTTACAAAGAAGTCCTTGCAATCCGGATATCCACGTTCCTGATCGGATTCCCCATCACATATGGAGAACTCTATACCGGAGCAACTCGGTGCAGAGTCAATCGACAGGTCATCCCATCGCTCTCGCAAATACCGGGTCTTCAACACCGATCTTCAATGCTATCCATTACGTCGTATCTCTATTCGGAATGGGTAATCCGAATAACAAGCGCAATAAATTTAAAAATAAGTGTAGCATTCAAATTCAGCAAATCACAACAAATACCTTTCAAAGGTAAATATTGATAGTCGGTTATTGAACTATCAATGGATATGCACAACATCACCAGATTCCAATAATTTTCCAAATTATTTATTTCCCAAAAATATCTTTACAAGATATATAATTATAATATGTCCAAAATAAATCAATATTTATCTTTAAACAACTTCCCTTTTCATTCATAAATTCCATAGTGAATTTATATTTCACAATATCCATGCATATAAGATTTCAATTATTCATTTCAATTTATCTTCAAAAAGATAAATTCTCAAAATATTCACTTTATATTGGAAAACATTTCCATACTTACTTATTAAGTAATTCTCAATCCATTTATTTTCAACACTTGGAAAATATTCAATATACTTAAATCGAAATTTAGTATATATTTCATTCTTTAAGGAAATCATTCTCTTACACATATTTATTTGGGCCAAAACGAATGTTGCGTAAAACATCGTTACGACAACCCAAAATCACTAGTATAGGGATTCGAAATTAAAATAGATATATAAATCCCAATACTATACAAAACATTTCCTTTCGGAAATCATTTACTATAACAACAGTGTTATAGTCCACCATTTCCTTTTATTTCTCGAAAACGTCTATTTCAACAATGAATGTTGAAATCTATGGTTTCGAATCTCAACACATTTAAAACATCGTTAGATCGTTTTAATTCTATTTAAAACACCTAATTCAAAACATTTTCTTTAATATATTATTCACTATTCAAAAACGTGAATATACTTCGTTAACAAATTTCATCATTTCTATTCATTTTATTTTAAAGGATTATTCACTGTTCAAAAACATGAATATAAATCCATAAATAAGTTATAACAATCTACTTATCAAAATAAGTCGTTGCGAATTTATAAAACAATGTTTATAAATTCGTTTATTATTTATTTTATTACAACTTCCATTTATACATCTCCTTTATTAACCTATCTCAATTCATATCTCATGATATACTAGAAATTCATACTATAAGTCAAATACTTATAATTTATTTGTTTGCCAAAAATCGTTCTTTTAAACTTCATAATTATAAATCTTATAACTTATAAGATTCGTTTATTTATCCAAACCTATTCCTCAAATAACTATACAAATTTTATAAACCTACTGTTTATAAAATTCTATTTCTAACTTCACCGTTTATAATTCTATAAATTTCATTCATTTATGAAATTCATTCACAATTCATTCTAACACTTATAAAAACTCGTTTTATAATTCAAATATTTTTAATTTACAAATTATTAATTTATAAATCCTCTATATAAATCAATTTATACTATTATTCTTTTAGAACATCTTTAATCCCCTTTATAATTTCACCATTTTGATTTATAAATAATCAAATTTTATAAATCCTATATTTTCAACCTTTTATAATAAATTCAAAAATTCCGACTTAACTATTTTATAAAATCATTAGCCTCATATTTTCAAAAATCAACCTTTTACTATATTCTCAAAAATCATAATTTTTATAACATTAAAATTATATCGTTTATTTATTTAAAATGAATCAATTCCAAACATATAGTATATTTTCGAAAATCACTTTAAAAATCATTTTAAAATTCCAAAACTTGGTCCAATGATGCTACACACCAAATAGTCAATCACAACAACAAAGACATCATATATCGATATGATAATCCATCAAATATCAAAATATCTGAAATCAAATAAATACTATTGAGGAATACAGTTGGATCCCTCCAACCTGTTTTCCTGCATCCACAAACATTAGCACAATACCAATTTCGCTCCAGTACGGAATCATCGCGGTATATGGGATTTAAAATATTATTCGCTTAATAGACGGCGCAATAGGGTCTCATCCGCTATACAATGCAGGAAATCAATAACTGCAATATATGCATATGCCAATATATATATATTGCTATTATATATAATACCAATTTCACTGTTTATGAAATATTCGCGGTATATGTTTTTAATAAATAACATCCGCTTACTAACGGCGTATAATGTCTATTTTAACAATCAATAGATAACAATCATCATTCAAACATGCATTCAAATATTTTAAATATAACTATTTAAAATAAAAATCGAAACCGATTCGAGTGAGTGAGAAGTTCTCACCTTGATTTTAATTTCGTTTTAGCGATTTATTTCGAATAAAATTAAACGGACGTTTAATTTTACCCGAAATTCTCACTAACTCCAAACGACTCCAATCCAATTCCATAGCATAGTGCTCTTCCATACGATTCCAACGCAACTGGTTTCGCGCGTTTTCGACCTCGTATGAAAAAGTTATGCATTTAACAAGTTTACACGATTTTTATAATTATAATTAATTTACATTTCATTTTATAATTTTAACTCAGATCCATCATCACCGTACATCCCATGCTTTGAAAAATCTGGGCCGAGTATCATCTTCTTCCCCCATCATCAGGTAAAGCATGTAAGAACCCAAACGTGGCCGCCTTCTAGGGTTTAAAAACGCCGCTTCCTCGATCGCCTCTAGCTCGATCAACGACCACCATTAGCAAGCTCTACGTCGCTTTCACCCACAGCTACCACCATACGAAGCTCGGGTCCATCTCGAGCTTGAAAACCATGCACAAGACAGCCACGAACGCGGCCCTACATCCCCCCCATCGAGTCTCTAAAAACGATCACTCCCGTATGGATTCGAAGAGCTCGACTAGCTCTACAAATCTCCAGTTGATAAGTTTTCAAAAATGTTTACGGATTAAGAGGAATTTGAGGAAGAAAATGATGAATTGCTGGCCATTGATTTATAAAAGTGGCGGCTGCTCTGTTAAACCCTAGGGTTATTATTATTTTGCAAAAGTGAAGAGTGGAGGGGCTTATATAGAAAATTGGTGAATTTACTATTCGTCGAAAATTTCCGAACTCCAAACGAAGCGTGCCGACTGACGTTTCTAAGGTTTACCCCACGTTCCGGACACAATGGAACAGGTTTCGAAAGCTAATTCGGTCATCTGTGAAAGATATGGCAATAAACGTTCAATTTAAGTTAAACCGATTTAAACGATTTTCTAGGCGTTTTAGCTTGCACCGGACAAATGGTAAATCTGATTGACACGAAATTTGAAACCTTACAATAATATCACATTATGGATCCGATGAAACTGGTTTCGTCAAAATCCGAGACTTTTTGAAAAATGACTATTTTAACTCGCCAAATTAATATTAAAAACAATTTCGATGCGTTTCGAGCTGCCACGATCAGACGACAACTCCGTTTGCTACGAAATTTGAAATACGATAATAACTAACTATTATGGAACCAATGGAACTGGTTTCGTCCAATTCTGAGACTGTTTGAAAATTAGCTATTTTTCAGTCGATAATTAAATATTAAAATATTAAATTTTCACAGATTAACTCTAAATTCAATTTTAAGAGTTCTATAACATTACTATAACTTCAATATGATAAAATAAAATTTTACAAATCATTTTCAGTCATATTAAACTCGTTATTCAATTATTTCTGAAATTTCAACTATTAAATTATCGATTTAATTATCAAATTAAATCCAATACTCGAAAAATAAATTATTCAACTTATAAATTTCACTTATTAATATTCAAAATTAATTAAATATTCAAATTTTAATAAATTAAAATTCTGAGTCGTTACATACTTCCCCCCTTAAAAGAATTTCGTCCTCGAAATTATCAAGTAAGAAAAGTTACAGAATTTATTAACTTTCCCAAAATCCATAGTTGAACTTCTTATAATAACTTGACTAAGTTTTCCAAACCATACTTAGTTATTTTTTCAACAACAACTACTATTGTTTAACTTTCAATTCCAAAATCAAAGTTTATAGTTTTCAAAACTTTTCCAATTTTCTCAAATTTTTTCTAACGCCTTAAATTCTCGGAAAAATTCGCCATAGTCTCCTTTGCGCGGCTCGATCCGAAAAAAAATGACAGTATATATATCACAAATATACATCTCATCAAGTAATGAGGCATCCCGCAAGGAAAAAGTGTAAAAGTACGATATGTAATCCGAGATATGTACCTTATATTCTATTAGCGAGCATATACGGCTAATATAGCGCGAAAGCGAGCTCCAAATGCGAAGCAAACGCACTCCGCACCTACTAAACACTCAACAAACAACATGAGAACATGTATATAGACAATAGTATCAATATACAACATATAGCAACATAATAACTATATATGCCAACATAGCAAATGCAGTAAAAGCAATATGTTCAACCATCAACCAACTAACATCCAACTAACATCCATAACCAATAAATATTCATTCATATTCTCATTAATATTCGATGAATTAGTTTTCAATTTAATCACATTTGATTCATTTACAGTGGATGTTTTTACTAACATTCTTTTTCAATTAGTTTATATTCACTCATTCATATTCAAGTTGGTTCACTTCCAAATCAAATTCAATTCCATTTAAGATTCACTTAACTTCCAATTGAATTTCAATTACTTTAGCTTCCAATTTCATTAACTCTTAATGAATTATATACAATCAACTAACAACCACATAACAACCAATGTATATTAATTACAACCAAATTTATTCACTTTACATTCAATTTGGTTTAATTAAATTGATTTTCATTCAATTATTCAACTTCTAATAACATTAAATTTTAATAAATTAACACTTATATCCATTATTCCATATCAATTATTCACATTTAATTGATTAATATTCAATCCATTCATTCAATTCAATTACTAAAGTTGAATTTCATTTCATAACTCAAGTTCATATTTATAAATCAATTCAGCTTCCAAATTCTAAAGTAAATTTCCATTTGACTTTAAATTCATTTTTATTTCCACTCATATTTGTAAATATATTCATATAGTTTTACTTCTTATATATATAAGTTTATTTCTCAATTGTAAATCACTTTAATTATAATTCAATTCTTATAATTCTTTTGCTTATACAATTATTCTTCAATTTAGATTATTCAAACAACTAAACAACCAACTTATATACACTTTAATAATTCTGAAAAATTATTCCTTTATATATAAAATATAATCAAGGTAAAATTATTTCATTTACCCAATTTAAAAACAATATCGTGTTGGTTTATCTTGTTTAAGAGTTTAGAAACCCTTATCTACGATAGTTAGCTAGACTACATCGACTGGAATCTATAAACAATCAACCGATAAGTCAACACAATACAAAACAATTTTATATTCACTAACAAATACGCTCTCATATCTATTATTACACTCAAACTCATTCTAGAGTACTACTGACTCTATCTCTAATGAGTAATACCCAACAGAACCATGGTTGTCGCTTAACCATATGCTTTTATACCACCTGTGAAGACCCGCAAATCCGTACTCCTTGAATATACACTAATCTCCATAGATTAATTCAAGATGAACAAAAATACGAATTCTCAATGTTTAAGAAAAAAAAAGACAGAAGAAGGGCGCAAAAGATAGAAAATAGAGAGAAAAGAAAACAACAGAACAATAACAGAATCTCACAATTCGCAGCGGAACAACATGTAATAAATAAATGAATAATCTTTGAACAAAGAACTATATCAGTTATTACATTACATCACATTTCATTACATCATATCATCAGAGTGTACAACAACAAACAACATCAAACAGCGGAAAAGAAATACTATATACTAGTAATACGCCATGCCATCCATCTTGCCTCTAGCAACTCCAGAATATCCTGATAAACCTAACTCTTGACTGCCCGTGTAGAAATTGGTGGGCACCCAGAGTTTAGGAAGGAAAACAATAAACTCCGAGTCAGTCATGTGACTGGTGTGGGAACTCAAAATAGTTTATTTATCTTTGAAAACAAAATAGAGGAATATTTTTAAAGTCAATTCGCAATGCTTTTAAAAATGAGACTACCATAAGGCCTCCCGCACACACACACAATGCAAACGCAGAATCGGAGGAGATTTCTCCTTATGATAGTCAAAGATGCTTGATACGCATTTAATAGAACATTTGATATTATTACCAGTGCATAGTGTACGAAAAATTCATTTCGAAAATAAAGATATAAATCTTAGCCAGCATAGACATTTCGAACTATGCCCACTATAGCTACCATCTAAACAGTGGTGACCACCATAAGTAAATGGCAGGTTCTACAACTAAAACCGTACAGGGTTTCGTATTAGGAATTGGATTTCCAACGAATGATCAGGCCATGGAACTTCCCATTGCCACATGAGAATACCTCTAGAAGGACATCCCCGAGAACCAAACCGGATCTCTGCCAACACAAGGCCAGGTTACCCCTAACTGGGTAACAACTGACACAAGTATGTCATCCCCCGGTCCTTTGGGACCTTTAACCGAGCGCTCGTCATCAACATCACACAATCATAAATAAAGTGTTTCAACATGAGTAAGTATCTGGGCTCCATACCATGATACCACCCTTTCCAGAAGGAAATGCACAAGTTCTACAACTAAAACCGTACAGGGTTTCGTATTGGGAATTGGATTTCCAACGAATGATCAGGCCAAGGAATTTCCCATTGCCACATGAGAATGCCTCTGGAAGGACATCCCCGAGAACCAAACCGGATCTCTGCCAACACAAGGCCGGGTTACCCCTAACTGGGTAACAACTGACACGAGTATGTCATCCCCCGGTCCTTTGGGACCTATAACCGAGCGCTCGTCATCAACGTCACACAATCATAAATAAAGTGTTTCAACATGAGTAAGTATCTGGGCTCCATACCATGATACCACCCTTTCCAGAAGGAAATGCACATACCCTAAAGGGAGCTACCCCTCATAACATTGCCGCATCTTTCCTGTTTTGACCATTCCGGGGTGTGCGGATCGACGAAGTCACGTCCACAAAAACATACTTTATACAAAGCCATGCTTTGGGTCAACAAATGATCGTCAAAATGATCACCAAGATAGACGATCAAATAAATGATCCTATCACAAATAATCAACACAATGATCATTTCACAGCAACACTCAGCATGTCACATTACCAAATTGGGAATATATCGCTGATAACCATCAACTACATAACCTCTGAGCTCGTACGTCTCAGAGAAGGGTGTTAAGCTAAAAGAATAAATTCTCCGCCACCAACAGAAATATATTTGAAAGAAATCAGCTTTATATCTCAATTTGTAATGTCAGACATACAATCCATACAAGTCTGTTCCGGGCTCGAACAGAACCGAAGGCACTTACAAAGAAGTCCTTGCAATCCGGATATCCACAATCCTGATCGGATTCCCCATCACATATGTAGAACTCTATACCGGAGCAACTCGGTGCAGAGTCAATCGACAGGTCATCCTATCGCTCTCGCAAATACCGGGTCTTCAACACCGATCTTCAATGCTATCCATTACGTCGTATCACTATTCGGAATGGGTAATCCAAATAACGAGCGCAATAAATTTAAAAATATGTGTAGCATTCAAATTCAGCAAATCACAACAAATACCATTCAAAGGTAAATATTGATAGTCGGTTATTGAATTATCAATGGATATGCACAACATCACCAGATTCCAATAATTTTCCAAATTGTTTATTTCCCAAAAATATCTTTACAAGATATATAATTTCAATATATCCAAAATAAATCAATATTTATCTTTAAACAACTTCACTTTTCATTCATAAATTCCATAGTGAATTTATATTTCACAATATCCATGCATATACGATTTCAATTATTCATTTCAATTTATCTTCAAAAAGATAAATTCTCAAAATATTCACTTTATATTGGAAAACATTTCCATACTTACTTATTAAGTAATTCTCAATCCATTTATTTTCAACACTTGGAAAATATTCAATATACTTAAATCGAAATTTAGTATATATTTCATTCTTTAAGGAAATCATTCTCTTAAACATATTTATTTGGGCCGAAACGAATGTTGCGTAAAACATCGTTACGACAACCCAAAATCACTAGTATAGGGATTCGAAATTAAAATAGATATATAAATCCCTATACTATACAAAACATTTCCTTTCGGAAATCATTTACTATAACAACAGTGTTATAGTCCACCATTTCCTTTTATTTCTCGAAAACGTCTATTTCAACAATGAATGTTGAAATCTATGGTTTCGAATCTCAACACATTTAAAACATCGTTAGATCGTTTTAATTCTATTTAAAACACCTAATTCAAAACATTTTCTTTAACATATTATTCACTATTCAAAAATGTGAATATACTTCGTTAACAAATTTCATCATTTCTATTCATTTTATTTTAAAGGATTATTCACTGTTCAAAAACATGAATATAAATCCATAAATAAGTTATAACAATCTACTTATCAAAATAAGTCGTTGCGAATTTATAAAACAATGTTTATAAATTCCTTTATTATTTATTTTATTACAACTTCCATTTATACATCTCCTTTATTAACCTATCTCAATTCATATCTCATGATATACTAGAAATTTATACTATAAGTCAAATACTTATAATTTATTTGTTTGCCAAAAATCGTTCTTTTAAACTTCATAATTATAAATCTTATAACTTATAAGATTTGTTTATTTATCCAAACCTATTCTTCAAATAACTTTACAAATTTTATAAACCTACTGTTTATAAAATTCTATTTCTAACTTCACCGTTTATAATTCTATAAATTTCATTCATTTATGAAATTCATTCACAATTCATTCTAACATTTATAAAAACTCGTTTTATAATTCAAATATTTTTAATTTACAAATTATTAATTTATAAATCTTCTATATAAATCAATTTATACTATTATTCTTTTAGAACATCTTTAATCCCCTTTATAATTTCACCATTTTGATTTATAAATAATCAAATTTTATAAATCCTATATTTTCAACCTTTTATAATAAATTCAAAAATTCCGACTTAACTATTTTATAAAATCATTAGCCTCATATTTTCAAAAATCAACCTTTTACTATATTCTCAAAAATCATAATTTTTATAACATTAAAATTATATCGTTTATTTATTTAAAATGAATCAATTCCAAACATATAGTATATTTTCGAAAATCACTTTAAAAATCATTTTAAAATTCCAAAACTTGGTCCAATGATGCTACACACCAAATAGTCAATCACAACAACAACGACATCATATATCGATATGATAATCCATCAAATATCAAAATATCTGAAATCAAATAAATACTGTTGAGCAATACAGTTGGATCCCTCCAACCTGTTTTCCTGCATCCACAAACATTACCACAATACCAATTCCGCTCCAGTACGGAATTATCGCGGTTTATGGGATTTAAAATATTATCCGCTTAATAGACGGCGCAATAGGGTCTCATCCGCTATACAATGCGGGAAATCAATAACTGCAATATATACATATGCCAATATATATATTGCTATTATATATAATACCAATTTCACTGTTTATGAAATATTCGCGGTATATGTTTTTAATAAATAACATCCGCTTACTAACGGCGTATAATGTCTATTTTAACAATCAATAGATAACAATCATCATTCAAACATGCATTCAAATATTTTAAATATAACTATTTAAAATAAAAATCGAAACCGATTCGAGTGAGTGAGAAGTTCTCACCTTGATTTCAATTTCGTTTTAGCGATTTATTTCGAATAAAATTAAACGGACGTTTAATTTTACCCGAAATTCTCACTAACTCCAAACGACTCCAATCCAATTCCATAGCATAGTGCTCTTCCATACGATTCCAACGCAACTGGTTTCGCGCGTTTTCGACCTCGTATGAAAAAGTTATGCATTTAACAAGTTTACACGATTTTTATAATTATAATTAATTTACATTTCATTTTATAATTTTAACTCAGATCCATCATCACCGTACATCCCATGCTTTGAAACATCTGGGCCGAGTATCATCTTCTTCCCCCATCATCAGGTAGAGCACGCAAGAACCCAAACGTGGCCGCCTTCTAGGGTTTAAAAACGCCGCTTCCTCGATCGCCTCTAGCTCGATCAACGACCACCATTA
This sequence comes from Allium cepa, assembly GCA_030765085.1. Classification (NCBI taxonomy): domain Eukaryota; kingdom Viridiplantae; phylum Streptophyta; class Magnoliopsida; order Asparagales; family Amaryllidaceae; genus Allium; species Allium cepa. The sequence goes on along the minus strand of CM060935.1, from coordinate 435,725,174 downwards.
GCAAGCTCTACGTCGCCTTCACCCACAGCTGCCACCATACGAAGCTCGGCTCCATCTCGAGCTTGAAAACCATGCACAAGACAGCCACGAACGCGTCCCTACATCCCCCCCATCGAGTCTCTAAAAACGATCACTCCCGTATGGATTCGAAGAGCTCGACTAGCTCTACAAATCTCCAGTTGATAAGTTTTCATAAATGTTTGCGGATTTAGAGGAATTTGAGGAAGAAAATGATGAATTGCTGGCCATTGATTTATAAAAGTGGCGGCTGCTCTGTTAAACCCTAGGGTTATTATTATTTTGCAAAAGTGAAGAGTGGAGGGGCTTATATAGAAAATTGGTGAATTTACTATTCGTCGAAAATTTCCGAACTCCAAACGAAGCGTGCCGACTGATGTTTCTAAGGTTTACCCCGCGTTCTGGACACAATGGAACAGGTTTCGAAAGCTAATTCGGTCATCTGTGCGAGATATGGCAATAAACGTTCAATTTAAATTAATCCGATTTAAACGATTTTCTAGGCGTTTTAGCTTGCACCGGACAAACGGTAAATCTGATTGACACAAAATTTGAAACCTTACAATAATATCACATTACGGATCCGATGAAACTGGTTTCGTCAAAATCCGATACTCTTTGAAAAATGACTATTTTAACTCGCCAAATTAATATTAAAAACAATTTCGATGCGTTTCGAGCTGCCACGATCAGACGACAACTCCGTTTGCTACGAAATTTGAAATCCGATAATAACTAACTATTACGGATCCAATGGAACTGGTTTCGTCCAATTCTGAGACTGTTTGAAAATTACCTATTTTTTAGTCGATAATTAAATATTAAAATATTAAATTTTCACAGATTAACTCTAAATTCAATTTTAAGAGTTCTATAACATTACTATAACTTCAATATGATAAAATAAAATTTTACAAATCATTTTCAGTCATATTGAACTCGTTATTCAATTATTTCTGAAATTTCAACTATTAAATTATCGATTTAATTATCAAATTAAATCCAATACTCGAAAAATAAATTATTCGACTTATAAATTTCACTTATTAATATTCAAAATTAATTAAATATTCAAATTTTAATAAATTAAAATTCCGAGTCGTTACATACTTCCCCCCTTAAAAGAATTTCGTCCTCGAAATTATCAAGTAAGAAAAGTTACAGAATTTATTAACTTTCCCAAAATCCATAGTTAAACTTCTTATAATAACTTGACTAAGTTTTCCAAACCATACTTAGTTATTTTTTCAAAAACAACTACTATTGTTTAACTTTCAATTCCATAATCAAAGTTTATAGTTTTCAAAACTTTCCCAATTTTCTCGAATTTTTTCTAACGCCTTAAATTTTCGGAAAAATTCGCCATAGTCTCCTTTGCGCGGCTCGATCCGAAAAAAAAATGACAGTATATATATCACAAATATACATCTCATCAAGTAATGAGGCATCCCGCAGGGAAAAAGTGTAAAAGTACGATATGTAATCCGAGATATGTACCTTATGTTTTATTAGCGAGCATATACGGCTAATATAGCGCGAAAGCGAGCTCCAAATGCGAAGCAAACGCGCTCCGCACCTACTAAACACTCAACAAACAACATGAGAACATGTATATAGACAATAGTATCAATATACAACATATAGCAACATAATAACTATATATGCCAACATAGCAAATGCAGTAAAAGCAATATGTTCAACCATCAACCAACTAACATCCAACTAATATCCATAACCAATAAATATTCATTCATATTCTCATTAATATTCGATGAATTGGTTTTCAATTTAATCACATTTGATTCATTTACAGTGGATGTTTTTACTAACATTCTTTTTCAATTAGTTTATATTCACTCATTCATATTCAAGTTGGTTCACTTCCAAATCAAATTCAATTCCATTTAAGATTCACTTAACTTCCAATTGAATTTCAAATACTTTAGCTTCCAATTTCATTAACTCTTAATGAATTATATACAATCAACTAACGACCACATAACAACCAATGTATATTAATTACAACCAAATGTATTCACTTTACATTCAATTTGGTTTAATTAAATTGATTTTCATTCAATTATTCAACTTCTAATAACATTAAATTTTAATAAATTAACACTTATATCCATTATTCCATATCAATTATTCACATTTAATTGATTAATATTCAATCCATTCATTCAATTCAATTACTAAAGTTGAATTTCATTTCATAACTCAAGTTCATATTTATAAATCAATTCAGCTTCCAAATTCTAAAGTAAATTTCCATTTAACTTTATATTCATTTTTATTTCCACTCATATTTGTAAATATATTCATATAGTTTTACTTCTTATATATATAAGTTTATTTCTCAATTGTAAATCACTTTAAGTATAATTCAATTCTTATAATTCTTTTGCTTATACAATTATTCTTCAATTTAGATTATTCAAACAACTAAACAACCAACTTATATACACTATAATAATTCTGAAAAATTATTCCTTTATATATAAAATATAATCAAGGTAAAATTATTTCATTTACCCAATTTAAAAACAATATCGTGTTGGTTTATCTTGTTTAAGAGTTTAGAAACCCCTATCTACGATAGTTAGCTAGACTACATCGACTGGAATCTATAAACAATCAACCGATAAGTCAACACAATACAAAACAATTTTATATTCACTAACAAATACGCTCTCATATCTATTATTACACTCAAACTCATTCTAGAGTACTACTGACTCTATCTCTAATGAGTAATACCCAACAGAACCATGGTTGTCGCTTAACCATATGCTTTTATACCATCTGTGAAGACCCGCAAATCCGTACTCCTTGAATATACACTAATCTCCATAGATTAATTCAATATGAACAAAAATACGAATTCTCAATGTTTAAGAAAAAGAAAAAGACAGAAGAAGAGCGCAAAAGATAGAAAATAGAGAGAAAAGAAAACGACAGAACAATAACAGAATCTCACAATTCGCAGCGGAACAACATATAATAAATAAATGAATAATCTTTAAACAAAGAACTATATCAGTTATTACATTACATCACATTTCATTACATCATATCATCAGAGCGTACAACAACAAACAACATCAAACAGCGGAAAAGAAATACTATATACTAGTAATACGTCATGCCATCCATCTTGCCTCTAGCAACTCCAGAATATCCTGATAAACCTAACTCTTGACTGCCCGTGTAGAAATTGGTGGGCATCCAGAGTTTAGGAAGGAAAACAATAAACTCCGAGTCAGTCATGTGACTGGTGTGGGAACTCAAAACAGTTTATTTATCTTTGAAAACAAAATAGAGGAATATTTTTAAAGTCAATTCGCAATGCTTTTAAAAATGAGACTACCATAAGGCCTCCCGCACACACACACAATGCAAACGCAAAATCGGAGGAGATTTCTCCTTATGATAGTCAAAGATGCTTGATACGCATTTAAAGGAACATTTGATATTATTACCAGTGCATAGTGTACGAAAAATTCCTTTCGATAATAAAGATATAAATCTTAGCCAGCATAGACATTTCGAACTATGCCTACTATAGCTACCATCTAAACAGTGGTGACCACCATAAGTAAATGGCAGGTTCTACAACTAAAACCGTACAGGGTTTCATATTGGGAATTGGATTTCCAACGAATGATCAGGCCAAGGAACTTCCCATTGCCACATGAGAATGCCTCTGGAAGGACATCCCCGAGAACCAAACTGGATCTCTGCCAACACAAGGCCGGGTTACCCCTAACTGGGTAACAACTGACACGAGTATGTCATACCTCGGTCCTTTGGGACCTTTAACCGAGCGCTCGTCATCAACATCACACGATCATAAATAAAGTGTTTCAACATGAGTAAGTATCTGGGCTCCATACCATGTACCACCCTTTCCAGAAGGAAACGCACATGTTCTACAGCTAAAACCGTACAGGGTTTCGTATTGGGAATTGGATCTCCAACGAATGATCAGGCCAAGGAACTTCCCATTGCCACATGAGAATGCCTCTGAAAGGACATCCCCGAGAACCAAACCGAATCTCTGCCAACACAAGGCCGGGTTACCCCTAACTGGGTAACAACTGACACGAGTATGTCATCCCCCGGTCCTTTGAGACCTATAACCGAGCGCTCGTCATCGACATCACACAATCATAAATAAAGTGTTTCAACATGAGTAAGTATCTGGGCTCCATACCATGATACCACCCTTTCCAGAAGGAAATGCACATACCCTAAAGGGAGCTACCCCTCATAACCTTGCCGCATCTTTCCTGTTTTGACCATTCCGGGGTGTGAGGATCGACGAAGTCACGTCCACAAAAACATACTTTATACAAAAGCCATGCTTTGGGTCAACAAATGATCATAGAAATGATCACCAAGATAGACGATCAAATAAATGACCCTATCACAAATAATCAACACAATGATCATTTCACAGCAACACTCAGCATGTCACATTACCAAATTGGGAATATATCGCTGATAACCATCAACTACATAACCTCTGAGCTCATACGTCTCAGAGAAGGGTGTTAAGCTAAAAGAATAAATTCTCCGCCACCAACAGAAATATATTTGAAAGAAATCAGCTTTATATCTCAATTTGTAATGTCAGACATACAATCCATACAAGTCTGTTCCGGGCTCGAACAGAACCGAAGGCACTTACAAAGAAGTCCTTGCAATCCGGATATTCACAATCCTGATCGGATTCCCCATCACATATGGAGAACACTATACCGGAGCAACTCGGTGCAGAGTCAATCGACAGGTCATCCTATCGCTCTCGCAAATACCAGGTCTTCAACACCGATCTTCAATGCTATCCATTACGTCGTATCACTATTCGAAATGGGTAATGATAACGAGCGCAATAAATTTAAAAATATGTGTAGCATTCAAATTCAGCAAATCACAACAAATACTTTTCAAGGGTAAATACTGATAGTCGGTTATTGAACTATCCATGGATATGCACAACATCACCAGATTCCAATAATTTTCCAAATTATTTATTTCCCAAAAATATCTTTACAAGATATATAATTTCAATATGTCCAAAATAAATCAATATTTATCTTTAAACAACTTCACTTTTCATTCATAAATTCCATAGTGAATTTATATTTCACAATATCCATGCATATACGATTTCAATTATTCATTTCAATTTATCTTCAAAAAGATAAATTCTCAAAATATTCACTTTATATTGGAAAACATTTCGATACTTGCTTATTAAGTAATTCTCAATCCATTTATTTTCAACACTTGGAAAATATTCAATATACTTAAATCGAAATTTAGTATATATTTCATTCTTTAAGGAAATCATTCTCTTAAACATATTTATTTGGGCCAAAGTGAATGTTGCGTAAAACATCGTTACGACAACCCAAAATCGCTAGTATAGGGATTCGAAATTAAAATAGATATATAAATCCCTATACTATACAAAGCATTTCCTTTCGGAAATCATTTACTATAACAACAGTGTTATAGCCCACCATTTCCTTTTATTTCTCGAAAACGTCTATTTCAACAATGAATGTTGAAATCTATGGTTTCGAATCTCAACACATTTAAAACATCATTAGATCGTTTTAATTCTATTTAAAACACCAAATTCAAAACATTTTCTTTAACATATTATTCACTATTCAAAACGTGAATATACTTCGTTAACAAATTTCATCATTTCTATTCATTTTATTTTAAAGGATTATTCACTGTTCAAAAACGTGAATATAACTCCATAAATAAGTTATAACAATCTACTTATCAAAATAAGTCGTTGCGAATTTATAAAACAATTTTTATAAATTCCTTTATTATTTATTTTATAACAACTTCCATTTATACATCTCCTTTATTAACCTATCTCAATTCATATCTCATGATATACTGGAAATTCATACTATAAGTCAAATACTTATAATTTATTTGTTTGCCAAAAATCATTCTTTTAAACTTCATAATTATAAATCTTATAACTTATAAGATTCGTTTATTTATCCAAACCTATTCTTCAAATAACTTTACAAATTTTATAAACCTACTGTTTATAAAATTCTATTTCTAGCTTCACCGTTTATAATTCTATAAATTTCATTCATTTATGAAATTCATTCACAATTCATTCTAACACTTATAAAAACTCGTTTTATAATTCAAATATTTTTAATTTACAAATTATTAATTTATAAATCCTCTATATAAATCAATTTATACTATTATTCTTTTAAAACATCTTTAATCCCCTTTATAATTTCACCATTTTGATTTATAAATAATCAACTTTTATAAATCCTATATTTTCAACCTTTTATAATAAATTCAAAAATTCCGATTTAACTATTTTATAAAATCATTAGCCTCATATTTTCAAAAATCAACCTTTTACTATATTCTCAAAAATCATAATTTTTATAACATTAAAATTATATCGTTTATTTATTTAAAATGAATCAATTCCAAACATATAGTATATTTTCGAAAATCACATTAAAAATCTTTTTAAAATTCCAAAATTTGGTCCAATGATGCTACACACCAAATAGTCAATCACGACAACAACGACATCATATATCGATATGATAATCCATCAAATATCAAAATATCTGAAATCAAATAAATACCGTTGAGAAATCCAGTTGGATCCCTCCAACCTGTTTTCCTGCATCCACAAACATTAGCACAATACCAATTCCGCTCCAGTACGGAATTATCGCGGTATATGGGATTTAAAATATTATCCGCTTAATAGACGGCGCAACAGGGTCTCATCCGCTATACAATGCGGGAAATCAATAACTGCAATATATACATATGCCAATATATATATATTGCTATTATATATAATACCAATTTCACTGTTTATGAAATATTCGCGATATATGTTTTTAATAAATAACATCTGCTTACTAACGGCGTATAATGTCTATTTTAACAATCAATAGATAACAATCATCATTCAAACATGCATTAAAATATTTTAAATATAACTATTTAAAATAAAAATCGAAACCGATTCGATTGAGTGAGAAGTTCTCACCTTGATTTCAATTTCGTTTTGGCGATTTATTTCGAATAAAATTAAACGGACGTTTAATTTTACTCGAAATTCTCACTAACTCCAAATGACTCCAATCCAATTCCATAGCGTCGTGCTCGTCCATACAATTCCAACGCAACTGGTTTCGTGCGTTTTCGACCTCGTATGAAAAAGTTATGCATTTAACAAGTTTACACGATTTTTATAATTATAATTAATTTACATTTCATTTTATAATTTTAACTCAGATCCATCATCACCGTACATCCCATGCTTTGAAAAATCTGGGCCGAGTATCATCTTCTTCCCCCATCATCAGGTAGAGCACGCAAGAACCCAAACGTGGCCGCCTTCTAGGGTTTAAAAACGTCGCTTCCTCGATCGCCTCTAGCTCGATCAACGACCACCATTAGCAAGCTCTACGTCGCCTTCACCTACAGTTGCCACCATACGAAGCTCGGCTCCATCTCGAGCTTGAAAACCGTGCACAAGACAGCCACGAACGCGGCCCTACATCCCCCCCATCGAGTCTCTAAAAACGATCACTCCCGTATGGATTCGAAGAATTCTATAACATTACTATAACTTCAATATGATAAAATAAAATTTTACAAATCATTTTCAGTCATATTAAACTCGTTATTCAATTATTTCTGAAATTTCAACTATTAAATTATCGATTTAATTATCAAATTAAATCCAATTCTCGAAAAATAAATTATTCGACTTATAAATTTCACTTATTAATATTCAAAATTAATTAAATATTCAAATTTTAATAAATTAAAATTCTGGGTTGTTACAATAAGATTTGTAATTAAATCTAATAGAGAAAAGAAAAAAAAAAAAGAAAAAATTTCTTATAACAAATATTGAAATAAATGCTAATTTAAATTTTATAAATGGTGGCTTAAAACCTATTTACTAACAATTTGAATAATTTCAATAAATGAAATGGACTAAGTATTATACCTGGATATAAAATTCATTTAAAGGAAATTTATTTATATGTTAATGTAAACTAAGAAAATATTATAATAAATAATAATTCCATTCGTACTTGTAAGCTGTTACTAAGTTGCGTGTTGAAAATGGTTGATTGAATTGAAATTTATATTTAATTTAAATGGGAATACTAAAGGCTTACAATAATGGAAAATTTAGGCAATAAAAGTTAGAACAAGTGGATAAGTATTAACCATATAAGGGAATAACATTAATATAAATTAGTTGTAGAGAAATAAATGTAAGCATTTAATATATTACTTAATGTTGGTTTGATGATAACGTTAGTTGGTGATTAATTAGATAGTAACGGAAGTGTGAACGCAAAGTAATAAAGGAGTAGATTTATGTTAAGTAATAATTTGTGTTTACACGGGATTTTAAACGATGATTGTTAAGTAATAAACCTGTAAAGGCATGTAAGGAAATAGTTAATAATCTATATGTAGTTTATTTTATTTAGTATGATAAATAAAGGTTGGAATTCAAATCACAATTAAAGGAGAGTGGGTAGTACGTTATTAGGAAGTAAATATAAGGGTAGATAACAATTATTATAGATTCCCTAATTAATTAGTCGATAAATTTATTTAAAATAACGATCATTTGAATGTGAGTAAATTGCAATGTCGTTACTGATTATAAGCGTTATTTTAATAGTTATGATTTATTGAAAAATTAATACGAGATGTATGTAAATAACTATGAAAGTAATACCTTATAAATTGATTATAACCTAAACTTAAGTGTAAGTTAAAAGTTGAAATTGAATCTAATCCGTTTAATCGGAGACTTATTAAAATAATTTGGATTAAATTTATAATAAAAGGGTTTTTTTTAAGAAATTGGAATAAATACTATAATTGGTAAATTTAGTTACTTTAAATCGAAACGGAAATTGATTTAAAGAAGTTTAAATTAATAAGCAAATCAAGATGATGAAATTTATGAATTATAGGATTTGAATCTTTAATGGTGAGTTAATTTATTTAATTTATAATAACTGGATTTATTGCAAATGAATGAAATCAAATATGTAATTATTACGTCAATTTAAGAATTAAGTTGAAAATTGGGAAATATTTATGTATAAATTTTAAACCCAATGGTAAACCCTTATATTTGAAATATATGGATGGAATAAATATAGGTTAATTCAATTAAAAGGAAATTTTGGAAATTTATTTATAATTTTGAATTTTATGAAATCGAAGATTTACATTGATTTAATCTCTAATAAATTGACATTTAAAAATTGTTAAATCATTTTACATGTTTGAGATTTATTAAGTGATAAAAATTTCCAATTCTAAAACTGAAATATAAAAAATTGGATTTATTTACTAATTCTTAATTTATTAATTAATATAAAAATAGCCATTTGGTCACGCACTCGGATTTCGATGAAACCAGTTTCATCGGATCCGTAATAGTGAATTATTGTAGGATTTCAAGTTTCGTAGCGATCGGACTTGTCGTTTGATCGTACGATCGAGAAATGCCTTGAAATCGATTTGATTAAAAATCAATTTGAAATCAATTTGGAAATATTGATTTTAGCATAACTTCTTCATACGATCGAACTTGGATGTGAAACTTTTTCCGTCGCGTTCAGAATATTTTAAAACACCAATTGTGATATATGAGTTGACCCAATTTCGTTCTGGGGTCAGAACGGGCTTTTTGGGCCACGTTAGCGTTAGCACGTTTATTTATCCGATCCATCTATTCAAATTTCTAACCCCCTTATATAAACCCAATTATAAACCCTAGCCTCCATCTATTCTCATTTATTTGTGCATTCATTTCATCAACTCCTCTTCTTCTTCAATGGCTGCAAACCCTAGATCTAAATTCAAATTTCAAAAACCAAATCCAAAGTCAAAAATTCAAAGTCCCCAGAAAAATCGCAAAAAAATATATGTTAATGCTCACGATGAACAAAATTCAATGATGCAATTCGTTTTTCAATTCGATACACTGTTTTCCCACAAATTCAAGTTTAACTTCAGCCGTCCATAAGCTAGGGTTTTATTTCAACGACGAATCGTCGATTTCACGGCGATTAGGGGGTACTGCAGCGTAGAGGGCGACAAGAGCTTTGCATCCATAGGGTTCATTGGTCAAGATCGTTGCCGTGTTCACCAGATTCTAGCCGAAACTAGAGGCAGCGACGAGTGTGCCTGGGGCCACCATAGGAGGTCGCGCCACCATAGCTAGGGGCGCCCCGATGAATGCTTCGCGGCGCCACGGTTTGATCGTGGAAATTTCGTTCGAGGTTGTGGTAGAAATTGTTCAAAGATAGGCGGCGGGGTAGGGTTTCGATCGGGAGAAAAAAAATGTCACGTGATTTCGGTTCGAAGGCGCAGGTCAGGGACGGTGACGTGGCAGAGTTGAATGTGAGTAGATTTAGTTTTTTTTTTAAACTTCAACATCGTTTATTTGAATAACTTCTTCATACGATATCCGTTTCACACGAGATTTTTTTGTTAGGATCGTAATAAATTTCCGGACTTGATGACACTGGTTTGGACAAATTCTGAGACCGTCGAATTTTGGGTTTAAATCGGATTTTAAATTCAATTTAAATTCAAAAGGTGAGTGTTTTAACCCACTCACAACTTCTAAAATTTCCTATGTCTGTTAAATTGATTTAAGATATGAGTAGAAATTTGTTTATGACTGCGTGGCATGTTTTATTCATCATCTCAGTTAAAATTGCATTTATTTAATTTAACTATTAATTAATTTTTATTATTGCATATAAATTGACAGTTAGAATTTATTCATTTGTATATAAACTGCTAGTTAAACAGTTATTAAATTTGTTATTGAATATAAGCTGTGGTTAATACCTGTTATTTATTACCTGTATATTTATATGCCCTATATTGATGTTTGTTTAAATTGGATGATGATTATAGTAAATGGTTGATAATCGATATTTGGATGAATGGATGCTATATTGTGTAAACTGCAAGTTATTATGCAATTTCATTTCATTTGGGATTGCGGTTTGAAATGATATACAACCGCATTTTTTTATTTTTAAATGGCGGATTGAAATGATAAAAATATCTGTATCACTTGACCATAGGATAGAAAATTATATACAGGCATCGCGGTATATATATAAAATAAATTTTGAAATGATTTTTATGGTTTGGATATGGTACGGTTTAATAAATATTAAATTTAGATATTATATAAATATATTTTACATGTACATATATATAGTTAATTTTTTTTTTGAATTTAAGCTGTGTATAAATTGTTAAATAAATTAAATAAGATGAGAAATGGAGTTGGATTATTTTATATTATATGGTTAAGTACATATAAGATATTGAGAATATATAGAGTTTTAAATGATTTAAATCAATTAATATTGGGAGTTAAATTGAAATTTATTTGGAAGCTTAATTAAGAATTTAACTTTATAAGTGGATGTAGAATTTATTAACGTGAAAAAAAAGAGGTATGACATTTATAACAAGAATTTTATTCATAATGAATTAAATAAATATTTCTAATATAAATAAACCGGAGGAAATTTTGTTAGTTAAATAATTTGAGTTTTATTTAAATGATTTCGGATTTATTATGCAAATATTTCAGACTAAATAATAGGACTTTAGATTGTTAAATAAGAATTTTCCAACCTTAGTTCCAATTGTTTAATATTCAAAGTTTGAAATATATTGAAACTGAAGTGGTTTATTTAAACTGAAAGCGATTTTAAAATTTATGGATTTTGACTTAATCTTAAATGAAACAGAATGTAAGTCGCGGAATTTTTTTTATAAATAAATTTTAAATTCAAACTATTTTATTCTATATACCGTTTGAATATTCAAACCATGCAAGTTTTAGAATTAATGGTTTTAAAGCTTTAAATTTTGAAGTATTATGTTTTGAAAGTTAAATCCAAATGTTTGGTTTCCATATATTATAAAATTTAAAGAAATTTGTTTTGGAAAAGAAATATATTTGGAATAAAAATGATATTATTAATTTGGGTTTTTAAAAATATTAAATGAGTTTGTTTTGAAAAGAAAAGGATATCGTATTTTGTAACGACCCTGACTCGACCTTCGAAAATCGGCACCGAATACGACACTCGTATTCAAATGCCGCAGATCCAAACGTCGAATCTGGTTCGCCGGAGCTTATAACACATTAAATACAACACAGCGGAAGAAATGAATAACATATATCAATATACAATATTTGATACAATAACTGATACAACATGAATGATACAACAGGATGGTACAATAGATATCAACATTACCAGAGATACAAAGAATAGCAGCGGAAATAAAAGGATAACACTAGCAGCGGAACAAAATCTCCAAAATAGCCTTCAAGAAAGAACTCCAGCTGTAACTCCATCTCCAAAGCACCAATCCAGAAATAGCTCGAACTCCCAAATCAAGATGAAGAGAAGCAACTCGATCCAAATGCGATTGCCAAATCTTAAGGCTGAAAGCTATCGAATCTACACCTACTACTGATTATCTGAAAAACCCCAACTCTAGACTGCCCGTGTGGGAAAATAGTGGGCACCCAGAGTTTAGGAAAGGAACAATAAACTCCAGGTCAGTCATGGGACTGGTATGAGCAAACAAAAGCAATTGGTCTTTTAAAACAAACAACAGAATTTAAATTTGAAATCCGCAATGCTTTTTGGAAAATGAAACTACCATAAGGCCTCCCGGCACACACACAATGCAAACGCACACATGGGGGAGATTTCTCCTTATGATAGTCAAACATGCTTAATACGAGAAAAATTCTTTGATATTATTACTAGTGCATAGTGGAAAATCTTTTGAAAGTATAATATAAATCCTAGCCAGCATAGGTACCATGATACTATGCCTACTATAGCTGCCATGTTAAATGGCAGGTTCTACAACTAAAACCGTACAAGGCACGTATTGGATGAATGGATTTCCAACAAATGGTCAGGCTAAGGAACTTCCTACTGCCACATGGGATCGCCTCTGGCGGGACGTCCCGAGAACTAACGTTACGGTTAGATCTCTGCCAACACAAGGCCGGGTTACCTCTGTAACTAGGTAACTACTACACGAATATGTCATCCCCCGGTCCTTTGGGACCTTTATCCGAGGCGCCTCAAAGCAACAACCACACAGTAAATGAGATTGGAGCAACCACATAGGTTAAATACCAGGGCTCCATACCTGATACCACCCTTTACCAGAAGGGAATGACATACCCTAAAGGGAGCGACCCTCATAACCTTGCCGCATCTTTCCTGTTTCGACCATTTCCGGGGTGTGAGGTCCTGATGCAGTCTCGTCCACAAAGCTACGCTTTGTGCAACAAAGCCATGCTTTGGGTCAACAGATGACCAAAGCAATGATCACAAAGATAAATGATCAAACAAATGATCATATCACAAATGATCAACCAATGATCATCAACAGCAGCACTCAGCATGCCACATTACCAAATTGGGAATATCACTGATAAATATCAACTACATAACCTCTGAGCTCGTACGTCTCAGAGAAGGGTGTTAAGCTGAGAGAATAAATTCTCCGCCACCAGGAAGAAATGTATTTGATAGAAATCAGTTAACATCTCAAAGTGTAATGTCGGACATACAACCATACAAGTCTGTTCCGGGTTCGAACAGAACCGAAGGCACTTCCGAAGAAGCCCTTGCAAATCCGGGTATCCCCAATCCCGATCGGACTTCCCATCACTAAGGAGAACTCTATACCGGAGCAACTCAGTGCAGAGTCAATCGATAGGTTATCCTATCGTTCTCACAGATACCCGGTCTTCACCATCGGTCTTCAATGCTATCCATAACGACGTATCACTATTCGGAATGGGCTATATGACACAAGGTCCTCTCCCGGCTAAACCGAATAGTGAGCGCCATATTTTAAAACATATGGATATGGGATTTTAGCTAAGTCACAACTTATAAAATCCAAAACTTTTCTTTCAAATGGTTAAACAAATTACCCTTTTAAATCTTTAAATAAAAAGATTAATTTCACAAAGTTTCACCAAATTTCACAAAGATCTATCTATAGATTCAAAACAACTTCCATTCCAATTGGATTAACTCGATAAATCTTTAAATTAAAGATTTAATTTATAGCTTTCAAAACACGTTCCAAAGATTTATTCATAACTTGGAAAACCATTTTCATTTTGAAACTTGAATTCCTTTTAACACATATTGGAAATCCATTTCTTATATGAAAGCTTCTATTATTTGGAAACAACAGTTTTCGTTTCAGAAAAAGTCCGATTTATACAAGTTGAAAATCTTGGGTTAAATTTAAATTCCAAACATCACTTTTTAAAATGGTTTAAAAACCCATATAAATCCATTTATAAGTTGGATAACTTTTTAACCCTAGTTCCCAAATTATAGAATTCAACTTCAAATATTGAATTCAAATTTAAATCAAATTATTTAAATTTCAAAACCTAATCAAGTTATTCAAATAGCTTTATTTTTTTGAAATTCATTTTATTCAAAAGCTTCAATTCTAATTCCAAAACTATTTTGGATTCAAAAATTCAAATTTTTAAAACAATTTCAAAATCTGTGACTTAACCCATTTCCACGTGCAATCCATATTTGTGTGTGTATTAGTGTGGTCCAGGGGTTCAACACAATAGTGCACAGCATCCATTATCACAGATTCAATCATATCGACAAGCGGTATAACCCATAACGCTTATCTATATTCACAGATTCATAGATAAAGTAAAATATCATTCACAAAGATTAACTAATATGATTCGATGTGGGTTTCGGATAACCGACTGGAATCCGACTCCCTGTCGCATCGAAATCCAAATGTCATTCTACGGGTCAAGGGGTTTCATATTCATATGACAATATATTCATCATAAATATAGCAGATCAGCACAAAGTATCACATAACATCTCATCACATATCAAATATATCAATCCATCACACAACATTCAATAACAACCAGCATCTACAATTAAGATGAATAAACTGGGTGGTTTTAAATTTATTACCTACATGATTACTTTCATTTATTATTCCTAATTAATTAACTATCCATATTTATTCAATTAATAAATCTTCAATTATAAATTTTAAATCTAATATCATTCAATTAATGATTTCTTAATTACAAATTAATTATTCTAAGAAAAATTAATCTTAAACTTTAATTAATCAAATTAAAACCCTTAATTACTTTAATTAATTATCCATTTCATTAATTAATTAATTTTATTAATTATCCATTTGTACTACCTTAATAATTAAATGAATTACAAATCATTAAACTTTTCTTTATCTTTAGGTAAACATTCCTTATTTAAATTATGCATTTAAAAACAAAATGTTTTTTTTTAATTTACATTAAATTCCATTTAACATTTTTTTTAAACTTTAAGACTTAAATATATTTAAAATAAGATTTTTAAAACAATACAAACTTAATCTTATATGTTTACAAGAAACATCTACATTATTAATAAGTGTAAAGAATTTAAATTTCAATTCAAATCAAATTCAAATCAATTAAAAAATTACTTTAAAATTTCAAAATTGAAATATAACTTCCATTCTCATTTTAGTTTTAAATTCTTTAAAACTCTTTCTACAATTTACACCTTCAATTCAAATGTAAATCATTTGAAGCAATTTAAATTTAAATCTTTATTTAAAACTGAAGTTTAAAAATAGATTTAAAAAAACTCAGAGTTTGAATTCATTTTTAAATTCCTAATTTTAAACATTTAACCTTTCAATTCAAATGCCAAAACACAATGCATTTATAGTTGAGAGTTTAAAATCAAATTTAAATTTAAAAACACAATATGGTTTCAAAATTTCAGACAATTAAAAATTTGAATTCATATTCAAATTTTCAAACTTACACTCAGTTTTAAATCTCCACTTAAAAAATTTTTAAACCTACCTCTTACATTTAAAAAACAGAAACAGTTTTCTGTTTTATAAAAAGAAAATCAAACTTTGAATTTTCCTGAAATTAAATAATTTCAGAAGAACAGAATTCAACTTATTTGAATTCATATTCAAATTCAGGTTCTTAAAGCCTAAGTCCAAATTGAGTTTGCATTTTAAACTTTCACTTTCAATTTTAAAAACTGCAAACAGTTTTTCTGTTCCTCTCTTTTTTTTTAACAACTTGAATTACTGCATTTAAAGTATTCAAAATCAGAATTCAAAATATTTGAATTCAACTTAAGATTCAAGTTTAAATTCTGATTTTTAATCTCCAGATTAATTTAAGACTTTATTTTAAAAAATTCTTAAAACAGAACTGCTCTGTTTATTAAAGTCTGAAACAAAAATGGTATACTCGAGTCACCATAAATTTTGCTTCGAGTCAGAAGCTTATATGCTTCGAGTTTCCCTTCAGTTAACCCGAGTCCATCCCGAGTCAAAACACTGCTATCCCAAAACCAACCCCCAAACCTGAAACAGCCTTACCCCCAAACTTCCTAAGACCTGTCAACTCCAATTTCTCTCATCTCCGACCAACATCATCGACCAAACTCCGGTGATAGCTTCTTCACCTCACCATCCACCAATACTCACAAAATCATAGAACTCGAATCACTGAGGAAGCCGCAGCACCAAATTCACTTAAACCCAGTAAACTATGGTTCTTACTGCAATTCCCAAATACAAAACCCAAAATAGAATTTTAATCTACTTAAAAATTTTCCTACAAATCTTAGATAGTTACAGCATCTTCAGAAGCAAATTCAATCCAAACAAATGCCAATATTCCAATGTTTGTCAAATATATATAATACTGTAACTTAAACTGTTCTTGGTTTACAGTATTATAAATACTAATTTTTGATTTAAAATTTCATGCATTCACTTGATGTTTTGAGTTCTACTTTTACAACATTGATTTGAAATGTTTTATATATTTTACTTATAAAATTTCCTATGCTCTGGTATTTATTCCAGTAAGTAAAATTTGAATTTTACTTTAATAAAATTCTAGAGTCCAAACTATAAACTGCCCTACCATCATAATTAAATTCTAAAATCCAACAAAGACAAATTGATGATATAATAATTTAATTAGAATCTAGAAATAGAAAACACACAGATCATAGCAATGTAGACAGCATGCATATATACATATGTACTTCATACATCAGACAGTAGGCATTAATTATATGAACATTATTTATCTTAGCATGCAACAGTTTTAACCCTTAAATTGATAAAGAAAGTTACTCACAAGCATTAACAAGAAAATAGGTTTCAGGAGGGAAAGTTGCTCACAGTCATGCAAACAGAGAAGCAATTAACAACAATTTTTTTCAAGTCCTGTTATGTTTTTCTTTTCATTGGGTATGAATTTGGCCACACCTGTAACTCTACAGGGACATATGCATGTATATCTGAACCACATACATCATCATAGACAAGCATTCATAACACAATCATGCAAGCACAACAAGATTTAAAGTTTTAAGTAAAGGAGGTTTGCTCACAACAACAAGAACAGATTCAAAGTAGAAGGTTTGCTCACAACAACAAGAACAGATTCAAAGTAGAAGGTTTGCTCACCAGATTGAAGCAGAGACAGGGGACAGAGGCAATGGTTTGCCTGGGCATTTGTTTTCCCAGTTCTCAATCTTTGCCTTTGTTTCTCAGGTGGCCTGCTCCAGATTTCTTTTTGTTTTGTTTCTCAGATCTTCTTTGGTTTGGGTAATCATCCCCTCAGCATGACAATGATATAGTTAATTAAGTTTTTTTTTTTTTTTTTAATTGCTTCGAAATTAAATTTTCTGTCTGTGAGTTTGCTTAAATTTTTACCTGAGTTGCTTCATATTTATAACTTCATGCATGGAGATACTTGTTTTCCAGATTTGGTTTCCAAGCTTGTTGTTTGATTTCCTTCTGTTTACTTTTTAAACTGAGCTTGCTCTGATCTTATGTTGCTTTGAATCTCCTTATGCAACCTTAGATTGTTTTAGAGGATCCAGTTCTTGATGAAACTGGAAGTGTTTCCAAGTTTATTTGCATTGGTTTTGATTTGTTCAAATTGATTGAACTTGAACCTGAAGCTTGGTTTCAGATTGCCATTTCCACTTGGATGTTGAGAACTTTGAGTTGTTTCATGCTTCTGAACTTGCTTAATTTTGCATTGCAACAGATCAGATTTGTTTACATGATTTTCAGAATTTTTCAAACTTGAATTGAAGGTGAAGAGCATTTTTTTCCGTTTTGAACTGAAGCTCTTGAGTTTGACTTTTTCCAGATTTGAAATCTAAAATCTAATGTTACTGTTGTTTTAGATCTGCTGCATTGCTATTATAATTGCATATAGGAAATGAAGAGTTTTCTCAATTTTTTTAATCTTATTATTTTATTTTATTAAATATACTTGATGCCACTTGTTAAAAACAATCATAAGCTTAAGATCTTGTTAATTCCTCTACTCTATTCTCTTTACTTCAACCCATGTGAATGTTTACATTTCAGCCTTTTTTATGTTTACAAAGCAAATGAATTTATAAATTTTGTATTTATAACTTATACGCTTTGAAAATAAATTTATATCTTTATTCTTTTGTATATATACATACTTGTACAATGTTAAAAGTATTTAACCAATATTTATACATATACATTACATCTTAATTCCTTTCAAATGCTACTTACTTTTAAAACATTTTATTTTTAAATTAAATTCAAATCTCAATTTACATTCATACATTTAGTTACATATAAAACTAGCTATTTTATTAAATCTTATTTATATACATAAATGTATACATTTTCCCATTATTTATACTTACACAATTTATAAATAAAATGAATTTGAAATAACTAAATCAATAAATAATCATTCATACATAATTCTTAATTTATTAATTATAAAATCACATTTTATTTTGTACTTATAAAATTTTATAACAATGATTTTGAAATCCAATTATTTATTACAAACAATTTTATATATGTATTAGTTCTTTGAAAATATAAAGTTAATAAATTCAATTTTTTTTTTTTTAAATCAAATTCCAAATTAAAATTCTTTTATTTAAATAAAGATCCAAATACAATTTCTTTTATTTTTATATTTCAAATCCAAATATTTATTTTTAAGCTACTTATACTTAAATTTCTTATTAAATTTCTGTTTATAATCAAAATTATTTATTTATTCTAGAAAATTTTCTAATTAGTTCACAATTTATTTTCCAAAATAAATTTAATTGCCAAATTAAACTTGATAAATTTCAGGAATGTTACAGATTTCCCCCCTTAAAAGAATTTCGTCCTCGAAATTGCAGAGAAGACGACAAAGAAAGGATAAAAGACATAGAGATATCTTTCCGAATCAGACTGGATACCAATTCTGTATTTGGCTTACCAAATAAGAATATTGACAATATGAGAACAACTCATACAATATTACACAAGATATTTGGGTTCATTGGTCTACGAATATACAAGGCCATTGATTAGTTCGAAGGGATAACTAATCGTTCGTAGAATATGTCGGATCCCAGAGAATAGATAGATGGATCAAATCTTCATATTAGTTAACCAATTTACTTAATTTAAAATTTCCAATTTATTTAATATTTTTCCAATTTCAAATTCATTAGAGTTTAGATCGAAAAGCTGATAAGAAACCGATGAAGATACGAAGTAAGAATTTTCTACAACGATTCGTAGGGCTACCATCACACCGAAACTTCTTTCTGGAGCAGCTATGAAGCAATCAAAAGAATATGAAATCGAATCAAAGGAGATTGATAGAGAAAAGATATTTCCACTGTTGCAGGGTATTGACCATTTATAGTGGTACTCCCCTGTCCCCTATCTCGTTCTCTTCTTGCACTCATACTTACTATCGGTGAATAGTAAGAGAATTTACTGAGGCATTCGAACGGATATCTTAGGGATATACTCATTCTAGGGTATACTCCACCCTATCTCTAATGAGCTACTCAATGTGTTATACTCCTGAGCTAAGGTTTTAACCATCAGCTCTGATACCAAATGTAACGACCCTGACTCGACCTTCGAAAATCGGCACCGAATACGACACTCGTATTCAAATGCCGCAGATCCAAACGTCGAATCTGGTTCGCCGGAGCTTATAACACATTAAATACAACACAGCGGAAGAAATGAATAACATATATCAATATACAATATTTGATACAATAACTGATACAACATGAATGATACAACAGGATGGTACAATAGATATCAACATTATCAGAGATACAAAGAATAGCAGCGGAAATAAAAGGATAACACTAGCAGCGGAACAAAATCTCCAAAATAGCCTTCAAGAAAGAACTCCAGCTGTAACTCCATCTCCAAAGCACCAATCCAGAAATAGCTCGAACTCCCAAATCAAGATGAAGAGAAGCAACTCGATCCAAATGCGATTGCCAAATCTTAAGGCTGAAAGCTATCGAATCTACACCTACTACTGATTATCTGAAAAACCCCAACTCTAGACTGCCCGTGTGGGAAAATAGTGGGCACCCAGAGTTTAGGAAAGGAACAATAAACTCCAGGTCAGTCATGGGACTGGTATGAGCAAACAAAAGCAATTGGTCTTTTAAAACAAACAACAGAATTTAAATTTGAAATCCGCAATGCTTTTTGGAAAATGAAACTACCATAAGGCCTCCCGGCACACACACAATGCAAACGCACACATGGGGGAGATTTCTCCTTATGATAGTCAAACATGCTTAATACGAGAAAAATTCTTTGATATTATTACTAGTGCATAGTGGAAAATCTTTTGAAAGTATAATATAAATCCTAGCCAGCATAGGTACCATGATACTATGCCTACTATAGCTGCCATGTTAAATGGCAGGTTCTACAACTAAAACCGTACAAGGCACGTATTGGATGAATGGATTTCCAACAAATGGTCAGGCTAAGGAACTTCCTACTGCCACATGGGATCGCCTCTGGCGGGACGTCCCGAGAACTAACGTTACGGTTAGATCTCTGCCAACACAAGGCCGGGTTACCTCTGTAACTAGGTAACTACTACACGAATATGTCATCCCCCGGTCCTTTGGGACCTTTATCCGAGGCGCCTCAAAGCAACAACCACACAGTAAATGAGATTGGAGCAACCACATAGGTTAAATACCAGGGCTCCATACCTGATACCACCCTTTACCAGAAGGGAATGACATACCCTAAAGGGAGCGACCCTCATAACCTTGCCGCATCTTTCCTGTTTCGACCATTTCCGGGGTGTGAGGTCCTGATGCAGTCTCGTCCACAAAGCTACGCTTTGTGCAACAAAGCCATGCTTTGGGTCAACAGATGACCAAAGCAATGATCATAAAGATAAATGATCAAACAAATGATCATATCACAAATGATCAACCAATGATCATCAACAGCAGCACTCAGCATGCCACATTACCAAATTGGGAATATCACTGATAAATATCAACTACATAACCTCTGAGCTCGTACGTCTCAGAGAAGGGTGTTAAGCTGAGAGAATAAATTCTCCGCCACCAGGCAGAAATGTATTTGATAGAAATCAGTTAACATCTCAAAGTGTAATGTCGGACATACAACCATACAAGTCTGTTCCGGGTTCGAACAGAACCGAAGGCACTTCCGAAGAAGCCCTTGCAAATCCGGGTATCCCCAATCCCGATCGGACTTCCCATCACTAAGGAGAACTCTATACCGGAGCAACTCAGTGCAGAGTCAATCGATAGGTTATCCTATCGTTCTCACAGATACCCGGTCTTCACCATCGGTCTTCAATGCTATCCATAACGACGTATCACTATTCGGAATGGGCTATATGACACAAGGTCCTCTCCCGGCTAAACCGAATAGTGAGCGCCATATTTTAAAACATATGGATATGGGATTTTAGCTAAGTCACAACTTATAAAATCCAAAACTTTTCTTTCAAATGGTTAAACAAATTACCCTTTTAAATCTTTAAATAAAAAGATTAATTTCACAAAGTTTCACCAAATTTCACAAAGATCTATCTATAGATTCAAAACAACTTCCATTCCAATTGGATTAACTCGATAAATCTTTAAATTAAAGATTTAATTTATAGCTTTCAAAACACGTTCCAAAGATTTATTCATAACTTGGAAAACCATTTTCATTTTGAAACTTGAATTCCTTTTAACACATATTGGAAATCCATTTCTTATATGAAAGCTTCTATTATTTGGAAACAACAGTTTTCGTTTCAGAAAAAGTCCGATTTATACAAGTTGAAAATCTTGGGTTAAATTTAAATTCCAAACATCACTTTTTAAAATGGTTTAAAAACCCATATAAATCCATTTATAAGTTGGATAACTTTTTAACCCTAGTTCCCAAATTATAGAATTCAACTTCAAATATTGAATTCAAATTTAAATCAAATTATTTAAATTTCAAAACCTAATCAAGTTATTCAAATAGCTTTATTTTTTTGAAATTCATTTTATTCAAAAGCTTCAATTCTAATTCCAAAACTATTTTGGATTCAAAAATTCAAATTTTTAAAACAATTTCAAAATCTGTGACTTAACCCATTTCCACGTGCAATCCATATTTGTGTGTGTATTAGTGTGGTCCAGGGGTTCAACACAATAGTGCACAGCATCCATTATCACAGATTCAATCATATCGACAAGCGGTATAACCCATAACGCTTATCTATATTCACAGATTCATAGATAAAGTAAAATATCATTCACAAAGATTAACTAATATGATTCGATGTGGGTTTCGGATAACCGACTGGAATCCGACTCCCTGTCGCATCGAAATCCAAATGTCATTCTACGGGTCAAGGGGTTTCATATTCATATGACAATATATTCATCATAAATATAGCAGATCAGCACAAAGTATCACATAACATCTCATCACATATCAAATATATCAATCCATCACACAACATTCAATAACAACCAGCATCTACAATTAAGATGAATAAACTGGGTGGTTTTAAATTTATTACCTACATGATTACTTTCATTTATTATTCCTAATTAATTAACTATCCATATTTATTCAATTAATAAATCTTCAATTATAAATTTTAAATCTAATATCATTCAATTAATGATTTCTTAATTACAAATTAATTATTCTAAGAAAAATTAATCTTAAACTTTAATTAATCAAATTAAAACCCTTAATTACTTTAATTAATTATCCATTTCATTAATTAATTAATTTTATTAATTATCCATTTGTACTACCTTAATAATTAAATGAATTACAAATCATTAAACTTTTCTTTATCTTTAGGTAAACATTCCTTATTTAAATTATGCATTTAAAAACAAAATGTTTTTTTTTAATTTACATTAAATTCCATTTAACATTTTTTTTAAACTTTAAGACTTAAATATATTTAAAATAAGATTTTTAAAACAATACAAACTTAATCTTATATGTTTACAAGAAACATCTACATTATTAATAAGTGTAAAGAATTTAAATTTCAATTCAAATCAAATTCAAATCAATTAAAAAATTACTTTAAAATTTCAAAATTGAAATATAACTTCCATTCTCATTTTAGTTTTAAATTCTTTAAAACTCTTTCTACAATTTACACCTTCAATTCAAATGTAAATCATTTGAAGCAATTTAAATTTAAATCTTTATTTAAAACTGAAGTTTAAAAATAGATTTAAAAAAACTCAGAGTTTGAATTCATTTTTAAATTCCTAATTTTAAACATTTAACCTTTCAATTCAAATGCCAAAACACAATGCATTTATAGTTGAGAGTTTAAAATCAAATTTAAATTTAAAAACACAATATGGTTTCAAAATTTCAGACAATTAAAAATTTGAATTCATATTCAAATTTTCAAACTTACACTCAGTTTTAAATCTCCACTTAAAAAAATTTTAAACCTACCTCTTACATTTAAAAAACAGAAACAGTTTTCTGTTTTATAAAAAGAAAATCAAACTTTGAATTTTCCTGAAATTAAATAATTTCAGAAGAACAGAATTCAACTTATTTGAATTCATATTCAAATTCAGGTTCTTAAAGCCTAAGTCCAAATTGAGTTTGCATTTTAAACTTTCACTTTCAATTTTAAAAACTGCAAACAGTTTTTCTGTTCCTCTCTTTTTTTTTAACAACTTGAATTACTGCATTTAAAGTATTCAAAATCAGAATTCAAAATATTTGAATTCAACTTAAGATTCAAGTTTAAATTCCGATTTTTAATCTCCAGATTAATTTAAGACTTTATTTTAAAAAATTCTTAAAACAGAACTGCTCTGTTTATTAAAGTCTGAAACAAAAATGGTATACTCGAGTCACCATAAATTTTGCTTCGAGTCAGAAGCTTATATGCTTCGAGTTTCCCTTCAGTTAACCCGAGTCCATCCCGAGTCAAAACACTGCTATCCCAAAACCAACCCCCAAACCTGAAACAGCCTTACCCCCAAACTTCCTAAGACCTGTCAACTCCAATTTCTCTCATCTCCGACCAACATCATCGACCAAACTCCGGTGATAGCTTCTTCACCTCACCATCCACCAATACTCACAAAATCATAGAACTCGAATCACTGAGGAAGCCGCAGCACCAAATTCACTTAAACCCAGTAAACTATGGTTCTTACTGCAATTCCCAAATACAAAACCCAAAATAGAATTTTAATCTACTTAAAAATTTTCCTACAAATCTTAGATAGTTACAGCATCTTCGGAAGCAAATTCAATCCAAACAAATGCCAATATTCCAATGTTTGTCAAATATATATAATACTGTAACTTAAACTGTTCTTGGTTTACAGTATTATAAATACTAATTTTTGATTTAAAATTTCATGCATTCACTTGATGTTTTGAGTTCTACTTTTACAACATTGATTTGAAATGTTTTATATATTTTACTTATAAAATTTCCTATGCTCTGGTATTTATTCCAGTAAGTAAAATTTGAATTTTACTTTAATAAAATTCTAGAGTCCAAACTATAAACTGCCCTACCATCATAATTAAATTCTAAAATCCAACAAAGACAAATTGATGATATAATAATTTAATTAGAATCTAGAAATAGAAAACACACAGATCATAGCAATGTAGACAGCATGCATATATACATATGTACTTCATACATCAGACAGTAGGCATTAATTATATGAACATTATTTATCTTAGCATGCAACAGTTTTAACCCTTAAATTGATAAAGAAAGTTACTCACAAGCATTAACAAGAAAATAGGTTTCAGGAGGGAAAGTTGCTCACAGTCATGCAAACAGAGAAGCAATTAACAACAATTTTTTTCAAGTCCTGTTATGTTTTTCTTTTCATTGGGTATGAATTTGGCCACACCTGTAACTCTACAGGGACATATGCATGTATATCTGAACCACATACATCATCATAGACAAGCATTCATAACACAATCATGCAAGCACAACAAGATTTAAAGTTTTAAGTAAAGGAGGTTTGCTCACAACAACAAGAACAGATTCAAAGTAGAAGGTTTGCTCACAACAACAAGAACAGATTCAAAGTAGAAGGTTTGCTCACAACAACAAGAACAGATTCAAAGTAGAAGGTTTGCTCACCAGATTGAAGCAGAGACAGGGGACAGAGGCAATGGTTTGCCTGGGCATTTGTTTTCCCAGTTCTCAATCTTTGCCTTTGTTTCTCAGGTGGCCTGCTCCAGATTTCTTTTTGTTTTGTTTCTCAGATCTTCTTTGGTTTGGGTAATCATCCCCTCAGCATGACAATGATATAGTTAATTAAGTTTTTTTTTTTTTTTTTAATTGCTTCGAAATTAAATTTTCTGTCTGTGAGTTTGCTTAAATTTTTACCTGAGTTGCTTCATATTTATAACTTCATGCATGGAGATACTTGTTTTCCAGATTTGGTTTCCAAGCTTGTTGTTTGATTTCCTTCTGTTTACTTTTTAAACTGAGCTTGCTCTGATCTTATGTTGCTTTGAATCTCCTTATGCAACCTTAGATTGTTTTAGAGGATCCAGTTCTTGATGAAACTGGAAGTGTTTCCAAGTTTATTTGCATTGGTTTTGATTTGTTCAAATTGATTGAACTTGAACCTGAAGCTTGGTTTCAGATTGCCATTTCCACTTGGATGTTGAGAACTTTGAGTTGTTTCATGCTTCTGAACTTGCTTAATTTTGCATTGCAACAGATCAGATTTGTTTACATGATTTTCAGAATTTTTCAAACTTGAATTGAAGGTGAAGAGCATTTTTTTCCGTTTTGAACTGAAGCTCTTGAGTTTGACTTTTTCCAGATTTGAAATCTAAAATCTAATGTTACTGTTGTTTTAGATCTGCTGCATTGCTATTATAATTGCATATAGGAAATGAAGAGTTTTCTCAATTTTTTTAATCTTATTATTTTATTTTATTAAATATACTTGATGCCACTTGTTAAAAACAATCATAAGCTTAAGATCTTGTTAATTCCTCTACTCTATTCTCTTTACTTCAACCCATGTGAATGTTTACATTTCAGCCTTTTTTATGTTTACAAAGCAAATGAATTTATAAATTTTGTATTTATAACTTATACGCTTTGAAAATAAATTTATATCTTTATTCTTTTGTATATATACATACTTGTACAATGTTAAAAGTATTTAACCAATATTTATACATATACATTACATCTTAATTCCTTTCAAATGCTACTTACTTTTAAAACATTTTATTTTTAAATTAAATTCAAATCTCAATTTACATTCATACATTTAGTTACATATAAAACTAGCTATTTTATTAAATCTTATTTATATACATAAATGTATACATTTTCCCATTATTTATACTTACACAATTTATAAATAAAATGAATTTGAAATAACTAAATCAATAAATAATCATTCATACATAATTCTTAATTTATTAATTATAAAATCACATTTTATTTTGTACTTATAAAATTTTATAACAATGATTTTGAAATCCAATTATTTATTACAAACAATTTTATATATGTATTAGTTCTTTGAAAATATAAAGTTAATAAATTCAATTTTTTTTTTTTAAATCAAATTCCAAATTAAAATTCTTTTATTTAAATAAAGATCCAAATACAATTTCTTTTATTTTTATATTTCAAATCCAAATATTTATTTTTAAGCTACTTATACTTAAATTTCTTATTAAATTTCTGTTTATAATCAAAATTATTTATTTATTCTAGAAAATTTTCTAATTAGTTCACAATTTATTTTCCAAAATAAATTTAATTGCCAAATTAAACTTGATAAATTTCAGGAATGTTACATATTTATAAGGTTTGAAATAGATATTATATTCTAGTTTTGAAAGTAAAATTATTTTAAAAAGACCGCGGTGTTATAATAACGTTTGGTTGTTAAAGAGACCGGGATCGGAAGTTGTCATACTCTCTGCCAACTCCGAAAACCACTTTAACAACCGTGTACGCGGTGGAGATTCCAGAATGAAGTAGGTTGGTAGCGACGTTTCCTGTAAGGTAAATACGTGGACCCAACTCCCGTGAGTTGGCATAAGGTGGCTAAAACAGGAGCGTTTGACGGGTTAATAAGGTAGCACCTTTGGTCGGACACATCCTTTCGATATTATACTTTGACTCTTGGATTGATTCGGTGGCCACTTTTGATTTTTTATTTGTGAGTGTGGCTCGAGGTGGGCGGTAGCTGTGCGCTACGCGTTACCACCGACCCGGAAGCGTAATTGGTATATCTACCCTGGCATTGCCTAGTTGTGCCGTGTCACCTACCCTAGCGCGCCTTATACGATTTTGGTTTTGTACCATACCTATGGAGTGCCCTCTGATGACGCCCAGTACGGGGGAGATTACGGTACTGTATAGACTATGGGAATATATAAATGTGTTAAGGTGGAAAATGTAAAGCCTTAACGCTATTTAAAAGTAAGTTTATTTTAAAATTAGACACTATTATAATAGCGCAATATACTACATAGTAAATAGTTTAACGGATCCTTAGGAGATGTAAATCCCGAGCATCTCTTGATTTACTGCACTCATATTTATTTCTGTTAATTTAACTTACATAAGATCTTTTAGTTCTGACTCGAGTGTTTTGTCCTTTCAATTCGCTCGGGTCAGTCCGAGCATTTCAGGATTTGCAGATTTAGCTCTTGAGGACGAAGATGAAGATTGTATTACTATTATTTACTATATTATTTCACTACACCATTTAATTCCGCTGCATTGATATTTATTGGTATGTGAACTCTAATACTTATTATATAAAGAAGAATCAAATGTTTTGTAAATAATTTTACGAACTGTATTTTGATTATTATATTTTATCCTTCTGTTGTGAGATTATGTTTTCCTTTTATTTCCTTCTTGTTTTTTTTATTTACCCATAACAATCCGCCCTTCCATATGGTTTGAATTGGCACGTGTGTCGATTTAAACCGTGCGAAAAGGCGGGACGTTACATTTAAACTTTTAATTTAATTTGTTGATTATTATTTCATTTATCATAAAATTTAATAGTAAAGTAAATTCAAAGTTTATTTAAGCCAATAAATTTAAATTTAAAGTGAGAATGTTAATGGTAGTTTAATCATGTCAAATGCTAATAAATTAGGAAATTTCATTCATACGAGGTCCTGAATCAATGAAAT
The DNA here is from genome assembly GCA_030765085.1 of Allium cepa. Taxonomy (NCBI): domain Eukaryota; kingdom Viridiplantae; phylum Streptophyta; class Magnoliopsida; order Asparagales; family Amaryllidaceae; genus Allium; species Allium cepa. Next base: position 435,696,410 of record CM060935.1, on the reverse strand, counting down.
CAGCCGAGTTTGGTTAGTTACTGGGAATCGATGCAACGAAAAAATTCAAGGTGTGTTAATCTCACACAAATTTGGATTACCGTAATCGATTTTAATTGTCAAAATTAATTATTGATTGATTGATAGAATTGGTAATTATTATCAGTTGATGTGATATTATATACAGTGTTATATATATATATTAGAGTGATTGATATTCCCGCACAATATTTAGGTAATGGGATATGCATCAAGGCTAAGTCGGTGGCAGCCAAGTAGGGCAAGGTTACCCCTATCTAGAGTCCATTTTATTCGGTTGTGTGGCGCTTGCTGATCTCAAACGTGGGGAATCTTATTGGGACTATCCAGGTAAGGGGTAGTCCGGTCTTGTTTTGTAGGGGATCCCAGAGTGGTCCTTGATATGATGTTCTAGACGTTTACTGTGGCAGGTGGCACCCTAGTGGCTAGTCATTCAGATGGAATCTATTCTCCAATACATGCATTTTCATTTTTGATGGTAGAGCCTATTATTGCTGGAATTTGACTAATGTAACAATTTCAGCTATTCGATAAGTATTTGTACTTAGACATTATTATAGTATCAGAGGATTTTGGTATGAAATGTTTTGGTTATCTTAAAGTAAAAACTCATCGTGTTTATTTTTGGCGTGGTCATATAAGATAACTTCGATTTCAAAGGATTTTGAACTTTAATAATTCAAATTGAGTGTGTTTTCTCATGCTGGTTTTCCAAACCGACTTGGATGATATTTTATTATAATGCTCGGGTCGGTCCGAGTATTACAGATTCAGGATATGATGCTACGGAGCTCAAAAGGCGAGTTGGATGACGAGGCGTATCACGCATACTTGGTGTATATTCAGCTATGCATTCTAAGCTGTATAGCCAGCTTTTTGCTAGGATAAGTTACTATAACTGTCCAATATTGTGCTATTGATTTGTGTTGTGCTCTGGTGATGTAATGTATAAACAGTTATAATTCTTTTGTATAAAGATCAGTTGTTATCTATTATATATTGTTTCCGTTGCGATTGCGAGATTCTTCGTTATTATTTCTATTTTCTTCTTCTACCTCTTTCTTCTTTTCCTAACGATCAGATATTTCCGGCATTCGGTTGTTTAGCATGTAATACAGTGGACGTATTGATGTCGAGTTTTCAAGGTCGAAAATCTGGACCGTGACACTTGGTATCATAGCTAAAGGTTAAGCGAGAACCTTGGCTCTGATGGGAATTACTCATTAGATATAGGGTTAGTAGTACTCTAGAACGAGTTAGAGCGTATTAATAGATATGAATGCATATTTGTTAGTGAATACAAATATGTTTTATATTTTGTTGATTGGTTTGTTGAGTGGCTTATAGATTCTGGTCAGTACGAGTAATTAATGTTATCGATATGGATCTCTAAGCACTTGAATAAGGCAATTCGACATAGTATTGTTTTAAAATGGGCTAAATGAAATAACTTTACCCAAATTATTTTTGTATATAAAAGAAATAATTTTTTTAAATTATTATAGTTATATATGGTATGTTTGGTTGTTAGGAAATGATAATATTAAATTATTACCATTGTTGTGTACAAATTGAATATAAAATTAATGTTATAACCAAAAGTTAAGAAATTAATCCACATGACAATAATGGAATTTGTAAATATGAGTTATAAATAGGATTTATAAATTGAAATAGAATAAAATTTCAAAGGAATGTTTAAATACAAATTTAAAAGAATTTAAAGGTTGAAAATTTTGCGATTTAAATCCCGTTGATCTTGAATATGTTTTTTTCAAGGTTGCAAAAGTAATAGTGGTATTATTTGGAAATACTTTTGAATTGGAAATTTAAATCTATTGAGATTTGTGAATTGAAAACATTGAAAATGGTTTAAATGGAATAAAAAACACTAAACTCACTCTGACCGCTGGAAAATAATTTCGATAATGATCACGACATCATCGGTGTTTATTTTCAAGTTTCCATGGGAGAAATTGCTTCCTGAAAGGTTTGAATAGGAATTTGTTTGCAAAACTAGCTTGATTTGAAAATGCAATGGAATAATTTGATAAAAAGGATTTTGGGTATATACATATAGTTTCAAAAAAAAAGTTAAATGTTTAAGAAATTACTTAAACTCTTGGAGTTATTTAAAAATGTTTATGGAATATAAATAAGTTTGAAAACTTATGAAATTTGAAATTTGAATTGGAATGGGGATTAACCCGATTTAAGTTAAATAAGGGAATTTTGAGGAAATAAGTCCAGGTGGCTAAATGAAATGGTTATTGAGACAAAATTTATCAAGTTGGAAATAAATTTGTGAATGAACAAATTAATTTAATTTGTAAGTAAATAAAATTGAAATTGAAGATTTGAATGATATTTAATTGAATTATGATGAATGGCATGAAATTGAAAAATTAATTTGAGAGGAATAAATAAAATAAAAGTTTGGAGCTAAAATTATTGAGTTTTGAAATAAATTAGTAGATGGAACTAATATAAGATAATTAGTGGATCATAATATGGTCGATAGAATTCAATATTTAAAGATTTGGAAGGCAAACTGAATTCAAATAGAGCTAAAAAATTTAATTTGAATAAAAATATGTATAGACTAAAGTGGTGAATTGGAAATAAATATAAGGAGTTGTATAAAATATTTATATTAACTTAAGAAGTCGATGGTGAAGCTCTTAAGTAAAATTGGTATTGAAGATATATTGAGTAAGTATTTGAATAAAGGTTTAATAAAGTTGTGTACAGGAAAATTGTGGATAAGTGAATGGAAATTAGAATAAAGGTGAATAGGAAGAATTTGATATAGCTAATAATCAACCGGAAATTAATACATAAGTTGTACGTATATTATTTTAGTCGCATAATGATTCGATCCAGATTCGAGCATAGAATTTCGAGATAGTTATATCGATACGAATTGGGATTTTATACTCGATTTTCGACGACGAACTGTGGATATCGATTTCTGATTGATTCTAGAATTCTCTATCATAGTATATGGCTATGCAAGGAGAATGAAGGTTTCTGATCAAGGAACCATATCTGAGTCCCCACAAGGGAGTCATGTGAACGATACTATTTCGAAAGTGAAATTGTGTGATCGAGTGAGCGATCAGATTGAATATTGCATGCGGATGATATATGTACAACGTATGGCATAAGTAAAGCAAATATTAAAATTTTTGAAAAGAGATAAGTAAAATAATTTTGAATTGTACAATTGAATACTATTCGTAGATAAGGTGCAGGTATTTAAAAGCAAAAGGAAAAAGGATGTTTTCAATTTTATAAGATAAATTTGATTGCCCGACAAAAAGGTATGTGTTCAAATTACTGTGTGAAATTGATGGTTTTCTGATCTAGCCACTTAGCTTTTGCTTTCTTTTGAAAATTTGGGGCCGTAGAGGCAATTTTGTAATTATTTGAATCTAGCCACAGAAAGGAGATGTTGGCAAAAAAATTTGAAAATTTAAGGAGTTAGAAAATTTTGATAATTTAAAATATGGTTTTAAATTATAATTTGAATTATTGAGGGGATAATATTGGAGGTAATCTGCGGATGGATTTGGAAATTAGTAAAGGTTATATTGTGTTTACAATAAGCTGATTTGGAAAGTTGTTTAAACTGATGGGTTTTGGATAAAATAGTTAACGGGTTTGGACCATTCTTCTTACCTAGCAATTTCGAGGATGAAATTCTTATAAGGGAAGGAAGTAACGACCCTGAATTTTGGATATTTGAAATTGGAATTATTTAATTGACTTTAAATATTTAAAAGTTAATTTTTAACTTGAATTTCAAATATAACCATTTATTTGATAATTATATTATTTGATTTAATAGTTGGAAATTGGGTAAATTTTCGAATCTGGAGTTTTAAGCCTGTTAAAAATATTTTAAAGGCTTATAATATTTATATTGATAATATTGAAGATAATAAAAACTTTAAAATTGAATTTAAAGGTGATTTGTTCAGTTTTGAAAATATATCGTTTAATTGATATTTAAAAATAGCCTTTCAAGGCACAGTCTTGGAATTCGACGAAACCAGTTCTATTAGATCCGTAATAGTGTATTATTATCGAATCTCAAATTTTGGAACGTTGGAGTTATCGTTTGGCCGTACGGGCTAAAATCTATATCGAAAATTCAACATAATAATTAGGTCCTAAAAAGCTATCTTCTCCATACGATCGAATTAGGACACGAAAACTTTTCTCTTGCGTTCGGAATAGGGGTATAACATTATGAACGCCTAGTCGCATGTCTCGATAGGGATTCGATATTTTAAGTTACAAAATCTAGACGATTTGAAAATTATATGTTATATTTATGTGTGTGTGTGTATTTATATATTGACCAGTTAGTTATTTTTCCTTCTCTAATACACTACTTTTCTCCATTCAAACATGCCACCTATCACAATAAAGCCGTTGTCTTCCTTCATTAAATCATGTCTGCTTCCTTCGTTCAAAAAACAAAAAAATTACTATAAAAGAGAGTGCGACCGAAATTGTGTACGCCCCTCCTCCTTCTGATCAAAATCATATTTCCCTTTTAATATCTCAAAATCGAAAATCATTCAGGGAGATAAAGGAACGAACTAGAATTCATTCGACTCATGGGATCGACCTCTATTCGAGAATTTGTATATCAATCTAAACGTGAAATTTAAATCGCATTGAAGAGGAGCTAGCGGACCCGTGACTCGAAACTGGGGAGGTCCGGTTTACTTCGTGTTGGGTTGCTCGTAAGGCTGCATACAGACGAGTGCTAGAGGAGCTCAAACGATTTAAGGGCAAGCAGATGGTCGTCGAGTTAGCTAGGGTTGGTCGAAAATAGGGTTCTTTGGGGTTGCGATGGAGGAAGGACAAAGGCTGGTGGGTTCGGACTCGACGGTGGTGGCAGTGGGGGAGGTCAGGCGAAGTCGAGGAGTTAAGGCTTTGGGATGGAGGCCGTGGACGCAGTGGAGATGAGTTCGAAGAGGACAGAAATCTCGTATAGAGCATAAGAGCAGAACTCGTTGATTTTGATTTCCAATACAAATTAATGTAATTTAATTTTAAACATTTTAATCCAATGTAACTTAAGTTTAAACATTTGTTGATTATTATTTCGTTTATCATAAAATTTAACGGTAAATTAAATTTAAAGTTTTATTAAGCCAATAAATTTAAATTTAAAGTGAGAATGCTATTGGTAGTTTAAATCATGCCAAATGCTAATAAATTCGAAAATTTCATTTATACGAGGTCTTGAATCAATGAAATCAGCCGAGTTTAGTTGGTCGTTGGGAATCAATGCAATAAAAAATTCAAGGTGAGTTAATCTCACCGAAATTTGGATTACCGTAGTCGATTTTAATAGTTAAAATTAATTATTCATTGATTGATAGAATTGATAATTATTATCAGTTGATGTGATATTATATATAGTAGTGTAAATATACATACATACGTACACACACACACACACACACACACACACATATATATATATATATATATATATATTGGAGTGATTGATATTCCTTCATTATATACCAGATGAGACTGTACGTGCCCGCATAATAGCAGATGACCCTATGTACCAGGATATCCCCTTTGTACTGGGATTGGTATTTTTATTTTGTGCTAATGTTTATGGATGCAGGAAATAGCTTGGAAGGATCCAATTGGATTGCTCAAAAATGTTGAAATTTATTTTCATATTTAGTTATATGATTTATTTGAATAATCTGTGATAGATTATATTAGGAGTTAAATTTATTAGATGTTATAGTATTGTTGGATAGATTCTTGGAAATTTTAAAATATCAAAAATATGAATATTTAATTTTTAAACGAAAATAAAAAGGAAATTTTGAGGCAAAGTATTTATAGTAAAGTTGGATGAATTAAAAAGAAAAGGATTTGGAAAATAAATTGATTTATTTTAAACTCCTATTTAATAATTTCGGAATATCGAAAATGGAGAATTTTTGAATAAATGTGAGTAAAACTGTTTTTAAAATAAGGACTTAAGTGATATGGTTCAAGTATAAAGGAATTTATTTTTAAATTTGAGATTTTAAATAGTTTGGGAAAAATAAAAATGAATTTGAAAAATTAATATGAAATTGATGTTCTAGATTTAAATAAGATTTTAAATCATAAAAAGAAAGTGAATCTAAAATTAGTGGGCTCTGGGATATATTTGGGGTTGTTTAAGAAATTAAATCATAAATGGAATTTAATTTAGAGAATCGATTTTAAAATCGATTTAAGGATTGTGAAACAGTTATAGAAGGGAAATGAGGCTACAAAATTTATAAACAAGATTTATAAATAAAGTAAAGTGATTTTAGTGGATAAATGGAAGTTATAAAATATGCGGGAAGGATTTTATAAGGAACGGGCAAATCAGTTAAAAAATAAAATGGTAGATTTTTTCTTTTAGAAGTGTGAAAAAAGAATTTACGGCATTGGGATGTAAATTAATTGGGAATAAATCGAGAAGGATTTGGACTGGCAATATGGAAATTTAAAATATATTTTTCTGAGAAGTTAAGTTATTTAAAAAGGAAAATTTTGAAGTATAAATTAGAAAATTTAAGGTGTTTAATGAATATTTCAAAAATAAATTCTTTAGTTGTTTTAAAATGGGTTTAAGTATATTTTAAATTTATGAATTAAGATAGCTATATTAAAATAATAATTATTTAAGAAGTAATCAATATCATTATTTCAAAGGGATAAATTATTCAATATTAATGTTATTTTAATAACTTTTATCTAAAAGTAGTTTTATTTAAATTTAACTTGGAAAAATTTTACAGAAATTTCGTAACTATTATTTTGAAAATTTTTAAATAATGTTTTTCGGAGAGTATTGTTATACTCGCATGGCGAAATCGGAGGCAGTGAGTGTTTGCTGTTAAGTCTTGGATTTCTCCGAGATAGCGACGTAACCATTGAACTGTGATCCATGGTTTGACATCGCAGTGGTAATTTCCACATTATTTTAAAAGGGTTTACAAATATTTTGAAAGAAAAAGATAATTTGTTAATATGTTGAATTAGATAAGATAAGTGTACATTTTTAGATAAAGAGATTTAATTTATTTAAAATATAAATTTAATAAGACTTGGTGTTTTCAGTGGAATTGAAGTGTTTGGTTGAATTGATTGTTTTATTTGATTGTTAAATAACCGACTATCAAAATCTAGACCTAAATATAACTTTAGAAATACATAAGAGAAATATGGGATTTATATGGTATAGTTACCGTTCGAGGTGCTATACTGTATGTATAAACTCGTTTCGTTCTTCTAGGATGTTCATAAGGAAATCCATCCACTAACGGTTAAGGGGCGATCTCCGATCTTATTTCCGTCTGTTTATTTCCTAAAGAACTGGGGTTGAGTTTACCGGGAATATCGAACGTTGTTTTGAAGAGACCAGGATCAGATAAGTTATCCGAAAAACCATATTGATCTAATGAGTATGTTTTTTGTAATAAAGACAAGAGCATGGAGTCAAAGATGGAGTAGTGAAGAGCAAGGGCTAATCGCTACTAATCTTGAGGGTGATTCCAAAATGGATGTAGAAGGTATAGCACCTTCGGTTCCGTTCGGACTGGTAACAGACTTGTATGGATGAGTGCTATCAGTACATTGTCATTGGAGGAAAATGAGCATTCTAAGTGAATATTTCTCAAAAGGTAATCGTAGCCTCTAGCCTCATCAACAGGGAATGACCGAAAATCATGGGAGATGCAGCAAGGCTAAGTGTGTCGCACCCAACTAGGGTAAGGTTAACCCTATCTAGAGTCATTTTTATTCGTTTGTGTGGCGGTTGCTGATCCCAACCACGGTGTAATCTTATTCCGACTATCTAGTTAAGGAGTAGTCCAGTCTTATGTTGCCAGGGATTCTGGAGTGGTCCTCGGTACGCTGTTCTAGACGGGTACTGTGACAGGTGGTACCTCAATGTCTAGTCATTCAGATGGAATCCATTCTCCAATACATGCCTTTACGGTTTTGATTGTAGAGCCTAGTATTTATGGAATTTAGTTAATGTAACAATTTCAGCTATTTGATAAGTATTTTTACTTGGACATTGTTATAATATCAGAGGATTTTGATATGAACTGTTTTGGTTATTGCAAGGTAAAAACCTGTCATGTTTATTTGTGGCATGGTCTAATGAGATACCTTCGATTTTCAAAGGATTTTGAACTTTAATAATTCAAATTGAGTGTTTTTTTCTCACACTGGTTTTCCAGACGGACTCGGGTATTATTTTATTATATTACTCGGGTCAGATCGAGTATTACAGATTCAGGATAGGATGCTATGAAGATCAAGCGGCGAGCTGAATGACAAGGCGTATCATACGTACTTGGTTTATATTCCACTGTGCATTGTAAGCTGTATAGCCATTTTTTTGTGAGCATGAGTTATTATAACTATCCAGTATTGTGCTAGTAATTCGTGTTGTGCTCTGGTGATGTAATGTATAAACGGTTATAGTTCTTTTGTATAAAGACCAGTTGTTATCTATTATATATTGTTTCCGCTGCAATTGTGATATTCTTTATTGTTATTTCTATTTTCTTCTACTACCACTTTCTTCTTTCCCAAACGATCCGGTATTTTCGGCACCCAATTATTCGGCATGTAATGCAGTGGACATATTGGTGTTTATCTTCTAAGGTTGAAAATCCAGACCGTGACATCATTGGTGATATCTATTTGACCAAATAAAACGTCGTTCTACTAAATTAAGTGGAATATACTATTTGGGCATTTATTCAATAGAATAAAACATTGTTATACTATAATTTAATTAAATATATTATTGATGACATATATTAGCAGAATAAATCCCTGTTCTACTATTATATTAATTTGGTTATTTGTACATATGCCGTTAATTAGTGTGTGGATTAATTAATATTAGATAAACAATTGATTACTAGTGATTGTGAATGTTTGCTTTTATTTACATATATGATTGTTTATGTAAATACTAGTGATATGATATGAAAAGTGAAATAAAAAATAAATGGTAGCTTGTTTAACACTATGGTGGTCTCTAACCCTCTTTCCGAATATAATAATTATGTATTTAAATAACTTAAATTTTATAAAAATCCGAAGTTAAGTGTTACTTGTCTATAAATGATTTAAACATAGAGATAAATATTATTTTAAAGTTAATTATTTTATTAATAAGATTTTAAAATTAATTACTTATTTTATTAATAGTGTTTTAAAGTTATTTAACTATTTTATTAATAACATTTTAAAGTTAATTAGTTATTTTATTAATGTTTTTTAAAGTTAATTAATTAATTATTTAGGATGTATAAAGGTAATTATTTAATTTAATAAAGGAGTTTATAAATGATAAATTGTTTTATAAGAGGGACTTTATTTAAAAAAAGTTTATTTAAAGGAGATTTACAAATGATATTTTGTAAAGGGGATTTTTAAACGATATTTTGTGAAGGAGTTTTATAGGAGTTATTTTGCAAGAGAGATTAATAAATGGTGTTTTATAAATAAAAGAGAGATCACTAAATTTATAAGTAAAAGAATGGATTTATAAGTGATATTTTAGAAACAACGAAGATTTTTATTAGCTATATATAAGATTTATAAAAATGAATTTTGGATTAATAAAAGGATTTTTATAAAGGACTTTACAAAATATTTCTACGAAAGTATTTATAAAGGAAGATTTATAGAAAGAGTTCTATTAATAAAAAAAGTTTTATACATAGAAATTAATTTTAAAATAGTATTAGAGATTTACAAAGGAAGTTTCATAAATTAATTTAAAGATTTATAAAAGGATTTATAAGTATGTAATGGGTTTATAAAAGGAATGAGGTTTAATTTGAATGAATAATCCTACTTAACTATGGTGGTGTGAAGGCATTCGTTTCATTTTTAACACTAAAGGAATAAGTGGTTTGTGTTTAGAGTAAGTAATGTTTTAAATGATATATTTTTGGCCCATTTAAGTATGAATGGTGAAAGGAGGAAATGTTTCTTAAGTTTTATTAATATACTTCTACTGTTGAGATAATATATACATATACTTTATAAGTATTTTACGTATAATGTCTTGTTGATATACTTATACTAGTAAGATAAGTATATGAATGGTTTTCCAAGTATTGAAAGGACTATAAGGGGTTTGTGGATATTATCTGTTGTGAAGGTATTTTGAATCAAATAATTGAAAGAGATTTAATTAATGAAATATTAATTGATAGAGGCATAGTGGATCCTATATGGTATTTAATCCATTTTGATTGTTTGTTATTTGATCGTTAAATAACTAGCTATCAAATCTTAGCTAAAATCTAACCTTGGAAATTTCAAAGATAACACTAGAGTTATATGGCAAAGTCATCTTCGATGATGTCGTATTGTGCGTATAATGCTCGTTTTGTTCTCCTAGAACAAATGATAAGGAAATCCGTCCACTTAAACTTATATTCTTTATCAAATACCTTATACCTTTCAAAATTTCTTAGCTTTGAAAAGTTAACCTTGATTTGAAAGTGCTCGAACCTTAAAATAGTAGAAGAAATCATATTTTCAATCCGAGAGTTGGAAATCACCAACAAATCAGTAAACCAATTTCAAAAGATAGGGTTATACCAAAGCAAATATGAATCTTGAGGACCGAACATCGGCTTATTTTAAATCATTTAATATATATATATATATATACATATATCTTTCGAACATCAAACCATACTTCGAAATCTGAAATCAAAATTTGGTTTCACAAAATCACTCGCATAGTAGAGCTACTAGAGTGGCCTCTCCCCCACTTAGAAACTCGAAAATCAATATCGATGATGCATGCATCCATCACCATAATTATTTTCCAGCGACATAAATGGGTTCTGGACTTTTATTTTCTTAAAACATCTTTGAAATCTCTTCGAAATCATTGGAATTCATTTCGAATACATTTGAAACTTTTCTTATTCGAAAAAATATCTTTAAATCATATTATTATTATTATATATTTTCCAAAATCCTAAAACATATTTAAAAACATTGGAGTTCGATTCCTCGAAATTCAAATTCAAACCCTTCAGTTATAAATCATTTTTTTGTTTAAATCAAATTTCTTATAAATTTTCAAAATTTCAAATCCTTTCAAAACTTCAATTTTCCATTTTTAAAAGACATAAAATCTTTATCGAAAACATTTTACTTTTATATAAAAAATAAGGTCATCCTTATCAAAATAATAATTTCGATGTATGCACAATTTCAAAATACAACTAAACATAAATATCAAGGGATGATTCAAGGCTGAATTTCTAATAAACAGATATTCAATTTTAGAGGAACTCTAATCAAATAGAATTTTAGGTTCGAAGATAAACTCGAACGAAGATGAGATAATTTAATTACCAAATAGGATATGATAAGCTCATATAAATCGCGGATGACCTTAACTGATCAACCGTGACTTTAGGGATATAACCAATGCAAAAATCTAAGGCAAATCGACATTCGATTGCCAGAGATAGAATCCAGATGTAGCAGAAGGTAGATAGCATCATAAACCGAGGATATAGAAATCTTTGGTTAATCAATGCCAATTGTAAAGGAGTTTCACCCCTTTACAAATCATTCAAAGACTTGCAGAATTACCGATTCTTGAGAGAGGTCATTCCAAAGTGGAGTTGTGGAATGCTCTAAAATCAAAATGGATAAAAAAAGGGAAGACAAGACTGGATTTCAGAACAAGTGGGAGTGTTCCAAAGTTCAAGGAATCCTAATCGATAAGAATCCTAACCAAGAGATTTCTAACGAGGTGGATACTGAAGGGATGAAGTTTTGAAAATCTTGGTTTCAAAATAAGAAAATTGTTATACCAAAATAATCTTTGAAAATCCTTTAAAAATCATTTAGAAATTATTTTATACTTCGAAAATACGCTCTCTCGCAAGGAAATGATTCTGAGATTGATTTCACTCATTCTAGGGTATTTCTACCCTATCTCTAACGATTTTTTGCGTCATAGGCTAAGGTTTGCCTAAAACCAAAGCTCTGATACCAACTGTAACAACCCGATATTTTCAGCCATTCGCATCCACACATGCCGGACTTGAATTGCTCAAAATAACGCATTGTAAATAAATTTGGAGCAAATTAAATACAATCACAGAATCACAGACACAGAAATATCAGAATAACTTGCAGCTGAAATTAAAATACCATAGTAGTTCATGAAGCTACTATAACAACTCTCAAAACATAATACGTAATATCAGTCTAAAAAAATATACAACAGTAATCTCAAATACATAGCAGTTCATAAATACCAGAACCGAAATAGAAAAACTGAAACTGGAAGGGAACATATACTAGATAAGCATAATCTTCTGCGATTCCTAGCTCCAGGAAAGAATCCAAAGCTAAGCTGTATATACTCAGGCTGACCCGAGCATAAAGTAAAACACAAAACACTCAAGTCAGGATATATATACTTTTATAATGTAAACCAACTCAAGTGAACTGTAATGCACAATAACTTAAAGGATGCTTGGGATCGCCCATCCTTTAAGGATCGGTTGAACTATAAATTAAATACATTCCGTGGTTAAGATTTCAAAATGGTATTTTGTACTTCGAAATCAAATATCATTTCAAAAATTCAATATCATTCAAAAATTCATTTCAAAATATCAATTATCGTATCTTTTCAAAACCACATTCATTTTTATTTAAAATACCATTTCAACCGACATTTCAAAATAGTTTATATTTCAAAACAAATTACTTCATTTTAAATCATAAAAATGAAGTTATTATATTTAATAATTAAATTATTGAATTTTCAAAATTTTAATCTTTCAAAACTCATTCATTCATTTAAATTTATTAAAACAATGAAAATTCAACTTTCGCAGCATTCAGAAAAATGCTACAGAAAGTTACTTATAAAATGATTCAATTTAACAAAAGACAACATTCAAAATGTTGTAATAGGGTTACATTAATTCAAATAAAACCTTAGTTAAATTCAACAATTATAGACAATTATAGCACTTACAAAGTGCTATAATAGCCTTTAATTCAATTTAGCCCTTTAGTTCATTTATATTAACTATAGTATTTACAAATGCTGTAATATCCTTTACTTTAGAAATAATAGCATTTCAAAATGCTGTTAATTAAATTCCAAATATTTACTATACTTTCATAAGCCATTAAATTTTTATTTAAACCATTTCAAACTTATAAAATCATATATTTTTCACTTTTATAACCATCATTTAATTTTCCTTAAGTTCATAATTTTATAAAGTTAAATTTCCATTCAAAAATCAATATTTATTAATAATTCACTTATTAAATTCCAACATTCAATTTCAATTCATGTAATTAAAATTTTAACATAACACTTAAGTTTAAATTTCAAAATATAACTTATTTTCATTTTATTTACTTAACTTCAAAATTCACTTCTGAAAAAATTCAAAATTTTCCAATTTAAGTTATATTTCAAAATTCAACTCAATATTCATTTATTTCACATTTTAACTTATTCAAATCCATTAATATATTGTAAAATCGTTTTAAATTCATTTAATTCAAAATATCATAAATTTACCATATTTTCATATTTAATTTTGAATTCCATTTATAATTAAATCAAATTTCCAAAATAACTTATATTTCAAATTTCCACTTTATCATTAATTATTTCGCTTATAAATTCTCAGAAAAAATCAAAATACTTTACAAAAATCATTTTTAATTAAGCTTAAATCAAAATATTATAATGTTTACATTTCTAAAATATTTTAAAAATTTTAGAAAAATATATTTTAACCACGGGTCTGTATATCATTTTCTACACTAGGTAAAGTGATACGTGTAATATATCGTTTCAACCCGTAATTAACAAAGAAAACCCGGGTTTTATCATTTTAAACCCGTAGTCCCAAGTAAAATGAAATAATTGAAAATCGTTCAGGCTTATCATTTCAGTCCATAACGATTTTCCCCTATGCTAAAGTCCGTTCGGGTATGTATCATTTCAACCCATAGTGATTCTAATCTAAAAGGAACTTGCAGTGTGATAAACTGATATAAATAACCGAATAGCATAATATAACAGTAACAGAAGTTATAAAAGGTGTTTAAGAATGGGTGAGCATCATATGATCATAACATAGCAGATATAATATGATGATGCATTTTATAGATTCAAATGTGATCGATTTACTAGTCATATAAGTATAAAACTGTCTGGTGAGAATAACTCATTGGTATAAGCTGGAGATGACAACAAACGATGCACAACTGAGATCCAAAAAAGCACGATAGCACGATAAAGATTCAAGTGGGAGAGGCAAAGATTAATTTCCTTGAATACAATTCAAACAAAACAATACAATCTACATTAGTTTTCAACCCAATAAAATAAACAATGCTATAAATGATTGCATAAACAAAGCAAAAATCTTTGCACTTGCTTTCAACCTTCCCTAGGCTCGGCCATAGGCTAGAATACATGGCTAAGGCATGGTTTTTGATTTGGTTTGGGTCCAAATGGGGTCGGCCTACGTGGGTTTGATGATGGTGCAAGCATAGGTGATATGAAACAACAAGTTAAGGCAACACAAGGCAACACAACCTAGGATTCATGCAACATATAGGCTCGGCCAAAGCAACCATGGGCACGGCTAGGTTTAGGTAGGGTCAGGAGATGATGTGTCAGTGGTGTCAGATTAGGTAGGGGTTGGAGTTGATGGTGCAAGTGGCGGCCAAGGTGGAGTTTGTGGTGGTGGCAACTAAGGTGATCGGTTATGGTTGTTCGAGTGAGGTTTGGTTGCATTTTTGTGATGGATCATCAACCAAGGGTGGCTCGGCTTGGGATGGTCAGTGAGAAGAGGTGGTGAAGGATGGTTCAGGTTGTGGTGGAGGTGGCAAGGTGGCTGGAGTGGTAAGGCCAAACCTGAAGAGGAAGAAAGCAAGTGTAAATTCAATATAAACAAACCTAAAAATGAAAAAGAAAAGAAGATTTTACCCAAAAATTTTCACAAGAAGAGGCTGAATTTTTTGTGAGATGAGAAAGAAAATAATTCACATGAAAATGAAAGAGAGAAGTCGGTTGAAGGTAGGAGTTATGTCAGTAAATATGAAAAGGTGTTGGTTGAAATGTGAAAAGGTGTGAATACAAAAGGACTTAAGCAATTCAAAGGTAACAAACTCTACAAATTACCATATTTTCGTTTTGAATTTTAAATAACCGAAATTTTTTTGTAAATTCATATAAAAACACGAAATTTAGTAAATAAACAAAAATAAATATTAATTATATATAATTAAATTAAGAAAAATGGCAAAAATTGGTAAACTAGTCTTAAAAATATGAAAATAAATGGAACAAATTTTGGAAAAATTTTATGTACTTGAAAAATATTTATAAATAAAGATAAGAACACAAAAATAAATAAATAAATTTTAATTAAATATTATTTAAATGAAGAAAATTGCAGAAAAATGGAAACTAGGCTTTAAAAATAGAAAATAAATGCAATAAATTTTGGAAATTTTTTATTATCACTTTAAAAATATTTATAAACAAAATCTTACAATAAAAACAAATTTCAAACAATTTCAGACAAAATAAAGTCAAATTTAAATTATACTCAAAAAATCTAGGGTTGTACACTCTCCCCCACTCAAATCTTTTCGTCCTCGAAAAGAACGGGCAAGGAAAAATAAAGAGAAACAAGATAGAAAAACAAAATAGTACCTGAAAAGAATAATTCCGGATTCGAAGCACAGGTGCACTCCTCCGTTTCCCGGGTACAATCTCGATCATCATTACCCCATCGTACTTCGATCAAACTAACAGATTTTCTTCTTAGCTGCTTCGTACCTCTGTCGACAATACGAAGTGGCTTACTCTTGACAGTCAAATTAGGATCAATATCCCAACCATCAAGAGCAGAAGGCTGAACAAAAGAGATAGGCCAAGAAGATACCAGAGAAGATGTGAGACGTGGAATACATTATGCACTCCAGAATGCTTCTTAGGCAAATCCAAACGATAAGCCAAAGAACCAACTCTTCCCATAATGCAGAAAGAACCCTCGAAGAGGAAAAAGGTAGGAATAGCTAGAAGGAAAATATGTTGAAAGACAAGGATGGACCCTTATTTTAAAACCATAGACATTTCAATTTATAGTTTTATATTTATAACATTTTAAACATTTTGTAATATGATAAATAGTCATTTGATTCAAATTTGATAGTTCGAAGTAAGCAATATTTAAATTTTTTACATTATTTAGAAAACTAAAATAAATGATCAAAATATCCTTTATACCATACTTTATCAAAATACTTTTATAGCTCGATGTCTTAACAAGCTTATTTTCGTTCCTGTAGACTCTGGCTATGCTTTGATCAGGCGCAAAGCTAGAATTCTCCAGGTACTTGGTAGACTTGTTTCAACACCCTGTGAAAATACTGGAAAACCTTTTAAAACAAAAGATATGAAAGTACAATCCATACAAATCAACCAAACCAAACATTTGTCTAACCATGGATCGGAGATACACAATGGTTGCGCCTGGATCCCCCAGGAAACATCCGTATCCAAAAGCTATGTGACGATTCGGAATTTCTAACAATTTAAATTGGAATAATTAATTGATTTTGAATATTTAATAGTTAATTTTTAACTTGAATTCAAATATTATTATTATTTAGCAATTGAGTTATTTGATTTAATAAACTGAAATTGGGTAAATTATTTAATCTTCATGTTTAAGCCTGTTAAAAATAATTTGAAGGCTTATAAAATTTATAATGATGATACTGAAGATAATATAATGGTTGAAATTTAATTTAAAGGTAATTTATTCAGTTTTAATAATATATCGTTTAAATCGATATTTAAAAATAGCCTACCGAGGCACAATCTCAGAATTTTGACGAAACCAGTTCCACTAGATCCATAATAGTTAGTTATTATCGGATTTCAATTTTCGTAGCAATCGGAGTTGTCGTTTGACCCTGACAGCTCGAAACGCTTAGAAACAATTTTAATCGATTTAATTTAAAATTGATCGTTTTCTTCTATAACTCACGTATACGGTTAAATTAGCTTCCAAACACGTTCCATTGTGTTCAGAATGCGGGTAAAACCTTATAAATGTCTGTTGGCATGTCTGATTCGGGGTTCGGGATTTCGCGTTATGCAACATGAGATATTTTCAATATTTAATTATATAATAATCAGGCGTATTCAGAAAGCCATCCCCAACCCTATATCTAATCCCCCGTCTTCCTCTCAAATCTAGAAGGAGAAAATCGAACTCATAAATCGAAATCATTCGTTCTTAAAAAAATGGCCGAAGCCGACTCTGCCTAAATTCCCAATCACTTTCGTCTTCAGTTTAATATAAATGGCGACGCAGGGTTAATTCGAGCTCGTGCTCGTGAGGTCTAGCCGAAGTCGCGATCGATTGGGTGAAGTTAGGGTTAGTGTTTGGGAGTCGCGATCGATGTTAGAGGCCGTTTGTAGAAATCGAAATCGAGCAGTGGTGGTGGCAAGTTCTAATCGCGTGAGTAGGTATGGTTCGTCTCCACTCGAATTCACATGCAAGCGGAGAGGCGCACGTAGAGGGAAGGTCAAAGACATAGGCATCGGAGAGGCTAGGTGTTGGTTAGGATCGACTAGAGCGGTCACAAGATTGAGTTCGGGCTTAAGGCATCGGCGATGATCTTGATTGAGGCCAGAGACTTACGGAGTTTACTAAATGCTACGGCAGTGAGTTATTCGTTTTTTTCCTTCTTCTTCGATTATGCTTGATTTGATAAAAGTAAATATGTATATATATACACATGTCTATTTCAATTGAAGATATATAGGAAACTTTTATACAGGGAGATTTTGGAATTTATATATAGTAGGAATTTTAAAAATGTTTTCGAGTTACAAATCTGATTTTTAAAATGTATATAGGCTATTTTTAGTTTTTAATGGGAAATAAATATACATGCACACATTATAAATTGACTAACTTATTTTAAAAGCAAAGTATTAAGGTAATTTATTTGTTTAACTGTTTCATTTAATTATCTTAGTCACTAAAAATAATTTATTTAAAGAGAAATAGTTCAAATTACATTTTTGGTTAATTAAATTTATTAAGTGGTAATTGATTAGTTCAAATGATAATAAATTGTAAATGTTTTTACAAGTTCAAAATTTTGAAGAAACCAAAGTCAAGATTGAAGGGGATTGCAATTAACAGCAAAGGTGAGTAAATATCACTCTATTGGATTTTTTTTAAATTTAAATGGTTAAATTTAAATAATTGGATGAATGTTTGAATTGTTTTGATGTGTACTGATGGTCTAGTGATTTTAGTTTTGGTTGGTTCTCGGGTTATTGTTGTTTGACTCGAAGTATTCGGGGTTTAAACTATTCTAAACTTAAAACATAAATAAGAAAATATTTTCATTCTAAAGTTATTAAGGGCTTGATAAATTGTGATTCATTTAAATAGCAGGGTAATTAAAATGTATAATTAATTAATTCAATCAATTAATGATTTGGGTTGATTAATTTAGTAATTAAGGGTTTGGATTAATTAATTAAGGTTTAAGTTAATTAATTAAGCTGAATTAATTTAGAATAATCAATGGATGGTTTGATAGATAATTACTTAATGTAATTAATAAAATATAATTACTTTGTGAAATTAATCAAGAGATTAATTAAGATGGTTAATTAAGGAGTAATTGATTTATTTAATGAAGTAAATAAAAAGTTAGTTAATTACAGATTAGGATTAATCGAAAAAGATTGCTGATTAATACTGTGTATTAATTAATGTAATTAAATTTTGATTTGGATAAATTAAAATATAATTGGAAATACTTAATTCATATAATTAATGACGAAATTAACGATTGATTAATTAATCAATAACAAGTGACTTATGGAAAATTAATTAATGTAAGAAATCAAAGATTAACGTAATTAATTATAGTTTAAATTAATTCATGAAGTAATTAAGATTACTTATTGATTTTGGGTTAAGAAGAATAATATTGTGAAATTAATTAATGTTAAATTACTTGAATGTAATTGAAGGATAATTAATCCAAGGTGATTAATTAAGATAAATAATGAAGGGATGATTGATTAATTTATTGGAAATTAATTAATGTTAAATGAAGAAATCTAAGTGGTTGGGGTTAGAATCCAATTAGAATTAATTAAATTAAATTTGTATGTGATTAAGCTTGCTTATGGATGATTGAATGGTATTGGATGCTTTGAATGAGTTGATACCTCTGATATGAAATGCTGTGTATTTCATTTGGATAACTTGGGTTAAGATGACATGAGACTCGAAGAGACCGAGATCGGGTATTAGGAAATACCCGAAACCACTTCAAATTTTTATAGATTGACATGTGAAATCTATAGGCCGGAGTGAAGTGGTTTAAAGGAATTGTACTATTTAAATCTAAATCTTAGTTTGTAGAAAATGGATGTGTGGAATAGGTGATGTCTATAATAAATTGTGGCTTTGTGAATTGAAACGAGTTACCCGGGTTCTATATAAGTGGTATGCTTTGTATTCCATGTTAGACGAGTTTACTCACGCTGTTTTCCAGCCTGACCCGGGTGTTACTTTAGTGTAATGCTCGGGTCAGACCGAATATTACAGATTTTCAGGTAGGGACGTTCTGGAGCTCAGGAGGCGAGCAGGATGGCAGAAACGTAGAGATTATTTCCGCTGTATTATATTATTGTTAATCTGAGACACGATAATTGTGTACATTCAGTGCTGTATATATGAGCAACTCTGATGTATTAAAATGTAACCGATAGATATAGTATTCTTTTGTAAACTGTTATTATTTATTATTATATTTTATCCGCTGCGAATGTGATATGTTGATGTTTCTATTCTCCTTCTCCTTCTTCTTCTTCTATCTCTTTCTTCTTTTTCATAACTATCTGGAATTTTCGGGATCGAGAATTCTGGGTCGTTACAGTTGGTACCAGAGCTGAAAGGTTAAGCGAGAACCTTGGCTTTGGTGGGAATTACTCAATAAATAGAGACCGTAGTACTCTAGAATGAGTTGAGTATATATATATGAGCGCGTACTTGTTATTTTCGTATATAAAGGTTTTAAATGATTTTATATAAAAATATATGTTGATATATAAAGCAATATTCCCTTCTAATAATTTTTTAGGTGATTGATTGTTAAATTGTTGGAATTAAATTAAGAAGTAATATAAAATACAACAAAACTGAAAACTTGAATTGGAATTAAATTAAGTGGTAACAGAAATACAATTAAAATTAAATTGATTGAAAATGAAATTCTAGAAATTGAGCTTAGAAATTAAATTGTTTAAAAAAAAACTTTAAATAAAGGTAAGTTTCAAATGGATTCAAACTAAAATTTAATCTTGAATTTATAGAAGTAAGACTAATATAAAAAGAATTGTTATCTAGATATGATTACCTTGGGTATTGTCATAAATAGTTATTGTGTTATTAAGTAAGCCAAATGAAGTAAATTTATAAGATGGGTATAACTTCTAAATTAAAGTAAGATTTAAATTTGTGAAGTTTTAAAACTTAAGTCTAGAAATAATGAATTGTTTCGAAGAGTTAAAAAAATATCAAATAATATAATTCAGACTATTTTGAATATAGTCATATTTTAAAACAAGAAATGTTTGGAAGATTTTTAAGGAATTTGTTTGAATTAGTTGGATTTGTGATTGAAGATGTATACGCTTAAAAATTTAAATGGGAAATTGAATTGGATTAAATTGAAATGATTTGAAATTGAAGTAGGTTCAATTGATATTAGTTCAAAATGACTGGAATAATTTGAAATTATAATTTAAGTTGAACAGGATTAAAATCAAATGGTATTTGATTTGGATTGAGAAAGAAATCAAGATTTATTCCACTTGAATTGGGGTTAAATAAATTTCGATGGGAACTGAAGTTCTACAAAATGGAATTGAGTCAATTAAATAGAAGTGGAAATTAAAATTGAATTGTTGGGGATGTGAACAGTTTGACTCTGGACTATTTTCAATATGAATTGTTTTAATAAAAACTTATTTTTCCAAGCTATTAAATATATACAACCTTTCTTTCTTAAAGCCAAATTAGTTTATACTTGTTTTACAATTATTTTTGGAGCTATTTAACCATTTTTAACTGTTTTATAAACTAATTACTATTTTTCCACTATTTTATGAATTAATTACTATTTTACAACTATTTTGCAATTATCTAAAATTTTTGAAACTATTTAACTATTTTCCAACTATTTTACAATTAGTTAACTATTTTACAGCTATTTTGAAAACTAATAATTATTTTTCAACTACTTATCTATTTTTAAAATTTTCAAGCTATTTTCTAAATATAAACTGGTTCGGAGTCCAAACTGTTATTGATTAAATACCCAACTGAGATAAGAACTGAAGTGATAATCCAAATGGGGATTAAGGAAAATGTGAATAAGGGAATAAAATTCAAAGTGAGGATGAATAGAAGAGAAATTGATTTGGCTGATAATCAATGGAAATAAATACGTAGGATGTACGTATATTATTCTATTCGCATAGTGATTTGATCCAGATTCGAGCATAGAATTTCAAGATAGCGTATCAATCTGAGTTGGGATTTTTCACTCGATTTTCGACGGTGAACCTGGATATAGATTGTTGATTGGTTCTGGATATTCTCTATCATAGTTATAGCTATGTAAGGAGAATGATGGCTGATCAAGTAACTAGATCTGAGTCCATATTAGGAAGTCGGGTGGACGATACTAGTTCGGAAGTGAAATTGTGTGATCGAGTGAGCGATCGGATTGTACAGCGTACGGATGATATGTGTACATCGTACGGATTTGAATGACAATTATATTGGAAAGAGTAATCAAATTTGAATATTTGATTTTGAGTAAACAAAGTTAAATATCTTTGTTATATAAGATAAATCTCCCCTTGTTGAATCTATTGCCAGAAGGAAAGGATTTTTGAAAGTGTTTGAAGTATAAGAGGAGCTTTATAAAAGTTTGAAATGGTCCAAAGTTTCTAAAAAAATTATATATATATATATATATATATATATATATATATATATATATATATATATAAAGGATCTGATGAGGATTTTGAAAGAAAGGTTTTGGGAACCTTTGAATTTGGAAAGGCTTTTGATTTTTTTTGGGTAAAATCAATATTGATATTTGGAAAGCCTAGTTTGAGAATTATCGATTTTGGGATAATCGATTTTGTGTAAAGGAGCTTTGTATGAGATCATACTAGTTGTATGATTTGAAAGATACTATATGTGTATAGTATAAAGTGTTTTGATTATGGCTCTGGGGGAAAAGGCGCTCCCTTGAAATGAACTTCTCAGGAGTGCCACCGGGTGGTGCTGCCATGAGCCCCAAGGGGGGTTCTAAAGTTGATCCTGTGAGGAGTTCGGACAAAACTAGTTCCTAGGGATTATGAGTAGTGTGTACCATAGCGAAAGTCGTATGTGCCGCTGAGAGCCAATAATCAATGTTTGATTTTATATCGTAGACTGCGACCTATGGTAACATAGTGAAAGTCGTATGTGCCGCTGAGAGACAACAGTCTGTGTTTGATTCTATATCGATAGACTACGACCTATGTAGGAGTGGAGAAGTTTCATTTTGACAGCGAAAATTGTGTGTGCCACTGAGAGCCAACAGTTACATGGACTTTTGCTGCGATGGCAACGTAACCCTGGAATATAACTGCGATCTGTTGTCGGTTCCATGGTGTAATCGAGGGGCACGGAGTGCCTATAGTTATATGGACTTTTGCTGCGATGGCAACGTAACCCAGGATGTAACTGCGACCATGAATGGGAGTGTTGATTTCCAGAGCATTCTCACCAAAGATATTTCCTTTATTTTCAAAAAAAATGTTTTCTATATTTTTAATAAAATTATTTTTCAAGTATTTTCACTGGATGTTGAAAACGGGTTTACTAAGTACTTATAGATTTTCAGTCCTACGCCTGATCAACGTATGACTGAATTTCTGTGAGAACAAGGATGGACTGGTTGAGACATCGAGTTATCAGAAGTACTTTTATAAAGAGCTATTTTAATAGTATTGTATAAATTTAAAAGCATTTCTAAAATTTAAAATAAAGGTGTTGGAATTTTGGAAAATGAAAGAAATCCAAACTGGAATTACGAAAATTTTTGAATTCAGGAGAAATTTAATGAAGTGATTTTTGTAATAAAAATCGAAGATTGATTTAATTTTTTTTGAAGTAAGCTAATTGGCTAAATAATTATTCAATAGAGCATGTTAATAAAATTTAACTCGGTTAAATAAATGGATTGAAAGTTAATAATGGAATTTGGTAATGAATTCAAATTGTAAATAGGATTCGACATGGATTTGATAATGAATTAAATAAGATGAGATGTTGTAAAAATAAGAATAAAAATAGAGTTGGATCAAATAGTGATGGTTTGAACTACAAATAAAATTCAAATGCGATATGAATAATATTTAATGAAATTTGCAAGTAAATTAAATATAAGGGAAGTGTTGTCGAATGAAATGAAATTAAACTATAGTAGACATGGTTTGAATTGCAAACAAAACCCAGGTAGATCGAAATAAATTGAAAATGGCCTTGTAATTAGTTAAATGAGTCATGAATGAATTGAATTTGGGAATTTAATTTATAATAACTAATCAAATAAATTTGTAGATTGAAATGAGATTTGATTGAAATAGAATCAAGTTAAGGTAAAAAAAATTATTTGCAAATGATGTGAGCTTAAGTTATGAAGTTAAAATAATTTAAAGAAAGTAAATTAACTTAAGTTGAAAATTAATAGAAGTTTGGCTTCGAGTAAAAGTGAAAGATCATAAAAGTCTGGGATAAATTAAACTGAAAATGGTTATTAATTTATAAGTATTGAATGTGCCAAGCTTAATAAATTGTTTCGAAATGAACAATAAAATGAAATGAAATGCAATGAATGGTTGGTGAATAAATTAGAAATAAAATGGAATTACATACAGAATGAGAGAAAATTAATTTAAAGTAGTTATAAACTGAATAGATACTCCATTAAGCGAATATCGTTAAAATTGCATAAAAATAGTTGTCATTTGGCGTAAACAAAAGTAATTAAAATTCTATGAGTCGATAGAGATTAAATAAAATTGATTTTGAATCATTTGAAGTGAATATGAGCTTGTTTGGATTAAAAATCAATTGAATGTAAGGAATTGAGTTGCAAACCATTAAAACTGAATGAAATGGCTTATGAATTGGTTGAAAGCAATTGAATTAGCTTTAAAGTTATATAAATCGCTTATGGAAAGCGTTTGGTGCTTGTTGCTTATGAAATACATGTGTTTAGCTGTTGAAAATAAGTGAAATGCTAATAGATTTTCTATATATGGCACTTACATATTTAAATTGAGTAAGTACAGGTACTTGAAGGCCGTTTGGCTGGATTTGGATTGCGCTAATTGCTAAAATTAATAAGCTACTTGCTTAAAATGCTAAATAAAGGTATGCCTACGCAATAAAAATAGGAATTATGATCTGTTTTTGCTTTTCCGACCGGGTGGGTCGATGTACATATATTTATATCTCTTGTCAAATTACAAAAGCTCCTCCATAGGAAGGAGACTCTACCAAAAGAATTTTGAAAATTTTGGGAGTTAGAAAATTTTAGAAATTTTTTTTTGGAAACTTTATGTTAGTAACAAAACGATTTTAAATATGAAACTGAAATAAATTAGCGAATGAAACTAATTTAAACAATGATATGAATCTGTTATAAATGAAAAAATAAAATTCAATATTTAGATTTGAAGATAAATTGGATTCATATGGAAATGGAAAAGCTACTTTGAATAGAAGTAGGTATGAAAATTATGTGAGGAAATGTATAAAATGATTTAAAAGGTTACAATTGGATATCATTGCTAAGTGGGATATGCAGGTATTATAAAGGGAAGGGAAAATTGATTTTGATTTCAGAAGATAATTAGAATTGCCCGACTAAAAGGTATGTATTTTAATTTTTGTATGAAATTGAATTGGGTTTTTGATCTAGCCACTTGGCTTTCTGTTTTCTTTTTGGAATTTGGGAGCCCGTAGAGGCCTTTTGTAGTCGTACCGAGCTAGCCGCGCAAAGGAGACGCTGGCAAAATTTTCCGGAAATTTAGGGAGTTAGAAAAAAAATTTGAAATTTTTTTGATAATTCAAAATTTGGTTTTAAATTGAAATTTAAATGATTGAACAAAAAGGGTATTGTTTGGAAACCATGGAAGAGTTTGGAAAGTAAGTAAGAATGATAATGAATCTTTTATAAAAAGATATGAAATGGCAAGTTGATAAAAACTGTTAGGTTTTAGGAAAATTGTAACGGGTGTTGCCTAACTAATAATTTCGAGGAAGAAATTCTTTTAAGAGGGGAGGAATGTGACGACCCGGAATTTCTAACAATCTTAATTTGAATAATTAATTGATTTTGAATATTTAAAAGTTAATTTTTAACTTGAATTCAAATATTATTATTATTTAGCAATTGAATTATTAGATTTAATAAACTGAAATTGGGTAAATCATTGAATCTTCGTGTTTAAGCCTGTTAAAAATAATTTGAAGGCTTATAAAATTTATAATGATAATACTGAAGATAATATAATGGTTGAAATTTAATTTAAAGGTAATTTGTTCAGTTTTAATAATATATCGTTTAAATCGATATTTAAAAATAGCCTTCCGAGGCACAGTCTTAGAATTTCGACGAAACCAGTTCCATTGCATCCGTAATAGTTAGTTATTATCAGATTTCAATTTTCGTAGCAATCGGAGTTGTCGTTTGACCATGGCAGCTCGAAACGCTTAGAAACTATTTTAATCGATTTAATTTAAAATTGATCGTTTTCTTCTATAACTCGCGCATACGATTAAATTAGCTTCCGAAACACGTTTGACTGTGTTTGGAATGCGGGTAAAACCTTATAACATCTATCGGCATGTCTGATTCGGGGTTCGGGATTTCGCGTTATGCAACACGAGATATTTTCAATATTTAATTATATAATAATCAAGCGTATTCAGAAAGCCATCCCCAAACCTATACCTAATCTCCCGTCTTCCTCACAAATCTAGAAGCAGAAAATCGAACTCATAAATCGAAATCGTTCGTTCTTAAAAAAAATGGCCGAAGCCGAATCTTCCTAAATTCCCAATCATTTTCGTCTTCAGTTTAATACAAATGGTGACGCAGGGTTAATTCGAGCTCGTGCTCGAGAGGTCTAGCCGAAGTCACCGTCGATTGGGTGAAGTTAGGGTTAGTGTTTGGAGTCGCGATCGATGTTAGAGACCGTTTGTAGAAATCGAAATCGAGCAGTGGTGGTGGTGGCAAGTTCTAATCGCGTGAGCAGTTAAGGTTCGTCTCAACCCGAACTCGAATTCACATGCAAGTGGAGAGGCGCGCACAGAGGATAGGTCGGAGGCATAGACAACGGAGAGGCTTGGAGTTGGTTAGGATTTGACTAGAGCGGTCACAGGATTGAGTTCAGGCATAAGGCATCGGCGATGATCGTGAGTGAGGTCAGAGACTTTCGGAGTTTACTAAATGCTATAGCGGTGAGTTATTTGTTTTTTCCTTCTTCTTCGATTATGCTTTATTTAATAAAAGTAAATATGTATATTTATATATATACACACATGTTTGTTTCAATTGAAGATAAACAGGAAACTTTTATACTGGGAGATTTTGGAATTTATATATAGTAGGAATTTTAAAAATGTTGTAGAGTTAGAAATTTGATTTTTAAAATGTACATAGGCTATTTTTAGTTTTAAATGGGAAATAAATATACATGCACACATTATAAATTGACTACTTATTTTAAAAGCAAAGTATTAAGGTAATCTATTTGTTTAACTGGTTTATTTAATTATCTTAGTCACTAAAAATAATTTATTTAAACAGAAATAGTTTAAAATACATTTTTGGCTAATTAAATTTATTAAGTGGTAATTGATTAGTTTAAATGATAATAAACTGTAAATGTTTTTACAAGTTCAAAATTTTGATGAAACCAAAAGTCAAGATTGAAGGGGATTGCAATTAACAGCAAAGGTGAGTAAATCTCACTCTGTTGGATTTTTTTTAAATTTAAATGGTTAAATTTAAATAATTGGATGAATGATTGAATTGTTTGGATGTGTACTGATGATCTAGTGATTTTAGTTTTGGTTGGTTCTCGGGTTATTGTTGTTTGACTCAAAGTATTCGGGGTTTAAACTATTTTAAACTTAAAACATAAATAAGAAATATTTTTATTCTAAAGTTATTAAGGGCTTAATAAATTGTGATTCATTTAAATAGCAAGGTAATTAAAATGTATAATTAATTAATTCAATTAATTAATGATTTGGGTTGATTAATTTAGTAATTAAGGGTTTGGATTAATTAATCAAGGTTTAATTTAATTAATTAAGTTGAATTAATTTAGAATAATCAATGGATGGTTTGATAGATAATTACTTAATGTAATTAATAACATATAAATACTTTGTGAAATTAATCAAGAGATTAATTAAGATGGTTAATTAAGGAGTAATTGATTTATTTAATGAAGTAAATAAAAGTTAGTTAATTACAGATTAGGATTAATCGAAAAAGATTTCCGATTGTTACCGTGTTTTAATTAATGTAATTAAATTTTGATTTTGATAAATTAAAATATAACTGGAAATACTTAATTCATATAATTAATGACGAAATTAACGATTGATTAATTAATCAATAATAAGTGACTAATGGAAAATTAATTAATATAAGAAATCAAGGATTAATGTAATTAATTATAGCTTAAATTAATTCATGAAGTAATTAAGATTACTTATTGATTTTGGGTTAAGAAAAATAATATTGTGAAATTAATTAAAGTTAATTACTTGAATGTAATTTAAGGATAATTAATCCAGGGTGATTAATTAAGATAAATAATGAAGGGATGATTGATTAATTTACTGGAAATTAATTAATGTTAAATGAAGAAATCTAAGTGGTTGGGGTTAGAATTCAATTAGAATTAATTAAATTAAATTTGTGTGTGATTAAGCTTGCTTATGGATGATTGAATGGTATTGGATGCTCTGAATGAGTTAATAACTCTGATATGAAATGTTGTGTATTTCATTTGCATAACTTGGGTTAGGATGACATGAGACTCAAAGAGACCGAGATCGGGTATTAAGAAATACCCGAAACCAGTTTAAATTTTTATAGACTGATATGTGAAATCTATAGGCTGGAGTGAAGTGGTTTAAAGGAATTGGACTATTTAAATCTAAATCTTAGTTTGTAGAAAATGGATGTGTGGAATAAGTGATGTCTATAATAAATTGTGGCTTTGTGAATTGAAACGAGTTACCCGGGTTCTATATAAGTGGTATGCTTTGTATTCCATGTTAGTTGGGTTTACTCACGCTGGTTTCCAGCCTGACCCGGGTGTTACTTTAGTGTAATGCTCGGGTCAGATCGAGTATTACAGATTTTCAGGTAGGGACGTTCTAGAGCTCAGGAGACGAGCTGGATGGCAGAAACGTAGAGAGTGTTTCCGCTATATTATATTATTGTTAATCTGAGACATGATAATTGTGTATATTCAGTGCTGTATATATGAGTAACTCTAATGTATTAAAATGTAACCGACAGATATAGTATTCTTTTTAAACCGTTATTATTTATTATTATATTTTATCCGCTACTAATGTGAGATGTTGATGTTTCTGTTCTCCTTCTTCTTCTTCTTCTATCTCTTTCTTCTTTTTCATAACTATCTGTATTTTTGGGGATCGGGAATTCCAGGTCGTTACAAGCTATCTCAACCCTGCGAATTACGTCATGATGACTAGTACACCATAGATACACAATAGTTATGTCTGGATCCCTCAGAAAACATCCGTACCCTTAAGCTATCTCAGTCAGCGGATTTCATTACTACTACGACCTACATAGATCGCAAGATACACAATGGTTACGCCTGTATCCCCCAGGAAACATCCGTACCCCCAGGCCATCTCAGCCAGGTGAATTACGCTATGCAGTCGTAAACATAAGACCATGGAGATCGCCATGGAATTCGATAGACACTTGAGTATCATATTCGAAAAAACCAAATCAGAGAGAGAATAATATCGATAGAATGAATCCACAATGTGGCCACAAAGCGGATATCAAGCAGAAGGCACTTTCCATATCTTTACTTCGAAAATATGTATCATATAGTACCTTTCAAAATCACTTTCAAATATCATAGTTATATAAAGTCCATTATATATAAGATTTCATTTCCAATCGAATACTTTTCAAATCAATAGTATATCAAATCACACTTATACGGACTTCGATTATATATATGATTTTAATTTACAAGTTGAGTACCTTTACAAATCAATAGTTTTCAAATAAATTTCATACTTATACAAATCAATTTTATGCCTATACAAATCCATTTTATATAAGTACGATAACTCCCAAATCACAGTATTTAGTAAAACAAGGTTCTCAATTTCAATTCCTGTTCAATATCAATTCAGTTTCAAAATCATATATGATTTCGCCAAATCATTTCTTCGTAATTACATATATTCAGTTTCAAAGTTTCTTAAAACAATAGATTTTGAAAATAATCCAAATTTCCAAATCAACAAAATTTATGTCAAACAAGTTCATTTCCATTTCAAACATATATTCACTTTCAAAAATCATAATGCTTTCAAGTTATAAATCTTTCGAAACCAAAATATTTGAAATCCTTACACTTTGAAAATCATAACCTTTCGAAATCAAACATTTGAAATCATAAAACATTCCTTTAATTGTTTACATTTCACAAATTTATTCAATTTAAACCCAAATCTAAAATTTCCAACTTTAGTTCAATTCAAACCATTAGTTACAATTCAATTTAGTTTTCCAACAAAACCATTTCAGATATAATCAAATTTCAAATAAAGATTTGATCCATAAAATAAACTATTAAATCTTTAATATATTTCAAAGCTTAAATATACCATATTCCAAAAATAAATTTTATAATTTCATATATCTCAAATTTTACTTCATTATTACTTAGTTTTGAAATATTCATTTCATAAATCCATCATT
Source organism: Allium cepa (assembly GCA_030765085.1). Taxonomy (NCBI): domain Eukaryota; kingdom Viridiplantae; phylum Streptophyta; class Magnoliopsida; order Asparagales; family Amaryllidaceae; genus Allium; species Allium cepa. Next base: position 435,666,125 of record CM060935.1, on the reverse strand, counting down.
TTTAAATAAACTCAAATTACAAGTAAACCAAATATCCTTTCATACAAATATAAACTTCAAATATTCATTTATCAAAATCAATTATCATTCCAAATTCACATTCTTTATCAAATAAAGATTATGTCATTCAAAACCGTTTCACAATCACTAAAATATCTAAAATGGTTACAAAGTTTAAAACCATCTCTTTTAAACCTTCAAACTATTTATTTCTGTATGAAAAATCCAATTTACCATTGGAAAGATTTTTATTTTGTATATATACTTTATTCAAAACATTTCAAATCTATATTTCATACGAGTATAATTCAATATAGTCTTATTTATTTCACTCAACAAATAGTTTTAAACTTATATAAATCGTAATACTTTATACATTAATCATACCAAACTAAACTTATATTCTTTATCAAATACCTTATACCTTTCAAAATTTCTTTGCTTTGAAAAGTTAACCTTGATTTGGAAGTGCTCGAACCTTAAAATAGTAGAAGAAATCATATTTTCAATCCGAGAGTTGGAAATGACCAACAAATCAGTAAACCAATTTCAAAAGATAGGGTTATACCAAAACAAATCTGAACCTCGAGGACCGAACACCGGCTTATTTTAAATCATTTAAAATACACACACACACACACATATGTATATCTTTCGAACATCAAACCATACTTCAAAATATGAAATCAAAACTTGGTTTCACAAAATCACTCGCATAGGAGAGCTACTAGAGTGGCCTCTCCCCCACTCAAAAACTCGAAAATCAATGTCGATGATGCATGCATTCATCACCAAAATTATTTTCCAGTGATATAAGTGGGTTCTGGACTTTTATTTCTGAAAACATCTTTATATTCTCTTCGAAATCATTGGAATTCATTTCGAATACATTCGAAACATTTCTTATTCGAAAAAATATCTTTAAATCATATTATTATTATTATATATTTTCCAAATTCCTAAAACATATTTCAAAACACCGGAGTTCGGTTCCTCGAAATTCAAATTCAAACTCTTCAGTTATAAATCATTTTTTTGTTTAAATCTAATTTCTTATAAATTTTCAAAATTTCAAATCCTTTCAAAACTTCAATTTTCCATTTTTAAAAGATATAAAATCTTTATCGAAAATATTTTACTTTTATATACAAAATAAGGTGATCCTTATCAAAATAATAATTTCGATGTATGCACAATTTCAAAATACAGCCAAACACAAATTTTCGAGGGATGATTCAAGGTTGAATTTCCAACAAATAGATATCAATTTTAGAGGAACTCTAATCAAATAGAATTCTGGTTCGAAGATAAACTCGAACGAAGATGAGATAATTTAATTACCAAAAAGGATATGATAAGCCTATATAAATCGAGGGTGACCTTAACTGGTCAACGGTGACTTTTGGGATATAACCAATGCGAAAATCTAAGGAAAATCAACATTTGATTGCCAGAGATAGAATCCAGATATAGTAGAAGGTGGATAGCATTGTAAACCGAGGATACAGAAATCTCCGATTAATAAATGCCAATTGTAAAGGAGTTTCACCCCTTTACAAATCATTCAAAGACTTGCAGAATTACCGATTCTTGAGAGAGGTCATTCCAAAGTGGAGTTATGGAATGCTCCAAAATCAAAATGGATAAAATAGAGAAGACAAGACTGGATTTCAGAACAAGTGGGAGTGTTCCAAAGTTCAAGGATTCCTAATCGATAAGAATCCTAACCAAGAGATTTCTTACAAGGTGGATACCGAAGGGATGAATGAAAATCTTGGTTTCAAAATAAGAAAATTGTTATACCAAAATAATCTTTGAAAATCCTTTAAAAATCATTTGGAAATTATTTTATACTCCGAAGATACGCTCTCTCACAAGGAAATAATTCTGAGATTGATTTTACTCATTCTAGGGTATTTCTACCCTATCTCTAATGAGTTTTTGCTCCGTAGGCTAAGGTTTGCCATAAACCAAAGCTCTGATACCAATTGTAACAACCCGATATTTTCAGCCATTCGCATCCACACATGTCGGACTTGAATTGCTCAAAATACTGCATTGTACATTTGGAGCAAATGAAATACAATCACCGAATCATAGACACAGAAATATCAGAATAACTCGCAGCGGAAATTAAAATACCATAGTAATTTATGAAGCTACTATAACAACTCCCAAAACATAATACATAATATCAGTCTGAAAAAAATATAAAATAGAAACCTCAAATACATAGCAGTTTATAAATACCAGAACTGAAATAGAAAAACTGAAGATGAAAAGGAACAGATACTAGACAAGCAGAATCTCCAGCGATTCCTAGGTCCAGGAAAGAATCCAAAGCTAAGCTGTAAATACTCAGGCTGACCCGAGCGTAAAATAAAACAAAAAACACTCGAGTTAGGACATATATACTTATATAATGTAAACCAACTCAAGTGAACTGTAGTAGAAATGCTTAATAACTTAAAGGATGCTTGGGATCGCCTATTCTTTAAGGATCAGTTAAACTATAAATTAAATACATTCCGTGGTTAAGATATCAAAATGGTATTTTATACTTTGAAATCAAATATCATTTCAAAAATTCAATATCATTCCAAAATCCATTTCAAAATATCAATTATCGTATCTATTCAAAACAACATTCATTTTTATTTAAAATACCATTTCAACACACATTTCGAAATAGTTTATATTTCATAACAAATTACTTCATTTTAAATCATAAAAAAGAAGTTATTATATTTAATAATTAAATTATTCAATTTTCAAAATTTTAATCTTTCGAAACTCATTTATTCACTTAAATTTATTAAAACAATGAAAATTCAACTTTCGTAGCATTTAGAAAAATGTCATGGAAAGTTACTTTTAAAACAATTCAATTTAACAAAAGACAGCATTCAAAACGTTGTAAAAGGGTTACATTAATTCGAATAAAGCCTTAGTTAAATTCAAGAATTATAGCACTAACAAAGTGCTATAATAACCAATAATTCAATTTAGCCCTTTAGTTCATTTATATTAACTACAGTATTTACAAATGCTGTAATATCTTTTACTTTAGAAATAATAGCATTTCAAAGCGCTGTTAATTAAATTCCAATTTTTCACTATAGTTTCGCAAACCATTAAATTTTTATTTAAACCTTTTCAAACTTATAAAATCATATATTTTTCACTTTTATAACCATCATTTAATTTTTCCTTAAGTTCATGATTATATAAAGTTAAATTTCCATTCAAAAATCAATGTTTAATAATAATTCACTTATTAAATTCCAACATTCAATTTCAATTCATGTAATTAAATTTTTAACATAACACTTAAGTTTAAATTTCAAAATATAACTTATTTTCATTTTATTTACTTAACTTCAAAATTCACTTCTAAAAAAAATTCAAAATTTTCCAATTTAAGTTATATTTCAAAATTCAACTCATTATTCATTTATTTCACATTTTGACTTATTCAAAATCCGTTAATATATTCTAAAATCATTTTAAATTCATTTAATTCAAAATATCATAAATTTATCATATTTTCATATTTAATTTTAAATTCCGTTTATAATTAAATCAAATTTCCAAAATAACTTATATTTCAAATTTCCACTTTATCATTAATTATCTCACTTATAAATTCTTATAAAAAATCAAAATACTTTAAAAAAATCATTTTTAATTAAGTTTAAATCAAAATATTATAATGTTCACATTTCTAAAATATTAAAAATTTTAGAAAAATATATTTTAACCACGGGTATGTATATCATTTTCTACACTAGGTAAAGTGATATAGGTAATATATCATTTCAACCCGTAATTTACAAAGAAAACCCGAGTTTTATCATTTCAAACCCACAGTCCCAAGTAAAATGAAATAATTGAAAATTGTTCAGGCCTATCATTTCAGCCCATAACGATTTTCCCCTACTCTAAAGTCCGTTCGGGTATGTATCATTTCAACCCATAGTGATTCTAATCTAAAGGAAACTTGCGGTGTGATAAACTGATATTAATAACAGAATAGCATAACATAACAATAATAGGTGTTTAACCATGGGTGAAATCATATGATCATAACATACCAGATATAATATGATGATGCATTTTACAGATTCAAATGTGATCGATTTACTAGTCATATAAGTATAAAACTGCCTGGTGAGAATAACTCACTGGTATAAGCTGGAGATGACAACAAACGAATGCACAACTGAGATCCACAAAAGTATGATAGCACGACAAAGATTCGAGTGGGAGAGCCAAAGATTAATTTCCTTGAATACAATTCAAACAAAACAATACAATCTACATAAGTTTTCAACCCAATAAAATAAACAATGCTATAAATGATTGCATAAACAAAGCAAAAATCTTTGCACTTGCTTTCAACCTTCCCTAAGCTCGGCCATAGGTTAGAATACATGGCTAAGGCATGGTTTTTTATCTGGTTTGGGTCCAAATGGGGTCGACCTACAGGGCTCGATGATGGTGCAAAGATAGGTGATATGAAACAACAAGCTAAGGCAACACAAGGCAACACAATCTCGGATTCATGCAACATATAGGCTCGTCCAAAGCAACCATGGCACGGCCAGGTTCAGGTGGGGTCAGGGGATGATGTGTTAGTGGTGTCAGGTCTAGTAGGGGCTGGAGATGATGGTGCAAGTGGCGGCCAAGGTGGAGTTTGTGGTAGTGGCAACTAAGGTGATCGGCTATGGTTGTTCAAGTGAGGTTTGGTTGCATTTTTGTGATGGACCATCAACTAAGGGTGGCTCGGCTTAGGATGGTCAGTGAGAATAGGTGGAGGAGGCTGGTTCAAGTGGTGGTGGAGGCGGCAAGGTAGCTGGAGTTGTGAGGTCGAACCTGAAGAGGAAGAAAGCAAGTGCAAATTCAATATAAACAAGCATAAAAATGAAAAAGAAAAGAAGTTTTTACCCAAAAAAAATTCACAATAAGAGGCCGAATTTTTTTGTGATATGATAAAGAAAATAATTCACGTGAAAATGCAAGAGAGAAGTCGGCTGAAGTTAGGAGTTATGTTAACAAATATGGAAAGGTGTTGGTTGAAAGGTGAAAAGGTGTGAATACAAAAGGACTTAAGCAAATCAAAGGTAACAAACTCTTCAAATTACCATATTTTCCTTTTGAATTTTAAATATCTGAAAAATATGTGTAAATTTTAGATAAAAACACAAAAATTAAGTAAATAAACAAAAATAAACAAATAATAATTATATATAATTAAATTAAGAAAAATGGCAACAATTGGTAAACTAGTCTTAAAAATATGAAAATAAATGGAACAAATTTTGGAAAATTTTTATTTACTTGAAAAATATTTATAAATATAGATACGAATACAAGAATAAAATGCATCCACAAAAAAAAAAAAAAAATTTTAATTTAATATAATTTGAATGAAGAAAATAGCAGAAAAATGGAAACCAGGCTTTAAAAATAGAAAACAAATGAAATAAATTTTGAATTTTTTTTATTATCACTTTAAAAATATTTATAAATGAAATCTTACAATTTAAACAAATTTAAAATAATTTTCAAAAAAAATAAAGTCAAATTTAAATTATATTCAAAAAATCTAGTGCTGTTACAATAACTTAAATGAATTTGAAATTTGAATTTGAAATAATTTCAAAAGCTTGAAATTTAAATTTTGAAAAGCTGTATTGGTTGGAGGAAAAATTAAGGTCAACGTTAACAGATACATAATAGGGCGGCACTTTGATAGAAACGGGCAAGAAAAGAATGGCTACACAATTAAAGGGCCGGACGACCGTCTATATACTGCTAGTCGACAGCAGGAGTCGACCACCCCTATGGAGAGCGAATGACCGATCGGGTTGGCTAAGCTTAGAAATGAGCTAGCCGAATGGACAAGATTCACCCAATTTTGATCTAATAACTCTCGCTTGTTTCTAACCCTATGAATAGACCTTTAGGCCCCCACTTTTCCTTCATAAAATTTTGAGAACGCTAGCGAAGCTCTGTCTAAATCTTTCTCCTTAGGGTTTCAAAAACAGTAAACAATAGAAAGTAATTTTGATTTCTAATCTCTATTTCGATTTAAATTCTCAATCCTACTTCTGTCTATCTTCTAATTTTTGATATCTAATATTTATATACAATTTATTTGTTGTATATTTAGTTAGGATCTAACAGAGAATTAGGAATAGTAGAAATCGAATCTCTTCTTCTTCTTTGGATTTCTGAATCAGTTAGGATTTTCAGATAATAAGTTTAGATATTTATTCCTTTTGATTCCTGATCCTATTCCTCAAGTTTCCATTACTAATCTAATTTCTTTATACAATTCTTTTAGCTATATGAAGAGGGAGACCTAAAAGAGGTTAGGCATGGTGGAATCAAATTCAGTTAGGAAGCAAACAATTCTGTATGAGCGAAAATATCAAGTTTATCACATTTTTGTAATCGAATAGTTTTTATTTGGATTTGATGTATATCTTGGAAAAATTTGATAACGAAAACATAACACCTAAAACCACCAGAATTTTCCCAAGTAAATATCAACCTTTGTATATCATGGGATTATAATTGTTTTCGGTATTGGTATATTAGAATCTAATTAATTGTTAGAATTAGATAATCTATGGTCAATTTAACCTATTCTCCCTCTTTTGAGTTGGAGTGTTAACGGATTCAAAAAGAAAATAAATTAAAAATGGTGTATAAATTATGAATTGGATTGTTGTAGTTTACGTCGCCTATTTCTAACACTTAAATAAATAAACAATCCTTCCTCACTTTGAAAATAGACAATCAAATTTGCAGTGATCTTTTTTTTTAAAATAGAAAAGGGATTCTAATACATTAATATGAAACAAGTTGTAGGTATTTCCTGTTTGTACAAATCTATTTCATTACACCATGGGTAATAGCGGTTCTTTTTGGAATTGTAGATTTGTATGAGAGTGACATTTCAAAATACTGTATACATGAAGTATTATTGAATTGTTGTGGCATAATGATTGGACCTTAAATTCCATGCGTAAAATATGAAATTATATATATATATATATATATATATATATATATATAGTGTATTGATTGTAGCATATTAAATGGGACCATTAGTATTATAAGAATAGTTATGTAATATTAATATGTAGGTCGGAAGGTAGAGTAAATTAGGAATTAATTCCTATTTACGGGCGTAATAAGGTGATAGCTTATATGAACCTAATTATTTTTCCTATCGGGTTATGGATCATTAATTGTTTTTGGATATGGTAGGTGAAATCCTTCGGAGGGTTTTGCTTCGGGTTAAGATAATTAAGTGACTAAGGTAGGGTTCCCCTCTTTCTTAAATGAAGTGTTAAGTGAACCAATAGGATTTCTTATGATGTTAGCGAAAAAGAACCATGTAGGGACCCACCTTTGGGTTAGGTCTTAAATTACAGGATTTAGTTAGTTTGTAGGTCTTAAATTATCGAGGAATGTCTAAGCCCCATTAAGAAGGTGGTAAGTGGTTTAGGTATTTCCTGGTGCATCGTAAGCGTTAGTTATGAAGAGTGTGAATATTCAGATTGGAAGAGCCTTTGAGCCTGCAATTGACTTTGGAATAGTCAGACTGGAGAGCCTTCGGGCTTGTAGTTGACTTTTCTATAGTCGGGATAGAAGTGCTTTTGGGCCTACAGTTGACTTATATGCATGTTATGATTTTGTACGCGAGATACATTTCTTATTTAAATAATACCGCCCAAGTACAATTATGGTAAATCTTGATATTTTAATTTCACCAGACATTTGTTGTTCTAACCCACTCCTCATCAAAACACAAGTTAGAGAGAGTAGTGCTTATTTACAAGTTGGAGGTGGAGATGAAGACTTGTGACAGTTATCTATCTATATATATTTCTTAAGTACTTTATTTTATGCAGTTCAGATAGTTATGTTATTTTGAGATATTTTACGGTGAAGACTTATTATGAAAAAGTTGTAATGCTTCACATGTTATGATTCTAAAATAGCTTTTTTTATGAAATCGGTCCTTGTTTAAATATATTATTTTATCAATTCCGTTGTGGGATTCTGAGACGACCGCCCATGACTCCTGCACTAAACAAGGAAATAGTGCGCTGTAAAGTGTGTCAGGAAACCATGGATGATCATCAAGGTAAGGTAAAAACAGCGGAGTCTATCGTGTTACTCACAGCGCATGGGTAAAATACAATAGAATATATAGATATATAGTGAAGCTCCAAAAAACAGAATCTCGTCAAATAAGCCTCATAGTAGCATGGTACAAAAATCTGAATAGTCAATACATCAAGCCTCACTACATATCACTCAGAGAATATACAAGCAGCGGAACATCCAGTACATATAGTAATAAAAACAATATGCAAAAGCCTCCAGCTCGTCTTCGTCATCAACAGCGTTGGTCACTAAGAAGAGCACCTGTCACCTGCTACCTAGTCTGCCCATCCCAAAATGGATGAACAGCCGAAGGTAATAAGAATTGAACATAAAACCTTGAGTCAGACAAAAGTCCTAGTGAGCGGTAAATCAACTATCAAACATACCAAAAGATCATAAAGGAAAAAGGAATAGGAATCCAACCCTCCCACTCCACCTCTTTCTACAGTGATAGCCCCCAGACCCACTAAGCAGAAATAAACATAGCAAAGCAGACATTTAAAGTAAAACAATTATCACTCGAGTCAAGGTCGATGTTTTCCAAGTATAAACCCCCAAGGCCTAAACCAAGATCAGATAAGCACCCACAAAACATCGCTCTTGAGACCGAGTGATGATACAACCAAAGCATCCAAACATCCATGACTCTGGCTATCACTGTTAACATTGCCTCGATATCACCGTTAATTGAATGACCGGCTCATTCTTTCATCCGTCCATCAAGGGCTAATGGTAACCCCGGTTCTAGACATAACTCCGCACGTCATCGTGACCCGTGCCTAGGACTATCGAATCTGCCCAGAGTACTAGACCTTCAACTATTGGTCTTGGGACTATCGAATCTGCCCAGCGTACTCTTGCTTTGAGCATGCTAGAACCTTCAACAACGATGAAATCTCAGCCTCCTAGTCATCCTCCTTGACAACTATTCTCATACTAGCTCAAGCGCCTCTTGAGCCAACCATTATCAACGAACTCGAACCATATCACCGAGTTATCAACATGCTTGGAATGATCCCGTCTGGATTAAACCAAGGCTATCTCACATCATGCTTTGCTTCATCGCATCATAGCAAAGTCCCATCTCAACATCATGCTTTGCCTCATCGCATCATAGCAAAGTCCCATCTCAACATCATCATCAAATCTATCCATATGAGCTTTATCATCCGCTTCATATGCCACAAGCAGCTTTCCTTATTCAAGAGCCTTTCCACTTAGCTTTTGAATCATCTTCGACCAACTTGTCCAAATCAAATCATCAATCAACTAATTTATAACAATCAATCAGATCAATCATTAATCCAAGTAATCAATCATTCAAATAAGATCTAAATAAACAGTTATAACAATAATGGCAATTTCGTAAATAAAGAGTCCGAATCTAACAAGCATGAATTCTAAGTAATATCTTGATGAATGAACTAACATAGGTTAACATGTAGTAAAGTGGATATCAAAACTTTATGAACGATGGATCTACATGTAGACTTAAGGAAAATGCATGAAATCACTATCTTTAACACACAAACAAACCACCGATCCAATATACTCCTTTGGGTCCGTGTGAGAGATAACCACCACTCACCGAATCACCTAAACACCTCAAAAGCAACAAGCTCCAGATTCGGACAGCGAAGGATCTGGCTTGATCCGTCAAAATTCCGCTTCAAACGATGAAGTCTCTCTTTGAAGAATGTAGATCTTCAATCTTGGCTCTTGGATCTTCGATTTGATCTTCAATCTTGGATGGAAGGAAGCACTAGATTAAAGACGAGAAGAGAAGTGAAGAAGTATAGTACTCGAGCTCTCAAAATGGCAGCACTTCGTCGCTTCAAAATCCGGATCCCAAAAAGAGAGATAAGGCCGTGTATTTATAGGCCAAACCCTTAAGTCATTCTCCCCCCCTTAAGTCGGTCACGACTTAACAAGGCCCCACGACTTACGACTCATCAACCCCACGGCCTACCGACTCAAGCCTCTACACGACCTAACTTAGACACGACCTAACGACTTAATGGACCTCCCTAGTAACGATCAAGCCTATGCGCGACTTAACACATGCGCGCGACTTAACACACACGATCTAACACTTAGGCACGACCTAAGACTCAACAGGATACGAATTAGCGACCAAACACACTGCCGCATTACTACCTAAGTCCTAAGTCGTTTAGACGACTCAACGAATCAACGACTTACGACCTAAACTAAACCCAGCCGCTAACTCTCTTATGTCGCCGATTCTCTTAAGTCGTCCCAATCCTTAAGTCATTCAACCGACCTATCTACTACCCGACCTAAGCTAACACCCTTAAGTCGCTCACCTATGCCGCTACTATCCTTAAGCCGTCCCAATCCTTAAGTCACTCATCCTCCTTAGGTCGCTCCACCGACTTAAACTATCACACGACTAAAGCCTCAACACGTCCTAACTTCCTTAAGTCGCTACCCCTTAAACCGTTATCCCTTAAGTCGGCAACCACTACCACTAACTTCTCTAAGTCGTTCACATGACTTGGGTTGCTCGGCCAACCTAAACTAACATACGACTTAGTCTCAGAATGACTTAACAACACTAACGACCTAATAACAACAATTCTAGGATCCTTCGATCCGTAAAAATACGGGTCGTTACATCCTCTCCCCTTTAGGAATTTCGCCCCCGAAATTCCAAACAAACAAGAGCAACCAAAACTATTCTGCATGCCTACCATCCATAGCAATCAACAAACCATGCATCCAATTACTAGCCTAGCATGCATAATTCTAAGACTAGAACAAGTTACAATGTCATGCAATGTCAAGACACCTCACGGTCATAACTTGAAGAGTTCAGGATGAGCTGCCTTCATCCTCTCTTCCTCCTTCCATGTACAGTCGTTAACATCATCACTCCATTATACCTTGAGCAACTTGACTACCTTCCTCCTAAGCTGTTTCGTGTCAGTTTCCACAACACGAAGCGGTTTACGAGGTCTCTCAACGATTGGATCAATCTCAAAGTCCTCACAACTATCAGCAGAAACCACCGTATTCGAGTTGTGCACATACTTCCGTAGATACGATACATGAAAAACATTGTGCACACTCGACATCTTTTCTGGTAATTCCAATTTATAGGCAAGCTTTCCAATTCGCTCGATGATCGGGAATGGTCCAACAAATCTCGGAGTCAATTTCTCTTTCTTCCCGAATCGAATAACATACTTCAGTGGATAAATCTTCACAAAAACCATATCACCTACGTCGAATTCCAAATCCTTACGACGCTTATCGGCATAATTTTTCTGACGGTCTTGGGCTGCCTTCATTCATCGCCGAACGATCTCTATACAATCAGAAGTCTGTCGAATTATTTCTGGCCCAAGTATCAACTTTTCTCCTGTTTCCAACCAACATGTCGGAGAGTTACATGGTCTTCCATACAATGCTTCATACGGTGCCATACCAATGCTTGACTGGTAACTGTTATTATACGAGAATTCCACCGAATGAAGATAATCTTCCCATGATCCTCCGAAATCCAAAACACATGCTCTGAGGAGATCTTCCAAAACTCGGTTGACTCTCTCGGTCTGACCATCTTTTTTAGGGTGATAAGCTGTACTCAAACACAAATCGGTTCCCAAAACTTCCTAGAAGCTCTTCCAAAATCCACTAGTGAACAATGGGTCTCGATCGCTCACTATGCTTTTCGAAATACCATGGAATCGAACTATCCACTTAACATATAGCTCAGCCAATTTCGATGTAGTCCTGGTTGATCGAACATGAATGAATCTTGCACTCTTAGTCAAACGATCTACGATGACCCAAATCCCTTCATTTCCTGCTCTGGTTCTAGGTAACCCATCGATAAAATCCATCGATATTTGCTCCCTCTTCCATGTAGGAACTTCTAATGGCTGAAGTAATCCACTTGGCTTCTTCTGTTCGGCTTTTACCAACTGGCAGTTCATACATTTGGAAATAAAATTTCCAACATCCTTCTTCATACCTTCCCAGTAATAGGTTCTCTTCATATCCCGGTACATCTTATTTCCACCTGGATGAATTGTCAGCTTCGAGTGATGACTTTCCTTCAGAACTTCATCCCTCAATTCATCTATATCGGGTACAACTAGTCGTCCTTGTTTCTGAAGCCAACCCTCTCGATCGACCTCGAATCCTTTATCCTTCTCTGGGTCCAACCCCGATTCCAAATCACGGATAATTTTGACAAGCTTATCGTCTCGCTTTTGGCCCTCGCCAATCCTTTCCACAAGAGTAGGTTTTATCGATAAGTTTGCCAACATCTCAGGTTCCAATTCACATCTAGGCCTGAAGTCAAATCCAGCCAAATACTCAAGGCTCTTCCATTATGAAAACATGGCTCCCAATTCTGCATGTCTTCGACTTAACACATCTTCCACTGCGTTAACTTTTCCCGGAGTATAGGCTATACCAAAATCATATGATGCTAAAAACTCTAGCCATCGTTGCTGCCGGAAATTCAAATCCTTTTGGGAGAAGAGATACTTCAATGACTTATGATCTGTAAACAACTCGAATCGAACTCCCAGTAGGTAATGTCTCCACATCTTCAGAGCAAATACAACCGCCGCTAACTCCAAATCATGAGTCGGATAATTCTTTTTATGCGGCTTCAGCTGTCGACTTGCATACGCAACAACTTTATCCTTCTGCATTAGCACTGCTCCAAGTCCAATACCACGTGCATCGGTGTAAACCACCATCTCATCATTTCCACTTGAAATAGTCAAAACAGGAGCACTTGTTAGTCGCTCTTTCAGGATTCCGAAAGCTTGCTCACACTTAGAATCCCATCCGAACACTTGGTTCTTTTTCGTCAATCCTGTTAATGGTGCAGCTATCTTGGAAAAGTCTTTGATAAACCAACGATAATATCCTTCTAGTCCAAGAAAACTTCTCACATCAAATGCATTCTTAGGTCTAACCCAATCCTGGATTGCTGCCACCTTGGCGGGATCAACCGCTATTCCACTTCCAGAGATAACATGGCCTAAGAACCTCACTTCGCTCTTCCAGAAGTGACATTTTGAAAACTTAGCCCTCAACTGTTGTTTCCGCAAGATTTCCAAAACAATTTGCAAGTGCGTCTTGTTCTCTTCTTCAGTTCTGGAATAAATCAAAATATCATCCACGAACACAAGTAAAAACTTGTTCAACTGATCCCTGAACACTCTATTCATAAGATCCACAAAATATGCTGGTGCATTGGTCAATCCAAATGGCATTACTAACCACTCATAGAAACCTGATGGTGTCCTAAAAGCAATCTTCGGCACACTATCCTTTGCCACTCTCAACTGGTGAAATCCCGTTGCCAAATCCATCTGAGAAAACACCTTAGCTTCATGAAGCTGATCAAATAAGTCATCTATTCTCGGCAATGGATACTTGTTCTTCTTGGTCACTTTATTCAGCTCACGATAATCCACACACAACCTCAACGATCCATCCGCTTTGGTTGCAAACACAACTGGTGCACCCCATTCGGACACACTACGCCGAATGAATCCTTTCTGTAAAAGGTCATCAACTTGCACCTTCAACTCTTGCAGTTCCCTAGGCGCCATTCGCCTAAGAGGCATCACAACAGGTCTGGCTCCCTCAACTAGATCGATACGAAACTCGATCTCTCTATGCGGCAGTAACCCTTTGACCTCATCAAAGACATCCTCAAATCCATTCACAATTGGCACCAATGACAGTCCATCCCGTGGAACAACCAGCGAATACATGAAGACGCATTCTTCATGCTTACATTGTATCACAACCTTTCGGCCTTCCACATTCTCGACAGTCACCTCCAGCCTTTCACAATCAACCTTTGCCGCATACTTCCTAAGCTAGTCCATACCCAAAATAATTCCAAACCCTGCAAAGTTCAGAACAAAACAATCACAAACAAAAGAGCAATCATGACTCGATACAACCAGACCACGACATATCATACACAAACAGGACGAACCCCCAAGTGGATTAGTCACAACTAATGGTCTATCAACAATATCTGGTTCTAAACCCAACCGGCCTACAAGTTCATTACAAACAAAGGAATGCGATGCTTCAGTATCGAATAACACTCTAACTGGAATACCACAAATGGAAAGGGTACCTTGTACCACCACACTCTTTCCTTTCTCTTCCGCCATATGAGCTTTTGAAGATGATGGCACAGCCCCCGAAGCATAAGCTTGCACAATCTGTTTGTCCTTCCGCGGTTCTGGACAATTCCTCTTAATATGCCCCAGCTTGTCACAGTTGTAACACTTCAACGGTGCCTTTGGATTCTTACAATCTCTGGAGAAATGGCCCTTCTGCTGGCAATTGTAGCAGGTCACTTCGCCCTTTGGCTTCTTCTGGCCATCCTTACCCTTCTGTTGTTGCTGCTTCCTCTTCTTGTTTCCACCTTGCTGTGGTTTAGAATCTTCCTTGGTCACAGCAACAACAGATCCTTCCTTAGGAAACAGATTCTCATGCCTGAGAGCCTTCTCCACAAGCTTCTCAAACGGATCGTCCAAATGATCCACCAACTGCCTCCCAAGATAAGTGTCCAAGCCTGTCACAAACTTCTCGTTCTTCTGATAAGGAGATTCAATATATGACCGAACATACTTGGACAAGGCTTCAAACTCCGAAACATACTCAAGAACTGGTCTTCCACCTTGCTTGAGTTCCACAAATTTCTTAAACATAACGGATTTCTAAGCTGTAGAAATGAACTTAGCTTCAAATCTGACTTGGAATTGCTCCCAAGTAATTTCTTTCTCTGGAGTATCAATGGTGATAGAGTTCCACCAATCAGAAGCTCTTCCCTGAAGCTGTCTTGATGCAAGCTTCCTTTTGGTTACATCCTCGATTCCCAAATCACCAAAGAT
Organism: Allium cepa; assembly: GCA_030765085.1. Classification (NCBI taxonomy): domain Eukaryota; kingdom Viridiplantae; phylum Streptophyta; class Magnoliopsida; order Asparagales; family Amaryllidaceae; genus Allium; species Allium cepa. The sequence goes on along the minus strand of CM060935.1, from coordinate 435,651,030 downwards.
CCTTCTACAAGCATCAATCCATCTCTGGACTTCTATGGTTGATTCCGTTCCCAAGAAAACCTTTCCTCCAAGAGCAGTATAGTCTTTACACAGCTTAGCAAAATCCACCTGTTTTGGAGTTTGAACTTGAACTCCAACATCTATCGTTGGCCCTAGAGCTGGCATCTTTCTCATGATCGAAGTCATCATGGCCTCAAACATAGCAGCATAATCAGCAGCCCCCTCAGAATCACGGCCTTCCCTAGCAGCTGGTCTCCCTCTTCGACTCATTCTTAATATCTATAAAAGAATGATTAGTACACCTTGAGAAACAACTGCATAAGAGGTTCTAATCCTTCTAAGCTACTATATTATATATAGTAATCATCCATCAAAATACAATTACGTCTCTCATACGTGGTTACGTCAGCGAGCATTGGCTAAAATCGATTAACCAAAACTCTGATACCAAATGAGACGACCGCCCATGACTCCTGCACTAAACAAGGAAATAGTGGGCTGTAAAGTGTGCCAGGCAACCATGGATGATCATCAAGGTAAGGTAAAAACAGCGGAGTCTATCGTATTACTCACAGCGCATGGGTAAAATACAATAGAATATATAGATATATAGTGAAGCTCCACAAAACAAAATCTCGTCAAATAAGCCTCATAGTAGCATGGTACAAAAATCTGAATAGTCAATACATCAAGCCTCACTACATATCACTCAAAGAATATACAAGCAGCGGAACATCCAGTACATATAGTAAGAAAAACAATATGCAAAAGCCTCCAGCTCGTCTTCGTCATCAACAGCGTTGGTCACTAAGAACAGCACCTGTCACCTGCTACCTAGTCTGCCCATCCCAAAATGGATGAACAACCCAAGGTAATAAGAATTGAACATAAAACCTTGAGTCAGAAAAAAGTCCTAGTGAGCGGTAAATCAACTATCAAACATACAAAAAGAGCATAAAAGAAAAAAGAATAGGAATCCAACCCTCCCACTCCACCTCTTTCTACAGCGATAGCCCCCAGAACCACTAAGCAGAAGTAAACATAGCAAAGCAGACATTAAAAGTAAAACAATTATCACTCGAGTCAAGGTCGATGTTTTTCAAGTACAAACCCCCAAGGCCTAAACCAAGATCAGATAAGCACCCACAAAACATCGCTCTTGAGACCGAGTGACGATACAACCAAAGCATCCAAACATCCATGACTCTGGCTATCACTGTTATCATCGCCTCGATATCACCGTTAATTGAACGACCGGCTCATTCTTTCATCTGTCTGTCAAGGGCCAATGGTAACCCCGGTTCTAGATATAACTCCGCACGTCATCGTGACCCGTGCCTAGGACTATCGAATCTGCCCAAAGTACTAGACCTTCAACTATTGGTCTTGGGACTATCGAATCTGTCCAGCGTACTCTTGCTTTGAGCATGCTAGAACCTTCAACAACGATGAAATGTCAGCCTCCTAGTCATCCTCCTTGACGACTATTCTCATACTAGCTCAAGTGCCTCTTGAGCCAACCATTATCAACGAACTCGAACCATATCACCGAGTTATCAACATGCTTGGGATGATCCTGTCTGGATTAAACCAACGCTATCTCACATCGTGCTTTGCTTCATCGCATCATAGCAAAGTCCCATCTCAACATCATGCTTTGCCTCATCGCATCATAGCAAAGTCCCATCTCAACATCATCATCAAATCTATCCATATGAGCTTTATCATCCGCTTCATATGCCACAAGCAGCTTTCCTTATTCAAGAGAATTTCCACTTAGCTTTTGAATCATCTTCGACCAACTTGTCCAAATCAAATCATCAATCAACTAATTTATAACAATCAATCAGATCAATCATTAATCCAAGTAATCAATCATTCAAATAAGATCTAAATAAACAGTTATAACAATAATGGCAATTTCGTAAATAAAGAGTCCAAATCTAACAAGCATGAATTCTAAGTAATATCTTGATGAATGAACTAACATAGGTTAACATGTAGTAAAGTGGATATCAAAACTTTATGAACGATGGATCTACATGCAGACTTAAGGAAAATGCATGAAATCACTATCTTTAACAAACAAACAAGCCACCGATCCAATATACTCCTTTGGGTCCGTGTGAGAGATAACCACCACTCATCGAATCACCTAAACACATCAAAAGCAACAAGCTCCAGATCCGGACAGCGAAGGATCTAGCTTGATCCGTCAAAATTCCGCTTCAAACGATGAAGTCTCTCTTTGAAGAATGTAGATCTTCAATCTTGGCTCTTGGATCTTCGATTTGATCTTCAATCTTGGATGGAAGGAAGCACTAGATTAAAGAAGAGAAGAGAAGTGAAGAAGTATAGTACTCGAGCTCTCAAAATGGCAGCACTTCGTCGCTTCAAAATCCGGATCCCAAAAAGAGAGATAAGGCCGTGTATTTATAGGCCAAACCCTTAAGACGTTCGCCCCCCCTTAAGTCGGTCATGACTTAACAAGGCCCCACGACTTACGACTCATCAACCCCATGGCCTACCGACTCAAGCCTCTACACGACCTAACTTAGACACGACCTAACGACTTAATGGACCTCCCTACTTACGACTCAAGCCTATGCGCGACTTAACACATGCGCGCGACTTAACGCACATGATCTAACACTTAGGCACGACCTAAGACTCAACAGGATACGACTTAGCGACCTAACACACTGCCGCATTACTACCTAAGTCCTAAGTCGTTTGGACGACTCAACGACTCAACGACTCAACGACTTACGACCTAAACTAAACCCAGCCGCTAACTCTCTTAAGTCGCCGATTCTCTTAAGTCGTCCTAATCCTTAAGTCGTTCAACCAACCTATCTACTACCCGACCTAAGCTATCACCCTTAAGTCGCTCACCTGTGCCGCTACTATCCTTAAGCCATCCCAATCCTTAAGTCGCTCATCCTCCTTAGGTCGCTTCATTGACTTAAACTATCACACGACTTAAGCCTCAACACGTCCTAACTTCCTTAAGTCGCTACCCCTTAAACCGTTATTCCTTAAGTCGGCAACCACTACCACTAACTTCTCTAAGTCGTTCACATGACTTGGGTTGCTCGGCCGACCTAAACTAACATACGACTTAAACTCAGAAAAACTTAACAACACTAACGACCTAATAACAACAATTCTACGATCCTTCGATCCGTAAAAATACGGGTCGTTACAGATTCTAAAAGTATAGATAGATAGCTAGATACTGTTTATTGTTTAATTTTATCAACCTAACATCTCGTCTTTAGATGTGCCTAAGGTTCGACAGGCTTTTATTAGGTCTGTTTTAGGGCAGATTGTTACGCTCGGTATTAGAGCTCAGGTTACCCAATCAATGGGCATAAGTGTATGTATGAGTCGAGTACTTATTATTTTTGAAAGTATTTTTTTCAGAAGTCTAATATAATAAACATATATTTCTACATTATTTTTGACCATAGAAGGAATTGCAACCATATCGGAAAGGGTGGGCAAGACGACTATGGGTTGGGAAAAGATTAATAGAGTAAGGAACGTGTGACGGAGGTCGTTTTGTAAGGAATGTGAATAGAAAAGACTGTAATTCCAATTAGTAGGTAATAAATGTGAAATGAATTAGGAAGTTGTAGAAAATTAATGAATAAAGGAAATAGAAAAGAAAGTTGGAAAAGATTGTAAATCTAGAATTAATAGGGAAATAAACGTGCAATTAATAGAGAGTTGGAATAATTTAATTAGGATATAAACGGACTAGTTAAAGAGACCGTTAAGGTAATCATGAGATTATACAATTGGAAAAGGTTGTAGCTCTCAAAAATTAAATACACAATGAATGTGTAGTGAGTGAGGAGCTATAAGGAATCAAATCACTTAATAAGACCATTAAGGTAAAAGGTTAAATAAGTATATAAATGTCTTTGGAAATGGCCGTTAAGGTAATAAACATTTAATATGGACCAAGTAACATTTATGGGAATGATAAACGAAAATGTTAAGTATGGATTTAATATTACAAGGTAGTATAATGTAAACATTTAGAAGTAAAGGATGAAAGAAAAGAAAATGCAATAGGGAAAATAATTATTAAGAAGTTATTTTGGAAAAGATTTCTAAAATATAACTCCATGTGAAGGATCTAAAAAAAATATTTTCTTTGGAAACTTCCTTGAAACGTTTTGAAAAGTTTTTCCAAGGATTTATTAAGGAGCTTTTGATTTTAAAAAATGGAAGTTTGGAAATTCATAAATTAAAATTTTTGTTAAGGCAAAGTTTTGAGAATGAAAAGAAGATGTGGAGTCAAAAGTTTTGATTGGAGGTTTTTTGATAAAAAGGGTTTTTCATTTTTGAAATGCTTAGTTTAAAATTTTGTTTGGGTTAAAAGGCTATCGATTCAAAGACTTTCTATTAAGGGATTTCTCCCTTTTTAAATAAATGTAAACAAAGCATAAGTTGGACTATGATTTTATTATTTCATAAATTTTGAAGTTCTTTAAATTTTACTTTTTAAAATGGAAATGAAACTTGGGCAAAAAAGATGAAGAAGTCATTTAAGTAGAAAAAAATATAAACATAGGCGATAGTGGGAGATTTGAGTAAGAGTAGCACTAGGAACTTGTGTGATAGGGTGACTAATCTTGTTAGAGATAACAGGAAAAGTGATGAATATATAGTAGGATAACAATAATATGTAAGTTATCTTTGTCTACTCCAGTTTTCATTGTTTAAGATTATAAAAGATTCTTTGAAAGTAATGACTAAATGTCAAAGGAATAAATGTTTGATGTAGAAAGTTTTTGAAAAAGGAAAATACTATGTCGTTTTTGGAATTAAGAAAACCTTTTTGAATTTTGAATAATTTGATTTAATAATTAAGTTTTTGATGTTTTGGATTGAAAACCTTACTTTTAAAGATGTAAGTCTTGGAGGTAAAACAATCTGAGAAGGGAAAGTTATTTTACTAAGCTATTTTAACCTGTGAATTTGGGGTTAAGAATAAAGCTGTAAATGTTTTGAAGATAGTGAAAACTTAGGTTCAAATATTATTGAAAGGGTTTTTGGAAATGATTAATAAAAATGGAATAGATACTTGGTATAAAAATAAATATGGTGTTTAGATGATTCTAGAATTAAATTCCCCTCAAACTATTATTGGAAAGTTGGAAATTCTATTGAATAGTATGCTTAAAAGTTTCTTTTGAAAAGGTGGAAATTCTTTTGTAAGTTTGAATTCCAAGTATCTCATACTAAGGTAATGTGGATTTCTAAGTTTATTGTAACATTCCTGATTTTTACGCCTAATTAATTTGGTAATTAATATAAAATTTTGGTTAAATGATGAATTAATTGGAAAAAAATTCCATAAAATACAATGTGATTTTGAAATTTAATAAATATATTGAAAATAAATTGAAATTTGGATTTGAAATTCAAATATAAGTTGTATTTAAAACTATATTTTAAAAATTAATAAGAATTTGTTTTCTAATTTTAATATACATATAATTTGAAAGTTATATTTTGAATTAAATACAAATGATTTTCAAGGCAATTGTTTAAAGCTAAATTCGATAAAATGCATATGTGTGTTTATTTATTTAAAAGCATAATAACTTGAATTTAAAATGTAAAATAAAAATGAATAAATGCTTTAGATATGTATGCATAAGGAAATGTATTAATTAGGACTCAAAATGGAAAAAGTACATATAAAATATATGTGTTAAAGTATAATTTAATTTTAAATCATATTTCTTTATAGAATATATATATATATATATATATATATATATATATTACTAAAAGTAAACTAATATACATATTGTATAAAATTCTTGTTAATACATGCAAACATTTTATAATGCAAAAAGACATGTGTAAGCAAATTGAAATGTGAGATTAACAAGTGTACGCTTATAGAGATACAAATAATACAAGTGTCACTTACCTTTGAATTTTCTTTTTATTTTAGATTTAATAATAATAAGAGGGAATCAAAGTTATAAATATCACTAACCTTTTCATTCCTCATTTTCCTTGATTCAAAAAAACCAAACTTTATAAAACCTGAGAAAAAATAGCACACACCAGAAAAAGAGAAAAACAAAACAACCACAACCTCTTAAATTCAGAACCTATTTCAAGCAAACCTGAGAAGAACCATCTCTTTAATTTTCAAAAAAAAAAATCAAACTGAAAATCTCAAGCCATGAATCCAAATCACACTGCAACTTGCAAACAAAAAAAAATCTGGAAATCTCAAGCAAGGCAGCTGATTCAACTCTGATCAAAACCTGTTCAAAACTATAAATCAAAAAGTAGTTTAAAGCTTCAGCTTCAACCTGGAAACCCAAAAAAATAACAGATAGGAATATCAAGCAAACAATTACAAGTTGGAGCATCTAAATCTGAGGCAATTAGATCAATTTCACGTTCGAAAACCTACTTCCAGTTTTAAGTTCCAAAAAAAAAGGAAAAAAAGAAATTCCACGCAAAACTTCTTTGTTCTCTGTACATCATGACAGGCTTTGTCCTCTGTCTTCATCCCTCAAGTGAGCATATTTCGCTTACATATTTATGCAATCTGGTACATGTACTTGGCTGATGTGATGCACTTTTTATTTTGTTCTCTAATTTGGTGCCTACTTTTGGTGCAATCTGTGTTCGCATTTTCATGCTTGCCTGGGTGTATTTGTGCCTCTGAGTATTAATATAGTTATGCGTGTGTGTTGTAAAGCCAGGGCTGTTGAAAAATTAGTGTGTACATGTTTCATGCGTGAGTATTGTACCGACAGTAACCCCTTGACACATCCATACTTGTGCTAGAAAATAATGTACTCTTTGCAAATAATGTTTATTTATAGATATTCAAAAAAGGAAATATATGTAACTTGTATTTATTTAAGTATATATATTGAAATTTTAATTGAGATCTATTAAAAATATAAATCAATGTAAGGCGCATTTGCAAATCCATCTTGTAATTCAGTTTTGGAACTGGCCTTATAATGTGTAATAATACTTCCCTTCTCATTGGTGTACATTATGTTTTTCCCTCACGCTTCTGCACATAAGATTCGACTTAACAGTTCACTTTGAATGATGACTATTTCTCAACTATGACATGATCCAATTAAATGGATTCCTTCTTCCCTAAGTACTTTGTTCACAGTTTATCCAACTTTTGGTCACTGACGTTTGGTAATCCTTGGACCTGTATTAGATTTTAATTGTTTTTTTCATAATTTTATTTCTGGTATATAGTGATTTCAATATTCAAGTGACTTTGAGTTGGATGGTTTGAAGCTTCTGTGTGTGCTCGTTTTAAGTCTAGCATGCTTTTGTTTTCTATCATCTTTGCTTGATCTATGGATGATTCTCTTAGAGCAGATAATTGCTTCCGTTCATGAAAACAATGATTGCTTGAGTCGATCAGCGTTTGTGTTTGGGAAGATGAGGAGGATTGTCTTAGGGTTAGTTCCGAGAAAAGGGAGGATTGTCTCGAGTTCGCCTTGGAGTACGTGAATGTTAATAACTTATAATAGTTTTAAAAATTAAAAAACAAAGTAGCTCGGGAAAAACATGGGTTTGCACGGGAGTTAACTCGGGTTTGTGATTGAGTGGTCGTGTAGTTGTTGATAACGGACTTTAAAATTTAAACCAAAAATATAACAGGTTTGTTTAGGTCGGAGGAGTTTTGAGTCTGGTTCAAGCATTATCTCGGGAATTGTTAGTTTGGGCTCGGGTTTGTTTAATTTGACACCAGGTTTCCAAAGTTTTTAATAAACAGTTTTAAAATAAAAGCATGATCAAGATAAAGATTTTATAAAAACAAAGTTTTAAATTTAAAACGAATCTAGTTTAAATTATTACATGATAACGTTTTAAAATATTTGATTAAAGGATGTTATAACTTGTTTAAACCTAATTTTCTTAAGTTAAATGTTTATGTTATTTTAAAAACTGAAATTTCATGAATTCATTAAATAAAGTTTATTTAATGTAAATAATTAAAGGTAATTAATTATCTAAAGATAACTACTTGATTAAAAGTAATTAATTATTGACTAATCAAGTCATTAAATAATAATTACTCAATGTAATTAATTTGTGATTTAATTAATTAAAGTAATTAGGGATAATCAATTATTGTAATTAATTAAGAATAATTAATTAAATGGTAATTAATTAAGGGTTAATTAATTAATGTAATTAAGAATAATTAATTGAAGAATAATAAAATAATTAGAGGTTAAGTATTTAATGATCAAAGGTTAACTAATCAATTGAAGGATAATTAATTAAAATGGTTTATAATTAATTAATGATTAATTAATCGGGAATAATAATATATTCATAAGTAATTAATCTGATTTAAATTAATCCGATAATTAATTGATCTTACTTATGGATGTTTGGATTCTATTGAATATTGAATTGTTTTGATACCCCTGATGTGTGATGCTCTGTTTTGATTTGAGCTGTGATAAAAGTAATTTATTTATTTGTGATAAAATTCATATTATCTATGAATCTGTGAATAAGGATAAGCGTTATAGATTATACCGCTTATCGATATTGATATGACTGAATTTGTGATGATTAAATGATGTTGCACTATTGGGTAAAACCCCTGGACTACACCATACACACAAAAATATGGATCACACGAGGAAATTGGTTAAGTCATCGATTTTTGAAATAAGTTTAAAATTAAATTTTGAATCCAAATGGTTTTGGAAATGGAATTAGGTTAAAATGTGAAAAACTTTTGAAAAGGATTTTAAAGATAAAAGTTATTCTGAATAACTTGATAAGCTTTGAAATTTAAATAATTTGATTTGAATTTGAATTCCAGATTTGAAATTGAATGCTATGTTTGGAAACTATGGTTTAAAGATGTTATGCAAGTTATATATAGGTTAAACCATTTTAAAGGTATTGATTTAGGAATTTGAATTTAACTCAAGGGCTTTAACTTGTGCAAATATAAATGGATTTTTCTGAAACAAAAACTATTTGTTTTCAAATAATAATAGCTTTCATATAAGGAAAGGATTCCCTATTTGTATCGGAAGATTTCAAGTTTGAAATGAAACTGTGAATTGTTTTAAAAAGCTATGAATGAACCTTTGTGAAAGATTGTTAAACTTTGTTTTAAAATCGAAGAGAATTTTAGATGGCGTATCTTTTATATATAAAAGATTTGAAATGGGAATTGTTTTGAACGTTATGAATGGATCTTTGGAATGGGTTTGAAAGCTATGAATTGAGTTTTTGATTTAATATTTGGATGAGTTAAACTAATTTGAAAAGGGAAACTGTTTTGAAAGAATGTGAGTGAGTCTTCGTGAAAGATGGGTGAACTTTGTGTAGTAAATCTTTTTGTTTAAAAGATTAAAATAGTAATTTGTTTAAACCATTAGAAGAAAAGGTTTGGGAATTTAAAAGTGTGACTTAACTAAAATCCCAATATCCATATGTTTTTAAATATTGCACGCATTATTCAGTTTAGCCGGGAGAGGACCTTGTGTCATATAACTCATTTCGAATAATTATACGACGATATGGATAGCATTTGAAGACCGGTGGTGCAGACCGGGTATTTTCGAGAATGAAAGGATAACCAGTCGATTGTCTCTGCACTGAGTTGCATCGGTATAGAGATCTCCATATGTGATGGGGAGTCCGATCGGGATTGTGAATACCCGGTTTGCAAGGGCTTCTTCGGAAGTGCCTTCAGTTCGTTTCGAACCCGGAACAGGCTTGTATGGATGTGTGTCTGACATTACACTTTGAGATGTAAAACCTGTTTCTATCAAATATATTTCTTTTTTGTGGCGGAGATTTATTCTCTTTGCTAAACATCCTTCTATGAGACGTATGAGCTCAGAAGTTAGGTAGTTGATGGTTACTAGTGATACATTCCCAATTCGGTAATGTGGCATACGAAGTGTTGCTGATCATTTGTTGATCAAAAGCATGGCTTTGTGAAAAAGCGTAGCTTTGTGGACGAGACTGCATCAGGACCTCACACCCCGGAAATGGTCGAAACAGGAAAGATGCGGCAAGGTTGTAGGGGTCGCGCCCCGAGGGTGTGTCCATTCCTTCTGGAAAAGGGTGGTATCATGGTATGGAGCCCAGATACTTCACTCATATGGACACTGTATATTTATTACTATGTGATGTTGCTTTGTGGTTGAGGATCCTTGGATAAAGGTCGCAAACGACCGGGGGTGGCATATCTTAGGTGTTACTCCCAGGAAGGGAGTACACCGGCCTTGTGTTGGCAGAGAGCTGGGTAAGTTCTTGGGGTGTCCCTCCAGAGGCGGACCAATGTGGCAATGGGAAGTTCCTTGGCCTGACCATTTATTAGAAAATCCAGTCTCCAATACGCGCCATGTACGGTTTTAGTTGTATAACCTGCCATTTACTTATGGTGGTCACCACTGCTTAGATGGTAGCTATAGAAGGCATAGTTCGAAATGTCGATGCTGGCTAAGATTAATATTATACTTTCGAAATGTTTTCCACTACGCACTAATAATAATATCAAAAGAATTATTCGTAGCAAGCATTTTTGATTATCATATGAAGAAATCTCCTCCAATTCTGCGTTTGCATGCTGTGTGCGGCGGGAGGCCTTATGGTAGTTTCATTTTCCAAAAAGCGTTGTGGATTTCAATGTTTTAAATTCTTTTGTGCTTGTTTTAAAGATAAGACTATTTTTTTCTCATACCAGTCCCATGACTGACTCGGAGTTTATTATTCTCTTCCTAAACTCTGGGTGCCCACAATTTTCAATATGGACAGTCTAGAGTTGGGTTTTTCGGATAATCAAATAATAGGTATAGAACTCGATAGCATCCAGTCTATGGTTTTGGCGATCGCATTTGGGTCAAGTTGCTTCACTTCTGTGTTGATGGTGGTTTGAGCTTATTGGATTAGGGTCCTCGTAGCTTTAGGGATAAGCTTTTGGTTTGGAGTTATAGATTTTAGATTCACTCTTCATTGAAGATCATATTGAGTTATCTCTTCCGTTTTATCATATTCCGCTGTGTATATTTGTCTCCTATATTGTTGTATCATATTGTATTCATTGTTGTACCAATGATATATTATTCATTTTCTTCCGCTGTGTTGTTGTACTTAATGTGTTATAAGCTATGGCGAACCAGATTCGACATTTGAATCTGCGACATTTGAATACGGGTGAAGTATTTGGTGCCGATTTTGGAAGGTCGAGTCAGGGTCGTTAGAATTGGTATCAAAGCTGAAGGTTGAAACTTTAGCTCAGGAGTATAACACATTAGGTAACTCATTAAATATAGGGTGAAGTATACCCTAGAATGAATATCCCTAAGATATCCATCCGTATGTCTCAGTAAATTCTCTTACTATCCACCGATAGTGAGTATGAGGGCAAGAAGAGGACGAGATAGGGGACAGGGAAATACGACTGCAATGGTCGATATCTTGTAACAACAACGGAAACCACTTTTTCCTCAATCTTCTTTGTTCATCATCCGATTTCAATTCTTTGATTGCTTCGTGGCAGCTCGAGAGAGAAGTTTTGGCTTGGTGGCTCTGCGAATCGTTGTGGAAAATCCTTATTTCATTGTATCTTATCAGCTTTCCGTTTTAATTTCAATGAATTTGAGATATTATTTGAAATAAATTGGTTAACTAAAATATGAAGTTAAATTAAATTGTATCAATAAAACGATTTTGGTCAAAACCAAAGTTTGAAATTTTAGTTGCGATTTCTGGTGAAGATCAAAGTCCAAAGAGGGACAAGCTAGTGTATGCTCTAAAGTATTCCGATCTGAATTCGGAATCCATACTTCGTATTTGAGAATTATGGTAGATTGAATCCATTTATCTATTATTTTTGGGTCCAAATATATTCTACGAATGGTTAGTTATCCATTCGAACTAACCAATACCCCTATATATTTCGTAGATCAGGTGACCCGAGTATCCTATGTAATATTGAATGAGCTTGTTCTCATAATTATTGGTGATATTCTGATTTGGTAAGCGAAATGCAGAATAGATATTCAGTTTGATCTGGAAAACTATTTCTCTATCTTTGTACATCCATCCTTTGTTGTCTCCCTTGCAAATTTCGAGGATGAAATTTCCTAAGGGGGGAATTTGTAACATTTCTGATTTTTAAGCCTAATTAATTTGGTAATTAATATAAAATTTTGGTTAAATGATGAATAACTGGAAAAAAAATTTCCATAATAAATACAATGTGATTTTGAAATTTAATAAATATATTGAAAATAAATTAAAATTTAGATTTGAAATTCAAATATAAATTGGATTTAAAACTATATTTTAAAAATTAATAAGAATTTGTTTTCTAATTTTAATATAATATAATTTGGAAGTTATATTTTGAATTAAATACAAATGATTTTCAAGGCAATTGATTAAAGCTAAATTCTATAATATGCATATGTGTGTTTATTTATTTAAAAGTATAATAACTTGAATTTTGAAATTTAAAATAAAAATGAATAAAAGCTTTAGATATGCATACATAAGGAAATGCATTAATAAGGATTCAAAATGGAATAAGTACATATTAAATATATGTGTTAAAGTATAATTTAATTTTAAATCATATTTCTTTAGAGAATATATATATATATATATATATATATATATATATTACTAAAAGTAAACTAATATACATATTGTATAAAATTCTTATTAATACATGCAAACAGTTTATAATGTAATAAGACATGTGTTAGCAAATTGAAATGTGAGATTAATAAGTGTAGGCTCATAGAGATACAAATAATACAAGTGTCACATACCTTTGAATTTTCTTTTTATTTTAGATTTAATAATAATAAGAGGGAATCAAAGTTATAAACATCACTAACCTTTTCATTCCTCATTTTCTTTGATTCGAAAAAAACCAAACTTTATAAAACCTGAGCAAAAATATGTACACACCAGAAAAAGAGAAAAACAAAACAACCACAACCTCTTAAATTCAAAACCTATTTTCAGCAAACCTGAGAAGAATCATCTCTTCAGTTTTAAAAAAAATTCAAACTGAAAATCTGAAGCCATGAATCCAAATCAAACTACAACCTACAAAAAAAAAATCTAGAAATCTCAAGCAAGGCAGCTGATTCAACTCGATCAAACCCTGTTCAAAAGTATAAATCAAAAAGCAGTTTAAAGCTTCAACTTCAACCTGGAAACCCAAAAATAAAAACAAGTAAGAAAATCAAGCAAACAATTACAAGTTGGAGCATCGAAATCCGAGTCAATTAGATCAGTTTCAAGTTCAAAAACCTACTTCCAGTTTAAAATTCAAAAAAACAAAATTTCCAGGAAAAACTTCTTTGTTCAATGTTCATCATGATAGGCTTTGTCCTCTGTCTTCATCCCTCAGGTAAGCAAATTTTGCTTACATATTTATGCAATCTGGTATATATACTTGGCTGATGTGATGCACTTTTTATTTTGTTCTCTGATTTGGTACCTACTTTTGGTGCAATCTGTGTTCGCATTTTTATGCTTGCCTTGGTGTATTTGTGCCTCTGAGTATAAATACAGTTATGTGTGTGTGTGTGTTGTAAAGCCAGGGTTGTTGAAAAATTTGTGTGTACATGTTTCATGCATGAGTATTGTACCGACAGTAACCCCTTGACACATCCATACTTGTGCTAGAAAACAATGTACACTTTGCAAATAATGTTTATTTATAGATATTTAAAAAAGGAAATATATGTAACTTGTATTTATTTAAGTATATATATTGAAATTTTAATTGAGATCTATTTAAAATATAAATCAATGTAAGGCGCATTTGCAAATCCATCTTGTAATTCAGTTTTGGAACTGGCCTTATAATGTGTAATAATACTTCCCTTCTCATTGGTGTACATTATGTTTTTCCCTCACGCTTCTGCATAGAAGATTCAGCTTAACATTTCACTTTGAATGATGACTATTTCTCAATTGTGACATGATCCAATTAAATGGATTCCTTCTTCCCTAAGTAGTTTGTTCACAGTTTATCCAACTTTGGGTCACTGACATTTGGTAATCCTTGGACCTGTATTAGATTATAATTGTTTTTTTTCATAACATTATTTCTGGTATATAATGATTTCAATATTCAAGTGGATTTGAGTTGGATGGTTCGAAGCTTCTGTGTGTGCTCGTTTTAAGTTTAGCATGCTTTCGTTTCCTATCATCTTTGCTTAATCTATGGATGGTTCTCGTAGAGCAGATAATTGCTTGCGTTCATGAAAACAATTTTTGCTTGAGTCGATCAATGTTTGTATTCGAGAAATGAGGAGGATAGCTCGGGGTTAGTTTCGAGAAAAGGAAGGATTGTCTAGAGCTCGGCTTGGAGTACGTGAATGTTAATAACTTACAAAGTGGCTCGGGAAAAACATGGGTTTGCATAGGAGTTAACTCGGGTTTGTGATTGAGTGGTCGCGTAGTTGTTGATAACGGACTTTAAAATTTAAAAAAAAATAAAACAGGTTTGTTTAGCTGGTGGAGTTTTGAGTCTGGTTCGAGCATTATCTCAGGAATTGTTAGTTTGGGCTCGGGTTTGTTTAATTTGACACTAGGTTTCCAAAGTTTTTAATAACCAGTTTTAAAGTAAAAGCATGATCGCGATAAAGATTTTATAAAAACAAAGTTTTAAATTTAAAATGAATCCAGTTTAAATTATTACATGATAATGTTTTAAACTATTTGGTTAAAGGATGTTATAACTTGTTTGAACCTAATTTTTTTAAGTTAAATGTTTATGTTATTTTAAAAACTGAAATTTCATGAATTAGTTAGATAAAGTTTATTTAATGTAAATATTTAAAGGTAATTAATTATTTAAAGATAATTACTTAATTAAAAGTAATTAATTAATGATTAGTCAAGTGATTAAATAATAATTACTCAATGTAATTAATTTGTGATTTAATTAATTAAAGTAATTAGGGATAATCATTTATTGTAATTAATTTAGAACAATTAATTAAATGGTGATTAATTAAAGGTTAATTAATTACCATTTAATTAAGAATAATCAATTAGAGAATAATTAAATAATTAAAGGTTAATTATTTAGTGATTAAGGGTTAACTAATTAATCGAACGATACTTAATTAAAATGTTTATAATTAATTGATGATTAATTAACCAGGAATAGTAATTTATTCATAAGTAATCAACCTGATTTAAATTAATCAGATAATTAATTTATCTTACTTATGGATGTTTGGATTCTATTGAATATTGAATTGTTTGATACCTCTGATGTGTGATGCTCTGTTTTGATTGAGCTGTGATAAATGTAATTTATTTATCTGTGATAAAATTTATATTATCTATGAATCTGTGAATAAGGATAAGCGTTATAGATTATACCGCTTATCAATATTGATATGATTGAATATGTGATGAGTGAATGATGTTGCACTATTGGATAAAACCCCTGGACTACACCATACACACACAAATATGGATCGCACGACGAAACTGGTTAAGTCATAGATTTTTGAAATAAGTTTAGAATTAAATTTAGAATCCAAATGGTTTTGGAAATGGAATTGGGTTAAAATGTGAAAAGCTTTTGAAAAGAAGTTTTAAAGATAAAAGTTATTTTGAATAACTTGATAAGCTTTGAAATTTAAATAATTTGAGTTGAATTTGAATTCAAGATTTGAAATTGAATTCTATGTTTGGAAACTATGGTTTAAAGATGTTATGCAAGTTATATATAGGTTAAACCATTTTAAAGGTATTGATTTGGGAATTTGAATTTAACTCAAGGGCTTTAACTCGTGCAAATATAATTGGATTTTTCCGAAACAAAAACTATTTGTTTTCAAATAATAATAGCTTTCATATAAGGAAAGGATTTTCAATTTGTATCGAAAGATTTCAAGTTTGAAATGAATTTGTTTAAAAAGCTATGAATGAACCTTTGTGAAAGATTGTTAAACTTTGCTTTAAAATCGAAGAGAATTTTAAATGATGTATCTTTTATATATGAAAGATTTGAAAGGGGGATTATTTTGAATGTTATGAATGGATATTTGGAAATGGGTTTGAAAGCTATGAATTTAGTTTTTAATTTAATAATTGGATGAGCTAATCCAATCTGAAAGGGGATATTGTTTTGAAAGGATGTGAATGACTCTTCGTAAAAAATGGGTGAACTTTGTGAAGTAAATCTTTTGTTTAAAGGGTTAACTGGTAATTTGTTTAAACCATTTGAAGAAAAGGTTTGGGAATTTAAAAGTGTGAATTAACTGAAATTGCAATATCCATATGTTTTTAAATATTGCGGTCATTATTCGGTTTAGCCAGAAGAGGACCTTATGTCATGTAACCCATTCCGAATAATGATACGACGATATGGATAGCATTTGAAGGCCGGTGGTGAAGACAATGCATTTTTGAGAATGAAAGGATAACCCGTCGATTGTCTCTGCACTGAGTCACGTCGGTATAGAGATCTCCATATGTGATAGGGAGTCCGATCGGGATTGTGAATACCCGGATTTGCAAGGGCTTCTTTGGAAGTGCCTTCGATTCTGTTCGAACCTGGAACAGACTTGTATGGATGTGTGTCCGACATTACACTTTGAGATGTAAAACCTGTTTCTATCAAATACATTTCTGTTTGGTGGCGGAGATTTATTCTCTTGGCTTATCACCCTTCTCTGAGACGTATGAGCTCAGAGGTTATGTAGTTGATGGTTACCAGTGATATATTCCCAGTTTGGTAATGTGGCATACGAAGTGCTGCTGATCATTTGTTGATCAAAGCATGGCTTTGCGAAAAAGTGTATCTTTGTGGATGAGACTGCAACACCTCGGAAATGGTCGAAACGGGAAAGATGCAGCAAGGTTGCAGTGGTCGTACCCATAGGGTATGTCCACTCCTTCTGGAAAAGGGTGGTATCATGATATGGAGCCCAGATACTTCACTCATGTGGACACTGTATATTTATTACTGTGTGATGTTTCTTTGTGGTTGAGTATTCTCGGATAAAGGTCGCAAACGACCGGGGGTGACATATCTTAGGTGTAACTCCCGGGAAGGGAGTTCACAGGCCTTGTGTTGGCGGAGAGCTGGGTAATTTCTCGGGGCATTCCTCCAGAGGCGTACCTATGTGGCAATGGGTAGTTCCTTGGCCTGACCATTTATTGGAAAATCCAATCTCCAATACGCGCCCTGTACGGTTTTAGTTGTATAACCTGCCATTTACTTATGGTGGTCATCACAGTTTAGATGGTAGCTATAGTAGGCATAATTTGAAATGTCTATGCTGGCTAAGATTAATATTATACTTTCGAAATGTTTTCCACTATGCACTAATAATAATATCAAAAGAATTTTGCGTAGTAAGCATTTTTGACTATCATAAGGAGAAATCTCCTCCAATTCTGTGTTTGCATAGTGTGTGTGGCGGGAGGCCTTATGGTAGTTTCATTTTCCAAAAAGCATTGTGGATTTCAATATTTTAAATTCTTTTGTGCTTGTTTTAAAGATAAAACTGTTTTTTGTTTGCTCACACCAATCCCATGACTGACCTAGATTTTATTGTTCCCTTCCTAAACTCTGGGTGCCCATAATTTTCCATACGGGCAGTCTAGAGTTGGGTTTTTCAAATAATCGAATAATAGGTATAAAATTCGATAGCATCCAGTCTATGGTTTTGGCGATCACATTTGGATCGAGTTGCTTAACTTTAGTGTTGATGGTGGTTTGAGCTTATTGGATTGGAGTCCTCGTAGCTTTTAGGATAAGCTTTTGGTTTGGAGTTGCAAATTTTGGATTCACTCTTCATTGAAGATCATATTGAGTTATCTCTTCCATTGTATCATATTCCGCTGTGTATATTTGTCTCCGATATTGTTGTATCATATTATATCAGATATTGTATTCATTGTTGTATCAATGATATATTATTCATTTTCTTCTGTTGTGTTGTTAAACTTAATTTGTTGTAGGCTCCGGCGAAGCAGATTCAACGTTTGAATCTGCGGATTTGAATACGGGTGAAGTATTCGATGCCGATTTTCGAAGGTCGAGTCAGGGTCGTCAGATTTATACTTTATGGAGTAGATCTGGATCACTATCTAAGTAAGAAAGAATCAAAGGTTTTAGAATATGAATAAAATAAGAATAGTATGTACGATCTGATCTAGAAATTTGAAATGAGTCTCAAGCACTAATTTGTAAAATGTTATTCAAGTTGTAAAGGTATTCAAGATTTGTAATTGGGTTGTAAGTTAAGAAGCCCCCAAAATGTGAATTACCATATTTTTGATTTATTGGGAGCATGCTCCATGTAATTTCCATAAATTATATAATTCCCTAAATATGTAAAAGAGTGGCATTAGTATTTAAAAAGGGTATGCCAAAAGGGAAAAAGATGTGTAACATATAGATATTCTTTTTCGTAGTTTACACAGCCTATTTCAACAAAAACAAAGAAATAATCCCTTGCAATTTCAAACAAAGCAAAAATATAAATTGTGGTTGATTTATGGAAATTTTTGAGTGTATTTCTTTTTGGAAGGATAGCTCTAATAAATAAAATATAGAGAGGAATGTTATAGTTTAGAAATTAATAATTAGAAATACAAAATATATAAATATCTTAATTTCTAACCGTATTCATAGTAATTATAAATAGCTTAATGATTATTGAAAAAAGGTTTATGGACATTATTTACAGGTTTAATGGGCAAAAAAAATTATAATTATAAAGGACAAAAATGAATTAAATAAGGGACTGATTAAAGAAGCTAATATGGTATTTATGGAGGAATTTATGACCCATGATAAGAAAATTTTGAAATTGTTAGTGGATTGAAATAAATTTAACAAGAGTTGATTAGAGATTGCCAACTTTGAAATTAATGACCAATTATTATGAGTAATGGATAATTACTAGAACTAAGAAGGGAAAATTAAGGAATGTGGGTAATGGTGGAATGACATTTTAGGAAAATTGGTAAGGAGCAATAGGACCCCAACATCATTAAAACTAGTTAATGATTAAGAGCAGCTTCAAGCAAAAATTTCTTTTTGAGTTTTTGGGCTTAAATCGCTAGTTGTCTCTTTAGGGAAACATATTTGATATGGTGTAAGGAATGTTCCTGTTTTATCGTTATGTTGATTTTATGGATGGGATTAGACCGCTAAATAAATATATATTAAGTAACATCGTAAATAAGGAAATTTCTTAAGGACACTTAACTAGCCATAACCGTAGGTAAGACTGGAAATTAGTAGGGAAACTAGATTAGAATACTTTAAATCCAAAGCTTATGGAGTGTCACCATTCACCCTGAATATCGTAAGTTGTAATGGGATGTGAAGAGAATTTTCTAAATGGTCAAGGATAAAGTAAGAGCCACTGGGTTTGTTCTAGATATTTGATATGCCAAAGGATTAAAGCTAAGCAAGGCATGTCCGGAGGGTTATCATTACAACTGGAGGTCCCTACTTGAAATTGTGAGTATATATCAATGGACTTTATGGATGGGTTGCCTAGAAGTAATGAAGCTATATAGGTCATAGTAGATTGGCTCATTTACTTCCGTTCGAAGTAATTGGATTGTAGATTCTCTAGCAAATATTTGTAATAAGTTAGTGGTGCAACTACATGGAGTTCCAGTTAGCATTATCGTTGATAGAGACCCTTTGTTCATCGGGGAATCTTGGAGGAGTCTTTCAATTTTATTTAGGAACGACTTTGGACCTTAGTACCACTTACCACCCGTGGATCGATGGTTAGACGGAAAGGGTGAATAAGAATTTTGAGGATTTAAGGAAAGTTTGCATAATGGATTTTTGGAAGGCCTTGGAGAAGGTGGAAGCGTTGAGGAGGCAGTTGAGTGTCACAGAAGACCGTAAAGGGTCCTATGTTGATAAACAAGGATAGTAATTGGAGTTTTTAGTTAGGGACATGATATTCGTTAAGGTTTCCCCTCTTAGAAAGGTTATGAGGTTTGGTACTTCTTGGAAGTTGGCACATAGGCTCTCTAGGCCTTTCTCGATTTTTGAGTAGGTAAAGGGAACTTGCTTATTGGGTGGAGCTCCATGTTATTTAACTAGCGTCCATAATTTTTTTATGCCACACAATTGAAGAATGGTCTACACGACGTGGTCTTTGTAGTAGACCCTGATAAGTGAATTGATGTTGAAATGAAACCCAACGCCCCATTGCACTCCCAGTTGCATAGTGGAGCATGGTATTGAGAGGCTTCACAGCGAAGAAATTAGGTTGGTTTTTGTAGAAGGGGAAATAACCCAGTGGAAATCGTATTGGAAACCGAAGGAAAGGTGAAGGTATCTCATCTCGAGCTTTTCTTTGGTAAACTTCCTCTCTCAAAATATAGGTTTTTGGTTGCGTTGTGGTTGCTAGATTGGATAGTAGGAGAAAGGTTGCCACATTTTTTACTATTACTTTTGCACTTTTATAGAATTTTATGTATATTTAGGAGGTTTGCATACATGCCTATTGTAACAACCCACAGATTTATCACTTTGATAAATCATATTTATTTCTAAATTTATTTAAATAAAAGGCTAATAATACAAATAATATTATTTTAAGTGATAGCAAATAATAGTAATATTATTTTAAATAAATATTTACAAAAAATATTTTTCTCGAAATTTAAATCGATAAAATGGCCGAATTTTTTTATATCAGTAAACGGCTCTATAATCATAAATCGCCGCACGCGGAGCTGGATACATACACTACTTTTTATAATTAAACAAGAATATGAAATAAAATCAATTGATTTGTTTTTGAAAATAAAATGTTTTGTTGACATTTTAATAATGCCCTTATATACGATAATTGATTTATTAATTAAATTAAATTGAGTTTGAATGATTAAATAATTATTATAATTATTCAAATAAAGATTTAAAAAGGTTATAATTCATTTTGAATATTTACAAAGAGATAATAAATCATTTATAATAGTTTTGTAAAGAGATATATTTGATTCGAAAATATAAGAAAAAATCGATATCGCTTTATCCGTATAATAGCGACTTTTGTAAATAATTGCTAATATAAATTTATATGGTTTTACAAATGAAAGGTGATCATTTGTTAATTTAAAATGATAAGAAATTTAGTTCAAAGTTTGTTTACAAAAATGTGTGTATTAACCAAGAATTGAAAATGTGACTAGGAATCGGTTCTCCGATGTATAATGGTTTATCGAATGTAAGTTGTTTGGAAATGATGCAACGTTATTTATATGCATCTACAGATATGTAACATACAAATGCATCCCCTATCATGTACATGAACATCTATATACATACATAGTACTTATACACTTACAAATACATACATATTACAAAATTTAAGATATTTTATATAAAGCTTCTTCCTTAAGCTTTCATAAGTCAACTTGTGCGTATATGAAGTGGATGGAAGTGATAGGCACATGAAGGGAAGGCTTTTGCTAGCCTAGGGAGGAGGAAGGTGGATGGGAGAAGCCATAAAGTGATGATATGTGCATGGCTTCCTTTGCACTCTTCCTTTTCTATAAATAGCTCACCCTCTCGTCACATTTTTACACTTTCTTCACTTTAGCATAACTTCCTCTTATTGGACCGAAATGAACAATTATTTTCTATACCATTCAAAATTTAAGTGGCTACAGCTTTCTAGTTTACCACTTCTTCCCATTCAAAGTTCAGAAACACTCAAAACTCTATTTTATCCAAAGCAATTTCGAGCCCAGTTTTAATGGCTGAAAATACCTATTTTTCATTCAAGCTTAACTCCCCCATAACTGATCCAAATGAGGCATAAAGAATTTCAAACCATGTGCAATTCCATTGGCTATAAATTTCATGTTTAACACTTCTTTTAGCTTTGAGTCAAACTATGTCAAAATACCACTTATTTACAGTGCATTCTTGGGCTTCGTTTTTACGTATCCAAGAATACCTCTTCTTCGCTTGGCCATAACTTCGTCATAAATAATCCAAATTAGATGATTATTTATTTAAAACAGTAGAGAAAAGAATTTCCTACAACTTTTATTTTGACCACATTTTGAAATTCAAGAGTTGAGTGTCCAAAACCTCGAAAGAAATGACCTATTTTTAGGTCTAATTTTCGGTAAATTCAATAATAATCCAAAGTCCTACGTCTCATTTCCCATTCTTGGTCGAGCACTACTTTTGGTATGGAATGGCCGAGCACATTAGGAGGCAAGACGTTGGGGTTCGTGAGCTCGGATCGCAAGAATAGTGAAGCTATAGCTTTTTTCCTGATAGGAAATCATAGTTAGAATTCCTAAACTGATATAGTTTATTTTGAATGATGATATGCCATTTGTGTTTTGTCAGACCGAAATCATAGTTTGGTTGTTTTCGGATGAATGTTGAATATATACACAGGTCACAAAAATACACGTCGATAACACACAAAGGGAATCACTTTCCTTGAATTAATGAAATGGTGTGTATGGAATTGTTAAACCTCTTAAAGATGGTTTAAAATGTATTTGAAATGTTTTGTAAACATTTAAAAGTTTTTTGGTGAAGTTTGAAAAGAAATGAAAATTTTAGTTAAAAATAAGCACGTGGTGTAACGGTAGTACGCGATTTCACACTACAAAAGTCAAACAAGTGTAAAAGTTGGAGTGTAGCTTGAAATTTTTCGAAATAAGAATTTTCGAACTATTATATTCATATATTTCCAATGAAGAAAGAAAATCAAGATTTCGATAAGTGAATTTTAAAATATGAGTAAAATAAGTGTTTGAAAAATCTAGAATTTGCCGTTCGGAATCCAAATCTGGAATTCTTTACAAATGATGTTTTAAATTTTTAAAAATGTGGAATAAATCTTGTAAATCTTTTAAAGTGTTTTAAAGTTTATTTGAGTAATAAAAATGAATTTGCGAATAATAAAGAGTAGTTTCGATCAACATAGCTTGAAAAGCACTTTCTACAGCACTTTTCCGTGGCACTTTTTTTTATAACTTTTGAAACATAGTTTTAAACGCAACCGTCCTTTCCCAAATCTTTTATAAATGTATTTAAAGGATTAATAAAATGTTTTAAAGATGATTTGAAGGGTTTATAGAAATATTAAATGTTTTAATGATTTAGAGTCGATCAAAAACCTTGACCGCCTTATGAGTGTCAAAGAGATAGTGTCTAGGCTTGAGTTTGGAAAACTAGTTCCGTGCTCTCCTGGCTATCCGGTCTGGCCCGATGGATGGGATAGTGAATTTGATTTACTTGGGTTGAAATTTCTAAATAATAAAGAATAAAGTTTTCCAGCATTAATACGATTCGGATTTTATGGGGACGATCTTCTTGTACTCGATGGTGTTACGGCCTAAGTGGGAACACGTACTATTCGTGGAATTTAAAAGTTGATTTTTCTATTATTCCTCCCATAGTATTTGTTGAATACGGGGACTGATATTGAGTACAATTCAATGATTTTTATAGATTCTGCTCACTTAATCTTTACTGGTTTTGGATTAACATCCTAGATAACGTGGTTTCAACTAAATCAAAAGTATGAGCTTTGAGTTAAGAAATCTTTGTTAAAATTTAATTAAGATAATTTGGAATATTTTCCTAAGAAAAGGTGAAATGATTTGGAAGTTTAAAAAGGGCTTGAATTAATCCAAGATTTGATAAGAGAGGTTTAATGATTCCATATATATCAGAAATAATGTTTTAGAAATCTATATCTCTAAAGGAGATTTTGATAAAAAGAACTTAATCAATTAAAAAATGATTCCCCATTCACAAAACCTCTTTTTATCGATGATTGGGTCAAAGGAACCTGGGTCCCACGTGGGGTAATCCCTATCCGAAAACTACTTCGAACCAATTTACATTTGAAGTAAAACCTACTGAAGATAAAAGTATTGAAGATGGAGATATTCATGATGTAGGACTGCAGCGGCTGCTTACCACTAGTCCCTCGAGGTTAAATTTACCATATCATATATTTATGGTGACAAGTAGTGCCCCATTATGAAAATCTAGGATGCAAGGACTTTTCGCTACTAATCCTAGGGTTAATTCCCAACAAGATATGGTCGGAGAGTACCTTTGGTTTCGTTCAGTATTAGAACGAGCTTGTATGGATGGATGCCCGACATTGCAATCTTAAGATTTCATCGTTGACTTTTATAAATGTACATCTGTTTGGTGGCGGAGAAGGAAACTTATCTAAGCTTAAAACCCTTCTCTGAGACGTATCAGCTTAGAAGTAGCATGTTTGTGGAGGAATGACAATGTCACATTCAAAGTGGAATGTGCTGTGTGAAAGGTAATCGTGACCTTATGCCTCATCATTTGGAAGTGACAGAAACATGGTAGAAGCAGTAGGGCTATTGGGTCGCTCCCATATATTCGATTACCATATATATGGTCATTATCTTTCTAGATTACACTATATATTTGAATATATTTATGTTGTGGCCATGGATAGGTCGGGAACAACCGAGGTGGTGTCATATTCGGTACTATCCAACGAAGGGGTCGGCCAGTTCTGTGTTGGTTTATGAGTTCGGTATCTAGACCCGAGGTATATTTTTGTAGAGATGTGCTGTGTGGAAGGTTGTCCCTTATCTTCTCATTTGTATGAAATACATTCTCCAATAAGTGCCTTTCATTTTGTTTGTTGAGCCTAATATACTGGATTTTAATAATGGTACTAATTTCGGCTAAGATTAATAAGTTTACTTGCAAATATTTTCAAAGATATGCCATTAAAAATAATATTAATTATTTTGACGTAAAATGTTTTGGTTATCATAAGGTAAAAACATGTTTTGTGTTTATGCGCGGCGTGGTCGTATGAGATATCCTTTTGTTTTCAAAACACGTATTTTGAGTTCTCAGAGCAGTCCCATGACTGATCCAGAGTTTATTTTCCTTCTCCTTAATCTCTCGGTGCCCTTATTTTCCCCGGGCAGTCTAGTAGTCAGGTTTAGTTTAGAAGAAAGCTGGATGGAGTTCGAAGCATGGAGTTAGAAGATTTACTGAAGATTTTTGTCTATTTCCACCACACTCTTGTACTATTGTATTCTGCAAATTTGTAAGGACATATATTTATAATTGTCCATGTTTTAAACTCTGATAAATGTATTTAAAATTTCCGTTGTGAAGATTATATGTTAAAATAATATATGTTGTTTCATTCATATGAGATTCTGCTCTGCCTGTATTTTCTTTCTTACCCTTAACGATCGAGATTCTAACACTTGGATTTGTAGCACGTGAATACCGAGGATGTATTAATGTCGATTTTCTAGGGTCGAATATCCTATTTGCCACGCTTATATTTCATGATCTTGCATTCACGCTAGGATTGAGCTCACCCATAGTATGCTTGCATAAATAGTCATATTGCATTTTTGGTTAAGTATATGGTTGTGTAGATTATTTTAAATAAATTGGTCGTATAACATGATTGTTGAGTGCTCTTACACTATCTTCCCTTAGTGATTTCGAGGGTGAAAATCTTTTTAAGGAAGGAGAATGTAACACCTTGTAAAATTTAATAAGAAATTAGGTAATTAAAATAAGGTAAAAAATGGAAAAAAAATTAAAAGTTGGAATTCAATCATAGGAGTAGCACTAATGCATCTGTGGCGATTATTCGATCAATTTCCATATATATATATATATGTATGTATGTATGTATGTACGTTGAAATCGGAGTTAGAATAAGAAAGTTATGGGCGTTTGAAATTTTGAGTTTAAAGTAATCTACAATGAATTTGGAATATAAAATTAAAATTTGGAACAATTTCAGAAGCTTTAAATTTAAATTTTGAAAAGTTGCTTTGGTTGGAGGCAACCTTAATGTTAACAGAGACAAAATAGGGTAACAGATCGACAGAAACGGGCAAGAAAAGAATGGTCGCATAATTAAAGCGTCGGTCTACCGTCTATATCGGGCTATGACAAGCTTTATAAAATATTATGTGTACACTAATCATTTTTGCAGGAGATTTGTTGCAGATTCATATTCAGAGTTTTGATGTTGATTATGTTGTATGTAGAGTCCTTATTTTGTTCAGAATTTTGTTAAAATCTCTCCTGAATTGATATATATATATATATATATATATATATATATAAATTTATATACACACGTGCAGGAACATGCACAAAAGGCTGAAAATAGCCGGCTGAATGTTGAAACAAAAATATTGTTTCACAATATTCAGCCGGCTGAAAGAATATATTCAACCGGCTGAATAAGGCCAGAAATAGCCTAAACCCTTGCTGTTTGCGTTTTAGTTTTATTCAGACGGCTGAATTATTTTATTCGGACAGTTGAATATTCCCCAACAGTTTTTTATGAAAAGACACTTCTCTTCATCTAAGAGAAACGTTTTCAAAATCAACGGTTGAGTCTATTTCTTTCAGTATAGTTTTTCATATATAGTTGCAACCTTTTAATCCCTATAAATAGATTTCAAAATTCAACAAATAATTCACAGAAAACTATTTTAATATTCTTGAATTCTTATCTATTCTCTCGTTTTCAAATTGCACTCAAATTGCTTACATTCTCTGATCATTGATCGCTCTATCTTCCATACTTCTCAAGCATATTACACTATATATCATAAAGGGGAAGATTATAGGAAGATTGTACTTAATTGACTTATCAGTGTTATTCAAAGAGCACACTACAATCAGATACTTTTTGTTATTTGTAAAGAAGTGATGTTTGATTGCTCAGGCAGTAGATGTCCTATCGGTTGCTTAGGCGGTAGAAGTCCTGTTTAGTTTCTTTGGCAGTGTAAACCTATTCCTCCGAGTTAAGTGAGGGTTGCTAGTTTAAATACAGAAGGAGTCTGGGATTGGACGTGGAATGGTAGTTCGAACCAATATAAAAGTCTCTGGTGTCTTTTACTTTACTGCTTTTACTATTTACTTACTTTTCCATATAAGTGGTTTTTCCATATTACATGATTCTATAAACAATTACTTTCATTTAGTATCAAAGCATTGTTCATCATATAAACATAACATAGTTATCTGATATTGTCATAATATGGAAAATAACACCAACACTGTTGTTAACTCTACCTTCCTAGAAGGCCATTCTACTGCACGGCCACCACTGTTTAATGGAATTAACTATAACTATTGGGCCATAAGAATGAGAATCTATATACAAGCAAGTAGTTATGAAATGTGAAACATTATGAAATTTGAATATATTATTTCTAGTACTAAATATTCAGCATGGTCTAACACACAAAAATTAGATGCTATTGCAAATGCTAAAAATATGAATATGTTGTATTGTGCATTAGACAAAAATGAGTTTACTAGAACAAGCATGTGTAAAACTGCTCATGAAATTTGGTGTACACTAAAAGTTATACATGAAGGTACTAACAAAGGCAAATAAATTAAAATTTCTATGCTAAAAAATCAGTTCCAGAATTTTAAAATGAAACAATTGAGACTATAAATGAAATGTACTCTAGATTTCAAGATATATATCATTCTTTGATAGCATAAGGAGAAACTTATATAGATTTTGATATTGTTTCAAAAATCCACAACTGACTAACGGATGAGTAGGAACGAAAAGTATTAGCAATCAAAGATGCAAACGACATTTCGACCATAAAACTGGAAGTGTTGATTGGTAATCTAATGTCTTATGAAGTTAATCTCCAGGCACAACGAGTACAAGCTCAAGATAAGGAAAATATAGCACTCCAGGCGGAAAATGATGAAAAGATTCAAATGAAGAAGATATGGCATTCATTGCTAAAAATTTCAAAAGTTTTTGAAATTTAGAAAGAACAACAAATTTAGATATAACAAAAAAAACTCTAGCAACAATAACAACATAAACAAACGATCAACATTTGCTCAAGAATGTTATGAATGTCACAAAAAATGTCACATCAAGAAAGACTGTCCTGAGAAGAAAAACACAAGTATACGCATAAGAAAGACAGATTCAAGAAGAAAGCACTACAACAAAACAACCTTTTTACAACGGGTAATGCCCGTTGTAATATGGTTTTCGCAACGGGCATGTGCCCATTGTAATAGGCCTAGTTGTAATAGATCCACCACATTTTACAAGGGGCAAAACCCATTATAAAAACCGTTGCAGTATACCTTTTTACAATGGGTTATGACCGTTGTAATAAACTCTAATACAACGGTCATAGCCCGTTGCAATAGTTGCATAGCCTTTTTCACAACATGCATTGACCGTTGTAAAAAGAATATTTAACAACTTGTTTTGCTCGTTGCAATAAACTATATAACAACGGCCATAACCCGCTGCAATAGCCTATGTCACAACATGTATTGACCGTTGTAAAACACCTATTTAACAACGTTTGTTGACCGTTGTAATAAGCTCATATAACAACGAACATTGCCCGTTGCAAAATAAATGCAAATTTTAAAAAAAATTACAACAACATCCATGCAATACATCCATACAAATACTAAATATTGTCATAAAATAATCAAAATCACATACGAAAAGACTAAAAGCTAGAGTCATGAAATTTTAACACTCCAAAAAGTTAGATAAGTTTACATGCCAAATACATAAAGCGTTAACACATAACAGTCCGCTAAAAATATCACGTTCTAAGTACAATCGTACTATACCAAAGAGATGAAGTCTTTATGTCACACGATGGTTGATCCAATGGCCTCTTTGGTAGTCTGCATCTCTGAATTTGGCCTAAATAAAAAGGCTTCTGGTTTCACCGCTACATCAACCCATACTTTCCAAGCATTCACTCCAAGCTTTACAAAATGTACTGAAGCATCAGGATTAGTGCTTGCTATCGTCCCCTCTGCAACTACGTTCTTCTGCCAACCCAATAGCTTGCACTTTTTTTCACCAAACCATCCACAGTAAACTGATCTTGAACCTGCATATTGTTACTCTCGTGGTGTGACTGCAAGCAAAAAACCATGGAACAAGGTTATATAAAATACTGAGATTCAAAAGGTAAGTATGGAACTTACTGTTGTGGTGTCACCTAAAGGTTTTTTTTCTTCCTTTTTTTCTAAAAATAAATGAAATGTGAACTAATTAAACTAATTGAACTACTACCATGATTAATGAACAAAAATTTCTCTAAGCAAAAAAACCAAAATTTCATGTACTAATTTCCGATTATTTATATGTTCTAACCTGAGATGTATGAGCCTCAGCGATCTCCAAATCCGCCACATTAACATTTCTTCTCTGTAAAAGTACAAGAGATGACTTGGTAATTCATAAGAACATATCACATATTTATTTACAATAGCTAATTAAATATAAACTTACTGTCATGACTTGGTAAAAATCTCATTTTTTGTGCGTTTGTTCCTGGTGTTTATCTCTTTGCTGCATCAAAGTCGGGTAAATAAGAAGTTAAAAATCAGAGGCACAAAATTGTATATGTGCAAGAAATCAAAATATTACAACAACATAAACTAACACTTTAGTTACAACACTACATTCACCTCTACCCACTCAGTCACACAATAACATATTGTAAAACTGGAGAAACTAAACATTATTGAAATAACAGATTGCCAAATCTCTGGCTTTGTTCCTTCATTTCGCTCATAGCTACCTTCTCTTCAACACCTAAATTTGGGAAATAATTTGTTATCGGGCTCAATTCCACCTTCTCTTGTAAACCTTGTCAACCTAAGCTCACTTGTGTTGAATGGCAACAAACTTAACGGCATGGTTCCTTCTCATTTATTCAGCAAACTATCCAAACCATCAACTGTATATCTAGACCTATCAAACAACAGTTTTAGAGGAAGCTTGCCGAAACCATCAACTACATCCTCATCATATTACTGCTGCTACTGACCACATAGCCTTGCCTTGCCAACTGAAACATTGCTCATTCACTTCAACCCTGCATTCTGCATATCTACGTGCACATTCATTACCATCACTGCAGCCCTCCACTCTATCCAACAAATATATACATAACATCCCTAACTGCAAAACATCAGTTCCAACCCTTCATACTCCTCTACAACTCCTCTCCACACTCCCCAGCCTTAAAAACTACAGACCATTGCTAACAGACACTGACATTCACATATCCCACATCAATACCCTGCACAGCCATAACAAACAATTCCACTACCTCACCAACTTCGAGACTTCATTCCATCACTACACAAGTCTATTTGCATGTTCAACTTCCTCCATATAACACAACACCATTAATATACCACATCAAATTTCTAGTGCGACTTCTCCATCTCCACATTCGTTCAGTCGGAACAAAAAAGAAAAGGAGAAAAAACACAAAAGAACTCTCAAACCTCCTTCTATACACCTAACAACCACCGCAACCGAATTCAACTAACAACCTAACCTACCTTCGCCTGCCATCAACTTCCCAACTCGAACCACCCTCAACAGCCACGAACTCCACCTCCATCAGTTATACAAACCACTACTATCCATCACCAGACCATCAACAACTGCCTCTTCCCTGCACACTGCATACTGCTAGTGGTTCATCACCATCAACACCTATCATTCCACTATTTACCCAATCTTGCCCCCTCCTTCAACATTCACATCTGCATTACCCTTGTAAATCTCCTGTGCACCATCCAGAGTCATTCAACCCCATAATTCATACAATTCCACTTCTCTACCACACATAGAATGTCACCATACATCCTACTGCCACCAAGCAAGCTCCTCCAACAGCAAAACCACTGATCACCTCCCGTACTTCAACTACTACCATCTATACCAGAAGCACACGCAATACTGTCACTCTTGTCATACTTCCCACTCCCAAAAATCATACATCATTGAGAATGCAATCGACCACCCAATCAATTAAACAACTATCAATCACGAAGCCACAACCTTATCCCCAAATCGCGAATACCCAATAACTGATCTCCTTTAACCAACCGCGAGGAACCGAAACACCCACAGACCATCCACCCATACAACACTGTATCTCTCAAACAACAGTGAACTTCATTTCACAACATACCATTACTGCCTTGCGCTGCTCAACTACACATGTTTAGTATGGCTACATGACAGAATATACACGGCTATTACAGTAGTAACGGCAGGTAAAGGCAACAATAAAATAAATCCACCTATAATTGTGTATACTGACATTAAACATTAATGGTTGAAGAGCTTATAACACACAATATTCCTTTTTTCTGAGAGTTTAGGGTATTAACTTAAAGTAAAAAATGATTATGATTATGTTTCTTGGATGTGATGCTGATTATAAAAACTGAAAGAGATACCGAATTAGGTATGTGTGCACTTCAAATTACAGTAATTAATTTATGGGAGGAGCTATAGAATTAGGCACGAGTGCCCTCTGAAGTAGAGTAATTTGTTTATGAGCTTACTGGAAAAAAACGATATAACTATTTTGGTCAAGTGATATATCCCAGTGGAAAACATAAGAGCTAACCAATGAATATATAAATGTTGTGTTACTGAAGACATTATACATTATATACGATTTCATGCATATATTTTCAAAGTTTACCAGTCAAGTTGGGTTCATTGGCATTAAATATAAACCTTACAAAGGTTAATTAACTTCTGTAATTTGATCGTCAAAGTTGTGTTAAAGCTTCAACATCAAAACTGGTTTTGGAGTCAAAACCCAATGCTATTTCCACTGAACGAAAGTTGTATTTCTCATTTCCAGTCAAAAAGTGATTGAATTTTGTTGGTGAAACAAAAACCTGAAAATAGATAGTGTGGCAAATTCAGACACACAATCTCTTATACAAATTAAATTATATTTATAAATGTCACCTATGCTGAAGTATTTTAATAAATATTCGCCCTCGAATTATTTTGTACCCTACTAATTTCCAGCAAAGTTTACATATAAATAAAGGATGTCCAAAAATTGTATTCGAGTTTACAGCTTATTTCATAACCCAAATTGAACAGCAGTTGGAACAACTTGATATCTAATTCAGAAATAAGTTTCCATGTTATTCGCCCTTCCTTCCCTGCTTTAATAAAGTTTCATACGGTTTTCCTCGATCCAGTTACAATTCATGTTTTTTTCCTTTGTTGTTAATAATTATGACAGTTTTTTGCTTGGAAATCGTCAACTTATCTCTTTTATAAACCTGGCCCCTAATCCCAACATGCACGTACGTATATTGAATCCTTTAACAACCGTCGCATGTTAACTTTTGCAGCAATGCATTGAACGTATAATCTTCAAAATGGCTCTTGATTGTTTCAGTCAAACAGGAGTGTAGCAATAGTTAATCCATCACTCGTGTATTTATTTTCAAATCGGAAACTATAGCAAATTTTTGGACATAAGAAAATGCATTAATTTTCCTTTATCAACCAAAGACCTGTTCGTCACCAATTGATATTAAATTCAAAACCAAAATAACGTAGAAAACTTAACATGATATTTCAAAACACCAAAAAGTCATAACTATAGTAAAATTCAACCATCAGTGCCAAATATTTTATCTCAAAGTAACTATTTACTCATGCATAAAGCAATATTGCAATATAAATCAATTTGTCTAATTATTCTATTATTATATAATTACTGTTATACGCTTTGAGGATCATGGAAATACTATTTTGGAGTATTGTCTCATTTTTTATTAATCTCAAAATACAATGAAACAAGACTAAAACGGCATGATAAGGAGCACATCATATTTTTATGACAAATGATCATATATGTGCAAGGGTATCCTAAAATTCAAACTTTTCCATAAGTCAACAAATTTTAACTAGCTCTCCCTAAACACTTACGTCAGACCTATTAGCTGATGTAAAAATTTCAGTAATCTTACTGACACTTTATTTTGCAGGTGAACAACATACAACACCAAAAATGTGATAACCATTCCTTCACAAGTATTTAGGTGTGGATAATAATCGTTATGGACATAATAGCTACAAGCATGTTAGGTTGTGTGGTTACCTACTCTTTTTTTATAGGCACTGAAAGGTAGCCACTACTACCTGCAATGAAGAACACCAACAGA
Source organism: Allium cepa (assembly GCA_030765085.1). Lineage (NCBI taxonomy): Eukaryota > Viridiplantae > Streptophyta > Magnoliopsida > Asparagales > Amaryllidaceae > Allium > Allium cepa. The sequence continues at coordinate 435,617,942 of CM060935.1, read as the reverse complement.
CACACGACAAACAATGAAGCAATGAGGTGCAAGATGCTCAAACTGTTGTAGTAATCTCACTCACGCATCTGTTTCTAACCATTGCTTCATTGTTACCAAATGAGGTTGATCTCTATATATGAACCTGTTACCAAATGAGTATATCACATTACATAGTTATATGATTACTTTACCACTTGTGAATTTCAATCAGTTTGTTACAATCTTTTACCATGCTAGGCATTTATGTCTCATCCAATTCAGGTATTTTAAAGTAGTTCTTTAATATACTAACCGCAACGTAGTTTTATATCAAAATCAAAAATGAAAATCATAAATGAAAATATACCTATGCAACACCGTGCCTACATTTTTTCGCCAGAACTACCAGGGTTGTACTTATTACAGAAACTCCATTATGGTTAAGGTACAAAATTCATGACATGCTATTACTGCCAGCATGGTCAAACATTATACGATAGATAAATATACCAAATTATACCACATTGCCAAGTTTTTTAATCGTCGACCTAAATTGCCTAACCTTCCAAGCAACTCGCGACTGAACCAATCCTTAACCAGAAAATTCGGATTTTATTTCCTTTTTGTGAAAATTTGTTTGGATCTTTTGAGGGATTTATTTACTGTATTGAAATTCATTTGTGAAAATTTTATGAAATTATATATATCTCGAGTTCAAGAATATCTACCAGAAAAGCAAAAGGAAAATAAAATCGATCGAATTCAGGAATATCTACTAGAAAAACAAAATGAATCATCAATCGAGTTCAAGAATATCTACCAGAAAAGCAAAAGGAAAATAACATGCCAATACGAGTCGAACTCAATCGAGAAGCAGCCGGCTTCGAATCAAAGTGACAAAGCAAATAACCGTATATAATTCGCGGCTTCAACAAATTCGAAAGCCCTAATTTTTCGAGCAAAGAAAAGAGGAAAAGAGGAACGAGAGTATTGCTTCACGGAAAAGAAGAAAAGAGGGCCGGTGTGGCGCCCCACCTCTATACCCACGCTAGCCAAGAACACTACAGTGTAGTGCTGTCAACTAGCATGGAGAATAAGGTTGTTGAGGAGCGACCATCCATGCAATGGCTTTGTGCAAGCACCGCTATGTCGGATAGTATAATGCATTTGAGTTCGGGAGGAAATCCGACACACCGATACAAACTCAAAGCTACTACACGGTGGCTATAATAATCTTCGGAAACAAATATAGAAATAAACATAACATAAATCAGTCACAGATAATTCATATCACAAAGGCGAAAGAAGATATGAATATATAACTAACACATGAAAGTGTACGTCAGAGTAGTGGTCAAAAAGATCCACAATAATACAGAAGAATAGCAACACGTGCTATGCAGAAGAATACAACTATGAGTCTATATCTCAAGTGTATACAACAAAAACTGCTAATCTAAATAGTTAGCCAAAAGTCAGAGTAGCAAATCCCAGAAGAGGAGTCAAACAGAAACACATGTAACATCTCGGTCTGACCCGAGTATTATTTATAAGAAAAGAATAAACGGATCAGTCTAGCTATAAATATCAGATGACATGATATAGAATAAGAGATATGGCATAAACATATGATAACCATACGGGCATACTACAATAAGTATGTAATTGAAACTCAACATGAGATTAATCAATATCACAAAAATCTTCACAAAGATCCAAAAAGGGTTTCATACCCAAAACTTGTATTCACAACAAGTCAATGACACACGAATTCACCAATGCACAAAAATTGACAAATCATATCAATGAAAATCACTAAAATTGGTGAAGCATAAATTCCAGAATTCAACACACGAAATCCAGAAATCAAAAAAAGGGGGGAGGAGGCCTATCACACGAACGGGAGCATAAAAACTCACCAACATATGTATCACACGAACGAGACTCTATCTCATGGTAGCTAGCCATTAATTTTTGATACACGAGTGGCCCGAAGACCATGGGGTGCTACCCCACATGTGTGAGTCGAAATCACACTGAAACGGGGTCTAGTCTAAATCGCAGACAAAGAAACATCGCACAATTGCTAGTCTAAATCACAAAAACGATCGTCACGATCATCAAGAAGTGTCAATTACAGTAAGCTAGTAAATATATGATCTTAGCTTCATGTCCCATAACCATTAGCTTAACTTAAATGTTTACGAACAAATTGTAGATCTCCACTAGAAAATTTGTCATAAGAGATTCAATCGAATAAGTCCAAGAACTAACCGGCGAAGTAAACGCAAGCGTTTCATACCACTCGTTTTACTAAGTCGTTTAATTAGATTTCTCATACGAGTGAGGTAAAGGTTTGTGTATACTAGTAGATTGGAAAACGGTTTTAAGAAACGAGCTTTGTAATAAAATAGTGTTGAAATCATTTTGATGAAGGAGTTTTGATATTTACTACTAGTATTGAAACCTTTATATTTTTAAAGTCACAAATCACAAAAAAGATTGTAGGAACAATCAATCACTAAAATTCACATTCAAAGACGTGAATAAAATCCAAAGAAATCGATACCGAATCCATAAAAATGGATATTCCCAAAAATCACGAAGAAAATGTCATCAAAGTCGATAATAAGTGATAATAATAAAAGGGAATCCACACCAATCGATTAAAGTTGGAATTCTCAAGCAAATAGGCAAATGAGTGCATATTCAAACGTCTGAAATCAAGGATTCAGACGTCTGAATCTGGAAAATAAAATATTTTCCAGAACAGAATTCAGACGTCTGAATCGTTGATTTCAGACGTCTGAAATAGGCACTTTTTGCCTATTTCCTTTCTGGTTCCAAATGAACCAATTCAGACGTCTGAAATATAGATTCAGACGTCTGAATGCCGGGGAATAAAAATTCCCAGTATAATATTCAGACGTCTGAATTTAAAGTTTCAGACGTCTGAATCAAGGGTTCAGGGCATTCCCTGAACCTAGGCCAAAAATGGCCAAACGAATACCAGAAGCGATCGATCGAGCGACAACGACTAAGGATTTATGCCAAGCGACAACCCAGCCTTAACGGCTCCTTGATACGCCTCAATTATCAATATCCAAATATCCATAAAAGGATTTTCATAGATTTTGATTTCAAAACACCAAAAATTGGAATATACACCAAATCAAACCAAACCAAAATCAATTGCACAAGAATAAGTATTAGGAATTCATACCTAACAATCGAAGATAATTATAGACAAAGATGTGAGATAAAAATCTCACCTTTGAACCCAAACAAATGAAGAAGAAGCTTGAAAGCAAAGCAGAATCAACCACTCTTCAAATCCAACACAAGACGCTTGATTATAAGCTTTAAAAGAATAACATTCCCAAAGTTAGGTTTACGAATTTCTGAAATTGATAAGAGCATGAGTTGGAGAAGAAGAAGAGTAGGCTTAACAATGGGTTCTCTTAGAATTTGGAGCTAGAAGTTGGATTTGCTAATGAAGACTAGGGCTTGGAGTTTTAATTTCCTCTTCCTTCCCCCGTTTTCGCTTTAGCTTGAAGTGTTAGGAAATGAGGAATGAAGTAATGAAGAGGAGAGGGGGTTGGGACTGAGTTAGTAAGAGGGTTCAGCCCAAACCAAAGCCCTAAGTGAAAAAGTAGCAAAAATCAACTTACTCCAACCATATCGAAGCTTATACTCAAAAAGCTTGCAAACGGCATTTTGAACTCAATGGAAGGGGTTTCGAGTCCTAATTCAACTATTTGCAAAAAGTAGGTTTTCGGACTAAAATCCGACGAACGATGAAATATTTAAATAAAATATTTAAATACACAGTCGATACATATGCGGGTTGTTACAGACTCCCCTCCTTAAAGAAATTGCGTTCTCGCAATATTTAAGAAGAAGATATATAGTAACAACCATAAAAGCATATTAACACAAAAGAATTTTGAAGTAAGAAGTTCACCTTAAAGAGCATGAGAAAGTAAGTCAGGATGCGTTCGCTCAATGAACTCTCTAGATTCCAAAGAACAATCCTTAGGATTTGAAGACCATTGAATTTTAACAAGCGGAACATCTTTATTTTGTAGTCGTTTGACTTCCGAAGCAATGATATGAATAAGATGTTGCTTATAAGTTAAATTAGGCGAAACTTTAATCTCTTCCATAACACCGGGCTCAAGAATAGAATCGGAATCTCGAACGCACTTCCATAATTGAGAAACATGAAACACGTCATGCATAGCGGAAAACTGAGCCGGTAATGTAAGGAGATAAGCCATAGAACCAATACGTTCAGTGATAGGAAATGGCCCAATATATCGAGGTGCTAACTTTCCCGACCGACTGAAACACACAACACCTTTCATAGGTGAAACACGAACAAAAACAAGATCTCCAACTGAAGATTCTAATCTCCTTCTTCGATTATCGGCATAGGATTTTTGTCTACTCTGGGCTTCTTTCATCCTATGACAAATAAGTTCAATCTTTTCTGTGGAATCACGAATAAAGTCTGGACCTAAAACCAGCTTCTCACCGGCCTCAAGCCAACAAGAAGGAGATCGGCATGGCCTTCCATAGAGTGCCTCAAAAGGTGCTATACCAATACTAGATTGGAAGCTATTATTATAGGAAAACTCAACAAGAGAAATATGATCTTCCCAACTTCCGCCAAAATCAAGAACACATGCACGAAGAAGATCTTCAAGAGTTTGATTCACACGCTCGGTTTGTCCATCGGATGGGGGTGATAAGCGGTGCTAAAATTAAGCTTCGTTCCTAAAGCTTTTTGAAGACTCTTTCAAAATCCACTAGTAAACAATGGATCTCGATCGCTAACAATAGAAGTAGGAACTCCATGCAATTTAACAATTTCTTTAATAAAGAGTTTGGCCAAAAGAGGTACGGTCCGATTGGACCGAACGGGAATAAAATGGTTGGATTTAGTAAGTCTATCAACTATCACCCATAAGCTATCATGACCCGAACGAGAACGGGGAAGGCCGTCAATAAAATCCTTGGAAATTTGATCCCACTTCCAAATTGGAATTTCTAAAGGTTGCAATAACCCACCGGGCCTTTGATGTTCGGCCTTAATGAGTTGGCAAGTCATGCAACACTTAACAAAGTTAGAAATATTAGATTTCATTCCCTCCTAATAATAAAGCCGCTTCATATCCGCATACATTTTACTACTACCGGGATGAATGGTAAATTTAGAATGATGAGAATCTTCTAAAATATCTTTACGAAGATTTCCAATATTTGGTACGATAAGTCTACCAAATTTTTGAATGCCGCCACGAGAACTGATATCAAAGTCTTTCAAACCTTCAATATCAATTTTATCCTTAATATTTTGGCCAAGAAAAGCCAATTTGGGATCTAGCCTTTGAGCTTCAAGAATGCGGTCTAAAAGAGAAAGATGAGCCTCAAGGCTACATAAAACAAAAGATGAACATAAATCGGATACGCGCTCTCGAATCTCACAAGTGGATAATATCTCGAGATCGTTCCATTCGGATATCATCGTAGAAACAACTGCATGTTGCTTACGGCTTAGAGCATCGGCGACACGATTACCCTTACCGGGGGTGTAAAGAATATCAAGATCATAAGGAGCAAGGAACTCGAGCCAACGTTGTTGATGCAAATTAAGTTCCTTTGAGAGAATAAATACTTCAAAGACTTATGATCGGTATAAAGAATAAATTTCTCTTCCAATAGATAATGACGCCAAATTCGAAGGGCGAAAACAATAGCCGCGAGTTCTAAATCATGTGTGGCATATCTAGTCTAGGACGGCTTCAATTTCCTAGAAGCATAGGCAATAACACGTTCTTTTTGCATAAGAACGGCACCCAAACCAACGCGACTAGCATCGGTATAAACAACAAAATCTTGATTCCCCTCGGGAATAACGAGAATAGGAGCATCGGAAAGGGGTTCTTTTAATTTCTAAAAAGAAGTTTCACATTTGTCCGACCAAATGTATTTAACACCTTTCTTCGTTAAGCTAGTGAGAGGCACGACAATTTTAGAAAAGTCTTTAATAAAACGACGGTAATAGCCCGCCAATCCGAGAAAGCTACGGATTTCAGTCACACTCTCAGGTCTTTTCCAATCTTGAATCGCTTCAATCTTTGAAGGATCCACGGAAATTCCGGATTCGGAAATAATATGACCGAGAAACTTCACACGAGATTGCCAAAAATGGCATTTAGACAATTTTGCTTTTAAATGATTACTCCTAATAGTTTCCAACACAATCCGAAGATGCTTCTCATGTTCCTCCTCGGTTTTTGAATACACAAGAATGTCATCAATGAATATGAGAACAAACCGATCGACGAAATCTTTGAAAACTCGATTCATAAGGTCAACGAAATAAGCCGGAGCATTCGTTAAACCAAATGGCATAACAAGCCATTCATAAGATCCATAACGGGTGCGGAACGATGTCAAAGGAATGCTATTCTCTGCAATACGAAGCTGATGAAAACCGGTAGCCAAGTCCAATTGTGAAAAGACTCTAGCACCGCTAAGTTGGTCAAATAGATCATCAATCTGAGGTAAAGGATATTTATTTTTGATAGTAAGATCATTACGCTTGTGGTAGTCAATGCAAAGTCTACGTGTACCATCGGATTTCTTCACGAAAATAGCCGAAGCTCCCCAAGGTGAGGAACTAGAGCGAATAAATTGCTTCGTTTCCAAATCGGATAATTGTATGCGCATCTCCTCATTTTCTTCATTGGACAAACGATAAGGAGGACGAGTAATAGGTTGAGCTCCAGGGGTAAGATTAATTCTGAACTCAATTGCTCGCTTAGGTGGCAATCCTAAAACGGGCTCAAATATGTCGGAAAATTCACGAACAACGTGAATAAGAGAAATGATGTCCTCCTCATCATCGTTGTCATCATCACGAGGATTTAAAGAATATAAAGATGCAGATAAAGTGGAATCTGAATCTTTGAGAATAATAGAAATTTGCTTAACAGATTGTGGATGTCGAAGATGAATAGTCCGCTCAGGACATAGGATATGAGCTTCATAACGGTTAAGCCAATCCATTCCCAAAATCATCCCAAAGCCTAAATAACGCATGACATGCAAATCGGCTAGGAAAGAGAAATCACCTAAAATAATCTCCACATCTTTACAAAGCAAACTAAGCGTTGCGGATCCACCAACCGGATTCGCAATTCTCAAAGAAGTCATTAAAGCAACAACACTTAAAGAAAAAGTATCAACAAGCTCTTTTGATATAAAAGAATGGGATGCTCCCGTATCAAAAAGAACTCGAATAGGTTGATCACGAAATATAATAATACTATGAAGGATAGAATGAGAAATACCTTGACCACGAGATGTGTTGCCAGGAGCTTGAGCAACATTAAGCTTTCCCTCCTTCCTATTTTGAAGTTTGGGACAAGAAGATAAATAATTATCCGGGCTTTTGCAATAGCGACAAGTACGAGGCTTTGAACATTTGTTCGCAAAATGGTCCCTAGACCCACAATTGAAGCATTTCCCACTACTAGGAGAAGAAGCCTTTGCAGAAGGAGTTGTTTGCTTACCCTTTTTGTTGGGATACAGACCTTTGAATTTGTTTGGCCTCTTCTTGTTGTTGAAGTTTGGTTTGGAACCCACCACTTCAACATCACTTTCCCTATCCGCCTCTTCAAGACGAAGAGCGATATCAATGAGTTGGTCAAAGGGAACTTCTAATTTTAGAAGTAACGGCTTCTTGAGATTTTTGTTTAAGCCATAGACAAATCTTTGGTTCTTCTTCAATAGGGTGTTGATGTTTTCAACCCCATATTTGGAAAGTGACTCAAAGGATGCAACATAATCAGTCACGAAGGCTTCACCCTGAACAAGGTCTATGAAACATCGAGCCAATGTCACTTTCTCTGCTTCTGGCACGAATTATAATTCGAAGCGTTCCCGGAATTGCTCCCAAGTGAGATCCGCTTCATTAATCTCAGAAATAAGAAGTTCGTACCAGTCCAATGCTCTCTCTTGGAACATACTGGAAGCCACCTGAACACGGTGAAGATCGACGAGATTCATGCGAATAAAGATCCGATCGTAGGTCCTCAACCAAGCCTGCACTTCGATGACAGTTTCAGAACCTTTAAATGGTTTCCCATCCAGGTTGGTGTAATCATTGCACAAAAGTGCAAACCCGGATTTAGGGTGAGTAGGTTCCGGATTAGAACCAGCTACTTGAGCATTCGTGACAAGGTCAAGAAGTTGCTGGGTAGTCATAAAAACTCCATCTTTGGGTGGAGCACTAGACGGTCCAGCTCTGGGACGACCAGGTTTAACCATTTCTCTTCCTTAAGAAAGAAAGAAGGAAGAAGAAGAAGGTTATTTAGAAAATGAATATCAAGCAATCTTGATAGATAAAACAAGGAATCATAAAGAAAATAGGATAAATCGGTACGAAGACTCGAATTAAATCCTAAAGCACGACTCCTAAGATAGACTTAGGACGATGATCCTTGCTAAGTTATTCTACATTGTTTTGAAGTTTGGCTATGATACCAAGCTGTGGCGCCCCACCTCTATACCCACGCTAGCCAAGAACACTACGGTGTAATGCTGTCAACTAGCATGGAGAAAAAGGCTGTTGAGGAGCGACCATCCATGCAATGGCTTTGTGCAAGCACCGCTATGTCGGATAGTATAACGGATTTGAGTTCGGGAGGAAATCCGACACACCGATACAAACTCAAAGCTACTACACGGTGGCTATAATAATCTTCGAAAACAAATATAGAAATAAACATAACATAAATCAGTCACAGATAATTCATATCACAAAGGCGAAAGAAGATATGAATATATAACTAACACATGAAAGTGTACGTCAGAGTAGTGGTCAAAAAGATCCACAATAATACAGAAGAATAGCAACACGTGCTATGCATAAGAATACAACTATGAGTCTATATCTCAAGTGTATACAACAAAAACTGCTAATCTAAATAGTTAGCCAAAAGTCAGAGTAGCAAATCCCAGAAGAGGAGTCAAACAGAAACACATGTAACATCTCGGTCTGACCCGAGTATTATTTATAAGAAAATAATAAACGGATCAGTCTAGCTATAAATATCAGATGACATGATATAGAATAAGAGATATAGCATAAACATATGATAACCATACGGGCATACTACAATAAGTATGTAATTGAAACTCAACATGAGATTAATCAATGTCACAAAAATCTTCACAAAGATCCAAAAAGGATTTCATACCCAAAATTTGTATTCACAACAAGTCAATGACACACGAATTCACCAATGCACAAAAATTGATAAATCATATCAATGAAAATCACTAAAATTGGTGAAGCATAAATTCTAGAATTCAACACACGAAATCCAGAAATCATAAAAAAGGGGGAGGAGGCCTATCACACGAACGGGAGCATAAAAACTCACCAACATATGCATCACACGAACGATACACTATCTCATGGTAGCTAGCCATTAATTTTTGACACACGAACGGCCCGAAGACCATGGGGTGCTACCCCACATGTGTGAGTCGAAATCACACTGAAACAGGGCCTAGTCTAAATCGCAGACAAAGAGACATCGCACAATTGCTAGTCTAAATCACAAAAATGATCGTCGTGATCATCAAGAAGTGTCAATTACAGTAAGCTAGTAAATATATGAGCTTAGCTTTATGTCCCATAACCACTAGCTTAACTTAAATATTTACGAACAAATTGTAGATCTCCACTAGAAAATTTGTCACAAGAGATTCAATCGAATAAGTCCAAGAATTAACCAGCGAGGTAAACGCAAGTGTTTCATACCACTCGTTTTACTAAGTCGTTTAATTAGATTTCTCATAGAGTGAGGTAAAGGTTTGTATATACTAGTAGATTGGAAAACGGTTTTAAGAAACGAGCTTTGTAATAAAATAGTGTTGAAATCGTTTTGATGAAGGAGTTTTGATATTTACTACTAGTATTGAAACCTTTATATTTTTAAAGTGACAAATCAAAAAAAAGATTGTAGGAACAATCAATCACTAAAATTCACATTCAAAGACGTGAATAAAATCCAAAGAAATCGATACTGAATCCATCAAAATGATATTCCCAAAAATCACGAAGAAAATGTCATCAAAGTCGATAATAAGTGATAATAACAAAAGGGAATCCACACCAATCGATTAAAGTTGGAATTCTCAAGTAAATAGGCAAATAGGCAAAAGAGTGCATATTCAGACGTCTGAGATCAAGGATTCAGATGTATGAATCTGGAAAATAAAATATTTTCCAGAACAGAATTCAGACGTCTGAATCGTTGATTTCAGACGTCTGAAATAGGCACTTTTTAGCCTATTTCCTTTCTGGTTCCAAATGAACCAATTCAGACGTCTGAATCTAACGTTTCAGGCGTCTGAATCAAGGGTTCAGGGCATTCCCTGAACCTAGGCCAAAAATGGCCAAACGAATACCGGAAGCGATCGATCGAGCGACAACGACTAAGGATTTACGCCAAGCGACAACCCAGCCTTAACGGCTCTTCGATACGCCTCAAATATCAATGTCCAAATATCCATAAAAGGATTTTCATAGATTTTGATTTCAAAACACTAAAAATTGGAATATACACCAAATCAAACCAAACCAAAATCAATTGCACAAGAATAAGTGTTAGGAATTCATACCTAACAATCGAAGATAATTATAGACAAAGATGTGAGATAAAAATCTCACCTTTGAACCTAAACAAATGAAGAAGAAGCTTGAAAGCAAAGGAGAATCAACCACTCTTCAAATCCAACATAAGAAGCTTGATTCTAGGCTTTTAAAGAAGAACATTCCTAAAGTTAGGTTTACGAATTTCTGAAATTGATAAGAGAATGAGTTGGAGAAGAAGAAGAAGAGCAGGCTTACCAATGGGTTCTCTTAGGATTTTGAGCTAGAAGTTAGATTTGCTAATGAAGACTAGGGCTTGGAGTTTTAATTTCCTCTTCCTTCCCCCATTTTTGCTTTAGCTTGAAGTGTTAGGAAATGAGGAATGAAGTAATGAAGAGGAGAGGGGGTTGGGACTGAGTTAGTAAGAGGGTTCAGCCCAAACCAAAGCCCTAAGTGAAGAAGTAGCAAAAATCAACTTACTCCAAACATATCGAAGTACTCAAAAAGGTTGCAAACGGCATTTTGAACTCAACGGAAGGGTCTCGAGTCCTAATTCGACTGTTTGCAAAAAGTAGGTTTTCGGACTAAAATCCGACGAACGATGAAATATTTAAATAAAATATTTAAATACACAATCGATAAATATGCGGGTTGTTACAGCCGGCTTCTATAATTTTTCTTTGGGGTGCCGGAGTTTAAAAATTAGGGTTACCTATTACAACGGGCATTTTAAGCCCGTTGTAAAATTGGCACCTATTACAACGGGCAGTTTAGCCCGTTGTAAAATGGCACCCCTATTACAACGGTCATTTTGTGAACATTGTAAAATTGACATCTATTACAATGGGCATAAAAGGTCCGTTGTAATAGCATTCTATTACAACGGGCAAAGAGTGCCCATTGTAAAAAGGCGATATATAAGACATCTATTACAACGGGCCAAATGGACCATTGTAGTAGCCTGCTATTACAACGGGCATAAATGCCCGTTGTTAAAAGGACGTTGTAATAGAATATTTTTGTTGTAGTGAAGATTTATCAGTCACATGGAACGATACAGAATCATCCTCATCATCATAAAGTGACTCGGACAATGATTCAGAATAAGCCAATGTTTGCTTTATGGCTACAAAAGACGAGGTAAGTGAATTAACTTTCAATGATATTTTGGAAATCAATTCAGAATTACTTGACAAATTAAAAGGCAAAAATAAATAGTACAAAGAAGCTCCTGAAAAATTGAATAGAACTGAAATCGAAGTAGAAATGTTAAGAGATGAAAAGAAAATTTTAGAAGAAGAACTCCAAGTTACTCAAGAATTATGTTCTAATATGTCATCTCAACTTTCTCTGCTAAGTCAAGAGGTAGAAACTTAAAAAGAAAAGAATGATGCTTTATTAATTGAAAATCATAACCTTAAATCAAATATCAAGATTTTAGAGTTAGATAACTCTGGCCTTAAAACAAAATTAGAAGACATCACTAAAAGTGTTTCTAATTTTAATAAAGGTAGAGAAAATCTTTCCAAAATTATAGAAAATTCTCAAACTGTTTCAAATAAAAGAGGACTAGGATATAAATAGACTTCTAAAATTATTCCAAAGAAAAAGAATTCTTCATATAAAAATAAAGTTGAAATACATAGTTCTGAAAATTCCAATTTTACTACTTCAATTAAAATTTGCGTTCCTAAAACTAATAATTCTTCAATAAGAAACAAGATATAAAGTCTTTTATATAACTGTTCATAAAAAAAAAGATTTTGTGTGCAAAAGGAATTCTGAACCCTCTTGGGTTTGGCTTCCTAAGACCTAACTCTTAGGACCAAAATAAATGGTGGGTACCAATATTAATTCTATATTTTCTATGTACCATCCAAAAAGAGAGGAAAATGGATACTAGACAGTGGTTGCTCAAAACACATGACCGAAAACAAAGAGATGCTAACAAACATTAACTACTCAAATGGAGGTTTGTTCACATTTGGAGATAATTCCAAAGGATATGTCGTTGGCAAAGGCGATGTGAGCAATAACGGTATACCTAATTTACCTCTTACAGATGTTTTATTAGTTAAAAATTTGAAACACAACTTACTTAGTATTAGCCAATTGTGTGACAAAGGATTCAATATTTCATTTTCTGAAAATAAGTGTAGTATTTTTTATCAAAATAAAAATATTATTTTTGAAGGCTTTAGAGATATAAATATTTATTTTTTAAATATGAATATAAATTATAATACAAATATGTGTTTAATATTCAAAGAGAATGATCCTTGGTTATGGCACAAAAGATTTTGTCATATTAATTTCAAAACAATAAATAAATTATCTAAAAATGATTTAGTAAAAGGTTTACCAAAAATGAACTTTAAAGTAAACATATTTTCGATGCTTGTCATTTAGGAAAACTATCGAAATCATCTTTTAAATCTAAGAAAAATATTTCTGCCATACAGCCATTAGAACTATTACATTTAGATCTTTTTGGTCCAACTCAAATTCAATCTATAAATCATAGTAAATATGTATTTGTTATAGTAGATGATTTTTCAGGATTCACTTGGACTATTTCTTTAAAAAATAAAAGTGATACTTTTGAAAATTTCAAGAATTTTGCAAAAAGAATTCAAAATCTCAAAAATTTAAAATTTTAAAATATTATAAGTGATCATGGTGGTGAATTTAAAAATGAAGCATTTGTACATTTTTGTAATAAAAAAAGGAATTTACCATGATTTTTCTTTTCCTAGGACACCACAACAAAATGGTGTTATAGAAAGGAAAAATAGAACATTACAAGAATGTGCAAGAACTTTGTTAAATGGAAACACATTATAAAAACATATCTGGGAAGAAGCTGTAGCAACTTCTTGCTATGTTCTAAATTGTGCCTCCATTCGACCTTTAGAAAAACACACTCCATATGAACTGTTTCATCATGGAAAACTAAACATTTCTTATTTTAAAACTTTTGGTTCAAAACATTTTATTTTAAATACAAAGATCAGCTTGAAAATTTTGATCCCAAATCCGATGAAGGAATCTTCATAGGGTACTCAGATCGAAACAAAGCTTATAAAATTTTCAATAAAAGAACAAAAAAAATTGAAGAAACACTTCATGTTTCATTCGACGAAAATTTCAATTTTAATAAAAAAAATTGAGGATACTCCTAAGGCAATCACAAATATGGTTACTCAATTTTTTTTGAAGAAGATGAAGACTTTTCTAATAATATTGAACAAAATGAAAACATTGATCATAATGAAAATGAATTAAGATCTCCTAGGATTTTACGTGACTATCCAATAGAATATATTATTGGAGAAATTGATTCACATGTTTGAAGTAGAAATCAACTTAATCAAATGGGCCATGTAGATTTTCTTTTCAAAATCAAACCCAAAATAAAAAAAGAAGCATCTACTAATGACTATTGGATTATAGCTATGCAAGAAAAGCTAAACCAATTTGAACGAAACAAAGTTTGGAAACTAGTTCCTAAACCAAGTGATTAAACAGTCATTGGTACTAAATGGGTCTTTAAAAATGAAGCAGATGAAAAGGGTAATATAACTAGGAATAAAGCTAGATTAGTCGCATAAGGATATAATTAAGAAGAAGGAATTGACTACGAAGAAGCATTTTCTCCAATTGCACGACTTGAAGCAATACGTATCTTACTGGCCTTTGCATGTTTTCATAATTTCAAACTTTATCAATTGAATGTTAAAAGTGCTTTCTTAAATGGTTATATAAAAAGAAATTTTTTTCGTTTTATTCACGCATGAAAAATTTCCAGACCACGTCTATAAACTTAAAAAGGCTTTATACGGACTAAAACAAGCACCTCGTGCTCGGTATGATTGTCTTAACAGCTATCTAATAGATTCTGGTTTTGAAATTGGAAAGGTTGATCAAACTCTTTTTATTAAAAGAACTAAAAAGGATATTTTAATTATTTTAATTTATTTTGATGATATTATGTCTATAAATGAAAAGTTATGTCAAGAATTTTCAATGATAATGACCAAAGTATTTGAATGTCACATATGGGAGAATTATGTTATTTTCTTGGATTACAGATTAAACAAATAGAAAATGGAATTTTTATTAATTAAGAAAAATATTGTAAGAATCTAATTAAACGATTTAATATGGAAAACATGTCTACTAAACCAACTCCAATGAGCACAACAGTTCAACTCGTTAGAGATGAAGATGGCAAAAGTGTTGACCAAAAATTATATCGCAGTATAATTGGATTATTACTTTATCTAATGGCTAGTAGACCTGATACGATGATGAGTGTTTGTTTGTGTGCTCGATTCCAAGAAAATCCTAAAGATTCACATATACGAGCGGTGAAACTCATATTGCGTTATCTAAGCAAAACCAAATATTTTGGACTTCTCTATCC
Organism: Allium cepa; assembly: GCA_030765085.1. Classification (NCBI taxonomy): domain Eukaryota; kingdom Viridiplantae; phylum Streptophyta; class Magnoliopsida; order Asparagales; family Amaryllidaceae; genus Allium; species Allium cepa. The sequence goes on along the minus strand of CM060935.1, from coordinate 435,602,880 downwards.
GAAAGAATGCCCTTTTGAGTTAGTTTGATATAGTGATGCTGATTTTGGAGGACGTCTGACAGATCGAAAAAGTACAAGTGGGACTTGTCACTTCGTTGGACAATCTTTGGTCTCTTGGTTTACCAAGAACAGAATTGTGTTTCACTTTCAACTTGTGAAGCAGAATATATTTCAGCTACTTTAGCTTGTGCTCAAGTCATTTATATGCAATAAACACTTTAAGATTTTAGTGTTAACTTATCTAAATCAACATTTTTTTATGATAATAATAGTGCTATAAAATTATCCAAAAATCTTGTAAATCACTCACAAAATAACACACGTCGTCATTTTCTTTGCGATAATATTGAAAAGGATATAGTCAGACTGGAATTTATATCCTCTGAAAATCAATTGGATGATATATTTACAAAACCTTTAAATGAAAATGTATTTAAAAATTAAGAAGATAATTAGGAATCGTATCGATAAAGGATTTATAATTTTTTTATATAAAATAAAATAAAAAATAGGCTGACATGAGTTTTTGCACAAATTCAGCCGGCTGTTATTTATAAAACAGACGGCTGAATATTATGGGAAGAATATCCCCGGATTCAGATGGCCGAATCAAATAAAACAGCCATCCGAATTAGATCAAAAATGAACTATTTCTTTGCGGGTTGAAAATCAGAGTAATTCAAATAGCTGATTCAATTTATTTAGCTGGCTGAATTCCATCTGAGTCGTTTTTTTAACCTGCCTCTACTTTCTTTTCTTCCACTTTTACCCTTGCTTTTTACCTAGTATATATTCACCTTTCCATTTCCTACCCATTCATTTCGGAACCCTTGCCACCTTTTTTAAGCTTTTCAAACTTATGTCTTCCCTTTTTACTCTCTAATGGCACCAAGATCCAAACACACTAGAGAATCAACCTTCGGACCATCCGAAGATCAGATTCGACAATGTCTATGTAATGATGTTGCAATTTCCTGGTACAATTCTATGAATAACTCCAATATCTTCGAAGAAGATTTCATGAAATTTCCAAATTTTACGGCCTATCGAATTAGACAATTGACGGAGCAATTCCACTTCGATAGTCTAAAAGGGTATGCTCCAAATAATGTCAAAATTAATCATCTTTTGATCAAACTCTTTCTTTCTAATTTGAATTTAGATCACCATAATTCTCAAAATCGACAAGATTGTGTTTGGTCAATAGTTTGTGGCAATAAAATTTTCTTGCCTTTACATAGACTAGGTAATATTCTAAACTGTCCCTATCAAGGAATTGATATTGAAGATATTGAAGTTGATACGCATCATCGAGATAAAGTTTCACATCGTTTCTTATCCAATCAAATTACAAATTTGAGTTCTTTAAAGTCTAGCTTCTTAGGGCCTCAATTGACGAGCATTTATTCGTACTCTACAACTAAGAATGGGGAGTTATGAAAAGGTTTATGAAAGAGATTTCCGTGCTCTTTATTCAATCTATTCCAACCAACAAGTGAATCAGGGCAAAATTATTTTGGATGAATTTCAAGACATCACAATCCGAAGAAAATATAAGACCATCCATTATGGTGCTTATATTATGCGTATCCTTCTCATCATCGACGTTCCAATGCCCGACTCCGAATTTTCAAGTATTAGTAAGTTAGGCGCAAAAACTTTAGGATTGATGGGTCTTCCTCATCGGCCTCCTCCATAACAAATTGTTTCCTTTCAACAATGGTCTCAAAATTTTCAACAAGGTATTTCATAATCTCATGACACTAGTATTTCTTCATCTTCTCATACTCAACACGAAGAAGAAGATGAGGACGATGATTCAATTCAAGTGATTTGCCCGGACACTTCTTCCAAACAAGATATTATCACTCTCTCTCGGAATCAATCGAAACTTCATCGAGTAATTAAGTCTCTTGAAAAAATAACAGAAAGAAAATTAGACTTGAATAAAGGTTTTCTAAATAACATATGGGATAAAATTTCTTGTTCCGGTTCTACATGCACCGAAGCATACAACCCATTCCCATTTCAGTGGTCTTCTTCGAGTTCAAGTTCTGATAATGACGATCCTTCTCTCTCTAGCCAATTTTAGTTATGGTTGTTTTAATTATGTTTGTTTTGTAATTTTAATTATGTTTTTCATGTTGTATGAATATTTTATGCTATCAATTAAGCATTATATATATTGCTTTTCTTTTCTCTTAATAATACTCTTCTTGCATTATTATCTTTCTTTTTGTCGATGACAAAGGTGGAGAAAGTTAATTAAATAATTGTGCATATTGACAGGGGGAGTAACAATATTATGAATATTTATATTACTGATTATATAGTTGTCATTGCCAAAAAGGGAGAGAATGTTGGAATCTTGATTATGCATCATTTTGATTATGACAAGCTATATTAAATATTCTGTGTATACTAATCATTTTTGCAGGAGATTTGTTGCAGATTCATATTCAGAGTTTTGAAGCTGATTATGTTGCATCTAGAGTCTTTATTTCATTTATAATTTTGTTAAAATCTCTCCTGAATTTATATATATACACACACACACACATGCACGAACATGCACAGCAGGCTGAATGCATTCATTCAGCCAGCTGAAGCTGAAACAAAAATATTATTTCACAATATTCAGTCGGCTGAATGAATATATTCAACTGGCTGAATAAGGCCGGAAATAGCCTCAACCCTTGCTATTTGCATTTTAATTTGACTCATACGGTAGAATTATTTGATTCAGACGGCTGAATATTCCCCAACACTTTTTATGGAAAGACACTTCCCTTAATCGAAGAGAAACATTTTCAAAATCAACTGTTGCGTCTATTTCTTTTCAATATAGTTTATCATCTATAGATGCAATCTTTTAATCACTATAAATAGATTTCATAATTTGAAAAACAATTCACCGAAAACTATTTTAATATTCTTGAATTCTTATCTATTCTCTAGTTTTCAAATCGCACTCAAATTGCTTACATTCTCTGATCATTGATCACTCTATCTTCCATAATTCTCATGCACATTACACTATATATCATAAAGTAGAAGATTATAGGAAGATTGTACTTAAATGGCTTATCAGTGCTATTCAAAGAGAACATTACAGTCAGATACTTTTGTTATTTGTAAAGAAGTCCTATTCGATTGTTCAGGCGGTAGAAGTTTTATTCGGTTTCTTAGGTGGTAGAAGTCCTATTTAGTTGCTCAGGTGGTGTAAACCTATTCCCTTGGGTTAAGTGAGGGTTGCTAGTTTAAATCCAGAAGGAGTCTGGGACTGGACGTAGAACGGGAGTTGGTGTCTTTTACTTTACTGCTTTTACTATTTACTTACTTTTCCGCACAAGTAGTTTTTCCATATTACATGATCCTATAACACAGTTACTTTTAGGCTAAGCTCAGAAATCAACTGGCCGCATGGCCTTGATCGACCCATTTTCGATCTAACAACTCACGTTCATTTCAACCACTAAAAGTAGAGCCATAGACCCCCACTTTTCCTTCATAAAATTTTGGAAATGATAGCGAGGCTCTATCAAAAAAATTCTCCTTAGGGTTTCAGAAATAATACACAACAATAAGTAATTTTGATTTTTGACTCTATTTCAGTTTGAATTCTCAATCCTTCTTCTCTCAAATTTCTAAAATCTAATATATATATATATATATAATCTGTTTGCTATATATTCAAAAAGGGAAGGGTCTAACAAAGAATTAGGAGCGGTAGAAATCAGATCTCTTCTTAAAATTCTTTGGATTTTTGAACCAGTTAGGATTTCTAAGTAATAGATTTAGATATTTATTCCTTTTAATTCATGATCTATTCCTCTACTTTTCGATTATTAATCTAATCTCTATATACAATTCACTTTGTCGTTTAAAGAGGAAGATTTGAAAATGGATTATGCATGGTGGAATCAAATCCGATTAGGAAGAAAACAATTATCTAAGAGTGGAAATATCAAGTTTTTTTTTTTTACATTTTTGTAATTGACTCGTATTTATTTAGATTTGATGTATTCCTTTGGGAATTTTAGTAACGAAAGCAAAACACCTAAAAACATCATAATTTCGCTAAGTAAGTATAAATCTTTGTATGTGTTGGGATTATAATTGTTTTTGGTATTAGTATATTAGAATCTAATTAATTGTTAGAATTAGATAATCTACGGTCAATTTAACCTATTTTCCCCCTTTTTCATTTGAGTGTTAAAGGATCAAAAAGAAATAAATTAGAAATGGTGTGCAAATTATAAATTGGATTATTGTAGTTTGCACTGTCTATTACTAGCACTTAATAAATAAATAAATAAGGAATTCATTTCTCATTTCAAAATGATGTATATGAAGGTTGAATTGAACATATGCGGTTAAATTTGCAAAGATCTATTCTTTAAAGCAGAAAAGGGATTTTAATGCATTAATATGAAATAAGTTTAGGTATTCCTTGTTTGTACAAATCTATTTTATATGAGATGGGTAGTAGCATATCTTTTCGGAATTGTAGATTTGTATGAGATTGATATTTCAAAATACCATATAAGCAAAGTATTATTGTGACGTAATGATTAAAACTTAAATTCCATGCGTAAAATATAAGAATATATATAATATAACATATTGATTATAGCGTATTGAATGTAACAATTAGTATTATTAGAATAGTTAAGTAATATTAATATATCGGGAAGGAGTTGTAGTAAATTAGGGAATTAATCCCTAAGTTGGGGCATAATAAGGGGATCCCCAATTATTATTCATGTATGGTGATATATGTACATAGTTGATATACATGTAAGTTATAACTAAGTTATAGGAATGTGAGGTTAGTCCAAACTACATGAAAGTCTACCCAGTTAAATCCGGCTACCAGCGGTGTGGCTTTGCGGACTAATATTGGACATCGCATATAATAAATAACTCAATTGGATGCGAGGTTAGTCGCAATACTAAATGGTAACCTACCTAGTACCTAAAATAGTCAAACTAATGTAAGAAGTTACAAGTGGGTTATGGGTCATAAATAGTATTTTGGATACAGTAGGTTAAATCCCTAGGAGGGGTCTACTTTGGGTTGAGGTATTAAGTGGCTATGGTAGGGTCTGTCTCTTTCTTAGGTGAAGTATTAAGTGACCCAATAGGATTTATTATGGTGTTAGCAAGAAAGAACCATATAGGGACCTGCCTTCAGTTAGCTCTTAAATGACGGGATCTGCCTAATTTATAGGTCTTAAAGGATCATGGTCTAACTATGCCCCATTAAAAAGGTAGTAAGTGATTTGGGTATTTCCTCGTGCATCTTATGCATTAGTTACGAAGAGTGTGAATAGTCAGACTGGAAGATCCTTCGAGCTTGTAATTGGCTTTGGAATAGTCAGACTAGAGAGCCTTCGGGTTTATATTGACTTTTAAATAATCGCCTTGGAAGGGCCTATAGTTGACTTTATACATATGTTATTATTTTGTACGTGAGACATTTTTCTTATTTAAATAATACCACCTAAGTACAATTATGGTAAAGCTTGAGATTTTCATCTCACCAAACATTTGTTATTCAGGCCCACTCCTTATTACAACATAGGTTAGAGAGAGTAATGCTGATTTAGGAGTTGAAGGTGGAGATGAAGACTTGTGGCAGTTATCTATCTATTTATGTTTTTAAGTATTTTATTGTACCAAGTTTAACTCAACTTTTTAGATTAAATTAATTTTATATAATTTTTAAATTAAATTAAATAGATAACTAATATAAAATGGATGATATCTTATTTAAATTATAAAACATAGTGCCTTGTTTAATAATATTTTGTTTTCATCTCTCAACGGGAAGATCTTCAAATGCAACCAACATCTTAGTAGGTCTATTGCACAACTCACAAGGTCCCGACAATAATGGATCGAGCATTAATAGATAAAATAATGATGTTGCGAAGGAGTTTGCATTAAGTATTCAAAAAACATGTTTTAAATAACATATGCATATATTTGTAATTCAATAAGTATGAAAAATAAAAAGCAAAAAATTATCAAGCCCAGATCAACAAGTTGAAAAGAAAAGGCGTGGATATCTCATATGAGGTTGAGAAGAAGTAATTCATTCCTTTAACACTTCTATGGCCAAAAGGCCTAATCCTCGATTCCATTATGGTAATATTCCTGTAGTAATTAATGTATAAAAATTCAATCAAATACTTACATTGCTTTAGTTAAATAAATCTTTATTATTTGACGCTTTAAATAATCAAATAAATGCAGAAGTATACAAGTAGAGACATCACCAACGTTCTTGAGAACAATCATCATTGCCCACATGGAGCATAAATGGCGATGGGGACCAGGGTCAAAATACTTCGGTCAAATTTTGAGAGGCTTGGTCGGTTGGTGTAGGAACACATCTATGGGTTGGGTGGATAAAAAGGCAAGCCCTATCAGGACTAGGACTACATAGCAGACCAGTGAAGTTTTTTGTTTGATATGCAGTTATGGAATTTTCTTCTTCACATATTATGATGTATATATATCTATGTACTATGTGGACTTTATTTTTGTTTAAAATTGCATGCATATGACATTAGTTTTAATTGTTATATTAGTTGACACAGGAATGCTGTGTGTTACTTGAATGTTCCATTGGTTTTGTCATTATTTTTTGTTTTATAATGTTATTAATGATATTTTTTGTTTAACGGATATATATGTATTTCATTGCTTGTTTGGTATTGCTTGAAGGTTTTATTAGATGCTGAGTTTGATGGTTAGAAATATAGTAGAAGTGCTACAAATTTTCTTATGAAATAACATCAGTAATGGTCGGTAAATATTTGAAGTTTGCAATTTAAAAAAAGTTCTAGGATGTCATCGACCTGGTATCGAAAAAAGATGACTAAGAGCATTGGAACAATGATATCGGAAAGGAGTTAGCAATTCCTTTAGTATGGGATTGAGATGGCATTGGGAATTCATTGCGTTGAGATGGCGTTAGGAAAAAATGGCATAGGAAAGGCATCGAAAAATGCCCATGAAAGACATTTGAAAGGAATGGAAACTTTTTATCCCATGCAAGTTTTTCAAACGCTTATAAAGGGGAACGACGTTAGAAATTTGATTTCCGTAATCACGCCCATGCTATTTGGCGTCGATAGTGGCAATTTATGTTGTAGTGGTTAGAGAATATTTGGTAGCCCATTTTGAATGCTATTGGTATTAAGAAGACAACACAAATGTATTATTAGGTAGTTTTTAACAATGGTATTAATTAGTAAGTATATTCCCCGTGCCTTAGCACCATACTTTTTAGAATTGTTTGAGACAAAGATGATAGTGGATATTTATTCTCGAATGATAATTAAAATCTGATTTATGATTGAGTGTTGGTTTTATCTATTTTATTTTTGAGCTAAAACTGAATATTTAATCTTTATATAATTAATGTTCATTTAGATACCTTACTTTGGTTCTAATATTCTATGATTATTTTAAACAAAAACGAAACAACATATTTGGTTTTGTTAACATAATAATGCAATTTTATATTTAACCTTTAAATAATTAATGTTAATTTAGATACCTTGCTTTGGTTCTCAAATTCTATGATTATTTTAAACAGAAATGAAATAAAATATTCGGTTTTGATAACACAATAATGAAAATTTTCTAACTATTGATCGATCATAAATTTTAAATTTAAGACCGGTTACTTGGTCTTAAACCGGTCTTAAATTTGTCTCTTTTTGATCATAAATAGATTTTGGTTATGCATTGTTGATCAATAGATAATTATTTTTCTTGTAATATTAGGAGACGTTGTTTTTTGAAATTACTTCATCTATTGTCGATAGCACTTATGTTAAGCATAAGATGTTGCAAATGGTATGACATTGTACACTGAGGTCCTAGAGGTCATGTGTTCGAATTCCCAATGCATCAAAATGAGTACTCTTCTTGAATAAAGAACTACTCTTATTATCAAGAAAATGTAACTTTGTCAATGATCGCTAGCTCAAGTGGTAAGTGGTGCGGCACTATACGGTGAGGATGTAGAAGTCATGGATTTTAACCCATGAGACATCAAAACAAATACTCTAAAAAATGTTATGTCTGCCAAAACACCTAAATAACTGGACGTCAATCAAGAAAAGGAGCCTCAGAAACTTATGTTTTCTAGCATATGTAGAAAGAATACGTCCAACTAGATATAGCTTACATCTAAAATAGACTTAACTCGTAAAAATGCCTTCAACATGATCACACAACAGGTCCAAAGCTATTCAATTAGGCCCCTTACACGGACATAGAAATGGGAATAGCAGGAATTGTGTCTGACATAACTTTGATAAGTTGGACATAATGGATACGTCGGCGGATTTATTATCCGCGTTTTGACTCCTAAAAAACAATGTTTGGGCAAGTTTTATTAATTACTTCCAATTTATTTGAAATAAGTCGGATGTAATTTTTATTTTAAAGTCTTCTGAGAACAACTGATCATACAAAATCAAAATAAAAATCAAGGATGAAGGAAATCTACGGATCAGAGATATTTTGTTTAGATTGTCTGCTTCTTTATTGTGGAATATCGTAATTACTTGTATTTTTTTATTCAGAATTTGTAGTAGTTGTTTTAATATTAATTTACAATTAAATATTAACAATGGTGATTAAATTAATATAAGTAAATAAATTATTTTGCAAAATAAACAATATACATTACAAATTACTTCTATCCAATATTTATCCAAAGTCTAGTCAAATTGTGTCCATTAACATCATAACTTCTAATGTATAATCTCTAAACAAAACAAAGGACCATTAGAAAAGTTTGAAATAATGAGAAATTTAATAAAATGAAATGTAAAATTATAATGAGCAATAATAGATTTGTGATATTTTAGACAAAAATTTAACTTTAAAACTTTAGCAAAATTAAAAATACAAAGATATCGTTCTTGGCCATGTTATCTCTTACAAGAATTCTAGGACTTCCAACACTTTATCATTAAGTTACAGTTGTATCTCTTTGACAGTAAAACTATTGCGGTAATGGAAATGATAACCATTGCCAATATAAAAAAACATTAACATACCAATACTAATGGTAAGTCAAAAATGCTTACCGGTATTTTACCGTCACAGTTGGTAAAATGATCGTTAGTATACCAATAAACTGGTAAACCGTTGATTAATAATAGTAAATTTACTTTTACATGGACATTAAAATTTTGTTTAAGATTTCGATGATAATAAATTGGCAGTTATATTTTACCAATTCAAACCTCATTAATGATTATAAAAAAATTCAGTTTATTTTAATTGATATAGAATATTTTCTTGATTCATCACAAATTATTTACTATAGTACAAAACAACAACGCGGTTAATCTTAGATTTTAAAGTTAAAAAAAAGTAGCATTATCATGAGTAATTCTAGAAATATCTTCTTTAATTTTGATATTTCTTTAAAATTGTACATGTTTATGATTAACTAAAATAATAACAAAAACAAAGCTAATATAACTGGTAAATTACTGTAAGCATTGGTTTTGACTTTTTTAGTGCTACACCGTTAACATTGATAAATTTAAAGTTATATGACATTAATATATAAATATTTCATTGTCAATAGTTAAGTATTGACATGGTAGTGGTAAATTTACCATTACCATAACAATTTGTCATAAAAGACTATAATAGGTAGGTCCTTCTCCATTAAAAAGAAATAAGTTGACTGATTAGTTTCTATTGAAAATAAATAGATTCGCGTTCTTTCAGTTAAAACAAATTTTTTTTCTATTTATAAAAGGCTAATTATATTCATAGACTAATCCCTTAACATATACAATAAAATACAATAAATTAATATACACCAAAAATATATATACATGATCAAATATCATTCATTTTAATATTTTAATTTAATAGGCTAAAAAAGACTAAAAATGCAATTAAAAAGAATGATAACTTAGTCATATATTTTATTAGCAAAATAATGGCATATGTTAAACCATTATTGGTGTATGAACTGAATTTACCTTTATAAAGTTATTTTCAAAATGAACATAATAGTAATGTCACATATTTTGGTCTGCTACAAACTTAACAATTTTAGAATGCTTAATATTAAATCTAATAGGATTTGAACTACTACCCATGCTTTTCAACTATGTTGTCATCCGCATGCAAATATTCACTTGTTCTTCATTGAATATCACAAACTTTGGACCAAAGTAGTAGCGTTAAATACTTTTAGAAAGTCTGTCGATTAAATGGTTAATGACCATTCATGTTTCAAAAGGGAAAAGTAGTAATGTTTATATATAAATAGAAAAAGGAGATACAAGGTAGCAATGTGACATGAGCATAAATAGTTGTCTGAAAATAGGTATGGACTAAAATTTTACATAAGATAAAGACTAAATCTTTTTTGTAAAAGAAGAAAGCATATTCGTATAAACCTTGTATTAAATCCATTGGTTCTGACTTTTCATGTTCCATTCATTCCTTGAATTTCAACCATTCGTTCTTTTCCTTTTTTTTAATAAAATTTGATATTAATGGACAACAGTGATCCAAATAAGTAATGACTTATTGGACACCGAAAAATGGAAAGGAACCCTGCAAACCAAAAGTTTATTTTACTAGTCTTCATCAGACATTACTTCTCTTAATTCCTTATGCATTATAGATGTCTATTATTTAAAAACCCTAAAATTTAACACAGTATATCACGACCGTTAAATCATATTAATTGAGTTTACATTTAAAGATTTTGTATTGCATTTATTTGCATTCAAAAATATGTTTATTGAGCATTACTCGATGATTTTTTTGAAACAGATAAAGCAGCCCTAAGGCCCATTATCAAAATAGATAGGTAATAATACCCTACCCGAATAAACAAATACTATCACCGCTTTCATTTATCTTAGAAACAAAGAAAACGAAGAAACCCTACTTCTAAAAACATGAGGGACAACAAAGTAGAGAAATCAAGGGGGCTTCCTTGCAAACTCCTTCTTCTTTTTGTTTTCTATGTTGCATTCAGGAGATTCTCGAGTTAACTCTCGCGAATTGATCTAAGCGGATATTTTGTTCTAAATTTGATCCTTTTTCTTTCTGATCTTGGTGTATAGCTCCGCTGAGGGTGAATAGACGATTAGAGATGTCTTGGATATCGTCCCAAAGTTGCTTTTTTTGCTTATGATATCCGAAATTATGAGCAGATGAGCGGTAATCCAAGTAATTAGCTGTAGCGAGCGTCCTATTAGCATAAAGTTTGTTGTTGTCCCAAGCTTCGAGTTCTTCATTTTCATGATGCCCACTGCAATCCCCTTTTTCCCAAACAGGTAAGTGATAAATAAGATTATTCTTTACGTAGGAGAGAAAACAAGTGCTCCTTGTTCTTGTGTATGTGGTAGTCTCCACCCCTATTAGCTGAGTTAAAAGAAAGATTGGCTTTTGAATTTGTACTATTATTATCACCATGGTCGAAATAGTGTATACTTCCCTTTCTATTGTAGGGCGAGTCTCTGATTTGCTGGTAGATATGGCCGCCACCAATAGAAGCAGTCTTATATTTGAAATTCATGAAGCTAATAGGCTTCTTTATACAGTGATTGCATTGTGGTGAAGGGGTCTGTTTGCACCAGAATTGGGCACAACACTCGTTGGAAGTTATTGAAGAGATAATAAATGAAGAGTGCAAATTAAAACAGAGGATTATCTAACAACAACTCCAAATAGCATGTAAATAAGCGCGTAGACAAGCAATTTATAGTGGTTCGGCGTATTGCCTACGTCCACTGTGAAGTTTTTATACTTTTATCGACTCTCTTTCGATGATTACAAATCGGTACAGCAATCAACAGTAAATTACAGTCAGGAAATCGAATTTAACAGCAAGTTTATGATATCAAATGATGGAGATCTCAATCCGGCAGAGTCTGGGTGCTTCAGAATCCAAAAGTCCTTTTTCTGTTGGCCCTGGGGCTCTATTTATAGGCGTAGGCTGCTGATAATTCGCTGAAAACTCGAGAGACCACTTCTTGCACGTGAGGGGGCCCACATGCGCGGTCTCAGGAAGTTTGGGCCCACTTTGGCATCGGTTCGAACTCCATTCGAACCAATCAAGAATTCATCCAATCGAGGCGAAATTTGGCGTAGACATTCTTCAACATGTATGCAAGCTTCTGTGAAAATTTCATGGCATTTGGATCAGTAGATTGGGAGATATGATGGATTCGAAATGGGGTTCATTGCCTGGCTGTTTGGTTCGAAACCATGCTTTCGAACCGATGGTTTCGAACCCATCATGGCACGTGACTTCGTGGCGACGTGGAGCGCAAACTTCGAACCAACCCGGTCTCCACTCCAAATTGACCGCTTCGACTCCATGGATCTCGGCGAATTCGAATCGAGGGAAGACACGTCATCATGGTTGGTTGACCCAGTGGATTTGAATGAGGCTACACAGGTGGATTCGAACTTGGCATCATGGATGGTTTCGAACATGACTTTGTGGATGGGTTCGAACTAGGCTCCATGTTTGGGTTCGAGCAATGATTCTTACTTGGAGTCGAACCAGGCTTTGTGGTGGGTTCAAAGCGTGACTTTTGTGATGGATACGAACTATGTCACTTCTCCTTGGACACGAGGCCCATCGGTTCGAACACGATGGGTTCGAACACGATGGATTCGAAGGTGACGTAGGCGAACCCGAGATGGTTCGGTGGATTCGAAGCTTATGGATTCGAACTTGATGGTTTCGAAACGTTGGTTTACGATGGCTTCGAAACCCAAGTTTTCCCCTTCAAATTGAATCGATCATAACTCGAGCGTATGAACTCGGATTGACTTGGGACTTGAGAGGTTGACTCCTATGGTCTTTCTTGCCGTGTCCTATCGATTGTAGCTCAATCTGGACTTGGACAGAATTCAGTGATATCCATAGCGAGACGAAGCATGACCGTCCTCTGAGATGAACTGTTCTCTGTTTCTGATCGATCTTTTGGTATCGCGGCTTTGCCAAAAAGCGGGATAACATTTTGCCCCCCAAAGTACGTCTTGTGGGAACATGACGTGCTTTGAACTGCTGCAATTACTCTGAGCAATCATTGTTCTCCTTTTTGTCCAAACCCGTATGTCGTATTCTTGTATAATAGTGCTTAGCCGTTGGCTGTTGCATTTGTAACAGGACGAGTGATTGATCCCTGTAATTGTTTAAAATCAATTGTTAGTTGCGACGTATATGCACATATGTTAGTTTGAACCTTGTTAACGTCGTGCGCCCATGAGTCGTTGTTTGTTCGGTTTACTATAGAATTTCATATCGATTCTCTCCTGAACCAACTTGGAAATTTGAGCCGAGACAACGCTTGATGGTTGTTTAGAAAAGTCTCTTCGTATCGATCCTCTCCTGGACCGATATTGAAGGCTTATAGTGTATGAATTCGCATTGTGCGAGTGTAACATTCCGAACCAATGACTTAGGGCATCGATGGATTTGAAATCTACATTTGTTATGGATGCGGTACGCTTGCGCTATGATGGTTTCGAAATGGACATTCGAACCGATATGAAGGAATGGGTACGAAGCGGTTGATTTGTATAAGAGCTTCTCGAACCGTTGGTCCCATCGTGCGTTTCACATCGATGTAGCTTGTCGTTTTGTTGTGCGCTTCGCACCAATGACACGTGGGGGTAACTTCGAAACGACAGGGTCCTAGGCCGATGGCTTCGAGGAGAGGCTTCGAACCGATAAATCCTTAGGCATATGGGTTCGAATAGAGATTTCGAACCGACGCGCGCTTCGACTGGTTGCGACCGGTCAAGTTTACTGGGTGGCGAATTGACCCGGTCATCTCTAACCCCCCATATAAATAGCAATGACCTCGGCCTTTCTTACTTTTCACTTTTTTACTGTTGCCCTGTTTTACTATGCACTTCGAACTCCAGAGAAGAAGGTGTTGTCCTTTTGCGTTCAAACCATCTGAGATCCGAACCTTCAATTTCTCAAACCCATCATTAAAACTAGGTAACTGATCTTGAATTCACACGGCAAAGCTACCTCGAACCCATCACTTCGTCATCGATCGCCCTTTCTTGGGCTTTGGTAAATCCACATCTGGCCTTTGGAAGAATCTCGAATTGATTCAGGAACTCGTGTACGAATCGATGGGGGGGGGGGGGCAGCACCATTCTCTCTCAGACTTTGAGTCGACCCTTGTGATTCCCTTGGAGGGGATGCAGTTTGCACCAAGATAACCATGGTGTTGAGTTGTATCGGTGCCCAACGATCGATACAAGAAGCAGCCGTTGATTGGAATGAAGCTCTCAACTTCGCACCGATACAAAACATCCCTTTACGACCGATACGAAAGGCATCGAGTCGAATGCGAGCGCTGCTTAGTTGAGGCTTTCCTGATCGGTGCGAACTAATCAATCAAGGGTCGATTCGAAGTTATCCCCCACTGATCGATTCGAGCTCGGCGTTTCGATGGATTCGAAGTGCGCCCCTCCGTATCGATTCGAAGTCACCCTTCACCGATCGATTCGAGCTTGGCACACTAATCATCGATTCGAAGCTCGCCCCTTCGGATCGATTCAAAGTGGTGCGATGATGGGTTCGAACAAGTCACTTGTGATTGGTTCGAAACTCCATATATTGGATACCAAAGTTTGATATTTTCTGAGAATAATTCCGACGAGCTTCACTCCTGCATATTTGGACACGTTAAACTGCATACTTGACCACCTTTCGAAGCTCGTTGACGGAACTATAACAATCATTGTTTGAATCAATTTTCTTTATGTGAAGGGTTTTGCGATAACGGCCATCACAACTGGGCTTTGTAGCTTTGTCGTTTGCGTGTTTTCTTTAATTCTGCGATATTCATCCAAGTAACGCATAGCACCGCACAACACACATTCGTACACTATACACTGGGGAATTCACGGGCCCCTTGTCATCTAATGATGGTTTCTCATGAGTTAGTCAGTTATGGAGCCTTCGAGTTCGCGTCAGCAGGAAACCCCACAAGATATTCAGAGTATAGTTCCTCCGAGGTTAGAGGTCCCGGACATTGATCCTGAAATTATCGGCCCGGCGCCGGATGAACTTCCCGACGCGTCATTCATCGCTAATCCATCAGATTCCGTCCCATCTCATATTTCCGAAGATATGCTGGGGAGGATATGTTTGAGGCACGGTTTGTCATTAGATGACGTGTTATTACTGGGGCCAAGCGACAGACCACACAACCCGCCGGAGGGGTATACCGCATTCAATCGCCATGCGTGCGCGGCCGGGACGCTTCCTCCGTTCAATGAATATATAAGAGAAGTGCTATCTTTTTTGGGAGTCGCACCATCCCAACTTCACCCGAACGGGTACGCTTCGGTGAACAGCCTGTTCGTCGTCTTTATGGAATATCTTCATAGACCACCGGCCCCGATCGAAATCAGATACTTGTTTAACTTCAAAACCCGAAACGATTACCCATCTTTTACATTCTTGGAGGCAGTACGAAATTGTCAAGTGGTTACCAGATCCTGGACTAGGTTAAGCTATTACAGGACGGAATGGTTCTACGTCAGATGTCCTCCGGGCTTCGCCAGGCGATGGTTATTTAGACGTGAGTAGCTGAGTTTCCAAACTATTACTAAGGCGATTGCAGTCGAAGTGTGACTTATATATTTTTCTTCTGTACAGCGATGATCCAACGCCCCGACGGTGAAAGCTTTAAGGAGATAGTACGTGTGCTCCGAGAGGTCCCGAGCGTCGACAGGGATATCGACGTGTTATTGACGGATAGGAATCTCCGGGCCTGTGGATTAATCGAACGATGGCAGAGTATAATATTCGACGGGGTGCAAAGAATTGTTCCAAAAAAATACGCCAAGCACAAGAAACCCAAAGTCATTGTAGCCGAGGAAGCTGATTCCGAAAGAACTCACACTGACGACGAGCCGTTGCTGGAGCCTACAGACGTGGCTCAAGATGTTGAAGAACAAAGAAAAGGCAAGGCGACCGTCGTCACATCAACTAAGAAGGGGAGATGGAAGTCGGTTGTCACAGCCCGATCCTCCCCCGGAGTTATAATTTCCGAGACGTCTCCTCCGCGAACCGAAAGTCTTTTCGAAGAGCTTACAGATCTTCCAATCCCGGATGATGTATCCTTTCAGCATGATGCCTGGGTTGGGGAGTTTCATCGTACTCTTGAACTGAGCGAGCCTTTTATTACTAGCTCAGTCGACACTTCGGGTTGGTTGGGGGAAATGCATATTCATACACATTTCACGACACTACGTAGTTCCGAGTTTTGGGTCATCGGTTTTGAGAAACCACTAACTCTGTTCTCCTCTTTGCTTTGTAGGTACCATGTCCAGGCGCGGTTCGATGCTAGGGAGTCTGCGACATGCTCGGAAACCATCATATCGTGACTCGCGCAGGCGGGAAGGAGATAGGGACTATGATCAGGTATACTCCGGATATTCGAGCCGTGAAAGATACGACACAGAGAGGGGTTATAAGCGTCGATCCCGATCGCGTACCCCTCCTCCTCCCAGAGATCCCGTACCACCTCCGGCCCATATTTCTCGCCCCTCTGAGCCTTCACGTCATACGTCCACTTCCCAATTTTCCAGGCACGAATCTCACCGTTCCAGAAGCGAGGCATCGACTGCCGTAGTTGCGGAACAGCCTCCTGTGGGAATTTCGGGTGAAGGGGCACTCAGGCTTGCTCAATTGAAAAAAGACTTCCCAACTATTTGCTTCGACAACTACATTTTTCCCCCGCACTTGAAAAGAATCCCTCCGTCGGCGGAGCAGGTGGTGCATGACTATGTGCACGATTTCTATGCTCAGTATAAAGTATGGTTTAAAGCGGCGGAGAAGGCTTCGGAGCTGGCCTTTGAGCGTGGGGCCGCCAACGAAAAGTTACAGGCGGAGTTGGCCCAGAAGAGTCGCATTATCGATATGCTGAACACCGAGGCCGAATCTTCCAGAAAATCAGAGATGGAAGCCATCATAAAGGCCGATGAAGCCCAACTCACGATGGATAGAATGAAGCGTGAGCATTACACCACGGTCGAGGACATGGGCCATCGGAATACTCTGGTCACTGCCGAGAGGGATGCGGCGCTAAAGGAGCTAAATGAGCTCAAATCCAAATTTGCTGAAATCGCCAAGGATAGGGACGATGCAAACAATACAGCACAGGAGGCGTGCGAACAGGCGGTGATACTCCGGACCGAACGGGATGAAGCAATGGCCAAAGTTCAAGCGGTCGAGGCGGAGATTGGGGAGAGAGTTCAGCAAGCCGAGGCCAGGCTAGAGGCTGACATTGAAGATCTGCTTATTACATACAATGCCAATGTATTGAAGTACAGAAACTTGGCCAGGCTTCAGGATTACCCAGTGCATCTCCGCAGTGCTTGGGAACGATTGGTTGAAGGGGAAGAGGAAGCGCACCCCGACGAATCGGTCGACCGATTCGAACTTGAAAACCGGTTGCTAACAGATGAGGAAAAAGGGTCCTTCATGATGCTATGATCGCTCATGAGAAGGAGATGGTTGGCGGTCGATCTTTGGAGGCCGGAGAAGGGCCAGGCGTTGAGCATCGTGGCACCGCTCTTGAAATCACCGCCCCACTTCCGTCTGAGCATGTATCTGCGGTTAGCTCACAGACCGTTTCGACTTACGACCCAGAGCGACCGCGGTTATCACCCATTCGTGAGCACGTCCCTGAAGTCGTTCCACCATCAACAAGCCGAACTGAGGAAGGTATTCTGAACAAATTTCAAGTGCATTTTCGCTATAACTCTCGTTTCGAAGTGATTGTTCTTAACCCCTTCTCTTCTTTATCCAGTGACCAGGACTACCCCGGTGTCTTCGACCCAGGAGCCGAGCCAAGGGCAGAAGGCTATTACTACTGAAACGACTGTTGTGACAACGGCAGCGTCTACTGGAGCGGCGCAGGGAAGCTCTTTGTCTCTTGACGAGCAAATGGTGAGTGAATTGCTCGGTCACCAGAGTGACTTCTCTATAGACTTGCCATTTATCATTAGTGAGTTACCACCAGCTTCTAGCCTCCTTGTTGAGACCGGAGATATCTCCAGCCGGGCCCCATCAGCTCGAGAAGAAGAAATCTTGACTGAAATCCATGCTGAATTGGAAGCTGAGGGACAGAGCGGTAGCGTTGGTGGCGACATTATTCCACCTTCCGTTGCGGGTCCGGTCCCTCCTATTTCTCCGGCGGGGAGTCCTCATTTGGATTCAAGTTTCGAGGAGGACGTAGATATTATGCCCCCCGCTGGAGAGCAGCCACCGGAGAGGAGGCTGTCAAAGCGAAGGATTTCTGTTCCTAGCGATTCTGACGACGAACCGCTGATAAGGAAGCCAAGAAAGAAAGAATAGAGCGGCCCCCCAAGCAGGTTTTTTGGTAGATAGGGACTTGTCTTCGTTTTTTTTAGTAGGCCGTGTATAGATGCAGGTTCGGCCCCTGCTAGTAGGCATTCTTTTTTGGAAGAACTTATTTGCGTGTAAGTCCTTGTTTTAAGCTAGTTGAAATAAGATTTAGTTTCCCTGTTTCAACTCTCATTTCTTTTGCGCTTAAGTGCTTGCAGTGTTATGTATTCAGTCTGGTGCACTTGTGGTGTTTTTTCCGTCAAGTAGAATTCGCTTTTATTCGCCAAGTTTGAGAATCTTGGTTGCGAGTTGTGACTGACGAATGACCAAACTTCGGACACTGTATCATTTTGGTCAGTGCCTAACACTTAGCCTTTTTTTATGCCCCCCGGTCTCGGGAAACAACATTTGCATTTTTGTGGTTGAGTGCGTTTGTCGCAAACTCCAAACACATGGGGATTTAAGACAATTTGAGATCGATAATCCGGTTCGCACTCAGGGAGTTCGGAAATGATGTTCGCATTCCAACTCGCACTCTACGAACTTGGAGTTAGTATTAACATTTCAGTTCGCACTACGGGAACTTTAACTTAGTGTTCATGCTCCAATTCACACGCCGGGAACTTGGATAAAGCATGTATGTTTGGGTTCGCACTTCAGGAACCCAAAATTGATGTTCGTACTCCAACTCGCGCTTCGGGAATCTGGAGCTAGCACGGATGCTCCGGTTCGCACTCCGGGAACCTGTAACTTACGTGTATACTCCAATTCATGCTCTGGGAAGTTGGAGTCCGTTCGCATTCTGGGAACGAATTATTGAATGTTTATACTCCAATTCGCACTCTGGGAACTTGGAGTCCGTTCGCGCTCTGGGAACAAATTATTAAATGTTTATACTCCAATTCGCACTCTGGGAACTTGGAGTCCGTTCGCGCTCTGGGAACGAATTATTAAATGTTTATACTCCAATTCGCACTCTGGGAAATTGGAGTCCGTTCGCGCTCTGGGAATGAATTATTGAATGTTTATACTCCAATTCGCACTCTGGGAACTTGGAGTCCGTTCGCGCTCTGGGAACGAATTATTGAATGTTTATACTCCAATTCGCACTCTGGGAAGTTGGAGTTAAACGAGGGATTGTCGTGTATCAATCCCTGTAAATATTCATGTGGTGTCCTGTCCCCGAGCTCGGGTTTCACTTAGCGAGTGACCATTCATACTGCAGCCACTCTCTATTTGAATAAATCCCACCGCATGATGGAACTTAGCTCTCCGTGCGTCGTGATATTGTGCGTTACACTTAATAAACCACAGCTTTGGCTCGAAGAGATGGCATTTTATTGCTGAAACGAGAAAATATGGCAGAGTCAGTTGCCTTATTACAAATTCAAATCTCGGAATGCTAAAATAAAATGCAAAAGAACAAATTGGCAGAAAAAGCAAAGTCTTTCATGTGTAGTAGCGACGAAGACTCTCGCTATTCCAAGCCCTCGGCAAGGTGAGACCATCAACGGTCGATAATTTGAACGTGCCGTCTCCGAGCTTTTGGGAAACCACGTACGGCCCTTCCCAAGTGGGCTTCATGTGCGAAGGAACCGGGTAAACCCTTTTGAGCACGAGATCGCCGAGTTCAAAGGTTCGCGGATTGACCTTGGCATTGAATATTCGGGCGACTCGACTCCGATATGCGGCTGCCCTCAAATCAGCTTCTTCACGCCTCTCATCTAGTAAATCCAAAGATTGAGCAAGTAATATGGCATTTGTCTTCGGATCATAATACGTCGCACGATGAGAACGCACTTCCAATTCGACTAGAATAACGGCCTCTGAGCCATACGATAGGGAAAACGGAGTGTGACCAGTTGCAGTTTTGTGAGTTGTTCGGTAGGCCCATAATGCCATAGGGAGTTCGTCGACCCACTTGCCCCCGGCCTTTTCTAGTCGCTTCTTCAGAATGGACTTTATAACTTTATTAACAGCTTCGATCAGACCATTTGCTTGAGGGTGTGCCACTGCAGAAAACTTCTTATGTATGCGAAATCACTGGTAAAAATTTTTAAACTCGATACTGTCGAATTGGGCTCCGTTATCAGTGATGATAGTATGCGGGAGACCGAATCGGCAGATGATGTTGCGCACTGCGAAGTTGATCACTTTTTTCGTTGTAATCGTTGCAAGAGGCTCAGCTTCGGCCCATTTGGTGAAGTAATCAACCGCGACGATGGCGTATTTCGCTCCACCTTTGGCAGAGGCAATGTTCCAATTATATCGATTCCCCATACCGCAAACGGCCAGGGGCTGACCATTTGGGTTATTTCGGTAGGTGGAGCTTTGGGAATCCGAGCGTGTCTCTGGCATTTGTCATATTTTTTGGCGTAGTCCGATGCATCTCGATTAACGGTGGGCCAGTAATATCCGTATCGGAGTACCTTCTTGGCGAGTGCCTGCCCCTCCAGTGTGATCGCCACACTCTCCCTCGTGTACATCGTGCAACACTCGCCTGATTTCATCGTGTGCGATACATCGGAGTAGGGGGACAGAATACCCCCTTCTGTACATAACTCCATTTTGAATGACAAACCGTGAGGCTTTTCGAAGGATCTGCCTCTTTTCACTCCTGCGCTCAGGCAGTGTTCCATGTTCAATGTAATTTCGATAGGGGGTCATCCACGATTCCCTACTTGTGGTAGCCTCGAATGCATGGCTGACCTCACTTTGATCAATGCTCGGAGAAGGTAGGGTTTCAACGGGAACAAGCCCCAACTGTTGAGCTTCGCCCGTACTCACCAACTTCGCCAATGAATCGGCCTTCTGATTGCGCTCCCGAGGGATATAGAAAATGACATATTGATCGAAACGATCAAGGATTTCTCTGACTCGAGATAAGTAGGCAGCTAGTCTTCGATCCTTAGCTTGATATTCACCACGGACCTGGCATATGATAAATTGGGAGTCGCAATAGATCTCTACAGCGACAATTCTCAGGTCGTGGGCCAGCTTCAACCCAGTGAGTAAAGCTTCATATCCAGCCTCGTTATTAGTTGCATGGAACTCGAACCTTAGGGCGTAGCATATAGATTGGCCTTCGGGGGTTTCAAGCACTACGCCTGCTCCCGAACACCGTTCATTGGAGGCACCGTCAGTATATAACTTCCACATATGTTTAGGAGGTTTGCTACTCTCAGGTAATTCCTCGGGTACGGTGAATTCAGCGACGAAATCTGCTAGAACCTGGCCATGTATGGCCCTTCTCGGAGTATAGGAAATGTCAAACTGGCTCAATTCGATATTCCATTTTAGTAGCCTACCTGACGTCTCAGGCCGCGTGAGGACCTGTCGTAACGGCTGGTCAGTGTACACGGTGATAGGATGAGCCTGCAAATATGGACGGAGCTTTCTCGAGGCAATGACTAGACAATATGCCAACTTTTCTAGCTTGGGATAGTTCCTCTCGGCTCCGGTTAACCGTTTACTTATGTAATATACCGGTTTTTGCACTCGGTCTTCCTCCCGGACTAATGCTGCACTGATTGCGCTTTCAGATACCGCCAAGTAAAGATATAATCGCTCGTGATCGACAGGCTTCGAAAGAATCGGCGGTGTAGAAAGGTGTCGAACCAGTGACTGAAACGCACCTTCACATTCTGCGGTCCATTCGAAGTTTTGCTTCCCTTTTCGGATCAGATCGAAGAAAGGAATGCATTTGTCAGTTGATTTCGAGATGAACCTACTTAATGCTGCGACTTTCCCATTGAGACTCTGGACCTGCTTTATGGTCCTTGGAGTTTGAAGATTCCTGATGGCCCAAATCTTTTCAGGGTTGGCCTCTATCCCTCGGGCGTTGACGATGAACCCAAGGAATTTTCCGGATGCAACCCCAAAATGTCATTTTAGCGGGTTGAGCTTCATCCCATATCTCCGGAGGATATCAAACATTGATCCCAAGTCCTTTACGTGATCAACTGAATGCCTTGACTTTACTAACATGTCATCTACATAAACTTCCATGGTCTTCCCGATCTGGTCGGAGAACATCCGGTTAACCAAGCGTTGATAGGTTGCGCTGGCATTCTTTAACCCAAAAGGCATGACTTTGTAGCAGTATAACCTCAGATCAGTCACAAAACTCGTATGTTCTTGGTCGGGCACATGCATGGGTATTTGGTTGTAGCCCGAGTAAGCATCCATAAAGGATAACAATTCGTGTCCGGCGGTTGAATCAACGAGCTGATCGATTCGAGGAAGTGGAAAACTGTCCTTCGGGCAAGCCTTGTTCAAGTCAGAATAATCGATACACGTTCTCCATTTCCCGTTCAGTTTCCGGACAAGTACCGGGTTTGACACCCACTCTGGGTATAAAGCATCTCTAATGAACCCATTTGTTTTCAACTTACCGACCTCCTCCTTAAGGGCGGCAGATCTCTCTGGATCCATACCACGCCTTTTCTGCTTGACTAGGATATACCGTGGGTCGATGTTTAAAGTGTGGCTCGCGATATCCGGCGAGATCCCACACATGTCGGAGTGCGTCCAGGCGAACACGTCAAGATTCGCCCGGAGAAATTCAACCAATTCCTCTTGTGCCCCCTGGCTCAATTGAGACCCAATTTTTAACACTCTTGCATCATCGCCATCAACATCGATCGGGACATTGATAGTTAGCTCGGCCGGAGAGGCCTGACTTTCTGTAGACTCCCCATTGTTGTCGTTGTCCCTTGGGTCAAGGTCTTTCTGGAATTGGTTGTGGTGCCCAGGCTGAGGCCCAAGCACCAATTGTCAATCATCAGCAGAACGGACGCAGAGAGATTCCTCTACGCCCTTCCCTTTCTCCCTTCGCTGCGCCTCTCGCAGCTCAGCAACATAACAGGCTCTTTCAGCAGCCTGATCTCCATGAATCACACCGATACCACAATCGGTAGGAAATTTCAAAGTCAAACACCACGGGGCGATTGCCGCCCGAAATTCAGCAAGGGACGGTCGGCCCAGAAACGCGTTGTACGGTGAATGTATGTCCAAAACAACAAACTGTAACATGCGTACTCTTCTGCACTCACCGATCCCCAGCTCCACGGGTAACTCCACAACCCCCGTGGGTATATTAGCACTTCCATCGAAGCCATGAATCCTGGACTGGCAGGGCTTCAGATCTTTGGCTTCCATCTTCATCTGGTCGTAAGCTCTCCTGAATAAAATATTGACTGAACTCCCACTATCCACCAGTATCCTCTTCATCCAAGCAGGACCAACCTGGGCGGATATAACAAGTGGGTCGATAGTCGGGGCTTCGACCTTGTCTGCGTCACGGTTCCGGAACACGATGTCATCTGCCATCGTCTTTTGCTGTTTTGCCGGAGCCCCTTCGTCATAACTACTGCAACATTCGAAGTCCATATGCCTAACCGAGCTAGCATATGACTCCATTTCTTTCCAACTCCTATCCGCCGGATGAGGACCACCACTTACGGTGTTTATCACTAACCTTCCGCCCGTTCGGGCGGGTTCTTCCTGCCTTGGCTGATTTGGCCGATTGTTCTGGTTTGACGGACCCGCACTGCCAGACTACGGCGCTCGTACGAACAGGTCCAACTTCCTTTCCCTGATCAACTTCTCAATCAAATCCTGCAAGTGTCTGCATTCGTTGGTATTGTGGCCGTAACTGTCGTGAAATCTGCAAAACTTGCCCGTTTGAATCTGTCTCTCCGACGACGGCTTCAGAGTAGGCTTCTTGTATTGCATGGCGTTACAAGTTTGTAGGTATACGTTCTCCAACGATGTATTCAGCGGAGTATAATTGTCGAACATAGGGGCCCTACGCCTCGGCCCACGGTTCTGATCCCGCTTCCTGCTCTAATTCCCATTATTCTTCGGTTGTGATTGTTTGTTCTGGATATTTAGCTGTACTTTCCCAGAACATTCTCCCGATTGTTTAACAGCCACATTACTTTGAATCCCCTCTCCACTGGGTCCTGCGTCGTCCTGTTTCCTAGACTGCTTCGCGTCCTCACGCCTCAAGAACTGGGCGGCTTTGGAGTAGAAGCGATCCAACGACGTAGGAGGTTTTCCTGCCAACCAATTTCCAAAATCCGAATCAGGGTCAATTCCTTTCATCAATGCCATCAGAATCGAGTTATCATTAGGATTGGTGATTTCCACATAGGCCTTATGGAATCTCTCCAAGTAGTGTCTAAGAGTTTCTCCTGGAGCTTGGGTAACACTAGACAAAGTGTTGACGTCCCTAGGCCTCGCAACATGCATGCGGAACTGTTCCACGAACTTCCTGGCCAGCTGATTGAACGAGGAGATAGAACGGGGTGGCAATCGCATGAACCACATCGTAGCAATGCCCCCCAAAAAGATAGGAAAGCTCCTACACTTGACCGCATCATCTGCCCTAGCGGCGCTCATGGACCATTCATACTTCAGTATGTGTTGATTAGGGTCCGAGTTTCCCTCGTACATCGGTAACGTGGGCATCCTAAATCGCCGAGGGGGTTCGACATACAGGATCTCGTCTTTGAATGGGGTGTGACTCCGAGAGATTCCCCAGTCGTCGTTGGTAAACCCCTGACTTTCACGGATCATCTGCCTGATCATTTCTGGAAGATCCGTTACAGCTGCGTTCTGGGCATGTCGGGCCAAGGTGTGGTCGGGCTCCACAATGCGGGACTGGACCGGACTCTGTCGACGGTTCGGATCTCGCCTCCTTGGTTCGGCATCTTCTGGTACATACGGCTCAGGAGTTTGCCGTCGTCGGTGGTGGTTCTGATCCGACAAAGTACGGATGTCAACCCCTGGCTCCGTAGCAATAGTTGCAGGACGGTTGTCGATACTATGTTGAGGAGCAGTGCCTCCCCGGGAAGAAGGCCCTGTATGGAAGCTTGCAAATGGACCGACTCGTAGTTGCCCAACCGTCAATGCAGGAAGGTCTCCGGTAGCCTGCGCATGATTCCCATCCATTCGGGGTCGTGAAGGTCGGTGATGATAATCGGTGGAAGTCGAACTCTCCGTGGAAGACTGGGATGCATAATCCCTCTTGGACCGCCTTCGCTTATGACTGTGTAGCTGGCGGGTTAATTCAGCGTTAGCACGTAGTTGCTCCATCAACTGTTGCCGACTTTGGGTCAGCTCTTGGAGCAACGCTTGAAACTCTTGTCTCGTTACCGGTCCGGATGACTCCGAAGGTCCGGCGACGTCCTGAGTAGATGGTAACTGCGCGGGATCTCGCCTATCCTGGCCTTCTTGGTTACCAAAGTTAGAGGTGGTTCTAGTACTCACCATTGTGAATAGCGAGATTCTTTCCTAGACTTTTATCAAGTCTGAATAGAACGGAAGGAACCTAAGCTTGAAATCCGGATCTCTCTCTTAGATTTATGCAATCCGGTATTGATGATAGATCCGTGGAGCGAGAGAAAATCTCGGTTTTCTCAGTGAAAGCACCAAAGTGTTTGCACCAGAATTGGGCACAACACTCGTCGGAAGTTATTGAAGAGATAATAAATGAAGAGTGCAACTTAAAACATAGGATTATCTAACAACAACTCCAAATAGCATGTAAATAAGCGCGTAGACAAGCAATTTATAGTGGTTCGGCGTATTGCCTACGTCCATTGTGAAGTTTTTATACTTTTATTGACTCTCTTTCGATGATTACAAATCGGTACAGCAATCAACAGTAAATTACAGTCAGGAAATCGAATTTAACAGCAAGTTTATGATATCAAATGATGGAGATCTCAATCCGGCAGAGTCTGGGTGCTTCAGAATCCAAAAGTCCCTTTTCTGTTGGCCCTGGGGCTCTATTTATAGGCGTAGGCTGCTGATAATTCGCTGAAAACTCGGGAGACCACTTCTTGCACGTGAGGGGGACCACACGCACGGTCTCAGGAAGGTTGGGCCCACTTTGGCATCGGTTCGAACTCCATTCGAACCGATCAAGAATTCATCCAATCGAGGTGAAATTTGGCGTAGACATTCTTCAACATGTATGCAAGCTTCTGTGAAAATTTCATGGCATTTGGATCAGTAGATTGGGAGATATGATGGATTCGAAATGGGGTTCATTGCCTGGCTGTTTGGTTCGAAACCATGCTTTCGAACCGATGGTTTCGAACCCATCATGGCACGTGACTTCGTGGCGACGTGGAGCGCAAACTTCGAACCAACCCGGTCTCCACTCCAAATTGACCGCTTCGACTCCATGGATCTCGGCGAATTCGAATCGAGGGAAGACACGTCATCATGGTTGGTTGACCCAGTGGATTTGAATGAGGCTACACAGGTGGATTCGAACTTGGCATCATGGATGGTTTCGAACATGACTTTGTGGATAGGTTCGAACTAGGCTCCATGTTTGGGTTCGAGCAATGATTCTTACTTGGAGTCGAACCAGGCTTTGTGGTGGGTTCGAAGCGTGACTTTTGTGATGGATACGAACTATGTCACTTCTCCATGGACACGTGGCCCATCGGTTCGAACACGATGGGTTCGAACACGATGGATTCGAAGGTGACGTAGGCGAACCCGAGATGGTTCGGTGGATTCGAAGCTTATGGATTCGAACTTGATGGTTTTGAAACGTTGGTTTACGATGGCTTCGAAACCCAAGTTTTCCCCTTCAAATTGAATCGATCATAACTCGAGCGTATGAACTTGGATTGACTTGGGACTTGAGATGTTGACTCCTATGGTCTTTATTGCCGTGTCCTATCGATTGTAGCTCAATCTGGACTTGGACAGAATTCAGTGATATCCATAGCGAGACGAAGCATGACCGGCCTCTGAGACGAACTGTTCTCCGTTTCTGATCGATCTTTTGGTATCGCGGCTTTGCCAAAAAGCGGGATAACATGGTCTACCTCCGGGGAAATCAAAATTGAATTTCGCACTCTATAAGAATGTTTCTAACTCATCCTCAAAAAAATTTGTGCTGCAAAAAATATGATTGGGATTGTCAGAGTATTTGCATTGACTTATAAATTTTTTGAGTAGGTTATAACTCTCCATTTTTATTGTTTTCCATAGTTGAACGCTTCCTGTTTCCTTTTGAGTATGTAGTCCTTGATTTATTTCTTTCCATGTTTGAAAGATAGTTGTTGAGAGAATAGTGATTGCTTTCCTGAAATCTTTTGATTTTTCCTTGAAGTTTTCCTGAATGTATTTGATGCTTCTTTTGATATTTTATACAGATGATGCTGGTTAATTTTGAGTTTATTTTTGCTATAAACCAAATATGTTATGATTAGATACGATCAAAAAAATAAATGATTTATACTTTCAGCATCTTGTTTGAGAAGTAAACAAACTGTTTCACCATTTTTGTTCTACTTCAAGCACCTTTCCTTTATTAGCAACCTATTACTAATAGCAAAAAAAGCACAGTGGGACATTTCTGGACAATTCGATTTATTCCAAATAACATTGTACCAATCTACTTCAGTTTCATGACCTCTAATAAAATTCCAAGGTTTTTTAAAACAGAAAACCCGTTTTTGATCTCCATTCCCATGTGTCTTTTTGAAGATTTGGGTCAATAATAATCTTTTTTATGGCATCATTGAAAACTGAAGTAGCTGGGTGATTAAATGTATTTCAAGAATTATTTTGAATAATGATGTTAACATTATCAAGAGACCCACCAAACCAAAGTATACTATTCCTACCCAAAAGACTGACCAAAGTTTTACCATGTACCCATGGGTCAAATCATAGGTTGGTCTGATTACCATCTTTAAATTTTCTTTCCAAGAGTTTTAGACCATTATCCCTGCAACTTACAACATTTTTCCAAGAGAAAGATTAATGATTTTCAGTTTTAACAGTCCAAAAATTCTTGTTTTAAGATATTTTTCCCATAATCAATTCCCATTGACAAATTTTCAAAAAAGTTTGAGTTTGCAAACTTCTCTGAAATCATTTATATTCCTAAGGCCTAGACCACCAATTTTTTTTTTGGTTTACAGACCATACCTCAAGCAATTTTATGATGTTTTCCTTTCCAAATGAAATTGGTACAAGCTTTTTCCAACTTATTTATGGCTTTGACTGGAATATTATTGGCTTGAATCTAATACATAATAATTGCGATGATGACGCTGTGGGTTAACTCTATCCTACTAGCTAAAGACAGAAGTTTACAAGCCTAACCCTCAAATTTATTCTGAATAATGTCCAAAAGTCTAGCGTAGTCTAAATCATTAATTTGATTAACACTCAAAGGCAAGCCCATATATTTAATTGGTAGACTTCCTTCATTAAACTTAAGAATGTTGAGAATATCTGATTTTCTAATACAACTATACTAAAATAAATTTTACTTTTAAAATCGCTCACTTTCAGACCTGCATTTTCCTCCAATTTCATAAAAATATTTGCAATAGTTTTAGCACTATGAGAGTCTGCATGCAAAAACAAAAGAATATCATTTGCATATAACAAGTGAGTAATATATGGTTTCATCCTGTCAATGGGTTTAATATTTCACTTAATAAGTTCAGTTTCCATAAGAATAGAGAAATATTCCATAGGAATAGTGAATAAATAAGGATAAAGTGGGTCTCCTTACCTAAAACCTCTATTGTTATGAATAAACCACTTAGGAGAACCATTAACCAAAATTGAATAAGAAACATTATTGATGCATTCTTGAATAAGAAAGCATTTTTTTTTGTCAAAACCCGTTTGTTGCATAATATAAATAATGAAATGCCTATTGATCTTATCAAATGCTTTATGTAAATCTATCTTGACACGCATGAGATTTTTATTTTTTTGTTAAAGTTTCTAATCAACTCATGCGCAAGAAGGGTATTATCAACAACTATCTGCCCGGTATGAAAGCAATTTGGTTTTCATAAATAAGGTATTTTAAAAATGTTTTAATTCTATTGCACAAAATATTAGAACTGATTTTATAAATGAAGTTACAACAAGCAATAGGTCTGAAATCTTCCAAACTATTTAGGATTTGAATTTTGGGAACCAAAGTTATAAAATTATGGTTAATGTTTTATAAAAGCTTACCAGTTTTATAAAACTCAGAAATAGCATCAAATAAAAAACCTTCATATCCTCCCAGTGGGTTTTATAAAATTTTGCACCGAAGCCATCAGGGCCAGGACTTTTATCATTATTAGAATGGAAAATAATATTTTTGTTTCATCAACACGAATGGGGGCAAGAAGAATATCTTGACTATTAATACTCAGAATAAATTTATATTCAATTATAAGAAACATATTAGAGTAGCTATTAGTATTGTAGAGATTAGTAAAATAATTAATAACTTCTTTTTCAATGCGAGATTCTTCATTGATAACATTACCCTTGACATCAATAATTTTATCAATATCATTTCTAAATTTTCTGCTAGACATTGTAGCATAAAAAAAATTACTAGCCTCATCACCATGAGTAAGCCAATCTACTTTGGCTTTTTGTCTCAAGTTAATAGACTGCACTTGAAGGGACTTGATTAATTTACTCTGGGCTTCAAAAAATTTGTTGACATTATCAATGTCTGAGCAGTCGTTATCTAAAGCATTCTACCTTAACCGATCACATTCCTCTCTTAAATGAGAAACTTCATTCTTATTTCTGATTTTATTTTAGTTTTTCAAGTTTTCTTTATAATTTGAAAAAATTTCTTAAATTCGTACTGGGCAGTGCCCTATACCTTAGAAGACAGTTTTTGATGATATCTTTATAATTGTTTTCATAAACCTACCCATTAATAAATCTGAAAGGGAAATTTTTCTTTAAAAAATTGTTTTGAGTGTGAAAATTTTGAATTGGGTTATGGTCACTTGAAGCTTGAGGTAAAGTATAGCATTTAAAATCTTTAAAAAAGTTTGTAAATCTGAGATTAAGTAAGATCCTATCTAGTTTGCAGTGAATGTTCCTGAATTTTCGAGATTTTCAAGTAAATTTATTTTCAAAAATAGTAGGTTCATATAGACCATTTTTGAGCTGAAACTTGTTTAAAATATCTAAATTTTAGAAGGAAAAGGAGCCCCACCCCTTTTTTTATGAGCATGCTTTATAGTATTAAAATCACCAATAATAATCCAAGGGGATTTCATATTAGCATTGATTTGATCAAGGTTTTCCCAAAGAATTTTCCTTTAATACTCACTGTTTGATGCATAGAAAAAAGTAATTTCAAGTTGAAAACCACATATTAATACATTTATAGTGAATAAATTGAAAATTGAGAAAATGTTGAAAGATATCCCAAATATTAAGATCCCATATGACCATGATTCTACATTTCCCCTATCCGATTATTATTAATAATATTCCAGTTATTTAAGATTTTAATATGATAATCCTTAATTTTAAAATTATTTAATTTATGTTCAAACAAGCCAACAATGCTAGGATTTTCTGTCTTAAGAATATAAGTCAAGTCTAATCTTTATTCAGGAGAATTGAAATCTTCGACATTCCATGATATTATCGACATAATGAAATAAAGAAAAATTAAAAATAACGATGAAAATATACACTAAGGATACATGGCACAGCAACAGTTATGCACTGTGACTGCCCTCTTCTTCAAAAGTTTCTATTCTTTTCACTTTCTTTTTGTATAAAGTATTGCTTAGAGCCTTTAACTGTTCTTCCTATCTGGAATTTTTAGTAATATGTTTCTTTTTAAATTCACTATCTTTTTCATCCTCTATACTTCCATTATCAACTATTTCTTTAATATTTTTTATTTTGCCTTTTCTTTTTTCCATTTTATCTTTTCTTTTTTTCTTTGAGTTTGAACAAGTATTTGTAACTAAACTGATAGCCTTTTGAATATTTTATTCTGACTTTGAGTTTTTGATAAGTGAAGAGAGATGAGAAGCAAGTTGAGTAATATTGGGATATTCAGATGGTTCTTTACATAAGATATTGTTAGTGTAAGAACCATCATCTAAATTCATGGCCACAGTGTCAGTTGGGGCTTCATCTGCTTGATTATCCATGACTTTTGCATTTAAAATTAAGAAATTCTAGTATTTTCATCTACTTCTTTAGATGATTCAGAAATGATTTATGTTTCATTGTCTTCAATTAACAGATCTTTAATACCTTCTTGAGATTTCTTTTCAAAGGGAAGTTTCTAAGTAGAAAATATATCATCTATGATCAAATTTTTTCTAGAAGAATCTCTAACGGATTATGTTGAATATGCGCTTATAGGATTTTTGTTTGATGATAATAAACATATATATATTCATTTAAATGTATTTGTTAATGTACTATTTTATTTTTCATAGATAAATAAATATTTGTTGAATAAAATAAATTACACAGAATTTGAATTTAAACGGAAATTTTATTCAAACAAATATTTATTACATTTTTGAATAGTACAAATTCAAGCCCTCACTATACATATACAATTTTGTTTACAATACATCACAATTTCAATTTACATAAATTCCTCACTACATATCACTCACACTCGTAGTTTATCTTCAACTTCATTCCAGTTAGAATCCAGCATCTGAGCAATCAGTAAAAATGTTCACTAACGCAGTAAAATTGAAAAAGAAATATTTTTGCAATATAAAATAAAAGATGATTTTGAAAATATTATTTGCCTCAGTTATTTGGGTTGTTCGTCATCATGTACATTTGAATTCATTACACACGAACAGTGTGACATGCACAGTGTATCACTTTACATGCCACAAGGCCGTGCACACCGATATACACTTGATAATGTTATAGGGATAGGTCAACACAAGGTCAAACCCGAGTTTTTAAAACTGGGTTCAACACAAGGCACAATAAAACTAAAGAATGAACAGTTCATTTATGCAACAGCGACCAAGCATCATGTGTTGAACAACATGAAGAATGCCAACAATATGGATATAGAGTGATGCATGAAACAAGACTCAAGACCGCAACAATATGGCAATATTGTTACATCAATGAAATGCAAAACTTCAACAAATCAAAACAGCATCAAAGCGTATGTATGCAATGCCTTAAATGACTCAAGTAATGAAGCACTAAAATGATGCAAATGCCCAGACAACAACAGAGCACAATGCACCAAGAAAGTAACAATAAAGGATGCAACAATGACAATTGGAGCAACAGAATCAATTATGCAACAGTGAAGAATAACCAGAGTCATACAAGTTCGACACAACATGGTACAATGCAAACTACAATGTCACAGCAAACAAGATATACACAATCCAGGCAAAGTAGGATGATCGCAAACATATCAAGCTTAATGAAACAGGCATCACAAATACAAGTTGCCAACATACATACAACCAACTACATGCAGGTGAACAGAAGACAATTGAACAACTGCAAGGTCAGGGAAGCAACAAGTGCACAAAGGCAAAATAAACAAGTGACTCAGGCAAATATACAGAAACAACACAAACCAAGTTACAAACATCAAGTGTCGACCAGTTAGCAAGTAAGATCAACACAGTGCATGTATGAAGTGCATCAGTATGCAAAGAGCTCGAGCACAAGATATGGCAACTACACAATGCAAAGCCCAGTGATCAAACATGAATACAACTCACAATGCAATGCACAGCAAAATATAACAAAGTCAAGGGCACATGAAGACCAACAACAGCAAGCTACAAATATAAATGGATCGAGCAAGTGCAGACACAAGTAGTGATACAGCAGTAAAAATGGAACAACAATGAACCAGACTTCATGAATACATCATGAATTATATCAGTGAACATCAGTGACAAGGTCAAGTACAAGTTAAGCCAGAAATTCATCAAAAGGTCGAAAGTGCTACCATAGAAGGATATGAACAACGTAGGCCGATACAGTATGCAGTGCGAACACATATTAAGGCATACACAAAATCAATATGACCAAAGTTTCGAAGCTAAAATGAGGCCGCAGGTGTTTTCAAATCAAAACAGTGATGAATACACGGAGAAGTATTTTTAAGAAATTAGAGAATAAAGTCTAAAATCACCAAATAATCAGACAAGGCATAGTTAGTTTCTGCCGTGTAAATCAATGCTACAGGGATGAACGAAGTTCAACAGCGCAGAGATGACCAAGTAAAAAAAATC
The DNA here is from genome assembly GCA_030765085.1 of Allium cepa. Taxonomy (NCBI): domain Eukaryota; kingdom Viridiplantae; phylum Streptophyta; class Magnoliopsida; order Asparagales; family Amaryllidaceae; genus Allium; species Allium cepa. The sequence continues at coordinate 435,569,406 of CM060935.1, read as the reverse complement.
AAGTATGTATATGCGTATTTTTGAAAAAGTCAATCCAAACAAAACAGGAAGTTTTTTTTGCCATATGACTCAATCTTTAAATTGAATAAAATCAAGACCGTGTGCATCAAGTCACAAATATCAGGCAATCCAAAAATAGGAAAGTAACGAATTCAAATAAGAAATATACGATGTAAATTTAGGAATTCGACTCCTATAAATATCAATCATCATCAGCAAATTAATCCATCGAGTTCGAATACGAAAATCATAAAAGCACAAAAAGGAAAATTACATACCGAAGCAACAGTGAACTCTATCAAATAGAAGCGGCCAAGAGAAAAACAAACGAGAACGAAGCACACGAATAACCACCGTATCGATCAACAAAAAGGCATAGCCTCAAAGCCCTAGTTTTTGAAGCAAGGAATAAAAGAGCCGAAGCCCTAATTTCAGAAAGAGGATCGACCGCCATTCTATTCACAAGCCAGAGAAAAGAGGATTGGGTGAAAGAATAGAATTGGACCGGCCTTTTTTTAATATAAAAGGGGCTTTAGTTTATTATGCAATTAGGGTTTTAGTTTTAAATTGTTTTTAAGTTTGTTTTAAATTCTCTTTTAAGGTTCAAATCTCGGTAAATCACCACCTAGGTTTTAGGTTGTGTCAGATTGTCTAGTTAAAATTAGTTCAGTGAGCAGGGTGTGCGAGTTTGCAAAACTCTATAGGCGGTAGCAGGGTGTGCGTGTCTGTTAGAGTGTTTGTAAGCGGGAGACTGTTTAATTCTACTAGGAATCTGGTAATGCAGCAGTAGGCAGGGGTTGCCGAAGCTGGGTAAATTTTGTATGTGATTTACTTTTCAGCATATTTACTTCTCTTCAGTTTGTTTTTGTATTTGATTCGAGAAAATTTTCTATAACCCTATTCACCACCCTTTAGGGTTAATCTAGATCCTGCAAGTGGTATCAGAGCATGGTATTTTTCTTTAACTCTAGAGTCACGAATCTACCAAATAATGCTTTTTCTGAGGGGCAATCTATTGCTAGGCAACCTATGTTTAATGGGAATGATTATGCTTATTGGAAAGTTAGGATGGGGATTTATCTTAGTTCTGTTGATTATGATGTTTGGGACATTATTGAAACTGGTTATAAATCTCCCACTATAATTGTTGGTGATACTGAGATTCCTAAACCTAAGGATAGGTGGGATGCTAACGATAAGAAATTAAAAACTACTAATGCTAAAGCCATGAATGCTATGATCTGTGCTCTTGATAAGACTGAATTTAATAGAATTTCTCATTGTAAAACTGCACAGGAAATTTGGCATACCTTGGAGGTGACACATGAAGGAACTTCTCAAGTCAAGGAGTCTCGTCTAGCCCTATTCAGCAATAAATACGAGAACTTTGTGATGGACAAAGGCGAGAGCATAAAGGACATGTTTAGACGCTTTTCAACTTTGGTGTACAATGCTAGAGATCTTGGGAAGGTATTCACTGAGGTAGAGCTTGTGAGGAAGGTGCTACGAGTCTTACCGATGAGCTTTGAGGCAAAAGTCACAGCAATACAAGAATCGAAATATCTGAGTAAACTAAGCATGGAGGAGTTGATTGACAACTTGATGACATATGAGCTTGAGTTAAAAGCAAAGGAGGAACGCAACAACTCCGAATCAAAGAAGAAGACGATTGCCTTAAAGAGCAAAGAAGAGAGCGATGAAGAAGAAGAAGATCCAATTGAAGAGCTTGCAGTGGCAGTCAATAATCTTAGAAAATGGTCAAGATTCAGGCCACGCAAGAAGAAAACAAGTGGTAATAGGCCAAAAGATTCTGACAATTCCGATAATGAACTGACGTGCTTTAACTGCAATAAGCCTGGCCACTTCAAACCACAATGCCCACTTCTCAAAAACAACAAAGGAAAGAAAAAGAAGAAGAAGGCCTTTGCAGCGACTTGGGATGATGAAGAAGGAGAGGAAGTTTCGAATAGTAGCTCAGAGGAGGCTAAATTGTGTCTTATGGCAAAATCAGATTCAGAAGCAAGCTCAGAGGAATCTAGTGAGGTGGTCACTATTCTCATAAAGAACTTGTTTTTATGTGTTGTGATCTTACTAAAATAGTTGATAATCTTGAATCTAAAATTGAAAAACTGAAATCTGATAGGAGAGAACTTGTTCATGAAAATTTTAGGTTAGAAACTGAACTTGAAAATATTCAAAACCTAGCCTGTAAAAAATGTAAAATTTTAGATGCAGAATTATCAAGACTTAAGAATAGCTTTGAGAATCTTGAAAAAGAAAACTTGAGTCTTAAGGAAACAATTGACACTAGGAAAAAGGATTTTATAAATAGATGCACCTCACTTTTCACTGAAAACACAACACTAAAAACCAAAGTCCAAAATCATGAGAAATCTCTGAATAACTTTTCAAGAGGAGAAAAATCATTCAACATGTTATTGGGAAATCAAATTTTTGCAAACAACAGAAAAGGATTAGGCTTTGGGAAAACACAAGTTGATGATAATGCAAAAGGTAAGAGTGTCTTTGCTAGATGTGAAATAATTGGACATTGTGTTGAAAATTGTAGTCATAGGAAAAAGAACACAAAATTTATACAAGTTTGGGCTCCTAAGAATTCTACAAACAAATTTCATGTCTATTGGAACAAGAATAAAAGGACAAAACAAGTTTGGGTTCCAAAGGGATTGTTTATTCACAATGCTTCTGCCACTAACAATCATGGACCTATAAAAACAAATAGGTCACAAAAATCTTTCATCGTGTAGGTATGGTGGCAGGCTAAGGAACAACAACAGTGTTCTCTGGATTTTGGCTGTTCCAGAAACACAACGGGCAACAAAGCAAAAGTTCCTTACCTAGTACAAAGGTGACAGAATTACAATGGGCATCCACGAAAAATTATCGTAAAGGTAAAACAGGTGAAGGTATATTTATTTGATCGATATATTAAATGTGATAATCTGCACCGTATTCTGAATGAAATCAGCCAATATTGAGATGTTGTAAAGATGATGATTTTGATTCTGACTTGTTCAACATAATTGGCCAATTATATTTATGCCAAAAACACTATTCTTTGAATCACTTTATACATATACATTTGGATTAAACATAGTGATTTGTTGGATGATAATACATTAGGTTATAATACGACTAACTCTATATTCACAGTTTCTGATTATTTACATGGCTTAAATTCAAATTCTAAGAATGTCATTTAAATTGTTATTAAAATTGAGTTTGAAATTTTTGATGCACACTTCATGATTTGGTCGATCAAATTCAATTAATGATAATTTTTGAGTGAAAAAGAAATTCAGATGCAGATTACACTGGTAATCTAGTTGATAGAATAATTACTAGTTGAACGTGATTTTTGAGACATTTAGTAACTGCATCGTTTTTCAAAGAAAATATATGCATATTTTTCATTTCAAATAATTTTCAAATAGCAGAAAATTTTCTCATATAACCCCCTCTAGAAAATCATTTTTAATCATATTTTTAGATTAGTCATTGTGAAAACCTGATTTCATAATTATTTTGAATTTGATTTAAATGACAATTTTAACTAGTCTAACTCCCTAATAATTATCGAAAAGATAAATAGTGATTGAAAAGAAAGTGATGAGTGTTGATATTTTTCATACATTACTCAAGACAGTATATTTTAGAAAAATTTCTTTAGAAATTCAAACAAGAGTTATAAAACTTTTTGTTGGGTAAAGATTCCATAACCATTTCTATGTCTATCATATTTCTATTAACCATCACTCATCAAAAATTCAATATAGTTCGTCGATATGTGGTACTTTTAAACAGGAATCATTCGTTTTTCATTTTATAAAAAAACAAAATCCCAAGTATTCACTCTCATTTAAAATTCCTCACGGTTAGCCATGAGTGAATTACTTGGAATTTGTTATGTGCTTCCATGCTCATTTAAAATTCCTTACGGTAATGCATGTATGGAACGCATATCAAAATTGATTTATTAAATAAACAAGTTGATTCTAATCTCATTTAAAAGTCCTCACGGTTATGCGTGATTAGTAGATACTTGAATTCATTTTTAAAATTAAATTGGAATACTACTAATCTCATTTAAAAGTCCTAACGGTTATGCATGATTAGTAGATATTCAAGTTCCTACTATAAGTGTACCACAAGCAGATACAACTGTGTGGTTTTATATGATGACGTCATTTCCATTACTTCTAAAAGTGGAATATGCACCTAACGAGGGTAGTTATGATTTTTGTTTGATTTTCTTATTGAAATTTAATATGTATATTCAATTGAGTTTTAATGTTAGATTAATATCGATCACTTTAGCTCTATTTTCTCTAACACTATTATTCTTTTGCTGATAACAAAAGGGGGAGAGAAAAGTTATGATTTTGTCAAATAAAATCAAGCAAAGGTCAAATAATTTTCCATTTGCATCTAGGCTCATTTGTACATTTCTATTTGTATGCATATATGTAGGGGGAGCATCGTGTAGAGAGGAAGCATTTAAATAGGGGGAGCAATTAGAGTATATCATTGATCAAATACATTTAACACAGTCAAAATCTTAAATATATGTTTGTTATCATCAAAAGGGGGAGATTGTTGAATATGCGCTTATAGGATTTTTGTTTGATGATAATAAACATATATATATATATATATATTCATTTATATGTATTTGTTAATGTACTATTTTATTTTTCATAGATAAATAAATATTTGTTGAATAAAATAAATTACACAGAATTTGAATTCAAACGGAAATTTTATTCAAACAAATATTTATTACATTTTTGAATAGTACAAATTCAAGCTCTCACTATACATATACAATTTTGTTTACAATACATCACAATTTCAATTTACATAAATTCCTCACTACATATCACTCACACTCGTAGTTTATCTTCAACTTCATTCCAGTTAGAATCCAGCATCTGAGCCATCTGCAAAAATGTTCACTAACGATGCAAAATTGAAAAAGAAATATTTTTGCAATATAAAATAAAAGATGATTTTGAATATATTATTTGCCTCAGCTATTTGGGTAGTTCGTCATCATGTACATTTGAATTCATCACACACGAACTGTGTGACATGCACAGTGTATCACTGTACATGCCACAAGGCCATGCACACTGATATACACTTGATAATGTTACAGGGACAGGTCAACACAAGGTCAAACCCGAGTTTTTAAAACTGGGTTCAACACAAGGCACAATAAAACTGAAGAATGAACAGTTCATTTATGCAACAGCGACCAAGCATCATGTGTTGAACAACATGAAGAATGCCAACAATATGGATATACAGTGATGCATGAAAGAAGACTCAAGACCGCAACAATATGGAAATATTGTTACATCAATGAAATGCAAAACTTCAACAAATCAAAACAGCATCAAAGTGTATGTATGCAATGCCTCAAATGACTCAAGTAATGAAGCACTGAAATGATGCAAATGTCCAGACAACAACAGAGCACAATGCACCAGGAAAGTAACAATAAAGGATGCATCAATGACAATTGGAGCAACAGAATCAATTATGCAACAGTGAAGAATAACCAAAGTCGTACAAGTTCGACATAACATGGTACAATGCAAACTACAATGTCACAGCAAACAAGATATACACAATCCAAGCAAAGCAGGATGATCGCAAACATATCAAGCTTAATGAAACAGGCATCACAAATACAAGTTGCCAACATACAAGCAACCAACTACATGCAGGTGAACAGAAGACAATTGAACAACTGCAAGGTAAGGGAAGCAACAAGTGTACAGAGGAAAAATAAACAAGTGACTCAGGCAAATATTCAGAAACAACACAAACCAAGTTACAAACATCAAGTGTCGACCAGGTAGCAAGTAAGATCAACACAGTGCATGTATGAAGTGCATCAGTATGCAAAGAGCTCGAGCTCAAGATATGGAAACTACACAATGCAAAGCCCAATGATCAAACATGAATACAACTCACAATGCAATGCACAACAAAATATAACAAAGTCAAGGGCACATGAAGACCAACAACAGCAAGCTACAAATATAAATGGATCGAGCAAGTGCAGAAACAAGTAGTGATACAATAGTAAAAATGGAACAACAACGAACCAGACTTCATAAATACATCATGAATTATATCAGTAAACATCAGTGACAAGGTCAAGTAAAAGTTAAGCCAGAAATTCATCAAAAGTTCGAAAGTGCTACCATAGAAAGATATGAACAATGTAGGCCGATACAGTATGCAGTGCGAACACATATTAAGGCATACAAAAAATCAATATGACCGAAGTTTCGAAGCTAAAATGAGGCCGCAGGTGTTTTCAAATCAAAACAGCGATGAAGACACAGAGAAGTATTTTTAAGAAATCAGAGAATAAAGTCTAGAATCACCAAATAACCAGACAATGCATAGTTAGTTTCTGCCGTGTGTAGGATCGATTTCACCCTAGAGGAAGGGTGAATAGGGTGATAGTTTTAATTATAAAAATTAATTGCAGAAGCTTATAAACTAATATTAACACAGATCATAGAATATTACCAGCACAGAAATAAATAGCAGAATAATAAAATGCAGAACAGAACAACACAGAATTTACCCAGCTTTGAGAAAACCCTGCCTACGTGCTTCCCCCAAGGTTTCTACTAGAAATTAGAAAGTCCATCGCTTACACACGTAAACTCTCTATACCCGCTATTGACTATCCTAACTCTACGCTCAAAACCCTGGCCACAACTCAACCACCGAGTTGCGAATTCCCAAACTACAACACGTAGTTTGTACCCTAGTCACACGACTAGAAAAATAAAACAGTTTAAAATATAAATTTATAAAACAATTAAAATTAAAATTAAAATTAAACCCTAATTATCAATAAACCCAAAAACTAAAGCCCTTTTAAACAAAGCCGGCCCCCTTTTACTCTAGCCCGTTGTCTTCTTTATTTTGCTCTGTGAAAACAATTGTCGGCCTGCTTCCTTTCTTAGTTCTGAAATTAGGGCTTTGCTTTCGTTCTGTCTGCTCTGGAAATTAGGGCATGAAGTCGCCGGCTTTAATTCGATCGATCCAGTGATGTTTTGCGTGTCGCCTTGATCGATTGATTCCTCGTTGCTTACGCGGCTGCTTCGTTGATCAAATTCTCTCCTTGAATCGGTATTATTTGCTTTTTGCTTTATTGATTTTTGCTTTCTGGAATTCGATAGATTAAATGCCGATGATGATTAGGATTTTTATAGGAGTCAATTTCCTAAAATCTTGTTCGTCTGATTTCTTCAAAATTTCTTGCTTTGTCGTTCGATTATTGTTGGATGTTTGCGATGAATTCTGACTTTTTCAATATCGTATTTTTCTGATGCTTGATCCCCACGGCTTTGAATTGCCGTGCTCATCACGGTGTCGATTTTTGACTTTGTGATTTGCGTCTTGAACATCACGGCACTGTTTTGATTTCGTGAATCATATCCACTCCACGATTCATGTTGCATTATTCACTGATGCACTTGCTCATGTTAAATTGCATTGTTCATCTTGATTCTGCATCTTCTTATAATCATTCTGGCCTTGAATAGATGTTGACTGCATCACCTGATTAGATGTGTATTTGCTCGAGTCACTTGTTTTTCACCGTCCTCACATGTCCATGCTTCATGTATACTTCTTACTGTTATTTGATTGCCGAGTTGTTTGCATTCACTTCATTCATTTGTATCAGTTCTCGGCTCTGACTTTTGTATATTTGGACTTGTTGTAGTTGAATTCTGTGATGTTGCCTCTGGTTGGTGTCATATACATTCATCAATGTTGGCATCTGCATTGCATTTCTCAGTGAACTCCATTTCACTTTGTTGCATTTCAAGATTCATCTGATCACTGTTGTGTCTTGTTTAATGGAGTCGGTGATAATGATCACTGTGTTGGGCTTGTAGTACTTGGATATTTGCAGTTTGTAGCGTCACTGAGCTTGCATACTGTTTTCATTTGTTCAACATGTAGTTGTTCACTTTGTCTTTGCTTGTGACATCCATGTGCACCTGATATATGTTTGAAACTGTGCTTGCATTGTTACTTGGTCGACACTTGCATCATTATCTGTTGCATACATGAGATTGACACTGTACTTTTGTTGTTCACTGTGTTCATGCACTTTGGTCTTTGTTGCCTCTTTGTGTTGCTGTACTTCATGTTGTATTCATGCAGCTTGTTTTCTATATTCACTTGAATGTTGCAGTCCATGTTCTTCACTGTTTATATTGTTTGCATTGTTGCAGTTGGTCATTTTGTTCATCTGTATATTGCTGCAATCTTCATTGAGCTTGTATGCTTCAATTTGCCTTGAGTTGATCCCGTGTGTTATTTGGGTTTGACCTTGTGCTGAATTGTTAGCAGTGCTTTTGTTTGATTTGTGCACACGAATTGGCGAGGCAGTGCACACGTGTACAAATGTATACGTGTGTACTGCAGCCACTTATGTACAACCTGTCCCTGATAAAATGCTGATATGCACAAATACAATCAAAAATGATGACGAACAACCCAAATAACTGAGGCAAATATTATTTTCAATATTCACATTTTATATTGCAAAAAAAATATTTCTTTTTCAATTTTACTGCGTTAGTGAATATTTTTGCGGATTGCTCAGATGCTTGATTCTATCTGAAATAAAGTTGAAGATAAATATGAGTGTGAGTGATATGTAGTGGGGTGCTGATGTAAATGTGAAATTATGTTGTATTGTAATCAAAGTTGTATATGTATAGTGAGAGCTTGAAATTGTACTATTCAAAATTGTAATAAATATTTGTTTGAATAAAATATTCATTTGAATTCAAAATCTTTGTTATCTATTTTATTCTGCAAATATTTATTTAATCTGTGAAAAATAAAATAGTACGTTAACAAATACATTTAAAACGAATGTATATATGTTTATTATCATCAAACAAAAATCATATAAGCGCATATTCAACAATCTCCCCCTTTTGATGATAACAAACATATATTTAAGATTTTGAATGTATTAAATGTATTTGATTGTTCAATTTGCTCCCCCTATTTAAATGCTTCCTATCTATACAATACTCCCCCTACATATATGCATTGAGAATAAAAATATGCAAATGAATCTATATGCATATGCAAATATATGAATTTTATTTGCTAAAATCTTAACTTTTCTCTCCCCCTTTTGTTATCAGCAAAAGAATAATAGTGTTAGGGAAAATAGAGATAAAGTGATTGATATTGATATAATATTAAGACTCAATCGAATATAAATAATAAATTTAAAAAAAATCAAACAAAAAAAAATCATAAACATTTTGTTAGGCGCATATTCCACTTTTAGAATGATGGAAATGTTGTAATCATATAAAACCATATAGTTATGTCTATTTGTGGTATATTTATATCAGGAATTTGAATATCTACTAACCATGCATAACCGTTAGGACTTTTAAATGAGATTAGCAGTATTCCAATTTTAAAAAAAAATGAATTCAAGTATCTTCTAACCACGCATAACCGTGAGGACTTTTAAATGGGATTAGAATCAACTTGTTTATTTTTTAAAAAATCAACTTTTGATATGCGTTCCATACATGCATAACCGTGAGGACTTTTAAATGAGCATGGAAGCACATAACAAATTCCAAGTAATTCACCCATACATAACCGTGAGGACTTTAAAATGAGAGTGAATACTTTGTTTTTTTTTTTAAATGTGAAAATGAAAAACGAACGATTCCTGTTTAAAATACCACACATCGACAAACTATATAGAATTTTGATGAGTGAAGGTCGTTAGAAATATGATAGAAATCAAGATGGTCATGGAATTTTTTACCAACAAAAATTTTATGACTCTTGTTTAATTTGAAAAATTTACTAATTATACCGTCTCGAGTAATAATATATGATAAATATCAATACTCATCACTTTTTCAATCACTATTTATTTCTTCGATGATTTGTAGGGAGAAAAAAAATGTTAAGTATTCAGCAAATTTCTAAAACACCTAGACCGAGTCGTAGTTTACAAAACTATTTTCTGGTAGGGGTTTTGTAAAAATGTATGCCAATTGAGAATCAGTTGAAATAAAATTTATGCAGATATTTTCTTTGAAAATATGATCTCTAATAAAATGATGTCTAACATCTATATGTTTTGTTCACGAGTGATGTACAGGATTATTTGTGAGATCGATTGCGCTTTTCTATCACACATTAGTGGTACACGTTTAAAATTTAGGCCATAGTCATGCAAAGTTTGTATCATCCATAAGATTTGAGCAGAGCAACCACTCAAAGCAATATACTCTGCCTCTGTTGTGGATAATGCAATACAATTCTCTTTTCTACTCGACCATGCAACTAATGAATGTCCTAACATAAAACATGCTCCACTAGTACTTTTTCTATCAACTAAATTTCCAGCATAATCAGCATCTGAAAAACCTTTCAATTCAAAATTATCGTTTGATGGATACCAAAGACCAAACCGTGGGGTGTGCAACAAATATCTTATAATTCTTTTAACAGCTTTTAAATGAGATTCTTTTGGGTTAGATTGAAAACGTGCACATAAGCAGACAAAAAACATGATGTCAGGTCTAGAGGCGGTAAGATAAAGGAGTGATCCAATCATACCTCTGTACTGCTTTTGATCAACTGTCTTACCTTTTTCATCCTTGTCAAGTTTAAGTGTTGTACTCATGGGAGTTCTTGCTGATTTAGCATCTTTCATTCCAAATTTGTTGACAAGTTCCCTAATATATTTCGTTTGAGAAATGAATGTGCCTTTATCGCTTTGTTGGATTTGAAATCCTAAAAAGAATTTTAACTCTCCAACCAAGCTCATTTCAAATTTTTCCTGCATGACTTTTTCAAATTTCTCATACAATAACTTGTTAGTAGCACCATAAATGATGTCATCAACATATATTTGATCAAAAGATCATCGTTTTCATGCAACAGAAATAGTGTGGTGTCTACACATCCCTTTTTGAACCCATTTTCAAGGAGATAAGAACTAAGACATTCATACCAAGCTCTGGGAGCTTGTTTTAATCCATATAATGCCTTCTTTAGTTTGTATACATGATTTGGATATTCATGACTTTCAAAACCTTCTGGTTGTTCAACAAACACATCTTCTTTTAAAATTCTGTTAAGAAAAGCACTCTTAATGTCCATTTGTCTTAGTTTAAATCCTTTGTAACAAGCAAAAGCTAACAATATTCTAATTGATTCTAGTCTAGCTACAGGCGCAAAAGTTTCATCAAAGTCAACTCCTTCAATTTGATTGTATCCTTTAGCAACTAGTCTAGCTTTATTTCTAATTATATTTCCAGATTCATCATATTTATTTTTAAAAATCCATTTTGTTCCTATAACTGGATAATCCTTAGGTCTAGGTGCTAGACTCCAAGCATTATTTCGTTCAAACTGAATTAGCTCTTCTTGCATGGCCATGAACCAGTTTTCATCATTAAGGGCTGAATCTATGTTATTTGGTTCTATTTCTGAAATAAATCCACTATATAAGCACAGATCACATAGATTTTTAAAGGATGAACGAGTTTGTATACCTGCTATAGGGTTTCCAATTACCAATTCTGGTGGATGGTCTGTTTTGTATTTCAGTTTTTCTAGATCCAGATTTCTTCGGACTTCTTGAATTGTAGTAACTTCTCTAGCATCAGTAGTTTCTTTTGGTTTTTCAAGCTCATCTTTTTCTTTCTCCTCTTCAACGTTCCTTTTGGATGTTTCCTGATTATCAATGCCTTCATCAAATTTCACATTGATTGACTCCACGATTGTTTTAGTCTTTTTGTTGTAGACTCTATAAGCTTTGCTTCTCGAAGAGTAACCCATGAAGATGCCTTCATCAGCCTTTGCTTCAAATTTTCCTAACTGTTCACCTGTATTAAGAATATAGCAAGGACATCCAAACACTTTGAAGTAAGCGATGTTTGGTTTATTGTTGAACCATAGCTCATAGGGGGTTTTGTTAAGAATTGGTCTAATCTTAACTCTATTCATTACATAACATGCTGTATGTTAGCGCCAAAATTGGTCACTAACACCCTTAGAGAGTTTGTGTAGAGAGATTAATGAAGAAGATAGATTAAAATAGAGAAGATAATATAAATTAAAATGCGGGAGACGAGAACACAGAATTTATAGTGGTTCGGCGTTGTAGCCTACGTCCACTTTGAAGTTGATCCTTTTATTTCTTCACTTTAATCTTGATTACAAATACAATCCGCTTTTAAGTATTCAAATACAATTGTGAAATAAAAGTAGAGGTCTTGGATGAGGTTAGAAAATGGCAGAGTCTCCTCAATGTTCTCTGAAATCTCTCTCTTTTTTCTGTGCCCCTGCCTCTCTATATATAGACGAATGTGGACTGGACTTCCCTGGTGGGCCAGATGGCTAGACAGCTTGGTCTAAATAGGGCATGCTCTGTGTGCCGAGTAGAACATGCCGACCGATAGGAACGCCAACTGATAGTAATGCCGAACGACAGGTGTGCCGAGCCCTCCTAATGCCGAATGATCTCCTTGTTGAATGGAGGAGGTGGGCCAAATGATCACTTTGGCCGAGTGGGAGGAGGCCGAGTGGGAGGAGGCCGAGCATACTGACTTCCTTAGGGAGCACTTGTGCCGAGTGAACTAAGCCGAACGATCTTCTGGAGGCCGAACGTTCCACAAATTGCCGAGCAGTGTGCTAGTGCCGAACAATAGTTGGATGCCGAGTACTATGGGATGCCGAATGCTTTTGTATGCCGAACGTTCCCAGAGGCCGAGTGCTCCTTTATGCCGAGCGTCCTCCTACGCCGAGTATAACTCTGTACGGCCGAACAACCCCTGATGCCGAGTACAACTCTGAATGACCGAACGTCTAGTTGCCTGGTCGATTTTCCAGGTAACATTTTGCCCCCCAAAGTACGCCGTGTGTTCAAACAGGGTGTGCTTTGAACTACTGGATCAGGGCATCGTCACCGGGTGCTAAGGATACCGAACGATACGAGTGCCGAGTGAAACCGTTTCGTCCGGTTGAGCCGGTCAAAGTCTCTTCGACTTCTCCTTCCTCTTTATAAAAACCACCTCCTTCTTCTTCCTTTCTTTACTTTTACTCCTGCAATCCCGAATTTTCGAGCCACCCTTGCAATCAAAATCTAAGTACTTCTCAAACCTTTCTGAAGCTCGATCCACGAACTAGGTACAATCCCTTTACCTAACTCCTTTTCCTGGTGAGTTCCCACTGATTCACATGGGTTCAATGTAGACGGGAATTCGAATTTTTACTTGGAGTGTTTCCAAAGTTGAGCGACGTGAGGTAGGGAGAGAGAGTCAAGTATGAATGCCTTGTAGGATTCGAGAGGGAGTTAGGCAGAGGAGAGGAAGGTATGGAGGCTACGCCGAGTGTTAGAACTCGGCATGATCTTAGTTCGATCCGGCATAACGACGGCCGAACGATGGGTTAGAAGGAAGATGTGCAAGTCAGTGGGTAGGTCGGGCGTTGTTTCGGCCGAATCGTGTTTTGGCCGAACGACACTATCTCAGTGCGAACTGAGGTTCGGCCGAACGATGGTTGTAGGCCGAACGGTAGTCTTGCCGAGTCACCAATTAACCGAACAAACTGGCATGCCGGGAATAGTTGAATGCCGAACATACTTACATGCCGAACACGTATAAATGTCGGACCTATCTTCATGCCGAACATAATTAGAAGCCGAGTATAAACAATGCCGAACAAATACAAATGCCGAACAAACTAAGTGCCGAACATACTTTTGTGTCGAACATAGTTAGCATGCCGAGCGTAATTAGGTGCCGAGCACACATACATGCCGGACATATACAGATGCCGAACATACTCCCCTTGCCCAATTTCGTAGCTGGCCTTTACTTGGCAGTTTCTTATTGCGGTCGTTATTCAGAAGGCTTTCGGAGACAGTCAGAGATGCGGTTTTCGGAAGCGACGTTTTTAGGCTTGACGCTATATTAAATGCTTATGCACGATTGATTGCACTCGTTCACACACCACACGCGGGGGGGGGGGGGGTTATCTGCGTTGTTAATTCTAACGTCAATCATTTTTCGAGTATAGTTCACACAGGTGCTTGGCCGGGTCTGCTATTTATTCAAGATGTCCAAAAGATCCAGTTCTGCTACGCTTTCCGACAAACCTGGGCCGTCTTCTAAGCGAACGGCCCCCGACACAACTGACCCGTCAGTTTCCCCCGCTCATGACTGGGCTCCCGATACTTTGGAATCTTCGATCTTACTGGATGACCCAGTTGACTCACAGGCTTCGAGAGTCACTGAGGCCGCTCTTAAGCGGATATGTTCTATTCATGGCATTCCGTTTGCTGACGTGCGCGTTCCATCGGGGCATGACCGCCCACATCTGCCCCCAGTGGGATATACGGCGTGTAGCAAGTTCATGTGCTGGGTTGGTAGCGTGCCACCTTTCAATCTATTCCTTCGCGACGTGCTGCAGTACCTAGACAATGCCCCGTCTCAGCTTCATCCAAATGGTCACGCTTTCATTTATGGCACGTATATGCTCTTCATGGTCATCCTCTCTAGGCCTCCAACCCCTGGCGATATAAGGTACATATACATGATCAAGAAACGGGGAGACAGCCCCTCTTACATGTTCCTTGAGCCACATCGGAAGTGCCAACTTTTCACTAGCGCGTGGAGTAGCAAATTCGCCCTGTACAAGCAGGAGTGGTTTTACGTGAGCTGCCCCCAGGGCTTTGCGAGGCGATGGATTGAAGGAAGTAAGTCTTTTTTTTGAGTTGATATTTGCTCCCGGTTGAGGCTGAGCTTCTCCTAACTTGTCGTTTTATCTTTTCAGGTTCCATCCCCCGCCCCGAGGGCCGAGGATACTCTGATGCTGTTGACGCCATTAGAGCTCTTCCCGCTGAAGAGCGAGATATCTGAGCCCTCATTTCCAATGAGTCATTATCAAAGTTTGGCTTGTTAGCCCCTGGCCGCCGGGTTACTCTTCCAGAGGGTGCTTCGCTTCCCAAGCCCGTACACGTCAGAGGGAAAAAACTGCCTGAATCATCCGTTCGCCCTTCTCTTGAAGCTCGGAAGAAGGGGAAATTCCAGGCGAGTCACCCGAAAAGCAAGGTGAGGATTTGGGCTCTGCAGTCGAAGTTCATGATATTGAAACGTCATCTTCCCCTTCGAAGGGGAAAAAGGAGCTGGCGTGCAAGTCGAGGAAGGAGAAAGTTGGTGGGACTTCCAAAGTTACGCATATTCAGCCAGAGAAAGAGGCTTCTTCACAGCGCGTTGAAAGTTCTCTGAAGGGCTTATCGAATCTCTCCATTCCCGACGACTTGCTCAACTATGATTTCAACGATCCGGAGCTGTTTAAGTTTCGCTCGCCCGTCAGAGGCGATGCGGGTGTCCTGGCCCCGATCCAAGGGGAAAAGACTCCCGTTAGCAAAGCCACTGGTCCGTCGGGGGGTAGCACTAGGACACACACAGACACATGCATTTCACTTTGCATCTACCTTTCTTTCACCATTCTACTCTCTCGCTAATTCGCTATTGTTCGATTGCAGGTGACATGGGGCGCTCTCATGGATACGACCGCCTTCGCGGTTCATCGACTTTACGCCGGTCTGGTCGGGACTCGGGCCTCGGGAAGCGCCGAGACAGAGACAGCGACAGCTACCGAGATTATCATGCCTAGGACTCGTCATCCCGGAAGAAAACTTATTATCAGCCCGAACACCGCCAGGAGACCTCTTCTTATCAGGAGCGAAGCAAATACAAACGTGGCCACGAGAGGTCGCATTCTGATGCTCCCCTGGACCAACACTCTGACTCTTCTTCTACCCGGCACTCCCGAGATTCTCATAGGAAGGGCGAACTCTCAAAGCCGCCTCCTCCCGTTCCTGTAACAGACCCGACAGTGCCGGAGAGATTGAACGAACTTAAGGCTAAGTTTCCGACGATTTTTTTTGATGGGTTAAAGTTCCTCCCGGCGATTCATCCTATTCCCGGAGATGTTAAACAAAATGCTATCGCATGCACCAATGACGTTTACGTGCAACATGACGCGTTTGTCCATCTGGCCGAGAAACTTTCTGAAGTCTCTATGGAGCGCCAACACGAAATTGACCGCCTAAAGCTTGAAGCTATCCATGACAAGGATATCATTAAGGACCAGGATGAAGAAATTGCCGCTTATAAGTCCGACCTTGAAGCTGCCCGTCAGAGCGCTAAGGACACCGCCGAGGCTGTTTCCCGCCTTGAATTGACTCATAAGAAAGAGCTCGATGAAGCAGTTCAACGGTGTGGGGCATTAGCTTTGGAGAAAGACTCCGTTCATAAGGAGCGAGATGTGCTTAATAGGCGAGTTAAGGAGCTCGAGGAGCAACTCAGTAAGGAGAAGGAGGAGAAAGTGGCCGCCCAGGTTGAGGCACAACACTATTGTGATGAGATCGTCGCCACCCGGCTCTTAAAGGAGAAACTAGAGGACGATCTCTCCAAAGTTGAGGCCCTAAAGAATGAAGCCCGTGAGGAGGGTAAAAAGATAGCGACTGCCGATGTTGACTCTCGCCTTGAGGCAGCTAGGGAAGAAGGTAGGGAGGAAATTAAGACTGAATTCGACCCGCTGATCGCCGAGTTCAATGCCCGAGTCCTCATGCATAGGGATTTAACTTTTCTGGGCGACGGCTACCTTGAATCATTGGCCGAGGCATGGGAGACCCTGATTCAAATCAGGAGGGTTGAGAGCGGAGTCGATGAGGTTGACGAAGAAGCATTGATAAAAGAATTCCTGAGGGGGAAGGAGCCTTCAGATTTATCGGCGGCTAAAGCCCTCTACAGCAAAGGCTCTCCCTCCAGGAAAGAGAAAGAGGTGGCTACCGACTCTTTCGGCGTCGTGCCCCCAGTTCGCATGCCTACTCAATCGGCCTGTCGGCCAATACTTGACCCCTTCGAGCAGCACGTTGGCTATGACCCGGAAGCCCCCGGGCTTGGCATTCATGCCTTATCTCCCATCCCGGAGGGTGAGACCCCCCTGATGACTGAGAACCCACCGGCATCTGGTGAGTAACTTCTGTGCTTCACAAAGAACTTTCTCGTTCCCCCAGAAGTTGTTGTGTTCTAACACTTGTTCTTCTTTTTCGTGATTTCTGCGCAGGCTGTTCTGACCCCTAGCCCACTCCGAGGAGCGATGCCGCCAAGAAGGTGGAGAAAAAGGCGAGTGACGCTACTCAAGCTGGCGGGGATCCTGGTCCATATGCTCACGTAATCGGGGTGCTTGATGAAGGCAAATTCGAATCTTCCTCGGAGAGTTTTGAAATAGAAATCACAGGCGCCTCTGAGCACACATCCGAGTTGAGCATGAAGGAACGGCTCGACAAAGAGGAAAGAGATATGACCTCAGTCAAGGTCGAGCCGCATGAAGTGGACCTGGATGATCCTCTGAACAAACCATTGAAGGTCATTCTTCCTGGCAAGTCCCAGCCCATGGATGTTCCCCCTACGTCTACGGTCGTCACCCCTCCGTCAGGGAAGGATTCCAAGAGTAAGCGCTCTGGGAAGGAACCATCCGGGAAGAAGTCAAAGAAATACAAGAAATGACCGTCGTCCCCGTTCAACGAGAACTAGTTTAAGTCATGTACTAATTTTTGTAGACTGTGTAAATAGGCTGTCGGCCCCGGGCTTCGGAGCGTTTTTGTAACTGGAAGCTTTTTCGTGAATAAAGTTTGATCTTCACTTTTGTCTTCTCAAAAGACTTCTATTACTCAGTTTCTTTTATGGTTGTGATTGAAATCTGAATTGTGATGGGTAACTCAGACTTCTTGGTCCGTCTTTACATGGCTTGGGAGTTCCCCTGGATTTGATCAATCTCCACTTGGTGCTTCAAGCACTTAGAATATTTCATAGCCCGTATGTTGGGGACTTGACATATCCAAGTCATTTGCGTCGTAGTTCCTTTTCAAGGAATTCGGGGGTCTGAACTGCTTGTAATTGAGCCTATACACCGGACTCCGAGTACTCCAGTCCGTGCTCCGGGGACTCGGAGATTTTTTGTCGTTCCTACTCGAGTCCGCACTCCGGAGACTCAGAGTACTCCAGTCCGCACTCAAGGGACTCGGAGATTTTGAATCGTTTATACTCGGGTCCGCACTCCGGGGACTCAGAGTACTCCAGTCCGCACTCCGGGGACTCGGAGATTTTGAATCGTTTATACTCGAGTCCGCACTCCGTGGACTTAGAGTACTCCAGTCCGCACTCCGGGGACTTGGAGATTTTGAATCATTTATACTCGAGTCCGCACTCCGAGGACTTAGAGTACTCCAGTCCGCACTCCGGGGACTTGGAGATTTTGAATCGTTTATACTCGAGTCCGCACTCCGGGGACTTAGAGTACTCCAGTCCGCACTCCGGGGACTTGGAGATTTTGAATCGTTTATACTCGAGTCCGCACTCCCGGGGACTTGGAGATTTTGAATCGTTTATACTCGAGTCCGCACTCCGGGGAATTAGAGTACTCCAGTCCGCACTCCGGGGACTTGGAGATTTTGAATCGTTTATACTCGAGTCCGCACTCCGGGGACTTAGAGTACTCCAGTCCGCACTCTGGGGACTTGGAGATTTTGAATCGTTTATACTCGAGTCCGCACTCCGGGGACTTAGAGTATTCCAGTCCGCACTCTGGGGACTTGGAGATTTTGAATCGTTTATACTCGAGTCCGCACTCCGGGGACTTAGAGTACTCCAGTCCGCACTCCGGGGACTTAGAGATTTTGAATCGTTTATACTCGACTCCGCACTCCGGGGACTTAGAGTACTCCAGTCCGCACTCCGGGGACTTGGAGATTTTGAATCGTTTATACTCGAGTCCGCACTCCGGGGACTTAGAGTACTCCAGTCCGCACTCCGGGGACTTGGAGATTTTGAATCGTTTATACTCGAGTCCGCACTCCGGGGACTTAGAGTACTCCAGTCCGCACTCCGGGGACTTGGAGATTTTGAATCGTTTATACTCGAGTCCGCACTCCGGGGACTTAGAGTACTCCAGTCCGCACTCCGGGGACTTGGAGATTTTGAATCGTTTATACTCGAGTCCGCACTCCGGGGACTTAGAGTACTCCAGTCCGCACTCCGGGGACTTGGAGATTTTGAATCGTTTATAGTCGAGTCCGCACTCCGGGGACTTAGAGTACTCCAGTCCGCAATCCGGGGACTTGGAGATTTTGAATAGTTTATACTCGAGTCCGCACTCCGGGGACTTAGAGTACTCCAGTCCGCACTCCGGGGACTTGGAGATTTTGAATCGTTTATAGTCGAGTCCGCACTCCGGGGACTTAGAGTACTCCAGTCCGCACTCCGGCGACTTGGAGATTTTGAATCGTTTATACTCGAGTCCGCACTCCGAGGACTTAGAGTACTCCAGTCCGCACTCCGGGGACTTGGAGACTTTGAATCGTTTATACTCGAGTCCGCACTCCGGGGACTTAGAGTACCCCAGTCCGCACTTCGGGGACTTGGAGATTTTGAATCGTTTATACTCGAGTCCGCACTCCGGGGACTTAGAGTACTCCAATCCGCACTCCGGGGACTTGGAGATTTTGAATCGTTTATACTCAAGTCCGCACTCCGGGGACTTAGAGTACTCCAGTCCGCACTCCGGGGACTTGAAGATTTTGAATCGTTTATACTCGAGTCCGCACTCCGGGGTCTTAGAGTACTCCAGTCCGCACTCTGGGGACTTAGAGTACTCCAGTCCGCACTCCGGGGACTTGGAGATTTTGAATCCTTTATACTCGAGTCCGCACTCCGGGGACTTAGAGTACTCCAGTCCGTACTCCGGGGACTTGGAGATTTTGAATCGTTTATACACGAGTCCGCACTCCGGGGACTTAGAGTACTCCAGTCCGCACTCCGAGGACTTGGAGATTTTGAATCGTTTATACTCGAGTCCGCACTCCGTGGACTTAGAGTACTCCAGTCCGCACTCCGGGGACTTGGAGATTTTGAATCGTTTATACTCGAGTCCGCACTCTGGGGACATAGAGTACTCCAGTCCGCACTCCGGGGACTTGGAGATTTTGAATCGTTTATACTCGAGTCCGCACTCCGGGGACTTAGAGTACTCCAGTCCGAACTCCGGGGACTTGGAGATTTTGAATCATTTATACTCGAGTCCGCACTCCGGGGACTTAGAGTACTCCAGTCCGCACTCCGGGGACTTGGAGATTTTGAATCGTTTATTCTCGAGTCCGCACTCCAGGGATTTAGAGTACTCCAGTCCGCACTCCGGGGACTTGGAGATTTTGAATCGTTTATACTCGAGTCCGCACTCTGGGGACTTCGAGTACTCCAGTCCGCACTCCGGGGACTTGGAGATTTTGAATCGTTTATACTCGAGTCCGCACTCCGGGGACTTAGAGTATTCCAGTCCACACTCCGGGGACTTGGAGATTTTGAATCGTTTATACTCGAGTCCGCACTTCGGGGACTTAGAGTACTCCAGTCCGCACTCCGGGGACTTGGAGATTTTGAATCGTTTATACTCGAGTCCGCACTCCAGGGACTTAGTGTACTCCAGTCTGAACTCCGGGGACTTGGAGATTTTGAATCGTTTATACTCGAGTCCGCACTCCGGGGACTTAGAGTACTCCAGTCCGCACTCCGGGGACTCGGAGATTTTGAATCGTTTATACTCGAGTCCGCACTTCGGGGACTTAGGGTACTCCAGTCCGCACTCCGGGGACTTGGAGATTTTGAATCGTTTATACTCGAGTCCGCACTCCGGGGACTTAGAGTACTCCAGACCGCACTCCGGGGACTTGGAGATTTTGAATTGTTTATACTCGAGTCCGCACTCCGGGGACTTAGAGTATTCCAGTCCGCACTCCGGGGACTTGGAGATTTTGAATCGATTATACTCGAGTCCGCATTCCGGGGACTTAGAGTACTCCAGTCCGCACTCCGGGGACTTGGAGATTTTGAATCGTTTATTATAAGCGTTCGTACGCTAGCCAGGATATCGTAATTTTTAATTGCGCATCATAGGAATATCATACGAAGAGACATTGGTCATTCATGGAAAAGATGGCTTCAAGCCTTTATTGATGAAAACAAGCTAGATTATCTTATTACATGTCAAGAAGAAAGCATGCTGGAAATAAATGCAACTACCACATAAAGGAAATAGACTAAGTGTAATAATGCCGCAAATGCTCGTTGTTCCATGCTCGAGGGAGTGTTGCACCATCGATGGTCGTTAGCTTGAAAGTTCCTTCTCCAAGCCTCCATTCGATAACGTGTGGACCTTCCCATGCGGGGTTCATGTGCGAAGGGGTTGGAAAGACTCGTTTCAAAACGAGATCTCCCATACTAAAGGTTCTTGGCCGGACTTTTCCATTATAATATTTAGTGACTCGGTGTCTGTATGAGGCCGCTCTCAAATCAGCTTCTTCGCGTTTCTCATCAATGAAATCTAATGATTCCAATAGGAGATCCTGGTTCGACACAGGATCATAATAGGTCACCCGGTGTGACGGAACTTCAAGTTCTACGGGTATGACGGCTTCCGTGTCGTACGCCAGTGCGAATGGTGTGTGGCCAGTCGCGGTCCTGTGGGTAGTTCTATAGGCCCAAAGCGCTGTTGGGAGTTCATCCACCCACCTGCCTCTAGCCTTTTCCAAACTCTTCTTCAATATGGACTTGATGATTTTATTGACGGCTTTTACCTGCCCATTTGCCTTCGGGTGGGCAACTGCTGCGAAAATTTTCTCAATGCCATACTTCTGACAGAACTCTTTGAATTCCTTACTTTCGAATTGAGTTCCGTTATCCGTTATGATGGTCCGTGGGAGGCCAAAACGACATATAATATTTCGTACAACGAAATTAATGACTTTCTTGGTGGTGATTGTGGCCATTGGCTCTGCTTCCGCCCACTTGGTGAAATAATCGACTGCCACTATTGCATATTTCGCGCCTCCTTTGGCTATGGGCAGAGATCCAATTAGGTCGATTTCCCACATTGCAAATGGCCAAGGACTAAACATTTGTGTGAGTCCCGTTGGCGGAGCTCTTGGAATCTTTGCATACATCTGGCATTTGTCGCATCTTCTCGCATAGTCTGCAGCATCCCGATTTACAGTCGGCCAATAATATCCATAGCGGAGGATTTTCCTCGCCAAAGTTTTTCCCCCGGTATGATCACCACATTCTCCCTCATGGACTTCTTCCAACACCCGTTTTATCTCGTCATGGGCCACGCACCGGAGTAAGGGGGTCGAGAATCCCCTCCGATACATTATCCCGTCTTGCATTACATAACGCGAAGCCTTACGAAGGACTTGGCGTCTTTCACTTCTTTTCTCTGGTAAGTCTCCGTATAGCAAGTACTGTTTGATCGGGATCAGCCATGATCCCCTTCCAAGTTCGGTCTCCAAGACGAGATCTATCTCCATCATGTCTATACTTGGAGCAAGCAGAGTCTCGACAGGGAACAACCCCATCTGCTGTGCATCGCCAGTACTCGCGAATTTAGCCAACGAGTCGGCCTCCCTGTTCTGTTCGCGCGGGACAAGCGAAATGTCATAATATTCCAGGTTTACTAGTAGCTCCCGGACCCGAGCAAGGTAAGGAGCCAGTCTCTGTCCTTTCGCTTGGTAGTCTCCCCGTACCTGATAAACCACCAGCTGTGAGTCGCAGAAGATTTCGATGGACTTTACCCTTAGCTCATTGGCAAGCTTAAGCCAGCAATCAGTGCTTCGTATTCGGCTTCGTTATTTGTCGCTGTAAATTCGAGCTTCAAAGCGTAGCAAATCGATCGGTTTTCGGGAGTTACCAGAACTATCCCAGCTCCCGACCAACGGTCGTTAGATGCCCCGTCAGTGAACATCTTCCATCGGAAAGGAGGGATTATTATGTGATTTTCACTCGGTTCATCCGGAATGGTGAACTCAACAACGAAGTCAGCTAATGCCTGCCCTTGGATGGTCCTTCGCGGCAGGTAGGTGATATCAAACTGGCTTAACTCGATGTTCCACTTTAGCATCCTACCGGAAGTTTTCGGTCGTTGGAGTACCTGTCGCAAGGGTTGGTCAGTGTAAACACTGATTGAGTGCGCCTGAAAGTAGGGATGAAGCTTGCGTGATGCAATCACCAGGCAATAGGCAAGTTTCTCGATCTTTGGATAATTATTTTCTTCCCCCGTCAGTCGTTTACTAACATAGTACACCGGTCTTTGAACCTTGTCTTCTTCGCGAACTAGGGCTGTACTGATAGCGTGTTGAGACACAGCCAAATATACGTACAACGTCTCGTGGTCTACTGGTTTTGACAACACCGGAGGACTTTCCAAGTGTCTTACCAGGGCTCGGAATGCTTCATCGCAGTCAGTCGTCCATTCGAAGTTTCTCTTTCCTTTCTTTATGACATCGAAGAAAGGAACACACTTATCTGTGGCTCTGGATATGAATCGACTGAGCGCACTACTTTTCCGTTCAAGCTCTGTACCTGTTTTATGGTTCTAGGTGCCCGTATATCTCGGATGGCCTGGATCTTTTCCGGGTTAGCTTCAATTCCTCGTGCATTCACAATGAATCCCAAGAACTTCCCTGATGCCACGCCGAATGAACACTTTGAAGGATTGATCTTCATCCCATAGTGCCTTAGTATCTCAAACATTTCCGCCAAGTCTCGAATGTGGTCGTTTGACTGCCGTGACTTCACAAGCATGTCATCCACATAGACTTCCATTGTTCTCCCAATCTGATCTTTGAACATTCGATCTACCAGACGCTGGTAAGTTGCTCCGGCGTTCTTCAGTCCAAAGGGCATCACTACATAGCAGTATAACCCAACATTCGTGACAAAGCTGGTGTGTTCTTGGTTCGGGATGTGCATCGGAATTTGGTTGTATCCAGAGTATGCATCCATAAATGACAATAACTCGTGCCCTGCCGTTGAATCGACCAGTTGATCAATCCGTGGTAGCGGGAAGCTATCCTTTAGGCATGCTTTGTTTAAATCAGAATAGTCAACGCAGGTTCTCCATTTCCCGTTTGCTTTCTTTACCAACACAGGGTTGGACACCCATTCCGGGTAGAGGGCGTCGCGGACAAACCCATTGGCTTTGAGTCTATCCACCTCCTCTTTGAGAGCTGTGGATCTTTCCGGGTCCATGCCTCTTCTTTTTTGCTTCACAGGTACGTGTTTCGGGTCTATATTCAACATATGGCTCGCAATTTCCGGGGAAATCCCACGCATATCAGAGTGTGTCCAGGCGAAGACACCAAGATTTGCTCGGAGGAAATCAGATAAATTCTCTGCCATTAAGGGATCGAGCTGCGACCCAATCTTAAGAACTCGTGTCGGGTCGCTGTGTCTAACTGGAATGTCGATTGTTAGTTCGGCCGGTGCTGCGTCTGGTTCCCTGGGTTCCCCTTCGTCGTCTCTCGGATCTATGTCTTCAACGATCCGAGAATGTCGCACGAGCCAGGGCTCGGGCGCTAATTGTCAACCATCAGAATTCAGGATGCGGACGATGCTGTCCGCAGTCTTCCCCTTTTCTCTGCGCTGGGCTTCTCTCAACTCAGCCACGTAACATGCACGTCCGGTTGCTTGGTCGCCATGCACTACGCCGACTCCTTTGTCCGTCGGGAATTTCAGTGTGAGGCACCACGGGGCCAAGGCTGCCCTGAAATCTGCGAGGGCTGGTCGTCCCAAAAACACGTTGTATGGTGAATCAACATCCAGCACTATGAACGGTAGGATTCGCACTCTCCTGCGTTCACCTTGTCCCAGTTCAACTGGTAACTCCACATATCCTACTGCGTATGTGGCTGCGCCGTTAAAGCCATGGATTCGGGCTTTAGATGGCTTCAAATCCTTAGTCTCCAGCTTCATTTTGTCATACGCTTTCTTGAAGATGATGTTAACTGAACTTCCGCAATCAATTAAGATTCTCCTTACGAATGTCGGTCCGATGGTTGCGGATATGACCAATGGATCGATGGTGGGAGCTTCCACCTTATCCGCGTCTTTATTCCTGAATACAATATCGTCGCGCATCGTGCGCTGCTGCTTTGCGGGAGTTCCATCCTCCACATTTGAACAGCACTCATGCTCTGTATGTCTCAAGGAATTAGCGTATCGCTCCATTTCCTGTCAATTTTTATCCGCAGGATGAGGTCCACCAGCAATTGTGTTAATAATCAACCTTCCCACAGTTCGAGTAGGTTGCTCTGGTTGGTGTGGAGCTGGGCCACGTCCGGGGTCTGAAGTCTCTTGTCTCCCTTCTGGCGTGTCTTTGACGAATTCCTGCAGCTTCTTCTGTCTAATCAATTTTTCAATAGCATCATGGAGATGCCTGCATTCGTCTTTGTTGTGCCCATAAGACTCGTGAAAGCGGCAATACTTTCCAGTCCGTTTTGCTCCTCTGTTGATTCTTTAGGGCGTGGTTTTCTATATTGAAAAGTGTTGCAGGTCGATAAGTAGATGTTTTCAAGAGACGCATTCAGTGGAGTGTATTCGTTGTAGGTTGGGATCCTTGACTTCCATCTCCCCGTTTCCTTCTTCTTTCCAGGATTTCCACTTCCAGTTCCCTTAGACTGCCCGGGCTTATTTTGGACGCTGGCCTGGGTTTTTCCAGGGTTATTGTCGGTTGCCTTCGTGGCGATGCTGCCCTTTACAGATTCCTAAACGGACCCTGGTGCTTTGTCTTTCCTTATCCATCGAGCTTCTTCCCTCCTTATGAACTGGTGGGCTTTCGAATAGAAACGTTCCAACGTAGCTGGTGGCTTTCCTGCCAACCAGTCCCCAAATTTAGAGTCTGGATCCACTCCACGCATTACTGCCATCAAAATCGCGTGGTCGTTTGGATTGCTCACTTCAGTAGCGGCAACAAGAAATCTCTGCAAGTATGCTTTCAGTGATTCTCCGGGATCTTGAGTCATGCTTGATAAGGACATCACATCCTTGGGTCGAGTGGCGTGTATCCTGAACTGTTCTATGAATTTCCTTGCTAATTCGTCGAAGTTTGAGATCGACCGTGGAGGGAGTCGAGTAAACCACAGGGTGGCAATTCCGGACAGAGTTATTGGAAAGCACCTGCACTTAGTTGCATCGTTGGCCCTTGCTGAATCCATCATCCATTCATACCTCATTACATGTTGTCTAGGGTCAGTTTTTCCTTCATAGGCGGGTATGGTGGGCATGCTAAACTTCCTTGGGTATTCAGCCTGTAGAATGGTATCTGTGAAGGGAGTATGACTCTTAGACATTCCCCAATCTTCATTAGTCAAACCTTGATTCTCTCTCATCAATTGCCTGACCATAACTGTCAAATTCGGGGTTTGTATGGTAGGAGGAAGATTGGGTTCCGCTCCACGGGCTTGATTTCTAGTAGAGCGATCAGTGGCACCTGCTCGGTCATCTTCATCCCTGCGGCGTCTACGCTTGGGAGGTTCATCCGCTGAAGTTGAGCTATCATCTTCAGAGTAGGGGACAGGGCTACCTCCAGCATTCTGATGCTGCTGTTGAGCAAGTCGAGCCATGAGGTCAGCATTAGCTTGCATTTGCTCAGCGAGTTGCCTTCTGCTTTCCGTAAGCTCTTTTATCAAGTCATTCAGTTCTGCTCGTGAAACAGCTTCCGCTTGGTTTTGGCTGGAGGGCCTCGTGCCTCGAATTGCTTGTTGATCGTTTGGTCCAAATTGTTGAACACTAGCGGTTTCGCGGGCATCTACATTTTGGGAGGTCGATCTTGTTCGCGGTCTTCCCATGGTAGAGTCGTTGGTTGCAACTCTGAGTAGGATCAGCAGATGCCTTATGGATAATTACGGATCTTCCTTGGGGGATTTATGCAATCCAGTAGCTACAAAGTAGATCCTCACAACCTGAGAATTCAATTCTCAGCGAAAGCACCAAAATGTTAGCACCAAAATTGGTCACTAACACCCTTAGAGAGTTTGTGTAGAGAGATTAATGAAGAAGATAGATTAAAATAGAGAAGATAATATAAATTAAAATGCGGGAGACGAGAACACAGAATTTATAGTGGTTCGGCGTTGTAGCCTACGTCCACTTTGAAGTTGATCCTTTTATTTCTTCACTTTAATCTTGATTACAGATACAATCCGCTTTTAAGTATTCAAATACAATTATGAAATAAAAGTAGAGGTCTTGGATGAGGTTAGAAAATGGCAGAGTCTCCTCAGTGTTCTCTGAAATCTCTCTCTTTTTTCTGTGCCCCTGCCTCTCTATATATAGACGAATGTGGACTGGACTTCCCTGGTGGGCCAGATGGCTAGACAGCTTGGTCCAAATAGGGCATGCTCTGTGTGCCGAGTAGAACATGCCGACCGATAGGAACGCCAACTGATAGTAATGTCGAACGACAGGTGTGCCGAGCCCTCCTAATGCCGAATGATCTCCTTGTTGAATGGAGGAGGTGGGCTAAATGATCACTTCGGCCGAGTGGGAGGAGGCCGATCATACTGACTTCCTTAGGGAGCACTTGTGCCGAGTGAACTAAGCCGAACGATCTTCTGGAGGCCGAACGTTCCACAAATTGCCAAGCAGTGTGCTAGTGCCGAACAATAGTTGGATGCCGAGTACTATGGGATGCCGAACGCTTTTGTATGCCGAACGTTCCCAGAGGCCGAGTGCTCCTTTATGCCGAGCGTCCTCCTACGCCGAGTATAACTCTGTACGACCGAACAACCCCTGATGCCGAGTACAACTCTGAATGACCGAACGTCTAGTTGCCTGGTCGATTTTCCAGGTAACACTGTATTTACTGCTTCTGCCCAGAGATACAGAGGTAGTTCATATTCATCTAACATAGACCTAGCCAATTCATGCAAAGTTCGATTCTTTCTCTCAACTACCCCATTTTGTTGTGGAGTACGTGGTGCAGAGAACTCATATTTGATTCCGTTTTCATCACAGAAAGTTTCAAATTCATAATTTTCAAATTCTCCACCATGATCACTTCTTAATGAAACAATAGAGACTTCTTTTTCATTTTGCACAAATTTTGCGAATTTTGTGAAGTATGAAAAAGTTTCTGATTTTTTAGCCAAGAAATATACCCATGCATATCTTGAGTAATTATCAACTAATACAAAGCAATATTTCTTACCTCCTAAGCTAGCAATGTCATTAGGTCCGAATAGATCCATATGAACTAGTTCAAGAAATCTAGAAGTGCTTACATTGTTTTTGGCATGAAACGATGATTTTTTAAGTTTTCCCAAAGTACATGCTTTACAAATGTTTTCAGTTTCAAACTCATGTGATGGCAACCCTCTTACCAAACTTTTCCTTTTTAATTTGTTTAGTAAGTTCATAGTAGCATGCCCTAAACGTCTATGCCATAAATTCACTTCTATATCCTTAGCTACCAAACATTTAGAGAGGATGAGATCATCAAAAGATAGAGAATATATATTACCTTTCCTTTTTCCTAAAACTAAGATTTCTTTTGATGATTTGTCAACAATTTTGCACAAGTCAGAATCAAAGATAACATTCATACCTTTATCACATAGCTGGCTGATTGATATCAAATTGTGGTGCAGATTTTCAACATATAGTACGTCATTCAAGGTAAATGTATTGTTACCTACTTTACCTTTACCGACAATTTTACACTTGTCATTGTTCCCCATTGTGACTCTGTCACCTTTGTACTTTTCTAGGCTAAGGAAGTTCGATTTATCGCCTGTCATGTGCCTGGAACAGCCAGAATCCAAGTACCATTGCTGTTGTTCCTTAGCCTGCCAGCATACCCACACGAGAAGAGAGTTTAGTGACCTATTTGATTTTATAGGTCCATGATTGTTAGTGGCAAAGTATTTAGAACGATAATTTTATGGAGACCCAAAACTATTTATAATTGTTCCCTTTGGCACCCAAATTTGTTTAACTTTGAGAGTTTTTGTATTTGTGCCTTTTGAAACCCAAATCGGTATAGTTTTCACATGTTTGGGTCTATACCAACAATTATTGTGATTGTGTCCATATTTTCTACAAATTGTGCACACAGAATTATGATTGATATTGCTTTCAATAGTTTTCGATTTACTATATCCAAGTCCTTGTCTAACCATATTAACAGTTTGCTTTCCTAATAGCATATTCAACGATTTTTCACTTTTTGAAAATTTATCTAAGGTCGTTGACAATTGTTGGACTTGTGTTTTGAGAGATTCATTTTCGTTTAACTGTGTGCACTTTTTAATAGAATTCTCTCTTCTAGTATCTTCATTCTCTTTTAAAATCAGGATTTCATTTTCAAATGATTTTATATTGATTTCCGATTTTTTAATTTCTTCTTCGAATGTTGGACACTTATCACACTTAGGGATCCTACTTTGATAGTTCTTAACTAATTGATCGAGTTGTTTATTACATTCTATCAATGTATCCTTTTGAGATTCAAGTTTGGCGTATTTTTCCCTAAGCCGTTCATAACAGCCATTTACTTCATGGAAATAAATAAGTAATTCAGAATGAGTGAGTTTTGATACCTTGCTTGGCTCGTCGTCATCACTGTCTGTAACTTCACCATGAAGGCACATGTTTGCTTTTTCACTCTCACTCTCGGTGTTATCACTTTCATCTTCGTCAGTTTCATCCCAAGTAGCCGCAAAGCTTTTCTTCTTTAGTTTCTTTCCTTGATTTGATCGTTTTTGAGGACATTGTGGCTTGATATGACCGGGTTTGTTGCATTTGTAACAGATGATTTTCTGTTCTTCTGGGTTGTCTAGTGCTTTGCCTATTCTGCTTTTCAATTCATGATTTCGAGCTGGATTTCCGTATTTGCGATTCCACCTTTTGAATTTCTATATTAGTAGCGCCAGCTCTGCTGCTCCATCATCATCATCATCATCGTTATCATCATCACTTTCAGTTGTTCCTTTGAGAGCTATTGATTTCTTTCGAGTATCTCCACCTTCACGCTCTTCCTTGAATTTCATTTCTAGCTCATAAGTGGTGAGATTTCCGATGAGTTCTTCGACTTTGAGTTGTTTTAAATCTTTCGATTCTTGAATGGCAGTTACTTTTGCTTCAAAGCTTCGTGGAAGGACTCTGAGGATTTTCCGGACTATTTCCAATTCGGTGTATGTTTTTCGGAGAGCTTTTGATTTGTATACGATATTGGAAAGTCGTCCGTACATCTCTTTAACATTTTCTTCTTTCGCCATTGTAAAGTTCTCGTATTCGCTGCTTAGCATGGCAAGGTGAGATTCTTTGACTTGAGATGTTCCTTCGTGAGTCACTTCTAGTATGTGCCATATTTCCGGCGCAATTAGACAATGTGAGACACGATTAAATTCAAATTGATCTAATGAACAGATAATAGAATTCATAGCTTTGGCATTAGTATTCTGTAATTTATTTTCTAGTTCTGTCCATTGATCTTTTGGTTTCTCTATTTCCTGATTATCTATAGTTATAGTTGGTATTCTATAACCTGTCTCAACAATATCCCAAGCGTCAATGGTTTTCGGAAAGATTTTCATCCTATTTTTCCAAAAAGTATATTCACCATTGAACATTGGTGGTCTAACTATCGACTGGTCCTCTACAAAAGCATTATTAAAAGAAGCCATTTTAAAAATTCAAATTTTTAAAACAAAAACTGATTTTTTCAAAAAAAATCGAATTTTTAAAACAGATGTTGACTTCTATTCCTAGCTCTGATACCACTTGTAGGATCGATTTCACCCTAGAGGGGGGTGAATAGGTTGATAGTGTTAATTATAAAAATTAATTACAGAAGCTTATAAACTAATATTAACACAGATCACAGAATATTACCAGCACAGAAATAAATAGCAGAATAATAAAATGCAGAACGGAACAACACAGAATTTACCCAGCTTCGGCAAAACCCTGCCTACGTGATGCCCCCAAGGTTTCTACTAGAAATTAGAAAGTCCCTCGCCTACACACGTAAACTCGCTATACCCGCTATTGACTATCCTAACTCTACGCTCAAAACCCTGGCCACAAATCAACCACCGAGTTGCGAATTCCCAAACTACACCACGTAGTTTGTACCCTAGTCACACGACTAGAAAAATAAAACAGTTTAAAATATAAATTTAAAAAACAATTAAAATTAAAATTAAACCCTAATTATCAATAAACCCAAAAACTAAAGCCCTTTTAAACAAAGCCGGCCCCCTTTTACTCTAGCCCGTTGTCTTCTTTATTTTGCTCTGTGAAAACAATTGTCGGCCTGCTTCCTTTCTTAGTTCTGAAATTAGGGCTTTGCTTTCGTTCTCTCTGCTCTGAAAATTAGGGCGTGAAGTCGCCGGCTTTAATTCGATCGATCCAGTGATGTTTTGCGTGTCGCCTTGATCGATTGATTCCTCGTTGCTTACGCGGCTGCTTCGTTGATCAAATTCTCTCCTTGAATCGGTATTATTTGCTTTTTGCTTTATTGATTTTTTCTTTTTGGAATTCGATAGATTAAATGCCGATGATAATTAGGGTTTTTATAGGAGTCAATTTCCTAAAATCTTGTTCGTTTAATTTCTTCAAAATTTCTTGCTTTGTCGTTCGATTATTGTTGGATGTTTGCGATGAATTCTGACTTTTTCAATATCGTATTTTTCTGATGCTTGATCCCCACGGCTTTTAATTGCCGTGCTCATCACGGTGTCGATTTTTGACTTTGTGATTTGCGTCTTGAACATCACAACACTGTTTTGATTTCGTGAATCATATCCACTCCACGATTCATGTTGCATTATTCACTGATGCACTTGCTCATGTTAAATTGCATTGTTCATCTTGATTCTACATCTTCTTATAATCATTCTGGCCTTGAATAGATGTTGATTGCATCACCTGATTAGATGTGTATTTGCTCGAGTCACTTGTTTTTCACCGTCCTCACATGTCCATGCTTCATGTATACTTCTTACTGTTATTTGATTGCCGAGTTGTTTGCATTCACTTCATTCATTTGTATCAGTTCTCGGCTCTGACTTCTGTATATTTGGACTTGTTGTAGTTGAATTGTGTGATGTTGCCTCTGGTTGGTGTCATATACATTCATCAATGTTGGCATCTGCATTGCATTTCTCAGTGAACTCCATTTCACTTTGTTGCATTTCAAGATTCATCTGATCACTGCTGTGTCTTGTTTAATGGAGTCGGTGATAATGATCACTGTGTTGGGCTTGTAGTACTTGGATATTTGCAGTTTGTAGCGTCATTGAGCTTGCATACTGTTTTCATTTGTTCAACATGTAGTTGTTCACTTTGTCTTTGCTTGTGACATCCATGTGCACCTGATATATGTTTGAAACTGTGCTTGCATTGTTACTTGGTCGACACTTGCATCATTATCTGTTGCATACATGAGATTGACACTGTACTTTTGTTGTTTACTGTGTTCTTGCACTTTGGTCTTTGTTGCCTCTTTGTGTTGATGTACTTCATGTTGTATTCATGCAGCTTGTTTTCTATATTCACTTGAATGTTGCAGTCCATGTTCTTCACTGTTTATATTGTTTGCATTGTTGCAGTTGGTCATTTTGTTCGTCTGTATATTGCTGCAATCTTCATTGAGCTTGTATGCTTCAAGTTGCCTTGAGTTGATCCCGTGTGTTATTTGGGTTTGACCTTGTGCTGAATTGTTAGCAGTGCTTTTGTTTGATTTGTGCACACGAATTGGCGAGGCAGTGCACACGTGTACAAATGTATACGTGTGTACTGCAGCCACTTATGTACAACCTGTCCCTGATAAAATGCTGATATGCACAGATACAATCAAAAATGATGACGAACAACCCAAATAACTGAGGCAAATATTATTTCAATATTCACATTTTATATTGCAAAAAAAATATTTCTTTTTCAATTTTACTGCGTTAGTGAATATTTTTGCAGATTGCTCAGATGCTTGATTCTATCTGAAATAAAGTTGAAGATAAATACGAGTGTGAGTGATATGTAGTGAGGTGCTGATGTAAATGTGAAATTATGTTGTATTGTAATCAAAGTTGTATATGTATAGTGAGAGCTTGAAATTGTACTATTCAAAATTGTAATAAATATTTGTTTGAATAAAATATTCATTTAAATTCAAAATCTGTGTTATCTATTTTATTCTGCAAATATTTATTTAACCTGTGAAAAATAAAATAGTACATTAACAAATACATTTAAAACGAATGTATATATGTTTATTATCATCAAACAAAAATCATATAAGCGCATATTCAACACCGTGTAAATCAATGCTACAGGGATGAACGAAGTTCAACAGTGCAGAGATGACCAAGTAAAAAAAATCAAGCATGTATCTGCGTATCTTTGAAAAAGTCAATACAAATAAAACAGGAAAGTTTTTTTTGTCGTATGACTCAAGGTAAATCGAACAAAATCAAAACCGTGTGCATCAAGTCACAAATATCAGGCAATCCAAAAATAGGAAAGCGACGAATTCAAATAAGAAATATACGATGTAAATTTAGGAATTCGTCTCCTATAAATATCAATCATCATCGGCAAATTAATCCATCGAGTTCGAATACGAAAATCATAAAAGCACAAAAAGGAAATTACATACTGAAGCAACAGTGAACTCAATCAAATAGAAGCGGCCAAGAGCAAAACAAACGAGAACGAAGCACACGAATAACCACTGTATCGATCAACAAAAAGGCGTAGCTTCAAAGCCCTAATTTTGGAAGCAAGGAATAAAAGAGCCGAAGCCTTAATTTCAGAAAGAGGATCGGCCGCCATTCTCTTCACAAGCCAGAGAAAAGAGGATCGGGTGAAAGAATAGAATTGGGTCGGCCTTGTTTTAATATAAAAGGGGCTTTAGTTTATTTTGCAATTAGCGTTTTAGTTTTAAATTGTTTTTAAGTTTGTTTTAATTTCTCTTTTAAGGTTCAAATCTTGGTAAATCACCACCTATGTTTTAGGTTGTGTCAGATTGTCTAGTTAGAATTAGTTCGGTGAGTAGGGTGTGCAAGTTTGCAAAACTCTATAGGCGGTAGCAGGGTGTGCGAGTTTGTTAGAGTGTTTGTAAGCGGGAGACTATTTAATTCTAATAGAAATCTGGGAATGCAGCAGTAGGCAGGGGTTGCCGAAGCTGTGTAAATTTTGTGTGTGATTTATTTTTCAGCATATTTACTTCTCTGCAGTTTGTTTTCGTGTTTGATTCGAGAAAATTTGCTATATCCCTATTCACCCCCGCTCTAGGGTTAATCTAGATCCTACAGATTATGGATTCGTTTTGTGGTTGAGATCAATGCTTTTTCTACAGTACTTCTCCATCCGAAGGTAGGGCACTGTCAGTGACTTCTGATTTTTTTGCATGCTTTGTTTTTCTTTCCAAACCAACTTAGAGTCACAATTTTCTATTGAATGCCCAAAATAATAACATATTTTGCATCTAGGAGGCACCCATTCATATTCAATGTTTTGAATTAAGTATTCATCATCACGCAAGGAAATAGTAGCTTCATTTAGAAGATCTGAATCTGCTTTAATTTCTACAAGTATTCTTGCAAAAGAAAGTCTAGTTTCTTTTGTAGTGTGATAATCTAATTTGAGAGGAATACCAACCACACTAGCAATGGCACTTAAAGCCTCACTATCCCATAATTTAAGATTTAGTTCAGCAGTTTAATCCATATAGGCATAATGGAGAGTAAATCCCTATCAAGATTAATTTTACTGCTCCATTTTTCCATAATAATAAGCTTTCCATCAATAAAATACGGACCCTCATTGATTGCATTATCACAATCAGTAGCATTAGAGAAACTGGTTAGAAAGAATCCATTATTATGAGTGAAAATGTCGAAATTACCAATGGATTTACATGATTTAGCCACAACCGCATTGAAATGATGATAATCGGGTCTATTGCCAAATACATTGGCAAAGACTGAGAAAGTCCATTTACTCTTTGCCCTTCTACTGTCCTCCACGCTCACCACCACTATCTTCCTCTCATTAATGGATAAAGGAGCTGCATATTTCAGATCAAACTCAATAATTGATCCTCCTCTGTTGATCATTTCTTCCCATGAAGAAGGTTTGATCAGGTTAGTGTTGGGATGAAAAGAATTTCCATTATTATGAAAGATTCTTGAATTGTTTCTTGTATTCCAGAATTGAAGTTCTGAACTTGAAGTTTGCTGGTTAAATCTTGCAGTATTTCTTGTAGAATTTCCATTCAATACAGAATTTCTTGAATTGAAAGAATCTTGATTTGCATTTCTGTATAACCATTTAGAATGATACATATAACCTTGTTTTAGGTTTGATTGGATACCAATGTGTTGTAAATTGACTGCAGATTCTTCACCAGACTGTTTTGATCTTCTGTTTCGTACAATTTGAAAACCTTCTTCATCAATATTAGGAACATTCTCCACTAACACCGGTGGTGTAGGAGGCAATGGAATTGGTAGAGGAGGAGAAGAGTGAGATGGAGAAGAATGAGAATAGCCATCTATCTGATCAAGAGCGTAGATAGGATTGTTTAAGATGTTTGTAATAGACTGCACTTGAAGGGACGTGATTAATTTACTTTGGGCTTAAATTTTTTTTTTTTGGCATTATCAATGTCTAAGCAGTCGTTATCTAAGGTGTTCTGCCTTAACTGATCACATTCCTCTCTTAAATGAGAAACTTCATTCTTATTTCTGATTTTATTTCAGCTTTTCAAGTTTTCTTTTGTAATTTGAAAAAATTTCTTAAATTTGTACTGGGTAGTGCATTGTACCTTAGAAGACAGACTGTTTTTGATGATATCTTTATAATTATTTTCATAAACCCACCCATTAATAAATCTGAAAGGGAAATTTTTCTTTAAAAAATTATTTTGAGTGAGAAAAATTTGAATTGGGGTATGGTCATTAAAAGCTTGAGGTAAAGTATTGCATTTGAAATCTTTAAAAAAGTTTGTAAATTTGAGATTAAGTAAGATCATATCTAATTTGCAGTGAATATTCCTGAATTTTCTAGATTTCCAAGTAAATTTATTTTCAAAAATAGTAGGTTCATATAGACCAGTTTTGAGTAGAAACTTGTTTAAAATATCTAATTTTTAGAAGGAAAATGAGCCCCACCCCTTTTTCATGAGCATGCATTATAGTATTAAAATCACCAATAATAATCCAAGGGGATTTCATATTAGCATTGATCTGACCAAGGTTTTCCCAAAGAATTTTCCTTTCCTGCTCACTATTTGACGCACAGACAAAAGTAATTTCAAGTTGAAAACCACCTTTATTAATACATTTACATTGAATAAATTGTAAATTGAGAAAATGTTGAAAGATATCCCAAATATTAAGATCTCATATGACCATGATTCTACCTTTCCCCTATCTGATTATTATTAACAATATTCTAGTTATTTAAGCTTTTAATATGATAATCCTTAATTTTAGAATTATCCAATTTATTTTCAAGCAAGCCAACAATACTAGGATTTTCTGTCCTAAGAAGATAAGTCAAGTCTAATCTTTTTTCAAAAGAATTGAGACCTCTGACATTCCATGATATTATCGACATAATGAAATAAAGAAAAAATAAAAATAATAATGAAAAGGATAAACTAAGGATACATGGCACAACAATAATTATACACTACGGCTACCCTCTTCTTCCAAAGTCTCTATTTGTTTTCCTTTCTTTTTGTATGAAGTTTTGCTTAGAGCTTTTAACTATTCTTCCCATCTGTAATTTTTAGTAATGTATTTCTTTTTAAATTCACTGTCTTTTGCATCCTCTGTACTTCCATTATCCACTATTTCTTTAATATTTTTCATTCTTCCTTTTCTTTTTTCCTTTTTATCTTTTCTTTTTTTCTTTGAGTTTGAACAAGTATTTGTAACTAAACGGGTAGCCTTTTGAATATTGTATTCTGACTTTTGAGTTTTTGATAAGTGAAGAGAGATGAGAAGCAAGTTGACTGATATTGGGATTTTCAACTCACATAAGATATTGTTAATGTAAGAATTATCATCTAAATTCATTGCCACAATGTCAGTTTGGGCTTCATTTGCTTGATTATCCACGACTTTTGCATTTAAAATTAAGAAATTCTAGTATTTTTCTCTGCTTCTTTAGATGATTCAGAAATGATTTCTATTTCATTGCTTTCAATTAACCGATCTTTAATACCTTCTTGAGATTTCTTTTCAAGGGGAAGTTTCTGAGTAGATAATATGTCTTCTACAATCAATTTTTTCGAGAAGAATCATTAACGGATTGTGGATTCTTTTTGTTGTTGAGATCAGTTAACGCTTTTTCTGCAGTACTTCTCCATCCAAAGGTAGGGAACTATTGATAACTTCTGATTTTTTTTGCATGCTTTGTTTTTCTTTCCAAACCCATTTAGAGTCATAATTTTCTATTGAATACCCAAAACAATAACATGTTTTGCATCTAGGAGGAACCCATTCAATGTTTTGAACTAAATTTTCATCATCGTGCACGGAAATAGTAGCTTCATTTGGAAGATCTGAATCTGCTTTAATTTCTACAAATATTCTTGCAAATAAAATTCTAGTTTCTTTTGCAGTGCGATCATCTAATTTGAGAGGAATACCAACCACACTTGCAATCGCACTTAAAACCTCACTATCGTACAATCTAAGATTTAGTTCAGGTAGTTTAATCCATATACGCATAGTAGAGAGTAAATCCCTACCAAAATTAATTTTACTGCTCCATTTTTCCATAATAATAAGCTTTCCATTAATGAAATATGGACCCCATTGATTGCATTATCACAATCGGTAGCATTAGATAATCTGATTAGAAAGAATCCATTATTACGAGTGAAAATATCGAAATTTCCAGTGGAATTACATAATTTAGCAATAACCACTTTGAAATGATGATAAGCGGGTCTATTTCCAAATACGTAGGCAAAAACTGAGAAACTCCATTTACTCTTTGCCCTTCTACTGGCCTCCGCGCTCACCATCACTATCTTCTTCTCATTAATGGGTAGAGAAGCTGCATATTTCATATCAAACTCAATATTTGATCCTCCTCTCTTGATCATTTCTGCCCATAAAGAAGATTTGATCAGGTTAGTGTGGGGTTGAGAAGAACTTCCATTATTATGAAAGATTCTTGAATTGTTTCTTGTATTTCTGAATTGAATTTCTGTACTTGAAGCTTGCCAGTTAAATCTTGCAGTATTTCTTGTAGAATTTCCATTCAATACAGAATTTCTTGAATTGAAAGGATCTTGATTTGCATTTCTATAAATTGACTGCAGAATCTTTACCAGACAGTTTTGATTCTGTTTCGTACAATTTGAAAAACTTCTTCGTCAATATCAGGAACATTCTCCGCTAACACCAGTGGTGCAGGCGGCAATGGAATTGGTAGAGGAGGAGGAGAGTGAGATGGAGAAAAATGAGAAGACCCATCTATCTGATCAAGATAGTAGATAAGATTGTTTAAGAAGTTTGTAAAATCAGCCATTGTTTACATGATAGCTTTTTTTTCTTGTTTCAATCTAATCAACAGTATTATATTTGTATCAATTTTTTTGTTAGCTTTTTAACATTTGTTATTACTCGGAGTAAAAGTAATAGCTACTGTCTGAAGTCTTTTGTATTTGCTTCATATACGAGTCTCTTATTACAAATACAAATGCGGGTTGTTTATCTTTCTGGGCCAACCCGTAGCCCATTTACATTTCTCTTTATATAAACAACTGTAAAGGCTGAAGCATAAGAAGTATCATCTTGTAATATCAATAATGAGAAAAATAATAAATGAGAGAATCATTTTTCTGTTTCTTCAATTTGGTATCAGAGAAAAACACAATTGCTTAACAGCAAGATTTGGTAGATATAATTTCTCTCATCGAAAAAATTTCATCATTTGAGAGTATCTACACACAAGAAGATTGATGTATACAATATTATATCAGATAATTCATCACTTGAATATAGTGTTGTGCCAAGAAGAAGTGTCTCAGAGTATTCTCATCATCAAAACCTCCTCAGCTGCATTGAATCATTAGAATTCACAAGTTTCCAGTCAACTTACCCGTTGTGACGTGCCAAGAAGTAGGTGTCAGCAAATTATCATCATCCACCTGACTCCGGCTGCACTTCTTGATTCTTTCCAACACTTCTTTTTTATCCTCCTTCAAATTTCTCACAGTGCCTGATCATCAAGATGAGTGAAGAAAGCAGTAACACCGCTGTATCACCAAGATCAGACTCAAGAACTAGTCAAGATCAATCAAG
Source organism: Allium cepa (assembly GCA_030765085.1). Classification (NCBI taxonomy): domain Eukaryota; kingdom Viridiplantae; phylum Streptophyta; class Magnoliopsida; order Asparagales; family Amaryllidaceae; genus Allium; species Allium cepa. Next base: position 435,530,108 of record CM060935.1, on the reverse strand, counting down.
TATCACCCAAGATCTCATCAAATCTATCATCAAAACACAGAGCCAAGTTATCACCATCCAGTTAGACGAATCTAACTATCTTCTATGGAAGCTTCAGGTTGAAACAGCAATAAGGGGCTATGGCTTGCAAGAATTTGTCTATGGTACAATGATTACCCCTCCAAGATTCACTGCAGACAATGAAGGAATGTTAGTCAATAACAAGGATTACATCACCCATGAAAGACAAGATAGCCTGATTAGTTCATGGCTATTGTCTTCCATATTTACAAATTTTTTGCCACAATTAGTTGGATGTAAGACTGCCCAGGAAATCTGGCATACAATTGAACAGATATTCAGTTCATAATCTACAGCAAGAATAATGCAATATAAGAGACAGTTGCAAAACTTGAAAAACGATAATGCAAGTATGAGAGATTATCTGTCCAAAGCCAAAAGCATATGTGATGAATTGGCATGTGTTGGTCACAAGATAACAGATACAGAGGAAATACTGTGTATACTAAGTGGCTTGGATGATGAATATGAAGCAGTTGTAGCCATTATATCATCAAATGAAAAACTACCATCACTTCAGAATGTACAGGCAATGCTTATTGCTCATGAGGGCATAATAGAGCAAAAGAAACCAACAAACTGGGAATACAATGTAAATCACGTCTTAGCTAACAAGAATAGGAATCAAGAAAAAAAAAATCAAAGTAACAGAAACCAGTCAAACAACTATAGAGGTGGTCAATCCAGTAGAGGCAGAAATAGAGGTGGCAGATGGAATTATAATAATAACAGTAAACCAAGATGTCAAATATGTGAAAGATATGGTCATACTGCAAATAAGTGCTATTTCAGGTTCGATGCAAATTTCACACCAGCACAACAGAGTAATAACAACACAAGATCACAAAATCCTAGTGCCAACATGGTAAATATGCATCAAGAACCAAAATCAAAGAATGCAGACACAAGCATAGCAAAGATTGAGGACATTCATGATGATAGTTGGTACCCAGATTCTGGTGCAACCAACCATGTGACAAAGAATTTGAATCAATTAAATTATGGCAACAGGGAATACAAAGGTAAACAATTACTGTATATGGGTAATGGTAAATCTGCACACATATCTAATATTGGAAATGCAATTATTAATGGTACCAGACAACTTATCTCAAGAATTTACCAAGGGTATCGTTAATTAGAAAAAAATTGATGGGTGTTTCACAATTTGCCAAAGACAATAATGTCTACTTTGAATTTCACTCAACATACTGCTTAGTAAAAGATAATCTAATTGTTGAAGTTCTCTTGTAGGGTAGAGAACATAAGAGGTTATACAAATTTGATGCCACAAGTTCAAGAAATTCTAAACTTGAAAGCAAATGGTGTCATGTTTCTGAAACTAGAAATGTTGAAAAGTATGTTGAAAAATTTGATGCTTGGCACTGTAAACTAGAACATCCTAGTATAAATATTGTAAAACATGTACTGAGTAAATGTGATGGTATTCTTGTTGATAGAATTCCTACCTCTCACATATGCACAACTCTTAGTTAGGTAAAAGTCATAAACTTGCATTTCCAGACTCTGAGACTGTGTGTAATAACTCTCTTGAACTAATTGCAACAGATATCTGGGGACCTGCTCCAATTAGTACTGATTATAGTTATAAATACTATATTTCATTTATTGATTCTTACTCCAGATTTGTATGGATTTATTTCTTAAAATCAAAATCTAAGACTAACAATGCAATGATGCAATTCATTGCAAATGCTGAAAGACAGACTAACAATCAGGTAAAAATCTTTCAGTCAGATGGAGGTAAGGAATTTATGCCACTAAGAAAATTCTTTCAAAGCAAGGGAATCACACATAGAATCACATGTCCCTATACTTCAGAGCAAAATGGTCTTATAGAGAGAAAACACAGATATATTGTTGAAACAGACTTAACTTCATTAGCACAAGCATCTATGCCACTCAAGTTCTAGCCAGATGCATTTTCTACAGTAGTCTACTTAATTAATAGACTGCCTACAAATATTCTTGAATACAAGAGTCCTTTGGAAGTGCTAACCAAAGTTAAACCAAATTATCAAAACTTAACAGTATTTGGATGTCAGTGCTTTCCCTATTTAAGACCATACAACTCACACAAATTTGATTATAGGTCAAAACCATGTACATTCATAGGTTATCCTATTAATCAAAAGGGCTACAAATGTCTTGATAGCAATGGTAGAGTATATATATCTAGACATGTTATATTTAATGAGAATGAATTTCCTTTTAGCAATGCAGATATCAAAACATCTCAGAAAATATACAATACCAAATACTCCATACCTCCAATATCATCTCACCTAAAATAATCATACCAATTCAAAGTGAAGGTGATGATGATGAGAGAGATTCTGACTCACAACACACAATGCCCAACAATGAGCCAGGTCATGAGAAAACTGAAGAATCATCAAAGACTGGTAATATTGAATCAGATAGTAACTGCTCTGGAGATCCATGCTTAGTATTGAATAACCAACAGTCAATTAATACCCAACAAGAGACCACTAATGATGATAGTATTCAATCCACTGTTCCTGCAAACTGGTCATCACATGATAACTAGGGCAAAAAGTGGTATTTTTAAACCAAAAATATACAGTGATGAACTTGATATAAATGAGCCACGTACTTATCAACAGGCAATTGTTGATAACAATTAGAGAATTTCCATGGCAGAGGAATATGATGCATTAATCAAAAATAAAACTTGGGATCTTGTCCCACTACCCAGGGATAAAAATGTCATAGGATGTAAATGGACATACAAGTTGAAGAAAAATCCAGATGGCTCAATTCGTAGGAACAAAGCAAGATTGGTGGCAAAAGGGTATTCACAACAAAATGGGTTTGACTATAATGAAAAAATTTCCCAAGTTGTGAAACCCACATCAATCAGGATAATATTGAAAATTACTTTGCATAAGAATTGGGCTATTCAACAATTGGATGTTAATAATGCCTTTCTTAATGGTGACTTACGGGAAGAAGTATACATGGAGCAACCATATGGATTCACAAAAAAAGGCAGTGAGCAACTGGTGTGCAAACTTAATAAAGCACTCTATGGTCTTAAGCAAGCCCCAAGAGTCTGGTTTGACAAGCTTAAAACTATGCTATCCAGTCATGATTACAATCAAACAAAATCTGACAATTCCTTGTTTACTAAATTCTTTAATCATACTGTGACTTATATGCTAATTTATGTAGATGATTTTATTATTACAGGAAACAGCAAGTTAGAAATCTATCACATAACACAATGTCTAAAGAAGGAATTTTCTATCAAAGAATTAGGTGAACTGAATTATTTTCTAAATATTGAAGTTAAAAGGTTATCAAAGTCAGAGATGCACTTAAGTCAAAAAAATACATCAATGATATTTTAATAAGAGCCAAGATGGATAAAGCTAATTCACTTCCTACTCCAATGAAACCAATACTAAATGATAAACAGTATAGAAGTATAGTGGGAGAACTTTAGTATTTCACAATAACCAGGCCTGACATATCTTATAGTGTCAATAAAGTGAGCTAGTTCATGCAAAAACCACTAGACAATCATTGGAAGGCAGTAAAGAGAATTTTAAAGTATCTCAAAGGAACAATTAATCAAGGACTGATTCTACAATCATGTTCATCACTTTACATCAATGGCTACTCTGATTCAGATTGGGCAATAGACTCTGATGACAGAAGGTCTACCATTGGCTACTGTGTGTTTCTAGGCAATAATCATGTATCATCGTGTGCAAAAAATAGCCAACAATGTCTAGATTCTGCACTGAGGCTGAATACCACAGAATAACTAGTGCTACTACTGAAATTATGTGGATAAAATCTCTTCAAAGTGAATTACATGTTGCATCTAACACCAAAGCCACTATATGGTGTGGCAATCAAAGTGCTATTACACTTACTGCCAACCCAATTCTACATTCTCGTACGAAACACATGGAACTAGACTTATACTTCGTAAGAGAGCAAGTTATTAAAGGAGAACTCAAGGTCAATTACATACCTTCCACTTACCAGAAGGTCGATGTTTTGACCAAACCTCTCTCGAGGCCGAACTTTGTTCGATTCAGACGTGAGCCTAATGTTGATGAAGCTGACACCAATTTGAGATCAAACGCTCAGATCTATATTCCCAAAGCTCTTCAAGCAACTTCTGAGGCATCCAACAGCGTCTAAGCTTCAGATACCTCAAACATGTGCTTATGCTAATGATACCATCTCTAATTGGTAGCTTTATCCTCAGATCTACATCTCTGTGTCCTTATGAGCATAATCGAAGTATCCATCTTTCTCCGATTCAATTTGAGCTTGATGTCACAAGATTTCGTAGATCTTGAACAAGTTAGATCAGAGATTCTATCTCCTGTTTCTCAATTTCGATCTCAGCAGCAGAATCTAACTATCGCATGCAAACCCTAACCCTAGTTTGGGTTTGAGGGGGTGAGTAAAAGGAATAGCTGCTGTCTGAAGTCTTTTGTATTTGCATCATATACGAGTCTCTTATTACAAATACAAATGTGGGTTGTTTATCTTTCTAGGCCAGCCCGTAGCCCAATTATATTTCTCTTTATAAATACAACTGTAAATGCTGAAGCGTAAGCAGTATCATCTTGTAATATCAATACTGAGAAAAATAATAAATGAGAGAATCATTTTTCTGTTTCTTCACTTCTCGGTGATTTTGACTTAATTCTATAGTAAAGAGGAAAGATACTGTTATGCATAAATCAATCCACCGTATGAAATTATAACCTGCAAATTCTCAAACATATATGATAAATTTTCATGTTATGTTTCAAGCAGTTCTTTGAACTTGTCGCATAATTTTGTACATTGTACGTATAGAAAAGTATTGAAAAGCAATAAAACTTGTATGTACACTTGCAGCCATTACTTTCACCTTTAAAACTTCTCTAAATACCTGAAATTAAGTCATAGCTTATTCCATCCTCAAAATATACACACTTTAAACGGTAATTCTTCCCACTTAGTTAACCACCTTTAGTGTATACATGCATTTCTATTCAGTTCAATGTATTGCCATTAATGTATTGATCATGTTGCACTCATGTCAGAACTTAAACAATAACTCTCCTCTTTTTCCTTCAGAAACGTTTCACAAAAAATCACTAAATATATATATATATATATATATATATATATATATATATGACCCTCATTTTATTCCCTTTTGCATCACAAAATTTAGTATGATCACAGTTAATGGACTGTTATAACATGAAGCACAGAAGAAGCTCTTCTCAATGAGCTTGTAGAACGGCTTATTCATCTAATTTCAAAAAGGTGCAAAAAAAGAAGAGGAAGACTATAGCCTTTTTGACAATGTCCCTTTGAAGACTTCAATCAGAAACAAAATAGAAGCCCCGAATGAAGCAGAAATGAGAGAGTAATAGGGATATAAGGCAGATCTGTAGGAGGAAGGAGGAATGAAGGGGAAAAGAGGAGGAAGGGGAAAAAGAGACAGAAAAGATCACAATAAAATGCTAATTATGACAGAGCTGCTTTCCTTTCATTGCCTCCGGCTATATATAGCCATGATTACATTTTTGGTTACAACAACTTGTACAACTGTCGATATAATACCCACCACCTAGCAATAAACTTTTGAAATAAATCCAACAAAATAAATAAAGAAAAATATCAAAGATTAGCAATGTTCTGCATAACTAATTCTGCTGTACTCATTCCAAGACCCTTTTAGGCAGCCCAGTAATGCGTTTGGGTCTGGTATTTGCTGCATTTGGTGATGTGTGATCCTCTGCGCATGTATCCATAACTATGTCTGTATCAGAGAGTTAGGGTGTTTCAAATTCTTTCCTACCGAGGTGAGCTCAGAGCCGATGAAAGTACATTCGAGGATGAAATATAAATTGAAGGTGAATGCAACTGGAGATTTCATTTCATAGCGTATGCATTCTACCAATGTTATGTCTTCTTAAGCAATCTGAAGTTGCAAGTTTTCAAATGTTAATTATGGAAATAAAGGTCTATCTATATTGAAATAAAAGTTCAAATTTTCAGTTATTGTGAAACAATGTCTTCAATTGTGCTTGATTTTATGGAAGAATTTTAAACCCTTATAAGCCAATGTGAAGACTATATGTGCAAAATTACATGTTTCGTTTGCTGCCATATAAAATGCTATCGAAATGTAATTTGGATTTGGATATCTCTAAGATAATAGGACTCAGTTACTTTCATTACTCAATGAAACATAAGGAATTATGTTTTGATAACTAATTTTATTCTGCCTATTTTTTTCTATTTTCTTTTTCTATTTGTTTTCTGAAATCCCAATAAATCTGATTTTGCCAACATCTTTAAAGAAATCAAAATGGTCTACCATAATCTACATCTCCAATTTAAGCAAATCCTTTCAGATGACTCATTGCAATTGCTAAGAATCGAACACTCTTCCTTATATAGGGAATCGGATGCTCCTACCAACTGCACTAATTATGCGGAAATTAAATTTCTTATTATTGTACTCAAAAGAGACATAAAACTACACATAATAGAAAGATTAGCGATAAATTGTAAAACACAGAGAAATACATGACATATAGAGCTTGATAGAGAGATATGTGGTCCATCTATCATGCATAGAGCTTCCCCACAGAAGTTTTATTTTGGAGGTGGTGGAGAGAAAATAAGAGCATAAATTCAATCTCTTTCGCATTATTGGGTTGGAATTTTCTTTTGCCTTTTTTTTCTGATTTTTCTCCGTTTTTTAGGGTTTTTTAAGAAAAAAAGGGAAGGAGAAAAAGGAAAAGCTCCAAGACCATCTAATTAAGGCTGATGTTCGCACCGAAATTGGTCGCTAACACCCAGATCCAGACACCGAATCACAATCACAGCTCATAGATGGGATGTATGTACAGAGTCATAATATGAAGAGCAATCAAAATTAAAATGAAAGCAGTAACGAACAATAGATTTTATAGTGGTTCGGCTAACTCCGGCCTACGTCCACTCCAGAAGTTTACTTTTATTGATGTAACAAGCGATTACGGTTACAAAGTGATAGACTAGCTTTAGTCTTAGAAAGTAGAAAGCCAAAAAGCAGAAGAGAAGATCCCTTTTCTGAAGCCTTACATGCTCTATTTATAGACGCGTTCAGGTAGTTGATGGGCTCTCTAGGTAACCTGATCCCATCAGGGCCGAACGGCCCATGCCGAACCAAAATGCCGCACCGAACGCATAGATATGCCGAACGCACTCATCCAATGTCGAATGCACTCGTATGCCGAACACACTCATCCCATGCCGAATGCACTCGTATGCCGAACAAGGTCGAATGCCGAACGATCCCTGATGCCGAACGATCCATCCAATGTCGAACGATACCTAATGCCGAACGATCCGTCCATTGCCGAATGATACCTGATGCCGAATGATCCTTCCAATGTCAAACGATACCTGATGCCGAACGATCCGTCCAATGCGGAATGATACCTGATGCCGAACGATCCTTCTAATGCCGAACGATACCTGATGTTGAACGATCCATCCAATGTCGAATGATACCTGATGCCGAACGATACCTGATGTCGAACAATACCTGATGCCGAACGATACCTGATGTCGAACGATACCTGATGCCGGACCATGTTTGATGCCGAACAGTTTCTAATGTCGAGCGCCTATCATGCCAAACGATCTCCAATGCCAAGGGCTTCTAAATGCCGAGCGCTCCCTGATGCCGAGCGCTACTGAATGTTGAGTGCTTCTGGATGCCGAGCACTACTGAATGCCGAGTGCTTCTGGAGTGTCGGACCAATCATGTATGTCGGACGCTCTATGTATGCCGAATACTCTTGAATGCTATTCAAACGTGAATGCCAGACGAACCATTTGTGCCGAACCTCCACCATCGAGTGCCAAGTGAGGGGAGGATGCCGAGCGAGGTTTGTGTCGAACGGCTTCTAACTTCCAGATCGAACCACATTCCTCGACCTAAATTATAGTCGATCCATCTCTGTCCAATCCAATTTCCGTCTATCAAGTGTGTCGCATTATCAACCCATCCAGTCGATTGAATCCATCGTACACCAACCTTGACGAACGTGCTGTCGATTAAGTTAAACCCGCCTATCTGTAGCCTTGTAAAAAGGCGGGTTAACACTTGCCCCCCAAAACATGCCTTGCTGTCGGAAGGTGTTTTGAATAATTCTGAATCTGACATCCAAAGTCCATAGCCAATTCCATATCCATCTGGACTCGATAACCGAGTCTTAATCCAACCTTATCCAATAACCAGTAACCGAATCCATGACCACTCCGGGTCAATATCTGAATCTGTAACCTCTCTGGGTTCTTACCAAGCGCAATTTCCATATGACGACCGTGGTCCAGTGTCTCTGGACGTTGAGTAATGCCATGGCTTAAGTCCTAAGCCAAATCCTGGTCACTCCGGATCCTTGTCGAGTATAGTCCATACCCGACGACCTGAAATAATAACTAATAATATAGGGCCTAAGTCCTAGGCTGAATCCTGGTCTCTCCAGACCCTTGCCGAGCATAGTCCATACTCGATGACCTGAAATAGTAACCGATAATTTTGGGGCCTAAGTCCTAGGCCGAATCTGGTCTCTCCGGACCCTTGCCGAGCATAGTCCATACTCGACGACCTGAATAAGTCGATTCACCGTGTTTGGGCGAAGAGACTTACCCCTTGCCGGGCACAATCCATACCCGACGACCTTTTTCCAAAAACCAGACAAAAATTCAATCAAAAGCAAATCCAAAATCCAGATCAAACCAGAAAACAAAAAATCCATATCAAAAATCCAAACCAGTAAGCAATCACCCAAATAAAAAGTTCAAACCAAGAAACAAACAAAACCGGAAGTTCTAACCAAACCAGGAAAAAGCAAATGTCCAAGCCAAAAAAGGGAAAGCAGATTTCACAAACTAGAGTGTCGCGGTTTATCATCAACTCAGAGCATGCCTAGGGGCTATCTCCATCCCCAAACATGAGGAAGTGACTTGGTCGTTTGCCCGCAGTTTGCTACTTATTTCGTAATATTCCAGTCAATTGATAACCTATCGACGATCATTCCTGTGCCTCGTACCATCACTGCGTGAGGTAGATGGTGGTTTCTCCTGCCCTACCGCTGCATTTCGAGCTTCGACGTATTATCGCAACTGTCCATTCCTTACATGCTCCTCAATTATGTCCTTTAAGTGCTCGCAGTTGTTGGTATCATACCCGTCCAAATCGTGGAAGAGGCAGTGTTTCCCTGATGCCCTCTCCTATGTAGGTGGAGAATTTTGGCTCTCTCCACCATTTCCTAGCTTTTCCTAATTCGTCATCCAACTTCCTTTTTCCTTTTCCTTTATCTCTTTCCAAGCCTCTGCTAGATGGCCCTCCATCCTCAGCCGTGCTCACCTCTTTTAACTTCATATCTAAGCACGCATCTTCCTGCTGAAGGAACCTCTCAGCTTCGTGAAAGAATTTCTAGAGATGCATTAGAGGGTCCTGTATCAGTGACACTTTGAAATCTGAATTCTCTCTAACTCCTGAAACTGCCGCCATTAAAACCATCAATGGATCCGGCCGATCCACCGAAGTAACCTCCGCGTTGAACCAAGTTAAGAAAGCTCTAAGTGATTCGTCTGTCCTCTGTTTTACCGATGTCAACGTCATTACATTCTTTGACCTTCTGATATGTACCCGAAACTGCTTCAAAAACCTATCCACCAACTCGGTCCATGTCCCGATAGATCCTGCTTCCAGTTGCCTAAACCACATAGCGGCTATGTCCTTTAAGAATAAAGGGAAACATCGAGCCATAACTTCTTTCGATGCCCTAACACCTCCATATGTCTTGTATATCTCATCAAGTGATCTGTTGGATCGGCCATGCCATTGTATATTTCCACGTTAGGTAGCTTGAAATCTAGTGGATTCTGAGCTATCCTGATTTCACGAGTAAACGGACCCTTGTTTACTCCTTCCAGATCTCTATAGATCAAACCTCCGCGCATAGTTCGCCTGATGATCTCGGCTAATCCAGCATTGTACGTTAAGGGTTGCACCCCGAGTTCCCGAAGGAATTCTGGTACATACTCTTCATCTCTTGCTTTTACATTCCTGCTAGCATCCCGTTGCGTGGTGTTAGCTGGAACCCCTCCATGAACTGGTTCGGCATTATCTGGTGGTGCGCCCCCGAGTCCAGGTTCATTCGGATTGTTAGTTATTTGCTGGTTGGGGGTTGCCCCTGCTGAACCATTCCCTCTGCTTGCTGGTTGAGCGCTTCTGATCAGGCTCCATGGATCCGAGCTCCTGCATTTCCTGCTTGCGTAAATTATCTGAGAAGTGCCTGCATCATCTCCTCTTGTCTTTTCATCATGTCTTCCATTCCTCTCTGGTGATGTAGATGGATGCTCCTCCTCCATTTCCAGAGGAAGCCTCTTGGCTTCCCTCCTGATTGCTCCTCTCGATCACTTGCTTCCTTGCTGATGGTCTAGACATTGTTCCTTAGAATCCGAGTTTCTAACTCAAAATTCCTGAGTTCTATTCTCATTGAAAGCACCAAAGTATTCGCACCGAAATTGGCCACTAACACCAAAATCCAGATGAAAGCACTGAATCACAATCACAGCTCATAGATGGGATGTATGTAGACAGTAATAATACGAAGAACAATCAAAATTAAAATGAAAGCGGTAAAGAACAACAGATTTTATAGTGGTTCGGTTAACTCCGGCCTACGTCCATTGCAGAAGTTTACTTTTATTGATGTAACAAGCGATTACAATTACAATGTGGTAGACTAGCCTTAGTCTCAGAAAGTAGAAAGCTAGAAAGCAGAAGAGAAGATCCCTTTTCTGAAGCCCTACATGCTCTATTTATAGACGTGTTCAGGTAATTGTTGGGCTCTCTAAGTAACCTGAGCCCATCAGGGCCGAACGGCACATGCCGAACCAAAATGTCGCGCCGAATGCATAGATATGCCGAACGCACTCATCCAATGCTGAATGCACTCGTATGCCGAACGAGGTCCAATGCCGAACGATCCGTCCAATGCCGAACGATAGTTAATGCCAAACGATCCATGACGTTAAACGATCCATCCAATGCCGAACGATATCTGATGCTGAACGATACCTGATGCCGAACCATGTTTGATGCCGAAGCATGTTTGATGCCGAACAGTTTCTAATGACGAGCGCCCATCATGTCGAACGATCTCTAATGCCGAGAGCTTCTAAATGTCGAGCGCTCCCTGATGTCGAGCGCTACTGAATGCCGAGCGCTCCTAGATGCCGAGCGCTACTGAATGCCGAGTGCTTCTAGAATGCCGAACCACTCATGTATGTCGGACGCTCTATGTATGCCGAGTACTCTTGAATGCTATTCGAACGTGAATGTCAGATGAACCATTTGTGCCGAGCCTCCACCATCGAGTACCGAGTGAGGGGAGGATGCCGAGCGAGGTTTGTGCCGAACGGCTTCTAACTTCCAGATCGAACCACATTCCATGACCCAAATTATAGTCGATCCATCTCTGTCCAATCCAATTTCCGTCTTTCAAGTGCATCGCGTCATCCACCCATCTAGTTGACCGAATCCATCGTACACCAGCCTTGACGAACGTGCAGTCGATTAAGTTAAACCCACTTGTCCGTAGCCCTGTAAAAAGGTGGGTTAACAATTGAAAAGGGATATAAATATCTGCCCCACTAAGCTTGCATTTGTTTAAAATGCTGATTGTTGAAAACATGTTACTTAATACTGATTGATGAATGCTAATTGTTGAAAGCTGATTGCTGAATACTTACAATATTGTTTGTTAATTTACACTTTGATTGTAAGTGATTTTTACTAACATCAATAATTATTTGACGATATCACCCTTAATTGTTAATTTTAATTGTTCTTTGAAGCAACTATCCTATAAATAACATTTTTATTTTATTTTTCTTTCTACAAATTTAAGGATGGAAATAAAAATTTCCTTTTCATTTTAACACAAAAGGTCTCACGTACTTTTATTCACCTTTTCAAAATTATTTACTTGTATATTTGTTATATATTTGCATTCGATTACACATCGTATTTTTTTTAACTCGAAGTTATTTGTAATTTTCATTCTTATCAGCGAGTTGATAGTTATCATATTTATGTTCAAAATTTATTTGCAGGCATAACACTTTTTACTTTGTATAACTTTTTTGTATTATTTTTCAATTATTAAAAATTATCAAAGGTGAAATAAAATCAACACCAAATAATAAAAGTTCAACTTGATCTGAAAATGCTTGAGCAGAAATGAAAATTACTATTGAGTTTGAAATATTCGAATGGTTTGAATAATATTTATACCATTGAAAGAAATGAATGAGAAAAAGGTAAAAATAAAAATTGAATTATACATAAAAACTATGCTATTGGGGAACTGTTTCAACAAGCAGTTAGCTTTCCCCAGAAGAAAATTTTTGTTGCTTATTCACTATGCTGAATAGAATGACACAATCAGCACATATTTTTTAAAACTAACGACCAAATAACATCTTTTCACTTATTATATAAGCGTTCCGCACTTATTTAGTAAAAACAAATAGAGGCTAAAGATCTGAGTTACCATTCGTATGCAAATATTGACTTGTTCCGCATTAAATATCACAAACATTAGAACGAAATAATAGAGTAAATAGTTTTAAAAAGATTACCCATTGAATAGTCAATCTCCGCTCAAATTTCAAAAGAGAAAACTAGTAATGTTTATATAAACAAAAAATAAAGGTATACTGGAAATAAAAGCTATATGACATGAACATAAATAGTTTTCCAAAAATAGATATGGACTAAAATTTTTGTTAAGATAAACCTAAATCTTTTAGTAAAAGAAAAAAACATATTACTTTATTAATAGTTGGAATAGAAACGCAATTTTTTAACTCGATAGCAAAGTTTCATAAATACATTCACAAACAAATAAGAGGTCGGAAGTTTGAATCCCACTGTAAAAAAAGTTAACCTCTATCTTTAGATTGAAATTTTGAAACATAAACAAACTTATGAGTTCAAATCCCACTTTTAGAAAAAAAAATTAAATTTCTTTTTTATATTTGTCAATTTATTTTTATTAAACAACATAGAAACTTTAATTTTGATAATTTTATAAGAAGCATTCATATACACGTGTGTTGCACATTCAAAAAATCTCATTCGTATAAACCTTGTATTAAATCCTTTGGCTCCGAATCTTTGTGTTCCATGAAATTCAACCACTAATCCTTTTTTTGTCTTTTTTGTACTTTATTAATTATCAATAAATTTTGATATTCTTGGACAGTGGCATTTCAAATAACTTATTGGACATCAAAAAAATGGAAAGGATTTGTACTTGAATCATATTAATTGCATTTACATGTAAATGTTATATTGTATTTACATTTAAACATAGAATTTATTGAGTATTATTTGGTTATTTTGACTTAATTCCACATTAAAGGGGAAGGATACTGGAATGCATAACTCAATCTCCCATAAGAAATAACTTGCAAATTCTCAAACGTATGTAACAAAAAAATATGTTACGTTTCAAGCGGTTCTTTGAACTTGTCACGTAGTTTTGTACCATATACATATAGAAAAACATTAACTTAAACGGTAATAAAAACTTGCACATATATATTCTTACAGCCGTTAATTTCTCCTTTATCACTTCTTTAAATACCTGAAATTAAGTCATAATTAATTCTGTTCTCAAAATTAAGTCATAATTAATTCCTCTTTTTCTTCAGAAACGTTTCAAAAAAATTCACTATATATACGACCCTCACTTTATTCCATTTTACATCACAAAATTTATTATTATCACAAATTTATGTATTTTTATAACATGAATCGTGGTACAAAATCTCTTCTCAATGAGATAGAAGAACGGCTTATTCATCTAATTTCAGAAAATTCAAAGAAAGAAGAGGGAGATTACTGCCTTTTTGACAATATTCCTTTGAAGACTTCAATCGGAAACAAAGTAGAATACCCAAATGAAACAGAGATGAGACAGTTAGGGTTTTTCGAATTCATACCTACTGAGACGACTGCAGCAGGGCCGACGATGGTACGTTCGATGAAGAAACTGAAGGTGGATGGAACCGACGTTTTCATTCCACATTTTATGCATTTTTCTCCTGTTACGTCCTCTCAAGCTGCGTGAAGCTACATTTTTTCATGTGTTCGGTACGAAAACAAGTCTTTCCATAATGAAACAAAAGTTCGGTTTGTTAATTATTGTGAAACAATGTGTTTGTTTGTGCTTGATTTTATGGAAGAATTTCAAACCCTTATTAGCCAGTGCAAAGAGTGTATGCGCGAAATAACATACGTTTCGTTTGGTTCCATATAAAATGTATCTTGGATTCGGACGTCTCAAAAATAACTATATATATATATGTATGTATGTATGTATATGTATATGTATGTATATATATAAAATTCTCGGTAGGAATTATGTTTTGATAACTTGCATTAGATAAAATGTATAATAAATTCATTCTAGGAAAAACTATTGTGTTTTTTTTATTGTTTAGCTAAATTACTAATCAAATGAAGTAATAATAGTTGAAAAACAACAACTTGGTGTTAATTTAAAACTGAATTCTCTTTTCAGTATCAAGCAAAACTAATTTTCATATTATTGAGATTAAAGGTGAAATAATGCTAGAAAGATCTAGTGTTAAAACATGAAACATGGAGAGATACATTTAGCAAGATGACATACAGAGCTTGACAGAGGTATGTGGTCGATCCATCATGCATAGAGCTTCCGTAGGGAAGTTTTATTTTGGAGGTGGCGGAGTGCAAATAAGAGCATAAATTCAATCTCTTCACCCATTATTCGGTTGGAATTTTCTTTTCCATTTATTGCTTTTACATTCAAGATTTTTTTTAAGGAAGTAGAAGAAAGAAAACCGAAAAGGGGGTTCCTAAAACCATTAAAGCTGAAAAAAGATATAAGAATCAAGCTATTCCCACCTCAAGTTTTTCATTCACGCCACAAAAATAATTTTAAGCTCCTACGCCCCTTGTTCTCCTTTCACACCCCTCTATTTTACCCTCTTTTATATTGAAAAGATTGAAATATTATTTTGACCTATATCGTCAAAACATAATTTCCAACTACGCAGAAAATAGCATACAGGATCAATGAAAACCTGAAACCGATACCACCACCTTCTAAAAAGGATGTTGAAGAAATTGTAGCAAATAAACATAAAGAAGATGAAGTTGTATGCATGGATCATATCATTAACATTCCATCCAATCGATTGTACGATGTTTTCACTTCTGTCACGTCACCAAGAGAAATATGAAAAATTTTAGGGGCCAAGTACAGTAATAAAAAGAAAGGCTCAGATAAGTTCTTAATTTACGAATTTTTTTAAATTTAAGATGCTTGACAGCACTTCAGTTCTGGATCAAGTTCACGAGTTATAGGTTATCTTTAATAAACTAAAAGATGTCAAGATCAACATTCCTAAAGCATTACAAGTTAGGGTTATAATGGCTAAACTGCCTCAAACATCGTATAGAAAGAAACTTAAGTACTCGATGGAGGATTTTTCCATGGAACAAATTCAGTAGCATCTTCGTATTGAAGAAGAAACTAAAATCCGTGAAAAAGGATATTTGAATCTAATTTTAATATAAACACGGTAGTTAATGAGCATAAAGGGCAGAAGAAAATTGAAAAGCGAAAGAGAGATAACAACCTAAACAAAACCAGCAAGAAAGAAAAAGATTGTTATTTCTATGAAAAGGCGGGGTATTTCAAGAGAGATTGCAAATTCTTTAAGAAGCAAAGAAGGAACACGGACATACCTCCAACCATGAAAAGAAGAAGCTAGAATCTACCTTTAAATCAAACATGGTTCAATAGGATGAGTCTAAAATTATTGCAATGATATCAAAGTTAAACATTGATATGGTCCGATAATGCCTAGATACTGACTAGTGGTATGATTCTAGTGCAACTATAGATGTCTGCAACAACCAATCTAAATTCAAGTTCTGTGAGAAAGTTTCAATGATAACAAAGTACTAATGGGCGACCATAATATGTCATTTGTTATTCGAAAAGGGACCATGGAATTTACTATTCGTACCTCAGATATTGATTTTGATGGCAACAACCATATAATATAAAAACTAATGTTTTATCAAGTTGTAAGGTGTATATTGCAGAATATTGCATAAGTATAAAATGATTAAACTTAAAGACTGATTCGTATAAAGACCAAGAATGATGATAAGTTCAAATATATTTTTTATAATATTCTATAAAAGTTTTTATGTATTCAAAATATATATTTAAAAATTATTTTACAAAAATATAAAGTTTGAAAACGATTTAAAAAAAAATCATTTTTTTAACATTACAAGGTATGTAGACATACCGCTGCTAGATATGTGACATTATGACCATTAGTTGCTTTTTTTAAAATTTTGAAAAGAACTATCTTTTCGATGCACCTCTTCACAAATGGATACTTCTGTTCATTTACTATTTAAAGAGAAGTGCATACAAATTTTTGAGTAATTTCCGCATTTTCTTCTTGCTCCTTATTCACATAATTTATTTATTAAAAACTAATTTCTATTTTTCAAAATCTATATCGAATCAATTAGTAATATACTAGATGTTATAGAATAAAGAAAATAGGAAGCCATTAGAGAGAGAGAGACAGAAGACGTATTATTTATTCCTGAGAATAGATTATCTATTTACATTACATTAGCACCTTTATATAGAGGCCTAGGAGCTTGGGGTAGAACTAATCCCACGATGTGGGACTAAATACAAAACAGCATATAACATATTCACTATTTATATTTACATATATTATAACACCCCCCCTTGAATATGCGTCTTCAAAATCTTGAATCCTCTGACAACTAGAAATTGTCCGTTTCGAAACGTGTATGATGATTGCTCCCCCTCATTATTATCTTGCTTGCATTTATCCATTCAGTCGATATAGATATTGTCCGTTGCCTCATTAAAAACCTCTATAAGGAAAACCCAACGGGAAAAACCTTGAAAGAGGAAAAGAGTACAACTTGTGAAATCATAAATATCATACTGAAAATGATATTCCTTCTAAGAGTTTGATACTTCGGGATCAAAATAATGTCTCATTAAAACCTTACTAAACAAACCCAATGGGAAAAATCTTAGTGAAGGAAAAAGAGTACAATGACATATTTTATTTTCTTATTTCTTTAAATAAAGCTTGATACTTCTGGATCAAACTAATGCCTCATTAAAACCTTACTAAGTAAAATCCTATGGGATAAATCTTAGTGAAGGAAAAAGAGTACAATATAGTATGTCATATTTCAACAATTTATTGCATCAAATAGAGTTTGATACTTCTGGATAATTTAATACGTCAGTAAAAACTTTACAAAGGAAAACCCGATGGGAAAAACCTTAGTCAAGGATAAAAATATAATTTAACTTAAATAACATATTTGAGATGTTATTTCTTGAAAAGACATTTGATTCTTCTAGATCAAGATAATGCATCATTAAAACCTTAATAAGAAAAACCCAGTGGGAAAAATCTTAAATAAGGAAAAAGAGTACATTATAGCTTATTTCATATGTTACTAGGGAGTTGATACTTCTGGATCAAGATAATGCCTTGTTAAAACCTTACTAATAAAAACCCAGTGGGAAAAATCTTAGTTAAGGAAAAAGAGTGCATTATAAAATACTTATGAATTCTCTCCCTGATTTTAATTTTTCCTCTGAATTCATATTCGTCTTTCGATAACTTAAATTGGTTATAGATACTTCTGGATCCATAAATATGTATCTCATTCATAATACAATTTATTAATAGTTTTCTTTGATACAATCAAATTTTCTAAGATTGTTTCTTCCAAATATGGTTTGCATTTTATGCATTTGTATGCTACTTTTATGAAAAACACTTCATGTGCTTTCATTTTTATGCTTCAAATTAGTTTTGCGCATTGCAACTATACATCTTTCATGAATATTAAAAATTTCATTACAACATTACAAGAAAGCAGGAAGTAATCTACTCATCTTGATGTATCAAGATTTTCATTACAACAATACTTAGAAGAAATTTGTAATCTACACTTCATGTCTTTTTCATTCTTTATAACTACAAAAGTTATATATATTCTTCAGAAGTTTGTATACTTTAATAAGTATTTGCATATCACAACTATCACTTCAATGGATATTAAGAGTTTCATTACAACGATACTTAAAAATAGGAAGTAATCTACTCATCATGAATTATATCAAGATTTTCATTACAACAGTACTTAAAAGTAGGTTGAAATTTACTCTCCTTGTTCTTTGCATTCTTTATAACAATGAAAGTTATTTATATTCTTCAGGAATTTGTATACTTTCATTATTTAATATGATTTTAAACCACATTTATACCTTCAGGCATTTCAAGTACTTTTGGTACTTTGCGGACTACAAGTTCAGATTTCTTATTAAAGAGAATTTCATGATGGCCAATCATGTTTTTCTCTAATCCAGGATCTTTAATCCATTTATAAACATAAGCGCTTTATTATTTATAAATTTATTATCAATGATTAATTCTTGTCAGTTCTAGACATGATTTATTAAGATCTCTTTAATTATCATGTTTTAGGTACCTTACCCACTTCTATGGTTATTTGAGAATCATGTCATGGATCTCTTTCAGAGCATCCTTAAGTCTTTCTTCAAGAACACTCACCTCCTTTATTTGGCATCTTTATTACTTACTCCAAAAATATTTTGAACTGACTTTTGAACCATATTTCAAATGTGGTTTACAAATTTTGATCCTTTAGGGATTCAAGTCTATATTGGAGAAAGTCTGATAATATTGATAATATTTTGCATCATTGTATATTTTAATAAATATTTAACACTGATGATCAAAATGAGCTTGTATCCCTTTATCCTCCCCCTCAATGTTGACAAACATTGTCACATTAAATAATAATCATTTTTGGACTCTCATTTTGATCCATTATGATTTTGCTACTAGCGAGTACATCATACATATTAATAATAGGAGGATAATTCTTTTATAAGACGCATTCAATAGATATTGATTATTAGAGTTTGTTCTCATTCAGTGATCAAAGCAATTGGAGGAATTTACTTATTGTGTAGATCATTTGAATACATACATGACTTCAGGTCATTCAACATTTATGTTGATTGAATTTTAAATCACTAAATAATTTCTATGCATAATCTATAAGATGAGCTTATAACAAACTTCAGGTTGTTAGCTAAATATTTACATATATGGATGTATACGTGCGTCCACGTATCACATATATATTATAAAATTTTCATATTCTTTCTCATTTGAATTAGTGATTTTTAGAACAAACTATTACAAGGATCTAAACTATTAATTTCTATTTATAAATCAATGTCAATGCAAACCTGTCAAAACAGCATCATAATTTTCAAAACATTTGGTTTGAAACCATATCGAACTTCTGGTTCGAATAAAATATACACATAACTTCAAGTTGTTAAGTTTTATTCCTCAATTATATCTCAAATATCAGTTTTGAACCTAATTATGATTACTTATCAAGGAATAATTTTTAATTGCGTATAGACATTTCTACACATTTCTATTGAGAGTTCTGTAAAAAAAAGTACAGCAAAAATAATAATAGTATCTTCTAGATACTTGGAATGTTACAGATACAGAGTTCCTCAGGACCCTATGTATAGTTCTCAAACTTTTAGGATCTAATCTAAACTAAATTAGGATCCTTTATAATCAAATTTCTATGCATTTATTTGGTTTAATAAAATTACCAAACATATAAGAAAATCTCTTCTAGAGATATGTTATCATTTCCTAATTTATTAGTCTCTTTTAGGGATATTTTATTATCACTACTTCTGGAGTGAACCTATCTCTTCTAAAGATATATATATACACTATTGGAATGTCATATCAATGTACAATGTTTCTATTTGTAGAAATTATATAATTACTACCTTTACAATAACATAAAACGTCCCTATTGGAAATTTTTGTTGTTGTAACTATCTTTGAAATGACATATCAGACTTTATATACAGTAACAAAATTAGATGCACCAAATGAAAGTAAGATGCGTAAGATAAAACCACTACTCTGGAGTGTAACATTGGTATACAATATCATTTTTTTCTCTCGATAAATTGTTGTTATTACTCAAAAAAAAATTATATCATTATTCCTTCAGGGAATATAGTATTTCCTTTTAGGGAATTGCAATGTAATAAAAATAAAATTTCTATAACATCTCTTCTGGGATGTTATATTTTGCAATATAAATATAAATAAATCTCTAAAACATCTTTTCAAGAGATTAATACACACACATCCAATGATGTTTGATATATCATATAACATAATATCTTCAGGATATTTTGTTAATATACTATAAATATGAAGATATAAGGTAAGGTATAACTCATTTGGAGATTTTTGTAATCTCTTGAATGCAGCATTATTATCTCATATGATAATATATTATTTTCCTTTAACTTCTTCAAGAAGTACAACCTTATCATTTTACACAATTTCAATAGAGCTTCGGGCTTCTAATTCATGAACTTCAAGTTCACTAATTTATTATGAACTTCGGGTTCTCAAATTTTGTGTAAACTGCCCTTTTTTTTAGAAGCTTGTACATTTTGACAAATTAAAAAAAAATACTAACAAGAATTCGAGCTTGTAAAGTTTGTCAGAAAATCTTTTCATAATTCCAGACTTCAGGCCTTGGACTTTGAGTTATACAACTTCTATTAAAATAATTCCTTTGAGTTGTTAAACCTATTTTTTTGTTATAACAAACATTACTTGTCAAAATAAATACATCAAATAGTAAATCATACGTCTATTCTTATTCCAAACACAAACATACAACGTCATTTAATTTACAATAATCAATGCATTTAATGCATTTATGACAATAAATGATTTAATTTATTACCATAACACTTGCAATCAATTCATTTGTGATAAAAAATAGCTACAATTAACCTTTATATGGTTCAGGATATAACTACTGTCATAGCAAAATAATTTCATTATAAATATATGAACTAATTGAACAAACAGTACTCAAAGTAACATAATTTCATCTCAAATATAGGTTCAACATTACTCAATAATAAAATTAAAATGAATATCTTAAAGCGAAACTTTATTTCCCAATAATCAGAATTTCTAAATAAACAAAATTATCTCAGATCTATCCATATTATTCATAATCATAAATAACTATAAGTCTTAGATCCAAATCATTATTATTTTCATAAGAAAACTAACTTCATAATTCTTTACCAAATATATCAAAACAAACATGTAAATCTTCAAATCAACACAAGTTATTTTAGAAATTTAGGAAATTAAGATTATTTCAGATTTATTATATATGATCTATTATATTTTACCTTTTGAAAAGTGATTGGATGCATGGAAGAAGGAAAAAAAATTAGGAAATAAACTTCCTATTAGAATGCCTTATTTTTAATTAAAAAGAAAGAGAGTAGAAGAGTAGATATGTTTATATATATTTATTTGGTTTGGTAAAAACACCAAATATATCAACAAATCTCTTCTGGAGATTTTTTTAATATATTATTTTCACTACTTCTGGAGTGAACAAGTTTCTATACATTTATTTGATTTAGTAGTTAATACCATTGGCAAATATTTTAGAACTTCAGGTTCCAATTTTACTTTAAAAAAAGTCTTTGTTTAGTACTTTAGATCCTAAATGGTACAGCTTGATTTCCATTATCAAACTTCAGGTTTGATTGCAATTGAAATTTACCATAATCTGAATTAGATTTTCTAATAATTCAAAGCTTCACATCTCAAATTTATATATTTGAGTTTTGATATATAATCCCTTTTTTTAGTTAGAACTTCTGGTTCTTTATTTTGAGGAAACTTGTAATTTACTAATTTATGAAAACTGCAGGTTCTCAATTATTATTTCCTTTTCCCTTTTTTTTAAAGGAAACATTGGAAGGTATTAAGCTTATCATGTAAGCTTTTACTAATGTTTCCATTCACTTAATACGATCTTCTAGATACGTATTATATTATTTTTGTTTCTCTTAGAAACAATAAAATATTTCTTATGGAAATATAAATCATATATCAAAATAATTTCCAAAGTCTTCATTCAAATCTAAATAAAATCAAAAGGTTTTCAAAATGAAAACCCCATTTACCAACCATGTTTGATTTCTCAAATCCATGTCCAAACTAAATACAATCAAATTCAAAAAATTTGCTTTATCAACAATATCAAATTTTGTCAAGTTCAAACTTGCATTCCAAAATAAATGAACTAAAAAAACATAAAAATAAGTATGATATTGAGATCTACAATATAATAAGATCATAAAAATAGCAAAAAAAAATTAGATCTGAAATATAATAACTAACAAAATAAGAATCAGATCCCAAAGTTTAGATCTATATAAGATCTAAAATTATAAGACTAATATAATAAAATTTAAAAAAAATAAGACAACATATTCAGATCTGAAGAAGTAGATCTAGAATGGAATGAGATATAAAAAAAATGATTTGGAAGATTAAATCACCGGAAAAATGACTTACCGTTATGAGATCTATAATTGCATCTGGAAAAGAATAGATATGATTTCATGAATTATCACAATTGTAGATCCATAATTTTTTTTTGTATAGATCGTGCTGATAACGTGTTATAGAATAAAGAAAATAGGAAGCCATTAGAGGGAGAGACAGAAGACATATTATTTATTCCTGAGAATAGATTATCTATTTACATTGCATTAGCACCTTTATATAAAGGCCTAGGAGCTTGGGGTAGAACTAATCCCACGATGTGGGACTAAATACAAAACAGCATATAGCATATTCACTATTTATATTTACATATATTATAACACTAGATTAATTTCTACAAACTATCTACTATTTTGGAAGTATTCTCTCTACAAACTCAAAGATCAAACTGATATAAGAATGGCTATAGGATATCTTGCATCCTAAGTACAACTATTTTTATTTGAAAATCAAAAACTCTGCTATTATTTGTTTGGATATGCTTATGGTTCATTTAAATCAAGTGGGTGTGTTCTTAGTATTCTGTCTAAATCTAGTAGGTGATCTTGTTGCTTGGTAAATCAAAAGAGTTTACCCTAGTCTCATAGGGCGGGAGGGTGTATCCCATAGTCAACTCGATACTCTATTCTGGTTTGATTGCTGCCTAGTTAAAGTAAAAAATTGAAAAGAATCCATACAAGAAATTGTACATGTGTGAATTTAGAAGAAATCCGAATCAGTATAAAACTCCTCATGTCATCTTTCCAACTCATTACTTTACTTTTACTGCATTTATTTATATCTGTGATTGCCTGTTAGTACATATCTATGATTGATTATCTGTGTTTGATTCAAACCTTGAAATAAGTTAATAAGTTCCATAAAATTTATAAAATACTATTCATCCATCTCTGGTATTAATGTAGCCTTAAGATCTATTCGCATTAGCGCTGCACCATTTTCCACATTTGATATCAGAGCATTAAGTTTTAAAAAACTCATAACTTATTTTTATTTTATTTTTTAGGTATATATGGCTAGTAACACTAGTAGTTCAGTTTTTAACACTTTTTTAGAAGGACAATCAAGTACCAAACCCCAACTTTTAATGGTAGTAATTACACTTGTTGGTCATATAGGATGAAGATATATTTGTAGTTTAATGGTTTAGATATTTGAAATATTATACAAAATAAGTACACTGAACCTCAAATTAAATACTCAATATGGACAACAGACCAAAAGACACAAGCACTTATTAATTCTAAGACCATAAATATTTTATTTTGTTCATTAAATAAAAATGAATATAATCAAGTTTCTATTTGTATGTCTGCATATGAAATCTAAAGAACAATGCAAGTTTCACATAATGACGCTATTAAAGTAAAATGGACAAAAATTTACATGCTAACTAATCAGTTTCAATTATTTAAAATGAAACAAAATGAGTGCATTTCTAATATGTATTTTGGAATCTATGATATAAATCATTCTTTAGTATCATTAAGTAAAAAAAATTCTCAAGAGGACCAAGTTAGAACGGTCCTTATTCACTCTCTCTAAAGTGGGATCAAAGGACAATAGAAATAGAAGAGGCTAATGACATTCATACTTTAAAGATAATTGGTAATCTAAAATCCAATGAAGCACAGTTGCATAGCAGGAAGGAAATCAAGACAACTAAAAAGAAATCAATTGCATTTAATGCTACAATTACCGATCATGATTCAGAACATGACGATAATGATGAGGAAGTTTCTCTTATGACTAGAAATTTCGTAAAATTCCTGAGTACAGAAAGACAAATAAATTCTTGGGAAGGTTTGCAAATTTTAGTGAATTTCTTCTTATAGTTTACTAGTTCTTGCTTTAGAAAATGGTATTTTTGATTTAACTGATTTATCTCAAAATGCCATTGATTGCTATCCCGATTTGATCAAAATGTTTTATGTGAATCTAAATGAAAATTTTATTCAAAGCTAGAAGAAGGTCAACTTTGCAGTAGCAATAAACTACCATTGTTTTGAATTGCGAATTCTTAGACAAATTCTTAGTCGTAAAAGTAGTGGAAATGATATCTCTACTTTTGCAATAGATTGTGATAATAGAGAAGTTATGCATGGTTTTTTTCTAATGATGAAGAGTATGATTTTAAAGGAAAAAATTTTAGACCTAAAGAAAGACTAATGAGTCCTATTTTACAATCAGATATTAAATCGAAGACGGAAAATTACAATAGTCTTACTCAAAAAGTTTTCAAAGATCTTTTTGCTATTTTCAGAAAGTACAATATAAATTGGGCTCAAGTGGTTTTGGATGACATTGTTCAAAGAAAAATCTCTAGGCATAAGAACACGATTTACCATGGTGTGTGTATTTTACTGGAATTTTCAATTATTTTGGTATCTATCTAAGAGGTGAAATATTTTTCCTCGGAAAGTTTTTGATAAAATCAACCTCTCTCTTATGCCCACCCTTCTTGAATTCGAACCATATGAAACAATAATCGAAAAGGAAGAAAGATTGGCTAAGGAGGAAGAGTAAGAAATTCAACAAGAAGAATAAAAAAGTAACGATATCGAAATTAATGGGGAGGAAGATTAAGAAGTGAAAGAAGATGAAATAGACACTTTCCTAGAAAGCTTTGAAAAACCTTCTTGCTATTTTAACAAATAAATTCTTAAAAACCAAGAAAAGCTTCTCAGCAACTAAAATAAGCTTAAACACTACTTTAGTAAATAGTTCACTTCTCTCTCCAACAAAGTGGACAAATACTTTTAGAAGATCAGTAGGAAGTTTGGTGGAAACTCTTCTTCATCATCATTTATTTTTAGAACTTTGTCTAACTTTATATCCCTTTGTTACATGTTTTTCTAATTTTATGTCATTTCATTATATTTTTCTTTGCATTCACGTATCTCTCTTTTCGATCAATGAAACTTACTTCTTGCTGTCCAGTTATGTTATAACAGTCTCTTCAATGATGAAAATAAAATAGTATTAAATAGAAACAAAAGGTAGAACAAAAATATAAATGTGCAAATTAAGGCACACAGGTCGACATAAACTATAGAGATATATCGGCATACAAGCCGTATCTGAAAAATTTAGATTTCTAAATTTTTGTAACTACTTTTAAAACAGTTATTTGATCTGACTTTTCATCACTATTTAAAACATTTTCTTCTAGAAAAACTAATAAATTAATTCATATTTCATATCCTTCCATTCCAAATATTTCATTCCGTAAAAAATGAGTTCTCTACATCAAAAACTTTGTGAAAACTTAGAAGAAATACTTAAGTCTTTCAAATAATATTCTCCGTTTCATTCTCCAAAATCAAAGGCACTCAGAATTAATCCAAATTCAAATGATAAAGCAGCAAGAGAAGCGCTTTGATGATCTTCGTTGGTTAATTTCCTCTTTTATCGAAGATGATCAAGACAACAATCCAGAATGCTCAAACTCCAAGGAAAACGTGGAACAAGAAGACTGAGATGTCATCAAAACAAATACAATCTTTGGATATAAACGATGTACCGAAGGTTGATGGAAAATCTAGTATCTTTATTTGTTTATAATTTCTAAGTATATGTTTTAAAACTTATATAGTTAAATTTGTTTGGTTTGTAAATAATATAGTTTGGTTTAGATAGATATAATTTTATATATAATATTTGTTTTAGTTTGACTTTCATTGTATAGTTTGAATTGTTTGTTAGGGATTGTTGAAATTGTGTAATAGTTTAACTTATTAATAAAATTTGTTTTTTATTTTTTAAATGTCTCCAAGATTTAGTATTTAAACATTGATTTGACTCCATAATTCGTAAGTATATCACGTTTAAGGGGAGTATTGTTTTTCCCCATTTTTGTTGATGACAAAATGGGAGAAAAATATGAATATAAAATATAGCACATGCATATAGTAAGGGGGAGATATATTATATTTCACATACAAGAATATTTACATGACTGTCATCACAAAAAACAGGGAGACTCTTAATATCCCGGATATTGATTTTTATTATAACAACCATAAAAATATAGATACTAATATTATGTTAAGTTGTTTAGTATATATTGCAGAATATTACACATGTACAAAATGATTAAACTTAAAGATTGATCAATTAGAGACCGAGAATAAAGATTTGGAGATGATGACAATACAACAAAATATGATATATATATATAGCATTATATTCTAGAATTATAATTAAAGTGCTATTTAAACGATTAGAGTAAAAATATAACAAAAAATTGAGCTATAAAATGTACATTTCGTTATTTTAGGCTAACACGTTTAAAACCGCGGGAACGTGAATTGAAGGCCGCACCTAAGTAAAAAATAGGCAGTCAAAAATTAAAATTCCCTCTTTCTTGATTCTCCCTTTAAGTCACTCAACATTCCTAAACTAAATTCGCTCCAATGTCGATTCACTCCAATGACCGCATCGATTCTCTTCACCTGCAACCACCTCGTCGATTTCGCATCAATTCGCACAGCCAGCAATGATGTTGACCACAGCGGTTCACTCAGTGCCAACCCTGGGAGGTATGAGGCCCTAGGTGCAATTTTTGTAGAGGGAAAAAAATTATAGACACTAGAATTTGAAGTTGTGACTTTGACTTTAAAAGCTTTGCACTTTACCATCATACCAAACAATCTTTTGTTAATTTGAGGCCCCTATAATGGTATTAAATGTAAAATATGCTATAAATCTGAGACATCTACGACCAAAGGTGAGGCTTCCTCCGGATCGGAGGACCTAGGCGGCCGCTTAGCTAGCCTATGCCTAGGATCGGCCGTCTTGGTTCACTCCACCAGTAGATTCATGCTAACATCAACGATCGCATAGATTCACTCCAGCATCAACGACCTCATCTGTCCTTTCATACAATATGGCACAAGTGCCTAAAGGGACACCTTCCCTCAATAATAGCTCAAAAATATGTCCTTTAGACCACACAGTATCCCATACCATTTCTAGGATGTGAGGCTCGTGAGGCTACACCCCAAAATCCACACTTTCATTTTGCATACCCATGCTTCGATCATCATAGGTTCCACTTTGAATGCCACATTGTCATTCCTTCAATCACCATTGACCTTTACGAATATACAACCTCTGATCTCGTACGTCTCAAAGGAGGGTATTAAAGCTAAAAGAAGTTGCCTTCTCTGCCACCAAACTAATGTATGTTTGTGAAAGTCAACGTTGCAATCTCAAAAATGTAACGTCAAACATTCATCCATATAAGTTCATTCTGCGATTGGACGAAACTGAAGGCGCCTGTTGGGAATTATCCCTAGGATTAGTAGCAATTGGTCTTATAATTGAAGATTTTCATAACAGAGCACTACTTCTGCCATAAATATATGATATGGTAAATTTCACCTCAAGGGACTAATGGCAAGCAGCACTTTATCATGAAGATCCACGTCTTCAAAAATCATCATCATTATCATATCTTCACTTCAGAACGTATAATTTTGTACAGATTGATTTTTGTATAGGAGTTACCCAAAATCTGATCTCGGTTCCACCAAACCAATCATCGACTAAAAAGATGTTAAGTTCATATGTGATTATCAATCATCATTCAATTCACCTTTTTATTCATTCATAAATATCATAGAGAGTCATGTTATTTTAAATTATTCCATTTATTGTCTTAATAGTATATGGAATCATTAAGCTTCTATAGTCTCGCCTTTTAGCAAGGCTGTGATACCGTAGATTTGACTAAAAACAAGTGGTTACCAACCTTGAGAATCAATGATATACAAGACTATGAACGATGGTCTAGCATATTCAAATCGGGTCCTAATTAGGATGCAATCAATATGAAGTGATAAAGAAGGTTCTTGAGGCTAAAACAGACCATAAAACAACATAAATCAAGGAAGATTGATCAATATCTCAAAATCTACAAAGCCAATGCACTTGAAACTTTCAGAACATCAATATATTGAAGAGTGGGGCCCAAAAAAAGATCATATGACAAAACTCCAAATCTTAGAAAGACATATCGATCGTTCCATAACGATAATACAAAATCAGCCAAAAAGATCCATAATTTCAAGGAAAATGCGATATCTCACAAATGGAACATCGGAATTGCACGATATTTGGAGAGTTGGTATCCTACATCACGATGAGCCTACACGATTAATCGCATGTCCATTAGAGGCTAAAATAATAACTGACTAAACTTTGGACGATCGTTCCAAAATATCGAGTTAGGGCCACCGATCGTTAAGGTGATCCATTACGGACCTAAAGACTGCAAAATTCTAGCCTAATCCATGCATGTGTTCTGCAATAAATACAGTGGCCCTTTTCCATAAAGAGGATCCTTCTTTCTGGTGCCTAGACTCTGCCAATTTTATTTTTCACTCTTGTACTAAAGGATCCTAGCTTATCCAAATATTCTTTAATCATAATTGGTGCAAGATCAATAAATTATGAAGTTGTTGTAGGCTAAGATTGCCTAAACACTATAAAAATCTGTGTGTTCATTTACTTTTTTTGCTATGTTTTGAATTCCATTCATCGTTTAGTCTTTATGAGATTATATTGAATGTCGTTGCCTATTTTGGTTTCATCATTTTTGTGCTTTCACAGAGAAATGAATTCTCAACTTGATTTGATCTCATCTTCTACTTATGGATTTTCATGTTTGCAAGATAAATCCAGCTTTCGATCGACGAGTTTCCTACTCTACTCAGATTTGAAAGAGATCTACAAAGGAAGTACTAGCCATGGCCAGAGAAGCCAAGTCTACTTCCTCTACAGAAGAAGGAAATCATGATATTAGTGATCGACTAGTCATGTGTTTGATCAATGTGCATATATTTTCAAGTTTTGAAGCATCTTTGAATGATCGGCCATCGACCATGCTCCATACATACTCAATGAATGATCGTTCCCTACAAATCCATATGGTGCACCATCATGTACGATCGTTCAATATGGCCATTTCTCGTTGGTTGTTCCAATAACATGAATTTGGCCGATTGTTTTTTTCTAAAAGATCGGTTACTCATTCCTCAATTGATCGTTCCTACCTCCAACATCATACAATCATTCTTGTATAATCATTACATTGCTATGTGTGTGATATCCTGGAATTTAGGACAATATAAATTTAATAATCTGCGTTTAAAATAAAATTGATTTGATAATTTCTGTAAATAAATTTGAATTGATTTAATAATCTTCTTTTATTAAATAATTAATTAGTGAATTTATCTAATAAATTGCTTTCTATATATAATATGTATATATTTATATATATTTTAAATAGATGAGTTTTGTTTTAATTAAATTAGTTTAGCATATTTTCTAATATTTTGAATTTGGAAAATTATGATTTATTTTTGAATTAAGCTTTTCAAAACTATTTAATAAAATAACTAAATGATTTTAAATAAATAAGATAAGTGTTTTATTTGTTTAAAATATAATTGACTTAAGTTTGAATAGTAATTTAGATTAAAATAAAGATATAAAAATGTTTGTTTTATTTCTTTTTAAAATTTTGATTAATAATTATGATTTGTAAATTTGATGTGAAATTTAAAATACAATTAATACATGGAACATTTATTCATTTAAATAACAAATAAGTTATAATCTCTTTTATAAATTTATTTTAAATGATTAAAAATATTATTTTCAAATGATTGATTTGTATATTGTTTTTACTTATAATAATACTTTGTTTTATTCTTTTAAAATTATTTATCTCTATAACTAAGTATTAAATAAACTAATTAATTAAGTTTAAACATTCATTAACTTTAATTTAAAAATAACAAATCACTTAAAAGACATGCGTAAGTATTTTAGGCACATAGTTTAACATGTGTTGAGTAATTAAATAAGTAAGTTAACAAGTGTTAACATATAAGCCATGTGTCTTGATTTATTTTTATTTTTTTCTTTGTTTTAAAAATAAATCATAAAGAAGTTTCAAATAATTCAAGAGCCTTTAAAATCTGGAAATTTTGCTCTGCTCTGCATTTTAATTCAGGTGAGTAACTTTTCTAAAAAAAAATTAAAGGTAAAAATTTGTTGCATGTTAGTATCCTAAAATGAATAAATTTGGCATATGTTTATAAATAAACTGTCTGCTGTGTAAATTGTTTTAGTATGTATGTTGTTTCCTTGTTCTGTTTTTTTTCCTGATGCAAGATAAAGACATTTTAAAGCAAGTTAAAATCATTTCAAACAAGTTTGCAAAAGAAGTTCAAAAGGGTTTTTCAAATCTGGACTATGCTCTTCTCATCAAAAACAAGTGAGTAACTTTCTAATTTAAAAGCTTAAGTATAATAACCTTGTTGCATGCTTATATTTGTAAATCAGTATGATTTGTGTGTAAATTGCAGTGCATTTTTGTGAATTAATATGTGAGTGTATGGATGTAATATGCTGTGTATATGCTTCTGACAGTGCTTGGTTTTTGTAGTATGGATTCTTGTTAAAAATCCATTTTCCTTTTTATAACAATCTCTGACAATATTTATACTTCAAAACAAACCTGATTTTTAGGACATAAAGCAAAGTTTTAAAATCTATATATGTTAGATATTTCTGTAATGACTGGAAATGAATAACAGAGTGAAAAATTGTATAAGTAAAAAATTTCAAACTATATGATTTGAAATTTCAGGGTTATAATCTAAAACATCATAAAAGATTATGATTTTTAAAAACAAAATTTCAATTTTTAATGCTATATACAAAGTGCAGTTCCCTATTTTCTGCATTTTGTATTTTGAAGCATTTCTGCTGCCACATTTGTTTAGAGGTGACGAGATTGTTCCTGGAGGAGGAGGAGTTATTGGAGATGATGGAAAAATTATTCATTTTGTTGCACTGCAATTTGGTGATGATGGATTTGTGATTGAAGAGTAGAACCCTAGTTTTTCTGTGGTTAGGAAAAATTGAACTTTTCGACAAATGTAATGGATCGAGTTGCGTGGGGTCTTGGGTTTTGATTGATGGTGAGTTGTCGAGGTCTTCGCCGAAGTGTCAGGGGTAACGGTGGCCAGAGGCGCGTGTAAGTGACGTTGACAGGTTTGGAATGAGGTTACTATCTGTTGTTCCAGGTTTGGGGATTTTTCATCGCGATTTTGAATGCTTGTAGATGTTGATCGAATTGTTGTTTGGCTGGCCTGAGGTGACGATCGGTGACTGCGGGAAGGTCGCGGTGATGATAAGGGATGGCCGGCGTCGCTGTACACGTGCACAGTGAAATATTATTTTCTGATGATGTTAGCTGTGAAGTTGGGTTGTAGCATGCTCGAGTAAATTCTCGGGTGACTCAAGTGAAGGACTCGAAGCAAATAGGCTTCTGACTCAAAGTAATATATGGTGTTGCTCGAGTATTTGAATTGTTTTAGGTTTTATTAGAAACAGAACCTGTTTCAGTTTTTAAAATTTTAAAGTAAAAGTTTAAATGCAAACTAAAATTGGAACTAAGTTTGAAACCTGAATTTAGATATGAATTCAAATAGTTTAAATCTTGGTCTTTGTAATAAATTTGAATTTTTAAATTTTAGTTTGGTTTTAAATAAAAACAGAAAACCTGTTTCTGTTTTTAAAATTTAAAGAAAAGTATAAAATGTAAACTGAAATTTAAACTGGGTTTTTAAAATCTGAAATTGAATATTGTAGGATCAATTTCACCCTAGAGGGGGGGTGAATAGGGTGATAGTGTAAATTATAAAAATTAATCGCGGAAGCTTATCAATTAATTTCAATTCAGATCACAGATTAGCAGCACAGATATCGCAGAATATAAATAACAGAATAAAACAGAACAACAAAGAATTTACCCAGCTTTAGCAAAACCCTGCCTACGTGCTGCCTCCAAGGTTTCTACTAGAAATTAGATAGTCCCTCGCTTACACATGTAAACTCGCTATACCCGCTATTGACTAATCTAACTCTACGCTCAAAACCTTGCCACAACTCAACTACAGAGTTGCGAATTCTCAAGCTACGCCACGTAGCTTGTCCCCTAGTCACACGACTAGAAAAATAAACGGTTTAAAATTTAGAAACAAATTTAAACAGAAATGAAAACCCTAATTAAAAAACTAAAAATAAGCTATAGCCTCTTTTAACAAACAAGGCCCCTTTTATAAAACACCTGGCCCAAATGTCTTCTTTAACCCGTATCTCTTTTATTTTTCGTTGTGATAATGTCGGCTTGTTCTTCCTTCTGAAATTAGGGCTTCGGCTCTTGTTTGTTCCTCTTCCTTCAATAAATTAGGGCTAGAATCGAAGATGCCGATATTATATTAATCGATCGAATTTGTGATTTTCGTCCTTTTCCCTGTCGATCGACTGCCTCCTTGTACCTTGCTTCGGCTACTTCGATTGGTCGAGTTCGATTACAATTCTGGTGAGTACTTTTTCCTTTTGCTTTCTGATTGAATGCTTGAACTCGATTAAATCAATTGCCGATGATGTTAATCACTTTTATAGGGTTCGACCCCCCTGTATTTTCGTCGTATAATAAAATTTGAATTTGTCAAATTCTTTTGATCGGCCGTTTGATTATGCTTGAACGATTGATGATTGAACTGACTTTGTCAAATTCATATCTTTCACGTTCCTTGGTTGACACGGCTTTTGAATCAATTTCGTGATGACCACGGCTTTAATTTTTGACACTTGACTTGTTCACTTCGGCTTTGTTGTTTACTGTATTCATGATTTTGCTTCGACCACTGTCTTGCATTTTTACTTGAGTACTGGGTTGCTTCGTTGTCATTGACTTGTTATTTCGAACATACTTCAATTCATCTGTACTTGGTGCCTGGTCTTGTGATATGATTATAGAAATAGTTTGCTGGTGCCATGATTATTGTTGCTGTACACTTATCTTGATACTTTCCTGGTCTGGTTGGTGCATTACCACACTGTACTGATGCATTAGTTGTTGGCATATTTGCTTGTTGGTTTTCATGAGTGATCTTGTTCAATGGAGTAAGTGATAATGGTCACTGTGTTGGGCTTATAGTACTTGGATATTTGCAGTTTGTAGTGTTATTGAGCATTGCATTACTTCATTGTTCACTGTCCTATGTGATGTTCATTTATTGTTCGAGATCGTTCGCATATCAGTTGTATTAGTTATCCTCACTTGAGCATTCTGTTGCATTTGTGCATTGCCTTGCTGATTCATTTGTTTACACTCATGTGTTTGGTCTGCAGTTCATGTTGCCTTGATGCAGTTTGATTGTTTTGTAGTTGTTTGTGTCAATTGCATCGAGTTGTAGTTGCACTGTCTTGAACTGTCCATTTCACTTACTTGGTTGTTGACACTGTGTTATTTGGATTGCTGAATTTTTCATGTAACTGCTGGCTTGTTCTTGCATTGCTGTGCATACTCGTTGAACTGGTTTTCTTGCGCACTGTGCTTTGACATTGTATTCATCCCTGTTTGATCATTGAAGTGTCTGGCCTGATGCTGCATACATGTTTGTTGCATTGACATGTTGTAGCTGGTCTTTGTATTGTGACATGTTCACTTGTGACTGTTGTGCCGAAGTCGAGATTTTATTTATGTTGCACCTGAGTTGAACCCGTCTTTTTATATGGGTTTGACCTTGTGCTCACCTGTCCCTGTAAATCAATCAAGTGTATATATCGGCGTGCACGGCCTTGTGGCATATACAGTAATACACTGTGTATGTCACAAGTTGTTCGTGTATGATGAATTCAGATTTAAATTATGACGAACAACCCAAATAACTGAGGAAAATTTATATTTTCAAAATTCACATTTTATTTTATATTTCAAAAATATTTTATTTTCAATTTTACTGCGTTAGTAAATATTTTTGCAGATTTCTTAGATGCTGGATTCAAACTGGAATGAAGTTGAAGATAAAATACGAATTGAGTGAATGAGTGATATGTAGTGGGGTGAACTGTAAATATGAAATGTGATGTTATTGTAATCAAAGTTGTATAGTTATAGTGAGAGCTTGAAATTGTACTATTCAAGGTTGTAATAAATATTTATTTGAATAAAATATTTGTTTGAATTCAAATTCCGTGTTATTTATTTTATTCAGCAAATATTTATTTACTCCGTGAAAAATAAAATAGTATATTATCAAATACATTTAAACGAATGTATATATGTTTATTATCATCAAACAAAAATCATATAAGCGCATATTCAACAATCTCCCCCTTTTGATGATAACAAACATATATTTAAGATTTTGAATATGTTAAATGTATTTGATCATTGATATGCTCTAATTGCTCCCCCTATTTAAATGCTTCCTCTCTACACAAAACTCCCCCTACATATATGCATACAAATAAAATATGCAAATGAGTCTAGATGCAAAATGGAAAATTATTTGACCTTTGCTTGATTTTATTTGACAAAATCTTAACTTTTCTCTCCCCCTTTTGTTATCAGCAAAAGAATAATAGTGTTAGAGAAAATAGAGATAAAGTAATCGATATCAATCCAACATTAAAACTCAATTGAATATAAATATTAAATTTCAATAAAAAGTCAAACAAAAATCATAAATATTTTGTTAGGCGCATATTCCACTTTTAGAAT
Organism: Allium cepa; assembly: GCA_030765085.1. NCBI lineage: Eukaryota > Viridiplantae > Streptophyta > Magnoliopsida > Asparagales > Amaryllidaceae > Allium > Allium cepa. The sequence goes on along the minus strand of CM060935.1, from coordinate 435,494,755 downwards.
GATGGAAATGATGTCATCATATAAAACCATACAGTTGTGTCTATTTGTGGCATTTTTATACCAGAAATTTGAATATCTACTAACCATGCATAACCGTTAGGACTTTTAAATGAGATTAGTAGTATTCCAATTTTATTTTAAAAAATGAATTCAAGTATCTTCTAACCACGCATAACCGTGAGGACTTTTAAATGGGATTAGAATCAACTTGTTAATTTTAAAAGAAAAAAAATCAACTTTTGATATGCGTTCCATACATGCATAACCATAAGGACTTTTAAATGAGCATGGAAGCACATAACAAATTCCAAGTAATTCACCCATGCATAACCGTGAGGACTTTTAAATGAGAGTGAATACTTTGGTATTTATTTATTAATTATTATTATTATTATTATTATTATTAGTATTTTTTAAAAATGTGAAAAATGAAAAACGAACGATTCCCGTTTTAAGTACCATATATCGACAAACTATATAGAATTTTGATGAGTGATGGTCGTTAGAAATATGATAGATATAGAGATGGTCATGGAATTTTTACCAACAAAAAATTTTATAACTCTTGTTTAAATTTCTAAAGAAATTTATTAATTATACCATCTCAAGTCATAAAATTTGATTAATATTAACACTCATTGCTTTTTTAATCACTATTTTTCTTTTCGATAAACATTAGGGAGTCATATTAGTCAAAATAGTCATTTAAAATCAAACTCAAAAATAATTATGAAATTAATTTTTCAAAAAATGACTAATCTGAAAATATGGTCAAAAATGATTTTCTTGAGGGGGTTTTATAAGAAAATTTTCTGCAATTTGAAAATTATTTGAAATGAAAAATATGCAGATATTTTCTTTGAAAAACGATGCAGTTACTAAATGTCTCAACAAAAATCACGTTTCACTAGTAATTTTTCTATCAACTAGATTACCAGTGTAATCTGCATCTGAATATCTCTTTCACACAAAAGTTATCATCAATTGTATTTTATAGACCAAAACATGAAGTGTGCACCAAACATTTCAAATTCAATTTTAACAACAATTTAAATGACATTCTTTTGAATCTGAATTGAAGCCGTGTAAATAATCGAAAACCGTGAATAAAGAGTTAGCCAAATGGTTTATCAACAATCAATGAATTTCCTAATACCAAAACACCATCGTTTTTCCAATTTAATCTGTATGAAGTATTTCAAGAATTTGTAGTGTTTTTGGCATATAAAATATAATTGGCCAACTATGTTGAATAAGTCAAATTCAAAATCACCATCTTTTCATCATCTCATTATTGGCTGATTTTAATTCAGAATATGGTGCAGATTATCACATTTAATATATCGTTTAAAACATACCATTACCTGTTTTACCTTTACGATATTTTTCGTCGTTGTCCATTGTGATTCTGTCACCTTTATACTAGGCTAAGGAACTTTGTTTTGTCCCCCGTTGTGTTTCTGGAATAGCCAAAAACCAGAAAACACTGTTGTTGTTCCTTAGCCTGCCACCACACCTACACGATGAAAGATTTATGCGACCTATTTGTTTTTATAGGTCCATGGTTATTAGTGGCAGAAAATTTTGAAAAACAAATTTGTGGAGACCCAAAACTATTTATAATTGTTCCCTTCGGCACCCAAATTTGTTTAACTTTGTGATTTTTTATAGTTGTGTCTTTTGGAACCCAAATCGGTATAGTTTTTACATGTTTGGGTCTATACCAACAATTATTGTGATCGTGTCCAAATTTTCTACAAATTGTGCACATCGAATTATCTTGATTAATATTGCTTTCAACAATTTTCAAATTATTATAACCAAGTCCTTGTCTAACTGTATTAACAGTCTGCTTTCCTAATAGCATATTCAACGATTTTTCACTTTTTGAAAATTTATCTAAAGTCGTTGACAATCGTTGGACTTGTGTTTTGAGAGATTCATTTTCGTTTAACAACTGTGTGCACTTTTTAATAGAATTCTCTCTCCTAGTATTTTCATTCTCTTTTAAATCAGAATTTCATTTTCAAGTGATTTTATATTGATTTCCGATTTTTTAATTTCTTCTTCGAATGTTGGACACTTATCACACTTAGTGATCCTACTTTGATAGGTTTTAACTAGTTGATCAAGTTGTTTATTGCATTCTATCAAAGTATCCTTTTGAGATTTAAGTTTGGCGTATTTTTCCCTAAGTCGTTCATAACAGCCATTTATTTCATGAAAATATATAAGCAACTCAGAATGGGTAAGTTTTGATACCTCACTTGGCTCGTCATCGTCACTGTCAGTTGTATCACCTCGAAGACACAATTCTGCCTTTTCGCTTTCGCTGCCAGTGCTTTGATCATTCTCGTCTATTTCATCCCAAGTGGCTGCAAAACTTTTCTTTTTCTGTTTCTTTCCATGGCTGGATTTAATTTGTGGACAATCGGGCTTGATATGGCCGGGTTTGTTGCAATTATAACAAATAAACTTTTGTTCTTCTGAGTAGTCTAGTGCTTTGGCTATTCCGCTTTTTGCTTTTTGAATTCGAGCTGAATTTCCATGTTTTTGATTCCATTTTTTGAATTTCCTTATTAACAGCTCCAATTCTGCTGCTCCATCATCTTCATCGTTATCATCATCACTTTCGGTTGTTCCTTTGAGAGCTATTGATTTCTTTTGAGTGTCACCTCCTTCACGCTCTTCCTTGAATTTCATTTCTAGCTCATAAGTGGTGAGATTTCCGATGAGTTCTTCAACTTTAAGTTGTTTTAAATCTTTCGATTCTTGTATGGCAGTTACTTTTGCTTCAAAGCTTCGTGGAAGGACTCTGAGGATTTTCCGGACTATTTCTAATTCGGTGTATGTTTTTCCGAGAGCTTTTGATTTGTATACGATATTGGAGAGTCGTCCGTACATCTCTTTGACATTTTCTTCCTTCGCCATTTTGAAGTTCTCGTATTCGCTGCTTAGCATTGCAAGGCGAGATTCTTGGACTTGAGATGTTCCTTCGTGAGTCACTTCTAGTATGTGCCATATTTCCTGCGCAGTTAGACAATGTGAGACACGATTAAATTCAAATTGATCCAATGAACAGATAATAGAATTCATAGCTTTGGCGTTAGTATTTTGTAATTTATTTTCTAGTTTGTCCATTGTTCCTTTGGTTTCTCTATTTCCTGATTATCTACAGTTATAGTTGGTATTTTATAACCTGTCTCAACAATATTCCAAGCGTCAATGGTTTTCAGAAAAATTTGCATTCTATTTTTCCAATAAGCATATTCACCATTGAACATTGGTGGTCTAACTATGGATTGACCTTCTGCAAAAGCATTATTAAAAAAAGCCATTTTAAAAATTCAAATTTTTAAAACAAGAACCGATTTTTTTTTGAAACACGAATTTTTAAAACAAAAATTGATTTTTGTAAAATCAAATTTTTTAAAACAAAAACGGCTTTTGTTCCTAGCTCTGATACCACTTGTAGGATCGATTTCACCCTAGAGGGGGGGTGAATAGGGTGATAGTGTAAATTATAAAAATTAATCGCGGAAGCTTATCAATTAATTTCAATTCAGATCACAGATTAGCAGCACAGATATCGCAGAATATAAATAACAGAATAAAACAGAACAACAAAGAATTTACCCAGCTTCGGCAAAACCCTGCCTACGTGCTGCCCCCAAGGTTTCTACTAGAAATTAGATAGTCCCTCGCTTACACATGTAAACTCGCTATACCCGATATTGACTAATCTAACTCTACGCTCAAAACCTTGCCACAACTCAACTACAGAGTTGCGAATTCTCAAGCTACGCCACATAGCTTGTCCCCTAGTCACACGACTAGAAAAATAAACGGTTTAAAATTTAGAAACAAATATAAACAGAAATGAAAACCCTAATTAAAAAACTAAAAATAAGCTATAGCCTCTTTTAACAAACAAGGCCCCTTTTATAAAACACGCCGGCCCAAATGTCTTCTTTAACCCGTATCTCTTTTAGTTTTCGTTGTGATAATGTCGGCTTGTTCTTCCTTCTGAAATTAGGGCTTCGGCTCTTGTTTGTTCCTCTTCCTTCAATAAATTAGGGCTAGAATCGAAGATGCCGATAATATATTAATCGATCGAATTTGTGATTTTCGTCCTTTTCCCTGTCGATCGACTGCCTCCTTGTACCTTGCTTCGGCTACTTCGATTGGTCGAGTTCGATTACAATTCTGGTGAGTACTTTTTCCTTTTGCTTTCTGATTGAATGCTTGAACTCGATTAAATCAATTGCCGATGATGTTAATCACTTTTATAGGGTTCGACCCCCCTGTATTTTCGTCGTATAATAAAATTTGAATTTGTCAAATTCTTTTGATCGGCCGTTTGATTATGCTTGAACGATTGATGATTGAACTGACTTTGTCAAATTCATATCTTTCACGTTCCTTGGTTGACACGGCTTTTGAATCAATTTCGTGATGACCACGGCTTTAATTTTTGACACTTGACTTGTTCACTTCGGCTTTGTTGTTTACTGTATTCATGATTTTGCTTCGACCACTGTCTTGCATTTTTACTTGAGTACTGGGTTGCTTCGTTGTCATTGACTTGTTATTTCGAACATACTTCAATTCATCTATACTTGGTGCCTGGTCTTGTGATATGATTATAGAAATAGTTTGCTGGTGCCATGATTATTGTTGCTGTACACTTATCTTGATACTTGCCTGGTCTGGTTGGTGCATTACCACACTGTACTGATGCATTAGTTGTTGGCATATTTGCTTGTTGGTTTTCATGAGTGATCTTGTTCAATGGAGTAAGTGATAATGGTCACTGTGTTGGGCTTATAGTACTTGGATATTTGCAGTTTGTAGTGTTATTGAGCATTGCATTACTTCATTGTTCACTGTCCTATGTGATGTTCATTTATTGTTCGAGATCGTTCGCATATCAGTTGTATTAGTTATCCTCACTTGAGCATTCTGTTGCATTTGTGCATTGCCTTGCTGATTCATTTGTTTACACTCATGTGTTTGGTCTGCAGTTCATGTTGCCTTGATGCAGTTTGATTGTTTTGTAGTTGTTTGTGTCAATTGCATCGAGTTGTAGTTGCACTGTCTTGAAATGTCCATTTCACTTACTTGGTTGTTGACACTGTGTTATTTGGATTGCTGAATTTTTCATGTAACTGCTGGCTTGTTCTTGCATTGCTGTGCATACTCGTTGAACTGGTTTTCTTGCGCACTGTGCTTTGACATTGTATTCATCCCTGTTTGATCATTGAAGTGTCTGGCCTGATGCTGCATACATGTTTGTTGCATTGACATGTTGTAGCTGGTCTTTGTATTGTGACATGTTCACTTGTGACTGTTGCTACACACTGTTGTATTTGGACTTGTACCTGTAATTGTATTCATGTATACTGCATTGTCGTCTTATGGCAGTTGCTTTGTCTCCATGTATTTCATGTCGTATGGGTATTTGAATATGCAGTTGTGAACATTGTCGAGTCTAGTTGATGTAGTTGCACTTGTGTACTTCATCTATGCACTGTATCTTTTGTTTGCACCTGTTAGCCTGCCCCTTGTTTGGTTTTTGGTAACATCTGTTGGTTGTGCATTGAGCATTGTTCGAACTTGTATCACTTGAGTTGAATCCAGTTTCACAACTCGGGTTTGACCTTGTGCCGAAGTCGAGATTTTATTTATGTTGCACCTGAGTTGAACCCGTCTTTTTATATGGGTTTGACCTTGTGCTCACCTGTCCCTGTAAATCAATCAAGTGTATATATTGACGTGCACGGCCTTGTGGCATATACAGTAATACACTGTGTATGTCACAAGTTGTTCGTGTATGATGAATTCAGATTTAAATTATGACGAACAACCCAAATAACTGAGGCAAATTTATATTTTCAAAATTCACATTTTATTTTATATTTCAAAAATATTTTATTTTCAATTTTACTGCGTTAGTAAATATTTTTGCAGATTGCTTAGATGCTGGATTCAAACTGGAATGAAGTTGAAGATAAAATACGAATTGAGTGAATGAGTGATATGTAGTGAGGTGAACTGTAAATATGAAATGTGATGTTATTGTAATCAAAGTTGTATAGTTATAGTGAGAGCTTGAAATTGTACTATTCAAGGTTGTAATAAATATTTATTTGAATAAAATGTTTGTTTGAATTCAAATTCCGTGTTATTTATTTTATTCAGCAAATATTTATTTAATCTATGAAAAATAAAATAGTATATTATCAAATACATTTAAACGAATGTATATATGTTTATTATCATCAAACAAAAATCATATAAGCGCATATTCAACAAATATGATTTCGAAGTAGTTAAATCTGAGATTGGAATTAATTTAAATTTTGAAATTTAGATTTGGTTTTAACAATTTTTAAGGTATAAAAGAATAATAGTTTGAATTTAAACTGGAAAGTCTAAATTGTAAAATATAAGCTTTAAAATAAGTTTGAACCTGAGATTTTAAATCTGAGATATGTGTTGAGTTTCAGTTTTTAAAATAAAATAAAGTTTAAATTTAAATTGTTTTAAATTACTTTAAAATGGTTAAATGATTTGAATTTAAAATGAAGATGTAAATTGTAAGTAAAGTATTTAAAATTTAAGTTAAATCTAGAAGGAGTTTAAAAACTGTATTTCAGATTTTAAATTTAAGGAAAATTTTGAATTAAAATTGTTTTTAATAACTTGGAATGTTTAAGTGTGTTTTTAAATTGATTTGGATTTAAATTGAATTGGGATTTAAATTATTTTAAACTTATTTTATAAAGTGGATGTTTCTTTTAACATATGAGATAAAGGTTTTGAATTGTTTTTAAAACCTTGTTTAAGTTAAAATTTGTATTCACTTTAAAATCTTAAATTTTAAAATGAAGTTTAAATGGAATTTAAAGTAAAATTTAAAACAATTTGCTTTTAAATGCTCAATTAAGAAAAAATGTTTTCTTAAAATAAATTAGAATTTTAATGATTTGGGTTCATTTTAATTTTTAAGTTAATTTAAATGGGTAATTAATTATTTAATTAATTAATAATATGGATGATTAATTAAGTAATTAAGAATTTTTAAATTAATTAATTAAGACTTGAGATTAATTAATTATGGTTAATTAATCTGTAATTAAGGGTTATTAATTAGATTTTAATTAATGATTAAGATTAATTAATCAAGTAATTAAGGATTAATTAAGATTGTAATTAACACATAGTCAATTAAATAATTAGTAAGTAATTAAATTGTAATTAAATATTAGTTAATTTGTAATTAATAATGGTTAATCTGAGTTAATTTCTTAAGTAAAGTAATTAAGAAATGTTAATGAAGGTCATTAACTTAATATTATTTAACAATTAATTAATGTGATTAATTTTGATAATTAATTAGATTAATTAATTAATAATAATCATTTTGAAATTGTTTAAGTTTAATTACTTAATGGAAGTAATTAATGAATTAATTACCTAATGTAATTAATTATGTTAATGTGTTTTGTTTAGGTTAATTAATTAAGTTTAATTAATTTAAATATTTGATGATTTTATAATTACTTTATGTAATTAATGGGATTGTAATTACTTAGGGAAGTAATTAATTGATAATTACTGGATGTAATTAAAGGTGTTAATGATGGAAGTAATTTAGATTAAATTACTTTGAAATTAATCAAGGGATTAATTGAGATAATTAATTAAGAGTAATTAATTTATGGAATGAGTAATTAAGGGAAGTTAATTTCTAGATTGTTATTAATCAAGGGTGATTAGTATATATGTGGTTTAATTGAAGATCAATTACTTAATGTAATTAATTTTAATAGGGAGAACAATTAGATTGTAATTAGAAATCGTTAATTAATAAAATTAATGATAAAAAGGAATAATTATTAAATTAAGTAATTAATTAATAAAGGATTAATGTAATTAACTTAGTTTGTTAATTGATTAAGTAATTAAAAGTTAATTATTGTAAGGGTTAAGTATAATTAACTTGTGTAATTAATTTAATGGCTAATTACTTATTGTAATTAGGGAATTGTTAATCAGTAATGATTAATTGAAATGACTAATGAGATGGTGATTATTTAATTGATTTGTAATCAATTGATGGTTAAGTTAAGCAGGATTATAATGATGAAGTAATTAATTTAATTTATTTTAAATTAATTAGAGATTAAGTAATTCGTTTAATTCATTTTAAATTAATTATAAATGGTGTGATCATTAGATCATTGCTTAGGTTTGATGATTGGTATTGGTTGCCTGGTATGGTCTGTAATCTCAGCTATGAGATGAGAATTGTATGTGATATGGATGCATTGGTTGCATTGTGATGAAGATATGGATTATCTGTTTATAATGATATGGATTATCTGTGAATGATAATGTTAATTATCCATTGTTATGATGTGAATTATCTATCTGTGTGTATATAGATAATGAATTGAATTGTTTTAAACTTTAAAAAAACTTGGCCTTAAACGACACGTTTTGGATTTCGATGAGACCGTGATCGGGTTTCCATATTTGGATATCCGAAAAACACATCGATCCAAAGTAACGTTAGGTCGTGAATCTGAAGTGAAGATGAAGATTCAGAGTGCAAGGATTATCGTCGTTAACTCTAAGGGTGATTCCAAAATGAGTGAACGAGATAATGCCTTCGGTTTCGTTCGAACCCGAAACGAACTTGTATGGATTGAATGCTTTCAGAACATCGTCGGGTGGACGATGAGCATTCTAAGTGATATGTCCTATAAAGGTAATCGTAGCCTCAAGCCTCATCAACCGAGAATGGCTAAAACATGGGAGGTGCACCAAGCCTAAGTGGGTCATGCCCAAGTAGGACGAGATTTACCCCTGTCTAGATGTCCCTTTATCTTTGGCTTTGTGGCGCGGTTGCTGACCACAACTGCGGGGTGGTCTTGTTCGGGACTATTCAGTAAGGAATGGTTCCGGCTTTGTGTTGCAGGGGATTGGGGGTGATCCTCGGTATGGTGATCTAGGCCACGTACTGTGACGGGCGGTACCCCGGTAGCCCTGCCATTGTACGGAATCCAAAATCCAATAGGTGCCCTCGGTTTTGATTGTATTACCCACTTTTGTGGCTAGTAGCTGGAATTTAACAAATGTAACAATTTCGGCTATTTCATATTTACTTGAAAACCCTAGACCTTTTATGATATCACTGGATTTCCTATCAAATGTTTTGGTTAGCGTAAGGTAAAATTTTTTCCATGTTTATGTGTGAGAAGTCTTACGTGATACCTTTTCTTTCAAAGGTTTTTCAAAAGTTAAGCAACTTTAACCTGTTACTCACACCAGACCTATGTCTGACCCGGAGTTTATTTCTGTTTTTCTTAAACTCTTGGGTACTCAAATTTTTACGAGTAGCCAAGGGATTCAGGTTAGCATTGACGAATTATGGAGGAGCAATGGAGCAAGAGGCTTCCGCGTATAGATATATAATTTTCCTCTGAGTAGATACCTCTGAGTAGTTTCTGTATTGTTTATTGAGTTGTAATAACTAGACAGGTGTTTATAACTGTCTAGTATGTGATGTATTGTCTGTGTAACTCTGATAATTATTGTATACTATGTAATACTTATGATATTTATATAATTTGTTCGTTCTGCTGTTGAGATTCTGATGTTGTTTCTTCTTTCTCTTCTTTCTTTTCTCTTTCCTATCCCTTTCTTTCTTCAAGATGATGCGATTTTCTGTTGTGAGAAAGTCGGGTCGTCACAATGTGGATTTACACCGATCGTTTCTTTATGATCGTCTTTATACGACCATTATTTTAACCAATCATTTTTTATTTGCAATTATTATTTTAGCTGACACTCTATAGATTTACACCGATCATTTCCACACTCTATAGAGTTACATCGATCGTTTCCACACTCTATAGAGTTACGCCGATCATTTCCACACTCTATAGATTTACATCGATAGTTTCCACGCTCTGTAGATTTTCACATTCATTTCTATACCGACCGTTCCTATACGATCGCTTCACAATACCGATCATTATTTTCACCGATCATTATTTCCAACAACCATTCCAATAGATAGTTTTCACTGACCATTTTCTAGAGCTCATTTTCTCCACCAATCGAACCAAAATCGCTTACACCGATCAATCCAAGATCGCTAACAACTGTTAACATTTCCACCGATCAATCTACTATAACCGTGCATTCCACCGGTTGGTATTCCAACCAATCATTTTCATCCAATTATTGTTTAACCAATCTTTTTCATTACCCAATCGTGCCATTGCATTCTGCATTTGAAACTTAACGACAGTGCATTCTATCCACTTCTCTTACGTCTTGTGATTGATCGGGACATAAAGGATCGGGACATAAAGGATCAAGGACAACTTTTGAATTGCAACCCAGGAATGGACAACCAACCGCTACCGGAATGATGCTCCCAAAGGTTGGAGAATATAGGTGATGTGACTTTAAGAAAACCCAAGAAACTTTGACCCAAAGCCAAACTCGAGTTAAACCAGGATTTTCTCCAAGCAAAAGCCAATATGACTCCAGGCATCAATCTTCATTGATCCAATATTTTGAATTCAGTAACTCCAAGCAAACCAGTTGCTGACTCCGAGCAAGTAGCAGATTTTCTCAGGTCCGACTCCAAGTAAATTACCACCAATCCATCAATAGTTTTCCATATTACTTTGCACATATGTTAGTCATACAGACTTTAAATGAATTAAAACTTGGTGTTCAACCTCAAGAGGCCCTTCTTACTACCTTATATGGATCGTGCTGCATTTCGATGAAAGTTTTGGGATCATGTTCGATAAATGTCCACATCCTAATTAATTCGCCATTTGACTGACATTCTTAACTGATCAAATGTTGGAAAACCATGCACACATCATTCATAAGCATAAAAAGTAGCTGTAACTTGAAAATGAACCGATTTGAAAATGACTAGAGCAAATCCCTCGGTTGAACCTTATTCATTGAAGTCGTTCAATGTGCAAAATATCTAAGGAGATTCAATGCACCAATCGTATCTGTTTACTCAGGGAAAAACGACCGTGGACTACATCTCATGAAATTTGAGTGCATATGAATTTTACCAGAGCGATATGTGCCACCTAATGTAGATGCTTCCCTATATTCCTCGAAGCTGTAGCAATCGTGTGGTTTATGCAATTATCACTCGAATCCATCTTCTCATTCAATCAACCGGATCAGAAGTTTGTCGAGCAGTTCAGAATGCATGCGACTCACACTAAGGATGTGATGTCATTATCCAGTTTATTCCAGATGCTAGGTGTGCCATCAAACACTTCCTGTAGAGATTTAATGTCATCGTCGTCACTAAAGTGAGCAATCCTAGCAAGGATATCATACTGATGGTGTTGATGAGGGGAATTAATCCCTAGATATATTTTGGTCGATATTTAGCTGGAAAGCCTTCTACAACCTAAGATCTTTTTTGTTACAAAGTGACTCAAAACCTAAGCAAGGAGGTAGTAGTACAAACTAGGAGAAAGAACAATGCAAGCCTACTGGCTGAAGGAATTCAAAGCGAGGGCAGCGCTAACACCTTAGATAACAATAATTCAATCGATAACATCTACTTGGAGACTCATGACTTGGAGCAGCACTAAAAACAAACCTTGAGAGAGTCCACCAAAGCCCATAGGAAATCCGAGGAATGACGTATTTTTCAAGATATGCGCGGTCATAAAACCAGCGATTGCAAATGCCTCCGATATATGATTGAAAATCTAATCTGGAAAGGAAAGTTTCAACAATATGTGCAAGCCCCACAGAATAGCAGGCAAGGACCATCCAACCCTATCAATAAAAAACTTTGATTATTAATTGGACCACCTACGGTCGACTTCCAATTGAGAAGGGCTTGGACAAAGTGGAATAGCGAGCATACGACTTTGCTTCACTTATCAATGAGATCTATTCCAATTTCAATTTCGACTATGTTGTGAACCACGACCAACTTGAACTAAACTATTCCAAGCGATGCAAGTGACCAAGTATAGAGAGTTCAGTGCCAACCAACCTCTATGGACCATGATCGAACCTTTGGAGTTTCATCAAGATGAGCTTGATTCGACTGCTCATCAGCTACCATATAACCCTTACTTAAGGCCAAGGGCTCGAAATGGGAAGTGGGTGTGACTTGACCATCCACTTCCTGCTTTGCACTTAAATTCTGACAGAACATCTATGGCTTACTAAGAGCCTGACAAGGTCATAATCCAATACAAAGTGGACATGACTGACCATCCACTCATCAACTTCCATGCTTGATTTGAAGTTCTCCAAAGTACTTATGCCTCTCCTGAACGTCAACAAGACCGAGGCCCAACTAAAGTGAATGTGATTAGACAGTCTACACATTAAACCCTACCCTTGACACAGAAAGAAGTTTAGGAGCTTGATTAAAAGTGGGCGTGCCTGATTGTCTACTCATCAGTCACCACTCTCGACACGAGGACACGATTGTAGCTTGAGGCGGATGTGGCTTAACCATCTGCCTAATAATTATCTAGCTTAATTTTCCAGAAAGAGTATGAAGAAAATTGGACGAGACCTGACCGTCCAATCCAAGCATGGATATGATCCGACCATCTAATGCCTACTCCCTTCCTTGACTTAATAAGAGGAGGTACAATCACCAATTCGACGTGAATCAACCCTCTCACTTTCCAAGTTTTATCCTTGCTGCTGGAGGCGGAATTCCATTCCATGAAAGAACGTGATTTGACTGTTCATTTAACAACTCTTACCTCGACTTAAGAGGAGAATAATAACACCAGATGGGTATGATTGACCACCCATTGACTAACTTTGGTCCCTAGAGTGTGGATTGGAGTAAAAACACTAAAAAGTGGACGTGGTTCGACCGTCCATCAATCAACTCTGGTTGTCGAAGTGCGGACCAGAGTATAAACATCAAACGGCTGTGACTGACCACCCATCACAAAACTCTAGCTCCTAGAGTGCAGACTGGAGTATAATCACAAAAGGAAGGATGCGATTCGAACATCCACCAGTCAACTTTGGTTCCCAAAGTGTAGACTGATGTATAAATATCAAATGGTGTGACTGACTAACCTTCGTAAAAATCTGGTCCACAAAGTGCAGACCGAAGTATAAACACAAAAGGATGGACGTGGTTCGACCGTCCATCGATCAACTCTAGTTTCCACAGCGTGGACAAAAGTGTAAACATTAAACAGGTGCGACTGACCACCCATCATAAAACTCTAGTCCCCAGAGTGCAGACTGAAGTGTAAACACAAAAGGATGGATGTGATTCAACCGTCCATCGGTCAACTTTAGTTCCCAAAGTGTGGACGGGAGTATAAACACCAAAAGATGGACACGGCTCGACCGTCCACAGAACAACTCTATTTCCCAGAGTGTGGATTAGAGTAACATAATAATATGGACACAATCTAATCGTCCATCCATCAGCTTCAATCTTCAGAGCATGGGTGGGAATGTAAACACCATAAAAAAGTGGACGTGGTCCAACCGTCCATCCATCAACTCCAGTAATTAGAGCATGGTCATAAGTATAAATACAAAAAGTGGATGTGGTTCAACCATTTATTTTCCAACTCTTCCCCTAGCTTGAGGGCAAAGACACATCTCAAAGTTTATGCAATCCGACCATCCGCTCCCTTTCTCTGGAAAAGAGTTTTCCAAAACACTCATCTCGCTTCCAAGGTTGGGCAGAAGCAAGATTTAAATGAAAGTGGATGTAGTACGACCGTCCATGCATCACCTCCTGCCCCGAATGCAAGGGACAATTTGAAACCCCAAGTTTAAATTTGATACAACCCGACCATTCGCTTATCAGCTCCTTTCCATGATTTAACATGAAGAACTACAAGTAAGAGTGAACGAGATATGACCGACCACTCTTTGACAGCCACCCCTCACTTAGGGGTAAAAGAAATGACTAAGAAAATTATGGTTTAACCATTTTTAAGAATAATTATATGTCTCCAGAGTGTGGATAGAGTACAAACACAAGTTTGGTTCGATTCGACCACCCGCCAACAAGCTCTTATCCCCAAAGTGCGGATATGAGTAAAACAAATAGATGAGTGTAGTTCAACCACTCAATATTTCATAAACTCCAAACTAAACCCAACAGGAGGAGTGTAAACTCACTACAGATGGAATTTGACCGTCCATGAATTATTATGCTAACCCAAGAATGGGAATGAGAGTACAAACTACTACAAGCCGAATACGGCATCTTATTATAGCTTCGGTTGGGTGATCTTTACAACTTAAGGCAATGATCACAAAAAGGCCTCAATGAAAAACCAATTGCAATTACATCTGAAGTTACGGGTGACCAACAATATCGTACAATCGAATCAAGGATAAATATTGATCGGTATCAACCACAAATGGATGTGACTCGAGCGTCCAATGAATAATTTCGATCACCAGAGCATAGATACGAGAATAAACCATGAATGATGCGACTTGACCATTCATTCTCCATTACCTTCCTTTGACATGCCAGGAGGAGTATGAAACTAGATGAGTATGACACGACCACTCCTAAGCCAACTCAGTCCCTACATCTGATGGGATAATATGAATCAAAATAGGACTGACCGTCCAGCTTTTAATGAATGTGACACGACCGTTCATTTGTTGACTTTTACCATGATTCGAAAATAGACGTGACTTTACCGTCCGCACAATTATCCTTGCCCTTGGTCCGATATGGAGAGCATCAATCACTTATTGGATGTGACTTAACCTTCCATTCTCCAGGTCCTCGCTAAAATTATGACGACATTTGCGCCAAAAGTAAACATGATTTACCATCCACTAGGCACAACTCATGCCCAAATTCCAACGAAGCATTGAGGTCTTCCCCCGGGAAAGAAAAACCAGAATATAATCAAGAGTAGGCATGACATAGCCTTCCAACAACTAACTTGATCACACAATTCGATGGGAAGGAGTATAAAGCTAAAGTGAACATAAATTGCCTTCCTACCTATCGATGTATACCTAGACTTAGGGGCACAAGTGAGAAACAAGATGAATGTGAACCAACTATTCATCGATCAACTCTAAGTCTACACAGCTTAGGTGGGATTATAAACATGACTAGGAGGAGACTTGACCATCCACGCAATGCATTTATCTACTCGAGATTGGGAGTAAAAAGTGTGATCATCCAAGACTGACTATAATTGCTTAATATTATGACTCGTACTTTGTGTTTACAATGACTCGAGGCTACGACAGAAAGGATGCCTAGAGGTAGAATTGTCAATCGATGCCTAACTCATTGGCAACTGCCATCACTCCAACTTGAATGATGAGTAACGGGTCATGAGTACATTGAGTGGAAAACATGTTATTCGAATGTACAAGTAGATTCAAACTCAAAGCAAGAGCCAGCTATGCAGTTGCATGCAACATGAGGTTGAACTCTACTCGACACTTGATTCAATGTGCTTCTAAGCCTGATCTTCGGCCAATTGCAGATAATCACTCAAAGCATCTATAACCCTTCACTATCAGACTCAATAACTAATTATAAGACTTTGGGATTCAACCGGAGTAACCGTCATCATTAACCATCCCAAACAGGTTTCGCGTTGATTGTTGCATGAAAAAGTTACATTAGAACTCGAGGAATCCAAGGCTGCACCCGTAGAGCAAACGATCAACATTACAGTCAGCCATGACGACCCATTACGGGTACTATAGATCGAATTACAACTTAGTGCAACAATGATAAAGGAATTATATGGCTTTCTTCAAACGAGTCTTGATGTGTTTGCTTGGACATATTCTGACATGTGTGTGATCTCACCAATTATCACGAGCGATGTGTTGAATATCGACTTCAGGCATGTCCCAGTGAAATAAAAAATGTGGCATGGATCCTGAAAGATTTGGTGCACTTAAAGAGAGGTGGATAAACTCAAAAACAATGGCTTTATTCGTGACATCCTCTATCCAAAATGGGTATAACCCAGTTCATGTAAAAAAAAAAGCTGATGGAAACTGGCAGACAAATGTCAACTACTCTAACCTAAACAAGGCATACACGAAAGATAGCTTTCCACTTTCAAGGATCAACTCGTTGATAGATCCTTTCATTTATAGATATGTAGTCCGAATGCAACCAGATCTTGATGCACATTCTAGACCCAAAGCACACCAACTTCATTATCGATCTAGGGTTATATGATGCCATTTGAACTAAATAATGTTGAATCTACTTACCAAGGACTAGTCAACTGGATGTTCAAATATTTGATTGGGTGATTGACGGAAGTATATGTGGATGATATGCTTATGAAGTCACAATGATCAAACAACCAAATCATCGAATTAGTGGAGATGTACAGTTTCTCCAAAAATATGGAATGAAACTAAATCCCTTGAAATGCTCTTTTGGTGTTGCATTAAGAAAATTTTGGAGTTTCATCGTCAACTCTCGTAGAATCAAAGCTGATTCCAAGAAGATTCAAGCAATTCGAAACATCTAGAAACCAAAGATGGTTATGCAAGTATAGAGCATAAATGAAAAGGTTGCTGCCTAAGCCACTTCATCTCCAGGGAAACCTATATGTGTATTAATTTCTTCTACTGAATCGAGAGAGGGAAAAGGAACCTTGAATGGATGCAGGTCTAACATAAGTGCGTTTCGAGCTCTAGTAGATCACTTAGAGAGACCTCCTATCCTACCCAAGCCACTGGATCGTGTAAACTTATACATATATTTAGTGGTGTCGTTATACACCATAAGTGCCATAATGTTACATAAAGAGAATCAGATCCAGAGAACTGTATATAATGTTAGTAAGCGATTGATAGACACTAACAGAAAGTACCCAAAGTTGAAATAGCTCGCGTGCTGCCTATTGATTGCATCATAAAAGATTCACCGTTAATTCTTTTCTCACCCTGTCAACATCTACACCGACCATCCATTACAACAGGCCCTTCAACAACATTAGACGTTTGCAATGTTGCTCAAATGGAATATGGAGCTAAGCCAATTCAATGTCATTTATCTCCCTAGGAGAGCTTTCTAGGGATAGACATTGGCAGACTTCATAGCTTAATTCACTGCATCAGTCGACTCTCTAGCGAGTGGTGGAGAACTATACAACTGATGGAAAATGTAAGTGGATAGATCATTCAATGATCAATGTTCTAGCATCAAAATCATGTTAGCAACTCCTAAGGGAATAATCAATCTGCTACAACTTGAAACTCTATATCCCTGCAATAAATAGAAAAGCTGAGTGTGAAGCTTTGATCGTCGGACTCAAACTTGCAAGTGAAATGGAACTGAGGGCTTTAAAAATCTTTTGTGATTCTCGGTTGTATTATGCCAATTCCAGGAAGATTAGAAGACGAGGGGGCAGCAACTTGCTCCTTATCTTGACCAGGTCCAAGAGGTACTAGCCAACTTCAAGTATTACACCACCACACACATCACCAAGAATACAAAATGAGAAAGGTGACTCACTAGCCAAGGTGAACAATTCTGGGAATGCAAAGCAAATAGACATTGTCTCGATTAATGTACTAGATGCTCCAAGCATCGACCAGATGGAAATTAATTGGGTTCTAGAGATGGAGCCATAAAAGGAGTCGTAGATGACTCATGTCAAAGATTATCTGCAAGAAGGGATCCTTCTTGGATGAAGGAATGAAAAAACAACATATTTTCCATAAAGCTTCACGCTAGTCATCCAAAAAAGGAGTCATGTATAGAAAAGGTTTCTCTATTCCCCTGCTTCGGTGTATCACCCATCATGAAGTCAAACGAGTCTTGGGAGAATTTCATGAAGGCGAATGTGATGATCACAATGGGAGGAAGCCCTAACTAGGAAAATACTCCACTATGAGTATTACTAGCCAACAGTAAAACTAGATGCAGCTGATCATAACAGACAAGTCGATGAGAGCTAGATGTTTGAAAAAAATCCAAGAGCTTTGCCGATGGAAGTTACACAAATGGGTATTGATATTATCAGTTCCTTACTAGTCTCTAAAGACGGAGCAAAATATGCCATCGTTGCAGTGAATTACTTCACTAAGTGAGCTGAAGCTGAACCTTTAGCCACGATAACGATGAAGAAAGTAATCAAATTCATTCTCTGGAGCATTATCTATCATTTTAGTCTTCCATGAACCATTGTAATTGATAATGGAACCCAATTTAATAGTGTCGAATTCAAAAACTTCTACCGTTGGCATCATGTCGAAAATAAATTTGCAGCAGTTGCTCACCCTCAAGCAAACGGACAATTCGAAGTTGTTAACAAAATCATAAAGTCCATTTTGAAGAAATGTCTAGAAAAGGCTAGAGCCAAGTGGGTGGATGAAATACCAACTGCATTATGGGCTTAAAGAACCACTTATAAGTCCGCGACTGGCCATACTTTAGTTATCCTGCCTTATGGCTTCGAGGCCATCATCCTTGTAGAACTTGAAGTCCCATATCATGGAGTGACTTATTACGACCCCTATTTCATTATAATATATATATGTATATGTATATATATATATGTATATATATAAACAAAGAATTGCAACCCAATTCCAATTAAACCACAAGGAATTGGTGACGACTCGTGAGCGCACCAATGCATCCGAGTGCTAATGATAAGGACGTGCACCTGAAAGTGCACATGCATATTCTAGAAATTCGATTTCTTGAAGCTAACAGAATTGAATTTCTACCTAGAATTCTTAGAGAAAAGACTGGATTAGATAGCTAAAGCTTACTAGCCTCGCAAAACCGAATGCGGACAGCAATTGATAGAATACAGTCCTAAAGTTATACTGTTGGAAATTGACCAATAGTTATGATGAAAAGAGAGAAATGCAAATTATCAATAAAGACGACTCAATGGAAGGATAACGACTATTCAATAAACCGAATGAAATTCTTTTGGCAGATTAAAGCTTGCGGTGATTCAAAGTACGTCATGTTTGAACGAGACATACTTTAGGGAGAAAAATGTTATCCTACCTATTGGCAAGGCCATGATACCGTATATTTGACTAAAAACGAGTGGTTGCCAACTTTGGGAATCAATGATATACAAAACTATGGACGATAGTCTAGCATATTCTGATCGGGTACCGATCAAGGTGCAATCAATATGTAATGACAAGGAAGGCACTGTGATGTTACGTTTCAAATTTCAAGGCAATCGTAGTTCGTACACTCAAGTTATGGACAAATGAAGAATTTATGTGGATCGATCTAAAACAAACCATAAAATAGCGTAAATGGACGAAGATCGATCAATATCTCAAAAATCTACAAAGCCAATCCACTTGAAAATTTTAGAGCAGCAATATATTGAAGAATGGAGCCCATAAAAATGATCGCATGAAAAAACTCCCAAATCTTGGAAAAATATACCGATCATTTCATAATGATCGTACAAACCAACCAGAACAATCCATAGTTTCATGGAAAACGCGATATCTCACAAACGGTATGTCGAAATTGCATGAAATTTAAAGAGCAAGTGTCTTACGTCATGAAGAGCTTACATTATCGATTGCATATCAATCATATAACAAAATAACAACCGGCTAAAGTTTAGCCGATCGTTGAGTAGGCCAGAATAACGATCGGCTAAATTTCTGCCCAATCCATGCAATCTTCTCCTATAAATACAGTGGTCATTCCCCATAAAGAGGATCCTTCTTTTTGTTGCCTAAGCTCTGCCTTTTTTATTCTTCACTCTTTTATTAATGGATCCTAACTGATCCAAACATTCTTGTAATCATAATCCAGTGCAAGATCAATAAAAGTATGAAGTGTACATAGTCCAAGATTGCCAAAACACTATAAAAATCTATGCGTTCGTTTACCTTTTCTACTATGTTTTTAATTTCATTCATCGTTAAGTCTCTACAAGATTCTATTGGGTGTTGATGCCCATTTTTGGCATCAACTGCCTCACTTATCAAATCCTTTCTGGTTAATTAAACCTTTTGTATCTTGATATAATTCTATTGTTTCGGTTTTCACTTAGGAAAATAGTTCCAAAGCATTTCACAAATCTTAATAAAGATTTCTTAATTCATAAGTCAAAATTTTGATTGAATTAAAACCATGTTATCTTGGATGTTATTCCAAAATCAGTAAATATTAGGTGAGTAGAATCTATACAAATAATCTAATCATACTCAATATCATTTTTCATATTCCATAAATACAATAGGCGAAATAATGGTGAAATCACCTTTTAAATTCCACGAATAGTACGAGTTCGCCTACTGGATTTAACACCAAGTATAAGAAGATTATCTCCATAAAATCCATGTTGTTTAAATTTGGAAACTGATTTCCTTTATGCTTTGGAAAATTTTGATCTAAGTAAATCAAATTTACTATCCCTTCCGTCGAACTAGTTCAGACAGCTAGAGAGAGTAGAAAACAAGTTTTCCAAATTTAAGCCAAGTAACTATCTCTTTGCACCTAAAAGGCGGTCAAGTTATTTGATCAACTCAAAATCATTTAACATTCATTTAACCATTCCATAAATCCTTCAAACAACTTTAAAATATATATTAATCATTTACATAAAATTTACAAAAGATTTGGAAAAGAATGGTTACGTTTAAAATTAAATTTGTCCAAAATTAAATTTCAAAAGTTATAGGAAAGTGCTGCAAAGAAGTGCTACGGAAAGTGCTTATTAAGGTACATTGATCAAAATGACTTTTCTATTATTTAAAATTTATTTTTATGACTCAAATCACTTTAAAAACATTTTAACATTTTTCTAAAATTAATTCATATTTTAAAATAATTTTAAGATATTATTTTTAAAGAAATCCTTTTATGGATTCCAAACTAAAATACCGTGAATTTTCCAAAAAATTGTTTTACTCATGTTTCAAAATTTACTTATCAAAATCTTGACTTGCTTTCTTTCTTTTAAAAATATGGATATGATAGTTTGGTAAATTTTTATTGCAAAGAAATTCGACTCAATTTCCATCCTATAGAAGGATTTAACATTTACGGTGCAAAATCATGAACCGTCGTTATGCGACGCGTCTATTTTTGACTTCAAATTCATTATTTGTTAAAACTTCTCCAAATTGAATTTTAATGTTTATACAAAATTTATAAACCATTTTAAAGCATTTAAACCGATATTTTCCATACTAAATCTTCTTTTCACATTTAAATCAATTCATAATATTATATTATTATAATATTCATTTTAAACCTTCTTATATTCTTAAAACCATTAAGAGGCTTAATAAACTCCATATACATAGTATATGAAGTTCATTTTCTATAAGTTTTATAATTATTTTTCATAATTTATCACAACCAAGTTATCAACGATATCAACATCCATATAATCAACCATATAATGAACCAAGTTATCAAACATTCATACAAATCATTAAGAGATTAAATGGTCATATTATCATACTTAAAAATAGTTATAGAGATTATTTATTATTTAATAAATATTGAGTGCTCAATAATTATATCCACACCATAAACTTTTCGTAGCTTCCTGAATTGATTCCGGTGGCACTTCCCTCCTCTTTTTCTTGCTTCGGAGCCTTTCAAACTCCTTCCTTCTTCCTATATGTGCTCAGGCTAAGCCTAAGAGTGCTTGGTCATTCTCCTTATATGGCGGTACTCTCGGCTTTGAGGTGGAAATGGGTTGGCCGTGTGCTTTTAAGGGGTGGAGGAGGAGATTGAGTAGATTTTTGAAGTGTTTATGTATATATGCATATACTATATATATTTAAATATTATTTGCTATAATTTTCTCCATAATTTTTCTTAGATGAGAGGCCATTAAAGAGAAAAAGAAAGAAGGGGAAGGAGATGAAGAAATGAGTGAATGAATACTTGTATTTATAGGCAAAGAGAACATCACCAATATTCATCACCATGTACACGCATCTTCTCCTTAATCATCATGTTCCCCACGTTACCCCTCCTCCCCATGTGCCTCCACTTCATTCACTTCCATGCCATCCATTCATGTCCTTAGTTGACTTAAGGTTGCTTAAAGGTTAAGTATTTAAGAAATATCTTACATTTTTTATATATGTTTAAATATAAATATATTTATATATTTGTATGTGTATATGTGTTCATGTGTGCATAGGTATGTTATATGTGTATACATCACACATAAATAAGGTTGCACCAACTTTTGAACAACTTTTTTTTGTTAAACTGTTGAAATCAAGAAATCGATTGCCAGCCACATTTTAGCTTATAATTTAAACTACATATATATGTAAAAAAAAATTGAAAATAATTTCTAGTAATTTTTAATTAATAAAAATGATCTCGTTTGAATGATAAAATTATATAAATCAACATTAACAATGATTTACAAAAATTATTATTA
Organism: Allium cepa; assembly: GCA_030765085.1. Lineage (NCBI taxonomy): Eukaryota > Viridiplantae > Streptophyta > Magnoliopsida > Asparagales > Amaryllidaceae > Allium > Allium cepa. The sequence continues at coordinate 435,472,316 of CM060935.1, read as the reverse complement.
TACCGATAAAGTGATATATCAATTTTCCTAGATTTTTCAATTCAACATATATATCATTATAAATCATTTATTATCACTTTATAATTATTTAAAATGAATTAATATAATTTAAAAACAATTATTTGAATAATTAGAATAATTATTAAATCATTAAATCTCAGTTTAAAATCATAAATCAATTATTAAATATGAGGGCATAACTAATGTTGTCATCAATACTTTTATTTTCTTTTCCAAAAATATAATATATTATTCTATTTCATATTCTAGTTCAAAACTAAAAATAAGTGTATGTATCCAGCTCCATGCATCACGTTTTTTGATTGTAGAGCTGTTTATCAATAAAATGGTTTTCATCATTTTATCGCTATTTTTCCAATGTATATATTTTTGTAAATACTTACGCAATTATTATCTATTGTTTTAAAACATCATAATCTATGTTAAAAAATTTATATTTGAGTATTTAAAAATAAATATAATTTATCAAATTGATAAATTTTTGGATCGTTACAATATATTCCCGCATTAATTCAATATTTTAGAGAAGAATGAAAGGTTTCCTTCTTTAAATTAACTTTAACAAATAACAGTCACCCAAATATATATATATATATATATATAAGAGTCTATTTAATATACTCTAACTTATGAAAATATCGCATTCAACATTTTCGAATAAAATAAAGGATTTTATTTAAAAACCTCTTAGATTGAATCTAAAATATCTTTAGACTTTATATGCCTAATAAATACAAAAAGGAATTTTTTTGAAATTTACCCTTTAGTTCCGCTCTGGGACGGACAGGTTCTTACAATGGTATTAGAGCCCAATAGCCTACGTGGCCTAAATTAATCATGTTAGGGATAACTTATTAAGCTTGCCCACTTAATACAGTTTTTGAAGAGGTAATGTCCAAAGTTAGAACTGGCTAATCAAGTACCTTGTTTTAACTGGTTACCGGCCTGATCTGAAAGGTGAAGTGAGCCCAAACCTAATGGAAAATGCTTAATTTAAATTATGCCTTAAGATAATTTTCAAAATAGTTTGGAAATTAGGGCAAGATTTTTAAATTAATTGAATTAAAAATAGAAACATGTTTATTGTAAAGGTTGTAATATAACATAAATTTTCAAAATGATTGAAATGGCAACGGAATTTCAAAATGTTTGAAATAAATATTAGTTTCAGAATTTTAATTTTTTTAATAAGATTGAAATATATTAATTAAATAAATTAATGAATTAATACTTTTATGCATGTATTATTTACATTAATATATGTTATGTTATTTTTAAAATTTTTAAGATAACATAAGTATACATGTATGTATAAGATAAATTTATGAAATTAATATAATTTAAATAAAATTGTAACTAATTAAATAAATTAAAGGTTAACTATAAAAACAAATAAATTAAAGGATAATTAATTAAATAAAAATACACACACATGTATTTTTATGACGTATGTGTTTTACTATAAAGGTTATAGTATATACATATATAAATATCTAATATATATGTTATATCGAAATTTTATAAAATTAATTAAAGAATCAATTAATTAAAATTAATTAAATATAATTTAATTAAGAGAATGTTGTGCACAATATTATTATATGAGCTAATTAAAATATAATGGTTATATAATCATGAAACTTATGTAATATGAATGTATAAACTAAAGGTGGAACTTTATAGAAACCCTAAATTGACTTAAGGAATAAATGCATATGTAAATGTACGTATCCCGATGTGTTTGACAGTTGAAACATGAAGGTGTTTCATAAGAAATACATTATTCTATAAGTAGGTATCACTCAGTATATTATATTAAAGATTGTAAATCTTTAATTTAAAGTTATCCCTTATTATTTATATACTAATAAATTTCTTGCACTCTCCTTAGTTATTGAGCTTTCCTCAAGCTAGTGATGTTAGTACTATTAATAAAAGAATAAACGAGATAAGATGACTACATACGTTTGTTGAGCTTTCCTCAAGGTATGTGCACTATACTTATGCCATCGTGAAATTGTAGGTATGAATGACTAATCTTTCTTTATTTGTTGAGGTTTCCTCAAGGAAAGATGAGATTAGGACAAGAAACCATAGGCTAAGAGTTTCATATGATACGATCGGTAAGGAGTTATCCATCATATATGGGCCTATGATTTTTGAGCTTTCCTCAAGGTCATAATCTTAAGTAATACGAGTCCTAACACCTACTAGAGAAATCCAAAGATTTTTATGTTTTCTTTTAGGGTTTTATGAAACATAAAAATCTAGTGGAAAGTTTATTAGAAAAATTAAATGGTAACATTTAACCTTTCTAGTATTGTAAGAACATTAGCAATATAACGTAATAATAATCTACATCGATAAGTTTGCGCATTTTATATAAATAATAAAATTTTATTAATTAAAATAAGTAGAAGATTGGAAAATAGAAACATAACATATACTTATAAAAAAAATACTTCTTGCGTTTTAATATTTCCAACAATCATGCAAGCGCTTAATTTGATAGCTAATCAATACATTCGTGATTTGGTCACTTACGTGCTTATTTGGTCGAAAACGTGTATTCCATAATATTAATTTCAAACTCCAAAGCAACATAAGACTATAGATATTTGATTCATATACTATCACAAAATGTTATGTTTTGAACGCTCACAATTCGTAATGTATGACACTTCAAAAATATTAGTTCGTTCAAAATAAGAAAATAACCATATTATAAGATCGAGTAATCAATTTAATTAATTACAATGAAGATCATATTGTGTTAAATGTAATAATAGACCAAAGCTACAAAAGGATCTAAGACGATCACTTATATGTTAGTTTTGATAAGTTTACGTAAACTGTAACATAATTGATGTCCTTAAATGTTTAGAATGATCGAGTGCACTTTTGTAAAGAGATTGTTATGGTATTATAGTAAAGTTTTTCTATTGAATGGTTTGACCACTAAAAAGAAAATGAATGTATGAGAGTATATGCGATGCAAAATATAGTTGAGATGAAAAGAGTGAATGGTCACTTCTAATTCATAGGGAAACACCGAAAACGAAAATTGAAAAATTACAATTGATAGTTCACATTGGAATAAGAAATATTATTTCTATTTTGAAACGTTTTTACACATAGAAAATTGTTTTCTATGGGATTTATTTCTTTGAGTTCAATATAATTGATCAAAGAACTCTCCATTGTAAACTAGTTACAGCATATAAAATAAATAGTCTATATCAAGTGGATGACAGACCTCTACATTTAGTATGCTACTATAATAGTGGAGGAAATAGTGGGAGCATGTCATTGCTGTTGATTGCATAAGATTCTGAAAATTGTTTACGTAAAACGTACCGTGCATTATTTATAAAATAATATATGTTCTTCGGTGATGACTTAAGAGTGGACATGGTTTTATTTCAATAAGAATACTATGAATATTCATTAGTAAACAAAATAATAACGTGGTTTTGTTTTCGTAAGAAAAGTGACGTATTGGAAAATACCCAAGTATCTAAACTTGTTTACAATTATTTAAAAATTATAAGCTATTGTCATGGTTAGTAGAAGTAATTCTTCAATCGTATGATTGTGAATCATCTAACACTAGTAAATTAAACCTTAAATAATTAAAGGAACATAAGAGTTGAACTGTTCTAGTTGATACATATAGATGTATACAATCATAAGTTTAACTATACCAAAATGGTTCCATGTACTTTGTTATATTCACGAATGAATTATCGCAAGCATAAATGTATGTATTTGATACATGTGGGGCATGTATATGATAAGTTCATAGAATATAAAACAAAGATAAAATAAAGTAACAAAAGAAATGAGTCAATTTGATCGAATGGGTAAGTATACAGGAAATGAGTTCCAAATGTACCTAAAATAAATATGAATTGAGTCTCGAGGGAAACTCCACCTTATAATACATAGTAACGTACTGATATAGAGTCATCGAACTTGGTGGACAAAGCACTGTTAATATTGAGTGAAGTTGATTTAAATTCTTTCTATAATATTTGTACGTAAAAATAGTTACATCTAATATTATCCAAAGAATAGTTTACAAAATCATACAATATAAGGGTTTATAAGAAACCCTATTATGTCCTAGGCAAGGAGTTAGTTGGTTATGTGAGTCGAAAGACTACATGTAATTACTGTACATAAAGGGTCTTGTGTGAATCACACCAAAAGAAGTTTAGGATGATAGTCATTGGATAGCCAAATTATGTTATAAACATAAATATTGTGAACTAATACCAAATCAGTTTTATGTATGGCAATTCATAAAATACAAATATGAATGCCCGTTCTATTGTAATAAGAAACAATTGTTGTTTCAAGAAATACCAACTTCACAATGAAAGAATTTCTTTGAGAAATTATTGGTAGTAAAAAAGGATATGATCCATGGTCAGAACCGATTACAAGGAATGAAATGAAATTAACCAAACCAAAATGAACACAACGCATTAGAATGTCTAATGAATATTCTTGCATGTCAAGGAGAAACTATGAGTTTCTTATGAATTTCAAAAATAAGCTGTCCTTGTTGTGTAATTAAACCATTAAGAGTATTGACTCTATGATACGGTATAATGCACAAATCCTAAATAAATTCCAACTATATTATTAAAATAGGATTTCGATAGTTGTACCCGAAGGGATATGATCCATCAGTCATAAATGCTTGTTTAAGAGGAAGACAAATGCCGTATGAATATAATGAGTCACATACATAAGAAATTCGTGGATTTCAATTGTTGAAATTAGCATAACAGATTCACCATTCGATGTGCTCAAGTAAACTCGGATTTACTCACAAAATTATTAACTAATATGACTTTGTGTTTTGGCATATAAATAAAGATTTAGACTAGACTATTTGCATATAACAACCGAAGTGTCCTAAAGTCAATGGGAGCGATATTGAGTTTGTAGGTTTTGGATATGATCCAAGATCCAATATGAAATTATCATTCGAAAAACATCAAAATTGAGAAAGTATTTTGATAGAAGTATCAAGTAGTTTGATTTTAATCAAAATGTAGAGGACGCATGTATCTATAAGAAAAAACGATAAAGGTGCATTAATATTTCTAAACATAAGAAAATAACATGCTACTGCTTGTTAATGAAGTACTCGCACTAAAAATAATATTTTAATTGTTTTATTACTTGACATTGGATTTGTAAATGATGTCTTTTATAGTATGTATAAAGGAAATTAGGAATGTCCCAGTTGATATGAAGAAACATCTTATTAAAATGTCTAATAAGAAACATGCAAGACAGATTTCTTATGCATGGGCAATATAAAATACATGTTAGGTTGTCTATAATATCATGATTTATTTCTATATATGATACCTAAAGCAAATATTAAAACAAAATTAAGGTCACTATGGTAATTCGGAGTATTCTCGTATATTTATGAAATATATGAGAATTGTTTCTATAAACAACGAACTCCTTATGAAGGAGTATTCAGAATCAGATTTTATATGCGATATTAAGTATGATATATCATTATGAAATTCATATTCAAATCTTGGTTAAGAAGTTAAGTTAGGATTGTTCGATATGAGAGATTATTTGTGACGACCCAAAATTTCTAGACCTTTGAAAATTCAAATATTTAATTTATTTTAAATGTTTTAAAGGTGATTTAACTTGAATTTCAAATATCATTATTTATTTGTCAATTAAATTATTGAATTTAACAATCCGAAATTGGTTTAAATAGTGAATTTTGGATTTTTAAGTTGGATAAAAATATTTCAAAGGCTTGTAAAATTTATACTAATAGTACTGAAATAGTAAAAATGTTGGACTTGAATTTGGAAGTGTTTTGCTAAGTTTTGAAATTATATTGTTATTTAAAAATAGCCTTCCGAGGCACAGTCTCGGAATTCTACAAAACCAGTTCCATTGGATCCCAAATAGTGTATTATTATCGGATTTTAATTTTCGTAGCGTTTGGAGTGATCGTTTGGTCGTACGATAAATAAACGCGCTGAAATCTTTATCGAAAATTCAATATAATAACTTGGTTCATAAGCTATCTTCTCTATACGATCGAATTAGGACCTGAAACCTTTTCCAGTGCGTTCGGAATAGGGGTTTTACATTATAGACGCCTGGCGGCACGCCTCCATAAGAAGTTGAGATTTTGAGCCACGATTTTAAGACAGTTTGAATATAAATTTTTAATATGATATATATATATATATATATATATATATATTTTAATCAGTTAAAACTTTAATTATTTATTTCTCGACATATTGGCCACTTATCTTCTGGGTCAACATTTGTCATGCACGTGTAAAACTTTGAAAACACGCGTCTTCTTTTTTAAAAATAAAATATAATGGCAGAACGAATTCGAAAATTCGTTCGTAAATCAAATAAAATAGTTTGATTTATTCTCCTCCCCTTCTTCTTTTACCTATAAACAGCCGTGTTTTCCTTACCTTTAAATCAACTGAGTTCAATCGAAATCGAAATCCTCTTGTAAGCAAATCGTTCGGAAAAAAATATAACAAATGAGGGAAGAACGAAATCAAATCCAGTTTCCTTCTTTTGAAATCAAAGTGAATTTCTATTATACCAATCGCGAGCGTGGTCGCATCGTCTCGCGATGAAGTTGCGATGGTCTGGCAAATCAAGTCGCGGCGGTTTTCTGGTCGCACGAGGACTCGACGTTCGCCAAAGGTGCGGTCAGAGATGATGGTGAGGGTTTCGATGACGTCGGCTAGGAAGGCACGAGTGTTGAGGGTTTTTGTCGATACGGCTGTAGGAGTCGCGAGACTAGCATGGGGTTGCCATGGATTCGAGAATGGCCGTGTTGTTGGGCACAGGCGACGCGATGATGATGTCGCGATAAGGGTTTGAGGCATCTCGGCTTGAGGTTGTTCGGTAAGGTAATCATATTTAGTTTTAAGTCTTGAAATTATATATAACATGTATTTGATTGTTTACAGTAAGGTAATATTTCTGTTTAATTTAGAATTCATAAATTTTTATACAAAAGGTATATATTCATATATGCATGTAAGCAGTAAGCATATATATACACATATCTATTTAATGTATATATAGAGTTACAGTTTTTAAATATATATTATTTTATATAGATAGGAGTTTGATAATAAAAATGGATTTTTTTTTTTAAAATGTGTGTTTGGGAAGTTTATATAAAAATATATTTTTAAATCTATATAGATAATTTTATAAGTAAATGTGTGTGTGTGTGTATATGTAATTTCAAAAAGGGAAATAATAATATAGATATATACATTTTTTACTTGCTAATTATTTGAAATAATGGATTAGAGTAGATCTGTAGTTTAATTTTAAAGAAATGAACTGGTAAATATATATATATATATATAGGATTTTGAAATGTGAAGAATTTTACAAAAATAGATTTAAAATCCGTATAGGTTATTTTATTAGTTTCAAAAAGGAATCAAAGAAATTGGTAAAATTTAATTACTAGTTTAAATGAAATTTATAAACGTTAATTTATTTTTCGATTAGTTCAAATGTTAATAAACTGTATAATATTTATACAAGGTTAAAGGTCGTGAAGAAAACAAGCCGATTTGGGGTGGATTGCATCAATAAAATCAAAGGTGAGTTAATCTCACTCATCTGTGTTTTATTTAAATTTAAATAGTTAATTTAAAATTATTGACTATGCGCTTGGATGATTAATTATTATCAGTTATATTGAATTAGAACCTATGCGCCGCGTAAAGCGGATGATGTTATATTAAACCCATATACCACGATATTCCACCTCGAAGTGGAATTGGTATCATATATGTATTTGGAATGATTGATTTCCCGCATTATGTAGCGAATGAGACTCTATGCGCCATATAATAGCGGAGGATATTATATTAAACCATATACCGCGATATTCCACCTCGAAGTGGAATTGGTATTTTTTATTGTGCTAACATCTGTGGATGTAGGGAAACAGGTTGGAGGGATCCAACTGGATTCCTCAAAATCAATTAGATTGTTTAATATTCTGTGATTTGGTTTGTGTGATAATCTATGATAGATTTCATTAATTTTTGGGAATAATGGATGTTATGTTTGATTTAATGTATTTGGATATGTCGAATGTATAGATTGAATTTTTATTGAAATGAAATGAAAAGAGGGAATTTTAAAGTAAAATAATTTTAGAGAATTTGAATAAATTAGAGAATAAATTAGAAAAAGAATAAAAGTCGATTGTTAAATTTTAATAAATAAATTCCGAATATGGGAATTAGATTTAAAAAAAGGAAATAATGAATTTTAAAGCTTAAGTGAAATTATTTAAGGGAATAAAGAATTTATTTTAAATTCAAGATTTAAAATTTGTTTAGAAAGATAAAGAAGAGATTTGGAAAAGTATGAAATTCGTATTCAGATTAAATAAGATTTTAGATTACAATAAAGAAATTAAATCTAAAATTTAAGAGTTTTGAAATAAATTTGGATAAGTAAAGGAATCTGTTTTAATGAATTAAATTCTGGAAATCAATTTGGAAATTGATTAAGTGTTTGAAATTGTGTTTTTAAAAGGGAAGATGAGACTATGGAATTTATAAACTGGGTTTATAAAGTGAAATGGATATCAGTGGATATTTGAAAGTATAAATTCACGGTAGGAATTTATAAAAGAATGTGAATTTGTTTAAAAATAAACGGTGGTTTATTTTTTTAAAAGGTATGGGAATGGGAAGTGTATTTCCCTGGAAAGCCAAGTATATTTTAAAAGAAGACTTTTTATAAGTTAAAGACTTTTAAATTTTGTTTTAAATTAATGTTTTAAAAATTTTATTATTTTTAAATGTTTTAATTTTTAAAGTAAATATTTTTCAAATTTATTTCAGTAGTAAGTATTTAAAGGTTAATTGGTATTATGTTTTAATAAAAAGATAATTATTAATATTTATATTTTATAAAACATTTTTATTTTAAAAGATAGTCTAGTTAAAGTTATATTTAAAAACTTGTATAGAATTTTGTAACTCCTATTTTAAATTTAGTTTGGCTTAATTTTTATTTTAAAAATTAGTTTTATATTTTATAGTGTAGTTTTATTTTAAATATTTTTAAAGTATATATTTTCGAATAAAGTGTTTAAGTAGCTTTTAATTTAAATGTTTTAAAGTATATTTTAAAACAAAGTGTTTTAAATTGTTTAAAAATCTAAAGTATTAGTACTTGGTGATTTCAGTGGAAATAGAAAATATTTGGGAAATTTATTCCGTGAGAGAAAGATGATTTCAAACTATTTCAAATGGTTGAAAAGTGGAAATATATCTTGCGAAGATATTTTGAGGTCAATAAATAATTTGGGAGAAATTATTATGGCTTGATGATTGTTTGTGAATGTTATTTGATAGTTAAATAACTGACTATCAATATTGGCCAAATGCACTGATCATTTCGAAGAGACCGGGATCGGGATTAATTTCTCGAAAACCACTTTCATTCGGTTTGAATGTTTTCATGAGGAAGACAAGAGCTGGGAGTCGAAGATGGAGTAGTGAAGTGCAAGGGCTAATCGCTACTAATCCTAAGGGGGATTCCAATACGGATGTAGTAGGACTAGTGCCTTCGGTTCCGTTCGAACCCGGGGCAGACTTGTATGGATGAATGCTTTCAGAACATCGTTAGGAGGATGATGAGCATTCTAAGAGATGTGTTCTAAAAGGGTAACGCTTAGCCTCGAGTCTCGTCAACCTGGAATGACTGAAAATCAGGGGTTACGCAGCAAGGCTAAGTGGGTGGCGCACATTAGGGTAAGTTCATCCCTATCTAGATGTCTCTTTTTTTCGGCTGTGTGGTGCAGTTGTTGATCCCAACTGTGGGGTGATCTTACTCAGGAGTATCCAGTAAGGGGTAGTCCCGGTCATGTGTTGCAGGTGATCGGGAGGGATCCTCGATACGGTGATCTAGGCCACGTACTGTGATAGGTGGTACCCTTGTGCCTTGTCATTAGTTGGAAATCCATTCTCCTTATGTGCATATACGGTTTTGTTTGTATACCTATTAGCTGGAATTTAATAAATGTAACAATTTTGGCTATTTGGATAAGTATTTGTATATAGACACTATGATAATATCAAAGGATTTTGATACGAAATGTTTTGGCTATCGTAAGGTAAAAACCCGACATGTTTATTTATGGCATGGTCTTACGAGATGCCTTTGATTTTCAAAGGATTTTGAAACTTTAATAATCCAATTGAGTGTGTCTTTCTTATATTGGTATTCCAGACCGACTCGAGTATTATTTAGCTATAATGCTTGGGTCAGACCGAGTATTATAGAGTACAGATTCTGGATGGATTGCTGTGGAGCTCAGGAGACGAGATAGATGGCAAGACGTATCCGACGTATTTAATGAATATTCCGCTGTGTATTTCAGTTTTGGAAGGACGGGATATTTTAACCGTCCCGAGTTGTGTTGTTGATTGTATTGAACTCTAATGTTGTATTCTGATGATGTATGTATAAACAGATATAATTTCTTTTATGTAATGATCTGTTATTATCTATTATATTTTATTCCGCTGCGATGGTAAAATTCTGTTGTTCTTTTATTTTCTCTTCTTCTACCTTCTCCTTTGTTAAATCCTAATGTTTCGATTTTCGGGCATCGAAAATCGGGTCGTTACATTTGGTATCAGAGCTGAAGGTTAAGTGAGAACCTTGGCTCTAGTGGGGATTACTCATTTAATAGAGTCCATAGTACTCTAGAATGAGTTTGAGGGTCTTAATAGATATGAGCGCGTATTTTTTAATGAACATAAAAATTATTTTTACATTGTGTTGACTTATCGATCAAGCATTTATGGATTCTGGTCGATATGTGGGACGCCGCGTCATCGATAGGGGTTTCTAAACTCTTAAACAAGATAAACCGACACAATATTGTTTAAAAGTAAGGTAAATTAAATAATTTTACCCAAATTATTTTTGTATATAAAAGAAATTATTTTCTGTAAATTAATATAGTTATATATGCTTGCTTGGTTGTTAGAAAATGACAATATTAAATTATTATCATTGTTAAGTGGAAGTTGAATAAAGAATTGAAATTATAACCAAAGATTAAGGAATAAATTCATTAACAAAATGAAATTTATAAATGTGAATTATTAATTTGATTTATAATTGAAGATGAAATAAAAATTCCAGAGTAATGTTTCAATGTGTATTGGCAGGATTGGAATTTGGAATTTTGGGAAAGGTTTAAATTCCTTTTGAGTTTGGAAATGATTTTCAAAGGTTTTGGAATATAAAAATTTTTGAAGGGGTAAAAGCATTTAAACACTCTTCGGTCGCTGGAAAATAACTTCGGTGATGACTACATCATCATCGTTGTTTATTTTCGAGTTTCCGAAAAAGGGATTGCTACCTGAAATATTTAATTAAAAAGTTGTTTGCAAAACTGAGTTGGTTTTAAAAATTCAAGGAATAATTGGATATGCAATTGAATTATGGATTTCAAAAATGGTTTTTGAAACGTTGAAGTTTTGGTTTGGTAAAACCTTTTGATTTTAAAATTCAAAGGATAATTTGAAACCGAAGGATTTTGAATATAATTGATTTCAAAGATGATTTTGAAATATTGAGTAATTGATGAAAAGACTCTGGGATCTTATTTAAAATGTTTATGGAATTTAAATAAGTTGGAAACTTAAGGAAGTTTAAAATTTTGAATGGAAATAGAATGTAATTGAATCCAGTAAATAAAGGTAATTTTTTTATTTTATTGGAAGTAAATATATGGGAAAACAAATTTATTTAAATTTGTAAGTAAATGAACTGGAATTAAAGTTGAAAAATGGAATTAATTTAGATTGTGTTGAGGAAAGTGAATTGTAAACGAACTAAAAGAAGTAAAAGTTTAGAAATAAACTTTTTATTGAAATTTGTGGAATTAGATTCAACTTGAAAAGGGTCAAATAAAGGTAAGTGTGACTAGGGAATAAAATTAGAAAGATAAGCCAATTGAAGATGGTTGGTAAATGGAATGGAAATAAAATTTGAATAGACAAATGAATTTTCATTTGTAAGAAAATAGAATTGAAGCTGAATATTGGGAATTAATTTAAATTGCATGTAATGGAAGTTAGTCAAGATTTGACTAAATAAAATAAAGAACTGGAATAAAATTAGTGAGTAAACTAATTGATTCAAGAGGGTAAGCAGATGAATTGGGATTGTATGTCGGGATGATATTTAATTGAAAATGTGAAAAGAATAAGTGAAGTTATAAAATTAATTTGAAGTAAACCAAAATAACAAATGTTTGGAGGTAAAAATATTTGTTTGAGATTTAAGTTAAATTGTAAGTGGAACTAATTTAAATAATGATATGAACCAATTGTAAATGGAAGATAGTTGATAGAATTCAATATTCAGAGTTTGAAGATGACTTGAATTCAAGTATAATTGAAAATGAAATTCTAGATGAAATTGGGTAAAAGTATTGAGATTTGAGATTAATTAGTAAATTGAAGAAAATGGAATCTATATGTAATTGGAATCCAATATGATTAAATATAGATAAAAATCAAGTGATAAAGTGAAGTTGTGATTTGTAGTAGACTAAAAATAATTTAAAGTTAGAAATAAATACATTGGGTTTTAAGTAAATTAATAGTGAGACTAATTAAAGAAAAAAATTAATTAAGTATGGCTTGAGATGAAGGTAAACTGAATTCATACGGGATTGGAGATCCAGTTTGAAATAGTGGATATAAAGGCTAAAGTGGTAAAGTAATAATATTAGAGTATATAAAATGCTTATATTAAAGTGTATATAAAATTCTTATATTAAACTTAAGAAATGAATGGTAAAATTCTTAAGCAAGTTTGGCATTGGAAATATACTAAGTAATTTTGGAATGGAGATTAAGTGAAGTTGTGAAATGGGATAATTGTGGATAGGTAAATAGAAATTAAAATAATGTGAATAAAAGAGAATGAATATAAGTATGTAAGATGTACGTATATTATTTTATTCGCATAATGATTTAATCCACATTCAAGCACATAATTTCGAGACAGTTATATCGATCTGAGTTAGGATTTTTCAGTCGATTTTCGACGATAAACTCTGGATATGGATTTTTGATTGATTCTGGAAAATCTCTATCATAGTTTGTGGCTATGCAAGGAGAATGACAGTATCTGATCAAGAAACTAGATCTGAGTCTGCACTAGGAAGTCGGGTGGACGATACTAGTTTGGAAGTGAAAATGTGCGATCGAGTAGGCGATCAAATTGGATATTGCATACGGATGATATATGTGCATCGTACGGGTGTGAATGAAATAGATATGAAAACTTATGTAAAGAAATATGTAAAGCAATTTTGAATGTTATAATTGAACATTATTGCTTATTAAAACATTCACGTGTTAAAAGCAAAAGGAATTGGGATTTTTGGTTTTTTGAAGATAAATTGAAACTTGCTCGGCAAAGGTATGTATTTAAATTTTTGTATGAAATTTGATGGTTTCTGTTCTAGCCACTTGGCCTTTTGTTTTCTTTTGGAAATTTGGGAGCTGTAGAAGCATTGTGTAGTTGTACTGAGCTAGCCGCGCAAAGGAAACGCTGGCGAAGTTTTTCAAAAATTTAGAGAGTTAGAAAATTTTTGAGAAATTTTAAAAATTTAAAATTGAGTTTTAAATTTAAATTTGAATGGTTGGATAAGCGATATTGATTTGAACTAATGGAAGAAGTTTAGAAGCTAGTAAGGTTGATGGTGTCTTTATTAAAAGATGGTTTTGGGTATTGTTTAAACTGCTTGGTTTTGGGAAGTTGATAAAAACTATTTGGTGTGGGAAAATTGTTAACGGGTTGTGGGACATTCCTTTTAACTAGTAATTTTGGGGACGAAATTCTTTTAAGGGGGAGGAATGTGACGACCCAAATTTTCTGGATATTTGAAAATTGAAATATTTAATTTATTTTAAATATTTGAATGGTGACTTAACTTGAATTTCAAATATCATTATTTATTTGTCAATTAAATTATTGAATTTAATAATCTGAAATGGGTTTAAATAGTGAATTTTTGATTTTTAAGCTGGATAAAAATATTTCAAAGGCTTATAAAATTTATATTAATAGTATTGAAGATAAACTTGAATTTGGTAGTGTTTTGTTAAGTTTTGAAATTATATAGTTTAAATTGGTATTTACAAAGAGCCTTCCGAGGCACAGCCTCGGAATTCGACGAAACCAGTTCCATTGGATCTGTAATAGTGTGATATTATCGGATTTCAATTTTCGTAGTGTTTGGAGTGATCGTTTGGCTGTACGATAAATATTTGCACTGAAATCTTTATTGAAAATTTAATATAATAACTGGGTCCATAAGCTATCTTCTCCATACGATCGAATCAGGATCCGAAACCTTTTCCAGTGCATTCAGAATAGGGGTTTAATATTATAGACGCCTAGCGGCACGCCTCGATAGGAAGTTGAGATTTTGAGCTACGATTTTGAGACGGTTTGAATTTAAACTTTTAATATGATATATATATATATATTGGTCAAAACTTTAATTATTTATTTCTCCATATTTTGGCCACTTGTCTTCTGGGTCGATATTTGTCATGCACGTGTAAAACTTTGAAAACACGCGTCTTCTTTTTAAAAAATATAATATAATGGTAGAAGGAATTCGAAAATTCGTTCGTAAATCAAATAAAATCGTTCGATTTATTCTCCTCCCGTACTTCTTTTACCTATAAGCAACCGTGTTTTCCTTACCTTCAAATCAACCGAGTTCAATTGAAATCAAAATCCTCTTGCAAGCAAATCGTTTGAAAAAAATATATAATAAATGAGGGAAGAACGAAATCAAATCCAGTTTCCTTCTTTCGAAATCGAAGTGAATTTCGATTATACCAATTGCGAGCGTGGTCGCATCGTCTCGTGACGGAGTTGCGATGGTATGGCAAATCAAGTCATAGCGGGTTTCTAGTCGCACGAGGGCTCGGCGTTCGCCAAAGGTGCGGTCGACAATGATGGTGAGGGTTTCGATGACGTCGGCTAGGAAGGCGTGAGTGTTGGGGGTTTTTGTCGATACGACTGTAGGAGTCGCGAGATTGGCATGGGCTTGCCGTGGATTCGAGTGTAGCCATGTTGTTGGGCACAGTCAGCGACACGATGATGATGTCACGATAAGCGTTTGAGGCATCTCGACTTGTGGTTGTTCAGTAAGGTAATCACATTTAGTTTTAAGTATTGAAATTATACATAACCTGTATTTTATTATTTAAAGTAAGGTAATATTTCTGTTTAATTTAGAATTCATAAATTTGTATACAAAAGGTATATATTCATATATGCATGTAAGTAGTAAGCATATATATACACTTATCTATTTAATGTATATATAGGGGATAAGTTTTTAAATATATATTATTTTATGCAGATAAGAGTTTGATAATAAAAAGGGATATTTTTTTAAAAAAAAATGGGTGTTTGGGATGTTTATATAAAAATATATTTTTAAATCTATATAGATAATGTTATAAGTAAATGTGTGTGTGTGTGTATATATGTAACATCAAAAGGGAAATAATATATATATATATATATATATTTAACTTACTGGTTATTTTAAATAATGGATTAGAGTAGATTTGCAGTTTAATTTTAAAGAAATGAACTTGTAATATATATATATATAAGATTCTAAAATTTGAAGAATTTTATAAAAATAGATTTAAAATCTATATAGGTTATTTTATTAGTTTCAAAAAGGAATCAAAGAAATTAGTAAAATTTAATTATTAGTTTAAATGAAATTTATAAACGGTAATTTATTTTTCGATTAGTTCAAATATTAATAAACTGTATAATATTCATACAAGGTTAAAGATCGTGAAGAAAACAAGCCGGTTTGGTGTGGATTGCATCACTAAAATCAAAGGTGAATTAATCTCACTCATCTAGGTTTTATTTAAATTTAAATAGCTGCTTGGATGATTAATTATTATCAGTTATATTGAATTAGACCCTATGCGCCGCATAATAGCGGATGATATTATATTAAACCCATATACCGCGATATTCCATCTTGAAGTGGAAGTGGTATTATATATGTATCTGGAGTGATTGATTTCTCGCATTATATAGCGGATGAGACCCTATGCGCCGCATAATAGCGGAGGATATTATATTGAACCCATATACCGCGATATTCCACCTCGAAGTGGAATTGGTATTTTTTATTGTGCTAGCATCTGTAGATGTAGGAAAACAGGTTGGAGGGATCCTGCTGGATTCCTCAAAATCATTTAGATTGTTTAATATTCTATGATATGGTTTGTGTGATAATCTGTGATAGATTATATTGATTATTGGGAATAATGGATGTTATGTTTGATTTAATATATTTGGATATGCCGAATGTATAGATTGGATTTTTATTGAAATGAAATAAAAAGAGAGAATTTTAAAGTAAAATAATTTTAGAGAATTTGAATAAATTAGAGAATAAATTCAAAAGAGAATAAAAGTTGATTATTGAATTTTAATAAATGAATTCCGAATATGGGAATGAGATTTTGTAAAAAAAAAGGGAAATAATGAATTTTAAAGCTTAATTGAAATTATTTAAGGGAATAAAGAATTTATTTTAAATTCAAGGTTTAAAATTTGTTTAGAAAGATAACGAAGAGATTTGGAAAAGTATGAAATTGGTATTCAGATTAAATAAGATTTTAGATTATAATAAAGAAATTAAATCTGAAATTTATGGGTTTTGAAATAAATTTGGATAAGTAAAGGAATTTATTTTAATGAAGTAAATTTAAGAAATCAATTTTGAAATTGATTAAGTGTTTTAAATTGTGTTTTTAAAAGGGAAGATGAGACTATGGAATTTATAAACTAGGTTTATAAAGTAAAATGGATATCAATGGATATTTGGAAGTAAAAATTCACGATAGGAATTTACAAAAGAATGCGAATTTTTTTAAAATTAAACAGTGGTTTTTTTTAAAAGGTATGGGAATGGGAAGTGCATTTCCCTGGAAAGCCAAGTATATTTTAAAAGGAGACTTTTTATAAGTTAAAGACTTTAAAATTTTGTTTTAAAGAAATGTTTTAAAATATTTATTATTTATAAATGTTTTAAATTTCAAAGTAAATATTTTTCAAATTTATTTTAGTACTAAGTATTTGAAGGTTAATTGGTATTATGTTTTTATGAAAAAGATAATTATTAATATATTTATTTTATAAAACAATTGTATTTTAAAAGATAGTTTGTTTAAAGTTATATTTTAAAATTATAGAATTTTGTAACTCTTATTTTAAATTTAGTTTGTCTTAATTTTTATTTTAAAAATTAGTTTTATATTTTATAAAGTTGTTTTATTTTAAATATTTTTAAAGCAAATATTTTCGAATAAAGTGTTTAAGTAGTTTTTAATTTAAATGTTTTAAAGTATATTTTAAAACAAAGTGTTTTAAATTTTTTTTAAAATCTAAAGTATTAGTACTTGGTGATTTCAGTGGAAATAGAAAATATTTGGGAAATATATTCCATGAGAGAAAGATGTTTGAAACTATTTCAAAGGGTTGAATAGTGGAAATATATCTTGCGAAGATATTTTGAGGTTAATAAATAATTTGGAAGAAATTATTATGGCTTGATGATTGTTTGTGAATGTTATTTGATGGATAAATAACCGACTATCAATATTGGCCAAATGAGCTGATCGTTTCGAAGAGACCGGGATCGGGATTAGTTTCCCGAAAACCACTTCGATCCGGTTTGAATGTTTTCGTGAGGAAGACAAGAGCCGGGAGTCGAAGATGGAGCAGTGAAGTGCAAGGGCTAATCGCTACTAGTCCTGAGGGTGATTCCAAAATGGATGTAGTAGGAGTAGTGCCTTCAGTTCTGTTCGAACCCGGGGCGGACTTGTATGGATAAATGCTTTCAGAACATCATCAGGAGGACGATGAGCATTCTAAGAGATGTGTTCTAAAAAGGTAACGCTTAGCCTTGAGCCTCATCAACCGGGAATGACAGAAAATCAGTGTTTATGCAGCAAAGCTAAGTGGGTCGCGCCCATTAGGGTAAGGTCATCCCTGTCTAGATGTCCCTTTTTTTTGGCTATGTGGCGCGGTTGCTGATCCCAACGGTGGAGTGATCTTACTCGGTATTATCCAGTAAGGGGTAGTCCCGGTCTTGTGTTGCAGGGGATCGGGAGGTATCCTCGGTACGGTGATCTAGGCCACGTACTGTGATGGGTGGTACCCCAATGCCTAGTCATTAGTTGGAAATCCATTCTCCCTACGTGCCGTTATGGTTTTGTTTGTATACTTATTAGCTGCAATTTAATAAATGTAACAATTTCGGTTATTTGAATAACTATTCGTATATAGACACTATTATAATATCAGAGGATTTTGATAAAAAATGTTTTGGCTATCGTAAGGTAAAAACCCGACATGTTTATTTGTGGCGTAGTCTTACGAGATGCCTTTGATTTTCAAAGGATTTTGAAACTTTAATAATCCAATTGATTGTGTTTTTCTCACGCTGGTATTCCAGACTGACTCGGGTATTATTTAACTATAGTGCTCAGGTCAGACCGAGTATTATAGAGTATAGATTCTGGATGGATTGCTGTGGAGCTCAAGAGACGAGCTGGATGACGAGACATATCCGACGTTTTTGATGAATATTCCGCTGTGTATTTTAGTTTTGGAAGGACGAGATATTATAACCATCCCGAGTTGTGTTGTTGATTTTATTGAACTCTGATGTTGTATTCTGATAATGTATGTATAAAATAGATATAATTTCTTTTGTGTAAAGATCTGTTATTATCTATTATATTTTACTCCGCTGCGATGGTAAGATTCTGTTGTTGTTTTGTTTTCTCTTCTTCTACCACCTCCATCTTTAAATCCTAATGGTTCAATTTTCGAGCATCGAAATTCGGGTCGTTACATTATTGATGGCTCAATAAAAGGCCAATTACATTGTCTTGACTAGCGATACAATAAAACAATGTATATACATAGTAAATGCACAAATTTATAACTGAGCTAAAGGGTGATTCCAAATGTTGAGAATCCCATGGCATTGTAATATGATAGCAATATAATGATTAATTTCGTGATGAAACTTAGAGCTTACTGGAGTCGAGAGACATACTCTAGATTGTTCCACGTGATAAATGCAGTTTGTCGACGTCAGAGAGAGTTGATTGACATAGCAAATAACATAATAGCATACCAGTCACTGAGGGATTGACCGGATGGTTTGGAATAAATTGATTAAAGAAGTTGGAATATGCTTCTATAATGGACCCTAAGTGGAAGTGAGAGATTGATAGAGATAGAGGTATGCCATAGCGGCAATTATGCAATTTGTTACATAAACCTAACCCGATAACCAATCTTGTTCAAAACAAAAGGTGTTTCTTTCTATTATATAACTTATATAATGTGTCATATTAATTTAATAATTTAATTAAAAGTGTGGTATATTTTGTAATAGAACAAAACGTTATAACCATGAGCAATTTATCACAATGAAAATAAACATAGCATTTAGAATATTCCTAGTCAAGATTTATCAAGACTGGATATCGATGCATCCATTGTGACTAGTATATAAAGCTCTCTTAATGTTGGGGAGTGTATTACTCATGACTATTAGGAGGAAAAAAAGGATTACATATTGGTAGTTATTGGATAACTATGAAATGACTCACTCGATTATTTTCTGTTGGTTAATATAACTTAGGTCACAAAAAATATTAGTGTGACTAATTTACACAGTTCTCTTAAATATTGTTGATCTTCAATATGAAAGTTCCACTTTAATTGATGTTAAATCATGGCATGATGTTCATCCAACGACTATGGTAGGGTCAGGTGCAAGTATTGGAAGTGAAACACTATTTAAGTGAGGATTCATCTCCTTAGTTATATGGGGTTAGTATCATGGTCAACTTAAGTAAATTCAAAGTCTAAATCTCTAGCCAGAGTAGTTCGGTTAATAATACTTGTTATTATGGAACCAAGGACTTTGTATTTGGATTATAAAGTTGAATATGCAAGATATTAGAATTTTGACCGTTAACAAATTACATAAGTCCGAAGTGATACATTTTTGACAAAGAGAATTCGTGTAAATAATCATTACTACGTGTACCACTTACTATAGTAAAATTGGATTTTACGGAGAAGATCTGTAAGCGAAAACTTTAGCCAAAATTTCACACCACTGATTAAGATGACCTGCGAACAGTAGTGTTCGAATTGTTCATTCTTAAACGTTGGGTAAATTTACACATATGAGTCGCACAACCGTAATGATGAACGCTTTGAACAACCGTATGATTTAATTAATTTATAATCGTTGTAAATTAATTCAATTATTTGATAATTATGAAATATTAATTATTAAACTTTTTAATGTTTTGATTTATTCAAATGCCATTGATACTTAATGAAGTGCATATATAAAAATTATATATGTATGTATCGATATATGATATTGACAAAACATTTTAATTGGATGAATAATTACTAAAACGATTTAGGAATACTTTATAGCCCATCTTGCCTCATTCATAGATGGCCATAAGAAGAAAAAAATGAGGCGAGGAGGTTAAGGAAGGTTCCCTTTACAAATACCTTACCTTTAAATCACTTGCCTCCCTTAGTCACTCTCTTACTAAACCCTAGTCTCCATCTTCAATTCTTAACATTCTTGGCCAAAAATTCATGGCCTCCAAGCCATAAAAAATTCCCAAAACAAAAATCAAATCAACTAAATACAAAAGTGGTGCTTCATATTGTTGCAACGTCTAGATATGATTCAATCGGATCTAAGAACTTTCTTCATTCAAGATGAAAATAGAAAGGCAACATCAACAAGAAAAATTCAATTAGTTTTTATCTATTTATTCCATGTTATTGTAGACCTAGTGGATGATTTATACTAAAGGATTTATATATACATTTGTTATCCCGTAGAAATATACAAGTGTGGAACTTAAAGTATTACAACATGTTATAATTTAAATATGATTTGATATAGATAATTTCTATTAATGATTTTTTATTTATAATTTCTATTGATTTTGACCTTAATATAGATCTAGTAATTGATCTGTTATTTTGTATTTTTATTTGTTCTATTGTCAGTAATAGTTTCAATCGATATATACATGCATATATATATTTAAATATATGTGAATGTATGTAGATGTTAAAATAATTTTAAATTATTTTATCACGAAAGATTTCATAAAAAATAATACCTTTTCATATTTCGTAGCTATACATATTAATAATAAAGGAGAATTGTATTGACGTACTGATGAACATAAATTAGCATAATATCATTATAAAATAAAATATACATTTGTCAAATTATTATTACTTATAAATTATTTATATTTTATCTTTCTTTAAATTATTGATACATACTTAAGGGTTATATTTGGATTTATAGATTAGGATTTGTTTTCAAGTTTTTTTTACTAAATCAAATCAATCCATGTTTGGTAATACATCTTGAATTCATAATGGTTGAATTAGTTGGATTAATTTTTTTTAAAAGGATTATTTAACAATACATATACATACATATATGTGTGTGTGTATATATGAAATATATTTAAACATATATATACACCCATACTTACACACATATATATGTGATGACCCACCTCCTCGACCCTCGAAGATCGACATTGATACATCCTTGGTATTCATGTGTCATAAATCCACATGGAGGAGAGGTAGATTATCATGGGGTAAAGAAAGTAAAGATAGAAGTTAAGACAATAATAAAATATCACATCGTATTCAACACATAATTATACGTACGAGTAGTACATGCAATTACTACAAATTGTTCCATTAGAGCATTAGTAAGTACTAATGCAGCCAGCATAGTTATAACTGCCTATCGTCACAAATGCAGGTAGATACATCATACAAAATGCAAACATAGTGGAAAGTGATAGATAACTTCTACAAAGAACCTAAAATGCTCCATGATCCACACTCCATGCCCCATGATCCATCTAAAATGCTTCAAGATTACCTAACTACTTGGCTGTATGGAATAATAGCACACCCGAAGTTTAAGGGAAGAAGGGAAATAAACTCCGGATCATTCATGAGATTGGTGTGAGAAACTCAAAATACTGATATTTGAAAACAAATAGTATCTCATAAGACCATGCCGCATATAAATACAAAACGGGTTTGCAACTGATGATAACCAAAACATATCATCCAGAGCGTTGTACAACTTCTGCATGTTGAATCGTTACGAATTCCAATTTCAATTTTCGGTCATATTTTCTTTTCTTAATTAATAAATGTATATTTGTAAACAAAGTTAAATAATAATGTTTCTATCATTATATAATAATTAAAAGGGCTCATTTAATAATTAAAATAACTATAACATCACTTAAACTCCATTTAAATTCAAAAAAATTATTTATTCCAAAATAGCGACATTATTAAGATGTCATATATATTTTTAATTTTCCAAAATAAAATAAATTATTCTATTACATATTCTCACTTACATAGAAAACCGAGCTTATGTATTTGGCTCCATGCACGATGTCGGATGGTCAAAGAGTTATTTATCGATAAAACGATTTTCGGTTATTTTATCAATATATTTTCAAAAATATATATTTTTATAAATATTTATTCAAAATATGATTACTAATATTATTTATTGTTCAAAATATTATCATTTATGTTAAAATATCTTATATTTGAATATTTCAAAAAAATTCTGAAGTGATGAATTTTTTGGTCTTTATACACTTCCCGTTTAAAAGAACTTCATCCTCGAAATTAAGGATAAGAAGAAGATAACTTGAAATGAATATATATTTGATAAATTGAAATACATACTAGATAAGGCAAGTGACTACACCATAGACGATAAGTGCACTTCAATGATACACATACAACTGTACATCAATCCTAAACTCAAGATAAGCTTTCCTCATTATGTCCTCTGTTTCCTAAGTGCAGTCTTCTATATCACCACTCCATTGGACTTTAACTAATCTCACAACTTTCCTTCTCAATCGTTTCTCATCGTGACTATGATTTGAACTGGTTGTCTAATAACTGCCAAATTTGATTCAACTTCTAAATCTTATTGGGCAGGCGTTTCTATAATCTGCTCTGGATCATGCATATATTTTCTTAGATGAGATACGTGAAAGACATTGTGCATGTCGGACAACCTCTTGGGCATAATAAGCTAATGGGCCAATTAACTTTAGGATTGGAAAAGGTTCAATAAATTTAGGTGCCAACTACCCTACCCATCCAAATCCTACCACTCCCCTCATCAGAGAGATTTTCAAGAATACGAATTCTCTAACTTAGAATTCCAAATTTCTACGTCTTCAATTATCTTCCTACTCTAAGCTTCTTTCATCTTCTTTCTGATCATGTCAACCTTTTCTGAAGCTTCTCTAATCACGTCGGGACCTAGTACCAACCGATCTTTGGTCTTGATCCAACATGCTGGGGATCTACATGGACGACCATACAAAGCTTCATATGGGGTCATGCCAATACTAGTCTGATAACTATTATTGTAGGAGAACTCAATAAGATGAAGATAATTTTTTCCCATGATCCTCGAAAATCAATGATACAAGCTCTCAGAAGATCTTCCAATGTTCTATTTACCCTATTAGTTTGCCCATTGGTCTGGGGATGATATGTGGTACTTATAATCAGCTTTATTCCTAAAGACGTTTGTAATTCCTCCCAGAAATTATTGGTAAAGATTGGATCTCGATCACTGACTATACTGCATGGGACACCATGCAATTGAACTATTTCCCTCATGTATACCTCTGCAAGACTTGCATCTGTCCCCCTTGGCTTTACTGGGATAAGGTGTGCACTTTTAGTTAATCGATATAGGTTAAACCAAATGCTTTCATTTCCCTTTCTCGGTCGAGGTAAGCCATCGATGAAATTCATCAATATATTGTCCCATTTGCAAGCCATAATTTCAAAGGGTTGAAGAAATCCAACAGCCTTTTGCTTATCGCTTTTGATCTGTCAACAATTCTCACATCTTTTAATACGAATGGATATGTCCTTTTTCATACTTCTCCACGACCGACATTTTTTCTTTCTCCTGGGTAAATATTTAGCTTGGATCGATGGCATTCAGTCAACACTTCTTGTCTTAAGTTGTCATTGATGGGAACATAGATTCTTCCTTTCAATCGTAATATCCCATGATTATCGAGTTTAAAGTTTTAACTCTATCCTTTGCTTATATCTTCAATAATCTCCTTTAAAAATTGATCTTCTTTTTTCTTGTTAGAAATTCTTTCTATAAGAGTCGGGGTTACTATCAAACAAGCTATAATGGCATGCTTCCTGCTCAATGCATCTTATATGACATTGGCTTTCCCAGGTGTACATAGAATATCTAGATCATATGGCATGGGAAATTCTAGCCAACACCGATGTCTCATATTTAAATCCTTTTGAATGAAAAGACACTTCAAAGATTTGTGATCTTCGAAGAGTATGAACTTCTCGCCTATTTAAAGAAGGAATATTATTTACCAAGGTCAAACAAATTTATTAAAATAAACTATGAGAAATTCTTACCCCGTAAATAATATCTCCAAATACCTAGTGCAAACACAACCACTAATAGTTCTAAGTTGTATATTGCATAATATCGCTCATGCGTCTTTAACTGCCTACTAGCATATGCGATAACATTTCCATGTTGCATTAGTACCGCACTCGCTCTTTCTCCATAAGCATTTGTATAAACAGTTTAATCGTTGCTTTCATCAATAATAGTTAAGACTGGAGCGATAGTTAATCTTTTCTTAAATTCCTGGAATGCTTCTTCATATTTATGCATCCATTCGAATTTAACATCCTTCACGGTCAACTTCTTTAAGTGATGAGAAATTTTAGAGAAGCCTTAAATAAATCCCCGGTAATATCATGACAATCCTAAGAAGCTAGAATGTCCTTCGGAGTCTGAGGCTGCTTCCAACCTAGTATGGCTATAATTTTCCCTGGATCAACTGAGATTCCTTCCTTTGACACAACATACCTAAGGAATCTAAGATTTTCATCCCAAAAGTGTCATTTTGAAAACTTAGCTTTGAGAGC
Organism: Allium cepa; assembly: GCA_030765085.1. Classification (NCBI taxonomy): domain Eukaryota; kingdom Viridiplantae; phylum Streptophyta; class Magnoliopsida; order Asparagales; family Amaryllidaceae; genus Allium; species Allium cepa. The sequence goes on along the minus strand of CM060935.1, from coordinate 435,447,050 downwards.
ATTTCTCCTTAATATTTCCAACATATTTTCGAGATGCCTATAGTGTTCTTCTTCAGTCTTTGAATGTATAATAATATTATCGACATAAAATAACATGAACTCGTGGAGCATTTCTCTGAATACTCTATTCATAAGGTCCATAAAATAAGCGGGTGCATTGGTTAATCCAAATGGCATAACCAACCACTTCTAGAAATCATTTGGTCCTTTGAATGCATTTAAAGGAATGCATTCTTCTGCTATCTTTGACCGATGGAATCTTGTAGCTAGCTCCATATTAGAAAATACTCAAGCACCATGAAGTCGATCAAACAAGTCATCAATACAGGGTAAAAGATACTTTTTTTAATCATTTTCTTATTTAGGTCTCGGTAGTCTACACAAAGCCTTACGGAGCCATCGGACTTTGTAACCAAAACTACTACTGAGCTCCAAGTTGAGCGATTAGGTTTAATGAGTCCTTTCTTTAACAACTCATCCGTTTGATTCTTTAGTTCATTAACTTTATTGGGGCCCATTCTTCGAGAAGATTGAAAAATGGACCCCGCACTGGAAATCAAGTCAATTCGAAACTCAATTTCCTTATATGGTTAAACTTTTAACTTCCTCAAAAAATTCGAAAATTCCTTAGCAATTAGTATTAATTCCAAATTCATTTGAAATGAATCCAACGCATACATGAAGCTCTCCCTCGCTAGACTAGGTTTGTTGCACATTATTTTATCCAACACCCTTCTACTTGCCATTTTTAACACCACCATCCTCTTAGTGCAATCCAGAATTGCTCTATACTTTGATAACTAATCCATTCCAAGTAAAATTTCAAACCCAATAAAATCAAAGGCAGAAAGATCGCATGAGAATTTGTGGGTTTGGTAGGTAACTCGAATTTCCTTACAAATCATACAAATATTGGTGGTACCTCCTATGGGTTATACACGAAGTAGGGGTATTTGCTATTTCTTGGGTATGTTTTTACTTATCGGCCAATTTCTTAGTAATAAACCTATGGGAAGCCCCAATGTCAAATAACAATCTAACTAAAATATCGTTAACAAAAATTTTACCTTTGAAAACACACTTTCCCTTTACATCGGTGGAAGTTGAGGGTTCATCTTTGATGGAAAAAACTCGAACATGTTTTCCCTTTCTTATTAGTGGGAAATCCCTCTTCCAATGCCCTAGTTTGTGACAATTATAACAGGATTCTCCTTGAGCTTTGTGATTCTTACAGTTGTTGGGAAGGTGGCCCCTTTGTTGGAAGTTGAAGCAAGTGACACTCTTCAACCTATCTTCTTGGGATCCTCCATCTGGCTTGCCTTGCCTTGGTTTCTTTCCCAGGTGATTGAACTTCCACTTTTTCAAGTTATTATTGATGATACCTTGGTTCATGGATGGATCGTTCTTATCTAGAGTTTCATATCGGAATGCCATCTCTACTAAATCTACAGAGGTCTCTTTCACATGCCCAATCATTCTGCCATGGTACCTTTTTTTCATTCCTGCGATAAACATCTCGTTCTTCACGAGGGGCATGTCTATAAAACTAGGCTCAATGCGAGATAGTTCGTTAACTTGTTGGCATAATCCTTAAATGACATTTCATCCTGCTTCAAATCGATAAAACTCCAATAAAGGAAAGATTTTCCCACAGCTGGCACATATTATTCTTCCAAAAATTCTTTGAATCGCTTATATGAGAAGTTATCTTCAAACTCTTTCTGAGTGATGGATCTTATCATGCTAGATCACCATCCTGTAGCAGCTAGGAAGCTAAAAACCTTTTATCTCATTCCAGATATTCAATCCATTAAAAATTTGAGTGAAATCAAGCCTAAACTTCAATGATGGACTCTGTTCCTTTAAATAGTTTACCACCTAAACTGATGTAATCTTTGCACAGAGTACCAAAGTTAATTTGAGGTTGCATAGGGATTACCACTTCCTCGAATACTATTGCATTTGATCGATCATTGGTGGTCATGGTACTATTTCTACTCCTTCTTCCTCATCCTTTTATGTTACCCATCTCCTACTATTTGCATATAGTAAGGAAACATCTTTAGAATTTTTGACGAGATTATCTTAGGGACTGGGTATAACTCTAATATATTTTTTTCGGATAAAATTTCAAATATGCGCTCTCTTAGACTAAACACATTCTAGGGCATTACTAACCCTATCTCTAATAAGTTGACCACAACTAGGCTTAGGTATTCGCTCAACCATAAGCACTAATGCCAAATGTGACAACCCACCTCCTCGACCCTTAGAAATCAACATTAATACATCCTCGCTATTCACGTGCCATAAATCCAAGTGCCAAAGAGACAGATTATCATTGGGTAAAGAAAATAAAGATAGAAGATATGAGATAATAAAATCTCACATTGCATTCAACACATAATTATACATATGAGTAGTACATGCAATTGCTCTAAGTTGTTCCATTAGAATAATAGTAAGTACTAATCCAGCAATGATAGTTATTACTACCTATCCTCACAAGTGCTTGTATATATATCATGCATAGTTGATACATGGCGGAAAGTGATATATAACTTTCACAAAGAACCCAAAATGCTCCATGCTTCATCCAAAATGCTCCAAGGTTACCTAACTACTTTGCTGCCCGGAAAAGTAGAGCATCCAAAGTTTAAGGGAAAAAGGTAAATAAACTCCAGGTCAATCATGGGATTGGTCTGAGAAACTCAAAATATGGATATTTCAAAACAAATAATATCTCATGTGACCACGCCGCACATAAACACGCAACGGGGTTTTACCTATGGTAACCAAAACATTTGCTATGCAAAATCTTAGGATATTATTTTAGTGACGTTCTTTTGATAATACTTTTCAAATAAACTTATGAATCTTAGCCTAAATTGTTACATTGATTAAATTCCGTCATACTAGCTACAGATTAGGTTCTACAATCAAATTCGAAGGCGCTTATTGGAGAATTCATTTCCATACAATGGAATGGTAAGGGACTACCTTCCGTATAATACATCTATAAAGGAATGTAGTAAGGATCGACATCTTCGAAACCTCTACGAATCAGAACCGGCCTATCCACAAACCCATCTGGTGGCTGATAAAACCGAATATGGCATCACCCTAGTCGTAGCTGACCTATCCGAGATCCCATAGCATACACCACATACTCGATATATAGAGAGTAATCTAGAAAGGTGATGGCCATACCCTAATGGTTGCGATCACGTAGCCCTGAAGCAACCCTATTTTAGGCATTATCGGTTGATGAGTTCTGAGGTAACGATTACCTTTCACATATCACATTCCAATTTGAATGACACACTGTATTCCATTATCACACAACTGATTTCTACCAACATATAAATTCTGAGCTCGTATGTCCTAGAAAAGGGTGTTAAGCTAAGAGAAGTTGCCATCTCCACCACCAAATAGATGATATATTTATAGAGATCAGCCAATGTGATTAGAAATGCAATGTCAGACATTTTTCCATACAAATTATCCAAGGACTGGAAAAACCGAAGAAACTCTCCTACCACATCCTATCAAGAAACATCCCTAGGATTAGTAGCGAGCAACACTTGCATCGAAGATCAAATGAATATAATGCTGCCACATATATATGATATAGGAAATTTCCCTCAAGGGTCAGTAATAAGAAGCCCTTCATTCTATTTACTATCATTCAATGTCCTTACTTTGAATACGTAAATTGGTTCGAAGTGGTTTTTCGATAAGAATCACTCAAATCTGACCTCAGTTCCTTCAAACCAATCATCGATAAAAAGATGTTAGCTAAATAGGATCTTTTTATTTGGTTAATTACTTCCTTATTATCAAAAATATCTTCTATATATATATATATATATCTTTAAAACATTTGTTTTCAGTATATACTGAATCATTAGATCTCTCTTTAACTTTGGAAATACCAAATCATTTTCATAAGTCATATTGGGAATATTATTGTGTAAAAATAGGTTGATAGAAATTATACTAATTCAACTCAATATCAATTTCTATATTCAACCTTTACTATCTGTCAAATAATGTTGAAATTATCTTTAAAATTCACAAGGATAGTATGGATTCCCTCGTCGAAATTTAATACCATGTATAAGAAGTTTATCTCTATATAATCCAATTTGTATTAAATTTGTAAAAATTAACTCTTTTATACTTGTGTCGTTTCAAACATTTCGACATTATCTATTTCTCATAAGGAAAGAGGCTAGGTGAGCCAGGGTACTAGTTGCTCCTGAACATCTCCTTAGTTTAAGCACCTCATATTTGGATCTCACAAAGAGAAAAATTCAGTCTACTCGTCGGCTTTTAGAGCCAAGATTAAATCACTTTATTTTAACAGCTTTTCATTAAATTATTTATTTAAACATTTTAAAATAAATTATAAAACCTTAAAATCATCTTTAAAATACTTAATTATTTATTTTAAAACATTTATAAAAGATTTGGAAAGGATTGTTAAGTGCAAATCCATATTTCAAAAGTTATTAAAAAGTGCTACGAATAGTGTTTCCAAAACTTATTTGATCAAAACAACTTTTGATCCTTTAGAAATCTTGTGACGCCCCACCTCTATACCCACATTAGCCAAGAACACTACGGAGCAATGCTGTCAACTAGCACGGAGAATAAGGCTGTTGAGGAGCGACCATCCGTGCAATTGCTTTGAGCGAGCACCGCTATGTCGGATAGTATAACATGCATTTGACTTCGAGAGGAAATCCGACACACCGATACAAACTCAAAGCTACTACACAGTGGCTATAATAATCTTCGAAAACAAATATAGAAATAAACATAACATAAATCAGTCACAGATATCCATATCACAAAGACGGAAAAGATATGAATATATAACACATGAAAGTGTACATCAGAGTAGTGGTCCGAAAGATCCACAATAACCCAAAAGAATAGCAACATGTGCTGTACAAAAGAATAAGTATACATCATAGAGTCTATATCTCAAATGTATATGTGCAAAAACTACTAATCTAAGTAGTTAGCCAAAAGTCAAGGAGACAATCCTAGAAGTGAAGTCAAGCAGAAGCACCTGTAACATCTCGGTCTGACCCGAGTATTATTTAATAAGAAAATAATAAACGGATCAGTCTAGCTATAAATATCAGATGACATGATATAGAATAAGAGATATGGCATAAAGATATGATAACCATAATGGCATACTACTATAAGTATGTAATTGAAAATCAGCATGAGATTAATCAATATCACAAGAATCTTCTCAAAGATCCAAAAAGGGTTTCATGCCCAAAACTTGTATTCATATCAAGTCAATGACACACGAATTCACCAATGCACAAAAATTGATAAATCACGTCAATGAATATCGCTAAAATTGGTGAAACACAAATTCCAGAAATCAACACACGAATTCCAGAAATCATAAAAAAAGGGGGGAAAGGCCTATCACACGAACGGGAGCATGAAAACTCACCAACATATGTACCACACGAACGAGATGCTATCTCATGGTAGCTAGCCATTAATTTTTGACACACGAACGGCCCGAAGACCATGGGGTGCTACCCCACATGTGTGAGTCGAAATCACACTGAAACGGGGTCTAGTCTCCCTCGCAGACAAAGAGACATCGCACAATTTCTAGTCTAAATCACAAAAATGATCATCATCGATCATCAAGAAGTGTCAATTACAGTAAGCTAGTAAATATATGAGCTTAGCTTCATGTCCCATAAACACTAGCTTAACTTAAATATTTACGAACAAATTGTAGGTCTCCAATAGAAAATTGTCACAAGAGATTCAATCGAACAAGTCCAAGAATTAACCGACGAAGTAAACGCAAGCGTTTCATACCACTCGTTTTACTAAACCGTTTAATTAGATTTCTCATACGAGTGAGGTAAAGGTTTGTATATACTAATAGATTGGAAAACGGGTTAAGAAACGAGCTTTGTAATAAAATTGTTTTGAAATCATTTTGATGAAAGAGTTTTGATATTAACTACTAGCATTGAAACCTTTGTATATTTTAAAGTCACAAATCACAAAGATGATTGTAGAACAATCGATCATCAAAATTCACATACGAAGACATGAATAAATTAAAAAGAAATTGATAAAGAATCCATCGAAATGGATATTAAAAAATCCCTAAAAATGAGTCATCAAAGTCATAATAAATGATAACAACAAATAGGATCATCACGAATCGATTCAAATTGGAAATTCAATCCCAAAAGGCAAAGTGGGCTGAAACAGCAAATTCAGTTGACTAAACAGAGATTTTCAGTTGACTGAATTCTGCCTGGAAACTTTCTGTTTCCACTTTCAGTCGACTGAACAGATATTTTCAGTCGACTAAACCCTACCTGGAAACTTTCTGTTTTCAGGTTCAGTCGACTGAACAGAGATTTTCAGTCGACTAAACCTTGCTTGGAATCTTACGGGTTCCAGATTCAGTCGACTGAACAGAGATTTCAGTCGAGTGAATCATGCCTGGGCTTTTTTTCAGCCTATCCAAATGAAGAGCAAACTCTTCCAAAATGCAACCGGATGAACATTGGCTCTAAGGGTTTATGCCAATCGGCAACCTGGCCCTATATGCTCCTCGATGCATCATCCAAAGCATGATCAAACATCCATAAAAGGATTTTCACACAAATTTGACTTACAAACCCAAAATTGGAATATTCACAAAACCAATCCAAATCAAGAGCAAATGCACATGAAGAAGTGTTAGGAATTCATACCCAACAACCAAAGATAATTATAGTCATAGATGTGAGATAAAAATCTCACCTTTGAACCCAAAAGCACAAGATTGAGAAGCTTGAAAACAAAGGAGGATCAACCACTCTTCAATCCCAACTCAAGAAGCTTGATTCTAAGCTTTAAAAGAAGTACATTCCCAAAGTTAGGTTTAGGAATTTCTGAAATTGATAAGAGAATGAGTTGGAGAAGAAGAAGAGGAGGCTTACCAAAGCTTCTTCTATTGATTTGGAGCTAGAACTTGATTTGTAAATGGAAACTAGGGTTTGGAGTTTTAATTTCCCATTCCACTCACCATTAATCTCTTTAGAACTGAAAAGTAGAGGAAGAGGGAGTGAATTAAGAGGGGGTTTCAGTTTTGGGGTATTAAGTTAGAACATTGGGCTGAACCCAAACCCAAAGTGAAAATGGTCAAATTTTTGGCTAGCTCCAAACATATCAATGTTTGTACTCAAAAAGATCGCAAATGTCGTTTTGAACTTAATGGAAGTGGTCTCAAGTCCTAATTCGACCGTATGCAAAAATTAACTTTTCGGACTATAATCTGACTGACGATAAAATATTTAAATAAAATATTTAACTACTCAATCGTAAAATATGCGGATTGTTACAGACTCCCCTCCTTAAAGAAATTGCGTCCTCGCAATATTTAAGAAGAAAATATATAGTAACAACCATGAAAGCATATTCAACACAAAAGAAATTTGAAATAAGAAGTTCACCTCAAAGAGCACGAGAAAGTAAGTCCGGATGTGTTCGCTCGATGAATTCTCTAGATTCCCAAGAGAAATCCTTAGGATTTGAGGACCATTGAACTTTAACAAGTGGAACATCTTTATTTCGAAGGCACTTGAACTCTGAAGCAATAATACGAATAGGATGTTGCTCGTAAGTTAAATTAGGCGAAACTTCAATTTCTTCCACAACACCGGGCTCAAGAATAGAATCGGAATTTCGAAGGCACTTCCATAATTGTGAAACGTGAAACACGTCATGAATAGCAGAAAACTGAGCCGGTAATAAGAGGCGATAAGCTACGGAACCAATATGTTCAGTGATGGGAAATAAACCAATATATCGAGGTGCTAATTTTTCCGATCGACTGAAACGTACAACACCTTTCATAGGTGAAACACGAATAAACACAAGATCTCCCACAGAAAATTATAATTTCCTTCTCCGGTTATCGGCATAGGATTTTTGTCTACTCTGGGCTTCTTTCATCCTACGACGAATAAGATCAATTTTATCTGTGGAATCACGAATAAAATCTGGACCAAAAACCAGCTTCTCACCGATCTCAAGCCAACAAGAAGGAGATCGGCATGGCCTTCCATAGAGTGCCTCGAAAGGTGTCATACCAATACTAGATTGGAAGCTATTATTATAGGAAAACTCAACAAGAGAAATGTGATCTTCCCAACTTCCTCCAAAATTAAGAACACATACACGAAGAAGATCTTCAAGAGTTTGATTCACACGCTCGGTTTGTCCATCGGACTGAGGATGATAAGCAGTGCTAAAATTAAGCTTCGTTTCCAAAGCTTTTTGAAGACTCTTTCGAAATCCACTAGTAAACAATGGATCACGATCACTAACAATAGAAGTAGGAACTCCATGCAATTTAACAATTTCTTTGATAAAGAGTTTGGCCAAAAGAGGGATGGTTCGATTAGACCGAACGGGAATAAAATGGGCAGATATAGTAAGTCTATCAACTATCACCCATAAGCTATCATGACCCGAACGAGAACGGGGAAGGCCATCAACAAAATCCATGGAAATTTGATCCCACTTCCAAATTGGAACGTCTAAAGGTTGCAATAACCCACCGGGCCTTTGATGTTCGGCCTTGACAAGATGGCAAGTCATGCAACACTTAACAAAGTTTGCAATATCAGATTCCATTCCCTCCAATAATAAAACCGCTTCATATCCGTGTACATTTTACTACTACCGGGATGAATGGTAAATTTAGAATGATGAGAATCTTCTAAAATATCTTTACGAAGATCACTAATATTTGGCACGATAAGTCTACCAAATTTCTGAATGCCGCCACGAGAATCGATATCAAAGTCTTTCAAACCTTCAATATCAATTTTATCCTTAATATTTTGGCGAAGAAGAGCCAATTCGGGATCTAGCCTTTGAGCTTCAAGAATGCGGTCTAAAAGAGAAGGATGAGCCTCGAGGCTACATAAAACAAGAGATGAACATAAATCGGAAACACGGTCTCGAATTTCACAAGTGGATAAAACCTCGAGATCATTCCATTTGGATATCATCATGGAAACAACTGCTTGTTGCTTTCGACTAAGTGCATCCGCAACGCGATTTCCCTTTCCGGGAGTATAAAGGATATCAGGATCATATGGTGCAAGAAATTTGAGTTAACGCTGTTGACGCAAATTAAGTTCCTTTTGAGAGAATAAATACTTCAAGGACTAATGATCGGTATAAAGAACAAATTTCTCTCCTAAAAGATAATGATGCCAAATACGAAGGGCGAAAACAATAGCCGCGAGCTCTAAATCATGAGTGCCATATCTAGTCTCAGCAGGCTTCAATTGCCTAGAAGCATAAGCAATAACACGTTCTCTTTGCATAAGAACGACACCCAAACCAATGCGACTAGCATCGGTATAAACAACGAAATCTTGATTCCCCTCGGGAATAACAAGAATAGGAGCATCAAAAAGAAGTTCCTTTAGTTTCTGAAAAGAAGTTTCACATTTGTCTGACCAAATGTATTTAACACCTTTCTTTGTTAAGCTAGTTAGAGCCACGACAATTCTTGAAAAGTCTTTGATAAAACGAGGTAATAACCCGCCAATCCGAGAAAACTACGAATCTCCGTCACACTCTCCGGTCTCTTCCAATGTTGAATCGTTTCAATCTTTGAAGGATCCACGGAAATTCCGGATTTGGAAATAATATGACGGAGAAACTTCGCACGAGATTGCCAAAAGTGGCATTTAGAAAACTTTGCTTTTAATTGATTACTCCTAAGAGTTTCCAATATAATCCGAAGATGCTTTTCATGCTCCTCCTCGGTTTTTGAATACACAAGAATATCATCAATAAAGATGAGAACAAATCGATCGAGAAAATCTTCGAAAACTCGATTCATAAGGTCAACGAAATAAGCCGGAACATTCGTTAAACCAAATGGCATAACAAGCCATTCATAAGATCCATATCGAGTACGGAACAATGTCAAAGGAATGCTATCCTCTGCAATACGAAGCTGATGAAAACTGGTAGCCAAGTCCAATTGTGAAAAGACTCTAGCGCCACTAAGTTGATCAAATAAATCATCAATCTGAGGTAAAGGATATTTGTTCTTGATAGTAAGATCATTTAGCTTACGGTAGTCAACGCAAAGCCTAAGTGTACCATCGGATTTCTTCACAAAAATAGCCGAAGCTCCCCAAGGCGAGGAACTAGAGCGAATAAATTACTTCGTCTCCAATTTGGATAATTGTTTACGCATTTCCTCATTTTCTTTATTGGACGTACGATAAGGAGGACGAGTAATAGGTTGAGCTCCAGGGATGAGATTAATTATGAACTCAATTGCTCTCTTAGGTGGTAACCCTAAAACGGGTTCAAATATGTCGGAAAATTCACGAACAACGTGAATAAGAGAAATAATATCTTCCTCATCATCATTATCGTCATCATGAGGATTCAAAAAATATAAAGATGCAACCAAGATGGAATCTGAATCTTTAAGGTCAATAAAAATCTGCTTAACAGATTGAGGATGCCGAAGATGAATAGTCCGCTCAGGACATAGGATTTGAGCATCATAGCGGTTAAGCCAATCCATTCCCAAAATCATCCCAAAGCCTAAGTAGCGCATAACATGCAAATCGGCTCGGAAAGAAAAATCACGAAAAATAATCTCGACATCTTTACACAATAAACTGATTGTTGCGGATCCACCAACCGGATTCGCAATTCTCAAAGAAGTCATTAAACACAAAACGTCCAAAGAAAAAGTATCAACAAGTTCTTTTGAAATAAAAGAATGGGACGCACCCGTATCAAAAAGAACTTGAATAGGATGATCACGAAATAAAATAACGTCATCAAGGATAGAATGAGAAATACCTTGACCACGAGATGTGTTGCCAGGGGCTTGAGCAACATTAAGCTTTCCCTTCTTCCTATTTTGAAGTTTGGGACAAGAAGATAAATAACGATCCAGGCTTTTGCAATAGCGACAAGTACGAGGCTTTGAACACTTGTTCGCAAAATGGTCCCTAGACCTACAGTTGAAGCATTTCCCACTACTAGGAGAAGGAGCCTTTGCAGCAGGAGTTGCTTGCTTACCCTTTTTGTTGGGATAAGGACCTTTGAATTTGTTTGGCCTCTTCTTGTTGTTGAAGTTTGGATTGAAACCCACCACTTCAACACCATTTTCCCTATCCGCCTCTTCAAGACGAAGAGCGATGTCAATGAGTTGGTCGAAGGGAACTTCTAACTTTAGAAGTAATGGCTTCTTGAGATTTTTGTTTAAGCCATAGACAAATTTTTGGTTCTTCTTCAATGAGGTGTTGATGTATTCAACCCCATATTTGGAAAGTGACTCGAAGGATGCAACATAATCAGTCACGGAGGATTCACCTTGAACAAGTTCTATAAAACGGTGAGGCAAAGTCACCTTCTCAGCTTTTGGCACAAATTTTAATTCGAAGCGTTCCCGGAATTTCTCCCAAGTAAGATCCCCTTCAACTATTTCAGAAATAAGGAGCTCATACCAATCTAATGCTCTTTCTTGGAGCATACTAGAAGCCACCTGAACATGGTGAAGATCAATAAGATTCATGCGTGAAAAGATTCGATCGCATGTTCTTAGCCAAGCCTGGACTTCAATAATGGTTTCAGAACCTTTAAATGGCTTCCCACCCAAGTTGGTATAATCGTTGCACAAGCGTGCAAATCCAGACTTAGGGTGGGTAGGTTCCGAATTAGAACCGGCTGCTTGAGCATTCTTTACTAGATCAAGAAGCTGCTGGGCAGACATAAAACTCCATCTTGGAGTAGCACTAGATTGACCGACGCTGGGACGGCCTGGTCTAACCATTTCCCTTCCTTTAGAAAGAAAGAAAGAAGAAGAAAAAGGTTATTCACCAAATGAATATTAAGCAATCTTGGTAGATAAAACAAGGAATCATAAAGAAAATAGGATGGATCGGTATGAAGATTCGAATTAAATCCTAAATCACGACTCCTAAGATGGACTTAGGACGATGATCGTTGTTAATCTATTCTACATTGTTCCGAAGTTTGGCTTCGATACCAAGCTGTGAAGCCCCACCTCTATACCCACGCTAGCCAAGAAAACTACGGAGCAATGCTGTCAACTAGCATGGAGAATAAGGCTGTTGAGGAGCGACCATCCGTGCAATTGCTTTGAGAGAGCACCGCTATGTCGGATAGTATAACATGCATTGGACTTTGAGAGGAAATCCGACACACCGATACAAACTCAAAGCTACTACACAGTGGCTATAATAATCTTCGGAAACAAATATAGAAATAAATATAACACAAATCAGTCACAGCATCCATATCACAAAGGCGGAAAAGATATGAACATATAACACATGAAAGTGTACATCAGAGTAGTGGTCAGAAAGATCCACAATAACCCAAAAGAATAGCAACATGTGTTATACAAAAGAATAAGTATACATCATAGAGTCTGTATCTCAAATGCTGTAATGACCCGTAAATTTTCGATAATTAAAATAGCTAATTTAATAAGATTTCGTGATTTAATGTTAGGAAAAAAATTGTAATTCGTTTGGAATAATAATAACTAGAATGAAATGCAACAAAATTTTATCTAAGTTAATTAATTATGAATTGAATGAAGTCCCAAATCAATTGAAATAATATGTAGTCAAAGGTAATTGAATGAATTTGTATTGTATAGGTAATTGTGACACTTGTTTGTAAATAATAAACTTATAAGCAATTAAAAGTTAACGATGATAATTATTTAAGTTACCTATTCATTTAGTTAGTCGAATTGAATTTGTGAACCAATTGCAATTGAAATGGAAGTTTATATATTAGTTGAGTGCATTATCTCTAACTGTAGTTAAATAATAATATGGAATTCATTTGATGTAATATAGTAAATCGACTGATAATGAAATTTTTATTTAAATATCCAATATTGAAATCCATCAAATATTGAACAATTAAATTGTTTAAATTTAATATTTGGAATTTATTGAATAATTGAATAGTGGGAATTGAATAACGGTTTTAATGAAAATGGATGTTCTATAATTTGAATTTGTTAAATTTTATAAGTTCGTTTTGAATATTTCAAAAGATAGTGATTTAAGAATAATCAAATTTGTTTAAATTTAATATTACAAATGTTTGAATAATTAAATTCCGAATTTGATATGATTAATTTGATATTGAAATTTAATATATGAAAATAGAGTGAATAATTGAAATTTGATTTAATATGATTCAAATTGGTTTCCAAAGTGAATGTGAGTTATATCGGGATTATAATGGAGTTAATAAGATTTTAAAATTGGAATTTATTGGATAATTGAATAACGGGTTTAATATGATTAAAAATGATTTGTAAAATTTTATTTTATCATATTGGAGTTATAACGATGTTATAGAACTTTTAAAACTGAATTTAAAATTTATTTGTGAAAATTGAATATTTTAATATTTAATTATCGACTGAAAAAATAGCCAATTGTTGAGCAGTCTCAGAATTGGACGAAACTAGTTCCACTGGATCCGTAATAATTTTTTATTATTAGATTTCAATTTCGTAGCAATCAGAGTTGTCGTTTTACTATGGTAGCTCGAAACGCATCGAAATGGTTTTAATATTAATTTGGCGAGTTAAAATAGTCATTTTTCAAACAGTCTCAGATTTCGACGAAACTAGTTTCATCGGATCTGTAATGTGATATTATTGTAAGATTTCAAATTTCGTGTCAATCGGATTTACCGGTTGTCCGGTGTAAGCCAAAACGCCTAGAAATTTGATTTACCGATTTAATTTTAAATCGAACGTTTATTGCCATAACTCACATAGATGACCGAATTAGCTTCTGAAACACGTTCCATTGTGTTCGAAACGCAGGGTAAACCTTAGGAACGCCAACCGGCACGCTTGGTTTGGAGTTCGGAAAATCCGGGATGAATAGTGTTTGGAATATTTTCTATATAAGCCCCTTGTCTTCATAAATTTGCAAAAGAAAATAAACTAGGGTTTCAATTAGCTGCAGGCCGCCTCCATTGAACATCAATGGCCAAAAAACACCCATCTTCTTCCCTTAATATCTTCATATCCAAGCATCGATTCGAGAAACTTTCTAAACGAAAAACGTAGAGCATTGAGAGATCTTCGATTTCATACGGCGATGATGGGTTATCGTCATCATTTGGAGGCACGAGATGGCCGCTTTTATGACGAGTTGTGCATGGGCTTTTGGGTAGAGGAGGTGGCCGAGCTTTATCATTGCTTGGCCGTGGGTGGTGCTCGACAAAGGCTTTTGAAAGGAAGTGGTTGATCGTGGTGGATGTGCTCGTGGTGGTTGCGGCAATTAGGTTAAACATGGCGGTTATGGGTTTGGATGTCGTGTTGTTTACGGGGTAGGGGAGAAAAGAGGGAGCGGCTGTGATTGCAGGTGCAGGATCCAACGGCTATGATGGTAAAAGAGTTTAAAAAATAAAAATAAATATAGAAGTTGATTTATATAAATTTGTGTAAACTTATAAATGTCATAACTTGTTCGTACGAGGTCGAAAATGCACGAAACAAGTTGCGTTACGTTCGTATTGTCGAATACTACGCCGTGGAGCTGGATTGGAGTCGTTTGGAGGTTGTGAAAATTTCGGGTAAAATTAAACGCTCGTTTAATTTTATTCGAAATAAACGCTGGAACTACATTGAAATCAAAGTGAGTGTTTTATAACGCTCACAACGTACTAAATATCTTTATGCTAGTTAAATTTGACATTATGAAGTGTTATGATTTTATTTGTCGTTGTTTGATAAAAATTTAATTGTTATATAGCTTGTCATTTGAATTAACCGTTGAAAAATTAAATTGACAGTTAAATTGAAATTAAAATTGAATTGCGATTAAATTACTTGACATTGATAACTATGAAATTGCCATGAATTGTATTGTCTATTGGATGATGTATTTCGATGGATGTTATTGGTTGATATTTAAATGTTTGGATGTTTATTTGCTTATATATAACCTGTTATGCATACTTATGACACTATGATTGATTTAAGTGATATATATTCGTCCCTGACATTTAATTGAAATAAATAATTACTTGGCCATAGGATAGAAAATTATATACGGACACCGGATTGGCTAAATTAATAATTTTTAAAAATCGTTGATTTGAAATTTATTTAAATGTTTGGATTTAAAAGTTATAAATAGAAATCAATTTATAGAAATCGAATTTATCGAAAATTTAGTTTGGAATGTTGAAATAAATTTTGGTTAAAAGAAATTGTTAAATAATTTAAGTTGAGACTTTGGAATTAAAATTGGGATATGATTGAATTTCTAAAATTTATTTGTTTTAAAGATTGAACATTATTTCGAGCTTCGAGTATTACTAAGTAAAATGGATATAAAAAGATATTTTGAAATTGAGCTTGAAATTGAATCATATTTGAAATTTGGATTTAAAACTTGAATATTGAAGGAAAATTTTGTTAAGTGTTATAAATTGGTATTTGAACATCAAGCTCCAAATCGATATAAATGGAAATTGAATAAATTAAAGGTGAATGTAAAATTGAATTAATTTGAAGTCAATGTTGACGTTGATTGAATCGAAATCGAAATTGAGTCGGTAGAAGGGAAATTGAAATTGTTTTGAATTGGGAAGTTATAATTGAAATGGTTCGGTTTTGAAGCTGTTATATTTGTTTTCCAAATTACTCAGTTATATAAACCATTTTTGAATACTTAAATTATTTTAATCTATTTTAAATCTACTTAACCCAATTTAAATTATTTTAAACTAATTTATCTATTTTAAATCCATTTTAATATTTTAAGTATCTTTAACTGTTTTAAATTATTTAAAACTACTTTTGAACTACTTAAAACTATTTTCTGAAATTCAAAGCTGGTCAATAAGGTGAAATGTTTATATTTAAATCTTGAATTTAAATACGAATTGGGTTAAATGAAGTTGCAACCTAAATTGAAATTCGAAATGATTTTGAAATCGAAATGAGATATCGATGCGAAAAATGATTTTTGAAACGGAATCTTACATTTCAAAAGATACGATGATATTTGAAATGGATTTGATTTTTGAAGCGAATATTGATATTTTGATATCAATTATGAATCGATTTGAAATATAAAAGAACCAACGGTGTAATAATACGTAGTTATTAAAGAGACCGGGATCGGATATGGACATGCTCTCTGTCGATACCGAACACCACTTTAATAACTATTATACGCGGAGTGTTGACCCATAATGAAGTGGATGGTTTGGTGAACGCGTTGACTGAAGAAAGAGAACGATATTGGATGACTCCTGACATGACTAAAACAGGAGCCGCGCCGGGTCATTAAGGTTCGCCATCTCTAGCGGACACACTTCTTCGATACCATATCTATTACATTTGTGATGCGATTTGGGTGCGCCCCTTGATTTGGGAGTGTTGTTTCGCGGTGTTAGGGTAGCTGTTGGCTATGCTCAACATCGGTCCGGATCACGCAACTACTAGTATCCTAGTTGGTATCGCCTCATGTACCTTGTCATACTGATTATCCTATTCGCGACCACTGCGTTATGTTTTGTGTTATACCTATGGGGTACCCTCTGATAACCACCAGTTTACGGTGGGGCTTACGGTGCTGTATAGACTATGGCATTATAAAAATGTGTTAAGGGGGATTATGGTAACGCCTTAACGCTATTTTGATACTTTATATTACTGATAGGCATTATCTACTTAGCGTACATTACTACATAGTAGATAGTTTAACGGATCCTTAAGAGATGGAAAATTCTGTAACATCTCTTAAGTTATTGCACGCACGTTGACACTGGATAGGAGATGTCAAACCCCGTAAACATCTCTGACGCCGTTACACTCATGTTTATTTACGATTGATTTAACTTATATGAGGATATTTTAGTCCTGACTCGAGTGTTTTGTCTTTTCATTACGCTCGGGTCAGACCTAAGTTTTTCAGCTTATTGAAGATCTATTCTGGAGGACGAAGACGAAGATTTGGTATAGTATTACTATTATTATCTTTGCATCATGTTGTCTGCAGCATTATTTTATTGTTCTGTTGTATATGTATAACTCTGATAAATGTTGTATAAATAATTGTCAAAGTATAGTAAACAGCTTCATGAACTGTTTATTTGACTATTATATTTTATCGTTCCGCTGCGAGATTCTGTGTTGTTTCATTTCCTCTATTTCTCTTTCTTTTCTTTTCTTATTTACCCCAATAACCATCTGCCCTTTTGAATGGTTTGGAATCGACATGTGTATTCGATCGTCGGTTTAAACTGTCCAAAAAGGCGGGTCGTTACAGTTGGTATCAGAGCTTTGGTTTAGCGATAACCTTAGCTTTGTGGGGTCTGATTCTTTATAAATAGGGAAGTAATACCCTATGATGAGTTGCTGAGTGTATATATATGAGAGAGCGTATTTGTTAGTGATATAAAATGTTTTATATTGTGTCGGTTGATTTGTTGAGTGGTTTATGGATTCTGGTCAATACGAGTAATTAACGTCATTGATAGGGATCTCTAAACACTCGAACAGAACAATTCGACATAGTATTGTTTTGAAATTGGGTAAATGAAATAATTTTGCTCTAATTATATTTTTAATATAAAGAATTTTTTTTTCAAAAATTAGTGTGACTTATCTAGCTTACCTGGTTGTTAGGAATGATAATATCAGTTATTATCATTAATTGGATATTGTAATTTAATAAATAAGGTTTATTACAAAATAAACAACGATAAAACAACTTGTGAAATATTTCAAGAAAGAAAAATCCTATAAGGATATTTTATAAAGGTGACTTATAAGTTAAAATAGATTTAAATTGAGAAATATTGAATTCAAGACCCGGGGACTTTTAAAATGGTTTTCAAAGCTTTGAAGAAAATATATTGTGATATTAGTTGGAAAATATTTATAATAAATATTTTGAAATGATTTTTAAGAAGGAATGAATTAAGTACTCCTCTCTTCTGTCGCTGGAAAATAATTTTGGTGATGACTGCGCATCATCATCGACGTTCATTTTCGAGTCTCAAAGTGGGGGAGACTTCTAAGAAGATTTGCTTTTCTTCGAAATTATTTTGCGTAAATGGGTTTTGGTTTAAACTCCAAAGGTATGATTTGATATATATTAAAGATATAAGTGTATATGTTTATTTCAAACGATTTGAAAAGAACCAGACATTTAAATTTCTAAGTTATGTTAATTAGTAATTTTCAAATGAAATGTGAATAACCAGAATTTATAAAATAAGAGGATTAAGATATCTAAGCTATTGTTTGGGAAAACTTTAAAGTTGAAAGGTAAAGAGAATTTAAATAAATCAAATTTGTGGACAGTCTAATTTTGTAAAATGAAATTCTATAAATTTGTATAATACCTAAATTACATTCTGATAACATATAACAAGACTTACCAAATGTTAAAAGTTGAAATGATGTTTTGGATATGTGATGAGGTATTGTACAACTAAACAGAACCTGAAAACAATTGAAGTATACACGTAAGGAAAACTCAAAAAGATTAAAATGTATATAAATGTAAAATTTGGTTGTGATAAAAATTATAAAAACTTAAATATAGCATGAAATGATGAATGGATAAATGGAACAAGTAAGTGAAATTAAGAAAGAAGACAAATGAATTGTATAATATCTTTTGTAAATTGGTTATGGAAATAAATATAAACTGCGAAGAAATTGGAATTGAATTTGTAACTTTTGAGATAACTGTAAACTAAGAAAAGTCATTTATGAGAGGTTAGACTTTTATAGGATGATTAATAAACTAAAGTGCCGGTTAATAAAATGTTCCACAAATGAATTCGTTATTAACTTAAATTATGAAAATGCAATAAATGTAAACAAGGAATTTCTTATAGCTAAGAATCAATTGGAAAATGAAATTTGAATTTAATTAAATTATATAGAATGTTTAAAATGAACTTGAGTAAGCAAAATTCTATGATATGATGTTTAAGAAAAGATAATGTTAAAGAACATGCTATGTAAAGAAATGAATATACTAACTGAATAATGGATTGTGAATAATTAATTGTAAATAATAAAAAAAGCCAATAAAATAATTTAGTATGGATAAATTGGATAGAAATCCATTGGAAGGTAATATGTGAGATTGTACGTATATTATTTTATTCGCATAACGATTTGATCCAAATTCGAGCACAAAATTTCGAGATGATTTATATCGATCCAAGTTAGGATTTTTCACTCGATTTTCGACGGCGAACCCTAGATATGGATTTTTAATTTGATTCTGGAATTCTCTATCATAGTATATGGCTATGCAAGGAGAGCAACAGTTTCCAATCAAGGAACCAAATCCGAGTCCGCATTAGAGAGTCAGGTGAACGATACTAGTTGGAAGGGAAATTGTGTGATCGAATAAGCGATTAGATTGATATTGCTCACGGAGGATATACGTACGGCTTACGGACTTAACTAATGTTAATATTGGAAATTTAAGATGCCAAATATAAAATGATTCTTTTAAATTTATACAATAGGATATATATATATAAAAGAGATAAACCAAATTGAATGTAAAATTTATAATTTGGTTATGTTGGGTATGATTTTGGTTGTTATATGATTGTTAGTTGATTGTATATAAATTCATTAAGTGTTATTGAAATTGGAAGCTATAAATCATTGAAATCAAATTGGAAGTTAAATGAATTTAAATAGAATTTAATTTGATTCAAATTGGAAGTGAACTAATGTAAATCTAAATTAGCGAATGTTAACTAATTGAATTGAGAATGAATGTTAGTAAAATCCAACGTTAATGAATCAACTGTGATTAAAATTGAAACCAAGTCAATAAATATTAATGAGAAGTGAATTTATATTGATTGGTTATGGATTTGTTGCATGATAGTTGGATGATAGTTGATTTATGGTTGCATTTGTTGCTTTTGTTGCATTTGCTATGTTGGTATATGTAGTTGTTATGTTGCTATATGATGTATATTGATGTTATTTTCATATATGCATGTTTCTCATGGTTTGTTGAGTGTTTAGTAGGTGCGGATTGCGCTTGCTTCGCATTTGGAGCTCGCTTTCGCGCTACATTAGCCGTATATGCTCGCTAATAATATATAAGGTACATATCTCGGATTACATAACGTACTTTTACACTTTTTTCCCTACGGGATGCCTCATCACTTGATGAGATGTATATTTGTGATATATATACTGTCATTTTTTTTCCCGATCGAGCCGCGCAAAGGAGACTCTGCCGAAATTTTCCATAAATCCGGATGTTAGAAAATTTTTCTAGTTTTAATTTTTTTTTATAACTTGTTTTGATAACTAACTTTTAAAGTTAGGAAGCCGTACATAGTAGTGTAATAATGATTTTATAAATGGAATTTCATTGTTTATAAGTTGGTAACTCTGAATAAAATATATCTAATGTTGAATTCTATACTTAGTTCCTTTCCCTTCTTTTTCCTTTTCGAGGATGAAAAGTTTTGAGTGGGGGAGAGTGTAACGACCCGTAAATTTTCGATAATTAAAATAGCTAATTTAATAAGATTTCGTGATTTAATGTTAGGAAAAAAAATTGTAATTCATTTGGAATAATAATAACTAGAATGAAATGCAACAAAATTTTATCTAAGTTAACTAATTATGAATTGAATGAAGTCCCAAATCAATTGAAATAATATGTTGTCAAAGATAATTGAATGAATTTGCATTGTATAGGTAATTGTGACAGTTGTTTGTAAATAATAAACTTATAAGCAATTAAAAGTTAACGGTGATAATTATTTAAGTTACCTATTCATTTAGTTAGTCGAATTGAATTTGTGAACCAATTGCAATTGAAATGGAAGTTTATATATTAGTTGAGTGCATTATCTCTAACTGTAGTTAAATAATAATGTGGAATTCATTTGATGTAATATAGTAAATCGACTGATATGAAATTTTTGTTTAAATATCCAATATTGAAATCCATCAAATATTGAACAATTAAATTGTTTAAATTTAATATTTGAAATTTATTGAATAAATGAATAGAGGGAATTGAATAACGGTTTTAATGAAAATGGTTGTTCTATGATTTGAATTTGTTAAATTTTATAAATTCGTTTTGAATATTTCAAAAGATAGTGATTTAAGAATAATCAAATTTGTTTAAATTTAATATTACAAATGTTTGAATAATTAAATTTCGAATTTGATATGATTAATTTGATATTGAATTTAATATATGAAAATAGAGTGAATAATTGAAATTTGATTTAATATGATTCAAATTGGTTTCCAAAGTGAATGTGAGTTATATCGGGATTATAATGGAGTTAATAAGATTTTAAAACTGGACTTTATTGGATAATTGAGTAACGGGTTTAATATGATTAAAAATGATTTGTAAAATTTTATTTTATCATATTGGAGTTATAGTGATGTTATAGAACTTTTAAAACTGAATTTAATATTTATTTGTGAAAATTGAATATTTTAATATTTAATTATCGACTGAAAAATAGCCAATTTTTGAACAGTCTCAGAATTGGACAAAACTAGTTCCATTGGATCCATAATATTTTGTTATTATCGGATTTCAATTTTCGCAGCAATCGGAGTTGACGTTTCACCGTGGCAGCTCGAAACGCATTGAAATGGTTTTAATATTAATTTGGCGAGTTAAAATAGTCATTTTTCAAACAGTCTCGGATTTCGACGAAACCAGTTTCATCGGATCCGTAATGTGATATTATCGTAATATTTCAAATTTCGTGTCAATCGGATTTACCGGTTGTCCGGTGCAAGCCAAAACGCCTAGAAATTTGATTTACCGATTTAATTTTAAATCGAACGTTTATTGTCATAACTCGCACAGATGACCGAATTAGCTCCCAAAACACGTTCCATTGTGTTCGGAACGCGGGGTAAACCTTAGGAATGCCAACCGGCATGCTTGGTTTGGAGTTCGGAAAATCCGGGATGAATAGTGTTTGGAATATTTTCTATATAAGCCCCTTGTCTTCATAAATTTGCAAAAGAAAATAAACTAGGGTTTCAATTAGCTGCAGGCCGCCTCCATTGAACATCAATGGCCAAAAAACACCCATCTTCTTCCCTTAATCTCTTCATATCCAAGCATCGATTCGAGAAACTTTCTAAACGAAAAACGTAGAGCATTGAGAGATCTTCGATTTCATACGGCGATGATGGGTTATCGTCATCATTTGGAGGCACGAGATGGCCGCGTTTATGACGAGTTGCGCATGGGTTTTTGGGTAGAGGAGGTGGCCGAGCTTTATCATTGCTTGGCCGTGGGTGGAGCTCGACAAAGGCTTTTGAAAGGAAGTGGTTGATCGTGGTGGATGTGCTCGTGGTGGTTGCGGCAATTAGGTTAAACATGGCGGCTATGGGTTTGGATGTCGTGTTGTTTACTGGGTAGGGGAGAAAAGAGGGAGCGGCTGTGATTGCAGGTGCAGGATCCAACGGCTATGATGGTAAAAGAGTTTAAAAAATAAAAATAAATATAGAAATTGATTTATATAAATTTGTGTAAACTTATAAATGTCAGAACTTGTTCGTACGAGGTCGAAAACGCACGAAACAAGTTGCATTGCGTTCGTATTGTCGAATACTATGCCGTGGAACTGGATTGGAGTCGTTTGGAGCTTGTGAAAATTTCGGATAAAATTAAATGCGTTTAATTTTATTAGAAATAAAACGCTGGAACTACATTGAAATCAAAGTGAGTGTTTTATAACGCTCACAACGTACTAAATATCTTTATGCTAGTTAAATATGACATTATGAAGTGTTATGATTTTATTTGTCGTTGTTTGATAAAAATTTAATTGTCATATAGCTTGTCATTTGAATTAACCGTTGAAAAATTAAATTGACAGTTAAATTGAAATTAAAATTGAATTGTGATTAAATTACCTGACATTGATAACTATGAAATTGCTATGAATTGTATTGTCTATTGGATGATGTATTTCGATGGATGTTATTGGTTGATATTTAAATGTTTGGACGTTTATTTGCTTATATATAACCTGTTATGCATATATATGACACTATGATTGATTTGAGTGATATATATTCATCCCTGACATTTAATTGAAATAAATAATTACTTGGCCATAGGATAGAAAATTATATACGGACACCGGATTGGTTAAATTAATAATTTTTAAAAATCGTTGATTTGAAATTTATTTAAATGTTTGGATTTAAAAGTTATAAATAGAAATCAATTAATAGAAATCGAATTTATTGAAAATTTAGTTTGGAATGTTGAAATAAATTTTGGTTAAAAGAAATTGTTAAATAATTTAAGTTGAGACTTTGGAATTAAAATTGGGATATGATTGAATTTCTAAAATTTATTTGTTTTAAAGATTGAACATTATTTCAAGCTTCGAGTATTACTAAGTAAAATCGATATAAAAAGAAATTTTGAAATTGAGCTTGAAATTGAATCATATTTGAAATTTGGATTTAAAACTTGAATATTGAAGGAAAATTTTGTTAAGTGTTATAAATTGGTATTTGAACATCAAGCTCCAAATCGATATAAATGGAAATCGAATAAATTAAAGGTGAATGTAAAATTGAATTAATTTGAAGTCAAAGTTGACGTTGATTGAATCGAAATCAAAATTAATCGGTAGAAGGGAAATTGAAATTATTTTGAATTGGGAAGTTATAATTGAAATGGTTCGGTTTTGAAGTTGTTTTATTTGTTTTCCAAATTACTCAGTTATATAAACCATTTTTGAATACTTAAATTATTTTAATCTATTTTAAATCTACTTAACTCAATTTAAATTATTTTAAACTAATTTATCTATTTTAAATCCATTTTAAGATTTTAATTATCCTTAACTGTTTTAAATTATTTAAAACTACTTTTAAACTACTTAAAACTATTTTCTAAAATTCTAAGCTGGTCAATAAGGTGAAACGTTTATATTTAAATCTTGAATTTAAATACGAATTGGGTTAAATGAAGTTGCAACCTAAATTGAAATTCAAAATGATTTTGAAATCGAAATGAGATATTGATGCGGAAAATGATTTTTGAAACGGAATCTTACATTTGAAAAGATACGATGATATTTGAAATGGATTTGATTTTTGAAGCGAATATGATATTTTGATATCAATTATGAATCGATTTGAAATTTAAAAGAGCCAACGGTGTAATAATACGTAGTTATTAAAGAGACCGGGTTCGGATATGGACATACTCTTTGTCAATACCGAACACCACTTTAATAACTATTATACGCGGAGTGTTGATCCAGAATGAAGTGGATGGTTTGGTGATCGCGTTGACTGAAGAAAGAGAACGATATTGGATGACCCCTGACATGACTAAACAGGAGCCGTGCCGGGCCATTGAGGTACGCCATCTCTAGCGGACACACTTCTTCGATACCATATCTATTACATTTGTGATGCGATTTGGGTGCACCCCTTGATTTGGAAGTGTTGTTTCGCGGTGTTGGGGTAGCTGCTGGCTATGCTCAACATCAGTCCGGATCGCGCAACTACTAATATCCTAGTTGGTATCGCCTCATGTACCTTGTCATACTGATTATCCTATTCGCGACCACTACGTTATGTTTTGTGTTATACCTATGGGGTACCCTCTGATAACCACCAGTTTACGGTGGGGCTTACGGTGCTGTATAGACTATGGCATTATAAAAATGTGTTAAGGGGGATTATGGTAACGCCTTAATGCTATTTTGATACTTTATATTACTGATAGGCATTATCTACTTAGCGTACATTACTACATAGTAGATAGTTTAACGGATCCTTAAGAGATGGAAAATCTCGTAACATCTCTTAAGTTATTGCACGCACGTTGACACTGGATAGGAGATGTTAAACCCCGTAAACATCTCTGACGCCGTTACACTCATGTTTATTTACGATTGATTTAACTTACATGAGGATATTTTAGTCCTGACTCAAGTGTTTTGTCTTTTCATTACGCTCGGGTCAGACCTGAGTTTTTCAGCTTATTGAAGATCTATTCTGGAGGACGAAGACGAAGATTTGGTATACTATTACTATTATTATCTTTGCATCATGCTGTCTGCTGCATTATTTTATTGTTCTGTTTTATATGTATAACTCTGATAAATTTTGTATAAATAATTGTCAAAGTATAGTAAAAAGCTTCATGAACTGTTTATTTGACTATTATATTTTATCGTTCCGCTGCGAGATTCTGTGTTGTTTCATTTCCTCTATTTCTCTTTCTTTTCTTTTCTTATTTACCCCAATAACCATATGCCCTTTTGAATGGTTTGGAATCGACATGTGTATTTGATCGTCGGTTTAAACTATCCAAAAAGGCGGGTCGTTACAAATGTATATGTCAAAAAACTACTAATCTAAGTAGTTAGCCAAAAGTCAAGGAGATAATCCTAGAAGTCAAGTCAACCAGAAGCACCTGTAACATCTCGGTCTGACCCGAGTATTATTTAATAAGAAAATAATAAACGGATCAGTCTAGCTATAAATATCAGATGACATGATATAGAATAAGAGATATGGCATAAACATATGATAACCATAATGGCATACTACTATAAGTATGTAATTGAAAATCAGCATGAGATTAATCAATATCACAAGAATCTTCTCAAAGATCCAAAAAGGGTTCCATACCCAAAACTTGTATTCATATCAAGTCAATGACACATGAATTCACCAATGCACAAAAATTGATAAATCACATCAATGAATATCACTAAAATTGGTGAAGCACAAATTCCAGAAATCAACGCACGAATTCCAGAAATCATAAAAAAGAGAGGGGGGAAGGCCTATCACACGAGCGGGAGCATGAAAACACACCAACATATGTATCACACGAAAGAGATGCTATCTCATAGTAGCTAGCCATTAATTTTTGACACACGAACGGCTCAAAGACCATGGGGTGCTACCCCACATGTGTGAGTCGAAATCACACTGAAATGGGGTCTAGTCTCCCTCGCAGACAAAGAGACATCGCACAATTGCTAGTCTAAATCACAAAAATGATCATCATCGATCATCAAGAAGTGTCAATTACAGTAAGCTAGTAAATATATGAGCCTAGCTTCATGTCCCATAACCACTAGCTTAACTTAAATATTTACGAACAAATTGTAGATCTCCATTAGAAAATTGTCACAAGAGATTCAATTGAACAAGTCCAAGAATTAACCGGCGAAGTAAACGCAAGCGTTACATACCACTCGTTTTACTAAGCCGTTTAGATTTCTCATACGAGTGAGGTAAAGGTTTGTATATACTAATAGATTGGAAAACGGGTTAAGAAATGAGCTTTGTAATAAAATAGTTTTGAAATCATTTTGATGAAAGAGTTTTGATATTTACTACTAGCATTGAAACCTTTGTATATTTTAAAGTGACAAATTACAAAGATGATTGTAGAACAATCGATCATCAAAATTCACATACGAAGACGTGAATAAATTTCAAAGAAATCGATAAAGAATCCATCAAAATGGATATTCAAAAATCCCTAAAAAGGAGTCATCAAAGTCATAATAAATGATAACAACAAATAGGATCATCACGAATCAATTCAAATAGGAAATTCAATCCCAAAAGGCAAAGTGGGCTGAAACAGCGAATTCAGTTGACTAAACAGAGATTGTCAATTGACTGAATTCTGCCTGGAAACTTTCTGTTTCCAGGTTCAGTCGACTGAACAGAGATTTTCAGTCGACTAAACCCTACCTGGAAACTTTCTGTTTCCAAGTTCAGTCGACTGAACAGAGATTTTCAGTCAACTAAACCCGGCCTGGAAACTTACGGGTTCCAGATTCAGTCGACTGAACAGAGATTTCAGTCGACTGAATCATAACTGGGCTGTTTTTCAGCATATCCAAATGAAGAGCAAACTCTTCCAAAATGCAACCGGACGAACATTGGCTCGAAGGGTTTATGCCAATCAGCAACCCTGCCCTATATGCTCCTCGATGCATCATCCAAAGCATGATCAAACATCCATAAAAGGATTTTCACACAAATTTGACTTACAAACCCAAAAATTGGAATATTCACAAACCCAATCCAAATCATGAGCAAATGCACATGAAGAAGTGTTAGGAATTCATACCCAACAACCAAAGATAATTATAGTCATAGATGTGAGATAAAAATCTCACCTTTGAACCCAAAAGCACAAGATTGAGAAGCTTGGAAACAAAGGAGGATCAACCACTCTTCAATCCCAACTCAAGAAGCTTGATTCTAAGCTTTAAAAGAAGAACATTCCCAAAGTTAGGTTTAGGAATTTCTGAAATTGATAAGAGAATGAGTTAGAGAAGAAGAGGAGGAGGCTTACCAAAGCTTCTTCTATTGATTTGGATCTAGAACTTGATTTGTAAATGGAAAATAGGGTTTGGAGTTATAATTTCCCATTCCACTCACCATTAATCTCTTTAGAACTGAAAAGTAGAGGAAGAGGGAGTGAATTAAGAGGGGGTTTCAGTTTTGGGGTATTAAGTTGGAACATTGGGCTGAACCCAAACCCAAACCCAAAGTGAAAATAGTCAAATTTTTGGCTAGCTCCAAACATATCAATGTTTATACTCAAAAAGATCGCAAACGTCATTTTGAACTCAATGGAAGTGGTCTCAAGTCCTAATTCGACCGTATGCAAAAAGTAACTTTTTAGACTATAATCTGACTAACGATAAAATATTTAAATACTCAATCGTAAAATATGCGGGTTGTTACAAATCTATTTTTATAAATTAAATCTCTTTTAAAACATTTAAATGATTTATAGAATTTATTCCATATTTTTAAAGAAATAATTATATCATTTATAAAGTATTTGTTGTTTTGGTTTTGGAACTACCAAACGGCGACTATTTTCAAAACTTGTTTTGCTCATATTTCAAAAACTACTAAACAAAATCTCGATTTTCTTTCGTTGTTTGAAAATTATAGTTATAAGAGTTTGGAAAATTCCTACTACATAGAATTGCGACTTAGAATCCATCGTATAAATGGATTTAACATTCTATGGCGCGAAATCGCAAACTACCATTACGTGATGCGTCTTTTTAACTAATTTTCCTTTTTACTTTCAAACTTCATCGAAACACTTCTAAATGTTTATAAAAAATTATTAGATAATTTTAAACCGTTTTCAAAGAGGTTTAACAATTCATATATGATATTTCGTTTACAAAAAGGAAAGTGATTTCCTTTGTGATATTTCGACGTGTATTTAAACGTGACTTATTTTACACATCCAAACAACAATTCCTCACAACCAAAAAAACATATCATATCATCATCCAAAGTATATATATATACATATATAAGTGGAGTTTTTCCACCTCGGATCAAACGATTAACTTAAAAATGGCTATAGCTCCGCTAACTTGTATTTAAAGCTCATGAACTCTTGCACCTTCACACCTAGGTGGCTTGGCCCTTGCTTAGGATGGTGTGAGGTGCTTACAGCCTTGGCTAGGGGAGGATAGAGGGTGTGGTCGTGGTGTATTTAGGTGGAAAGGAGGAATTTGCTTTGAGTTTTGATGTGTTTTGATGTATGTATATATATGTGTGTGTGTGTGTGTGTATGTGTGTGTGTGTATACATATAAATATATATATATATATGTATATATCTATGTATGTATGTATGTATGTATGTATTATATAATTTAATTTATATTTAAACTATATTTTGCCATTATTTTGCTAAGACTAGTAGACCAAAAATTGGAGAGGTAGCTTTGGAAAATAAAGAAGAAGAAGTGAATGAAAGTGAAGAAATTAGTGGGTATTTATAGGAAAATGGAAGGATTAAAATATTAAGATATTTAAGTGTAAATACATTATCAACTCATCACAACCATACCTCCCCCTACATCATTATGTTCAACCAAAACACACCCCACCCATATGCTTGGCCATGTACATGTACTTGAATGTGTAGGTAGTTGACTACAGAATGCTTATTGGTTTTGGAAATGAGAAAATATCTTGATAGTTTTGGCTATTTTATATTAAAGTATATGTGTATATATATGTGTACCCATGTGCATGGAATGTCTTCATGTATGTGTACATGTATATGTGTATATGTATGTCACAGATAATCCACAATATTGCACAACTTCTACACGTTGAATCGCTATGAATTCTGATTTTGATTTTTGGTTATATTTTCTCTTCTTAGATAATACAAAAATATTTGTAAACAAGTTTAATAATAATATTTCTATCATTACATAATAATTAAAAAGGCTCGTTTAATAATTAAAATAATTATTGAATAATTTAAAATCCATTCAAATTCAGGAAAAATCAATTATTCCAAAATAGCGACATTATTAATGATGTCATACTTACTTCAATTTTCCAAAGTAAAATATATTATTCTATTATATATTCTCACTTATATAGATAAATGAGTGTATGTATCTAGCTCAGTACACATTGTTGGATGGTCAAAGAGCTGTTTATCGATAAAGCGATTTCCGGTTATTTCATCGATATGTCTTCCAAAGTATATATTTTTATTAATATTTATTCAAAATAATATTACCGATATTATTTACTGTTAAAAGCATTATCATTTATGTTAAAATATCATACATTTGAATATTTCAAAAAAATCCGAAGTGTTGAATTTTCGAGTCATTATAATATACATACAATTTTATAATGTTTTGGACAACCAACAAATATAATGGCAAATGTATCCATTGCAATGTGAATATCAAGACTCAAATAGATGCACAATTACTATGCATATAATATGAAATGTTGCAATTGTTGTAATTAAGCTAGCCCACAGTAGAAGACATAAGTGAATTTTAATTTTTTAACCTTTTTCTTATTTTATTGGGCCTATGAAGTCTAATTTATTTAGAATAATTCTAAGTTACTTTTAAATAAAGTTATATTTTCATTTAAATTAATAATATAGTTTTATATTATGTAATTAATATTGTATTATACGTACATGTATCACACATACACACACATACATATATGTATATGTGTGTGTGTAACACAACAATCCGTGCTAGGTTTAACATGCTTATGTGTAAGTGTTAAGATTTACACCATAATGGAAATGTTAGCTCCTCTAGTATACAAATATATCATCCAATTGTACCCTTATGTGCTTTAATATATGTATAAAAAGTATTATATACATACATTGTTTTAAATATGTTATAAATAAATAAATATATATGTGTGTCTGTATGTATGTAATATGGAATTTATAAATAATATATATAATTATGTATATATATTTAAAATCATTTAAAACTATATTAAAACTATATTTATTTAATGTGCTGCAATAATTGAAAACAAGATTTAATTTTTATATTAAAATAGACATTCAATATATATATATATATATGTAGATATCTTATGAGTAATTTAATAATAAATATATATATATATATATATCTAATTGAAATATATAAAATAAGTTTACATATACCTCTTATAATTCTCATGGCAAAAGCTATTTATACATTTCTAATTTTAATTTTTTATAAAAGTTAAGTTTTCATATGGAAATTAAATAAAAACTATTTCTGAAATATAATTTTAAACTTTGATTTTTCAGTAAAAATCTAAATGGTATTTTAATGTTTAAATATTATATATATATGTGTGTGTGTGTGTGTGTGTTACAATTCGAAAATCAATTTTAAATTCAGTTTTTAATTTTCATAAGTGCATAAATATTCAAATTATCAAAAAAAAATTAATTATACTTTTCCAAATGAATGTAAGGTAAAAATTTAATTTTATAACATGAAAACATATTATATAAAATATATAAGCTAATATTATTAATTTATGGAGTAAATTAATTTAAATAATATTAAAATAATATATTTATATATATTAAAATTATTTTATTAATTCTGAAAGTGTTTTAAGTACGCTATTATTTGTATAAAATTTTAAAACCAAATTTCGTATTGTATAAAATTTTAAAACCAAATTTCGTATTGTATAAAATTTAATATTTAAATTATGAAGCTTATATTATTTAGATAATGCATATTAAATTTGTTTTAAATCAAAAATTAAGTCTTTTTTACCTTAAGCTATGAGCATCAAAGGCTTGTATACTAGATGTATCGATATACTAGATTTGCCACCTTACTGACAAAACTATATATGATATATAAATTATCTAAACATTAATATATAGTTGTAGATCAAAAAATTACCCTATCTCCCAAGCCTATCAGCACATATCGAAATGAAGAGATAGACTCCTTACATACGATTCTACTTCTGTAAGTTGCTAGCTCTTAAACTGATGACCACCTGCTATCGAATAGCATTTTTTTTAATTTGATTTTAGTTTGGAAACAGCAAAGGAGGTATGGATAGATTTTAGCCTAAAGTAGAGAGGGTGGAAGATTGAAAAGTTAGTAGAAAAATGAGGGTAATGATTTATTTATAGGGGAGGGACTGGAGAGATATGTTTGGATCAAGATCCTCTTTTCTCTCTTACCCATTCTTTGCCTCTTAATCTATCAAAACCCCAGCATGTTCTCCATATCAATGCCACCCTACCAAGTCTTATCATGTCCACAATCACCTTGTGCATATGGGCTTCAAATCAAATTTTAACTTGTACAATATTCATTGCATTCAAATCAAATTTAAATGCATGTCAATATCGTATATCAATTAATATATTTATATATGTTATAAAGATATTTATTAATATTGTTTGACAAATCAAATAAAAAATTTATAGTCAATATTTCATAAATACAAATTATTTTAATTAACTTATAATAATTAAAATTAGTTAAATTATTTGACTAATGGAGTGTTCAATATTTCGGTTGTGTGACTATTTAGATGTAAATTTGGTCAGCGATTAATATATCGGACTACTCGGCTATTAAAGTTCACATGTCACTTAGAAGGTGGTGTTATATTTGGCTAAATTTATCGCTTATTGGCCTCAGTAAAATCAAATTTTACTTTGTTAAGTGTAACCTGGTTGTGACTATTGTTTAAACCAATTTTCTTCGTCAAAACTATATTACTTCAGACTTATGAAATTTGGTAAAGGTTTAAATTCCAATATCATCCATATTCAACTCTATAGTCCAAACATAAATTCATTGTTTCAATAATAACAACTATTATCAACTGGATTACTCCAGCCAAAGGTTTTGACTTTTAATTGACTTGAATTAACCATGATACTGACTCTGTATAATTAAAGAGACGAACCCTCTCTTGAATAGTGTTTCACTTTCAATATTTCTACTCGACCCAACTATAGTCACTTGATGGACATCATGCTATGATTTGATTATAATCAAGCTGGAACTTTCATATTAAAGATAAATTACATACACATGTCAAGAGAACTTCGTAAATTACTCACATCATCTGTTTGATTTTGTTTATATTAACCAACAAGACACTACCAAGTGATTTATTCCACTATTATCCAATAAATATCAATACGTAATCCCTTAGTGCCCCCAGCAGTCATAAGTAATACAGTGCCCAACATTTGGAGAGCGTTACGTATAAGTCTTAATCGATAAATTGATATCCAATCTCGATGCATTTTTAATAGGATTATTTAAAATGATATGTTTATTATATTGTGATA
Organism: Allium cepa; assembly: GCA_030765085.1. Classification (NCBI taxonomy): domain Eukaryota; kingdom Viridiplantae; phylum Streptophyta; class Magnoliopsida; order Asparagales; family Amaryllidaceae; genus Allium; species Allium cepa. The sequence goes on along the minus strand of CM060935.1, from coordinate 435,414,277 downwards.
CAGTAATCATGATCCCAACTATTTATAGTTGCTATCATAAACATATCATTTATGGACTTTCTGTTCAACATATTTTACTTAAATATTCAACTATTTATAACACATTATAACAAATATATAATGGAATGAAAACACCTTTATTACAAACGAGGATTGATTACGGAATTGCTTAACACAGAATTGCCCTAGGGCATAGTCATAACTCTATAAATCTCCCACTTGCACTTGAGATTGATTATGGAATCTCAATCCTATCCCTTCAATAACCTTCTCATGTGAGACCAAGCTAGATCCTTAGTTATTAGATCTGCTATATTGTCCCTACCCTTTGTATCATGACCTCTTTCTTCTCAATGAATCATCTAATGAGGTGAAACTTCAGGAGAATATGTTGTGACTTTTTATGTACTCTAGATTCCTTTGTGATCTGAATCATCGCACCGATTCACAAAACAATGCCATAGGACTTTTTGTGTCGGGAATCACATTGAGCTCCCTCTAAAACTAGCGCATCCATACTATCTCTTTTGCTAATTCATTGAGGGCGATGTAATCGGCCTCCATTATCCAATCAGCTATCGTTTCTTGTTTGGAACATTTCATACTCATGGATTTAACTTCAAATGTAAAGACATAAAAAGACACCAACTTACTATCTTCAATATCACTTTGAAAGCTTGAATCCATATATGCTTTTGTAAGGAGGTCTCCATTCTCGTAAATGAGGAGTAAATCCCAAGTATTTCTTAAATTCTTCGGTATACATTTTATGATTTTCCAATGTTTTTCTCCGGAATTAGATTGGTATCAGCTCACGCTTCCTAATTCATATGCCACATAGTACATAGCATGGCATACATAATGGATCATGTGGCTAGTGCATAAGGGATCCTCTTTATATGCTCTTTCTCCTCATCGGTATAAGGAGAATCCTTTTTAGAAAGGATGATTCCAGACCGCGTTGAAACGTTTTCACATATAGAATTCTTCATAACGAACCTTTTCGGTCTGGTATCTATGTACATGGATTGAGACAATACCAGAAGCCTTTTAGATCTAGCTCTATGGATCTTTATACCTAGTATATAGGCTACTTTTCCCAAATCTTTCATCGAGAAGTTCTTAGAAAACCATAACGAAATATAATTGCTAATCAATAATAGATTGTTGACAAATAGCACTCAAAATACGATAGCGTTGCCCTATTCCTTTCTGTATACGCATGCCTACTCTATATTCCGATAAAAACCATACTATTTAATTACCTTATCAAAACACTTTTTCTAACTTCTTGAAGCTTGTTTAATTCCATTAGTGGACTTTAACAACTTGCAAGCCTTACCCTCACTCCCACTGACCACAAAAACCCTAGGCTGTGACACATAGACAATTTCTTCCAGGTCACTATTTAGAAATGCCATCTTTACATCCATTTTCCATATTTCATAGCCATATAATACAGCAATGGCCAGCATAATTCTAATGGACTTAAGCCTAGCTATGGGTGAAAAGGTCTTGTCATAATCGGCACCTTAAATTTGATGAAATCTTTTTGCAATTAGCCTAGCTTTAGAAGTCTCTATGATCTGCTTTTAAATGTTTCTTAAAAATCTATTTGCAGCTGATAGGTTTTATCCCTTTGGATACATCTAACAATGTTCATATTTTGTTTTCGTACATGGAATCCACTTGAGATTTCATTTCTCTAAGCTATAGTGTAGAGTCTTTATTATATCGTGCTTATTGGGAAGGCAGAGGAGTATTGTCATCTAAGATATAACCATCCTTTTTGCCATCCATGAGAAATTCATTGTAACTCTTGGGTGCACAAAATGCCCTACTAGAGCTTCCACTAGTTTGCATGTTTTTTTACACTGGTGAAATCGGTTCTTCCATTGGATCTGCCTTTAAGGTTCACTACAACAAAAAGGACCTTTTGCAACGTTTTAAAAGTACTGCCATAATCATAAGTAGAATTTAGAAGAATGCTGCCTTATATCATGGTGCCATAGAGTTAGGAAATTCTATATCGTTTTTGAATTGTTGCTAAATAAATGGCTATCAATGCATTCCAAAAACGCTGCAGCAAATTAACATTTGTAGCGTTAACTAATAGCTAAAAACTCATTTAGCAGCATTTGGGCAACACATTTTAATATCATTACTCTTTTGCAGCTTTTTCAAAACGCTGCAGTATATCAACATTTTGCTACATTTTACTGCTATTGCAGCCATTTCAGAAAAAATATAAGCCATGAATAATGTATTCAAAACAGCTCAACTTATAAAACACTAATATATATAATTCGATATTATAAGCAGTTATAACGATTAAACATATTCAAAGCTACATCACTTTCATATACCATAAAATTTAGTCATGAACAATGTTTTAAGCACGAATGTTAATGGCACAAAATCTTACAGAAAGATCTTGTTAAAAGAGAAAATATAAATCATGGAAAGTCCAAGCTCATCTCCTTCAAAAGTTCGATATGCCTGTAGGAAAAAAAGGCAACAGAGATCAGCATTAGAAGAGAACAAATATGAATTTATTATATAAAAGCCAAAAGGAAATGAGGTACAGACAGTGATCCATTATCATGTCAATTTTCACATATTCTGTTATCATTTCTCTTTCTACTTTACGTTTACTACTAACTCAATGAACCCAAGCATTTGATCCAATTAAAAACAAAGTTGATTTAAAAAACTCAAATTCAAGTGTATAATGGTGTACAATCAGTTAAAAAGACAAGATTATAATTCATTTCACTCGTAATATCACAAATTCACCTAAAGTTCTTATCCAAGGTAAAATAACCTAAATTTAGTTCGGCTTCTTCAAGAGACCCAGGTGGATATGGCCTAGCAAACTAGGATGGCTGGAATTCTCTAGTAGTGTAGATGTATTCTATGTTCAGAAAATAGTTGATGTTAATATTCGTCACAATGTGACTACATGCAAGCTAAATGTAATATTAAACATTTTGGTAATATTAATTAATTTTACTATCTAAATTGTATGTTTCATGGCTTATCGATAGATTAAATAATACATTTTCATAGAATATAGTTAAGATTACATCTAATTATTATCCGTAACATATTATATATTATTTATGATCATGAATGAAATATATTTTATCATATATCAATGTAATAAAAAAAAATTATCTTCATAAGAAAATAGTTCCACATCGAATAGACTAATTCTTATATCAAGAAAAAAGGTTCAAATGCTTTAAAAAAATTGAAATTATTTTTCATAAACTTGTAATTGTTGTTGTTCTTGTTATAAACTTAGATAATTCTTATAAAATTTAGTTACTTTATTTTTATTATTATTATTTACAAAAGTTAGTTAACTCGGTATATATCTTGATTTTCATTTGCAAAAGTTCTCAAAGGAGCACTATGTCTATACAAAAGTTCATACCATCATTTTTTAACACTAGGTAAGGAATCTGTAAAACAGGAGAATGAAAGAAGCAAGTGCAAGTTAATGTATCCCTTTGTATTGGTGAAACCAATCGAACTAGAAGGGTATGTAACACTACAGGATATTAATGAGCGGATGGAAAGGCGACGAACTAGACCCATTAAGCATCCAGTTGGTGAATATGAATTTGATCCGTTTATATTAAGCCATGGACCGCACTTGTCTGGTAAGATAGTGGTGGAGCTTGCAAGAATACATACACAAGGGAGAGGTACTACAACCGTGATAAGAACAAAAGGGCAGCTATAACAATGTTCAAAATAAGCATTTGATTCACATGTCCATATACCTAAATATTTAAAGATGATTGTACCATGAAGTTGTAATATATCTTGATGTTAGGATACTCTAATGTATCCTTTATTAGTTACTAATATCATATGACCCGTGTTTTGATTAAAACTGAAAATAGATTATTGTGTCAAACCACTTCGCTCCAGATTTCATTCTCAAATTTTGATCTAAGTCCACATTAAAATTGAAATTGAGTTAAATCATTCAATATATGCTAAAATACAAAAATCAACGTACTTACTTAAGCCTAAACATTTTTATTATGTTTCATATAAATACCAGAATGTTAATTTTAGGTTTAGATGTAAAAGCTTGAGCACCAAATTCAATTTCAAATATATAAACTAGATGTTTTTACGTAGTTAAATTTCATTGGTTAGCCAATGTAAAGCAAGATTTAGCATGCAAGCATGTATATAGAATAAAAATTGAATCACTTAAGTTCTATGTTTTTTGATTTGATGACATTTCAATTTAAAGTTTGAACCTTAAGATGCATGATTTGAACCACGGAACTGAGGAAGCATACATAAACGGAATACTGCAAATTAATTAATGATATACTTATGTTTCCATGTTCTTAACAGAAGGAATGTTAAATACATTCTCCCTTAAGTAGATGTGTGTATTCTCCACATGATTGATAGAGAGTGTGCATACATCAATCAATTAATTTAAAGTAGACAGTTCATGCCTCAACTGCAAAAAAATAAAAATTGAACAGCATTAAAACTATTTACATCATCATCCAAGTCAATTCTGTAATAATGGTAGAGACGTGGCAAAATACATTTGATAAAATCACTTATAGTTTTAGCAAGAGTACAAGCGACAACAAGGGGAGGAGATGCGAGATAATCTGCTAGTCAAAGAATGCACACAACCTTTGAAATTTCTATTCCCAAATATCATAGTTGCTGCAATGATATCTGAAAATACATACATGTAAGTGAGTTTATGTACATTTCAATATTTAAAACATTTTATATTCAGTCATTTACCATTCCTAGAAATAGCAACTAACACTGACTCATCTTGGTCTCTGTAGCTGCTGATGCAAGTTGTGCAACCGTATCCAACTTGGTGGAAACCCAGTTGATTGAGTTACTGATGTTAATTTTTACTTTTTGTCCAAATACGTCTTGACAACTCCAGATCATGGAGAATGACTTGTTTTGATCCATTGTTTTACCTGATACAAGATGATAAAACATTTAGAAACTCAAATGGTTAACGTACAAGAATCATCCTTAGCATGCTGCAAGTACCTAAATTGAAATGTATAAGCCTGGAAATAATTACTATAACATACAACCTAGCTATAAGATATGAGGGAAATGAAACTCGTTCAAATGTCGAAGGGTAGAAGAGTGTAGGGCATCATCAACGTGCTAATTATTGTGTTCAAATATGATTATTTACGATTCTACAAACTTATGTAATATAAACGTATGCTTTTAATGCAGTACTGAAAAGAAACACTTCCATTGTAATAAAGTCCCTTGCATCTGACTGCATAGAGGAAGTTTTATATTATAACATCCATGAAAATTTATATGGTTGAATGTATTGATTTACTCCATTTCTGGATTAAACCACTCCAAGAGATTGGAAACATCGAACACAGTGATGATATAATAATAAACAAATTTCAGTTCTTAGTGAATGGAAATTTCCATGATGGAATAGTCTAGGTATTGAAACTGGTAATAGGAGTCAAGTCAGCCTATTTGCTTTATGTTAGAATTTGACTATCAGTTTCCCAATAGATGGCATGATTCTTAGGCGCATATACTTTTTATTCAATTGAAAGTATAACCTGTGAAAAATGTTACAAAAAATTAATACCTCTTTGCGTTATAAAACAATTGATTGCCAGTTGCTTATAGCTTTGGATTAGTTAATCACTTAGAGTTACGATTAGATTATAATAACATCTATATGTTTACTTCAGGTAAACTAGTTTTTAACTATAAGTATCAAATAATAGTATTTACAGAATATAATGTTAGAAAAAACTACACATATTTTGTCATAGGTTTATTTTTTTAACATCAAATGTGCATTTTCTGGTAAAAATCAAACTAAATTTTATTAATTTCGTTTGCACCAACAACATAGATTGAATTTTTTTCCTACATTTAACATTTATTATGTGAATAAATCGATATCATTTAAATATATCCACTAGATCAACATGGATTCAAAAATTTTAATTTTCAATAAGACGAATATGTATCTATATAATTTTTGATTTTGTTATTTGATATATAATAGATTTGTTGACATCAATGATTAACTGTACCAAAATTGAAACTTTTGTATTTAAGTGAATGAAAATTTTGAAGATGTGTTGGATTTAAGTAAAAATATTAATGACTGTATCAAAGAGAATACGTGAAAAATTCAAGGATACGAAAAACTTAAATCATAGTATTGATGAGAAAATAAAAGCAATAAAATTTTGAAGATGTTGAAGCCTTATTGAAAAAATAATAATTAAGAGTTAAGTAGAGGTATGAAGATGATTCTACTTCACTATATAATTTATGAATATAGATTTATTTGGATGTGGCTACATCAAGCTGAGCTCAGTGCATGAAATACTGAAAAGATAACAAGATGAATGTCCCACCAATATAATTACTAGCAACTCCCACTGAATCCGAGAATCACCCCTTGTATGCTTTTACTTGTAAATATAGAGATTGATATTCCAACTAATATGGCGGCCAAACACAGAGAGACTGATATTTTAACTGATTTAGACGCTCATATTTAAGCAAATGTACAAGTATCAACACCTATCGACAATGACATCTCCCAATTTTGTTTGTTTGCCCATATTCGTTAACATTATATATTGACATCACCAAAGCATTCATACAAACGTACAAATCCAAGAAACAATCTATAAGCTTAACAGAAAGGATGCATAGTAGTTGATCAATTGTTAAGGTTTCAGTATTATTTAGGAGTAGTGAGATAATTGGTAAATATTTTGAGATTTTGCAGGGTGTTGCATATTTTATGATATCGGCGGTTTATGTAGCAATACCATTAACCAATCAAATGAGGGAAGGATTGGATAACTTGTTCACCGATGCATCAGCACATAAAAAACAAATCTATATAGTTTTATTGCATTGTGTCATCAAAAGTGATACAATCACTAAAGTGACTACACTGGAACACCATAAAGGCCCAAGCATATAAATGCATATTCTTTTGAAAATAGACTATTTTAGTAAAGAATATACAATGAGGAATGTGCTTCAAGTATGGAACTAATGTGTCACATGCATATATAATGCAGTTTACATATTTGGATGGACCAAAATATCATGTACTTACACGGAATCTATTCATATTTTGCGTTTCATTTCATTCTAAATTTTTGCTCCATGCAAACAGTTCCAGCCCTATGGTGTTCAATGCCCTAGTCAAACAATTTTTCCAATGATTTTTCTACCTCTAACTTGTTTAAGAACATTATTCTACTTTAGTAATCTTAGCCAATCATATAAAAAATGAAATCAAAATATTTGCAATTTGAATATAATAATACTTTGCAAAGTAAAAATAATATAAGGATTGCTGCATGTCAAACATGTCAAATTTAGTACTCAATTTTTGGTACTTCAAACATAAAAAAATGCAACATCAATTAAAAGTCATCAATGTAGGATATAAATCATTTTAAGAATCTATAGCTTATACAGAAAAACTATTTCAATCGCAATCTAATTTGTAGACAATATCCAAGAAAAATATAGGCACTAATAATTCCAATACATGGAGGACAGCTTGAAATATTACTTGAAATTTACAAAAATAGTTTGTATGCATAGTTTAAACTAAAGAAATACCGAAACTGAATAGAAAAGATATGAAAGTACTCTTAATTTTTCAAAACAGCCTGCAATTACAGAAGAAATTAGGAGGAAGTTAAACATAACAAAATACTTCACCTAAAAATATAAAAGATTAAAGAATACCAATATTTAGTTGAGTGAAACATAAATGAGCGTAGACTACCTTAATGAAACCCAATTTATGTGGAAATTAAGAAGGATCGGATAAATTCATAATTATTACAAGTTGAACACCAAACAAACCCAATTTATTCATAAAAAATAAGTATACCATGCTAAAAAAAAGAAATCTACATCATAGAATGAAACTAAATCATGCAAAAATTAAGAAGTAAATAGCAAAATACTCATGTTCGGTCCAACTAAAAAACAGTCTATTTGCTAAATTTATACAAGAACCATCGTTATTATGAAAAGTACCTGTAAATTAACATAATAGGTTAGCCAACGTCATATTTTCCAAGGGTAATAAGACCCGAATCTTACCACTAAACCCAAAAAAAGAATGAAAAGTGGTAAAAAAAAATATACATCATAAATGAAAAGCATATGGAGAAATCACACCAAGCTTATTTTTCCATCTTTTTCATTCAATCTCTTTTACCTGTTTGCTAGTGACTTAGTCAATTTGGAATCTCTTGGTTATCATATTGTTAATATATACGAACTCCTTAGCTTCTTCTACATCCGTCCGGTTAGAATGTTAGTACAATCTGGAATTAGGGTTAGAGATTAATTTCGAATTAGGATTATGATGAAGATACTAGACGGTGAGGGTATTAGGCACAAACTCTAGATGAGGGTGGAGTCTACATGAATGTGGACTCTAGGTGAGGGAGAGTTTCTAGAAGGGTAGAGGTGAATACGGTAGGGGGAATTTGAAGAAGACGAATAAAGTAAAATAAAAAAACTTCTAAAAAGAGAGGGAAAGACAAGGACGAAAAGAAGAAGTCATGCCTTCTACTTAAGCAGCGTTTTACTCTTTTACTTTCTATTTTAATTCAGAATAGGCACTATATTCACTATAAATGTTGCGCTACAATGCTGTCTATAGCAAATTTTATTGTAGTGGTTAACTTCTTAAATCTTATCCAAGTGTATAACTTCATTGTTAATTTCCTTTGATAGAAAATCCTTTCCTAAAAAGACAGTGTTTCGAGAAACAATATCCATTTTGTTCCTTGGTATTGTAGGAAGTATATCCTATTGATTTTTTAGGATATCCAATATATTTAAATAGTATCAATCTTGCCTCTAGTTTATTCGGATCAACATTTTTAACGTATTTCGGACAACCCCACACTTTAAATAGTTTTGGGATTTGTTATCGTACTACATCTCATATGGCATTTTAGGCACAAATTTAGTCGGCAACAAGTTCAACATATGTGCCATGGTTTTTACCACATATCCTCGATAGGACAGGGGTAAATCAGCCTTACTCATCACATTACACCAAAACAGAGGATTCCAAAAAAGTACAAGTGCTGCCAAGAATTTCAGTAACACTTATATGTGTCGCTATAGAGGTGTGGGCATTTATTTGCCACACTTATAAGCGTTGGAAGATATTTTTTCCCAACGCTTATAATCATTGATGAAAAAATATCTCCCAATGCTTATAAGCATTGGGAAAAAAATATCTTCCAACTCTTATAAGCATTGGAAAAAATATCTTTCAACGCTTATAGGCGTTAGAAATAAATACAAACAAATAAATACTTATCGGTAATATGAATGTTGAATGATATAATGGTTCGAATGTTGAAAGGTACAAGGTAAACTACATTTAATATGAAATATGATCTTAATTTAGCAAATTATAACCCAATCAATATTAATAAACAATATTCATAATCAATAATAAATTAGAGTATGAATTAACAAAAGAGAAGTTCAATACATAATTAAGCTATTAATACATACTTTACCAATTGCAATAACAAAAGACAAGACAAGTTCATAGTTAAAAGTCTACAAATACTGAATATGAAACTTTGGCCATATAATGAAGCCTCCATTAGAAAATTTACATAGCTTGTACATTCCATTTTGAGGGCCATCGTAAACTGCTGCATCTGATTCAAGAACTTCAACCACCCAAATAACTTTCTCTACATTCAATATCACCTTCCTAAAATGGTAAGTTGTTTGTATTCCAATATAACCTTTGGATACATCCATCTCTAAATCTTGTGACAATAACATTGCATATATTTTTTCCATTGTAGATGAATGAATATCATTATGTGAGACAGTTGGAGTGACAAATAGATTATTGTTCATATGAGAATCTCCTAAATTAGAAGCACCTTCCGTATGTGGAGTCACCACATAATTTGCAACATGCTTTTCTTGAAAACTAGGTATAAATTTCATAAAAGTTGAAGTAATTGATCTGATGGCATCATTAACTTGATTTGCTACCCGCCTTTCTATCTCCAATTTCCAAACAGACAATTCCACTGCTTGCTTTTTTTAGCTGTAGCCTTTACCGCTTGATTCATCTTTGCTTGTTTTATAAAAGAAGTAGAACTAACTACTAGACAATAATTTTTCTTTCTTTCGGAACCAAAAACTTTCGCAATTGGATCATTTTCAAGATCTTCTACTTCACCATAACCGCTAGAATTACAATCCAATTTCCTCTTTTCATCTACTTCTTCTATATGTACCTACATGCATTTAATATTATTTTAAATTTAAATTTATACTTAAAGGAATGACAAACAGCAATCAAGGTGATGGCCCATGATTTAATAATAAAAGGACATTAAATAAAACAAGTAAATATGCAAGGATGATATTTGAAATTAAGTACTTCATATATGTAATGACATGTTTGGATTTATTTTTTTTGGTTAATGACATTAAAGGCATTTCACATATGCAATAAAAGGGCATTAACAAACATAAAAGGTGGACATGACCTCAGTTTTAAACTGAGGCAACATGGCCTCGGCTAAAACTGAAGCCACAGTGGACTTAATTATTTAAACCGAGGCCAACATTTCCTCAGTTGTTTAAACTGAGAAAAATGGCCTCAGTTTAAGCAAAGACCAACATGGAAATGGAATTGTTTATCATTTTGGTAAAAATATATATAAAAAGATGCAAACAATAATATGATGTAATATGACACTTGGAAGACATCTAAAAAAGGATATCATACGTCGTGTTTTATTATAAGTTGAATAACACCAAAACTATTTGAATATTTAACGCATGGATCAAAACAAGCAAAATATCTCATAACATAACACGATTGTACATTACGTCAATAAGAGTTAATGCATGGAACAAAATAAGCGAAATACATGCAAGATGGTTCCAATCAATAAGTTGATTTCTATTCAATACATTTCAATAATGGTTCCAAGTTTGGTTGATCTTCCAAAATAGATTTTAAAGATTGTTGGTATTTCATTATTGTCTATGTTATCCATCATGCGTTTATGAGAGTGTCTAGCAATAGACCAATCGGGATTTTGCATGTTTTTATGTAAAATACTTGACCTGCTTCAGGCACGAGAATAGCAGGTCCATCGTAATCTCCATTTGCATTAGTATTCTAGAGATTCTTCATGTTCACCATCAACACATTGGCCTCTGAGAAAACTTTACAACCATTTGACTTGTCTCCAACATTTACCTAGTTGAAATAGGATACTACATGTTTATAATTATAGTAATCAACCTCCATGATCTCTTTAATAACACGATACCAAGTAGTGTCATCATCCATAGGATTTAGGTCTTTTGAACTTGTAACACATGTGGTGATTGCATCCATGCAGACGCCGCTGTCATGTGTTGAATTGGTATCATCATAATGTTGAGGAGATAATGTGTAGTCATTCACTTTATACTTGAGATAAGTTTTGGCTTCCCACTTTGGACCACCGATATACAACCACAACATTGTGTCCATGCATTTTTCTTCAACTGACTATTACAAATTATAACAAATTAATAAAATAACATCGGTTTGAAAAAGAAATGTAAAACTTTCGAGTACAAGTAGCGCACCTTCTGGTGTAACTAATCAATAAATTCAGATTGGCCTATTACTTATGCCTTTGAGATAATTTTCCTTCTACCATGAAGATCATCCTCTAAACATAAATGGTATTCATAACGAATTGAATATTATGGTAAATACGTACGTACATACATACATACATACATATATATATATATATATATATATATATATATATATATTCTTAACTAAATTTACTACAAGTATATGAAAAAAGTATAACCTATAGTATTAATCTTGTTATGGTATATCAATTCTAAACAGTATCCATCGTCGAATCTACGAACATTGAACCCTATATAACTTTAACGATTTAGCGTCAACGATGGAACGCTTATATATATCATAACCATTCTCATCTAAAAAGGATGCTTGTTTAGAGCTATGATTTCCATCATGTGGGTTTGGCATATATTCCTTTGCATATCAAATTGATTTTGAAACAAGGTATGCTTTAGAAATTGATCTCTCTATAAACCTTTTATTACTAGGTATATTTTTGTAATCCATTATAGCCCTAGTACACAAAAACTAATATGTATATTTCCAGTCAGTTACTTCATAGCCCTTAGGTGAAATAATTCGAATGCAAAAACAATATTTTACCTTTCAAATGGATACATCAATATATAGTTCGATGGACCATAAAGTAGAACCTGTTCAGATAAATGTACCATAAATGGATGCTTATATCAAAAAATTACATTGGAAGATAGTGTGCCAATACACATAAGTTTCAGCAATCATATCTTTAGCAGCTTGCACATACTCCCAAGCTAGAAATTTTGCACATATTATGTCGAAGTACAAGCTTACTTGTAAAAGAGCTCGTCTTAACTCACGGCACTTTAGATACGCATGTTGAACCATGATAGGGAGAAAATATTGGATAATAATATGATAATCATATGTCTTTCTAATTTGAAAACTGGGTGGTTGAAGGCATATAAGGCCGTGTAACTTAGTTGGAAGACATGATGGAAATTTTGCATCTTTAAGAACTTTACAACATTGTAACTTGTGAACATTATTCTATGCATATTTACAAAATTGTTTTCCTTTATTAAACATAAAATTGACGAGGTGTTCAACAACATTTTTCTCAGTGTGCATCACGTCAATAATATGACAAACTTTATGACTGCTCCAATAATTTAAGTCAAACAAAATTGACTTCTTATATTACGCTTGTCTTTCATCCTCATTGACAAAACAATCTACATTATCATAAGCTTTAGAAATCATCCTCTTCTTGCTTTGTGGTAGTTTTCTCGGAACATATTTGATACGCTCAAGCTTTTCTAAGAGAGATGTTCCCTTAACTGTGTTAGAGGTTCTTTGCATTCAACATCCTTATATCATCCATGTATTAATGCTCTATATGGATGACCATCCTTTAAAAACCTTCTATACTTTGGGTAGACAATCTTATTTCCAACGTACCCTAATTCAGTCTCGGTAGCACGAATAGGGCATGCCTTATAACCATGTGTCACACAACCAGATAAGTTACCAAATGCTGGAAAATCATGAATTCCTCATAGTAATATTGCTTTCATATTGAAAATTTCTTTCTTATCTGCATCAGAAAAAGATGCTTCTTCGACCTAAAAATCCTTCACTTCATCTATAAGAGATTCCAAGTATACACCAATGTCTTGACTTGGTGTTCTTGGTCCAGGAATTTATAGAGTAAGCATTTGAAATTTTGATTTCATACACAACGAATGGGGTAGGTTATAAGGTATTAAATAATTGGGCCAACAACTATAACTATTGGAGAGGACTCCATTTGGATCAAACCCATCAATAGCAATACCAAGCCAAACATTGCGACCTTCACTAGCAAATTCTAGCCATCGACTTTAGACTGATATCCATTCAGCTAAATCTATAGGATGTCGCATGGAATTCCATAAGGGTGTAGGTTTCTTATGCTATTGCATTTTACGAGCTATCCATGATATACTGTACAATCTAGTTGATCTAGGAATTATAGGAAATTTGTGTTAAAATTTTCTTGGTTCCTTCATTAATTTGACCTCTCCTAACACTATTTTTTAATTTGATACCTTGTTGTATGACATTGAGGACATTCTTTTGCATCAATGTTTTCTTTCCAAAATAATATGCAATCATTTTCACATGCATGTATGTATTTCACCTCCATTCACAAATCCTTTAACATTTTCTTTATCATAGGATACTTTTCAGGCAAATTATTTTCTTTTGGAAGCCAACATTTTAATCGCTTCAATAACTTGGTCATACTATTTCTCGACCAATTAAACTCTTTTTTAAGATTATGAAGCTCAATAATTACACCTATCGTTGTAAGACTGTAACAACCCGGTATTTGCATCAATTAATAATCGACATTTAAACAATAAATATTGTTGCAAATTTCCAATTTAAGTTTTTAAATTGTGATTAAAAATTCTTTTATAAATGGTTAAAAGTATTTTTGGGCTTTGAATTCTCGGCCCACATTTTCATTTGCTTGGATCGTGAAAATTTGCAAAAAAAAAAAACCATTTTGAAATTTCTTTTGAAATCTGTTAAGTGTTGGCGGGCTTCAAAAGCTTCACCTTGGCCCACTTATTTTCTTTGATGCCGTGTTATATTCAAAACCCTCTCCTCATTTTACATCATCAATTAACATTTGTTAACCCAAAACCTAAAAACAAAAGAAAGAGAAAAATCAATAACCGGCCCAATAAAACCCCCTTTTTCCTCCATCTTTATTACTTCGGCCCATCCCCTTTTATTCATTTTTACTTATTCGTTCGTAACCCTACACTAAAAACGTATGAAAATAAAAATAAAAATGGTGGCCGATATTCTCTCGTTCGTTCCTCCTTACGAAATTAGGGTTTTCCAAAGTCGCTTGCTCGATCCAATCCTCGTGCTCGGCTATGAATCTGCGACTCGAAAAGGTGAGTGTTTCACTCACATCTAATTCCTATCTCGAGTTTATTAGTGTTCGAATTCGATGATTTTCGTTCGTATTTGATTGTTGAATTCGTCCCTTGATTTGTCGGCCATTCGACTATGTATTTACTTTGAGTATTGACTTAGGTCATTGCTTGAACTATTTTGATTTCGGCATTGTTTTGATTTCGAATTTCATATTATTTCTGGCTTTATCGTTTCGAGCTGTTCGTTTTCGTGGTCATCACACAACTCTGACCTGTTGTGTTCTTCCCTGTAGCTTGACTTGATTGAGTTTCAGGCTAGACTTGTCCTTCTATTTGATTTTTTTTGCCTTGCCTTAGCAGTGGCTTCGGCCCTTGATGTTGTTCGATTTTGGTAAAGCACGACATTGATTTTTGCTTTGCACTTGCTCTTTTACTCTGGTTTGAACTGTTCGATTTGGACTTGGTTACTGTGACATACTTGGTTACTGTGACATACTTGGTTACTGTGACATTATCTTCTTTGAGTTTGTGACATTTTATTCCACTGATGCCCATGTCTCGTATACGTGATGCAGTGCATTTGTTTGAATAATGAGTAACATAAATTAATAACAATTTATACATATAATTCGGATGCATTTATGGATGTGAACATGTGTGTTTATTCCAATCGTGTTTTCAACCTGACTTGATTTTGCAGTTGCCTTCCCTGCCCACTCTAATTCATTGTTGCAGTCATGTGTACATTACTTTGATTGGTTGGGCACTGAGTCGTTTGGTCGACTCTTGCATTTCTTTTGCTTATGCTGGTTCCCTGTCATGATCATAAGTGATACTTTCATTTGGTCGTTCGTGTATACTGGATGCTGTCTTCTTGCATATCTGGTTACTGTCTCGGACTATAGTGTAACATTAATATGGATTCAATTGTTCCTCATTTCTGGGTTTTTGCTGTCAATTTGTTTGGAACATTTTCACTGATGATTAGTTTACTTCTTTGTTTTGTCTCGGTCATGTGAATACTATATTCACTCTTTTCAGTGCAGTCCACGCCTTCACTTCAGTTTTCTGTCCAGATTTCATTTGGTTCAAGTGTACTTGATTTCATTTGCCATCACTTGAAATTTGCTTTATGCACTTGATCATTGGGCCTTTGTGTCTGTTGCACATGCTTGACCCAGTTTGGTAGTTGTATATTTGTTGTACACAGCCTTGTACACATACTGATTTGAGTTGCACTGCTTCTCGATTGCACCTCTGATTCATTTTGACCATGTGCAGTCTTCTCATGTGCACTTGTGTATGCACAGTACTTGTTCATGTGCATTTATACGTTTCTTGATTTTGTTTTGTTGTACATGACTTGCTACTTTACTCTTCGTCTTGAGTTGAGCCTAAAATTCATTGGGCTTGACCTCGCATTTGTCTCTGCATTTTAATCGACCCTCGGCCTTATGATATTCCCAGCGATGCTTGTGTATTTTCATTGGGTACTTCATCACTGTAGTGGCAAGGCAGTGCATGCAAGCGTGAACTGCAGCCACACGGTATTCGTTGGGTACATCATCACTGTAGTGGCAAGGCAGTGCACGCAAGCGTGAACTGCAGCCACACGGTATGGCTTTTATTGATATTCTAATTGCTTTTGTTGCGAATTTCCATATGCTGTAGTGGCGAGGCAGTGCACGCGTGCGTGTACTGCAGCCCTACTCAAATTAATATTCTAATTGATATTTCAATGGTTTGAACTGTTTTGTTTATTCAATTCAATATTTTGAATTGCATTCTGATTTGGTTTAATTACTGTCGTCTATTCATTATTTAATTATTATTGCTTCTGTGCACTAATAACTGAGTTTGAATTAGACTGACCCGAGTATTATTTTCTTTTGAATTTAATACTCGGGCAGACTGAGTATTTCAGGTTGTAGATATTCTGCTTCGGGTTGCTGCTTGAGCTATGAAGTTCTTTCATATCTTTTGGAGTAGTCGTCGTTATTTTTAGTAGCCTGTATAATTGTATAGGAAGATATGTATTCATGTATATTATATACGTTAATGTACTTATATATGTAACTTCCTGAGTCGACTGTTGTAGTTGTATCATATGTACTGTGTCAAATGTATTGTAACTGACATCGGTTATTGTATATATGAGAATTTCTGTTTTATTTGTGTTTCGCATTATATTATCTGTGTAATATTTTATATTTACTGTTCTAAACTATTATGAACCATCGTAGTTCGTTTTATACTGGAATTGGGGTATGTCGATGGGAGAAAATAAACCAGAGATGAAAAATGAAAGAATATTTATATATATATATATACCACTCCTATTGAGATAGCCAATACTAGTGTAAGGCCTAACTATTGATGGCCGCTCCTCAACAGCCTTATTCTCCGTGCTAGTTGACAGCCTTACACCGTAGTGTTCTTGGCTAGCGCGGGTATAGAGGTGGGGCGTCACAAAGACTGTCTTCGCAAGAAGGATAGAGTCTCATTTGCTTTGTTTGTGTATTCTCGTCACTTTTCTCCTTGGAAAGAACAAGAATTATTTATATTTGTTCATTGAACATCCTCTTTACCGCTAGTTTGTGGCATATTTTGCACTCCAAAAGCATCATCTACGAGATTTCTAAGAACTCCCTCAATGCAATGGCCGGTTCGAATTTGATCTTGAATATGAGGCTCTAGAGTAATATTTTATGCATGATTCACCACCATGTTATTGTTGTTCATCTCTCCATGGAATAACCACCTATTATACGTTTTAACCATACCATGTATAATCAAGTATTTCTCAATGTTTTCCAATGAGAGCATTTTAGAGTTTCTACACTTAGTACAAAGGCCAGTGCATGTTTTTGCATCGAGGGATGAGTGATTCTTCACAAAACTCATGAGGTCTAAAATGCCTTACTTATATTCTTCAGTATTTCTACGTGGATTTTAATCCACTCTCTTGAACTTAAATTAGAAAAAAAGAGAAATTTTTACCTTTTATCCCATTAGAGAAAAATATTGTTCATTATTAAAATGATTTAAGCATAAATAAATGTAAAATGTACACATGCATGAATTCTTTGGCATGAACGAGTGAATAGTATTTATCATAATCCTATTTTACTAATAATCAGTTCTACAGAGCATTAAAATTCATATTATTTATCTATAAAGTATAGTGAACTTGAATTTGTCCAATGACATGTTTGATAGCATTTAAAATCTATATTGTTTATCTAATAATCATTTCAAGACATTACTTGGGAGGATAATATAATGCGGCTACTTGTACTTTCCTCAGTTTGGCCTTAATTTCAAACTGAGGCACGGTGCCACTCACGTATGTAGATGAACTAATTTAGATAAAATGCATAATTAAGTTTGCTAGTTGATAAACAATACCTGCATCTTTATTTAGTTACATCTTTGTTCAAAATACCAAATCATTGCATGAATTACGCACTCGGCATCTCACTAAACAAAATGAATGAATTATGTACAAGTCGTTATCATCAAATCACAAAGCATGTAAAAAATTCTAGTTGCAAGGATTTTGTATAGAATGTGCACACAAATCACCTCCTTATTGTCTGATTCAAATTATGAAAATCTTATTACTGAGATATATTTGTAATAGCCACTCCAATTGGTTCTAGATATCTAAGAATAGAACTAAGGATTTACTAACCTAACACATTATGTGAATCACAAATTCATGATATAGTTTTGCAAATATTAGCCGCTTAAGAATAGCTCTAATGCGCTAACTAACATGGTACATAGCATACATCACGAATTCATAATAGAGTTTTTCAAACACACACTATAAAAAGTTCACAAACCAAATTTGGTAACAATTGATCAACTACATATAAGAAAACAACAAGTGATATATGAACAAATAGTAATAACATTTGTAGAAAAATATATTATGGAGAATACATTAGAAAGCAGCTTTCAATAATGCAAAAAAAAACAATCGAAAATATCAAAAATATAATCAGCAAAAGGGAACACATAGTAAACTAGAAATGAACACAAAAATACTGATCAGACTGATAACTAAAACCCAATAAATTCATAGCAAAAGTTCAAAGCTGGACGACGTAAATTAATTTTAGCAAAAAATAGTTTAGCCAATCAAATCAAAGATATTCAGGTATATTAAATATCTTTTAACTTTGGCATGCCTTCACACTTCACGTTATTGCATACTCAAGCACTAAGACCGCAATTGGAATGGACTTCATGTGAATGAATCTTCATGCCTTAACTTTATATTTTGCAATAACACCATATGGATTAGTTGATTGAAAAAATGAATGGTTCTTCCCATATAATACGAACTGTTTTTATATCCATATATAATTATTAGTAACACTCCATGTCCTAAACTGAAACAACCATCCAAATTTGACCATTACCAATTAGTATTAAGCAATGAGCATAGTAACAAGGTAAATTTCTTTTTCATTCGTAAATTAAGATACAGACATAATTTCCCAAACAAAACAGTAACAGATTTAAAGCTTCATATTCCATTCATTCGAGCATCCATCAAAAACAATTTTCAACATAAGTACCTAGTTATTGAACCTTTCCTAACACCCTAATCTATAGAACATAGCCATGACTTAGCTGTACCTGATGTCGAGGCCGATACATGAAGTTGAGAGAAAAAATCAAATCGCCAAGGCGAAATCAAAGTCGAGGTCGATGCCTGAAGTTGAGACGTTGAGATCCCCTGAAGTTGAAGTCGAGGCGACGACTGAAATGGAATTACGTGATCGATTTTTTTTCCAGTAGCACCAAAGCAGAAGTAAAAAAGCATGGAGATGGATGGGAAATAGGGCTACGGATGGAAAGGATACTCATTTACTTTTTTGCCCTAACCAAATTTCAGGTAGTTTCAGTTTAACTAGATTTTCCAATGTAAATATGTGTTAGGAACAAAAAATTATACATTTTTATTTTCGATCACACATTTTTGGCTTAGCGATGGGTACTATTGTGATTAATTTACAACACAAATAAGTGTTGGCAATTGAAAAAAATAAGTGTTACAAAATGGTTGTCATGGTGTAGTGTCATGGAATGAGCTATATCTAATAGGGTTTGGATCCTTCACTATGAAATACATTGTGTTATGGTGTACACGTAGGAGTAATATGAGAGATAATCCTATTACAATTTTATGCACTGTTGGAATTTTGTCCAATATACTCACCACTTCGATCGGATCAAAGAATCTTAATCTTACGGTCTGTTTTGTTTTCTGTTGCATTTTTATATCGATAAATTTCTCATAGACATCAGATTTGTTCTTCACAAAATACACATATCCTGGTCTCAAGAAGTAATTAGTAAAGGCAACAAAATAAGAACCATTATCTTTGGTGATTACAGGCATCGGCCTACACACATCACTATGTACTAACCCTAAGAGTTCACCAACTCTTTCATTGCTCCCACTGAAGGGGTACTTGGACATTTTACCTTTTAGACACAACTCACACGTGTCAAACGATTTAAAATCAAGAGATGGGAGAAAACCTTTGGTTTTCAGTTTGTATAGTTGTTTCTCACTTATATAACCTAGTCTATAGTGACAAAGATAACTATCATTTATATTGTTAGAAGAATTATTCACAAAACACACATAATTAGTATTGATCACATAAATGTCATTTTCAAGAACACTATTGCAGACTTTATTTCCATTCAAACTAATGTTCATAACGTTATATGCACGTTGAAATATATATCTTGTCTTAGACAATCTGGAAACATAAATAATCCCATAAATAAAGTCTTTTACAAAATGACATTATTTAATATCAGAACTACTCCACTATGAAAGCATAAATGATAATCATATAGTGTGTATTGCATCTACAATAGATCTATCAGCAACTTGGGGCCTCATCTCTCCATTTGTCACATGGTGCCAGTTCCTAAGCCCTTGGAATGAATTATATATATAAGTTCCAGATCCATTATCTAAGACCCAAGACATTTTATTAATTACAAAACAATTTTAAATCATAAATGTAGTTGATGGAGCCGTAGAACCTTTATACTTTCCTTCTCTAGCAATCATTAAGTAATTAGGATGGCTCCTTTTCCGGTGACCATTCTTGCAGTAGTGGTGACATTCACCCTTTCCAGTGACCTTTCTTTTTCCCTTCTTTGAACCTTTCAAAGATGATGCACCACCTTATATAGTAAGCAGAGCCCCTTGATCTTTAGATTCAGACTTGATTGACTACAATATATTGAGGAGCTCCATGAGATTCACATTTAATTGGTTCATATTGGAGTTCAGTATAAATGGTTCATATTGAGTTGTAAGAGAACCAAGGATCACATTAATTTGAATTCATTGTTAATATGTACACATAATTGGAAAAGCCTATCAATATAATCCTTTACCAATTATATGCAATCATCCAACTTCTATCATTTAGTCATCGTGGTATTGAACAACTTCTTCATAAGCTCATATCTTGCAGAATGTGAAAAATAGGGCCTAAAAGCTATTAAATATCTCATGAACAAACACATTTTCTTGTTGCCTCTCAACGGCTTGGCCAACATAGATGATAGGAAACTCTGGGCGACCTCTAGATAAGAAACTTATTTCTCATAAGCAAGTCAAAGATCGAGGTCCACATCATCAACAGGTTGTGTAATATCCCCTATATGGAGACCTAAAGCTGAACGCTATAGATGTTGTAGTCATCCATAGTATTATCTTCCGCTGACCAAATACGATAATTTTAGTGGCATCTATAATATCAGAAGCACATAAATGTGGAATGAACGAAATCACAGATTTCACAAAAACAACTTTTCTGACTCCATTTCACAAAACATGTCTCATACACATAATCCCACAATCGTTTTCCAAGTTCAGATAAAATATAATTATTATAAAATACGCCAAGAGCGACATATGAAGATGCCCCACGGTTGAAGAGTACTAAATAGTCATATCTGACTTAATACATCGCAACGGAATCAAAATAATAATAGCAACTCCTAAATTATTATCCGTCAGCCACCTACTTGTCTCTAGAAGCTTTATTCGCCAGCCTACTAAAATTCGAAAGACCTCAACCCTCAATCTACTCAAATCAATTTTGAGCACTGAGAGTTTAAGCGGAAAAACATAAACTTCAAGTTAAACATAAAGTATGATATGAATAATACTATACATCTCGGTTATTTGATATTAAGTGAGACTATGCCGTTTAGCGGAACGGGTTTCTCCACACTAATATTCTTTTAAAACATATCTTTTGCAAATCATAATTTTGCAACCCAAAATGGTTAAAACTGTAAGGAAATATCATATAAACTTACTATCGGGTAACAAATGAACTATATATCCAAACCCTATAGTTTTGTTCGGCTAACTACTAACCTTTGGTTGACTCGAGCTTATTAGAAAATATATAACAAATAATCTAACACCTGTTAGACACCCCTCTTCTGAACGGTCTGTCCGTAACTTATTTGTTAGATACTCCTCTTCTAGATGATCTGTTCCTAACCTATGTGTTAAATAGTTCTCTTCTAGACCATCTTTTCCTAATTTATCTATTAGATACTCCTCTTCTGGACGGTTTGTCCTTAACTTATCTTCTCCCAAGATCACGTGATCCTAACGGTTCTACGGGCTCACCAATAACCTATATATATACAAATATATATTCCTTTCAGTGTTTAATCATCATTTTAGTCTTACCTATGATAAAGCCCTACACATTGGAATTTTGGACTGAATTAGCGGAGGCTAATAGCTAATGTATAGGGCACGACCCTATTTCAGTTCCATCTGGTACTCTAATATCTGAGTCATTTTACTTAGGGTAATCTTCCTAAAACATTTCTTGAAAACCTTTTCTTCCCAAAATTGATTTAAAACCTTTTAAATCAAACTTAAACAAGGCTAATATATATTATATGCTTTACTCAAAATCACCTTGCCATGTGGTATATAATTTACTCAAATTTTTATTGATGAAACATTTAAACCTTTGAATGTATCCCTTTCGAATCCAATGAAAGTACACCTTCCAAAACCAAGTAAACTCCTTTCTTTCACCTAGGCCGAAAGGTCAAAACATTCCTTTCGAAACCATTCATATAAACCTTTCGAACCCGTTGAAAAACCTTTTCTTCGAAAGCTATAAAACCTTAGACATCCTATCTTTAAAACACTTAAACATTACCTTTCAAAACCATTGGGGAACCAAACCTTCTAAACCATCCTTTAAAACAATCTGAAAGCATTAAAATCTTTGTAAAAAAACAATCCTTTAGAAAGCATAAGGTTCGCTTAAAACCATGTGGAAACATCTTTCAAAACCATTTAAAATTAACTTCTTCGAAACCTTTGGATTCTACCTTCAACGGAGCAAAAGTGTCATAAAAAATTTAAGTCGAAAGCACTCCTTTCGAAAGCATTCCTAAGTAAAGAAGTGTTGGTGTCGAAATCAACCTTCTAAAATCATTGGAGATGCAGCTAAGCATTAAAACGAAGTATACCTTTCGAATCCATTGACTTCGAAAGGTAGAATGACGACAACTAAGGTTTTCGACCCCTTTGTAAGCATTTACATAAAATATAGGTGCAACTTCATTCGAAACCATTCTTTAAATCAATTAGACCAAGTTGAAAGACAACTAAGTTGAAAGCATTGCCTTCGAAAGAAAAGACGGCGCGTTTTTATTAAAAATCAAAGTAAGGTTTCCACCTCCTTTGGAACCCCTGGTTTTGAACCAATACCTTCCACCTATATCCAATTCACTACATACCAAGTCTTTGATGCCATGCACATTGGTTTCGATGGTGATGGAGGAGGAGCTACTAAGTCGGATCCCATGGTGCCGAAAGTGGTGAAACATGGAAAAAGCATGTAAAAACTGATTTTTACCTTAAAAAGAAATTATTTTCAAATAACCTACCTTGTTTTTCAAAATATTATTGGTTGATAAATTCTTTTCTAAAAGTGCTACTAATATTTCAGAAATAAACAATTTAAATAATTTACAAATTATCACTTCTCCTTTTATAAATATATAAAATATTTAAGTTCCATATCATAAATAATTTTATATATCTATTAAAACACTTAGGAAAATTCTATAAAAATTCCAGAAAATCAATTTAATATATTTTCTATCATAATAATTTCAAACTCAAAACTTATATTATTTAACTGCAAATAACTTTTATACCTAAAAAATTATTTTCCTTGCTAAAAAACTAATACAAACCCCATTAATTTAGAAAATTATGAAATTGAAACCCATCTTTAAAATATCATTTCTTATTTAAATCTAAAATCGCAAGGCATTTGGTTGTCACTAAATAAGGTTTTCATATTAAAACATTTCATACCTATATGAACAAGCATAAATCAACAACAAGCATATATAAACCATTAATCATTCGAAAACATGGCATAACCTTACAAGATATATGAGGTTTAATCTTAAAACAAAAATAATAGAAAATATGAGATGTAGTCATTATTCACCTTAGCTTTGAGATTATTGAGTTTGAGATTTGAATGGATAAAGTTGATCAACTTCTCCTTTAGCTCATTCTTCTTCTTGTTCTTACTAATGGTGGTCGGCCTTTATTTGTTTTTAGTTGTGCAAATGAGCAGGTAGAACATACAGAGCTAAGGGTTTAGGGTATTAACATGATCTCTTTCCTATTTCACCCCTCCTCCATTTCGTTTTAACTCTTCTTTAGTTCATTAGTTACATGGCAAGACTATCCCTTATTAAAATCAAATCTCAATCCCCTAATCATTTTGCATTATTTCATTTAATTTGCCTAAATAAATGTTACTAAATAATGTTACCAAAAAATTAGGGTCATTGCATGCTCCCTTCCTTAAAGAAATTCATCCTCGAAATTATGATAAGGTACACACAAGTCAATCAAAAAGGTAAAACATACCATCAAACAAATTAGGATAATCGTCTCTAATCCTGCTCTCAAACTCTCAAGTACAGTCTCTCTCATCGTCGCTCCACTAGGCTTTCACTATCCGAACTGCCTTTCTAACTATAGTCAAGTCCGTCTCTACTACTAAATCATCTAACACAGTCGGTGTTATAGTAGTCTTCAGATCTCTAACACACTTTATTAGATGAGAAACATGAAACACATCGTGGACTCCTACTAAACAATTCAATAAATCTGCTCTATATGTGAGTTTCCCGATCCTCTCTACAATACAAAATGGTCCTATGAATCTTGGTGCCAACTTTCTTAATTTTTCGAAACTAATCATACCCTTCATCGATGATACCTTGATAAAAACATGATATCCAACTGAGAACTCTAAGTTTTTTCGTCTTTTGTCTGCATAGCTCTTCTGCATAGACTGAGCAACCTTCATCCTAGCCTGAATCAACTCAATCTTTTCTACAGCTTCTCTAACCAAATTTGGACTAAGGACCAACCTTTCCGTGGTCTCTAACTAACAAACGGAAGATTTGCATGACCTTCCATACAAAGCATCAAACGGTGCAATCCCTCTACTAGTCTGATAACTATTGTTATATAAAACTCTATTAAGTGTAGATGGTCTTCCCATGATCCCCCAAAATCCAACACACAAGCTCTTAACAATCCTCTAAGATATTGTTAACTCTTTCCGCTTGCCTACCAATCTATTGATGGTATGTAGTACTTATCTTGAGCTTGGTTCCTAAAATATTCTGTAGACTCTTCCAGAACTACTAGTGAACAAGGATCTCTATCACTTACTATACTACTGGGAATTCCGTGCAGTCTAACTATGTTCTTTATAAATAACTTAGCTAGGACAGGTGCCGTCCTAGTAGGCTTTACTGGAATGAAATGGGCACTCTTGGTCAACCTGTCCACTACAACACATATACTTTCATTTTATCTATTTGATCTTCACATCCCATCTATAATATCCATGGAAATAGAATCCCACTTCCATACTAGTACATCTAATGGCTGAAGCAACCCACTTGGCTTTTGATGTTTGACTTTTACCTGTTGATAGTTCAAAACTGCTTCACCCACAAGCCAACATCATTCTACATTCCTTCCCAGAAGAAACTCCGCTTCATTTCCTGATACATCTTAGTTCCTCCTGGATGAATAGTGAACTTTCCTCTAAAACTTCTTTCCTAATCTCTCCCACGTTTGGAACACATAACCTACCTTTCTTTCATAACCACCCATTCTGGTCAAGACTGAAATCCTTCATGTCAGCGCTCTTTGTTCCATCCCTTAACTTCCTAATCCATTATACTAATACTAATCATCCATCTGTTTAGAAGCAATCTTTTCAATCATAACTTGTTGAACATCTAAACATGACAACATAGCAGATCCTCTACTAGACCTAGCTTCAGATATCCACCGCACTCTACAAGTTAACGATGCTTCCAAATCTTTCCACTCTGCTATCGTTGCCAACACTACATTCTGATGCTTTCTCCTAAGTACATCTGCAACCTTATTACCCTTCCCTAGTGTGTGTTCAATACTAAAATCATAAGCAGCAACAAACTCTAACCATCTCTGCTGTTTCATGTTCAGCTCCTTCTAAGAGAACAAGTACTTCAACGACTTATGATCCGTATAAAGCTAAAACTTTTCTCTCAAAAGGTAATGTCTCCACAACTTCAATGAAAAAAATCACTGCAGCTAATTCCAAATCATGCGGTTGGATATTTAACCTCATGCCGTCTAAGCTATCGAGAAGGCAATCACTTTATCTCTCCGCATTAACACAGCTCCTAATCTAGTTCATACATATCTGTATAAACAACCGAATCATGATTCCTCTTCGTAACAACTAATATAGGTGCATGGGTTAATAAGTGTTTCAAGCTCTAGAATGCTTCCTCACACTTATCGGTCCAAACAAACTTTACATCCTTTCGCGTTAACTTTTTCATTGGTAGGCTATCCACAAAAAGTCCTTTATGAAGCTCCAATAATACCCAGCCAATCCAACAAAGCGCTTTATCTCGTCACTGTCTCGGTTCTCTTCCAATTATTCACTGCTTTAATCCTAGTCGGATCTACAGACAACCCTTTCTCTGAGACACATGACCATGAAACTTAACTTCCTTCCTCCAGAAATGACACTTCGAAAACCTCACCTTTAGTCGATGTTGTCTCAACGTCTCAAGCACCACTCTAAGATGAAATTTATGCCCCCTTTCATCCTTAGAGCATATCAAAATATCATCTATGAAAACCAATATGAACCTATCTAAGTGCTCTAGGAAAATTTGGTTCATCAAATCCACAAAGAATGCCAGCACATTAGTTAGCGTGGACGACATAACGCAATTCGTACGATCAATATCTAGTTGTAAACACCGTCAAAGGTATACTATCTTCTATTATTCTAAGCTGATTCAAACCTATTACTAAATCCAGCTGAGAAAATACATTGTCTCCGCTCAACAGATTGAACAAATAATTAATTCTAAGCAACGGATATCGATGCTTTATCGTCTTCTCATTCAACTTACGATAATCGATACATAACATACAACGATCCATTCGCCTTCTTAGAAAACACTACGACTTCTTCCAAAGATGAACAACTTGGCCTAATAAAATTCTTGCTTTCCAAATCAACCAACTACACCTTCAACTCTCTCATTTCGGTAGCTGTCATCATACTAGGCGGTCTACTCACCAGTTCTGCTCCAGGCACCAAATCTATCCAACACTCAATGGCTCGTTTGGATGGTAATCCTACTACAGGCTTGAAGACGTTTACGAATACTCGAACCATGAAATCTCGATTCAACTCATCTTCTTACTCCACAACACCCAACAAAGCATTCAACTCATAGGTAGGGCTCTTTACGGTATAAACAATCTGATCACTAGAATTAGGGTGTCTAGGTGATATTTTCCTATCATGGCAAGCATCGTACTTAATTAATCGATCCATACCCAAAACAATTCCAAACCCTATAAAGTCAAATACATGCAAACTACAAACAAAGGTATGACGTAACAAATCAAACTCTAAGTGATTACACTTCATCCCAAGTGTCGCATACCCTCCTATCTGATTTGCAACCCTTAAGGAAGTAACTAAGTATGAGGGTTCTAGGTTAAGCTTATCTATAAAACAATGAGGTATAAAAGAATGCGATGCACCAGTATCAAGCAGAAAGCTAACAAACATACCATGAATCTGAAGCGTACCTCCCAACACTGCCTTCCCTTTCTCCTGCATTTTTAGTCCTGATGTAGCAGGTTCTAGTGCAAATACTTTTCCCCTTCCATCCTTAGCAGGATCTTCGCACTAATTCTTATAATGACAAATATGATCATAGTTGACGCATCTAATATTCTTTTACCCGATCACTTCCTTCGCCTTTCCAGTACGACACTCATTAGAAAAATGCCCCTTCTTGACGCGTTTGAAGCAAACAACCTCAGAATTTCCTTCTTTGCTGCTCCATCTTTCTGAGCACCTCTCTTATGAAAAAACATCCTTTTCTGACTCTGCCCTACATGGACCACCTTCATCTTATTCTTCTTCGTAGAAGCAAGCATGTCCTCATGTCTTAAATCCATCTCCACCATAACATCACAAGGATCCCTAATATGAGGTAATGTAGCCCATGCCAACTCAAGCTTCAACCACCTTATGAACTTCTCATTCCTCTTCATCACAATATCCACAGTGACATGTCTATACCTTTACAACTCCTCAAATCTTCTAGAATATTCCAATACAGACAACTCTCCTTGCCCCAACTCGGCAAACTTTCTGAGCAGAGAAGAATACGCCATCACAGACATGAGCCTCTCCTGGAAACTTCTCCTAAACTCAGCCCATGTCATCATTTCCTCATCCACTCCAACCGTCACACTATTCCACCCAAATAAAGCTGCTTCCTGAAGATGTCTCAAAGTAAGCCTTCTCTTTTGCTCATCATTGAGCCCCAAGTCAGCAAAGATTCTCTCATAATGCGACAACTAGTTCTTTACCTTAGTAGCATCCTCGGTTCTAATAAATGGCTTCCCTCTAAGCTAACATAATCTCTGCTTAAGATAGCATAATTGTTGACCATTGGAGCTTCCTACTACTCAACCGTTTCCTCCGACCACTCAACATCGATTCTTTCTTGCATCATGTTCACGAAAAATGATGCATAGCTCCCATATCCATTTGTGGGACTCCAGCACCAACATTTCCTACTTGTTCCTGACCTTGGTTCCTTCTAGTATTTACTCGGGCATTTCAATTTGTTGTGGTGCTTCCTCTAAGATTCACTCTTGCACTCCTAGTATTCATATTTGTATTCAAGCCCAGTGAGATTTAGAAGAATAGCCTAAGAGAGATAGGAGAATAGAGATATAGCGTATGTAACGACCCAAAATTTCAGTCATTTGAAATTCGTATATTTAATTAATTTTAAATATTTAAAAGTTAATTTTATAAGCTGAATAGACAATATTTCGAATATATTAATTTAATTTGGATAATTAAATTGTTAATTGAATATTTGAAATTGCAGAAATAGTTGAGATTTGGATTTAAAATGAATAAAAATGATATATAAAGTTGAATTAAATCATATTTGAATTAGAATGATGTTATGGAACTTTTAAAATCGAATTAAAAGTTAATTGTAGATTGAATATTTTAATATTTAATTGACCAGTAAAAATAGTCATTTTTCAAATAGTCTCGAATATCGACGAAACAAGTTTCATCGGATCCATAATGTTATATTATTGTAAGATTTAAAATTTTATGTCAATCGGATTTACGATTTGGCTGGGGCAAGCTAATTTGAGTGAATTTTAAATTTAAATAGTTAATTCGAAAACCTATCTTCCAAATATGATCGAATTGGCTCCAGATATATATTCTATTGCATTTGCAATAGGGGTAATACATTATAAATACTAGGTTGCATGCTTCGCTAGGAGTTCGAAATTTTTTATGATGAATAGTGTCGTCAAATTTTAAATAAAAGGACCCCATTATCTTCATTTTTCACAAACCCTAAATAAAATAGGGAAAGCCGCCACTTTCAGAGTTAATGGCTGAAATCGTTCGATTCTTTTCCCTTTAATTTCTTCCAATCTATAAATCTATTCAAGAAACCTCCAACTACAAAATTAAAGAGCACGACGAGAGCAAGGATATTGTAACAACCCGCATATTTATCGAGTTTGTATTTAAATATTTTATTTAAATATTAACTCGTTAATCGGATTTTGGTCCGAAAAGCTACTTTTTGCAAACGGTCAAATTAGGACTCGAAACCACTTCCATTGAGTTCGAAATGTCGTTTACAACTTTTTAAGTATAAACATCGATAGGTTTGGAGTTAGTGAAATTTCACTAACTTTTCCCGCTTTGGACTTTGGGTTAGTTTAGCCTATTAAGCCCAAGTTCCAACCCTCTTCTCCTCACTCTTCATAAATTTCCTAACTAATCAAGCTTTGGCATTAATGGTGGAGGGAATGGGAAATTAAAACTCCAAGCACAAATTCAATTGCAAATCCAACATTCAACTCCAAATTCAAGTAGAAGATATTGGATTCAAGCTTTGGATTGCTTCTCCTTGCTTTCAAGCTTCATCTTCATAAACTTTAGTGCAAAGGTGAGATTTTTATCTCACAAATCTAGTCTATATCTATCTTGGACTGTTGGGAATGATTCCCTATCACTTTAGCATGCATATTTGCTTTTGGTTTGGATTGGATTGGCGAAAAACTCTGATTTTTGGTGTTTGGGTGAAATTTCTGCATTTAGGTCGTTCTGGCCGTTTTTAGCTCGCTCGGAGTTAGGTCGTGTGGACCTTAGGTCGTAGGTCGCGTACGAGTTAACCCCTAGGTCGTTCTGGCCATTTTCGTGTTTTCGGAGTTAGGTCGCTCAGGACCTTAGGTCGTAGGTCGTATGGCCGTTAGGTCGCTCTGCTTTGGCTCTGGCCATTTTTGCTCACTCGCAGTTAGGTCGCTCACGACCTAGGACTTAGGTCGCTAGCTCGTAGCTCGCAGCTCGCGTTTGAGCTTAGGTCGTAGGTCGTGGGTAGGTGGGTCGTAGGTCGCTCGCCTATATCCTCTGGCCATTTCATCCCTAGGTCGCTCGGCCTTGTTTAGTGCTAGGTCGCTGGACCATTTAGGTCGTTCGACCCTTAGGTCGCGGATTTTTAGGTCGTTAGGTCGTTAGGCCGTTAACCCACTAGGTCGCATGACCTATAACCTGTTAGGTCGCTCGACCGTTTACTCCATTAGGTCGCCCAACCCTACTACAAGTGTTAGGTCGTATGACCTTGTTCCACTAAGTCGCTCGACCCTTAGGTCGTAACACATTAGGTCGCACGCCTTTCACACCATTAAGTCGCGAGTTTAATTAGGTCGCTCGGCCTTAAAACGTTAGGTCGCTTGACCTGTGCTATTGTTAGGTCGCTTGGCCATTTCAGTTAGGTCGCTTGACCTGTGCTATTGTTAGGTCGCTTGGCCTTAAAACGTTAGGTCGAACCCCGTAAGCGGTGGCGTTGCCCCCGCACCCCCACCTTGGGGGGTTGCCACCCCCCCTGGACCCCCCCTCCGTAGGGGATCTTATCTGAAAAACATTGAGCTGATTTCCTTGGATTTTTACTCGCATCTCCGTATGCGATCTTTGTGACTGATTGTTTCTACACTTGCTTATGTGTTTTGCCACTTTATAATACAAAGGTTTCAATACTAGTAGTAAATATCAAAACTCTTTTAACAAACAATTTCAACTCTATTTTTAATAACAAAGCTCTTTTCTTAAACCGTTTTCCAATCTATTAGTATATACAAGCCTTTACCTCACTCGGATGAGAAATCTAATTAAACGACTTAGTAAAACAAGTGGTATGAAACGCTTGCGTTCACTTCGTCGGTTAATTCTTGGACTTGTTCGATTGAACCTCTTGTGACAATTTTATTAGTGAAGATTTACAGTTTGTTCGTAAATATTTAAGTTAAGCAAGTGGTTATGGGACATGAAGCTAAACTTCTATATTTACTAGCTTGGTGTAATTGACACTTCTCGTTGATCTTGATGATCGCTTTATGAATTAGACTAGCAATTGCGCGATGTCTCTTTCATTGCAAGGTTAGACTAGACACCACTTGTGTGATTCCATTCACACATACCTTTCTGCTTTTTGGTTAGTCTCGACCTCAATCTGTGTGATTCCATTCACACATGCGGGGTAGCTCCCCTTGGTCTTCGGACCGTCATGTGATAGGCCTCTTTCCCTTTTTATGATTTCTGGATTTCTCGTGTTGATTTCTGGAATTTATGTCATTGACTTGTTATGAGTACAAGTTTAGGGTATGATGCCCTCTTCGAATCTTTGAGAAGATTCTTGTGATATTGATTATCTCTTATTGATTGATCTTCTGTTGATCATTATTTACATACTTATAGTGGTATGTCGTTATGGATGTTTATGTTTATGCCATATCTTTTATGTTATATCATGTCATCTGATATTTATAGCTAGACTGATCCGTTTATTATTTTCTTAAATAATACTCGGGTCAGACCGAGATGTTACAGGTGCTTCTGCTTGACTTCTTCCCAGGGATTCATCACTCTGACTTTTGGCTAACTGTTTAGATTATCAGTTTTTGTTGTATACACTTGAGATATAGACTCATAGTTGTATTCTTTTGTATAGCACGTGTTGCTATTCTTTTGTATTATCATGGATCTTACTGACCACTACTCTGATGTACACTTTCATGTGTTAGTTATATATTCATATCTTCTTCCGCCTTTGTGATATGGATATCTGTGACTGATTTGTGATATGATTATTTCTATGTTTGTTTCCGAAGATTATTTATAGCCAACGTGTGATAAGCAATTACATGGATGGTCGCTCCTCAACAGCCTTATTCTCCGTGCTAGTTGACAGCACTACTCCGGAGTGTTCTTGGCTAGCGTGGGTATAGAGGTGGGGCGTCACAGCTTGGTATCAAAGCCAAACTTCGGAACAATGTAGAATAACTTAACAAGGATCATCGTCCTAAGTCTATCTTAGGAGTCATACCATAGGATTAATTCGAGTCTTCGTACCGATTCATCCTATTTCCTTTATGATTCCTTGTTTTATCTATCAAGATTGCTTGGTGTTCATTGGTGAATAACCTTCTTCCTTCTCTTCTTTCTTTCTTTAAGGAAGAGAATGTCTAGACCAGGCCGTCCCAGAACTGGATCATCTGGTGCTGCTCCTCCGGATGGAGTTTTTATGACTGCTCAACAGCTTCTTGATTTAGTAACTAATGCTCAAGCAGCTGGAGCTAACCCAGAACCCACTCACCCAAAGTCGGGATTTGCACGCTTGTGCAGCGATTACACCAACTTGGGTGGGAAGCCCTTCAAAGGTTCGGAAAATATCATCGAGGTCCAGGCTTGGTTAAAATCATGTGATCGAATCTTCTCTCGCATGAACCTTATCGATCTCCACCGCGTTCAAGTGGCTTCCAGCATGCTCCAGGAGAGAGCATTGGACTGGTACGAACTCCTTATTTCAGAAATTAATGAAGCGGATCTCACCTGGGAGCAATTTCAGGGACGCTTCGAGTTAAAGTTTGTACCAGAAGCTGGGAAAGTAACCTTGGCTCGACGTTTTATAGACCTTGTTCAAGGTCAATCCTCTGTGACTGATTACGTCGCAGCCTTCGAGTCGCTTTCCAAATATGGGGTTGAATACATCAACACCCCATTGAAGAAGAACCAGAGGTTCGTTTATGGCTTAAATAAGAATCTTAAGAAGCCACTGCTCCTGAAACTAGAAGTCGCATTTGATCAACTCGTCGATATCGCTCTTCGTCTTGAAGAGGCTGATAGAGAGAGTGATGTTGAAGTGGAAGGCGCTAAACCAAACTTCAACAACAAGAAGAGGCCAAACAAATTCAAGGGTCCTTATCCCAACAAAAAGGGTAAGCAGGCAACCCCTGCGGCAAAGTCTCCTTCTCCTAGTGGTGCGAGTTGCTTCAACTGTGGGTCTGGGGATCATTATGTGAATAAGTGCTCTAAGCCCAAATCTTGTCGCTATTGTAAGAGCCCAGATCACTTTATACATCAATGCCTCAAACGTAAAAGCAGGAATGAGGGAAAGTTAAATGTGGCTCAAGCCCCTGGCAACACATCTCGTGGCCAAGGTATTTCTCACTCCATTCTTGATGGTATTATTTTATTTCATGATCAACCTATTAGAGTTCTCTTTGATACGGGTGCATCCCATTCTTTTATATCAAAGGAACTGGTAGACACTTTTTCCTTAAGTGTTACTGCATTGATGACTTCTTTAAAAATTGCGAATCCTGTTGGTGGATCCGCAACTCTTAGTTTGCTTTGTAAAGATGTGGAGATTATTTTTTGCGATCTTTCTTTCCTAGCCGATTTGCATGTCATGCGTTACTTAGGCTTTGGAATAATTTTGGGAATGGATTGGCTTAACCGTTATCAAGCCCATATCCTATGTCCTGAACGGGCTATTCATCTCCGTCATCCACTATCTGTTAATCAGATTTCTGTTAATCTTAAAGATTCAGAATCCTGTTTGGTGGCATCTTTATATTCTTTAAATCCTCGTGATAACGATGATGATGATGAAGATGATATTATTTCTCGTATTCAT
This sequence comes from Allium cepa, assembly GCA_030765085.1. Taxonomy (NCBI): domain Eukaryota; kingdom Viridiplantae; phylum Streptophyta; class Magnoliopsida; order Asparagales; family Amaryllidaceae; genus Allium; species Allium cepa. The sequence continues at coordinate 435,379,951 of CM060935.1, read as the reverse complement.
GTTGTTCGTGAATTTTCCGACATATTCGAGACCGTTTTAGGTTTGCCACCTAAACGAGCAATTGAGTTCAGAATTTATCTTGTTTCTGGAGCTCAACCTATTACTCGTCCTCCTTATCGCATGTCCAATAAGGAAAATGTGGAGATGCGTAAACAATTATCTGAGTTGGAGACGAGGCAATTTATTCGCTCTAATTCCTCGCCTTGGGGAGCTTCGGCTATTTTCGTAAAGAAATCCGATGGTACTCTGAGGCTCTGCGTTGATTATCGCAAGCTTAACGATCTTACTATTAAAAATAAATATCATTTACCTCGGATTGATGATCTATTCGATCAGCTTAGTGGTGCTAAGGTCTTTTCACAATTGGACTTGGCTACGGGTTTCCATCAGCTTCGTATCGCTGAGGATAGCATTCCTTTGACATCGTTCCGTACTCGATATGGATCTTATGAATGGCTTGTTATGCCATTTGGGTTAACGAATGCTCCAGCTTATTTCGTTGACCTCATGAATCGAGTTTTCAAAGATTTCCTCGATCGGTTTGTTCTCATATTCATTGATGATATTCTAGTGTATTCAAAAACCGAGGAGGAACATGAGAAACATCTTAGGATTGTATTGGAAACACTTAGAAGTAATCAATTAAAGGCGAAATTTTCTAAATGCCACTTTTGGCAATCTCGTGTGAAGTTTCTCGGTCATATTATTTCCGAATCCGGGATATCCGTGGATCCTTCAAAGATCGAAGCGATTCAAGATTGGAAGAGACCGGAGAGTGTGACAGAGATTCGTAGTTTTCTCGGATTGGCCGGCTATTACCGCCGTTTTATTAAAGACTTTTCTAAGATTGTCGTGCCTCTTACTGGCTTGACTAAGAAGGGAGTTAAATACATTTGGTCGGACAAATGTGAAGCCTCTTTTCAGAAATTGAAAGAACTCCTTTCCGATGCTCCTATTCTTGTGATTCCCGAGGGGAATCAAGATTTTGTTGTTTATACCGATGCTAGTCACGTTGGTTTGGGTGCCGTTCTTATGCAAAAAGAACGTGTTGTTGCTTATGCTTCTAGGCAATTGAAGCCGGCCGAGACTAGATATGCCACACATGATCTAGAGCTCGCGGCTATTGTTTTCGCCCTTCGAATGTGGCGCCATTATCTATTGGGAGAGAAATTTATTCTTTACACGGATCATAAGTCTTTGAAATATTTATTTTCTCAAAAAGAACTTAATTTACGTCAACAGCGTTGGCTCGAGTTCCTTGCACCTTATGATCTTGATATTCTTTATACCCCCGGTAAGGGTAATCGTGTCGCCGATGCTCTTAGCCGTAAGCAACAAGCAGTTGTTTCTATGATGATATCCGAATGGAACGATCTCGAGATCTTATCCACTTGTGAGATTCGAGAGCGCGTATCCGATTTATGCTCATCGCTTGTTTTATGTAGCCTTGAGGCTCATCCTTCTCTTTTAGACCGCATTCTTGAAGCTCAAGGGCTAGATTCTGAATTGGCTCTTCTTGGCAAAAATGTTAAGGATAAAATTGATATTGAAGGTTTGAAAGACTTTGATATTGATTCTCGTGGCGGCATTCGAAAATTTGGTAGACTTATCGTACCAAATATTGGAGATCTTCGTAAAGATATTTTAGAAGATTCCCATCGTTCTAAATTCACCATTCATCCTGGTAGTAGTAAAATGTACGCTGATATGAAGCGACTTTATTATTGGGAGGGAATGAAATCTGATATTGCTAACTTTGTTAAGTGTTGCATGACTTGCCAACTTGTCAAGGCCGAACATCAAAGGCCTGGTGGGTTATTGCAACCTTTAGAAATTCCAATTTGGAAGTGGGATCAAATTTCCATGGACTTTATAGATGGCCTTCCCCGTTCTCGTTCGGGTCATGATAGCTTATGGGTGATTGTTGATAGACTTACTAAATCCGCCCATTTTATTCCGGTTCGGTCTAACCGAACCGTTCCTCTTTTGGCCAAACTATTTGTCAAGGAAATTGTAAAATTGCATGGAGTTCCTACTTCTATTGTTAGCGATCGTGATCCATTGTTTACTAGTGGATTTTGGAAGAGTCTTCAAAAAGCTTTAGGAACGAAGCTTAATTTTAGCACCGCTTATCACCCCCAGTCCGATGGACAAACCGAGCGTGTGAATCAAACTCTTGAAGATCTTCTTCGTGCTTGTGTGCTTGATTTTGGTGGAAGTTGGGAAGATCATATTTCACTTGTTGAATTTTCCTATAATAATAGCTTCCAATCTAGTATTGGTATGGCACCTTTCGAGGCACTCTACGGAAGGCCATGCCGATCTCCTTCTTGTTGGCTTGAGGCCGGTGAGAAGCTGGTTTTAGGTCCAGACTTTATTCGTGATTCCACGGAAAAGATTGAACTTATTCGACATAGGATGAAAGAAGCCCAGAGTAGACAAAAATCCTATGCCGATAATCGAAGAAGGAAATTAGAATTTTCTGTTGGGGATCCTGTTTTTATTCGTGTTTCACCTATGAAGGGTGTTGTACGTTTCAGTCGATCGGGGAAGTTAGCGCCTCGATATATTGGGCCATTTCCTATCACTGAACGTATTGGTTCTATGGCTTATCGCCTTGCATTGCCGGCTCAGTTTTCTGCTATGCATGATGTATTTCACGTTTCTCAATTACGGAAATGCCTTCGGGATTCCGATTCTATTCTTGAGCCTGCTGTTGTGGAAGAAATTGAAGTTTCGCCGAATTTAACTTATGAGCAGCATCCTATTCGAGTTATAGCTTCTGAGGTTAAACGACTTCGAAATAAAGATGTTCCGCTTGTGAAGGTTCAATGGTCCTCAAATCCTAAGGATTGTTCTTGGGAATCCAGAGAATTCATCGAGCGTACACATCCGGACTTGCTTACTCCTTCTCCTAGAGGTGAACTTCTTATTTCAAAATTCCTCTTGTGTTAATATGCTTTTATGGTTGTTACTTTTTATTTCCATCTTATATATATTGCGAGGACGCAATTTCTTTAAGGAGGGGAGTCTGTAACAACCCGCGTATTTATCGAGTTTGTATTTAAATATTTTATTTAAATATTAACTCGTTAATCGGATTTTGGTCCGAAAAGCTACTTTTTGCAAACGGTCAAATTAGGACTCGAAACCACTTCCATTGAGTTCGAAATGTCGTTTACAACTTTTTAAGTATAAACATCGATAGGTTTGGAGTTAGTGAAATTTCACTAACTTTTCCCGCTTTGGACTTTGGGTTAGTTTAGCCTATTAAGCCCAAGTTCCAACCCTCTTCTCCTCACTCTTCATAAATTTCCTAACTAATCAAGCTTTGGCATTAATGGTGGAGGGAATGGGAAATTAAAACTCCAAGCACAAATTCAATTGCAAATCCAACATTCAACTCCAAATTCAAGTAGAAGATATTGGATTCAAGCTTTGGATTGCTTCTCCTTGCTTTCAAGCTTCATCTTCATAAACTTTAGTGCAAAGGTGAGATTTTTATCTCACAAATCTAGTCTATATCTATCTTGGACTGTTGGGAATGATTCCCTATCACTTTAGCATGCATATTTGCTTTTGGTTTGGATTGGATTGGCGAAAAACTCCGATTTTTGGTGTTTGGGTGAAATTTCTGCATTTAGGTCGTTCTGGCCGTTTTTAGCTCGCTCGGAGTTAGGTCGTGTGGACCTTAGGTCGTAGGTCGCGTACGAGTTAACCCCTAGGTCGTTCTGGCCATTTTCGTGTTTTCGGAGTTAGGTCGCTCAGGACCTTAGGTCGTAGGTCGTATGGCCGTTAGGTCGCTCTGCTTTGGCTCTGGCCATTTTTGCTCACTCGCAGTTAGGTCGCTCACGACCTAGGACTTAGGTCGCTAGCTCGTAGCTCGCAGCTCGCGTTTGAGCTTAGGTCGTAGGTCGTGGGTAGGTGGGTCGTAGGTCGCTCGCCTATATCCTCTGGCCATTTCATCCCTAGGTCGCTCGGCCTTGTTTAGTGCTAGGTCGCTGGACCATTTAGGTCGTTCGACCCTTAGGTCGCGGATTTTTAGGTCGTTAGGTCGTTAGGCCGTTAACCCACTAGGTCGCATGACCTATAACCTGTTAGGTCGCTCGACCGTTTACTCCATTAGGTCGCCCAACCCTACTACAAGTGTTAGGTCGTATGACCTTGTTCCACTAAGTCGCTCGACCCTTAGGTCGTAACACATTAGGTCGCACGCCTTTCACACCATTAAGTCGCGAGTTTAATTAGGTCGCTCGGCCTTAAAACGTTAGGTCGCTTGACCTGTGCTATTGTTAGGTCGCTTGGCCATTTCAGTTAGGTCGCTTGACCTGTGCTATTGTTAGGTCGCTTGGCCTTAAAACGTTAGGTCGAACCCCGTAAGCGGTGGCGTTGCCCCCGCACCCCCACCTTGGGGGGTTGCCACCCCCCCTGGACCCCCCCTCCGTAGGGGATCTTATCTGAAAAACATTGAGCTGATTTCCTTGGATTTTTACTCGCATCTCCGTATGCGATCTTTGTGACTGATTGTTTCTACACTTGCTTATGTGTTTTGTCACTTTATAATACAAAGGTTTCAATACTAGTAGTAAATATCAAAACTCTTTTAACAAACAATTTCAACTCTATTTTTAATAACAAAGCTCTTTTCTTAAACCGTTTTCCAATCTATTAGTATATACAAGCCTTTACCTCACTCGGATGAGAAATCTAATTAAACGACTTAGTAAAACAAGTGGTATGAAACGCTTGCGTTCACTTCGTCGGTTAATTCTTGGACTTGTTCGATTGAACCTCTTGTGACAATTTTATTAGTGAAGATTTACAGTTTGTTCGTAAATATTTAAGTTAAGCAAGTGGTTATGGGACATGAAGCTAAACTTCTATATTTACTAGCTTAGTGTAATTGACACTTCTCGTTGATCTTGATGATCGCTTTATGAATTAGACTAGCAATTGCGCGATGTCTCTTTCATTGCAAGGTTAGACTAGACACCACTTGTGTGATTCCATTCACACATACCTTTCTGCTTTTTGGTTAGTCTCGACCTCAATCTGTGTGATTCCATTCACACATGTGGGGTAGCTCCCCTTGGTCTTCGGACCGTCATGTGATAGGCCTCTTTCCCTTTTTATGATTTCTGGATTTCTCGTGTTGATTTCTGGAATTTATGTCATTGACTTGTTATGAGTACAAGTTTAGGGTATGATGCCCTCTTCGAATCTTTGAGAAGATTCTTGTGATATTGATTCTCTCTTATTGATTGATCTTCTGTTGATCATTATTTACATACTTATAGTGGTATGTCGTTATGGATGTTTATGTTTATGCCATATCTTTTATGTTATATCATGTCATCTGATATTTATAGCTAGACTGATCCGTTTATTATTTTCTTAAATAATACTCGGGTCAGACCGAGATGTTACAGGTGCTTCTGCTTGACTTCTTCCCAGGGATTCATCACTCTGACTTTTGGCTAACTGTTTAGATTATCAGTTTTTGTTGTATACACTTGAGATATAGACTCATAGTTGTATTCTTTTGTATAGCACGTGTTGCTATTCTTTTGTATTATCATGGATCTTACTGACCACTACTCTGATGTACACTTTCATGTGTTAGTTATATATTCATATCTTCTTCCGCCTTTGTGATATGGATATCTGTGACTGATTTGTGATATGATTATTTCTATGTTTGTTTCCGAAGATTATTTATAGCCAACGTGTGATAAGCAATTACATGGATGGTCGCTCCTCAACAGCCTTATTCTCCGTGCTAGTTGACAGCACTACTCCGGAGTGTTCTTGGCTAGCGTGGGTATAGAGGTGGGGCGTCACAGATATCAACGGTGATGATCGTCTGAAGCAAAGCAGATTGGCGGCAAATCGACGTCGAGCGTCACATGTTCACACACAGTTTTCCACGCGAATACAAGGCCGAGTGTAACCGGTTGCTCGGCATTGGTGGAGCTCGCCGTGGCCTTTCAAGTGGCGGTGCTTGATCGTCTAATCGATAGACGTAGGTGGCTCAATAATTGTGGGATGAAGGCGGCCGATGGGTAGGTTCGAGCACGTGAATCTGCGATGGGGGAAGAAGAAACGTAGTCACGGCCCTGATCCCATGATGTATAATCGAACGGCAGAGATCTATTTTAGGTTAACATAAAATTTGAAATTGATTTTATATTATAAAAATTTGTATAATCTTTAAAATTGTTATCTTCTTCGTACGAGGTCCATTTCGCACAAAACGAATTGCGTTGGGTCTGTATTGATGAGCACTACATTATGGAGCTAGATTAGGATTTATTTGAGCTAGTGAAAATTTTGGTTGAAATTAAATGCTTGTTTAATTTTAATTGGAATAAATCGCCAACGCGACGACTGCAAGCAATGTGAGTACAACTCACTCTTTCTGACCCACTGATATTTTTATATAAGTGAGAAATAATTTATTATATGATGATTGATGATTGTTTGGATGATATATGATATATTGATTGATATTTGGATATATACCTGCCTAGTGGACTAGATGACCCTATACGTTCCCGTGTATGAGCGGATGACCCTTTGTACGCGCGTCTGCCTCGAAGCGGACATTATACACATATTCTAATATGTATATTTGTCGCAGGTGACAGGTTGGAGGGATCCAACTGGATTCCTCACTAGTATTGATTTATTTACAGATATTGTTATATATTCTGTTATCATATGATATATGATGTTTTGGATGCCGTGATTGATGTATTTAGTGTGGTTGCAGCATTGGGCCTATTTTAATATTTTAAAAATGTTTTAAGTGACGATTTCCAAATTTAAAAGGATTTTAAAAGTGATTTTGGAAATAAACGTTTTATTGATTTTTGAATTGTAAAGGAAGTGAATTTATTGTGAATAAATAAATATTATAATTTTCATATTATAAGAATTATAATTTCTGTGAAATATAGTAAAATGTGATTTCTCGAAATATGAAGTTGATTATTTTATTCAATAGTTTAAATAGTGATTTTTGAATTTATTATAAAAGGTTTATATATAAGATTAATAAAAGTGATATTTTTATAAATCAAAATTAGGAAATTATAAAGGAGTTTCTATAAGTGTTAAAATGAAGTTATAAATGGAGCTTATAAGTGAATAAGATTTATAATTGTGAAGTTATAAAATAAATGAATTTGTAAAATAAATGATTTATAAGTAATTAAGTTATAAATTGGATTTTGGCATGAAATTGAAATATATATTGAATTGGTTAATAAAGGATTTTATAAGTTGAAGCTTTTATAAAATATAAAAGGAATTTATAAACATTGTTTTATAAATCCGAAATCAATTGAATTTGATAAGTTAAATAAAGAAGTTTTATTAAAGGAATTATATCTATGATTTTGGACAGTGGGTAATCCTTTAATGAATATATTGAAGCAATGAATTTGGTAAAATAACTATATCCACGATTTTGGACAGTGGGTAATTCTTTAATAAATGTGTAGAAACATTGAATTGGATTAAACGAATTATATTTATGATTTTAGACAGCGAATAATCTTTTAAAATCAAATAAACGTTTTGGGAAGTGATATTTTAAATGGAATAAAATGATTAAAAGATGTTTTCAGATATGTTAAGTATCGAAACCACAAATTTCAACATTCAATGTTGAAATAGACGTTTTCGAGAAATAAGGAAATGATGGACTATAACACTGTTGTTACAGTAAATGATTTTCAAAAGGAAATGTTTTTGTATAATATATGGGATTTATATATCTTTCTAATTTTTGAATCCCTATACTGTTGATTTTGGGTTGTCATAACGATGTTTTACGCAACATTCATTTTGACCCAAATAAATGTGTTTAAAAAGAACATTTTCCTTACAGAATAAAATATATACTTAATCCTGATTTAAGTATATTTGATATTTTCTAAGTGATGAAAATAAATTGATTTGTGAATTACATATTATTAAATAGGTATATGGAAATGTTATCCAATTTTGAAATGATTTTGAGAATATATCTTTTTGAAGATAAATTGAAGTGAATATTTGGCAAGTGAATTAATTAATAAAGATTAATTAAAAGGGCCTAGTGATTGTATATGGTGCTGAATATTTGTTTTTTTTGCTTTGATAGTTAAATAACCGACTATCAAACTTGGCCAAATTTTAGTTTCTCGACTTGATGTGGGAACTATTTGGTCGTACACTTTGTACGTAGCCTTCTGTGTAGGATTGATTATCATTTGTGTTGTTCGTATAGTGTGGAGTATTACTCCAATCTGCCGAGCATCCTTCTTGGCCCGAAGGATACCAAGTTGAAAGTTAGAGACATGACAAGTCTATGAGACTTAGTTTCTGCATGAAGTTGAGAAACACTTTTACATTGTTGGTGCGAAGAGACCGGGATCGAATTTATCTTAAAACCACTTCGGACCAACGTATATGCGACGAATTGTGCAAGTTGCTTGTGATGATATTGATATTCCGAATTTTCGTAGTGAGGGACTGCTTGTTGATCGTTTGGGGTTAATATCCCAATATACATCCATTAGCAGTGGTCTCTTCATTATGAAATATCCATTGCAAGGACTATTTGCTACTAATCCTTGGGATTTCCCGACAGGATGTGGTAGGAAAGTACCTTCGGTTTGTCCTGTTCCTGGACAACTTGTATGGATGTTTGTCTGACATTGCATTTCTAAAGATTACGTACATTGGTTTTTACAAACGCACATCGGTGTTGGCGGAGAAGGCAACTTCTCTTAGCTTAACACCCTCCTTGAGACGTATGAGCTTAAGGGTTGTATTTTTGTGAAAGGCAATTAGTAGTCAATGGAAATGACCGTGTGGCATTCTAAGTGTGTGATATGTGATTGTGAAAGGTAATCGTTACCTCGTCAGGCCTCATCAACCGGAAATGACCAAAACAGGTTTGGATGCAGCAGGGCCAAGTGGGCCATTCACATTAGGATATGATCATACTCTTTTAGATATATCTTTACACGCTACGACATCGTGTATTTGATTATTGTGGTTTGTATGCTATGAGGGCCCTCGGTAAAGGTCGGTAACGACCGTAGGATGATATATTTGGTACCATCTAGTTATAGAGGTGGGTCGGTCTTCTGTTGGTAGAGGATCCTTTGTGATGGTCCTCGGTGTATTCTTCTAGAGATGTACTGCCGGAAGGTCGTCCCTTCACCTGGTCATTCGTATGGATATCCAAAACCTATTATGAGCTGCGATTTTTTTGTAAAGGCGTAATGAATAGCCTCGAAATGCTATATGGGTAACCATTTCGACTATGATTAATATTATTTGTATATACTAGACGCTAGTATAATATAAGAGGATTTGATATGAAAAAAATGTTTTGGTTATCGTAAGGTAAAAACATGTCCGTGTTTATTTGTGTAGTTGTCTTACGAGATTCTTTTGTTTTGAAAACTAAGAAAAAGTTTGGTAATTTAATAAATTCAGTTGAGTGTGTTTCTCATGGTGGTTTACCAGACTAATCCAGGCATTCTTCCCTTTCAATGCTCGGGTCAGACCGAGTATATTTACAGGTCTAGATTCGATGCTTTTGGAGCTTCAGTGGACGAGCTGAAGATCTTCATTTCATATACGCGTATCTGTTTTCATTTTTGGTTATCCGCTGTGCTTTGCTTGTTGTTGTATATTATCGGCAATTGTAAGAACAGATATTATAACTGTTCAAGCTGATAACTATTAATTGGTTGTTGAACTCTGATTGATGTGTATATATATACAGTTTCTATTTTGTAAAGATCATTGATATGATATTATATATTTTCCGCTGTGATGTGAGATTCTATATTGTTCTATTTGGTTCTATCTTCTCTCTTTCTTCTCTTCTCTTCTTCTCTCTTCTTTTCTTTCTCTTGACTTTCCATCAGTTTGTGCTTTTTGGATTGGACAGGTGTGGATTATTGTCGATTCAAAGGGTACGGATTTTCGGGTCTTCACATTTGGTATTAGAGCTTAAATTTTGTATATTCCTGAGCTTTGATGTGTACTCATTATAGATAGGGACAGTAGCACCCTAGATTGAGTTGAGTGTATTATATATATGAGCGCGTATTTGTTAGTGATATAAAATGTTTTATATTGTGTTTGCTTATCCGTCGAGCTGTTTGTTAATTCTGGTCGGTATGTGGGATGTCATGTTATCGATAGGGATTTCCAAACACTTAAACGAGGTAAGTCGACATGGTATTATTTTAAATTGGGTAAATGAAATAATTTTACCTCGATTATATTTTATATGTAAAGAAATAATTTTTCAGGGATTATTAAGTGCACATAAATTGAATTGAATGTTTGGTTGTTTGGAAATGTAAATATATAAGTTAATAAAGCTGTTTGAATAATCTAAATAGAAAAAACAATTGTAAAAGAATAAATTGTATAAGCAAATGAATTACAAAATATGGAATTATAATTAATATGATTTACAATTGTGAAATAATCTTATATATAAGAAATGAAACTATGTGAGTTATAAATGAAAATGGATTTAAATTATGAATTGGGAAAATTTGAATCTCGTTTATTTTGGAAGTTGTTTTTTTAAAGTTAAAGAGGTTATTTTATTATAAATAGAAATAAGAGAAATTATACGAACCACCTTTCTATTACCAGAAAGACGCATCATTACTTAAGAAAGAAAGGGATTGAAGAAGAAAAGAAAGAGAAGAAAGAACAACAACGCATCAGAATCTCACAGCGGAGTGAATGAAATATAATATATAACATATATATAGTATCATATACATCAGGGTACATAACTATACATCTCAATTTAGACAGTTATAACATTTCTGTCTAATGTACAATACAAGAACATCCGTATAGAATAACATCACAGCGGAAACTCTATCTATATATCTACACACTGAAGCCTCCTGCTCCAAAGCTCCTCCAGAATTCGTCAAGGATAACCTGAATCCCTCAACTACTCATACATAATTTGAGTACCCAAGAGTTTAATAAAACAGAAAATAAACACTTGGGTCAGAAAGGGGTCTGGTGTGAGTAAACGGTTTTAAAATTGCTTAACTTTAGAAAATCATTTGAAAAGAAAAGGTATCACGTAAGATTTTCCACACATAAACATGGAAAAAAATTACCTTATGCTAACTAAAACATTTGATAGGAAATCCAGTGATACTATAATAGTGTCTAGGGTTTTCAAGTAAATAATAAATAGCCGAAATTGTTACATTCATTAAATTCTAGCTACTAGCCACAAAAGTGGGTAATACAATCAAAACCATAGGGCACGTAGGAGGAATGGGTTTCCATCAATGGCATGGCTACTGGGGTACCGCCCGTCATAGTACGTGGCCTAGATCGCCGTACCGAGGAGCCACCCTAACTCCCCTGCAACACATGGCCAGGGCCATTCCTTATTGAATAGTCTCGAACAAGACAACCCCGCAGTTGGCTGCAGATCCAACTTCCCACACAGCCGAAATAAAAAAGGACATCTAGACAGGGGTAAATCTCGTCCTACTTGAGCATGACCCACTTAACCTTGCTGCACCTCCCCTGTTTTATCCATTCCCAGTTGATGAAGCTTGAGGTTGCGATTACCTTTATAGGAAACATTTATCTTAGAATGCTCATCGTCCACCTGACGATATTCTGAAAGCATTCAATCCATACAAGTCTGTTCCGGGTTCGAACGGAACCGAAGGCGCTATCTCGTTACACTCATTTTGGAATCACCCACAGAGTTAACGACAATAGCCCTTGCACTCTGAATCTTCATCTCGAAACTGAAAGTACTACCTTCGTTAAACTTATTCTGGAATCACCCTCGTAGTTATAACGATACATAGTTCTTACACTTCTAGTCTTCACTTCACTTCACTTGGATTTACGACCTAATGTTAATTTGGATCGATGTGGTTTTCGGATATAAAACCCGATCCCGGTCTCACCGAATCCAAAACACCATTTTAATGTCCAAGTTGCACTTAAGGGTTTAAATAGTAGATATTAAGAACATCACTTACATAAATGGATGATTCATAACACACAGATAGATAATCTACTATTATCTAATTCATCCGCACATATCACAAAGTAGCATGTATATCACATTCAAATCATTACATATCAACTAATGACATACAATATCATCCAATATCATTAACTCATCCAATGATATTTATCATCCAATCATTAATCATCCATAAACAAGTTCGAACTACTCTTAATTAATTTAATCAATTCTTAATTAAATTATTTCTTTACTTAATCACTTGGATTATCATCAATCCAACTTACTTATTCATTAATTAATTACAAATTAATTAACTAAACATCACTTAATTTTCCGCTTTAATTAATCTCTTTTGATTAATTATTTCTTAATTACTTTAAGTAATTATTCCTTAATTATAATTTTAATTAATCATCTTGATTAACTACTTCTTAATTATACCATGAAATTATCTCTTAATTATCCTTTTTAATTAATCACACCTAATTAATCACTTTTTAATTAATCACACCTGATTAATTACTTTTTAATTAATCACACTTGATTAATTGCTTTTAATTAATCACATTTGATTAATTACTTTTTAATTACATTTAGTAATTAAACTTTACTTTTGGATTAATATCCTTTAATTATTAATTACTAATTAATTATTTAATTAACACTCACTTCCATTTATCAATTCCTTCCTAACTAATTATTTAACAAGTAATTAATCACTTTATTAATTACTTTACATCCTTTCATTAATTAATTAGTCTTCAATTAATTTATTAATTTAAACCTTTAATTAATTATATTAATTAATTCTTTAATTAATAACACAACTGATTAACCCTTAATCACTTCCACCTAATTACTTTCATAAAGTAATTAACCTCTAATTACTTTGTTAAATAATTTCTTTTTACTTAATTACCTCCAGTAATTAATTACTTCACTAAGTAATTACACTTAATCAATTTAAATCATAAGTGATTTTCTTTTATTAATCACTAATTAATTACTTAACCAATTATTTACCTAATCATTTAAGTTTAATTAATTAATTCTTTAACTTCTTATATTAAAAAGATCCTTAATTAAGAAAATCATTATCTAAATAAAATTATTTATATTAACAAATAACTCTTTAATTATTAATAATAATCGAATTATCTTAATTACCTTCACACATTTGTTTATCATTAATTAACCAACCACTTAATTACTTAAGATAAATTGATTACTAAATCTTAATCATTAAACTTTAAAATAAAATATTTTTGAAATCAATTATAATTAAAATAATTTAAACATTCAAATTAACTTTTAAATCTTAAATACTTCCCAAAGTTATTTAAATAAATTTAATACAAACCTCATTTTTGAAAATCCACTTATTTTATTTTAAAAACTTTATATTTCAATATATATAAACTTATTTAAAACTTAACTTTGAAACAAATTAGTTTTATAAGTAAAAACTTGTTTTACTTTTGTTTAAAACTTGAATCATTTAAAATCAATTTCGAACAACACTAAAAACTCGAGCAATCCCCTTGATTTCCCCGATGCTAACATGAGACACTCCGCTACACACCTGCTTCGAGAAAAACTCAAGCATACTCGACAAAAAAACCCGAGCCACTCGATCCTTTCCCAAACACGACTTCAGATGCACGAAACCGTGCACATCCATGTGCACAGCGCCGCCGAGCGTCGATGAACTTTGCTCCTACCTCCGACACATCACTCTCGACCACGGAAACCACTCGCGACAACCCAGAATCCACGATTCGAACTAAAATCAAAATCGACTCCTAACTCAAACTGCCTGAACCAAAAACCATCAGAAAACAGTTTGCCGCCGACGATCCAATACTCGAGACACCACGCCATCCTCTCCGTAGCTACGTCACGACCTCCAGCACATCCAGAACGTCATGCGATCAACTCCGGTTGCTTCTCGTCGCCGCGAATTCCAAATGAACTTCGACGACATTCAGAGGGTGTTAAACCCTACACCATGATCATTGTCACCTCCTCTACCTTTAAGCTCAACCACGACGTCGAATTCGCCGTCGATCGCCGTAATTTGGCCAATTTTCTAAAATAGACAACCCCGAGAATTCACACCAATTACCAAACTAAAAATCATGATACATACCTCAAAAATCAAGATTTTCTATTTGTAATTCAATTATGAAATCAAAACTTAAAATTGAAACAATAAATATTTGACCCAATTTTATTTTTACCGTAAATTCAAAAAATTTGAGCCAATTATTCATTTTAAAAACGTATAATTATTTTTAGATGAAATGTTACATGATTTCAAACAACTTTTATTTACAAATCATAAGCCAATTTGAATTCAACATTGAGTTATTGAATTTATTATGAAAATTAAACCTGTTATTATCACACAGAGCATATGTTTTAACTACACAGGCATTCAAATAAAAGAAAATAAACATGCATCAATTTAAATCCAAGAATCCAGGCAAACATCATGATTTCATACACATATCAAAATGAAATCCAACAATAAACTGTTTTTAAAATATGTTTACTCACCTTATTTAGCAAAGAACAGAGAGCAGATGTTAGTTTTCCAGGCTTGTTTATTTTAATCTGAATTCTTCTTTGCATGTTGAATTAAATCTTGCTGCTGTTGATTTCTTTATCTGATTCCCAAGTTATATTTGAAAATCTGAAGATTTATGTTGTAATTTTCCCTGCCTCTGATTTCTTTGATTTTCTTGTTTCAGATGTTAGATTCTAGATTTATTTCCTCTTCTTATTTTCATATTTCCCAGTATTTTACTTCTTTTGATTTGTATTATGTTTTTGTTGAAAAGAAGAAAGAATTTTTAGCTGAAGATTAGAAGTAAGTCTCTTCTTCATATTTTACAATTTAATTTTAAATTAAATTATCAAGAGAATTGACATTTGTCCCTTTTATGTTTTAATTAACTCACACCTAAGCTTATATTTTACAAATGCCTCTAACCCAAATTAATATACTTACAAGTGTTATTACTATATATATATATTTTTTAACTTATTTAAGCCGTGTATGTATAAGTATGTAATATGTATATGTATGTAATGTATTTTAATGCTTTATTATTGACTTATAAGTGTTACTTTTCTTTTTTATAATTTATTTAAGCTATGTATATGAAATTATGAAATATTTACATGTATATAATGTATATTTATCTTTTTATAATTTAAGCTCTAAGTTTTATAAAAATATATAAAAGTGACTTCATGTAAACAATTATGAATTACTTATGCTTTTATCAAATTAAATGCATCATATGTTTGTAAGCTTGAGAAATTTATTTTAATTTTATATATAAAATTCCTAAACCAAATTTATCTTGTGTTAAAATTTTAAAAGGAAAGAATATTAAAAACAATTGAACTTTTAAATTTAAATCTTGTTTAAAACTCAAGTTTTAAAATATATATATCTATATTAAATTATAAATTATCTTTATTATTAAAAATTTAAATCTCAAATATCACTTTTAAAAGTATTAAGTCAAATTAAAATTTCCAAATTACAAACTATATATATTAAAGTTTGAAAACACTTTATTATATTCAAAACAATAATTTTTTTCCCATTTCTAATATATATACAAATATATACATTTCAAATGGAAAATATTTTAACATTAGTTTTAATAATCGCTATATCGAATTTTGAAACACAAATCCAAACCACAATATATATTCATATATATTAAAATTTGAATATATAGATTTTATTACATTAAAGACTTCATATATATAATATATACCTATATATATACATTATAAATATAAGATATTTTGATTAGCTTTTGAAAAATAAATCTTACCAATTTTAAATTACTAGAATAAATATTTCCAAATTAAAATATTATTAGTTTTCAAAAGAATTAAACTTGCCAATTTTATGTTGTTAGGAAAAATGTTAATAGATATTGTCAAATTAAATATTATTAGCTTTTTAAAAGAATAAACTTGTCAATTCATAATATAAAATTATCAAATCAATTTAATTATTAACAAAGATTATTAAATTGATATTGCTCAAAATTCCGGGTCATCACATTCTTCCCCCTTTAAAAGAATTTCGTCCCCGAAATCTAAAAGCAAAGATAAATTAATAACCCAACCAAAGTTTTAACTTCAAACATCTATCATAGCAACGAATTTAAACAAACAATTTTAATTATCCAGATAAAATTCTAGATAGAATTTCCTAATATTATCTAGAGTTTCCAGGTACCTACGGAATACTCGCTCTACAGAACCTTAAGTAACCACACTACTATAACCCAGAACTCCCTCTCATCCGGATCTACAAATCTGATCAAGATATCAGACTAAACTCAAGACCAGCTCAACTACCAGATCCTTCTGAGCTGCTTATTCTATCACTCGATGAATCGTACACATATTCCTCAGAGATACGTGAAACACAATGAATTCCAGCTATCCGAACTGGCAATTAAATCCTGTAGATCAAAATCTAATCTCCAGAGAACATAGGAAAATCTCAAAATACCTCTGGAGCTAGCTCTCCAGTTTTACCAAATCTTATATCTCCTTGATCGGATAAATATAAAACAATATCCAAATTCCAACTTCACATTCCAAATCTCCTCAATTCTTTACTGCATAACCCTTCTGATGATCCTGGGTCACCTCCACCTTTCCTGATCAGTTTAACCCTTGCTGGTTGCTTCATGAAACAACTGGACCAAAATCAAACCAATTTTCAGATCCTACTCAACAAAATGGTTCTCCCAAAAATTTGCCAAAATTCAAAACACAACTCTATTCTACAAGCATTAGTGGACTTCAAACCTACATCTCTTATCTGGAATAGTCAAAAAAGTTTCACTTGACAATCTTGCCTTCAAAATCCTGAAAATTCCTTCATACTAGAATTTCCTGTAGAAATCCTTTAATCCAAGAAAACTGCAACTCCCAGTTGCTCCCATACTAGAATAACTGCTATCACGCTTCCGCTGCACAACTCTGATCTGGAGTAGATGAGAATACCACTGAAGAAATCGAGCACAAACTTTCTCCATACACTGTTTATCCGACTCATAAAATTTTAGTGACCATTCTATTTGGTCAAAACATCCCAGCAGAATTTTATCTAGAAACTAGATGATCAATGCCTCCTCAAGAATCCTGAGCTGCTTCAACCTTTTCTCATTCTAAGAGTCATCCCTCTACATGATTGAACCATCAATATTGCTCCTGGAATCCAAGTCGATAAGAAAACACAATCTCCGATGCGTATAGACTTCTGATTTCCTCAAAAACCTCTGGATAATCTCTGTCTCGTTTAATAGCTTTTACCTCCACTTGAGATGCCTCAATTCCCAAACCAAAGAATACTCCATGAATTACCAAACTAATCGCAAGTCACTTTTTCGATCTTACCCAGTTCAGATTCCAAAGAACTATCTTCACCAACTAGAACAGCTTTCCTAATTGAGGTCAATCTTTCCAGAATGGCTTATTTATCAGAAAAACTGATAGATCACTTCCAACAAATATCCTGCTCTACTGAGCTTCCCGAAGAAATGGATAAGCCTTCACTATCTTCCTGGTCTGCTGATAGTAGAATCCCAAAGTTTTCTGAACCATCGAGGAAACGGGTCCACGCTGCTGCTTCCAAACTTCACTTCAATGATATTGTTAAGCCAAAAGATCTTACAAACCTATCACCCAATTCCACTAAAAGATCCTTGAGACGGTTAGTCATCTTCTCAAGAAACTCGGCCCAAACCAACACTAACCACTTGTTTTTCTTAAGGGAAACAATGAGACCATGTCCGAAATGAGGTAACTCATCGACCTTGGTCTCATACTTCAATATATATAAGATTCCCTTACTTGAGATCCAGAAGATCCCTAAACATCCGAATCTTCCCTACAGTAGGCATCATTATTCCTTCAATACCATCTAAATCTGGTTCCAAAAGGAACATCTTCTGAACCATCTATGGATACTGCATCTTACCACACATCTATTCCTTCCTGAAGTCGCCAAGATACTATCACCTGATTCTGCTCAGCTGAAAGATTCAACTCTTGGAAATCCTGCTCACTCGAGAGAAAATCAACCTCACACTTCAAGAATATAGTCTAATCGTTGAAAAGACTTTCTCTGGGATCAATGAAATCCTTTCACCAATCTACAAAGCTTATTCGAGACGGTATTAGATATACAATCTAGATAGATATACCTCCAACCACAACATATGAGCCTCTTCCATTAGTGGTAGTCATGTTACTCACACTCTACCTTATCTACCTTTATAAATTATGTTGGAAAATCCGAATAGATAACCCAACAGATTAGGTGTGTGTGTGTGTATATATATATATATATATATATTACAAGTACGCTCTCTCAAGAAAGAAGTCACTCCAAAGCCTAGATATTCACTCAACCTAGCGCCCTGATACCAACTGTAGCGGCCCACCTTTCTATCACCAGAAAGACACATCATTACTTAAGAAAGAAAGGGATAGAAGAAGAAAAGAAAGAGAAGAAAGAACAACAACACATCAGAATCTCACAGCGGAACGAATGAAATATAATATATAACATATATATAGTATCATATACATCAGAGTACACAACTATACATCT
The DNA here is from genome assembly GCA_030765085.1 of Allium cepa. NCBI lineage: Eukaryota > Viridiplantae > Streptophyta > Magnoliopsida > Asparagales > Amaryllidaceae > Allium > Allium cepa. Next base: position 435,361,244 of record CM060935.1, on the reverse strand, counting down.
CAATTTAGAAGTTATAACATTTATGTCTAATGTACAACACAAGAACATCCATATTGAATAACATCACAGCGGAAAAACTATCTATATATCTACACACTGAAGCCTCCTGCTCCAAAGCTCCTCCAGAATTCGTCAAGGATAACCCGAATCCCTCGACTACTCATACATAATATGAGTGCCCAAGAGTTTAATAAAACAGAAAATAAACACTTGGGTCAGACAGGGGTCTGGTATGAGTAAACGGTTTTAAAACTGCTTAACTTTAGAAAATCCTTTGAAAAGAAAAGGTATCACGTAAGACTTCCCACACATAAACATGGAATAGTTTTTACCATACGCTAACCAAAACATTTGATAGGAAATCCAGTGATATTATAATAGTGTCTAGGGTTTTCAAATAAATAAGAAATAGATGAAATTGTTACATTCATTAAATTCCAGCTACTAGCCGTAAAAGTGGGTAATATAATCAAAACCGTAGGGCAAGTAGGAGGAATGAGTTTCCATCAATGGCAGGGCTACTGGGGTACTGACCGTCACAGTGCGTGGCCTAGATCACCGTACCGAGGAGCCACCCTAACTCCCCTGCAACACAAGGCCGGGACCATTCCTTACTGAATAGTCCCGAACAAGACAAGCCCACAATTGGCTGCAAATCCAACTGCCCACACAGCCGAAATAAAAAGGGACATCTAGACAGGGGTAAATCTCGTCCTACTTGGGCATGACCCACTTAACCTTGCTGCACCTCCCCTGTTTTAGGCATTCCCGGTTGATGAGGCTTGAGGTTGCGATTACCTTTATAGGACACATTTATCTTAGAATGCTCATCGTCCACCTGACGATGTTTTGAAAGCATTCAATCCATACAAGTCCGTTCCAGGTTCGAACGGAACCGAAGGCATTATCTCGTTACACTCATTTTGGAATCACCCTCAGAGTTAACGACAATAGCCCTTGCACTTTGAATCTTCATCTCAAAACTGAAAGTACCACCTTCGTTAAACTCATTCTGGAATCACCCTCGTAGTTATAACGATACATATAGCGGATGAGACCCTATTGCGCCGCCTATTAAGCGGATAATATTTTAAATCCCATATACCGCGATAATTTCGTACTAGAATGGAATTGGTATTGTGCTAACATCTTTGGATGCAGGAAAACAGGTTGGGGAGATCCAACTGGATCCTCAACAGTGTTTATTTGATATGGATATTTTGATATTCGTTGATTATCATATCGATATATGATATTGTTGTTGTCGTGATTGACTATTTGGTGTGTAGCATCATTGGGCCAAATTTTGGAATTTTAAAAGGATTTTCATAGTGATTTTTGAAAGTATACGTTTATAAAATATTTTTGGAATTGATTCATTTTAAATAAATAACGTATAATTTTAATGTTATAAAATTTTGATTTTTAAGAAATATAGTTAAAAGTTGATTTTTGAAAATATGAGGTAAATGATTTTATAAAATAGTTTAAATTGGGATTTTTGAGTTTATTATAAAAAGTTTAAAAATAGGATTTATAAAATTTAATTATTTTATAAATCAAAATGATGAAATTATAAAGGACTTTAAAGACGTTTTGAAATAATAGTATAAATTGATTTATATAAGAGATTTATAAATTGATATTTATGAATTAAAATATTTGAATTATAAAACGAGTTTTTATAAGTGTTAGAATGAATTGTGAATGAATTTCATAAATGAATGAAATTATAGAAATATAAACGGTAAAGTTATAAATGGAATTTTATAAGCAGTAGGTTTATAAAATTTGTAAAGTTATTAAAAGAATAGATTTGGGTAAATAAGTGAATCTTATAAGTTATAAGATTTATAATTCGGAAAGTTTAAAGGAACGATTTTTGCAAACAAATAAATTATAAGTTTTTAACTTATAATATGAACTTTTAGTATATAATTGAGTTATAAATTGAATAGGTTAATAAAGGAGATTTATAAAGGAAGTTGTTATAAAATAAATAGAAATGGAATTTATAAACAATGTTTTATAAATTCGCAACGACTTATTTTGATAAGTAAATTGTTGTAACTTATTAATGGAGTTATATTCACATTTTATACAGTGAATAATCCTTTAAAATAAAATGAATAGAAAGGATGAAATTGGTTAACAAGGTATATTCACGTTTTTGAAAAGTGAATAATATGTTAAAGAAATGTTTTAGATGTGATGTTTTAAATAGAATTAAAACGACCTAACGATGTTTTATTTAATGTGTTAAGATTCGAAACCATAGATTTCAACATTTATTGTTGAAATAGACGTTTTCGAGAAATAGAAGGAAATAGTGGACTATAACACTGTTGTTATTGTAAATGATTTCCGAAAGGAAATGTTTTGTATAGTATTGGGATTTATATATCTATTTTATTTTCGAATCCCTATACTGGTGATTTTGGGACATTGTAACGATGTTTTACGCAACATTCGTTTTGGCCCAAATAAATATGTTTAAGAGAATGATTTCCTTAAAGAATGAAATATATACTTAATTTAGATTTAAGTATATTGAATATTTTCCAAGTGTTGGAAATAAATGGATTTGAGAATTACTTAATAAGTAAGTATGGAAATGTTTTCCAATATAAAGTGAATATTTTGAGAATTTATCTTTTTGAAGATAAATTGAAAATGAATAATTGAAATCGTATATTCGTAGATATTTTGAAGTGTAAATTCAATATGGAATTTATAAAAGAAAGGGGAATTTGTTTAAAAATAAATATTGATTTATTTTTGAGGTATTGAAATTTTATATCTTGTAAAGATATTTTTGGGAAATAAATAATTTGGAAAATTATTTGGAATCTGGTGATGTTGTGCATATCCATTGATAGTTCAATAACCAACTATCAATATTTACCTTTGAATGGGTATTTGTTGTGATTTGTTTGAATTTGAATGCCACACTTATTTTTGAATAAGCGCTCACTATTCGGGTTAGCCGGGAAAGGACCTTGGGGTCGTATAACCCATTCCGAGTATGTGATACGTCGTTATGAATAGCATTTGAAGACCGGTGTTGAAGACCGGGTATTGGCGAGAGCGATAGGATGACCTGTCGATTGACTCTGCACCGAGTTGCTCCGGTATAGAGTTCTCCATATGTGATGGGGAATCCGATCAGGATTGTGGATATCCGGATTGCAAGGACTTCTTTGTAAGAGCCTTCGGTTCTGTTCGATCCCGGAACAGACTTGTATGGATTGTATGTCTGACGTTACAAATTGAGATATAAAGCAGATTTCTTTCAAATATATTTCTGTTGGTGGCGGAGAATTTATTCTCTTAGCTTAACACCCTTCTCTGAGACTTACGAGCTCAGAGGTTATGTAGTTGATGGTTATCAGCGATATATTCCCAATTTGGTAATGTGACATGCTGAGTGTTGCTGTGAAATGATCATTGTTTGATCATTTGTTTGATCGTTTATCTTTGTGATCATTTCTATGATCATTTGTTGACCCAAAGCACAGCTTTTGTATAAAGCGTGGCTTTGTGGACGAGACTTCGTCGAGCCTCACACCCCGGAATGGTCAAAACAGGAAAGATGCAGCAAGGTTATGAGGGGTAGCTCCCTTTAGGGTATGTGCATTTCCTTCTGGAAAAGGGTGGTATCATGGTATGGAGACCAGATACTTACTCATGTTGAAACACTTATTATTTTGGTGTGATGTTGATTACGAGCGCTCGGATAAAGGTCCCAAAGGACCGGGGGATGGCATATTCATGTCAGTAGTTTCCCAGTTAGGGGTAACCCGGCCTTGTGTTGGCAGAGATCCGGTTTGGTTCTCGGGGACGTCCTTCCAGAGGCGTTCTCATGTGGCAATGGGAAGTTCCTTGGCCTGACTATTCGTTGGAAATCCAATGAAACAATATGATCTTGTACGGTATTAGTTGTAGAACCTATCATTCACTTATGGTGGCGCCCCACTGTTTGGATGGTAGCTACAGTAGGCATAAGTGCGGAATGCCTATGCTGGCTAAGATTTATATCTTTACTTTTGAAATATTTTCTACACTATGCACTAGTAATAATATCAAATGTTTCTTTTTAATGCGTATCAAGCATCTTTGACTATCATAAGGAGAAATCTCCTCCGATTCTGCGTTTGCATGTGTGTGTGTGCAGGAGGCCTTATGGTAGTCTCATTTTTAAAAGCATTGCGAATTGACTTTAAAAATATTCCTCTATTTTGATTTTAAAGATAAATAAACTGTTTTAAGCTCTCACACCAGCCACATGACTGACTCGGAGTTTATTATTTTCCTTCCTAAACTCTGGGTGCCCACCAGTTTCCACACGGGAAGTCAAGAGTTAAGGTTTGCCAGGATATTCTGGAATTCAGGAGTTGCTGGAGGCAAGATGGATGGCTTGGCGTATTACTAGTATATAGTATTTCTTTTTCCGTTGCATTGTTTGTTGTTGTTCACTCTGATAATGTAATGTAATGTGATGTAATGTAATAACTGATATAGTTCTTTGTTTAAAGATTATTCATTTATGTATTATATGTTGTTCCGCTACGATTGTGAGATTCTGATGTTGTTCTGTTGTTTTCTGTTCCGTTCTATTTTCTTTCCGTTCTATTTTCTATCTTTTCTCTTTTCTTCTACCTCTTTTTCTTTTTCTTAAACAATGAGAATTCGTATTTCTGTTCATCTTGAGTTAATCTATGGAGATTAGTGTATATTCAAGGAGTACGGATTTGCGGGTCCTTACACTTATTCATTAATTAATCAAAAATTAATTAACTAAACATCACTTAATTATCCGCTTTAAATAATCTCTCTTGATTAATTATTTCTTAATTACTTTAAGTAATTATTCCTTAATTACAATTTTAATTAATCATCTTGATTAATTACTTCTTAATTATACCATGAAATTATCTCTTAATTACCCTTTTAAATTAATCATCCTTGATTAATTATTCTTTAATTACCCTGATAATTATTTCTTAATTATCATTTTTAATTAATCACACCTAATTAATCACTTTTTAATTAATCACACTTGATTAATAACTTTTTAATTAATCACACTTGATTAATTAATTTTTAATTAATCAAACTTGATTAATTACTTTTAATTAATCACAATTGATTAATTACTTTTTAATTACATTTAGTAATTAAACTTTAATTTTGTATTAATATCCTTTAACTATTAATTACTAATTAATTATTTAATTAAAGCTCACTTCCATTTATCAAATCCTTCCTAATTAATTATTTAACAAGTAATTAATCACTTTATTAATTACTTTACATCCTTTCATTAATTAATTAGTCTTCAATTAATTAATTAATTTAAACCTTTAATTAATTATATTAATTAATTCTTTAATTAATAACACAAGTGATTAACCCTTAATCACTTCCACCTAATTACTTTCATAAAGTCATTAACCTCTAATTACTTTGTTAAATAATTTCTTTTTATTTAATTACCTCCAGTAATTAATTACTTAATTACTTAACCAAGTAATTACACTTAATCATTTTAAATCATAAGTGATTTTCTTTAATTAATCACTAACTAATTACTTAACCAATTATTTTACTAATCATTTAAGTTTAATTAAATAATTCTTTAACTTCTTATATTAAAAAGATCCTTAATTAATTAAATCATTATCTTAATTAAAATTAAATCATTATCTTAATTAAATTATTTATATTAACAAATAACTCTTTAGTTATTAATAATAATCGAATTATTTTAATTACCTTCACACACTTGTTTATCTTTAATTAACCAACCACTTAATTACTTAAGATAAATTGATTACTAAATCTTAAACATTAATCTTTAAAATAAAATATTTTAGAAATCAATTATAATTAAAACAATTTAAACATTCAAATTAACTTTTAAATCTTAAATACTTTCCAAAGTTATTTAAATAAATTTAATACAAACCTCATTTTTGAAAATCCACTTATTTAATTTTAAAAACTTTATATTTCAATGTATGTAAACTTAGTTAAAACTTAACTTTGAAACAAAGTAAAAACTTGTTTTACTTTTGTTTAAAACTTGAATCATTTAAAATCAATTTCAAACAACACTAAAAACTCGAGCAATCCCCTTGATTTCCCCGATGCTAACACGAGACAGTCCGCTACACACCTGATTCGAGAAAAACTCGAGCATACTCGACAAAAAACCCGAGCCACTCGATCCTTTCCCAAACATGACTTCAGATGCACGAAACCGTGCACATCCACGTGCACAGCGCCGTCGAGCATCGATGAACTTCGCCCTGCCTCCGACACATCACTCTCGACCACGGCAACCACTTGCGACAACCCAGAATCCACGATTCGAACTAAAATCAAAATCGACTCCTAAACCAAACTTCGTAAACCAAAAACCATCAGAAAACAGTTCGCCACTGATGATCCAATACTCGAGACACCATGCAATCCTTTCCGTAGCTACTCCACGACCTCCAACACCTCCAGAACGTCATGCGATCAACTCCGGTTGCTTCTTGTTGCTGCGAATTCCAAATGAACTTCGACGACATTCACAGGGTGTTAAACCCTACCCCGTCGATTCTCGACCATCTCGATCAATAATAAATTCCCAAAGCATTTTTCCCATGATCATCGTCACCCTCTCTACCTTCAAGCTCAACCACGACGTCGAATTCGCCGTCGATCGCCGTAATTTGGCCAATTTGTCGAAAATAGACAACCCAAGAATTCACACCAATTACCAAACTTAAAATTATGATACATACCTCAAAATCAAGATTTTCTATTTGTAATTCAATTATGAAATCAAAACTTAAAATTGAAATAATAAATATTTGACCCAGTTTTATTTTTATCATAAATTCAAAAAATTTGAGCCAATTATTCATTTTAAAAACCTATAATTATTTTTAGATGAAATGTTACATGATTTCAAACAACTTTTATTTAAAAATCATAAGCCAATTCAAATTCAACATTGAGTTATTGAATTTATTATGAAAAATGAATCTGTTATTATCACATAGAGCATATGTTTTAACTACACAGGCATTCAAATAAAAGAAAATAAACATGCATCAATTTAAATCCAAGAGTCCGTGCAAACATCATGATTTCATACACATATAAAAATGAAATCCAACAATAAAATGTTTTTAAAATATGTATACTCGCCTTATTTAGCAACGAACAGAGAGCAGATGTTAGTTTTCCAGGCTTGTTTATTTTAATTCGAGTTCTTCTTTGCATGTTGAATTAAATATTGCTGCTGTTGATTTCTTTATCTAATTCCCAAGTTATATTTGAAAATCTGAAGATTTATGTTGTAATTTCCCCTGCCTCTGATTTCTTTGATTTTCTTGTTTCACATGTTAGATTCCAGATTTATTTCCTCTTCTTATTTTCAGATTTCCCAGTATTTTACTTCTTTTGATTTGTATTATGTTTATGTTGAAAAGAAGAATGAATTTTTAGCTGAAGATTAAAAGTAAGTCTCTTCTTCATATTTTACAATTTAATCTTAAATTAAATTATCAAGAGAATTGACATTTGTCCCTTTTATGTTTTAATTAACTTACACCTAAGCTATATGCTTACAAATGTCTCTAACCCAAATTAATATACTTACAAGTGTTGTTACTATTTGTATTATTATTTTAAACTTATTTAAGCCTTGTATGTATAAGTATGTAATATTTATATGTATTTAATGTATTTTAATGCTTTATTATTGATTTACAAGTGTTACTTTTCTTTTTTATTATTTGTTTAAGCTATGTATATGAAATTATGAAATATTTACATGTATATAATGTGTATTTATCTTTTTATAATTTAAGCTCTTAGTTTTATAAAAATATATAAAAGTGACTTCATGTAAACAATTATAAATTACTTATGCTTTTATCAAATTAAATGCATCATATGTTTATAAGCTTGAGAAATTTATTTTAATTTTATATATAAAATTCCTAAACCAAATTTATCTTATGTTAAAATTTTAAAAGGAAAGAATATTAAAACAATTGAACTTTTAAATTTAAATCTTGTTTAAAACTCAAGTTTTAAAATATATATATCTATATTAAATAAGAAATTATCTTTATTATAAAAAATTTAAATCTCAAATATCACTTTTAAAAGTATTAAGTCAAATTAAAATTTCCAAATTACAAACTATATATATTAAAGTTTGAAAACACTTTATTATATTCAAAACAATAAATTTTTTCCCATTTCTAATATATATACAAATATATACATTTCAAATGGAAAATATTTTAACATTAGTTTTATTAATCACTATATTGAATTTTGAAACACAAATCCAAACCACAATATATATTCATATATATTAAAATTTGAATATATAGCTTTTATTACATTAAAGACTTCCTATATATAATATATACCTATATATATACATTATAAATAGAAGATATTTTGATTAGCTATTGAAAAATAAATCTTACCAATTTTAAGTTTCTAGAATAAATATTTCCAAATTAAAATATTATTAGTTTTCAAAAGAATTAAACTTGCCAATTTTATGTTGTTAGGAAAAATGTTAATAGATATTGTCAAATTAAATATTATTAGCTATTTAAAAGAATAAACTTGTCAATTCATAATATAAAATTATCAAATCAATTTAATTATTAACAAAGATTATTAAATTGATATTGCTCAAACTTCCGGGTCATCACAATATAAGTATAGATTTATAAATGTGATTTGTAAATAATAAAAGGACTATTTTAAAAAAAATTATATAAAGCAATGAATTCACTACTGTTGCTGGGAAATAATAAGGGTGATGACTGCAGCATCATCAGCATCATTTTCGAGCATCCGTGTGATGGATTTTCTACCAATAGTAAATTGAAAATTTAAGTTTTTTCGTGATAAACAAATTTGATTTAATATCCAAGTTGAAATTGATAAAAATAAGTGAAAAGAGTTTAGGACTTATAATATGAAATAAGAATTTACTTTAGTAAAGTTGAAAGGAATTTGAGTTAGTAAGTGAATTATATGTTTTGAAATTTAACTTAAGGAAAGTTAATAAAGTGAATTGAATTTGAAATTATAAAGAATGAGTTTAGTGAATGGAAGTGAACTTAGGTAGATTTTCATGGAATTATGAATAAATAAGTTGTATAACTTATAAAATGTGAAAATGTAAGTAAAATCAATTGTTAAAATGGTTAAACAATTTATTAAGCAAAATAAAATATGCTTTTGAATAAGTAATGAAATTTGACTTAAGTAAAAGTTAAATAAAATAGAATTTGAAATTAATCAGAGATGAACTTAAGTTGTATAGTGAAGTGAAGGTAAATGAAATTGAAATGAAATATAACTTAAGTAAGGTTAAATGAAGCTGATTTTGGTATCAAAGTAAATTAATAAAGTGAATTAATAAAATGAAGTGACGAATGTGAATTTGAGTTATATAAAGAAATTCAACTTTATTTGTAGATTGAATTAGCAATTGAAATAATGAAATATGAATTGAATGTTAATCAATCGAATGCAAATGAATTGATGTGGAATAGTGGATGTAAGTGTTAATTCATTGAAGCTAATTTAAATGTGTTGAACCAAAATGAATGTAAGCAAAGTAAAGTAAATAAATTTGGTTATGATTGGATATGCGTTGGTTGTTAGATGTTTTATTAGTTGATTGTATAGAAATTCATATGAAATTGAATTAATCAAATTGAAAACTAAATAATTGAAATTGGAATTGGAAGTGAAGTAAATTAAAAAAAGAATTGAATTTGATGTAATTTGAATTGAAAGTGAACCAACTTGAATGTAAATTAGTGAATATAAACTAATTGAATGTGAATAAATGAAGGTTAAAAATATCAAATGTTAACAAATCAATTGTGATTAAATTGAAAGTCAATTCAATGAATGTTAATGAGAAATGAATGATTATTGATTTGTTTATGGATTGATTGGATAGTTGTTGGATGTTAGTTGGATGATAGTTGTTTGATGGTTGGATTTGTTTCTTTTGATTGCATTTGCTATATTGACATATATAGTTGTTGGTATATGTTGTATATTGATATTTTTCATATACACATGTTTCTCATTGTTTGTTGAGTGCATAGTAGGTGTGTATGGAGCTTGCTTCGCATTTGGAGCTCGCTTTCACACTATGTTAGCCGTATATGCTCGCTAATAATATATAAGGTACATATCGTACTTTTACACTTTTTTCCCTTCGGGATGCCTCATCCTTGATGATGTGATGTATATTTGTGATATATATATATATATTGTTATTTTTTCTGGATCGAACCGCACAAAGAAGACGCTGGTGAATTTTTAAAAAAATTTAAGGCGTTAGAATTTTTTTTGGAAAATTGGAAAAATTAGTGAAAACTAAATTTTGATTTTAAGTTGAAAGTTAAATGATATAAGTTTTAAAAGATAACTATGTATGATTTGAAAACTTATTAAATTTTTTATAAGCAATTTAGAATGGATTTTGGAAAAAGTTAAATGGTTAAATAGATTTGGTAAATCTAAATTGAGCGAATTGTTTTGAAAAGTTAATGGATTTTGTGACTTTCTCTTACTTTGTAATTTCGGGGACAAAATTCTTTTAAGTAGGGGGAATGTAATGACCCAAAATTTCAGTCATTTGAAATTCCTATATTTAATTAATTTTAAATACTTAAAAGTTAAGTTCATAAGCTTAATAAATAATACTTCGAATATAGTGATTTAATTGGATAATTAAATTGTTGATTGAATATTTGAAATTGCAGAAATAATTGAGATTTGGATTTGAAATGAATAAAAAAGATTTATAAAGTTGAATCAAATCATATTTGAATTAGAATGATGTTACGGTACTTTTAAAATCGAATTAAAAGTTAATTTGTAGAAATTGAATATTTTAATATTTAATTGACGAGTAAAAATAGTCATTTTTCAGACAGTCTCGAATTTCAACAAAACTAGTTTCATCGAATCTGTAATGTTATATTATTGTAAGATTTCAAATTTCGTGTCAATCGGATTTACGATTTGGCCGGGACAAGCTAAAACGCATAGAAATCTGTTTAAGTGAATTTTAAATTTAAATAATTGATTCGAAAACCTATCTTTCAAATATGATCGAATTGGCTCCCGATATATATTCCATTGCGTTCAGAATAGGGGTAATACATTATAAACGCCAGGCAGCACGCTTTGTTTGGAGTTCGGAAAATTTTCGGATGAATAATGTCGTCAAATTTATATAAAAGGACCCCATTATCTTCATTTTTCACAAACCCTAAATAAACTAGGGCAAGCCGCCACTTTCAAAGTTAATGGCCGAAATCGTTCGATTCTTTTCCCTTTAATTTCTTCCAATCCATAAATCTATTCAAGAAACCTCCAATTACAAAATTAAAGAGCACGACGAGAGCTAGGATATCAACGGTGATGATCATCTGAAGCAAAGCAGATTGGCAGCAAATCGACGTCGAACGTCGCACGTTTACACACGGTTTTCCACGCGAATACAAGGCTAAGTGTGACCGGTCGCTCGGCGTTGGTGGAGCTCGCCGTGGCCTTTTGAGTGGCGGTGCTTGATCGTCTAATCGATAGACGTAGGTGGCTCGATAATTGTGGGATGAAGGCAACCGATGGGTAGGTTCGAGCGCATGAATTTGCGATGGGGGAAGAAGAAGCGTAGTCACGGACCTGATCTTGTGATGTAGAATCGAACGGCAGAGATCTATTTTAGGTTAAAATAAAATTTGAAATTGATTTTATATCATAAAAATTCGTATAATCTTTAAAAATTGATATCTTCTTCATACGAGGTCTGTTTTGCATGAAATGAATTGCATTGGGTCCGTATTGACGAGAACTATATAATGGAGCTGGATTGGGATTTATTTGAGCTAGTAAAAGTTTTGGTTGAAATTAAACGTTTGTCTAATTTTAATTGGAATAAATCGCTAACGCGACGACTACAAGCAATGTGAGTACAACGCACTCTTTCTGACTCACTAATATTTTTATATAAGTGCAAAATAATTTATTATATGATGATTGATGATTGTTTGGATGATATATGATATATTGACTGATATTTGGATATATACCTACCTAGTGGAGCAGATGACCCTATGCATTCTCGTGTATGAGCGGATGAACCTTTGTACGCGCATCTGCCTCAAAGCGGACATTGTACACATATTCTAATATATACTTGATGCAGATGATAGGTTGGAGGGATCCAACTGGATTCCTCACTAGTATTCATTTATTTACAGATATTGTTATATATTATGTTATCATATGATATATGATGTTTTGGATGTCATGATTGATGTATTTAGTGTTGTTGCAGCATTGGGCATATTTTTATATTTTAAAAATGTTTTAATTGATGATTTCCAAATTTAAAAGGATTTTAAAAGTGATTTTGAAAATAAATGTTTTATTGATTTTTGAATTGTAAAGGAATTGAATTTATTTTGAATAAATAAATATTATAATTTTTATGTTATAAAAATTATGATTTCTGTGAAATATAGTAAAATTTTATTTCTGGAAATATAAAGTTGATTATTTTATTCAATAGTTTAAATGGTGATTTTTTGAATTTATTATAAAAGGTTTATATATACGATTTATAAAATTGATATTTTTATAAATCAAAATGAGGAAATTATAAAGGAGTTTTTATAAGTGTTAAAATGAAGTTATAAATGGAGTTTATAAGTGAATAAGATTTATAATTGTGAAGTTATAAAATCAGTGAATTTGTAAAATAAATGATTTATAAGTAATTAACTTATAAATTGGATTTTGGAATGAAATTGAAATATATATTGAATTGGTTAATAAAGGGATTTTTCAAGTTGAAGTTTTTATAAAATATAAAAGGAATTTATAAACATTGTTTTATAAATCCGAAATCAATTGAATTTGATAAGTTAAATATAGAAGTTTATTGAAGGAATTATATCTACGATTTTGGGCAGTGGATAATCCTTTAATGAATATAATGAAGCAATGAATTTGGTAAAAGAACTATATCCACGATTTTGGACAGTGGATAATTCTTTAATAAATGTGTAGAAACATTGAATTGGATTAAACGAATTATATTCACGATTTAGGATAGTGAATAATCTGTTAAAATTAAATAAACGTTTTGGGAAGTGATATTTTAAATGAAATGAAATGATTAAAAGATGTTTTAAAACATGTTAAGTATCGAAACCATAGATTTCAACATTCATTGTTGAAATAGACATTTTCAAGAAATAAGGAAACGATGGACTATAACACTGTTGTTATAGTAAATGATTCTTGAAAGGAAATGTTTTTGTGTAATATATGGGATTTATACATCTATCTAATTTTATAATCCCTATACTGTTGATTTTGGGTTGTCGTAACGATGTTTTATGCAACATTCTTTTTGACCCAAATAAATGTGTTTAAAGAGAACGTTTTCCTTAAAGAATATAATATATACTTAATCCTGATTTAAATATATTTGATATTTTATAAGTGATGTAAATAAATTGATTTGTGAATTACTTATTATTAAATAAGTATATGGAAATGTTATCCAATGTTGAAATGATTTCGAGAATATATATTTTTAAAGATAAGTTGAAGTGAATATTTGGCAAGTAAATTAATTAGTAAAGATTAATTAAAAGGGCCTAGTGATTGTATATGGTGCTGAATATTTGTTTGTTTGCTTTGATAGTTAAATAATCGACTATTAAACTTGGCCAAATTTTAGTTTCTTGACTTGATGTGGGAATTATTTAGTCGTACACTTTGTACGTAGCCTTCTGTGTAGGCTCTATTATCGTTTGTGTTGAGGATGTTGATTCGTATAGTGCGGAGTATTACTCCAATCCGTCGAGCTTCCTTCTTGGCCAGAAGGATAGCAACTTGAAAGTTGAAGACATGATAAGTCTATGATACTTAGTTTCCGTGTGAAGTTGAGAAATGCTTTTGCATTGTTGGTGCGAAGAGACCGGGATCAGATTTATCTGAAAACCACTTCGGACCAACGTATATGCGACGAATTGTGCAGGTTGCTTGTGATGATATTGATATTCTGGATTTTCATAGCGGGGGACTGCTTATTGATCTTTTGGGGTTAAAATCCCAATATACATCCAGTAGTAGTGGTCTCTTCATTATGAAATATCCAATGCAAGGACTATTCGCAACTAATCCTAGGGATTTCCCGACAGGATGTGGTAGGAAAGTACCTTCGGTTTGTCCTGCTCCTGGACAACTTGTATGGATGTTTGTTTGACATTGCATTTCTAAAGATTACGTACATTGGTTTTTACAAACGTACATCAGTGGTGGCGGGGAAGGCAACTTCTCTTAGCTTAATACCCTCCTTGAGATGTATGAGCTTAAGGGTTGTAATTTTGTGGAAGGCAATTAGTAGTTAACGAAAATGACCATGTGGCATTCTAAGTGATGTGATTTGTGATTGTGAAAGGTAATCGTTACCTAGTCAGGCCTCATCAATCGAAAATGACCAAAACAGGGTTAGATGCAGCAGGGCTAAGTGGGTCATTCCCATTAGGATATGATCATCCTCTTCTAGATATATCTTTACACGCTATGGCGTCGTGTATCTGATTATTGTAGTTTGTATGCTATGAGGGCCCTCGGAAAGGTCGGTAAGGACCGGAGGATGATATATTCGATACCATCTAGTTATAGAGATGGCCGGTCTTGTGTTGGTAGAGGATCCTTTGTGATGGTCCTCTGTACATTCTTCTAGAGATGTACTGCCGGAAGGTAGTCCCTTCACTTGGTCATTTGTATGGAAATCCAAAACCCACTACGAGCTGTGATTTGTTTGTAAATGCATAATGAATAGCCTCGAAATGCTATATGGGTAACCATTTCGATTATGATTAATATTATTTGTATATACTAGACACTAGTATAATATAAGAGGATTTGATATGAAAGAAATGTTTTAGCTAACGTAAGGTAAAAACATGTCTGTGTTTATATGTGGACTTGTCTTACGAGATACTTTTGTTTTGAAAACTAAGGAAAAGTTTGGTAATTTAATAAATTCACTTGAGTGCGTTTTTCACGCTAGTTTACCAGACTGATCTGGGCGTTCTTCCCTTTCAATGCTTAGGTCCGACTGAGTATATTTACAGGTCTATATTTGATGCTTTTGGAGCTTCAGCAGGGGAGCTGGAGATCTTCATTTCATATACGCGTATCTGTTTTGATTTTTGATTATTCGTTGTGCTTTGTTTGTTGTTGTTCTATATTATCAACAATTGTGAGGATAGATTATTATAATTGTTCAAGCTGATAACTATTGATTGATTGCTGAACTCTGATTGATGTGTGCATATACAGTTTCCATTTTGTAAAGATCATTGATATGATATTATATATTTTCCACTGCGATGTGAGATTCTTGTATTGTTCTATTTGGTTCTATCTTCTCTCTTTCTTCTCTTCTCTTCTTCTCTCTTCTTTTCTTCTCTTGATTTTCCGTCAGTTTGTGCTTTTTGGGTCGGACATGTGGATTATTGTCGATTCAAAGGGTATGGATTTTCGAGTTGTCACAGCGTATACTTATACATAGCAAATAAAAGTATGTTACTGTAGCGTTATCCTATACACCCGATCTTATCTTACATTCCTTATGATTATGTTTTCAAAAATCATTTTTAGATTAAAAATTTTCATAAATCTATGTTCTGATACCAAGTTGTAACATCCCCTATCTGTAGGCCCGAAGCTAAGTGCTACAGATGATGCATTCACCCAAAGTATCAAAATCCAGTGACCAAATATGATAATGCTAACGATATCTATAATATCAAAAGCGCATGAATATGAAACAAAATCAAAATTTCACAAAAACAACTTCTCTGATTACATTTCACAAAACACGTTTCATATTCCATTACGTAATCCCATAATCATTTTTCAGGTTCGGATAAAATATAATAATTACAAAATATGTCAAGAGCGACATATGAAGATGCCTCCGTGGTTGACCAGAGTACTAAATAGTCGTATCTTTTGAATATGCTAGTATATGATTTTTGTTTGACGATAACGAACATATATATATATATATATATTCATTTAAATGTATTTGTTAATGTACTATTTTATTTTTCACACAATTAATAAATATTTGCTGAATAAAATAAATAACACAAAATTTAAATTCAAACAGATATTTTATTTAAACAAATTTTTTATTACAATTTTGAATAGTACAATTTATGCTCTGACTGTATATAAAAAATTTCAATTACAATATAATTCAATTACATTACTATTTAACATTTACATGAGCACCTCACTACATTTCACTCATTCACTCGTATTTGATCTTCAATTCTATTCCAGATTGAATGTAGCATCTGAGCAATCTGCAAAATAAACACTAACGCAGTAAAATTGAAAAGAAAATATTTGTGCAGTATAAAATAAAATGTGATTTTGAAAATATTATTTGCCTCGGTTATTTGGATTGTTCGTCATCATTTAATTTTGAATTCATCATACATGAACAGTTTGTGACATACACAATGTATTACTGGATATGCCACAAGGACATGCACACCGATATACACTTGATAAAGTTACAGGGACAGGTGAGCACAAGGTCAAACCCAAATCAAAAGTTGGGTTCAACTCAAGTGAAATAAATATTAAGTCACGGTATTAGTACATGGTCAAACCCGAGCTATTGGCTGGATTCAAAACAAGTACAGGCCAAATTCAAATGCCAACAGACCACCACTGACCATATACAAGTCAAAGAAACAAAACTACATCAGTGAAAGAGATCAGTTCAACATCAATTTAACATAGTCAATGAGCTGGCCAGAAAATCAAAATGTACAACCCTAACTGGCAGAGAAACCACAGTGCAAAGTGGTGAATGCAAATACAGGTACACAAGTGATTAACAATACTGCAACACTTCAATCAAAATTCAGTTGCAACCATCAACATAGAGACCAGACTTGAATGAACAGTGGAGACACAAATTGAAGCGTCATATACAAACCAGAAGTTTACATGAATCAAAGAATTGTGAACTAACCAATCCAAGAAATGCAATATCAACCAGACCAGATCAACACACCAGTAATGATGCAAGTGCAGTGCAACTCAATGCAAACTAGGGATGAAACTCACAAGATCCAAACTCAAAACAACATGTAGATCAATCATAAAGGACTACATGCACTGATACATGTCCAGATTCAATAGCCAGAGGATCAAGCAGTCAAAGTAACAGCAATGCAAACACAGTTCAAATGAACAGACTCATGAAGGCATGGAGGCAAACAAACCAGACCATATGCATATATATACAGTAAACACATGGAATCAAAGTGCAGACAAGCTACATGAAGACTAGCTCAACAATCATGATGTCAACATATATGATCAGGGGAAAGCAACACAACATGCATCATATACATGGATGAGCTCTAATGCATATGACCACTGATATACATATATATGAACATGAATGAAACTGCACCTATATATTGATGAAGCACCACAAGTGTATATAAACATAGTTTAAACAGGTAATGACGTAAGGAATTCGAACTAAACATATCAAGTTTAAAAGTCAAAGCCGATGTCAATAGAGAACAGCAAGGTACAAGTTCAGACAAAGCAAAAAATGTCAATAGCAGATTTCAAACCCAAGTCAACGAAATCAAAGTATCGAAATCATGGTAAAAAATGCAGTGCACAAGTACATGATACAGTGATACAGAGGCCGAGAAAAAATCAAGCAGGAATTTTCAAAAATGATCGAAGTCAATCAAGATTATCAGCAAGTTCGAACAAATCATGCTACAACAGTAACAAATCAAATGGCCGAAGTCAAAATAAATCAATATCTTCAAAGAAGTCAGAGCCGTGATGACCAAGGAAGTCGAACCAAGTCAGAAATCAAAGCCGTGACAAACAGGCAAAAAATATATGATTTTAAACAAGTTGGTAATCATCTCAAGCATATACACAAAATCGAATGGCTAAGGCATAGAAATTGACAAATTCAAATGAATCTATACGAATGAAAATTTAAGAAAATAAACCATATATAAACCTAATCATCATCGGCCGTGAAAAGTATTCGAGTTCAAGCAATATCACGGTGTATAGAATCAATTAGGAACTCGAATCAAAGTCGAGGGTAATATAAATCGAAAAGGGGGCAAATGTTCCAAATTCAAAGCATCATTCAACCTCGACGAATTGAAGCAGCCACAAGCAACATTCAGCATAAGGATCAAATCGAAGAATATTTCATCACTGTAATTTCAAGCGGCACCTTTTACAAAGCCCTAATTATTGAGGAATGGACGAGAACGAAGAAGCAAACATTTTTCGAAGAAGAAGTATCGGGCCGAAGAAATAAAAGAGAAAGTGAAATGTATGCTTTATCACTTAATCTACTTTTAGGCCGACTTTATAATTTAGTTGGGCTTTAATATTTAAATTTAGGATTTTGTTATTTAAACTTGTATTTTTCTCTTTTAAACCTTTGTAATTTCTAGTCGTGTGACTAGGGGACGAACTACGGTTGTGTAGTTCAAGAATTTGCAACTTATTGGCTGAGTTGTGGCAGGGTTTTGAGCATAGAGTTAAGTTTAGTCGATAGCGGGTGTCACAAGTTTACGTGTATAAGCGTTTGGCTACTTAATTTCTAGTAGAAACATTGGGGGCAGTATATAGGCAGGGTTTTGCCGAAGCTGGGTAAATTATGTGTTGTTCTATTTCTGCATTTTTATATTCTATTATTATCTATACTACTATTATTCTGCTGTGATCATTGCTGAAATTATTTTATATGAACTTCCGCAATAATTTTTGTAATTGATAGTATCGCCCTATTCACCCTCCTCCTCTAGGGTGAAATCGATCCTACAAGTGGTATCAGAGTTAGGAACAAAAGCTATTTTTATTTTAAAATTTTGATTTTTCAATGACCAGTTTTTGCTTTACAAATTTGAATTTTTAAAATGGCTTCTTTTAATAATGCTTTACCGAGGGTCGGTTCAATATTATTCCTCCTGTTTTATGGAACAGATTTTTTTTGATTTGCAAACTAAAAATGAAATTTTATTTAAAATCTGTTAATGTTAAACGTTAGGATATTATTGAAAATGGGTGTGATATAATAAATGAGAAAAATACTTTGATTAATGCTCTTGCTATGCATATAGTATATTCTCATATTAATCAAGATATTTTTAACTTTATCTCTCATTGTGAAAGTGCATAGGAAATTTGGAATACTTTTGATTCAATACATGGTGCAAAAGACAACAGCAATGAGAAATCCTCCACAATCGACTCAGTAAAAGAACATGCTTAATAGGATTGATAAAAGGCAGTAGTGATGAGGATGATGATGATGGAGCAGCTAAGCTGGCCCATTAATGATGAAATTCAAAAAGTGGAATCATAGACACTGAAATCCAGCTCTAAATCAACAATTGAAAAGAAGAATAATCAAATCCCTAGACAACCTAAAAGAACGGGAGATCATATGTCACAAATGCAACAAACCCGGACACATCAAGCCCAATTGTCCTCAGAATCGACACGGCCAAGAAAAGAAATCGACAAGGAGAAGTTTTGCAGTCACGTGGAATAAAAGCGACAATGAAGGCACTAGGAGTGAGAGTGAAAGAAAAGATATGTGCCTTCAAGGTGATGTAACTGATAGCGATGACGATGAGCCAAGCGAGGTATCAAAACTTACTCACTCAAAGTTACTTATATATTTCCACGAAGTAAATGGATGTTTTGAAAGATTTAGGGAGAAATACACTAAAATTGAATCACAAAGAGATACTTTGATAGAATCAAATAAACAACTTGACCAATTAGTTAAAAACTATCAAAGTAGGAGCCCTAAATGTGATATGTGTCCATCACTTGAAGAAGAAATTAAAAAATAAAAAATTAAAATTAAATCACTTGAAAATGAAATTCTAATTTTGAAAGAAAGTGAAAATAAAAGAAGAGAAAATTCCATTAAAAAGTGCACACAATTATTAAATGAAAATGAATCTCTCAAAACGTAGGTCCAATAATTATCAACGACTTTAGGAAAATTTTCCAAAAGTGAAAAATCGTTGAATATGCTGTTAGGGAAACAAACCATTAATGCTGTTAAACAAGGACTTGGGTATAATCAATCTGAACGTGCCAGAAATGTAATTAAACAAGTCAATCCTATATGCACAATTTGTAGAAAATTTGGACACAATCAAAATAATTGTTGGTATAGACCCAAACACGTGAAAAATATTGTAATTTGGGTTCCAAAAGGCACGAATATAAAATCATTTAAAGTCAAACAAATCTGGGTGCCGAAAGGAACATATATAAACAGTTTTGGGTCTCCACAAACATATTCTTCAAACTTATTTGCCACTAACAATCATGGACCTGTAAAAACAGATAGGTCACAAAAATCTTCTCTCATGTAGGTATGGAGGCAGGCTAAAGAACAACAACAGTGTTATCTGTTCTGGCTATTCCAGAAACACAACGGGAATCAAATCAAAGTTCCTTAGCCTAGTACAAATGTGGCAGATCACAATGGGCAATAAAGAAAAATTATCGACAAAGGTAAAACAGGTAACGGTATATTTATTCTTGAATGATATATTATTGTGATAATCTGCACCATAATCTGAATTTAAATCAGCCATTTATGTTAAAAAGAGAAGAATGATGATGTTAATTCTGACTTATTCAAAATATTGAACAATTATCTTAGAACTATTTCATATAGATTTGTTTGGTCTAATGATGGTGTTTTATTGACTGATGATTACTCAAGATATTTGTGGATATACTTGGTCATTATGTTCACTGATTTGTTTATTTACACGGCTTTAATTCAATTTCATTTAAAAGCTGTTAAAAATGATTTTGAGATATTTTGTTGCATACATCACGGTCTGGTCTATAACATTCAATAAATAATAATTTTGAGCGAAAGAAAATTCGAATACAGACTACACTGGTAATCTAATTGATAGAAAAATTACTAGCGGAAAGTGATTTATGTTGAGACATTTCAGTAGTTGCATCGTTTTTCAAAGAAAATATCTACATATTTTTCATTTTAATTATTTTCAAATAACATAAATTTTCTTATAAAACCCCTTCTAAAAAATCATTTTTGACCTTGTTTCAGATTAGTCATTTTTGAAAATTTGATAATTATTTTTCAATTTGAGCTTGAATGATTACATTAACTAATCTAACACGCTACTGATTATCAAAAAGATAAATGGTGATTGAAAAGTGATGAGTGTTGATATTAATCATATATTATAACTTAAGACGGTATAATTAGTAAATTTCTTTAGAAATTTAAACAAGAGTTATAAAAACTTTCTATTGGTAAAAATTCCATGACCATTTCTATTTCTATCATATTTCTATCAACCATCGCTCATCCAAATCCAATATAGTATGTAAGTATGTGGTAATTTTAAACGGGAAATCATTCATCTTTCAATTTATTATTTTAGTAATAAATAAATCCAAAGTATTTACTCTCATTTAGAAGTCCTCACGGTTACGCATGGGTGAATTACTTGGAATTTTTAATTATGTGCTTCCGTGCTTATTTAAAAGTCCTCACGGTTATGCATGTATGGAACGTATATCAAAATTGATTGATTAAATAAACAAGTTGATTCTAATCCCATTCAAAAGTCCTCACGGTTATGCATGGTTAGAGGATACTTGAATTCATTTTTTAATAAAAAATTGTGAATACTACTAATCTCATTTAACGGTTATGCATGGTTAGTAGATATTCAAATTTCTAATATAAATATACCACAAATAGACACAACTATACGGTTTTATATGATGACATCATCCGTATCATTCTAAAGTGGAATATTCATTCTAAAGTGGAATATGCATCAAATAGAGTATTTATGATTTTTGTTTGATTTTTTATTGAAATTTAATATTTATACTCGATTGAGTATTAATGTATATTAATGTCTATCACTTTATCTCTATTTTTTCTAACACTATTACTCTTTTGCTGATAACAAAAGGGGAGAGAAAAGTTAAGATTTTGTCACATAAAAGCAAATAAAGATCAAATATTTTATTTTGTATTTTCTATTTGCATCTAAGTTCATTTGCATATTTTTCAAGCATATATGAAGGGGGAGTTTTGTGTAGAGAGGAAGCATTCAAATAAAGGGAGCAAATAGAGTTTATCAATGATCAAATCATTTAATATATTTAAAATCTTAAATATATGTTTGTTATCATCAAAAGAAGGAGATTGTTGAATATGCTAATATATGATTTTTGTTTGTTGATAACAAACATATATATATAATCATCTAAATGTATTTGTTAATGTACTATTTTATTTTTCACACAATTAATAAATATTTGGTGAATAAAAAAATAACACAGAATTTAAATTCAAACAAATATTTTACTCAAACAAATATTTTATTACAATTTTAAATAGTAAAAATTTGTGCTCTCACTATATATACAAAATTTCAATTACAATACAATTCAATTACATCACTATTTATCATTTACATGAGCACCTCACTACATTTCACTCATTCACTCATATTTGATCTTCAACTCTATTTCAAATTGAATGCATCATCTATGCAATCTGCAAAATAAGCACTAATGCGGTAAAATTGAAAAGAAAATATTCTACAGTATAAAATAAAATGTGATTTTGAAAATATTATTTGCCTTAGTTATTTGGATTGTTCGTCATCATTTAATTTTGTATTCATCATACAGGAATAGCTTATGACATACGCAGTGTATTACTAGATATGCCACAAGGCCGTACACACCGACATACACTTGATAAAGTTACAGGGACAGGTAAGCACAAGGTCAAACCCAAATCAAAAGCCAGGTTCAACTCAAGTGAAATAAATATTAAGTCACGGTATTAGTACAAGGTCAAACCTGAGCTATTAGCTGGATTAACTACAAGTGCAGACCAAATTCAAATGCCAACAGACTACCACTGACCACATACAAGTCAAAGAAACAAAACTACATCAATGAAAGAAATCAGCTCAACATCAATGTAACATAGTAATAAGCTGGCCAGAAAATCAAAATGTACAACCATGACTGCTCAGAGAAACCACAGCGCAA
Source organism: Allium cepa (assembly GCA_030765085.1). Lineage (NCBI taxonomy): Eukaryota > Viridiplantae > Streptophyta > Magnoliopsida > Asparagales > Amaryllidaceae > Allium > Allium cepa. The sequence continues at coordinate 435,337,991 of CM060935.1, read as the reverse complement.
AGCGGTGAATGCAAATACAGGTACATAAGTGATTAGCAACACTGCAACACTTCAATAGAAATTCAGTGGCAACCATCAACACTAAGACCAGACTTGAATGAATAGTGCATACGCCAATTGAAGTGTCATATACAAACCAGAAGTTTACATGAATCAAAGCAGTGTGAACTTAACCAAACCAAGAAATGCAATATTAACCAGACCAGATCAACACACCAGTAATGATACAAGTGCAGTGCAACTCAATGCAAACCAGGGATGAAACTCACAAGCTCCAAACTCAAACCAACATGTAGATCAAATATAAAGGAATACATGCACTGATACATGTCCTAACTCAATAGCCGGAGGATCAAGCAATCAAAGTAACAACAATGCAAACACGGTTCAAACGAACAGACTTATCAAGGCATGGAGGCAAACAAACCAGATGAAGTGCATATATATATACATTAAGCACATGGAACCAAAGTGTAGACAAGCTACATGAAGACCAGCTCAACAATCATGAAGTCAACATATATGATCAGAGGAAATCAACACCACACGCATCATATACATGGATGAGCGCTAATGCATATAGACCAGAGCACTAATATACATATATATGAACATGAATGAAACTACATATATATATATATCGATAAAGCACCACAAGTATATATGAACATAGTTTAAATAGGTAGTGACATAGGGAATTCGTATTAAACTTATCAAGTTTAAAAGTCAAGGACAATGTCAACGGAGAACAGCAGGGTACAAGTTCGAACAAAGTAGAAATATCAACAACGGATTTCAAACCCAAGTCAACAAAATCAAAGTATCGAAGTCATAGTGAAAAATGCAGTGCACAAGTATAGGATATATTGATACAGAGGCCGAGACAAAATCAAGCAGGAATTTTCAAAAATGGTCGAAGTCAATCAAGATTATCAGCAAGTTCAAACAAATCATGGAGCAAAAGTTTCAAATCAAATGGCTGAAGTTAAAATAAATCAACATCGTCAGAGAAGTCAGAGTCGTGATGACCAAGGAAGTTGAACCAAGTCAGAAATCAAAGTCGTGACAACCAAGCAAAAAAATATGATTTTGAACAAGTCAGTAATCATCTCAAGCATCCATACAAAAAGCGAATGGCCAAAACATAGCAATTGATAAATTCAAATGAATCTATACGAACGAAAATTTAAGGAAATAAACCCTATATAAACCCAATCAACATCGGCCGTGAAAAGTATTCTAGTTCAAGTTATATCACAGTGAATAGAATCAATTAGAAACTCAAATCAAAGTCGAGGGTAATATAAATCGAAAAGGGGATAAACGTACCAAATTCAAAGCATCATTCAACCTCGACCAATTGAAGCAGCCGCAAGCAACATTCAGCAGAAGGATCAAATCAAAGAATATTTCATCACTGCAATTTCAAGCGGCGCCCTTTACAAAACCCTAATTTTTGAGGAATGGACGAGAACGAAGAAGCAAACATTTTTCAAAGAAGAAGTATCGTGCCAAAGAAATAAAAGAGAAAGGGAAATGTATGCTTTATCACTTATTCTATTTTTGGGCCGGCTTTATAATTTTGTTGGGCTGTAATATTTAAATTTAGGGTTTTGTTATTTAAACTTGTATTTTTCTCTTTTTAACCTTTGTAATTTCTAGTCCTGTGACTAGGGGACGAACTACGGTGGTGTAGTTCAAGAATTCACAACTCAGCGGCAGAGTTGTGGCAGGGTTTTGAGCATAGAGTTAAGGTTAGTCGATAGCGGGTGTTGTAAGTTTACGTGTGTAAGCGTCTGACTACTTAGTTTCTAGTAGAAACCTTGGGGCAGCACATAGGTAGGGTTTTGCCGAAGTTGGATAAATTATATATTGTTCTATTTCTGCATTTTTATATTCTACTATTATCTGTGCTGCTATTATTCTGCTGTGATCAGTGCTGAAATTTTTTATATAAACTTTCGTGGTAAATTTTATAATTGATAGTATCACCCTATTCACCACCCTCCCTTTAGGATGAAATCAATTCTACAATATCTGACTTAATAAATCACAACGGAATAAAACAAAATAAAAGAACAACTCCTAAATTGCTATCCTTCAGCCACCTGCTCACCTTCGAAAGCTTTATTCGCTAATCAACTAAAACCTAAAAATCCTTAACCCTCGGTCTACTCAAATCAATTTTGAGCACCAAGAGTTTAAGGGGAAAACATAAACTTCAAGTCAGACATAAAGCATGGTATGAATAATACTTTACATCTCGGTTATTTGATATTAAGTGAGACCACGCCACTTAGCGAAACAAGTTTCCCTTCACTAATATCCTTTTAAAACATATCATTGGCAAATAGAAATCTAGCAACTAAAACTGGTTAAAATTGTAAAACAATATCATGTAAACTTTTATGTCAGGTAACAAATGAACTATCTGTCCAAACACTGTAGTTTTGTTCGGCTAACAACTAACTTGGCTGACTCGGGTCTACTAGACAATATATAACAAATAGTCTAACACTTGTTAGACACTCCTCATCTGGATGGTCTGCCCTTAACTTATCTTTAAATACTCCACTTCTAGATGGTCTATCCCTAATTTATCTGCCAGATGCTCCTATTCAGGATGGTCTATTCCTAAATTACCTGTTAGATACTCCTCTTCGGGATGGTCTATACCTAACTTATCTTCTTCTAGGTTCACCTGACCCTTATGGTTTTGCAAGCTCACAATAACCTATCTGTATACAAATGTATATTCCCTTCTATGTATAATCATCATTTTAGTCTAAACTTTGACAATGCTCTTCACATTCGAATTTTGGACTAAATTAGTTGTGGCTAACAACTGATGTATATAGCACGACCATATACCAGTCCCATCTAGTTTTCTAATATCTAAGTCATTTTATAGGGTAATCTTCCCATAATTTTCCTTCAAAACCTTTTCTTCTCAAAATTGATTTAAAACCATTTAAATCAAAATTAAACACAGAAAATATATACACTATGCTTTGCTCAAAATCACCCTGCCATTTTATATATACTTTACACAAATCTTTATTGATGAAAACATTTAAACCTTTTAAAGTAATCCTTTCAAATCCATTGAAAGTACACCTTTGGAAACCAAGTAAACCCCTGTCTTTCACCTAGGCTAAAAGGCCAAAACATTCCTTTTGAAATCATTCATATAAACCTTTCAAAACCATTGGAAAACCTTTCCTTCAAAAACTGTAAAACCTTATACATAAAAGACTTGAGCATTGCCTTTCGAAAACATTGGAAAAACTTTCCTTTCAAACCTTTAGAAACCTTCCTTTTAAACCTTTCAAAACCATTAGGGAACCACCCCTTCGAAACTATCCTTTAAAACCTTTCGAAGGCATCAAAATCTTTGTAAACAACAAACCTTCCGAAAGCATTGGTTTAATTTAAAACGTGTAGAAACACTATTTGAAACCATTTAAAATTAACTTCTTCAAAACCTTTGGGTTTTACCTTCAACAAAGCAAAAGGGTCATAAAACATTTAAGTCGAAAGCACTATCTTCGAAAAAATTCCTAAGTAAAGAAGAGTTGTTGTCGAAACCAACCTTACAAAAGCATTGGAGAAGCAACTAAGTTTTAAAACAAAGTGTACTTTCCGAAACCATTGACTTCAAAATGTAGAAAGGCGGCAGCTAGGGGTTTCAACTTTTCGAAAGCATTAACTTAAAAAAAAGAGCAATCTCTTTTGAAACTGTTCTTTAAATCAATTTAACCTAGTCGGAAGCCAACTGCATGTTTTTATTTAAAAGCAAAGTAAGGTTTCGACCTCCTTTGGAATCCCTGGTTTCGATCCAATACCTTTTGCCTATATCAATTCAATGCGCACCAAGTCTTTGATGCCATGCACATTGGTTTCGACGGTGATGGAGGCAGAGCTACTAAGTTGGAACCCACGGTGCCAAAAGTGGTGAAACATGCCAAAAGCATGTAAAAACTGATTTTTACTTAAAAAGATATTCTTTTCAACTAGCCTGGATTGTTTGTCAAAATATTATTGGTTGCTAAATTCTTTTCTAAAATTGCTGCCACTATTTCGAAAATAAACAATTTAAATAATCTACAAAATAATATCTACTAAAAAATTTAGGAAAATTCTACAAAAATTCCAAAAAAACTTTTTTAGTACGTTTTCTATCATATACTATTTCAGACCCAAAGCTTATATTATTAAACGTAAATAATTTTTATACCCAAATAATCATTTTCCTTACTAGAAAACTAATGTAAAATCCACATTGACTCGGAAAATTATGAAAATTGAAACCCGTTACGAAAATTTCATTTCTGATCTAAATTAAAAATCGCAAGGCATTTTAATGTCATTAAATAGGGTTTTCCATATTAAAACATATCATAAAACATATATGAACAAGCATAAATCATCAATAAGCATTTATAAATAATTAATCATTCAATAACATAGCATAACCTTGCAAGATAAATCGGTTTTAATCTTAAAACCAAAAACAATAGAAAATATGAGATGTAGTCATTATTTACCTTAGCTTTAAGGCTATGGAGTTTAAGATTTGAATGGATTAAGTTGATTAATCTTCTTCCTTTAGCTCTTTCTTCCTCTTATTCTTGCCAATAGTGGTCGGTCTCTATTTGTTTTAAATTTTGAAAATGAACATGTAGAACATACATGGCTAAGGGTTTAGGGTATTAGAATGATCTCTTTCTTATTTTTACCCCTCCTCTATTTCATTTTAACTCTTCTTACTTCATTGGTTATATGGCACAGCTAATCCCATTAAAATCAAATCTCAATCCCCTAATCTTTTAGCATTATTTCATTTAATTTACCAAACTAAATGTTACTAAATAATGTTACCAAAAAATTAGGGTCGTTATAGGTTGTTCATTAGGTTCGCATGTAATAATCGACTGAAGACACCCATAAGTCAACACAATCTTAATTGCTCTTAGCCAAATGGATAGTTAGGTCCGGTAAGCTTATCACTTTCAAAAAATAGTTTTAGAATTGATATTTTTTGCAAATTTTAATTGGTAGATTGTTAGAACAATATTATAGTAGATGTTCTTATAATATTAGTAAAGGTTAAACTTTTTGGTTCATTTTACTAATAAGCTCCCACTAGACTTTTATGTTTTGCAAACACTGATTAAGAACATAGAAGTCTTTTGACTTCACAATTAGGTGTTAGGACTAATCCGTTATGGAATTCTGACCTTGAGTTTGCTGAACAATTCATAGCTCCACGAATGATGGATAACATCTTAACAGTTGTATCATTTATAACTCCTAAACCTTTGTATCATTTTCTAATTTCACTTCGACCTTAAATTTTCTCAATAAATCAAAATGAAATTATTCACTCGTATCTCCTATACGGCGGTGGCCTAAGTATAATATATATACCTTGAGTTTGTTTAACAAAAACATATAGTTACCTTACCTCTTATATTCAATATATTAATAATAGTTCTACACATAACATCCCTAGCTTGAATTTTTTCAACGACTAAGGAGTATGCAAGCAATTAATCAATACACACACACACATAGTAGAGGAAAACATTATATTGCAGATTCATAATCTTCAATATATTATATTGAGTGATATCGACTTATGGAATGATGTATTTCTTATAGGATACCCTGGTGAATCAAGTGTTAGACACATCGAAATTCATGGTATATGTACATTTACATATTTTTTTATTCCTTAAGTCTATTTAGAGTTTCTTAACATCCAACCTTTAATTATATGTAATATATAAGTTTTATTATATATAACTTTTATATTCTAATTTACTTATACAATAATCTTATGTATAATTTTATATTAATTAAATCATATTTTTATAATTTTAATTAATTAATTCTTAATTTAATTTTATATTATTCTAATATAACATTTATATAGAATATTTATTATTATAGTATAACACATATATCATATATATGTGTATATCGTTTAACTAGTTAACCCTTAATTAACTTATTTAATTAAATAAATTTAATTAAATTACAGTAATTTTGAAATTTATTTTGTATGCATACATGTATACTCATGTAATTTTAACATTTAAAATAACATAACATATATCATAATATATAACACATGTATATATCCATTAATTATCAAATTATTTAATTAATACATTTTATTCACCTAACTAATAAATTTTTATACATTTCAAAATTAATTTATATAAATTACTAAATATTTTGAAAACTTATTATATTTTTACTTTTGTAATATATGTATATATCATATTTTAAATTTAACTTTTAAATTTAAACTCTTATATTTTAATTTTCAAACAATTTTAAAATTATCCCAAAGCCTAATTCAAACAAGGCATTTTCCATAGGGAACAATTTTTGGGCTTACATATCTGTTCGGGTCAGGCTAGTGGCTAAGTAGGATAGAGTACTTGGTTACCTAAACCAAGTCCTTCAATATTGTTTTTCTAGAAATCGTACTATTAGGCTATGGGCTTAATCAGTTAATCATGATATGACTAATTTAGACCGCATAGGCTATTAGACTCTGATGTCATTGTTGGAACTAGGCCAGCCAACATGAAAGAAATAGGTAAATTTCAATTTTTTTGCCATTTCAAATCTTTATTGGCGTATGAAGTCTAATTTATTTAGAACAGTTTTAAATTACTTTTATATAAAATCATTATTTTATTTAAATTTATAATATAGTTTTATATTATGCAATTAATAATATATTTTATCTATATCTATATCATACACACACATGTATGTATGTGCATGTGTAAAATAGGAATCCGTGCAAGGTTTGATATGTATGTGTATAGGTACTGTGATTTACAACACAACGGACATTTAGCTCCCTTAGTATATAAATATATCGTCCAAATGTACGCTTATACGTATTAATTCCAATATGCAAAATAACAAATATATATATATATATATTAAATATATATATATATTAATTTGAATAGTTTATAAATACATATGTATATGTAGAAAATATAATATATATATATATATATATATATATATATAATTATGTACATACATATGCATTTAAAACCGTTTAAAATTATACTAAAATTTTAATTATTTATTTTGCTGTGAAAATTGAAAAAGAAATTCAAATTTTTTATGAAAATAAACGTAATATATATATGTATGTATGTATGTAAAATATCTTACAAATAATTAATAATAATTATATACATATATTTATTTATACCTAAATGTTATATCTAAATATATAAAATAAATTTATATACCTCTTATAATGATTATGGAAAAAAGCATTATATGATTTTTTTTAATTTTAAATATTTATTAAAATTAAATCTTTGTACAAAAATTAAATAAAAATTATCTTTGAATGATGGTTTTCAACTTTAATTTTTCAATAAAAACCTGAATGTATTTTGATGCTTAAAGATGTGTGTGTGTGTGTGCGTGTGCGTTATAATTTAAAAATCAATTTTAAAATCAATTTTTGCAAGTATTCAAACCTATAATTTATATAAAAAAAAATACCTTTTTTGCTGAAAGTATATTAAGTTCAAACTTTATAAAATGTAAAACATATTTATGTAATATATATAAGTGGATAATATTAATCTATGGAATAACTGATTTAAATAATATTTAAATAATATATTTATATATATTAAAATTATTTAATTTATGCCGAAAGTTTTTAAGTACGATATTATCTACATAAAAGTTTTAAACCATGTGTTGTATACTATAATATTTAATATTTAAATTATGAATTTTATATTCTTTAAATAATGTATATTAAATTAATTAAAAATTAAAAAAAATTATCTTAAACCGTGAGTATTGAAGGCATGTGTATGTCATAAAAAGATTTAATTATTAAATGAACATATAAACATACAACCATTCTGAATTTGATGATATATCGATATACTTGGTTTGTATAAATTATATTAACATTGATATATGGTTGCAGATCCAAAAATTACCTATCCCTAAAAACTATCAGTAGATATTGAAATAAAGAGACTAACTCCTTGAACAAGGCTCTAATTCAATAAGTTGCTAGCTCCTGAACTGATGACCACCTGATGGTAAATAACATTATTTTTATTTGGTTTGAGTTTAAAAATAAAGGAGGTAAGGATGGATTTTGACTTGAAGTAGAGAGGGTGGAAGCTTCAAAGTCAGTATAAGGATGAGGTTATGATGTATTTATAGAGGAGAGACTAAAGAGACAAGTTAGGATCAAGATCTACTTTTATCTCTTACCCATTCTCTTCCTCTTAAGCTATCAAAACCCTAGCCAATTCTCTATATCAAAGCCATCCCCTACCGGTCTTAGCATGGTATCGACCTCCTCTTGCTTATATAGGCTTCAAATCCTATTTTAGCCCATACAATATTAAACGCATTCAAATCCAATTTAAATGTGTATTGATGTCGTATATCGACTAATATATTATTATAAACATATTCGTTATTACTGTTTGAAAAATAAATAAGAAATTTATAATCAATATTTCATTAATATTAATTATTTTAATTAATTTATAACAATTACAAGTTATTTAAATTATTTGGTCAAAGGATGTTCGACGTTTCAGTTGTTCGACGCTTTAAGTGTAATTTAGTCAACGATTAATATTGAATTATTTGAATATTAACATCCATACATCACTTAGCATGTGGTATCACATTTTGGCCAAATTTGTTACTTACTTGGTTTTGATAAAATCCAATTTTACCTTGTTAAGCATTACCTGGTTGTGACTATTATTTACACTAATTCTCTTCGTCAAAACTATATTACTTCGAACTTATGGAATTTAGTAATGGTCAAAATTCGAATATCGTCCATATTCAATTCTATAGTCCAACAACAAAATCCTTGGTTCAATAATTACATTTATTATTGATCCGAATACTCTGGCCATAGATTTTGACTTTGAGTTGGCTTGAGTTGAACGTGATACTAACCCCATATAACCGAGGAGACAAAACCTTTCTTGAATAGCATTTCACGTCCCATACTTCCACCACCAAAAAAATAGTCCCTCGATGGACATTGCTATGATTTGACTATAATCAAAATGGAGCTTTTATATTGAAGATCAATAATACTCTTAAATCAAGAGAACTCTGTAGGTTAGTCACATCAATATTTTTTTTTGACCTTAGTTATATTAACCAATAGAAAACTATCGAGTGAGTCATTCCTTAGTTATCCACTAACTAGCAGTACGTAACTCCTTAGTTCCCTCAGCAGACATGAGTAAACACCACCTAATAATTGGAGAGCATTACACACTCTATTATCAACGGATGCCTCGATATCCAGTCTCGATGCATCCTGACTAGGAATATTTAAAATTCCATGTTTATTACATTGTGATACAATACTCATGAATACAGTTATTTATAATTACTATCACAGACATACCATTTATGGTTTTTCTTTTAGTTCTATTTAATTAAATATTTAATTATTACAACACATTATAACAGATATATAACAGAAAGAAAATCGCCTTTATTATGAGTGAGAATTGATTACATAATAAATTAATGTACAATAAATTATAGAATTACCCCTAGCGCGTGCCCTAACTCTATCAGTACATACACAATTTATACTAAAGTATATCTGGATATACTCGCGACATTTGCTATGTATAATTTTGGTCATTAATGTCATTCAATAAATTATTCAATTTAATTAAAAGGAAAGAAATGAAAAGTTTTACTTCTCTAATTAAAATCATACATCCTCTAATTAGTTGAATAAGTTAAGAGAAGGAAATGAAAGGTTTCCTTCTCTAAATTTAATTTAATTAATTAATGTGGATCAAAATCTCTATTCGAGATCTCAACTGAAATTACATATTTTTCTTCTTTTACATAATATTCTTTCATTTTCTTATAAACTTAATAGAAACTACTTGATCCAATTCCTATTTGTAAAAATTCTTGAACATGTTTTTTACTTTTTATCTAGGTGAATCATAATAAAAGAATACCATTTCTTTTTTATGTTAAGGATAGTATGTGAGAAATGCGGATTACGGATCTTAAGGCTAAGATTAACACTAGAGGGGGGGTGAATAGTGTTTAATAAAGAATACTAAATCTTTTTAATCTATGTTAATTTAGACACCAAAATATGCAATATACAGACGCAGATGTGATCACAGAAACAATCACAGTTGCAGAAATAAAATAAAAGCAGTAAAGGAAAGAGCACACCGGACTTTATACCGGTTCGGAGGAACCCTACATCCAGTCCCACAACATAAGTACGGATTTCCTTTCAAAAGCAATTGTACAATTAAACCCTCGGTTTCAAGGCTACGAGGTACACCCTCCAGAATTTCGATCCTCTGGGTAGAGATGCTTGATTTCCAGGCCACAAGTTTACCCAATTAATTTACCAAGGCTACAATCACACCTTTTTCCTTTTGATTGATTTCCAAGGCTACAATCACACCTTTTCTCGCTTAATAGATCACAAAGAAGTCTATAACTCTGAATAGCATTGAGAATCTTGTAGAGATAGTGATAGAGAATCAAACTAGAAGTAATCGAGTACGATTCAATGTTGATTTCGGTAGAGTAATGATAAGAATATGTATTAAGAAATGAGAAAGAAGAAAAGGAGTGAAAACCAGAAAATTATGATTGAAAATTCGTTGAAACTAACCCCTATTTATAGAAGAACAACAGCCATGACCATTCATGAAGAGTTATGGCGAATAAACACTTCTTTTGAAATTTGAATTTTTGAATCAAACTGTCATCATGTCGACATGGTCATGCTAGGCATGTCGACATCCCAAAGGATTTTTTGGTTTTTTGATTTTCTTTGAAAATAATCTTTATCTTATATAAAAACTATTTTAAACCTTATAAATATACTTGACTATAGTTAAAATTCATAAGTAAATATAAAAAATAATATATATATATATATATATATATATATTTTAACTATAATTTTATATTTAAATCTAAGTATAAATATTTAAAAGTTAAATATATTATTAAAAAGATAGTTTAAAATCAGGAGTAATTTGACTTTGAAAATAAAGATGTTTTTTAGGCTAAAATTATTTAAAATCAGGATCGAGGGTTTTGAATCTTTTAAATGGAAAGTTTTGAAAACATTTTGAAAACAGGATATAATTTTGAAAAATCATTTTGAATAAAAGTTAGCGGATACAAAACAATGTTCCAATAGATTTTTCGTAGGTTCCATCCCTTTAACAGGCTCAAAGTGGATTCCATTCCATGAATAAATTGGATTTTAAGATGTAAGTGCATTTCTACGAGTTTTAACAAAAATTCCTAATAATAATAATAAATACTTATCCTTGAAATCTTGAACTCTTGATAATCTTGATACTCATGAATCTTCTATCTTGATATCTTGAATCTCTATACTGTACAGTCTTCATTCTTAGTACCTGCATGGTTAAATCCTGCATATACATATATATCTAAACATATAATGTTAGTATTTATATTTTATAATCTATTTTAAGGTTGTTGTCATCAAAACCATCATCTCATGGACTAACAATCTACCCCTTTTTGATGATGACAACCTTTGTTTATAAAATATTATTTCTATCCTAATAACTACCCCTAAAACTAGCAACCCCCCCTTAATCTATACCTAACTATCCTATTTTATATTTCTCCCCCTTTGTCATCAACAAAAACTTTATCTAAACTGGATAACTCCAAACTATATAACTCCCCTTAAAACCATTACTCTATGACATGTGATTATAATGGTAGTGTTGATTATTTTATCATAAATAATCAACACTTAAGTCTAATACTAAAACATAGTCCTAAACTATTAACTATCCTAACTAAGAATTCACAATAATACTTATAATAAAAACACATAAAAGAACACGAGTTATTTATTACGTATATGGTTATATTTATATTTGCATTTGGAAAACACAAAAACACAAATAACAACGAAGGAAAGAGAAGAAACTAATGTGTGTTTCTGAACATAGGAGATCTATGAATCAAACAGTTTGGATAGTGGAAACAGAAATTTCCACGTTGTTCGACAAGATACCCATTTTTGTCAAAACACACTTCTCCAACACACACTACTTGGTCATCATCCTCCTCGTGTGCTTCTTCCATGGTATCTTCTTCTTCTTCGTCGTTGGCCTCTTGTTCTTGATTGAGTGAAGGGTCTTCATCGATCAAGATAGGGTTGGCCTGGTTGTTCATTAGGAATTTTTGCAAATTCCTAAGAATCTTGCCTTGCCTTTCCTGTTCCTTTGCCATACGAAGTTGAGTTACTTGAATTTTAGTTAACATCTGAAGTACATCAATCATAGACTCCTCTATTTTCGTTACACGAGCAAGAGTAGTGCATTGGAATGGACCAGAAGTAGGAGAGGGAAATGAGAAAGTTGATTTTATGTTTGAGTTTGAGGATGCAGCCATGATTTTATTTATTTCAGAAGAGATAATAAAGAGAAAACAGAGAGAATGAATAAAAAGTCGAAATTGAGAAGAATATATAACTAAATTTTTGAATTTTGGTGGTAAACTTTTTAAAAAAAATCAAAAACGTTATATGTCGACATGTATACCTAGGGGATGTCGACATGGTCTTTTTAAAATTTAACCCTTTGATTTATTTTGATACCAATTGTTAATTATACTTGTTATTTATATTTTATATTTCAGTTATAGAACAAATTCCTAATTCTCTTCTTAATTTAGTAAATATTCATTCATTTAAAGGTTTTGTTAAGATATCAGCAATTTGATTTTCAGAATTGATATAATCGAGAGTAACTACTTCCTTGCTTATATTATCTCTGAAAAAATGATGTTCGATATCAATGTGTTTAGTTCGAGCATGTTGAGTAGTATTTTTGGATAAATTTATCGCGCTTGTATTGTCACAATAAATTAGAGATTTTGAGAAATTTAAACCAAAATCTTTTAAGGTTTGTTGCATATGTATTACTTGAGAACAAGCCAAAGCAGCAGAAATATGCTCTGCTTCAGTTGTTGATAAAGAAATTGTGTTTTACTTTTTACTAAGCCAAGAAATCAGAGAATGTCCCAAAAAGTGACAAGTCCCACTTGAACATTTTTGGTTTGATTTACAACAAGCATAGTCAGCATCATAGTAAGATATTAAGTCAAAAGAATCATTTTTAGGGTAGAATAAACCATAATCAGACGTGTGTTTAACATATCTTATGATTCATTTCACGGCTTTTAAGTGAGTCTCTTTAGGTTGGGATTGATATCTGGCACAGAGACAGACACTATGCACGATATCAGGTTTACTAGCAGTAATATAGAGTAATGAGCCAATTAATCCTCTATATAATTTTTGATCTACATCTTTGGAGAGATCTTCTTTACTGAGGTACTCATTGATTGCCAAGGGAGTGGAGTTTCCACTCGCCGTGGTCAAACCAAATTTACTAATTAGGTATTTAGCATATTTTTCTTGACTAATAAAGATACCATTATCTAATTGTTTTATTTGTAATCCTAAAAAGAAATTTAATTCACCCATATGACTCATCTCAAATTATTTTTCCATTATTTCATAAAATTCTTTATTCATTTCAAAATTAGTTGAACCAAAAATGATATCATCTACGTAAACTTGTACTAGTTGAATATCATTTTTATTTCTTTCAATAAAAAGAGTATTATCTACTTTACCAATTTTAAAATTAGATTGCAATAAATAAGATCTTAGTCTATCATACCAGGCTCTAGGAGCTTGTTTTAGAACATATAGTGCTTTTTTAAGTTTGTAAACATGATTTGGTAATTTATCATTTTCAAAAAGTGGTGGTTGTTCGACATATACTTCTTCTTTTACAAATCCATTTAAAAGGCGCTTTTAACATCCATTTGAAATAATTTGAAATTATTATGATTTGTGAAAGCAAGTAGAATCCTAATGGCTTCTAATCTTGCTACGGGAGCAAATGTTTCATCAAAATCTATTCCTTCTTCTTGACAATAACCTTGAGCGACTAAACGAGCTTTATTTCTAACTACCTCCCCTTGTTCATTCATTTTATTTTTATAAACCCATTTAGTTCCAATTATAGTTTTATTTTCTGGTCTAGGAACAAGTTCCCAAACGTCATTTCTAGTAAACTGATTTAATTATTATTGCATAGCCAAAATCCATGAATCATCAGTTGATGCTTCTATTGGATTTTTGGGTTCAATAGCCGATATAAACGCTACATTACTCATTTGACTTAGTTGATTTCTAGTTTTAACAACGGATTGCATATCTGCCAGTATATTTTCTATAGGGTGATCTTTTAAAAGTTTTGTCCTTTTATTAGGATGATCAATTTCATTATTAGTTTCAATAGGTTCTTGATTTTGAGTGATTAAATCCTCTTCATCATTTGTATCTTCAAAATTTTTGAAATTTTCATCAAATGAAACATGCATTGTTTCTTCAATGGTATTAGTTTTTAAATTAAACACTCTGTATGCTTTACTTCTATTAGAATATCCGATAAAGATACCTTTGTAAGATTTAGGATCAAATTTATCTAAATTATCTTTTGTATTTAAAATAAAGCATTTACTTTCAAAAATTCTGAAATAAGATACCTTAGGTTTCTTTGAATAAAGAAGTTCATAAGATGTCTTATCAGTTAGAGGTCTAATTAAAGTTCTATTCAAAATATAACAAGCGGTAGCAACTGCTTCTGCCCAAAAATTCTTTGGTAAATTACTATCTGTAAGCATAGTTCTCGCACACTCTTGAATCTCCCTATTTTTACGTTCTACTACTCCGTTTTGTTGTGGAGTTCTCGAAAATGAAAAATTGCGAGTTATTCCCTTTTTATTGCAGAATTCCTCAAACCTTTCATTTTCAAATTCACCACCGTGATCATTCGAATAGTTATAATTTTTAGAGAAAATTGATTTTGAATTCTTTTTGAGAATGTCTTAAAACATTCAAAAGTATCACTTTTATGTTTCAAAAATATTGTCCATGTAAATCTAGAATAATCATCTACAATTACAAAGACATATATACTTTGATTTATTGATAAAATTTGAGATGGACCAAATAAATCAAGATGAAGTAATTCAAGAGGTTTTGAAGTTGAAATCATATCTTTTAACTTAAAAGAATTTTTTTTAAGTTTTCCTAATTGACAAGCATCAAATAAACTATTTACATTAAAATTCATTTTAGGGAGACCTTTTACTAGGTCATGTTTTGACAGTCTAGATAGGAGTTTGAAATTCAAATGCCCAAATCTCTTGTGCCAAATCCAAGGGTCACTTGTATTTGCCAATAGACACAGGTTATCATTTGAAACTTTCAGAATATATATATTCTTTTTCCTGACTCCCTCAAATATAATGGTTGAATTATTATCTTCAATGTGACATTTATCATTTTCAAATTTAATTTTATAACATTTATCACATAGTTGACTTATACTTAGCAGATTATGTTCCAGATTCTAAACTAGCAAAACATTAGTAATAGTAGGAGTTTCAGAATTACCAACTTTGCCGATGCCAATCACATATCCTTTTGAATTTCTCCAAAGTTAACCAATCCTACGTCTTTGTTATTATATCATTCAGTATATTTGGATTGCCAGTCATGTGTCTAGAACATCCATTATCAAGTATCCATTTGTTCTTTTTGATCTGCATAATTTGTCCGTTGTGGATTGATTCCTCAACACCCATAAAGCATGATTCCTGCACATCAAACAATTTTGGTAGATAACATGAATTTGAATATTGATTATATGCAGACTTATGAAACAATGATGATTTGAATACTTCTAAACTAGTATTAACAAATATAGCCATTTTAAAAACTTTTCAAAAATCAGATTATGAAAGTTTGAAAACCTTGCTCTGATACCAATTGTGAGAAATGCGGATTACAGATCATAAGGCTATGATTAACACTAGAGGGGGGTGAATAGTGTTTAATAAAGGATTACTAAATATTTTTAATTTATGTTAATTTAGACACAAAAGTATGCAATATACAGACACAGATATGATCACGAAAACAATCACAGATGTAGAAATAAAATAGAAACAGTAAAGGAAAGAACATACCGGATTTTATACTAGTTCGGAGTTACCCTACATCCTGTCACGCAACACAAGTACGGTTACAGTTACACCCTCGGTTTCAAGGCTATGAGGTACACCCTCCAGAATTTCGATCCTCTGGGTAGAGATACTTGATTTCCGGGCCACAAGTTTACCCAATTGATTTACCAAGGCTACAATCACACCTTATCCCTTTTGATTGATTTCCAAGGCTACAATCACACCTTTTCTCGCTTAATAGATTACAAAGAAGTCTATAACTCTGAATAGCACTGAGAATCTTGTAGAGATAGTGATAGAGAATCAAACTAGAAGTGATCGAGTATGATTCAATGTTGATTTCGGCAGAGTAATGATAAAAATATGTATTAAGAAATGAGAAAGAAGAGGAAGAGTGAAAACTAGAAAATTATGATTGAAAATTCGTTGAAATTGACCCTTATTTATAGAAGAACAACAGCCACGACCATTCACGAAGAGTTATGGCGAATAGACACTTCTTTTGAAATTTGAATTTTTGAATCAAACTTTCACCATGTCGACATGGTCATGCTAGGCATGTCGACATCCCAAAGGATTTTTTGGTGTTTTTGATTTTCTTTGAAAATAACCTTTATCTTATATAAAAACTATTTTAAACTTTATAAATATACTTGACTATAGTAAAAATTCATAAGTAAATATAAAGAATAATATATATATATAGATTTTAACTATAATTTTATATTTAAATCTAAGTATTAATATTTAAAAGTTAAATATATTATTTAAAAAGACTGTTTAAAATCAGGAGTAATTTGACTTTGAAAATAAAGATGTTTTTGAGGCTAAAATTATTTAAAATCAAGATCGTGGGTTTTGAATCTTTTAAAAGGAAAGTTTTGAAAACATTTTAAAACAGGATATAATTTTGGAAAATCATTTTGAATAAAAGTTAGCGGATAAAACAATGTTCTACTAGATTTTTTGTAGGTATCATCCTACTTAGGGTTCCATCCCTTTAACAGGCTCGAAGTGGATTCCATTCCACGAATAAATTGAATTTTAAGATGCCAGTGCTTTTCTACGAGTTTTAACAAAAATTCCTAATAATAATAAAAAATACTTATCCTTGAAATCTTGAACTCTTGATAATCTTGATACTCATGAGTCTTCTATCTTGAATCTCTATACTGTACAGTCTTCATTCTTAGTGCCTGCATGGTTAAATCCTGCATATACATATATATATATATATATATATATCTAAACTTATAATGTTAGTATTTATATATTATAATCTGTTCTAAGTTTGTTATCATCAAAACCATCATCTCACGGACTAACAATCTCCCCCTTTTTGATGATGACAGCCTTTGTTTATAAAATATTATTTCTATCCTAATAACTCCCCCTAAAACTAACAACTCCCCCTTAATCTATACCTAACTATCCTATTTTATATTTCTCCCCCTTTGTCATCAACAAAAACTTTATCTAAACTAGATAACTCCCCTAAAACTATTACTCTATGACATGTGATTATAATTATAGTGTTATCATAAATAATCAACACTTAAGTCTAATACTAAAACATAGTCCTAAACTATTAACTATCCTAACTAAGAATTCACAATAATACTTATAATAAAAACACATACAAGATCACGAGTTATTTATTACGTATATGGTTGTATTTATATTTGCGTTTGGAAAACATAAAAACACAAACAACATCTGAAGGAAAGAGAAGAAACTAATGTGTGTTTTTGAACATAGGAGATCTATGAATCGAACTATTTGGATAGTGGAAACAGAAATTTCCACATTGTTCGACAAGATTCCCATTTTTGTCGAAACACACTTCTCCAACACACACTACTTGGTCATCATCCTCCTCGTGTGCTTCTTCCATGGGTTCTTCTTCTTCTTCTTCATCACTGGCCTCTTGTTTTTGATTGAGTGAAGAGTCTTCATCGATCAAGATAGGGTTGGCCTGGTTGTTCATTAAGAATTTTTGCAAATTCCTAAGAATCTTGCCTTGCCTTTCCTGTTCCTTTGCCATACGAAGTTGAGTTACTTGAATTTCAGTTAACATCTGAAGTACATCAATCATAGACTCCTCTATTTTCGTTACACGAGCAAGAGTAGTGCATTGGAATGGCCAGAAGTAGGAGAGGAAAATGAGAAAGTTGATTTTATGTTTGATTTTGAGGTTGAAGCCATGATTTTGTTTATTTCAGAAGAGGGAATGAAGAGAAAACAGAGAGAATGAATGAAAAGTCGAAATCGAGAAGAATATATAACTAAATTTTTGAATTTTGGTGGGAAAACTTTTTTAAAAATCAAAAACGTTATATGTCGACATGTATACCTAGGGGATGTCGACATGGCCTTTTTAAAATATAAATCTTTAATTTATTTTGATACCAATTGTTAATTATACTTGTTATTTATATTTTATATTTCAGTTATAGAACAAATTCCTAATTCACTTCTTAATTTAGTAAATATTGATTCATTTAAAGGTTTTGTTAAGATATCAGCAATTTGATTTTCAGAATTGATATAATCGAGAGTAACTACTTCCTTGCTTATATTATCTCTGAGAAAACGATGTCTGATATCAATATGTTTAGTTCGAGCGTGTTGAGTAGTATTTTTGGATAAATTTATCGCACTCGTATTGTCATTATAAATTGGAGATTTTAAGAAATTTAAACAAAAATCTTTTAAGGCTTGTTGCATATATATTACTTGAGAACAAGCCAAAGCAGCAGAAATATACTCTGCTTTAGTTGTGATATCTTTTGTGAAATTTGGTGCAAAATGTCATTGAAATCCAAAATTTATGGCCTTATTACAACATATTGTAACTACAATCGCAAAACATACCGTTTATGAATCTTACATTAAATATACTTAAACTAAATTAGTAATTAATGTAACAAATTATAACAAGTATATAACAAAGAAAGGGACCATTTATTTTGAATGATATTTTATTATAAAGTTAATAATTTACAATACAATCGCCCTAAGGGCATGCCTTTAACTCTATCAATCTCCCACTTGCACCTGAGACCAGTTATTGAATTTCAATCCTATCCCCTCGAGTAGGTTGATAAAATTTCTACTATGTTGTTTTTATTATCTACTCTGTAAATCTACTCTTACCGATGCTGATAAAATTTCTTTATCATGTTGAACTATTCTTAATACTTAGAGTCACCCCTAGCTTAGTTATAAATTTATGCATTTATATTTATACAATGTTTATACTATGGCCCTATTTAAGGCATTGTACTAAACCTTTTGGTTGAATTAGCCCAACTTTCATTTGGAACATTTCAACTAAAGCGCCTTAACTAAAGTTTGAATATGTATTTAATATTGACATATTATAATTGATATCACTAATGAAGCTTGAGTCCGAGTACTCCTTAATAAGGAGTTTGTTATCACTATAAATAGTTCTCTAGTATTTTGCAAATACTTCAGAATACTTTTAGCTACCAGTTAGTGATCTTATTCACATTCGATACTCGTTTTATATATCAAATACATAAGCGAAATTGCTGATAATACAATATGTATGATAATTCCCATTATCAATGCATAATGGATCCATCTTACATGCTTTATGTTTAACATTTTAATATGATGCCTATGAATACCATATGGGGGACTATCACAACAACCTTTTATGTAGAATATTGAGAATTAAACAACCAAATTAAAATAATTTCTAACTTAAGTGCATCATCAACAATCATAAGTTTGTTGTTTACTTAAAGTTTTGAAATTTCTAGGTACCTTTTACTATTCTATCTTATAGATACACACTTCCTCTGCATTTTGACTGAAAAGCAAACTACTTATCTTTCTGTCAAAATACTTTTGTACCTAACCTTAGCGGTTGTACATTCACATTCTAGTCCACATCTCTGACTTTAGCACCGCCCTTCTCGAAATCCCAACTTGTCCATGACCTCGATCAGTGGTATCGACCTGATTATGGTTGGTACCGACCTGTTCAGGTGCTAGAGGGTTTCCCCATTTTGTTTTGAGCCATTCTCCTATGCATTCACTCCACCTTCCAACCTCAAATTATGGACTCTAGCCTGTCCTTTGTTGCTCCATCTATTAGAAGAATTCATTAAGCATCTCTTCTTGTCGTGCTTGCAATCTAGTTTGCAACTCCATCATCATTCCTTCCATCTCCTCTTTCATAACAAAGAAAAAATATGGATTTGCACTTAAGACACCTCCTGCCTGCCTCCATGACCTTGTTGACTTCCTCCAGTAATAGCTCTTGTAATATGCCGATTCATATTCTCCAAATCCCAGATCTAAGTCTGCCTTGGTGCAATCACCAAAAATGATGGACCAAAAGATAGCACAATGCCCCCAGTCAATCCAAAAAGAGGTGTATCTAAATTATATTATAAAAACAAAAATAATACAGAGAATTTTATAATGGTTTGGAAAATTCTATAGCCTACGTCCACTTTAATGTTATAAGAGTCAGATTTATCGCAAGTACAAAAGCTTTTCAACTAATTTCAGATCTAAACAGGAAGGATTTAGCCCCAGTGACAAATAACAGTTAGAGAATAAGAGATGAAAAAGATGGTGAGTCCAAAATTCCTCTCTAAGTTGCTTAAATGCTTAT
This sequence comes from Allium cepa, assembly GCA_030765085.1. Classification (NCBI taxonomy): domain Eukaryota; kingdom Viridiplantae; phylum Streptophyta; class Magnoliopsida; order Asparagales; family Amaryllidaceae; genus Allium; species Allium cepa. The sequence continues at coordinate 435,317,185 of CM060935.1, read as the reverse complement.
ATATATTGTGGAATCGTTTACCATTATCGTTAGAACATGAACGAACAGGTAATACTTCAGATTTGAGAAAGTAGAGAGGAAGAATAGTTCTCCTTGAGGAAACAAATCATGCCAGTACCGATCACTATGGTCATCTTAGTGTTATGGTGGAGTTGATACTCCTTCAAGTCATACACCCAAAATCCATAGGTGCACCCCGATATGATCACCATACTTCTATATTCTTCGATCTCCACTTCAAATCTCCAAGTTTCCCTTTAGAAATCAGATCGATATTGCTCCACTTGGCTTCAAACTTTCTTAGTTGCTTCATATCATCTTTTTAAGTATTTCTCTAATTTTTGATTTATTTCCTCTTCGTCTGGATGCTTAGATTCACTTGAAGTTACTTTGTTCAAAGGCTGGATAGCGCTTAGTATTGACCAAATAATGTAGGTGTCAACATTATTATGCATGGCAGAACTTATCAAATTTGGTGCACTCCTTCCTTTTTATCCTTCTTGATGGTTTTCAAATCATATCGGCACTAACCAAACCTTGTCGTTACTAACCAAAATATGGTCGCTACCAACTGAATCTGGTCGGAAACAACCAAATCATGCCTTTTCGAAACTTAGCCAAACCTTTAGTTTCTTCAAACTTGACATCTTTTAAGCTTTCGACTCATTCCTTCATCATTTTGTAGTCCAGTTTATCCGGTTGAGTCTATTTTGAGATTGTGAAAAATTTGCAACTAACAGTATATATTTGTTTATCATGTAGTTCTAGTACTTTAAGTTGCATGTATATTATTGCTAATCCATATATGTTTGTGTTGTCAACGTTAGATGAATACACACACACACATATGTACGTGTTAATAAAATTACATATGCACATATATTATTTGGCCAAAGAATAAAATAATAATAATAGTTTTTTTCATTATAGAAAATAATTAATAATCTAAAACGATTATAAAAAAATTATTTTTAAAATATACATATAAGTATGTAATATATATATCAATTTATTTACATGTTAGATTTTTCAAAATAAAAATGTTATATATATAATTAAAATCTGTATATATTTATATATAATTTATTTTGAAATATAAAACATAACATTTATCTAACTTTTATATATAATAAATGAAACACCCCACACCCATTAATATACCCAAAAAGGGCACACCAAAGGATGTGGTGCGTTATATGTATAGCTAAGTCTTCATAGAGACTAAGATTCACAAGACAAATAAGTAAAAACAGCGGAAACATTTAAATAATAAATTATCATTCAGAATTAAACTTCATCTCAACATAAGTCAGAAAAACATAACATGTCTCAAAAACTCAAAATATCTCATGTCTCATGAAAATACATCTCAGTCTCATAAAATCAGCGTATAAAATAACAATAATAAGAGTAATCCCTCTCACAAGTGCAAGTCCATCATAAGCCAAATGAAAAAGATGAAGAGAAGAAGAATACATCTAGAATGAGAAAACTCTGAGAATGAATATCCAAGCAACTTGAATCAACTCAACTCCGATGGCCTATTGAGGGGGAAATGGGGAAATAGAGGAGTGAGTGAGGCAATAAGTTTGGTGAGTAAAAGTAATTACTAACATTTTTAACCAAGATAAAGATAATAGGCTAAGAAATAGTTCTAGCTTGAAAGGAAAATACAAAAATGATAAAACTGGGGTAAAATACTATTTTTGATTATGTTTGACTGTTTTCTTTGATTATTTGATTGTTTGCACTTGTCTTAAACTGCTGTGATTAGGCTGAAACCCTAATCCTATCTCAACTGTTATCTTGATTAGGCTGAAATCTTAATTCTACCCTTTGATCGGCCTATTCTATCTCTATTGTGCCACTGTGAGCTGATCCAATTCTGTTGGTCCCATAGCAAAAGGATACCTCTTTAGCTGGCAGGATGCTGTAGTTAATTATTTACCCTAATCAATGTTGCACGCTCGGTCACCGCCGGTGCACACTAACTATCACCCCTTATTTGACCATTTATTTACCCTAATCAGCATAAGCATACCCAGCCTCACCTAATTGTTGTGAAACCATCCATCCTAGACCTAAAGGGAATGTTGCCGAGTCTCACCTAACTTTTGTAAGACCATCAGTCCTATATCTGAAAGAGAATGTTGCTGGTACCAGTCCTAACAAAAAATCTTTTAGTTTTGTGCAACATGCCCAAATTTCCAGATTTGAACCTCTATCTATTGGTCACCTATTTACCCTAATCATCATAAGCGTGTCCCAGCCTCACCTACTATTGCGAGACCATCGGTCGTAGATCTAAAAGGGAATGCTACCGGTATGAGCCCTACTTCTATATTTTCTTATTAACTTAATCTATGTTTTAAAATAAGCCTCTTCTGTTATTTTTGCTATATTTTCTTATTAACTTAATCCAGATCTAAGTTTTAAAATAAGCCTCTTCTATTGTTTCTTTCTTTATAATTATAACCTATGTTGCAGATGTTATTCTTTTATTTTCACTTTTTAGTTATAATCACTTATTACAATTATGCTTGCAGTTATCATAAATTTTTCAATTTTGGTCCATCTCTATATTTATTTCAGTTTTTCCCATTTACATCTGATTTCTATAAATTTAGTGTTATTCTACTTTAATCCATATTAGCGAATTCTTCTCTTTTTAATGTATTCGCATAAAAACGGATTAAATCTCTATAAAAAGAAACAAGCATTTCAAGCTAAATTCTAGCATAAAACAGATGTAAATAACTGAATAAAATAGATGAATAAAATTGACTGAAAAGAACTTCTGAAATTTAAAACTGACTGTAAATAAACTTATATAAAAATTATCTTAAAATTGTAGAAAAACTGCAACTATTGAGAACCATATTATTTTAAATTACTTAAAAATCTAAAATAATTACAAAACACTCGCCTACGGTTCAATCCTTGGCCTTCCTGGTTCTACTTTTAGGGAGTAGAATATTTTTATTAAAAAGATCTTCTCCCTAGAAAAATTTTCAATTTATGGTTCAGCCTCAGGCACTGTACCTAACTGGGAGAAAATTTTAATAAGAAAAATAGCTCGGCCTAGGGTCTTATTTATAGTGTGGCGTAGGGATCCCAGGCCGTCGGATTTGAAGATTAAATCTAGTGCAACCACGTCATGGGCCCACTAGGAACCGTCGGATGCAGCTACGAACACGTAAGATCGCTTAAAAAATGAATTATGACGTGTTCGCCCGTACATGGATGAATCTTCGCCCATTAACATAAGCTGTCGACCCAATCTCATTGGGAGTTGAACCATAGGTCAACCTGACCCTGATGCGAGTCGACCTATGGATGCCCATATATATTTCATTTTTATTTGTTAAATTCTAAATTCTTGTTTCTCTCATAACTTCTCCATTCTGATTCGATTTCGGCATCTTATATGAGGAAATTGATCAGGAAATCGCCGCAGACCTAATGGTTTAACCTCTGTAGCTTCTTTGACAATTTCACAGACTTATTCTATTGTTTAATCAATTCGTTAATTAATTATTATAGCTCAAATTTTAGATTGTTATATTCCCTCCTCCTTAAAATATTTCGTCCCTAAAATCTCTTAGGACAGAAGGATGAATTAAATAGTTTCATCCAAATTCTACAACTACATATTCAACCATCATCCATTACATCCATTGACCTTAAGCTTTCTAATGCAATTCATGTAGTATGCACTAGTGGAGTGTCGGTGTCCCTAACTGATGCAAAATATTAGGCGGTCTGCTGATTCCGTCAACCTCCTTTTTATGTAATCATGTACGTGTCATGTATCCAAATGAATGAAAATTCCCTAATGACAACTGATAGTCTATATGCATGCTACAATCATCATCCAAATGCAACAATCATATGATAATCACTCATTATAGCAACCATGGAAATAAATTCTCAAGTGCACACACATTCATATTCATATGATTTAGTTACCTAGTTAGTTCGATCCCCAAGAGATAATAGTGCCTAGTGTGTGTGTGTGTGTGTGTGTATGCGTCCATTAGCATCCACTAGCAAACACTTACAACCACTAACGTCTATCATACATAACATGCTCTACTAACATGTTTACATTTGGTCCTACCATGCATAGGTTAAATCCTAAGATCTACCCTCCCAAGGGATACTAAAGGAAAGAACCTATTCAAAACTAAAGATGGAAATAGGAAATTCAAAACGTACCATCGAAGAGATGTAGATAAAAGGTACGTATTTTCTCCTTAGCCTCGCACGTAGCATCCTCAATATTATCTCCCCACTGCACCTTAACAAAAGGGACTTCCTTATTCCTATGCTTCTTGGTATCATGTCCAACGATCTTGGTAGGAATGCGACAAACCGATGCTTCTCTCTCCACTTCAACTTCCTCAAGTTGGCTAGGTTCCATTACCTCTGCCGAATCATGCAAGCAGTTTCTCAAATGTGAAACATGAAAAACATCATGAACCCTCATGAGCCTCTCGGGTAGCTTTATCCAATATGACATCTTCCCTACCCTTTCAAAAATGGAGATTGGTCCTACGAATCTAGGAGCAAGTTTTCCACTTGATCCAAACCATACTACCTTTCTTAGCGAAGACACCTTAATGAAAACCAAATCTCCTACCTCGAACTCAATATCCCTTCTCCGCTTATCTGCATAGGATTTATGTCTATATTAGGCCATCTTCATTCTTCTTCTAATCAAATCATTCTTTTCTGAAGTCTCTCTAACCATGTCGGGATGAAGTAGAAATCTCTCTATAGACTACAACCAGCATGATGGTGACTTGCTAGGTCTTCCAATAAAGAGCTTCAAAAGGAGCCATCCTGATACTTGCCTGAAAACTATTGTTATAAGCGAACACCACTATAGGAAGGTGCTCCTCCCAAGTCCCTTTAAAATCAAGAATGCACATCCTCAACAAATCCTTAAGAACTATATTAACTCTCTTCGTTTGGGCATCTGTTGGGTGGTAGGCTGTACTCAACCTAAGATGTGTCCCTAAAGCCTCTTACAAGCTCCTCTAAAATTCGCTAGCAAAGATAGGGTTGTTGTTGCTCACTATGCTAGAGGGAACTCCATGAAGTTGGGCTATCTCATGGACGTATATGGATGTCAAATAAGGTGTTGTCCTCTTACTCTTGATCAAAATGAAGTGGGCGCTCCTAGTCAAACGATCTATAATCACCCAACTACTGATATTCCCTTCCTAGATCGGGGTAAACCATCTGTAAAGTCCATCGAAACACTATCCCACTTCCATTTGGGTACATCCAATGGTTGAAGCAATCAGCCAAGCCTCTACTGCTCCGCCTTAACTCTTCGGCATACAAGACACTTAGCCATAAACTCTGCTACGTCCTTCTTCATACCACTCCAATAAAACACTCTTTAGGTTCCTATACATCTCATCACCACCCGGACGAATGGTCATTCGAGAATGGTGTGCTTCGACAAGAACTACACACTTCAATCACTATTATGGGGAGCACGAAGTCTTCCATCTCTCCTTAGCCATCCTTTACCATCGATAGAATAGTGTTTGAGATGTCTAAAGACCTCTCCTCTGCTAATCCTATGCAGAATATCCACAAGCACTGAATCCACTCGTGACCTTAAGCCAAATCTGATCTATGAGGTAGGCTCAACCTCAAGTCCTAAAATTTTAGCAAATTTTTTGATAAACTTCCTATAAAAACCAACTGAACCTAGAAAGCTTCTATCTTCGGTAGCGTTCTTGGGGGCCTTCCAGTCTTGTACTGCTACTATCTTAGTGGGATCCATAGATAAACCCTCTCTTGAGATTACATGCCCCAAGAAACGTACCTCCTTATGCCAAAAGTGACACTTCTAGAACTTTGCTTTCGATTGATGAACATAAAGTGTACGAAGAACCTCCTCCAGATGAATAACATACTCTTCCATACTCATGAAAAATACCGTGGTCATCCACAAACACTACAACGAACTTATTTAGGACATCTCAAAAAACACGGCTCATCTCTACAAAATTGCCTAACGCGTTGGTCAGCCCAAATGGCACAATCAACCACTCAAAAAATCCATCGGGCGTCCTAAATGTTGTCTTATCGATGCTACAATCGGCAACCTTAAGATGATGAAGTCCAGTGGCTAAGTTAAGTTGAGAAAATAGTGAAGAGCCAACCAAGTGGTTGAAAATTTCGTCTATCCTAGGAAGTGGGAAACGATTCATCCTGGTGAGCTTATTCAACTATCTATAGTCTATGCAAAGTCAAAGGGAACCATCCAGCTTTGTAGTGAAGACGACTGGCGCTCCCCATTCAGATATGCTCCATCTGATGATGCCTTTCTCTAGTAGCTCACTGATCTGCTTACTTAACTCCTTCCACTCCCTAGGAGCCATATGTCTCATAGGCAATGCCACTAGCTCAGTATTGTCATTCTGATAGATCTGAAAGTCTATCTCTCTCTTATAGAGTAGCCCCTAACCTTCTCAAAAACATCTGAGAAATGTCTAACAATTGAAACTGAATATAACCCTCCTAGTGATGAATCAAGGGAATAAAGGAAGCTCAACATGATTGTCCCCTATGGGTCGCGAGAAACCTCAAGAGTCCTTCCGCTATGTGTCCTTAGTTTGATGACTTTCCTCTCGCGGTCTAATATTGCACCATAAGTGGACAACTAGTCCATCCCAAAAATCATCCCATATCCCGAAAATCCTAGTACATAGGCGTCACAGTCAAACTCTATGCCTAGTATAAATAATTTCAACACCTACAAATCATGGATAAATGTATCGATCCTCCTATGGGGATTGAAACAGCAATAGGATCTACAACTAGAGAAATATCTAAGTGCAAACAATCAACCAAGAAGTAGAAATGAAAGAATGTGATGCTTCGGAATCAAAAAAAGTCCGAATAGGAAAAACCAAAATAAAAATCAAACCTTTTACAGAGACTTTCCTACATCGATCTGGTCCACTACTAGAAGGTGTTGCATCCAAAGCTTGTACTTGCGCCGTAGATGCGCCTGCTCTCTGCCCTATTTTCTAAGGACAAGCTCTACTAAGATGTCTAGGTAGCCCACAGTTATAAAACCTCCCCTTCGTCGTGTCCTTCTATCAATCCTTTGTGAAATGCCCAACCAATCTACAATTATGACATTTCTCACCCTTCTTGATTTGTCTCTTCTAAGGTCCGCCTCCTTTCTTCTTGTCTTTATCCTCTTATTCTTCCACCACAGCTTCTTAGAATTTTCAGATTTAGTAACCTCCTTAACTTCTTCTTTCGTAGCAACATCTGATATGAGAGCCATCTCCACAAATGACTCGTACGTTGCTCCTGTAGGTATATGTGGAAATTCCAACTCTTGGAGGGGCTGCTTCAAACCCTTAGCAAACTTGGTAGCCTGCTTATGCAGTGTATTAACAAGATCCATTTCAAACCACAAAAACTCACTAAACTGAAATGAGAAAACTCCAAGAATGAATCTCTAAGTAACCTGAATCAACTCAACTCTGATGGCCTATTGGTGGAAAAAGAAGGAAATTGAGGAGTGGGTCAGACAATATGTCTAATGAGTGAAAGTAACTACTAGCATTTCTAAGTAAGTTAAAGATAATAGAATAAGCAATAGTTCTAGTTTGAAAGGAAAATATAGAAAAGAAAAAACCGGGGTAAAATACCGTTTCTAATTTGTTTGACCGTTTGCTTTGATTGTTTACACTTGTCTTAAACTGCTGTGATTAGGCAGAAGCCCTAATCCTATCTCAACTGTTATCTTGATTAGGCTGAAATCCTAATTCTACCCTTTGATTTGTATATTCTATCTTTGTTATGCTACTGTGAGCTGATCCAATCCTATTGGCCCCACGGCAAAAGGACACCTCTTTAGCGTGTAGGATGCAGTAGCGAATTATTTACCCTAATCGATGTCGCAAGCCCGGTCATCGTCGGTACACACTAACTATCGCCCCATATTTGACCCTTTATTTACCCTAATCAGCATAAGCGTGCCCGGCCTCACCTAGCTGTTGTGAAACCATCCGTCCTAGACCTAAAAGGGAATGCTGCCCAGCCTCACCTAACTGTTGTGAGACCATCAGTCCTAGACCTAAAAGGGAATGCGGCAGGTACTGGTTTTAACAAACAATCTTCTAGTTTTGTGCCCCTTGCCTAAATCCCCAGATTTGAGCCTCTATCTATTGGCTACTTATTTACCCTAATCACCATAAGCGTGTTCTAGCCTCACCTACTTATGTGAGACCATCAGTCGTAGATCTAAAAGGGAATGTTGCCGATACGGGACTTACTTCTATATTTTCTAATTAACTTAATCTAAGTTTTAAAATAAGCCTCTTCTGTTATTTCTGCCATATTTTCTTATTAACTTAAACCAAGATCTAAGTTTTGAAATAAGCCTCTTTTGTTATTTCTTCCTTTTTTATGATAACATGTGTTGCAGTCGTTATTCTTCTGTTTCTCTTTTTAGTTACAACCAATTGTTATAATTATGCTTGGAAATATCTTAAATTTTCCTATTTCAGTCCATCTCTATTTTTATTTCGGTTTTTCTTATTTTATATCTAATTTCTGTAAATTTAGTTTTATTCTGTTTTAATCCCTATTAGCGAACTCTTCATTTATAATTTATTTGCATAAATAGGGATTAAATATATATAAAAAGAAACTAACATTTATAGGCTAAATTCCAACTTAAAACTAATATAAATAACTGTAAATAACTGAATAAAATAGATGGAAAAATAGCTAAATAAAATAGGCTGAAAAGAACTTCTGAAATTTAATTAAAAACTGACTGTTAATGAACTTATAAAAACTATCTTAAAATTGTAGAAAAACTACAACTACCGAGAACCCTATTATTTTAAATTACTTAAAAATCTAAAATAATTACAAAAAACTCACCTGTGGTCGTTATCTCTAACCCTTGGCCTTCTTGGATCCACTTCTAGGCATAAAATATTTTTATTAAAACGATATTCTCCCTATAAAAAACTTCTACTTAGGGTTTAGCCTCAGCAATGAACCTTAGTGGGAGAAAATCTGAATGAGAAAAATAGCTAGGACTAGGCTCTTATTTAGAGTGTGGCTTAAGGATCTGTGGCGGTTGGATTTAGAGATTAAATCTGGTGCAACCACATTATATGCTCACTAGGAACCGTCGAATGCAGCTACGGATGCACAAGATCGCTCAAAAATTGAATTATGACATGTTCGCTCGTACCTGGACGAATCATCGTCCATTAAAATTGGTGGGTCGACCCAACCTCATTGGAGGTCGACCGAACTCTAATGTAGGTCGACCTATGGATGCCTATATATATATATATATTTGTTAAATTCTGAATTCTTGTTTCTCTCATAATTTCTCCATACTGAATTCGATTTCAATAAGTTATATATGGAAATTGATTAGAAAATCGCCACGGACTCAATGTGCAATCCCGAAGCTCAATTCTGACAATTTCACAAACTTATTTTATTATTTAATTAGTTTATTAATTAATTATTTGTAACGACCCGCTATTTTGGACTATTCGCATCCGCGCATGTCGGACTTGAATAATTCAAAATACCGAATGGTTAATTTAAATTTGACAAAACTCAGATATACAGTAAATAAATAATCACAGATCACAGACATAGAGCTATAAATATGCAGCGGAAATAAAAGAGATAGTAGTTCATGAAGCTACTATATAAATATATAAGATACATCAGAGTTAACTAGATACAACAGAAGAGTAACAGGATACATCAGATATAAATCAGAATACATCACTGGAATCATCGAATGCTGAAAGCAGAATAGATGGTTGGATCTTCAAGCAAAGCTCCAACTCCAAAGGTGAGTCTCGAAAGCTGAACCACTCAGTCTGATCCGAGCGTAAAGCAAAACACAAACCACTCGAGTCAGGATTAATATTCTCATATCAATAAATCCAACTCAAGTGAAATAGCAATCGAAATACAAGTAACTCAAAAGATGTTGGAATAACCATCCTCTAAGGATCCGTTAAACTATCTACTATGTAGTAATATACGCTAAATAGACAATGCCTATCAGTAATTTAAGTATCAAAATAGTGTTAAGGCGTTACCATTATCCCCCTTAACACGTTTTATAAGCGTTATAGTCTATACAGCACTGTAAACTCTACCGTAAACTAGTGGGATATCAGGGAGTACTCCATAGGTATAACACAAAACAAATTCGTAGTGGTCGCGTATATAGGGATACAAGTATGACAAGGCACATGAGGCAATACCAAAGTAGTGAAACTACCGTTTGCCTGATCCGGACTGGTGAGAACGCATCGCCGCAACGATCGCAACACCGCGAAATAACACTCCTGAAATTCCGAGGGTGCACCAATCAATAAACAAGTAATGAATAGTAGTTACGAAGAAGTGTGTCCGCTTGAGGTGGCTAACCCCATTTGGCCCAGCACGGCTCCTGCTTTTAGTCATTTCCAATTTGACACAAGTGTCAAGGCTATCCATTATCGTTCTCTTTCTTCAGTCATCACGTACATCATTCCAACCACTTCATTATGGATCACACTCCGCGTATAGTTATTAAAGTAGTTTTCGGTTTAGATAGAGAGTATATCCATAACCGATTCCGGTCTCTTTAATAACTTCCGTAATTATTACACCGATTGGTCGTTTAGTAAATTTCAAACCAAATCAATTTCAATTCGTAAATCAACATTTCATTTGTCTTTCTAAATCAATTTCCAAGTTTACGTTTCAAAACTTCCAAATTACCATTTCAAAATCTTATAATTCGATTTCAACTTTTATTTTAAACAATTCAAATATTGATTCAAGTTCATACATAAATTTTATTTTGAAATCATTTAAATAAATTAAATTTAACACTCAAATCAATTTCAAATTCATTTATCGATTTCATTCAATATTCGTTACGTTAAATTTATCCTTCAAAACAATTTCTATTAGATTTCCAATTCATTACATCAACCACTTAAGTTCAACTTCATTATATCAAACTTCAAATTCAATTAGATTAAATTCGTCAAATCAAATTCTTAAATTCAAGTCTTATATTAATTTCAATAAAACGTATTTTATTTCTTGTTAAAGAAATTCAATCCTATTTATTCATTTACTTATGAATTTCAAAACTTAAATAAATAAAGAAACTCAATTTCACTTGTTCAAGAAATTCAATTTCACTTATTAACTTACTTAAATTTTCCAAAGCTTAATTAAATATAACCCAATTTCATTTATTAACGAAGTTCGAACCCACTTACTCAAAAGTTCAATTTCTCTTATTAAAGAATTCAATTTTTATTCAATTATCAAATAATTCAATCTTTTTCAATTATTAATTAATTTCAATCTTAATTACTTAATTATAAATTCAAACTTAATTATTAAATCATTTCCACTTAATTATGAATTCAAACTTAATCATCAAATCATTTCAACTTAATTATAAATTCAACTTAATAATTTCGAGCTTAATTATAATTTCAAACTTAATTATAATTTCAAATTTAATTATTAAATGATTTTAAACTTAATAATTTTAAAACTCAATTATTACCAATTTCAAATTATTTATTAATAATTCCAAATTTAATTATTAGATAATCAAATTTCAAACAACGTTCTTTCATCAATTACTACGTTAATATTTGTTTCAGATTTCAATCTTTACATTTTCCTTTCAAAAATTCAAATTCCGACTTCATTTCAAAACTTATTCTTTGCTCGAATAAAATCGTTATTATATTTTTAAATCAAATTATTGACCAATCGGATTTATTAATTCTCTATCCTAGGTCAAATTCATTTGGGTATTTATCATTTCAACCCGATTGCAATTCAATTCAAAAATCAAAGTATAACAAAAGGGAACTTGCATTGTGATAACTGGGATGGTGTCAAAGTAAATAAACAAGCAATAGCAACAATCAATAACAATCCAATAAATTAATTCAAATAATCCTGAAATAAACGTATTAATTCGCATTGTTATTTGTGCGAATTAATATAATTATTTCTAGAATCTACACTATCATTTCATGTAGATTAAAGATTATTACATTACGGTTCTTCACTTGTCATCAATTTACAATTTCATACAACATCAATTTAAATATCATACATTCAGTGATTCAAGGTGTAATTAACCAAATCCTACGTGTCAATTAATTTTTACATTTAAAGGGGGTCATGTTATACAAATGTCATTTAACCAAATTTACACATATGTCGTTTCCAATTTTAAATTATTAGTGATCCTACATCAAATTCAATTGCATAATATTTATCACTTATTCATTACAATTTAGCATCCAATATAAACAACAATCAATCAATCAATTATCAACCAAACTGGATTTATTATTGCATACATAACAGATAATGGTGTCAGATGTCAAAGGTGAACTGATACGTAAATAACAGTGCAATAAATAACAGCAGCATATTTCAATTGTCGTTTCAATTGAAATCAAATTTAATAAATAAAAGTACATTAATCGTGAGTGATTGCTCACCTTTCGAGGCTAGAGATGCACGAGATGGAATGAGTTACGAAATGCAAGCCCGAGTTTCAAAGCAAAGCAAGATTGGCACACTTTGACGGAAATGGCTGATAACAAATAATAGACGAATTCAAATTAGATCTGAACCGATGAAGATAATTGGTATAAGAAACTTTATATATATATATATATATATATATATATATATATATATATATATATATATATATATATAATCAGATTCTAAATCAAATATATACATGTATTTCGAAATCCATTGTTTAAAACCAACTTAAATATTAAAGTCAAGCATATAAACGGTAAAATATATAAACTAATTAATATTTATATATACACAACACGAAATAACAACTTGTTTCGAATGTTTTTTTTATATATGCGTAAACAAAACTTATGCAGTTATATAATTATATGTATAAAATAATAGTGTAGCTAAATTATATATATATAAAACATACTCGTATAAACCTTATATAGCTATTATAAAAGCTAACTAAGAATCAAACTATATATTATGTACACATGTTATTTCAGCAAATATATCTTGTAAATTTTTTTTTATATACTGATGGGAACGAACACAGGCACTACTTCATAACATATACATGCTATTCGAAAGAATCATATATAGTATATAACAAATCATAGTAACATATATAGCCTTTCTAGTAAAATATGCAGCAGCCTATAAAAATGTACATCACGCTTTATATAGCTATCCATATAATAGATCTCAAAATATGTGTATATAAACCCACCTAAGTCCTTTAAACGAAACTCAGATCCACAAAACCATAAAAAAAATATCATTTATGTATCTTCTATACGTTGTAAACTTACGAAAAAAAAAGTATTTATAAAATCAACGTCATTTTCAACAGTTCAAATATGTAACTTTATACCTAAAACTTCAAACACATAAAAAGCAGGACACACATAAAACAAAAGTTTAAAAAGAAGGTGGAAAACCGTATATAACCAACTCATGCAACATACATTTATTATATGAAAAATTCTTAATATATTATACGAAACATGTATTTATTATTCACTGGAAAACAAGGTAAACTGTTGTACAACTCTAATAGATCATATAGGCAACAAATATTATTATATGCACAGAGACCTTATGGTGCATTTTGTACCCTGTATAGACCCATGACAAAAGTTTAGATATAAATAGACTTATACTAGATTATACTGTAACCAAAACTATTATATAAACATTGGTATATAATAATATAAGTTGTCAAGAAAATATGTATAGCTAGACTAAAATAAATCATGTATGCAGACACACGACTACCCTATAATAATATACATATTAGTTTTAAAACTACGGAAAGAAAAAAAGAAGAAAATGCAACAAAATAATATAAAGAATGTATACATAAAAAAGAATATATATATATATATTACCAATATACAGTGGAAGTTACGACCACTTCAAAGCACGCTGTCGTGGCAGAGCTCGGCGGGCGTTCGCCATGGCGGCACGAGATGGGTGAGCTCGGAGGGGAAAAGGTTTCCGTCGAAGGGGCCGTAGGGTGGAGGTTGCCGTGCGCGAATAAGAGAGGGGAGAGACCGGAGATGAGGCTCGGTTTCTTGGAGGAAAGTGCACGGTCAATGGGAAGGAGGCCGAGGTCGAGGCAGTTTGGGTGGACCCGTGACTTCCTAGGCTGTGCATGAGGAAGAGTGGAGGAGTTCGGTTTTGTAGGTGGATGTCTGGAGGTGAAGCACAACATTTATTTTATATATATGAAGTGATGGAGAAAGGTGTTGTGCATGGAAGAAGAAAAAAAAACTACAGGAAAGTGAAGTTTATGCACAACTTTTGTTTCTCAGAAAATTTGTGAAGAGAGTCATTGGATAGCCACATAATAAATGTAATATGACGTTACCAATGTGCACCGTTCAATTGTAAGGAATTGAAATCATAACGTTAGAGCAATTACTTTGTTGCTTGAAAAACACGGTTGAAGTTTTTGAAAGGCAACGGAACACAAAAGGTCACGAATTCAAAATCTTGGCACCGTTACAACGGAACGTTATTATCGGTTCCGTCACGTAACGGATCTCAAAATACAAAATAAATATACTGTAGAGATCATTACGACGAGACGGTCAAAACGGTATACTGATATCAGTGGTACGACTGTATTATAAAAATTCGAAATTTTCGTACTAACGGAAAATGCATAAAAATCGCAGAAAAATAAGATCGACGGAGCCAAAGATGTCCGAATTTGAAAAAACGACAAACTGACAACTTGCTCAAAAGATGATTTAGAATTTTTCTATGTAAAAATATTTTGGTTTTGAAAACATTTTATTTTCATCGCTTTTTAACTGATTAGATTGAAGTAAATTTACGCTCGAATAAACTTCCATATTTTCGGACGAAAATTTACCGGTTGCTATGTTTAACTAGAGGCATTCCAAATATCACATTTATATTTCAAAATTTTATCGTTTTAAATTCCCGCAAAATTTCAATCAATACGTTATTAAAACCGGTTAAATTCACGGTTTGTTACATTATTATAGCTCAAATTTTGGGTTATTGGAATAAAATACACAAATATATATAATAAAAGTATGTATATGTTTTGAAATTGGTTTTTGAAAAAAACTATAAATATTTCTATATGAAAATTATTAAACAAAAAATCAGTTTTTCGAAACCATAAGATTTAATAAAATAAAAATTATTTGGTGAGTATTATTTTGGTTGAATATGTGTGTATACATACACATATTTATTTATTTATTTATTTACATTTGAAATATATATATATAGTTATTTTTATTCAATTCCTAAATACTAATTTAATAATTATATGCATATTCAAAAAAATATTTTTGTAATACATACATATATATTAAATAATATATCGATTTGAATTTGAAACTAGTAGATATTTTGTTATGCGGATTTTGATTTGAAATTAAGTTCAATGTTATTTGTATTAATATTTAAAAATATTTCTTTAATAATGCCATATATATTGTATTGTATTGAAACTATATGTATATGTGTGTGTGTAAGACAACATACGTATATGGAGGTGCTAAAATGTCCTTTGAGGTGTAAATACCAATATTTATGCACATGGCATGTTGAACCATGTACATATGTTGCATGTACACGTACACATGCATGTGTATATGATATGCGAGTTATAGTATATAATAAAACTATAACATTAAAATAAAACATTTATTTATAAATTAAATAAAATATCAATATTATTTAAATTGGTTTAGATTGGATCTAAATAAATGCAGGCTTCCCAAGCTCAAGAAGATCCAAAATGATATTACTTTTTTGAAGTTTACCCATTTAACCCTCTATGTGCTAGCGTAGATCCAACAAACGTATTGTTACCTGATAGCCTATGTGGCCTAAGTTAGTCATGTTAAGGCTAACTAGTTACGCTTATCTATTTATTAAGGTGTCTAGAAAAGTATTTTCTAGCTTGGGTTTAGGTAATCAAGTACCTTGTTCAACCTCGCTACCGACCTGGCCCAAAAGGTGAAGTGAGCCCAAAGTCTGCCCTTAATAGAAAGACATAATTTAAATTGGGTCTTGGGTTAATTTTCAAAATTGTTTTGAAATAAAATAAAATATTAAAATTTAAACGTAAAATTTAAAATAAGAAATATATTATTAATGTTATAATATAATTTTGAATCTTTTTTGAAAATATAATAAATTTATTTTGAAAATTTTAAAATATTAGTTAGATTGATCAACTAAATAAATTAATAAAATAATTAATTAATTAATATCTGTGTGTATATGATATATAATGATATATGTTATGTTATCTTGAATTGTTTAAGATGTTGTATGTTATCCTGCATTTTGACCTGGCTATATTAAACTAATTGCACAAGTTAGATTCGACTGCTATAAAGGCCACTGAGTCCAAAATGATGGTTGTATGGCCCAGAAGTAAGTAAAGATGAAAACATAAAGTCAAAGTTGAAAGGAATATTGATGGATATACAAGGCAGAATGTTCGAAGTATGAAATATATCTTAACATATAGAAGGGATTGGTATAAGTTGGCTTCCATCATAGGGATCATTATGTTTTAGGAAATAAGAGCTTTTTAATCAAAAACAAGCAATATCTCATAATCCACGGACCCAATGCATATGAAATTTTATGAACAAGATATGGTACCATGGGTTGCCTACCCTAGGGATTGCACCTCAAGAAGATGAAGTAGAGGGATCGGTATTTTTCCCTTGGAAGGGATTAGTAGGAACTGGCAACCAACTCATATTGAAGCAAAGATCAGGAAATAACTCAAGTTCAACTTATCCAATTGGCATGAAATTTGGAGGCTAAGCATATTTTAACATGAGGAGCTACCAAAGGGATCGCACCTCAAAATTCCACCGAAGTAAGGATCGGTACCGATCCTTCTTGTTTGGAAATTGGGCTACGCGATCCTTTTTGTAGGTCCGTATGGTTCTGAAAATTCTTCTGCCGAATTTTCAGGAAGATATTTGGCCATCTTCATCTACAGGCTTGGTTGTTCATTTTGGGGACGTTATGCTGCTAGTTGCTTGATACTCTTTCGTAACTAAGGATTTTTATCTGATCCCTATTGTACTCAGTTTATGAAGTGACTAATAAAGCAATCTGTTCAAAGTGGACGTAATCAAACAACGCCGAACTGTTATAAGTTGTTGTGTGCGAATTATTCTTTTGGTTTACTGTTATTTTCTTATTATAATCCTTTGTTTTCATTTTATTTTTTTCATTTATTTCTCTTCTAAGTTTCTATTGGGTGTTTGTGTCAATTTTTGGTACAAATATTTTGGTGCTTTCACTGAGAACCTTGATTCTCAGCTTATTAGGATCTCATTGTTGCTACTGGATTGCATAAATCCCCCAAAGGAGATCCACGGTTATCTTTAGGAAGCTTGCTCGTTCTATTCAAATTTGAGAAAATCTAAGCAGGGTTATGAACAACGGGAAGAAGCACTAGATCTATTTCTCTAACCACGGATTGAAACGAAAATGTTAGCATCCAACAATGGGGCCTGAGCAGTTAACCGATGGATGTGAATGTTAATCTAGTTGAAGTCCGAAATCTAACTGATTCCATACAAGTTGAATTCCAAAATTAGATGAGAGAGCTAGTGGATAGCCATCGGCAATCAAATCAGCAGATTAAAACCAATATCAACCTAATGAACCAACTTAATCAGCAACTACGAGGGAAAGCAAGGAGGGACCCCACCCCTTACTCGGCATCAGAGAGTTCTTGTTCATCGGACGAGTATCGTAGACACGGGCATCGTAGAATAGACGGATATCACGAAGAAACTTCCAGCCGTCAGTAGGCAGACTAGACCTTCGTGGACAGCCAGGACCAATCGATGACGATCCCTCCATAAGGATCGATGTAGATCCCTTCTCTAGAGAAGTAACTTACCTATGTATGCTAGGATTCAAGCTTGTGCTGCTGCAGCTGATTTAGACGATGGAGTTCAGTTGAACTTTGACCGATCGCATCCCTGGAATGATGATGAAGTGAATTTATGTGATATTTATTGGGAAGATGTTGAGCCAAGAAGGCGTGGAACCACCCATATCCATCGATCAGGCCATTCACGTGAGGTGGAACATGACCATCGCTTGGCACCAAATATCCAAAAGTCGGACTTGTCGGCTATGGTTAGACAATTAGTGAGAGAAAGTCAAGACTTGACCAATGATGATTGGGGAATCTTGTGGAGCCATACTCCATTCACTAACAATGTCCTACATGCAGAGTATTGATAGAGTTTCAACATGCCGTCGATGCCTGCCTACGAGGAAAAAACCGACCCCAGGTAGTGCATCATGAGATATGAATGGCAGATGGATTCTGCATGAGTAGATAATGCAATTAAGTGTAGATGTTTTCCTATAGCCTTCTATGGAATAGCAATAATGTGGTTTCACTACAACAAAAAGTGTCTTTTATAGCGGCATATAGCTGCTATTGATCACAACCATAGCGGTTTGATAAGCGCTGTATATCGACATGTTATAAATAACTGTTGAATATTTATAACACAAAATATGCCGCTACGGTTGAGCTTAGTTTTATAACGCATATTCGCCGCTATGGTACGTTAATTCAATAGCTCATTATAGCCGCTATAATACAGCTAAATCTCAACGGAATTGGAAATCTTTATAACACCATTTTGCCGCTATAAAATATTTATTCAATAGCGGTCATTTCACGCTATTAAATCAACATGTTATAGTATTGATAAATTCTTTTACAACTCATATATGCCGCTATAAAAATCGTAGATAAACTTTTCAAGAGCTATGCCTATATATTACATTTTAATAATAGCAATCAAACTAAATCTTCATAAACGAATAAAGATTATAATCAACAAATATAACACAAGAGCATGCTCAGAAAGAAATGTGATATATTTTTCATTACGGTTGAACTACATTTAAACATAGGAAAATTATGTTACTAATTGAATAAAAAGTTAAAATACAAAGATGTGAAACCAATAAAAAAAATTACTTAGAGGTTTGTTTACTGTGAAGAAAACATCACAACTCCATTCAACTGCCTTGCCTTGCTCCTCCCTGCACTTCCTTACACCGTTCAAGTTACTGCACGGTCATTACATCGTTCAAGTTACTGCCACTGCATTCGCACATATTACCAATCCAATCACTTACCAGATACCACTCACATTGCAAACAGCATAAACCAAGACATCTACCCACTGCCCCATATCATAACACTGTCAAGTGCCAACTACAGAACCACCTCTGTCCTTATCAGTTCCACCCCCCTTCTTGCCTTCACTAACCAGACACACCAATCACTACAAAACATCCCAATGCCAACATCAGATAACACTCTCCTTTCACCATAAATTGCTCCACCCATATCACAATAGTGCATAGTGCCTCAACAGATCATCCATTTCACCCACCTATATCTACTTACAACCACTGCCACAGCAGCGCACTACATCCAACAAACATCCGCACTGTCAAATACCACCAACATCACCACTCACTGTTAACCAAACTACTTGCACCATTCATTTCATTAATCAATTTCACAACCACATCTAATAACATCACCATCCCTCTGCTTTCTGATCAAAACTACCAACTTTTACAAATTTTCATATTTTTATATTTTTCATTTACATTAACAACTCAAACTGTCTTCTCACAAACTCCATAATCACCCCAACTTCAAGCCAGCTTGCAGTCAACTACGTACCCTCTGCCTGGCAATTATGCAATTGTGCACATTCCAGTTCTGTGCAATTTTGCACATCCACCTGCTCCTCCATAACAGTTCCTCCCCACTGTCGACAGCAGCCCTGCACAACCGTCTTCTCCATCACTCAACATCAATTCACAACACCTTCATTCAACAGACCATCAGACTTCACTGCATAATTCCACAGATCATCCATAACTGCTCTCTGATTCAAATTGTTGCTCTGTGTACAAACTGTGCACCTGTGTGCAATCACTTCTACACTTCTGTTACACTCACATTCATTCCTTCATCTGACCGAATTTCAACAACAAACTTCCCTCCCCCTGTCACAATTTCATTTCCATTTGAAAAAAATGCACAAAACACTACACTACTGTTTCACATCCCCTACAAACTACTGTTCTATCCACTTACAACAACAAGACTTCACAACCATACATCCCCTGAAATAAAGTTCCCATACTTCACCATTTCTGTCAATACATTCACACCACCTACCTCCTTACTTGCCATACAACAACTTCACTTCTACTACAATCAACAATCAAACTACACACCTACACACCTCTGACCACAACAGTGTCATCATCCCATCACAACAACTACTGATACTTGCACTTCTGCATAATACAACAACTATCAGACCTTATCAAAACACTGCACTTTTGTATATCCCTCTGCGAACATCCCCTACTTATCTCATTCAACTGCCTACAACTGTTAATTCATCTGCAATTCTGCAATTGCCTTCACCAACATTTGTGCATACAAACCACCTCAAACCATACATTTCTACACTTCATAAAAAACCAACTTTCCATCATTTCACAACATAAACATCACTTGATCACTGTTGTACCACTTCTCTACCACTTCATCATCCCCTACCACTGTAAACTTCCTGCATATCATTGCTTCTAATGGTCAGGTGATGTAGTTGATGTTTTGGTTGTTGGAATGGTCAAGTGATGCTCTGGCTGTTGAATTGTGGAGATTGACTGAAACTGTTGTGACAGTGGGGTATTTGAAGGTAACTATTGTGTGATGAGGGATGTGAATGTGGCAACGCAGTGTGTTTGATAGGCTGACAGACTTGTATAAGGGAGGTTTTGTGTTGAAACTTGGATAATGTAGGTGTGTGGTGTGACAGGTTTTGTGGTGGGTGTGTACATTTTGAGTGAGCGGGAATGAACCATTCCAAAGAATACTATCAAGAAAAGGAGTATGTGAAAGAGAAAGACTGCCTTTAAATAGTTTTAGTACATCTTCCACAGAGTCAAACCTATTAGAAGTGTCATCAAATTCTGCTCTGAGTTTCAGGATGGTGGATTGAGCTACTAATTTGAGTGAGTAACCAACAAAATTTTGACATTTTAAGATGGCCAAATCACGCATCTTAAGATACGTATTTGTCGAGGGTTGTAATATCACTCAGTCTGCTTACTTTTTTGGATCTTCAATGGAGAAAAGTTCTTGAAATTAAGAGCACCATCCAGAATGTAAACATTAGGATGCATTTTTTCTTACTGAAATTTTCCAGGG
Organism: Allium cepa; assembly: GCA_030765085.1. NCBI lineage: Eukaryota > Viridiplantae > Streptophyta > Magnoliopsida > Asparagales > Amaryllidaceae > Allium > Allium cepa. The sequence continues at coordinate 435,295,782 of CM060935.1, read as the reverse complement.
TCACCTATGTTCAACAGATATGCAACACCTTTTCATGACAAACAACGTGTTTCAGCTTCAAAGCTTAAAAATTAATTAAAATATATAAGAAGTTTCTTGCACATACAACCAACATGCGTTTAAATTGATTCATATAAGGTTATAGACAGAACCTAATGAAATTTGTGCATATAATAAATGCATCAAACTTCTAAACATATATTACAATATAAGTCAAAACAAAACAAATGTACTTTAGCTTGACTTTAACTGTATAATTAAATCATCGGCTTTTTAATTAAAATACTTTTTATCGACTAAAAGAGGTTTAAAAATTTAACCTTGGACACCTAGTTATAATAGGAAAATCAACTAACTGTTTTTTTTTAATTAGCAATAAAGTCTACTCATTTGCAAGAAGAAGAGAAAAGGTGTACCGATTTTGGATCAGTCGAAGCAAGACAAGAAGGTTGGTTATTCGTTATATCACAGAGTTTCACCTGAAACACAAGCAAGATTCACATTATTGCTTTGACATGTCAATACAAAAGCATGATATAGAAACTTCAATAAAAAAGATATTCACCGTTTTATCAGTCGAACCCGTTGCAAGAAGCTACACAAAACATAAGGATGATAACAAGTTAGTAGAGAGTTATATTCAACAAATTTACAACGGTTTTACTGTAACTTAGCCAATAATTCTGATAAGGTAATGAATATACGTACATTTGGTACAACTGCATTGTAAGAAACAGAAGAAATAGACTTATCATGTGCATGAAGTGTGAAAGTTGGCTTTGAATCAGAACTTGAGTTAAAGGAAGCTGTTCTCACATCAAAACCTTGAACTGTGCCATCCTCAAGACTGACCTGAACCATATTAACCATAAAATATTTCAATTGGAAAAGAACAGTAAATACGACGTATAACAGAAAAAATGATATACCAGAGTCCCTTATAACAAATTAGATATCATTTCTCCAGTGCAACAACTGCATATCATCATTCTTCACGTAAATTCATTTTGTTGCTTGAAAATAATGAATAATCGTGCATTTATTGAGGAAATAGGTGTTATGAATCTCGATAATGAAAGACTATAATTCTAGTACTAATATGAAATATTTTGAGACTTTAGAAACACAAGCAATAAGAACGACTTATTTTAAGGATTACGATAACACATATCAATAAACCTATAATATATCAAGCAACCTGATATTATTAATTATGATCAAAATTTCCATAGCAATTTTTTGGCAGGTAAAAAAAGGCCATGCATCTCTAGTTAAAACAAAATTAAAGCTGCAAGGTATTTAACACTTTTAGGATGACCAGATGTACGTGATTTGTCTGCTCGCATAAATGATAATGCTTTGAAGTAGGTCAATGTGCAAATGGTTGAGTACTCCTATCGCAAAAGGTTAAAGAGATTGCAGTGTAATGGCTGGAAGTTTACCACAAAAGCATGTTCATTGTGTGGATCCCATGCCAAGCTTTCAACATCAGCAGATATAGACCAAATATAACTAGGCTTTTCAATGTTTCTGCAATCCATCTGCATGAAATATATAACCATGTAATGGGGTGTTGAAAAAAACAAGTCAATCGTGCTGCTACTATAGAAAATTTTGCAACTGACTTGCCCCTAAAAGTAAGGGAGGATATGTATTTCTTTGACATTTTCAAATGAAAGCACGATGTTAAAAAGTTTCGGTGTGATCATACTGCAAATAGGTATGTACATATGAAGTGTAATATCAGATAAATGGAACAGTAAACATAATTCAAAATGCCAGCCATATAAATAAGTGTAACTGCTTTGTTGAAAATTATAAGGCTGTAAATTATGCTTTTTTTTTTCCAAGCACGTTCTGATAATTGTTCATGTGTCTACACTCCTCACGTTCACGCTTTTGGTTCAAAATATCATTGAGAATACTTTACCAAGCCAAATGTATTATTGAGAATATAAATGTAAAGCAGATAATAAACATATGTGAAAAATAATATAAGTTTCTTACTGTCACTATTGTTCGATCAAACGATCCGTTGAGAAGTGACTCTGGTTTATGCCGATTCCATGCAACAGCTTGAACCTGTTCATTGCAAAGAACGAGAACTTGATTTGTTATATTCAATTTCAATCCAAAATTGTTGTTGTGTTATAATAAGTGCAAAAAAAAAGATTCAAATCAATGAGATTACTCAATGCACTGTGCCCAATCAATTGAAGAGGACCCAACTGTTACTAAAAAACATCCATCTGTTTTTCAACACAGTCCCATAATATTGCCAGGTATTGATAAGTTGTGTTTAAACATAGTACGGTCGCTAATATTTAAATTGGTGCTTAGTAGAAACAGATGGGTGTGTATGTGTTAAAAATATAAACAAAAACAAGAATTAGAAAGTAAATAACAAAGAGCTGGATCTATTTGTTATTAAGAATTAGTACAGATGAAAACTTAATCATTGACTAACAGGAATAAATCCACACCCATTTGACATATAAAAAATAAAAACAAAGAACCAACCTTATCAGAATGGTGCTTTGCAGTGGCAACACATTTACTTGTCTCCATGTCCCAAACTTTTACTGATTTGTCAGCACTTGCACTAGCAAGTACATTCCTGACGTTGATATTAAGCAAATTGGATTATATTTGTAGCAGTCCGATAAAGTCGTTTCATATTTCACTATGCTTACCTAAATTCTTTATTCCATGCAAGACCAAGAACTAATTTCTTGTGACTCCCTGATTTGTACTTTCCCGATTTCTGCATGCACACAACCAACTTTTAACATGCTTTTACAAATATTGGAGACGAAGGCTAAATTACCAAGAAATATAAAAGAGTGCTAATATAATAGGTAAACCGTAAAAACTTCTGAAAACATATATTTATCCAGTATGGAACTATAAAACATGGCAGCATACGACCATAAGTAATATAAATTGTTAACAGAGAAGGATATGTGATATAAAAAAAATATATAATTGAACACGTTAAATTCACTTAAAGTGTGAATTGCTTAAAAGATCACCTCTGATCTTCCTCCCAAAGTCATAGATGGATTCTCTTCTTTGATCTACACCAATAAACAGTAATAAAATGTGAGCACACACATTCAAGAATCAATAAACACCGGATCCAATCATCTTTCAACATGCCCAATCTGACAAATGTATACCTTGTCAAGGTCCCATATTTCAATAACTGGCTCCATTGTGCCAACTGCTACAAAATTCCCTACAATGGTAAGAATTTCAAAATTACAATTGTATTAGAAAATCATACTAGGTAAGGTGAATTTGTTTGTTTTCTTCACTGAAAGTAACTATGGGGGAAAATGAGATGTAATTGGGGATGTTAACTATGTAGGATATCAAAGGTAGACAAAAACCATTATTTTCCAGCGCTGTATAAACGAATCTACCGAAATAACTTATCAAAATTTTTAAAGCACATCATCAAAGCTCCAATAATTCTTGTTGCATAAAGAAAAACAATCTGGATATTGACATTCAAGGATATCCTCAACAGAGTCAAAGTAGATTTGGATAGCACGACATTTATCAAAATATTATCAACCCAAAAGCTAATTTATAAAATTAAGAGCTTACTCCATCCAACTTACATCCATGTAAAATATTTTAAAAAAATGTATAAGTAACTACCAAAATAATGCTTATTTGTAACGAAGCCAGCTGTGCGACTCTTCCCATCTCAGAAACATCTATCTCAACGTGAAGCACAGCTTCTTTAAGAAAAAGCAAAGGATTTTTATCACTTATACATTTAAATGCATCATTAATTTTTTTTTGTTCATGCAACATTTGCTGCAAGAAAATGACACTGAATCTGTTGCACACTTGTTGCTTGATTATGGATTTTGTACTACGAAAAGAAGTAGATTGAAAATAAAACAAGATTTAGATAAAATAAATTTTGGCCATAAAAGCCTATTTGGTTAACGGGATGAATTGAATACAAGTGTTAAAGTAAGCAGTTTAACGAATTAATAAAAATGAATGAAATTGGCTTAAAGCCTATAACATTAACTCATAACGAATACTCTCCCTTCTTTCTACTCACCTAAACAAAAAAAATGAATACCTAGCCGATGAGCTACCAGAGGGAAGCATTGAAGGTAGCGGCAGTGGTGATGACTTGAGGAAAGCTAATGGCACCAGGAAAAGAGAAAGTAGAATTTGATACCGTTGATGCAAAGGATTTAACTAGATCCGATTAGGGTTTATGAAGGGGGGATGGATTTGAAGGGGTGATTTGGGGATTAGATTCCACTAGCATAGGAGACTAAGGAAAAGTGGAACGAAATGAAAGAGCAAAGATGGAGAGGGAAATAATTTGATAAACCGCGGCCACGAAATAATTTGGAGATTTCGCGCTTTTTTGAAGGCGTTACGTGTGAACAGTACAAAACAAATAGAGTAAAAAAACAAATAATTAAAGGCAAACAAAAACGCTTTAGAATAATGCGTTATTAATAATACATTTTCTTGTAGTGTTTACAAGGTTACCTTTACGGTCGATCTTTAAATTTGATGATTTGGCAATAAGGTTCATAGAGTAGTTCCATATGTAAGCAACTTGCCCCAAGGTGTAATGTCCTGATCCAGTGTTATCCAAGCTCTGGAAGAATCACTGAATGATTACTTGGAGGGATACCATACGGAGGTCATAGAAATTGTACTCCAAATGACCATGCAATATTGATGGCAATAACAAGAGGGATTGATCCGGATTTCGATTTTGGTGATTGATTAGTGGGCAAGCCACTCGCAATGTTAGAGTGCTTCTATGGCAAGGTGGCTCAATATTTAAGGAAGGAGGAAGTCAGATGCCCTAGGAAGAAGAGTGTTAAGGGACCAGATGGAGAGGGTGTGTGGAGTAATATTATGGTAAATCAGTTTGATGATAGCTCTGAAAAAGTTCAAATGAATGTCTAGAACAAACCCAATCAACAAAAGAAAGGCCAAGATAGAAGCTGAGATCGAAAGAGCGATTTTGAAAGAGGAATGCTTAGGATTCTGATGTACGATATTTACATGCCACTGAATACATCTCTGGAAAATATATTTTTGTTTACTTGCAATAGCATGAAGTATAGGAAGCCGCCTCCAAAAGAATCAATAGAGAAGCAGAAACATATTGGAAAATATTGCCAATTTCACGGATGTTATGGTCATAACAAAAATGAATGCAGGCATCTTCAGGATAATATCGAAAAGATGATTAGAAAGAAAGTTATAGTAGTTTGTAAAACTCCATAGGATGGCAGCAGGGGACATCAGACCCCAACCGAGGATAAGCTCCCATAGGGCTGAGGAACCTACGTGGACTGGCAGAAGAGTGGTAATCAATACAATAGTCGGAGGACCACATCCGGCTGATATGAGTTGGCATGAGATGAAGCGCTATGCTAGTGCAATTAAGCATGTGAATTTTTGGATATTGTTCGACTACGGAAGATGGAACTTTGACAAAACAACAACATACAATGGCAGATGATATTGCATTTAAAAAGAGAGATGCATAAAAGGTGGAGGCTCCGTTAATTGACCCAATGGTCATTTGGACCACGATCGGCCCCGTTGATGTGAGAAGTATATTGGTTGATTTTGAAAGTTCTGTAAATATATTTTTCAAAAAAAGCTTATGTGAGGATGGAAGCAAGTACTTGAAACCGTCTAATGCTTGCATTTATGGCTTTAATGGTGCTATAACTATAGCTGTTGACTATGTTGAATGGCGCATAACGTTAGGAGAAGGTGACTATAGGAGAGAGCGGATTCTTCCTATTATTGATTTGGATGTTGATTCCCGATACAATTCTTTTTTGGGCCGACCATCCCTAGCTGAGTTTCGGGTAACTCTTACCCCATGGTGTTTGACTTTGAAGCACCGATCATCCCTAGTTGAGTTTCGGGTAGCTCTTACCCCATGGTGTTTGACTTTGAAGCTCCTGATAGATAATGGTGTTGGAGTTGTTCATAGTGATCATCCATTCGGACGTACTTGTAATTTAGTTTAATTGAGGGATGCTCAATGTTAACCCGCTTTTTGGCAAAGCCGTGATACCAAAAGATCGATCGAAAACAAAAGACAGTTCGTCTCAGAGATTGGTTGCACTTCGCTTCGCTATGGATATCGATGAATTTTGTCCGAGTCCAGATCGGGCCACAATTGACAAGACATGATGACCAAAGCTTTAGAAGCCAGCGTTTCAAATCTCAAGGAAATTGGAGCTCGTATGTGCTAGTTATGAGCGATTCAATCTAAGGAAAGAGCATGTTGTTCGTATCTATGAAGAGGTCGAGGTGATGGTCCATTCGAATCCATCAGGTTCGAATCCATCAGCATGACAATGCCTCACTCGATTCGAACCCATCAGGTTCGAATCCATCAGCATGACGACGCCTCGCTCCATTCGAATCCATCAGCATGACAAAGCCTCGCTCCATTCGAATCCATCAGGTTCGAATTCATCAGGAATTAGTCACTTCGAACCGATCTTGTTTGTATCGATCGAGTTCGAACCCATTAGGATGCCTCAGTTTGAATCGGTCACGTTCGAATCCATGAACAATCACTTGTTCGTACCCACCAAGTCAACTAGCTTGGATGACGTGTCACTCCACGATACGAAGTCGGCGAGATCTAAGGGATCGAAGCGTTCAACCCAGAGAGAAGATCGGATCGACTCGAAAGACGTGCGCCACCTCACCACGGAACCACGTGAGCCGATGGAGTCGAAGACATCGATTCGAAGGAATCGGTTTGAAGCAAACAGCAATCGAAAGACTTCATTTCGAATCCACGATAACACGAGATCTACTGATCCAAATGCAGTGAAATTTTCACAGTAGCTTCCATACAAGGTAAAGATTGTTCCTGCCAAGTTTCATCTCGATTGGATCATTTTTTGATGGATACGAAATGACTTCGTATCGATCTCAGATCGAGTCGAAACTTGGTAAGGTCGGTCGCGTGGGCCCACTCACGTGCCAGAAAAAGTATCCTGAAGTTTGAGCTAGATCTGGGCCTCCTACTCCTATAAATAGCACCCCGAAGCCTTCAGAAAAGGGGATCTTTTGGCCATTCAATGTCAAGACTCTGCCGGATTCAATTCTACCCTTCATTATCGCTGTTTTATTCAGATTTCAAAGCCATCATCAACTGTAATCCGCTATAATCGATTATTATCATCAAGTGAATCAATAAAGACATAAGCTTCAGAGTGGACGTAGGCAAGATCGCCGAACCACTATAAATCCTATGTTTGTGATTGTTACTTGTGAATTATTGTGATTGTTTTGTTGCTTAGATCTGAGTTCTATATTGATTGTTGCTGATTTGTGTTCATAAACGGGTGCTTTCACGACATTGGGTGTTTGTGGTCAATTTTGGCGCCAACATTTTGGTGCTTCCACTGAGAAAAGTTGATTCAGGAGAAGATGAATTTGAAGACTTAAGAATTTAGATCTAAGAGCTATGACAAGACACAAGTAAGAGACAAAGGTCAGAGCGAAGTGAACATCAAGGAAGTCAAGAGGCTTCCTCAGGAGCAAATCAAGCGTCGATCTTTATTACTAGGGACGAGATGGAGACAATGATGAAGAAACAGGAGGAGTTGATCCAGATTTTATTCCAGCAGATAGGGCAACTTGGAGCATAGAATAGAGAGGCTGATGGAGTTCAGAACGAAGCAGGACCATCCGGCATAGCACCCAGATTAGGGGGCACACGCATGGAGAATGTTGATCCAACCTCGGAGAGAGAGAGAGGAGCATCTGCGCAACCTGGGAGTAGCAGAGGAGTGAACGCTCAATCAAGGGGGAAGATCCCGGAGTTCCCTCGTGAACTCGGGGGGCAGGTTGAAAATGATGAACGAAGATTGCATCTCGGAGACAATGACAGATTGGCGGAGATGGTTAGAAGGGCTATGAGAGGCGGTTTGGTAAACAAAGATTTGGAGGATGTTAATAGGAATCCTTTTACTCCAGCAATCAGACGAGCTAGGAACCCACCGGATTTCAAGTTACCATCGTTGGACATGTGTAACGGGAGAACGGACCCCGCGGTTCATCTGACAAAGTATATGAGGCATATGGAAGTACTGGGGGCATCAGGGGAGGTTATGGCCCGGTGCTTTCCATTGTATTTGGCGGATATTGCAGCGTTATGCTTTAGACAACTAGAGAGTGGATCTATCGAACCTGGAATGATTTAACTGAGAGATTTATGAGGCAATTCAGGGTTCACATTACAAGACCCAAGAATGTGATGACTTTGGCAACCCTAAAGCAGAAAGCCAGAGAGACTTTGAGGAGTTATCTAACGCGATTCAATGCAGCAGCAACTTCAGTGGATCGAGCAGATCCATCTATGGTGGTGATGGCAGCTGTGTCTGGAGTAGTTGACGGCACAGAGTTCAAAAATTCATTGACTAAAGATCCACCTGTGGATCTAGTGGAATTCTACGACGAGGCAGAAAAGTTTTTACGATTGGAAGATGCAAACGCTGAAAGAGAAGAAGGAGAAGGACTTGATATTTATGCGATCAAAGGAGGAAATCCCCCTGAGAAAGGTGCAGAAACTAATAAAGGTAAAAGAAAGACTGAGAATGACGGGGAAAGGTCAAAGCGGCAACGGAGGGAGCCACGATTCACCACTTACACTGAGCTGAATGAGAGTCTGGAATGGATTTATCAGGATACCAAGGAGCAGGTTCCATATCGTAGACCGATGCGAAGGGATCCAATCTCTGACGAAAGAAAATCAGATAAGTTTTGTGTATTTCATGAATTGAACGGTCATAACACTAATGATTGTAGGCATCTGAAGGACGAGGTGGAAGGACATATCAGGAACGGTATGCTCCTTCAATATGTGAGGAGGCGAACTCCAGTGGTGGAACCAGAGCAACCACCGTCTACATCAGCTAGAGGCGACCCTGAATCAAGGCATTGTTTGATTATCAATTGATTAAAATAACGATGAACAAGTCGTAAGCTTCCCACTAACACAATTAAATCATTTACACATGTATGAGATTGCGAACGATCCCCAGGCATGCTCTGAATGATCCTTGACCGTTTCGTAGTGGGAACTTACAATTTGACATCGTTGCTTTGATTTTGTTTCATTTTGATTTGGACATTTAGACTTGGTTTGTTTGGACATTTCTATTTTAAGGCTCATCTGTTGAATAGATATTTGGTTCTGATAATTCTGAAATGGCTAAGCTACTTACACATGTATGGGGTCGCGAACGGTCCTTTGGCATGCTCTGAGATGGCGATATGTCCTGACAAATGATCCAGGGACCCACTCGAACGTGAACCTGGTATCAACAATACCAAGCCCCCCCGGGCACACTTATTCGCCTCCAATAGGCACACAAACGATCCAGGAACTCACCCGAACGTGACCCTGGCATTGATGATACCAAGCCCTCCCGGGCACACTTTCTCACCTCGAATGGCACCCGACCGCAAACGGTCACAACCCGCCTCGAACGGCACAACCCGCCTCGAACGGCATAACTCGCCCCGAACGACACAACTCACCTCGCCTCAAATGGCTCAATCGCGAACGATCGTCATTTGAGGTCCGCCACTAGACCGTGCACGGTCGCACTTCACCTCAAATGGCTCGATCCCGAGCGATCGTTATTTGAAGTTAGGCACTTGACCATGAACGGTCGCACTTCATCTCAAGTATCTCGATCCCGAACGGTCGTTATTTGAGGTCACATAAAACTGTAACTTCCTTTGCAGGACATCAACAGGATATGAACATCCAGCTCATGGCATTACAAAACACACCTTCCTACCGCAAGGCATGTTTTGGGGGGCAAATGTTATCCCACTTTTTGGAAAAGTCGTGATACCTAAAGATCGGTCGAAAACAAAAGACAGTTCGTCTCAGAGATTGGTTGCACTTCGCTTCGCTATGGATATCGATGAATTTTTTCCGAGTCCGGATCGAGCCACAATTGGCAAGACATGATGACCAAAGCTTTAGAAGCCAGCATTTCAAATCTCAAGGCAATCGGAGCTCGTATTTGCAAGTTATGATCGATTCAATTTAAGGAAAGAGCATGTTGTTCGTATCCATGAAGAGGTCGAGGTGATGGTCCATTCGAATCCATCAGGTTCGAATCCATCAGCATGACAACGCCTCGCTCCATTCGAACCCATCAGGTTCGAATCCATCAGCATGACAACGCCTCGCTCCATTCGAATCCATCAGCATGACAACGCCTCGCACCATTCGAATCCATCAGGTTCGAATCCATCAGTAATTAGTCACTTCGAACCGATCTTGTTCGTATCGATCGAGTTCGAACCCATTAGGATGCCTCAGTTCGATTCGGTCACGTTCGAATCCACGAACAATCACTTGTTTGTACCCACCAAGTCAACTAGCTTGGATGACGTGTCACTCCACGATACGAAGTCGGCGAGATCTAAGGGATCAAAGCGTTCAACCCGGAGAGAAGATCGGATCGACTCGAAAGACGTGCGCCACCTCACCACCTCACCACGTGAGCCGATGGAGTCGAAGACATCGATTCGAAGGAATCGGTTCGTAGCAAACAGCAACCGAAAGACTTCATTTCGAATCCACGATAACTCGAGATCTATTGATCCAAATGCAATGAAATTTTCACAGTAGCTTCCATATAAGGTAAAGATTGTTCCTGCCAAGTTTCATCTAGATTGGATCATTTTTTGATGGATACGAAATGACTTCGTATCAATCTCAGATCGAGTCGAAACTTGGTAAGGTCGGTCGCGTGGGCCCACTCACGTGCCAGAAAAAGTATCCCGAAGTTTGAGCTAGATCTGGGCCTCCTACTCCTATAAATAGCACCCCGAAGCCTTCAGAAAAGGGGATCTTTTGGCCATTCAACGTCAAGACTCTGCCGGATTCAATTCTACCCTTCATTATCGCTGTTTTATTCATATTTCAAAGCCATCATCAACTGTAATCCGCTATAATCGATTATTATCATCAAGTGAATCAATAAAGACATAAGCTTCAGAGTGGACGTAGGCAAGATCGCCGAACCACTATAAATCCTATGTTTGTGATTGTTACTTGTGAATTATTGTGATTGTTGTTGCTTAGATCTGAGTTCTATATTGATTGTTGCTGATTTGTATTCATAAACGGGTGCTTTCACGATATTGGGTGCTTATGGTCAATTTTGGCGCCAACACTCAACGGAAAGAAAAGGGTAAGGGTGTCGACAAGTCTGTGCACATCCAAGCCACTAAAGATTGGCAGTCAGCGCCTGACTCTTGGCTAGGGCGCCACTGTCAATTCTATAGAGACATAGATTCAAGAGTTTAAAAGGAGGAGCCTAAAGAGACCAATGTTGCATCGGCTATGCTTGCGATTGACATCACAATCATCGACGATGGCCCATCATGGGTTCTAGAGATTGGATCACAACACGGCCCCCAATGACGAAAGAACTTGCTGGATTTCTTCAAGCGAATCTCAACTTGTTTTCTTTGACTCACTATGACATGTGTCGGATCTCTCCTACTATTGCGAGCCATGCATTGAACATCTACCCGAGGCATGTCTCGATGAAACAAAAATGGAGTGGCATGATCTAGAGAGATTTGCCGCCCTTAAAGAGGAATTGGATAGGCTCAAAGACAATGGATTTATTTGTTATGCCCTCTAACCTAAGTGGGTATTTAATTCTGTACTTGTGAGAAAGGCAAATGGAAAATGGTAGACATGCGTTGGTTACTCGGAATTGAACAAGGCATGCCCGAAAGAGAGCTTTACCCTTCCAAGGATCGACCAGTAGTGGGACATGAGTTGCTATCTTCCCTGAATGCATACACAAGATATGACTAGATCCTGATGCACATTCCTGATCAAGAGCACACTAGTTTCATTATCGATTTAGGATTATATTGCTATGTGGTAATGTCGTTTGGACAAAAGAACGCAAAGTGACCTACCAGCACCTAGTCAATAAAAATTTTAAGATCAGATAGGAAAAACTATGGAGGTATAGGTGGATGATATGCTCGTGAAGTCACGATGATTAAATTACCACATTAGAGACCTAGCAGAAATGTTCGATATCCTCTTACACTACAAAAGGAAGATTAATCTTTTGAAGTGTTTTTTACGTAGCATCAAAACAAATTCTTAGCTTTCATCATTAATGCGTGTAGAATCAAAGCTAATTTCGAGAAAATCCAAGCTATTCACAATATCCAAGAGCCAAAGACTATCAAACAAGTACAGTGCTTGAATGGGAAGATTGTCGCCCAAAGGTGGTTTTTTTCAGAGCTACCGATAAATGCATTCCTTTCTTTGACTTGATTAGAAGAGGAAAAAGGAATTTTGAATGGAAACAAGATTTTAAAGACGCATTCCAAGCTTTGGTGAACCACTTAGAGAGACCTTCCATCTCGCCAAAGACGGTGGATCAAAAGATGTATATATCTACTTGGTCGTGTCGGTACACGCTATAAGTGCTATGTTGCTTTGCAAAGGGAATCGAATCCATAAACTACTCTATTAGGTTAGCAAGTGATTGACAGAATCTAAAAGGAACTATCCAAAGATAGAGAAACTGGCATACTGCTTGCTGATTTCTTCATGAAAGCTCTGCCCTTACTTCAGGCACGTCATATCAACATTTACACCAACCAATCGTTACGACTGGTCCTACAACAACCTGAGATGTCTGGATGGTTACTCAAGTGAAATATCGAACTTAGCAATTTGGCATCACTTATCTTCCTCAAAGAGTTATGCAAAGTCAAGCATTGGCAAACTTTATAGCAGAATTTACTACGGATGATGATTTCCCAAAGAGATGTGAAACCCCAACCATACGATGGATGTTGTATACGGATGGAGCATCCAATGACCATTGTTCTGGAGCTGAAATTATGCTTGTAACTCCTAAAGATAGGTCAATTTGCTATGCTCTAAAGCTTGATTTCCCTATAACAAACAACGAAGCTAAATATGAGGCCCTCATTGCTTGACTTAAACTCTCCAGAGAACTAGGAATAAAGTCTCTAGAAATCTTTTACGACTCACAATTATAGTATACCAAGTCATGGGAGATTACCAAGCTAAAGGATGACAACTTTCTCTGTGCCTTACCCATGTCTAAGAATTATTGACTTACTTTGAGTACTATTATATTACGCACACTCCTCGGGATCAAAACGAAGAGACTGATTCATTAGAAAAGTTAGCTAGAACCAAGTATGCGCAATAGATGGGCTTGGTTCCAGTCAAAGTATTAAATGCTCTGAGTATAAGCCCGATGGAAAATGACTCGGTACCAGAGACAGAGCCTAAGAAGGAGTCATGGATGAATTTGATTAAATATTATTTGGTACATGTAATCATTCCCGAATGAAGGAATGAAAAATGACAAGTCCTTCATAAAGCTTCACGATATATCATACAGGAAGGAGCTATGTATAGAAAGGGTTTGTCCATACCCCTGTTTTGGTGTATCACTCATGATGAAATAAAACGTGCCCTAAAGGAAGTTCATAAAGGAGAATGTGGCGATCATACTGGAGGGAAAACTCTAGCAAAAAAAATACTCCATTACTGGAATTATTGACCGACTGTCAATCGAGATGCTGTTGATCATGGAAGGCGATGCGACAATGCCACATATATGCAAAAGTTCCAAGAGCCACACCGATGGAAATTAAATAAATGGTCAGTTCATGGCCTTTTTCCATATGGGGCATCGACATTATTGGTTCCTTACTGATCTTAGAAGGTGATGCAAAATACGTCATCGTCGTAGTTGATTACTTCACCAAATTGGCTGAAGTGGAACCATTAGCTGCGATCACAACAAAGAAAGTAATCAACTTCATCATTCGATATATCATCTATTGATCTGGTCTTCTATGACCTATTGTAACAAATAATGGGATATAACTCAATAGTGCTGAATTCAAAGACATCTAGCATTGGCATCTTATTGAAAAGAGATTTGCAGCAGTCGGTCACCCTAAAGCCAATGGACAAGTTGAAGCAATGAACAAAATCAAAAGATCCATTACGAAGAAGCATTTAGAGAAGGGCAAAGGCAAGTGGATAGATGAACCGCCGACAATACTATTGGCTTATAGGACTACCCACAAGTCTGCAACTAGCCATACTCCATTTGCCCTTACTTATGGTTTTGAAGCCATTACTCCTGTTAAGCTCGAAGTTCCTTCTCTTCGAGTAACCTACTGCAATCCTAGAACAAATAAAGATTTCCTCTTGGAATCACTAGACTTAATAGATGAGAAGCATGAAGAAGCGGATTTGAGGGAAGTAGTGCATGGAAACCGAGTCACCTAATACTACAACAATAGAGTCCGACCTAGAACCTTTAAAATCAACATTCTTGTCTTGAAACGGGTTTTTTCTATCTCATCGCATATGAATCCTACTTAGGAAGGACCATATGCCAGTGAACAGAGGCTTGGGGAGAGAACTTTCAAACTAGCAACTGTTGATTGCATCACAATCCCAAGGGAAGGGAATAGCGAGCATTTACAATTATGTTTCAATCAGCTTATTCGTTTTTCTTTCAGTTGTATTAAATTTTAGGATTTGATTAGCATTTGATTTTCAAAGATATGTAATAAGACAAATTATGTCATTTCTTTCCGTTTGGAAAAAAGTTTTAAATTTCCTACATGTATATGTTTGTTGTAGCATTACATATTAGTTACGATGCCAGACTAACTTGTATTGATAGGTCCAAGTAGGTTCCTAGAGTTTGGAAGTAGTCGATTACATAAGTTCACGATTGAACTAAACGATATGAGAATGGTTTGACCGTTCATTTGACGATTCGCGCTCACAACCTGATGGACGGAATACCTAATGTAGAATGGATGTGATCCGACCATCTAATAACCAAATTAATTCTATTAAATGAAGGAACAAAGATGAATTCAAAACGACTATGACACGATGGTCACTCACTATATTAAACCCCAGACTTGGGAGTAAATCAATCGAGGAAGGAAAGTATGATAAGGTGACTATTCGAAACAACTCTAAGTCCATAGAGTATGGAATGGAGAATAAACACAAACCGGGTGCGATTCGACCACCCGCTTACTAACCCTTATTCCCAAAGTGCGGATATGAGTATAAACAAACAGACGAGTGCGGTTCAACCACTCCCTATTCCGTGAAATCCAGCCTGAAACTGATAGGAGAAATATAACTCCCAAAGGATGGAGTTCGACTATCCACCATTTAACTCCGCTCACCCAAGACTGGGGATAGGAGTATAATCATTCAAACTGCTGAATTCTATAGTGTAACATTAGGCCTTGAGCCTCATGTTTGGTATGAGTCAAGACCACAACCACATTGAGGCCTTGGGATAGAATTAATGGATTATCATCCAAAGCAACGAGTAATGAATTACAAGTACATTGAATGGAAAGTAATAGCCCAACCACTTAAATAAAAAAATTTACATAAGAGTACGGCAGAGAACAAAGAATTTTTATTTACATTATAAACTTCAAAAATGGTGATACAAGTTTATTTGGGAATGGAGGCTGCACCTACATGTTTGTATCAAAAATGGGCACAGCACTCTTCGAAAGTTTTTGAAGAGATAAAATGAATAAATTGAAATTTAAAATGTAGATTATCTAACAAAAACTCCAAGAACAAATAAGTAAACGCATAGACACAAGCAATTTAGAGTGGTTCGGCGTATTGCCTACGTCCACTATGAAGTTTTATGATTTCATTGATATTATCTTGATGATTAAACTTGGTTACAGTGATCTACAGCGAATTACAACTCTGAGATTCAAGCACAACAGAAATAACGGAGTGTAGAGGTGAATCCGGTAGAATTTGGACGCTAGAGAATCAAAAGATCCTTAATCTGTAGGCCCATGGGGCCCTATTTGTAGGCGTAGGAGGCTGATATTTCGCTCAAACTTTGGAAGACTCCTTCGAGCACGTGAGTGGGCCCACGTGATCGATCCCGTGAAGTTTTGACTCGATCTGTGATCGATGCGAATGCAATTCATATCGATCAAGATTTTGTCCAATGGAGTCGAAACTTGGTGTGGACATTCCTCAGCTTGTACGTAAGCTCCTGTGAAAATTTCATGGCATTTGGGCTTGTGGATCTCGAGTTATGATCGATATGAGACGAGGTTTTTTAAATACGGTTTGGTTCGAATCGATAGTTTCGAATCGATCCCTTCGAATCGATGGTTGCACGTGATCAGGTGGTGACGTGGTGTGCACTCTTTGGATCGATCCACCTTCGTCGCCGAGTTGACCGGGTCGTCCCTTGAACTTCGCCTCGTATTCATCGAAGGCCGTTGCCCAGTTCATATCAATTGAAGTTGTTAATTCGTATCGATGGAAGTGTGCAGTTCGTATCGACGGGAATCGTCTAGTTCATATCAGTTATAGGGTCTTCTTTGCATCGATCCACATTGTTTCAACTCGATGGATTCGAATGACTAGATGGATAAGAGCAGGTCTCCTTTTGAGGGATATGAATAAGGCAGTTACTTGATGATTACGAAGTTGGCAAGCCGATCGATACGAAGTGCACTTTCGCTTGATGGATATGAAATCGATTGATACGAAATGAGGCTTGGCGATGGATAGGAACTAGACTAATGCGAACAACGGTCCATGATGGATGCGAAGTGGTTGCCACTCTAATCGATACGAAGATGATGGATTCAAACTAAGGTGCAATGATGGATACGAAGTCAATCGATATGAATTATGGCTTGATGATGGATATGAACCTGATCAATTCAAACTGTGGCCTACTAATGGATACTAAAATGAGGCTATTTCCTCCAATTTGCATTGATCATTACTTGAGCATATGAAGTCGGATTGACTTGAAATTTGGAACATTCACTTTCATAACCTCGCTTATCGTGTCATATCAATTGTAGCCTGATACGGACTAGGGCAAAAATCATCGATATCCATTGTGAACCTATGCGTACTCGATATCCAGGACGAGCGGTCATTGGTCTTCAGTCAGTTCCTTGATATCTCGGCGTTGCCAACAGGCGGGATAACATTTGCCTTCCAAAGTACGTCTTATGGAAACATGACGTGCTTTGAAAAGTTGTAGTCCTCACTCTGAGCAGTTATCGTCTTTTCATTGAAGGTCGTAATCTTTGACTGATTTCTTCAGTAATGTGAAACGTTGATGGTAGACTGTTGTACCCTGTACTGTTGTAACCGATCGCTGTATGATAATGATTAGCTATTTGTCGCTGTAATCATTTTCAGATGAGTATTCAATTCCTGTGGATATTGAAAATTGAATATTAGTCCGACATATATGCATATATGTTGACCTGACTCAAGTTAACGTTGCACGTTCATGAGTCATTGTCAGTTTTCTTGTATCTACTTCCGTATCGTTCCTCTCCTGAACCGATGTGAAATTTGAGTTGCAAAAATGCTAGATGGCTGTTTTTAGATGTTCCTTCGTATCGATCCTCTCCTGAATCAATATAAAAGGTTGAAAGATTGCTCTCGCTTCGATATACTTTGCATTGATGGATATGAGATAAGCATTTCGAATCGATGGATATGAGCTTCGATGGATACGAAATTAACGTTCGTACCGATAGACACGAGTTTCGATGCATCCCATTGCAATGGGCTTTATTTCATATCGATGAACTTGTACTGCTGTGGATCGAGTGTCGATGAGCACGAATCAGCAGTTTCGAATCGATGGAGTTCAATGCCTTCAGAACATCCTTCATTGTGTACTTCGTATCGATGGACCCTAGTGACGATTTCGCATCGATGAAGGCTCGGGCTTATGGATTTGAATAGCTCGTTCGAATCGATCTAGTGAAACCGTTGCTACCGGTCGCTTTTGACTGGGAGGCGAATCGTTTTTCTTTCTGTCCTTGAGTCCATATAAATACTTTTGGACTTAGCCATTTTTTCACTCGGTTTGCCATTTTATACATCGTCTTTGTATCGCTCCAAGATCTTGGACAAAGAAGAACTCACGTGCCCTCAAACCGATCCAAACCTTCAATTCCTTAACTCGATTATCATATTTGGGTAGGCTACCAAATGAATCTAACACAGAAACAATGAGACTTAAAATCATTTCCATATCTGTTTGTATTCGTGATCGATCTTGACAAAATCGAGGTCAGAAATAAGCCAGAGCAAGGTCAAGGACGGAGGAAGGAAGTGGAATTAAGGCCACTTGGAGAAGAAGGAATGTGGAGAAGCATGGCTTGATCCTCGTTTCGTGTCGAGCTGGAGCAGTGGCGTTCGAAACGATCTAGATGATAAGGTTTTTTGCCCTGGAGTTCGTATCGATCCCAAAAATGTAAAATGGAATGATGAGGTTCGCATCGATCGAGGACGGTAGGAAATCATATCGATCCATGATAATCGATATGTGGACTTGGCCTGTATGATTGATACAAAAATCTGACTCCAATGATCAATACGAAGACTAGGCCGGTGGTCGATGCGAAGTTAAAGGTTTTAGATTGATGCGATGTCGTTTATCAGGACCGATTCGAGATATGCACTTATGATCGATATGAAACTGAGGCTTCCTTGATCGATATGAACCTGAACATCGGTGATCGATTCGAAATCTCTGGCCTTGATCGATACGAAACTGAATCATTGATGATCGATTCGAAATCTCTGGTCTTGATCAATACGAAACTGAATCATTGATGATCGATTCGAAGTCTCTGGTCTTGATCGATACGAAACTAAGTCATTGATGATCGATTCCAAGCAGACTCTTGGTGATCGATCCCAGCCTGAACCCTGATGGATACGAAACTCGATACTATCACTGGCATGATTCTGATGAGCTTCATCCTTGCATATCTGGACTTAACTGTTAAACTGCATACGTGACTGCCCTTCGAATCTCGTCGATGGAACTGTAACTTAACAAGATGACAACGAACTTTAACTCGGATAAATTGCTAATATGTAGATGGCACGCTGATGATTTTTCATAAGTTAGTTAGTTATGGAACCTTCAAGCTCACAGCAACAGGAAGTTCAGAGTTATCTTCCTTCAGTAATGGAGATACTAGCCATCGAGGCCAAAGTTATTGATTCAGCCCTGGAGGAGGCACCCAGTGTATCTTTAATTGGTAGTCTGATAGACTCTCTTCCATGAAATGTCTCCGAAGACATGCTGGGACCAATATGCCTAAGGCACGGCCTGACGTTTGATGATGTGTTATTGCCGGGACCCAAAGATAGACCGCACTGCCCACCGGAAGGATATACCGCATTCAATCGCCATGTGTGCGCAGTCGGGACGCTTCCTCCGTTTAACCAATACATTAGGGAGGTATTATCTTTTCTGTGGATCACTCCTTCTCAGCTACACTCGAATGGATACGCTTTGTTTAACAGTTTGTTCATTGTATTCATGGAGCATCTCCATCGACCACCGATTCCGATCGAGATCACTTATCTATTCAACTTTAAGAGCCGGGGAGATAGCCCATCTTTCATGTTCCTGGAGGCAGTAAGAAATTGTCAAGTCATAATGGGATCTTGGACGAGGCAGAGTTATTTCAAAACAGAGTGGTTCTATGTCCGATGCCCCCGGGATTTTCCAGTCGATGGCTATTCCGACGAAAGCATTGCAATCTTCTCAAATAGATGATAAGACAGTTATTACTGAAGTCAAACTTATATCTCTTTCTCTTTACAGCGGTAATTCAGTGACCCAAAGGTGTTCATTTCAAAGAGATAGTTCGGACTCTTCAAGAAATCCCGAGGGTAGAGAGAAACATTGATTCGTTCTGACGGATAGGAATCTGAGAATTCTTGGGCTGATTGAGCGAAAACAAAGTACAAGGCTCAAGGGGACGCTAAGGACTAGCTCGAAGAAACTGGTTAAGCGCAAAATTCCTCGACTAGTTATAACCGAGGAGGCTGATTCGGAGAGAACACATACCAACGACGAACTCTTAGATGGGCCTTTGGATGCAGTCCTAGATTCTGAAGGGTAGAGAAAAGGCAAGGCAGCTGCTTTTAAACATTCCAAATCTGGGAGATGGAAATCTGTGGTCATATCTCGGCCCGTTTTCGGAGTTAGAATTTCAGAGGCTTCTCACCTACGAGCGGAAAATCTCTTCAAAGGGCTCGCCGATATCCCAATTCTGGACTATGTGTCCTTCCAACATGATGCCGGATTGGAAAAACATCAACACACTTTAGATTTAAGCGAGTCTCTTCCCATTAGCGTGGTCGACACTTCCGGTTGGTCGGGGAATTGAACATACATACACACTTCACGACATCACACAATTCCTGACCGCAAGCCGCCTACGTCGGAAGATTACTAACTTTATTCTTATGTTACTTTGCAGATATAATGTCTGGCCGAGGCTTAAGTTTGGGTAGTCTACGAAAAGCTCACCGATCTTTGACCTATTATGAGCCGCATAGAAGAGAAGGAGATAGGGATTATGACCAGGGATACTCTAGTTAAGAAAGGTATGACAGAGACAGGGAGTTCAAGAATCGGTCTCGATCTCATTCTCCCCTCCTAGAATCCCTGTACAGCCTTCGGTTCACGTCTCACATCCTCCTAAAACTTCACGGCACAAGCCGTCTTCCCACGCCCCGAGGCATGAAACTCAACGCAGAACCGAAATAGTGGCCCCCACAACTGCAGAGCAGGTCCTAACTGAGACCTTGGGGAAGGAGCGATTAAGCTTGCTCAACTGAAGAAAGATTTCCTCGATATTTGCTTTGACGGATATATCTTTCCCCCGCATTTAAAGAGAATTCTGCCGAAGTCTAAGAACACTGTTCATGATTATGTTGCAGACATTTATTTCCAGTATAAGGAGTGGGCGAAAGCCGTAGAAAAGCATCGAAAGTGGCTTTCGATCGGGCTGCCGTGATTGAAAAGTTGGAGAGAGAGCTCGCACAAAAAGACCGAATCATTCAGGTGCTCAATACTGAAGTCGAGTCTTCTCGAAAATCCGAAATAGAAGCTCTCAAAAAGGTTGATGATGCCAACTCGGCCATGGATAGGATGAGGCAGGAACATTATGCCATGATAGAGGACATGGGCCACAGGAACACCGCCGTCACCGTTAAGCGCGACGCGGCCCTCAAAGAGCTTAACGAACTTAAGTCCGGTGTTTTTGAAATTATAAAAGAGAGGGATGCCACCAATGCTTCTACACAAGAGACATATGATCATCGGTGGTGCTTCAGGGTGAAGGAGATGCAGCTGTGGCGAAAGTCCGCTTGGTGGAGGCTGAGGTTGAAAGAAAGTTCGGCTGGCGAAGACCAGGTTGGAGGTTGATATAGAGGAACTTCTCGTCACCTACAATGACAACGTGTTGAGACATAGAAATCTGGCCTGGCTTGAGAATTACTCAACACATCTCTATAATGCTTGAAACCTGTTGGTCAAAGAGGAGAAGGTGGTGCATTTGGATGGAGCATTTGACGAGTTCGAACTGGAGAACCGTATATTAAATGAGGATGAAAAGAAGGTTCTCCATGACTCATTGATCTCACACGCAAGAGAGAAGCTTGGCACATAGCACCAGGAGATCAGGGAAGGCTTAGGCGTCGAGCATCACGCCACAAGTTCTAAGATTACTGCTTCATTTCGGTATGAGCCTACTTCAGTGGTTGAGCCTCAGCCTATCCCGGCTTATGACCTAGAACGGCCACATCTATCCCCTATAAAGGAGCATACCTTCGATGCTGCTCAGCCAACCGTGAGCCAAACTGAGGAAGATATTCTGAACATATCTCAAGGGTGTTCGAAATAAGGATTTTGTTTTAAAGCATTTGCTAACAATTACTCTTCTTTCTTTGCTCAGTGATTGAAGTTCCACCGACAGAGCCTCCTGCAATCCAAGAATTACATCAAGCGCAGAAGGCCATTACTACTAAAGCGACCACTAGGTAAATGACCGCGCCAATCAAAGGCACGCAAGGGAGCTCACTTTCTTTTGATGAGCAAATTATGAATGAGCTTATAGGTCGACATAGTGACCCCTTTGTGGACTTGCCGTTTGTTATTAGTGGACTCATGCCCGCCTCTAGTGCTTCAACACAGACCACTGCTGCCCCCAGCGAAGCCCGATCTATTCATGAAGAAGAAATATTGGCTGAAACCAATGCTGAGTTGGAGGCAGGAGCACATGACGGTAGTTCTGAGGGAGTGATGGCGGCGCCCGGCCCAGCTCCGCTTAGAATGATATCACCTAGGGGAATACTTGTTGATACCAGTGTGTCCATTCCATCCCCGGTTGTAGATCCGACTCCTCCGACTCTTCCTGTAGGGAGCATTCCTCTAGAATCAAGTTTGGAGGAGGATGTCGACATCATGACTCCGTCTAGAGATGATCCTCCAAAGGGTAAAAGCTCAAAGCGAAAAATCACTAGTGGCTCTAGCATATCCACACCAAAGAGGGGGCCGAAGAAGAAAAGGGAGTAGATAGGCCATTTCGACGCATTTTTTGTGGTTAGGAACTTGTTTTTGCTTTTCTTTCATAGGTCGTGTATAGATGCGGGTTCGGCCCTTGCTAGTAGGAATTTTGGGAGAATTTGCATATGAATCTTCACTTATAATTAGTTGAAATGAAATTTTGTTTTCTTGCTTCAACTGTTATTCCTGTCTCTTATGCTTAAGTGTTGCAGCGTTTGAATCTCAGTCCAGTGCACTCGTGGAGTTTCAACACTTGAGCTGAGTTTGTTTTATTCGCCAAGTCTGAAAATCAAGAACACAAGTCGTAATTGGAGATTGAGTTGGACTTTTGACGTTGCACTGCTTCGGCCAATGATTAACACTTATAGGTTATAAAGATCGGCTAGCGATTGTCATTTGTCTTTACCTTTTCGAGTTTAACATCATCGGATCGATGCTAAAATAAGTAAGAGTCGAGCGGTCGAATCAAACTCGCTTACTCATAGTAGTCACATTCGCACTCCGGGGATCTGCATTTGTATTACGGTGATCAGTCACACCTATCGAAGTTTTTTAAGCACATGTCTACGCTCTAGGGACTTAGTTTAGTTTATGAGTGGTCGTTCGCACTCGAGCTATATTTATACTCTGACCACACTATGGGGACTCAAAGTTATTTGCGATCGATAATCTGGTTCGTACTTTGGGAATCTAGAGACTATTGATGTTTGTAATCCAGTCCGCACTACGGGGACTTAGACATAGCATTTATACTCCAATTCACACTCTGGGAATTTGGAGTTAGTGTTTGTACTCTGGTTCGCACTGTGAGAATCTAGAGTTGATGTTTATACTCTAATTCGCACTCTGGGAATTTGGAGTTGGCCGAAAGATGGTCAGTCACACCTGTTTAGGCTTTCTAGAAGTTCGTTCACATGCAGAGAACGATGGATTTATCGGGATCGTGGATGGTCGGTTCACATCCACCTCGAGTTAACAACTGAGGTCGTTGGATGGACGGATCCATCCTCCTCGAACTTGGTTAGGATACGGTCTAAGTCGTTAGGTGGACGGGTCCACCCTCTTCAGAGTCGCATTTATGAGTTTTATGCTCCAACTCGCACTCTGGGAGTTTGGAGTTAGTTAAAGGATTGTCGTATATAAATCCTTTTTGACTTTAGTGTAGTGAGTTGCCCCTGAGCTCGGGTTTCACTTAGCGAGTGACCGATCGTACCACAGTCACTCCGTATTTGAATAAATTCCACTGCATTATGGAACTTAGCTCTCCGTGCATTGTGATGTTGTATGTCATATTCAATAAATCACGGCTCTGGCTCGAAGAGATGGCATTTTATTGCTGAAATGAGAAAATATGGAAAAGTCAGTTGTCTTATTACAAATTCAAATTTTGAAATGCTGAAACAAATTGCAAATGAAAAAATAAATTGAAGTAAATAAAGCCTGTAATGTGTAGTAGCGACGGAGACTTTCGCTGTTCCAGGCTCTCGGCAAGATGAGACCGTCAACTGTCGATAACTTAAATGTGTCATCTCTGAGCTTTTTTCTAATCACATACGGTCCTTCCTAGTTTGGTTTCATGTGTGAAGGAACCGTACATATTCTTTGAGAATGATATCGCCGAGTTCAAGGGTTCATGGAACCTTGGCATTGTGCAATCGGGCGACTGACTTCGATATGCAGCTGCCCTCAAATTAGCCTCTTCACGCTTCTCATCCAATAAATCCAAGGATTCAGCAAGTAATATGGCGTTTTGTCTTCGGATCATAGTAAGTCACACAATGAGAAGGTATTTCCATCTCGACTGGAACAACGACTTTTGAGCCATAAGATAGAGAAAATGGAGTGTGTCCGATCGCGGACTTGTAGGTCGTTCGGTAAGCCCATAAAGCCATAGGAAATTCATCAACCCACTTGCCCCCGGCCTTTTCTAGTCGTTTCTTCAAAATAGACTTGATAACCTTATTAACAGCTTCAACTTGGCCATTCTCTTATGGGTGTGCAACTACAGTGAAAATCTTATGGATATGAAATCGCTGACAGAAATTCTTGAACTCAACACTGTCGAACTGGGCTCCGTTCTCAGTAACGATGGTATGTGGGAAACCAAATTGGCAGATAATGTTGCGAACTACAAAGTTGATTACTTTCTTCATCGTGATTGTTGCAAGGGGTTTAGCTTCAGCCCATTTGGTAAAGTAGTCAACCGCGACGATGGCGTACTACGCACCGCCTTTGGCCAGAGGTAGTGTGCCGATGATATCAATGCCCTATACTGCAAACGGCCACGGGCTGCCCTTTGGGTTATCTCAGTAGGTGGGGCTCTAGGAATTCTAGCATGTTTCTAGCATTTATCACATTTCCTAGCATAGTCTACTGCATCACGGTTTACAGTCGGCCAGTAATACCTGTATCGGAGTACTTTCTTAGCGAGGGCTTGCCCACCGGTGTGATCGCCACATTCTCCTTCGTGCACATCATGTAATACTCGTTTAATGTCATCGTGTGTGATACATCGGAGGAGAGGGACTGAATACCCTCTTTATATATGATTCCATTCTGAATGGTAAATCGCGAGGCTTTTCGAAGAATCTGTCTTCTCTCACTTCTGCGCTTAGGTAGCGTTCCATGCTCGATGAAATTTCGGTATGGAGTCATCCACGACTCCTTACCGAGAGTAGTTTCAAATACGAAGTCTGTCTCCATTTGATTAATGCTCGGAGAAAATAATGTCTCCACAGGAACAACTCCCATTTGCTGTGCTTGCCTGTACTCGCTAACTTCGCCAATAAATCAGCCTTTTGCTTGCGCTCACGGGGTATGTAGAAGATGGCATCATAATCAAAATGATCAAGTACTTCCTAGACTCGAGCTAAATACGCAGCCAGTCTTCGATCCTTAGCCTGATATTCACTCCAAACTTGGCATACGACTAAATGGGAATCATAATAAATTTCCACAGCAATAATTCTCAAATCACGGGCAAGTCTCAATCCAGCAAGCAAGGCTTCATATTCAGCTTCATTATTGGTCGCAAGAAACTCAAATTTCAAAGCATAGCATATGGATCGACCTCCGGGGGTTTCAAGTACTACTCCAGCACCCGAGCACCGATCGTTGGATGAACCATCGGTATGCAGCTTCCAGATGTATTCAGAAGATTTACTAGTCTCGGGAAAGTCCTCTGGAACGGTAAAATCTGCTAGGATTTGTCCTTGAATGGCCCTCCTTAGAGTATAGGTGATATCAAACTGACTTAGTTCAATATTCCACTTGAGCGACCTACCAGACAAATCAGGCCGCGTAAGGACCCATCGTAACGGCTGATCGGTATACACAGTGATAGGATGAGCTTGGAAGTATGAACGGAGCTTCCTTGAGGCAATGACTAGGCAGCAATCCGATTTCTCTAGCTTTGGATAATTTCTCTCAGCTTCGATTAGACGTTTACTAACATAGTAGACAGGTTTCTGCACTCGGTCTTCCTCCCGAACTAAGGCAGCACTAATTGCATTCTTCGGTACCACCAGGTAAAGATATAATTACTTGTGGTCGACAGGCTTTGACAAAATCGACGGTGTAGAGAGGTGTTGAACTGAATGTGTCTTCATATTCTGTGGTCCATTCAAAGTTTCACTTTCCTTTGCGGATCAGATCGAAGAAGGGAATGCACTTGTCGGTGGACTTTGAAATGAACCGGCTCAATACTGCCACCTTCTCGTTGAGACTCTGGACTTGCTTTATGGTTCTTGGATTTGAAGATATCTGATCGCCCAGATCTTTTCGGGATTGATTTCTATTCCTCGAGCGTTTGACGATGAACCTGAGGAACTTTCCAGATGCCACTCCAAAACGACATTTCAGGGGGTTGAGCTTCATTTTGTACTCTCGAAGAATGTTGAACATTGACTCCAAATCTCCGATATGACCAGTGGAGAATCGTGATTTTACCAACATATCGTCTACATATACTTCTGTGGTCTTCCCGATCTGGTTGGCGAACATTCGATTGACTAGGCGTTGGTACGTTGCTCCGGCGTTCTTGAGTCAAAAGAGCATGACTCTATAGCAGTAGAGTCCTGGATCGGTTATGAAGCTGGTATGTTCTTGGTTAGGTAAGTGTTGGGATATCTGATTGTAGCCGGAGTAAGCATCCATAAAAGATAGTAATTTGTGCCTAGCCGTAAAATCTACGAGCTGATCAATTCGGAGAAGTGGAAAACTGTCCTTTGGGCAAGCTTTATTCAAGTCAGAAAAATCAACACACGTCCTCCATTTCCCATTCGTCTTTCGGACAAGTACGGGATTGGATACCCACTCTGGGTATAAAGCATCTCAGGTAAACCCATTTGATTTCAGCTTATCGACCTCTTCTTTAAGGGCGGCAGATCTCTCTGGATCCATACAACGCCTTTTCTGCTTGACCGGGATACACCATAGGTCAATATTCAGGGTGTGGCACGCGATGTCCGGCGAGATCCCACACATGTCAGAGTGCATCCAGGCGAATACGTAGAGATTCACCCGAATAAATTTGGCCAATTCATGTTGTGTCTGCTGGCCTAACTGAGACCCTATCTTTATCACCCTTGAATCGCCATCATCATCGATCGGAACATCGACCGTCAGCTCGGCCGAAGAGGCTTGACTTTCTTTAGATTCATCCTTACTTTTAGTTTCTCTCAGGTCAAGATCCCTCTGCAATTGGTTGGGGTGCCCAGGCCTGAGCCCAAGCACCAATTGTCAATTGTTGGTAAAATGGATGCAGAGAGATTCTTCTATGCCCTTTCCTTTCACTCTTCGCTGTGCTTCGCACAGCTCATCAACATAACAGGCTCTCTCGACAGCCCGATCTCCTTGAACGACTTCGACCCCATGATCGGTGGGGAATTTCAGAGTCAAGTACCATAGGGCAATGGCTGCCTTGAATTCAGCAAGGGTCGATCGGCCCAAAAAGGCATTATAAGGTGAATCAATGTCTAAAACAACAAACTACAAAATCCAGACTCTCCGGCGTTCTCCAACCCCAATTCCACTGGCAGTTCCACCACTCCAGTGGGTATAGTAGCACTTCCATTGAAGCCATGGATTTGAGATTGAGAAGGTTTCAAATCTTTGGCTTCCATCTTCATCAAATCATATGCCCTTTTGGACAAAATATTTACAAAACTCCCACTGTCAAGCAGGATCCTTTTCATCCAAGCAGGGCCAAACTAGGCAAATATGATTAGTGGGTCGATAGTGGGGGATTCGACCTTATTAGCTTCTCTATTTCTGAATATGATGTCATCTGTCATCATCCTTTGTTGCTTGGCCGGAGCCCCGTCTTCACAAATGCTACAACACTCGAAGTCCGCATGTCTAATAGAGCTGGCATATGACTCCATTTCCCTCCAGCTTCGGTCTGCTAGATGAGGACCACCATTTATTGTGTTTATAACTAACTTCCCGCCTGTAGGAGCGGGATCCTCCTGTCTTTCTTGGTTCTGCATACGACTTTGGGTTAACAGGCCCGCACAACCTAATTGCGGCGCCCACACGAACTGATTCAACTTTCTCTCACTAATTAATTTCTCGATGAGATCCTGCAAATGACGACACTCATTTGTGTTGTGGCCGTAAATCTCATGGAATCTGTAAAACTTTCCTGTCTGAATCTACCTCTCTGATGATGGCTTCGGAGCAGGCCTCTTGTATTGCATGGCATTGCAAGTCTGCAAATACATGTTCTCTAGCGAAGTATTCAATGGCGTGTAGTTATCAAACATTGGAGCCCTACATCATGGGACATGATTTTGATCATGCTTCTTATTTTGATTGCCATTGTTCCTCTATTGAGTTTGCTTGCTCCGCATATTTAATTGAACTTTTCCAGAGCTCTCTCCGGACTGTTTAACCGCAACTTTGCTTTGTATGCCCTCCATGCTGGGTCCTGCATCATCCTGCTTCCTAGACTGTTTCGCGTCCTCTCGTCTCAAGAATTGAGCAGCTTTGGAGTAGAAACGGTCTAATGACGCGGGTGGTTTCCCAGCCAACTAATTTCCAAACTCAGAATCAGGGTCAATCCCCTTAGTCAATGCCATTAAGATTGATTTGTCGTTAGGGTTAATAATTTTCGCACATGCAGCATGAAATCTCTCTAAATAACGTCTGAGTGTCTCTCCGGGTTCTTGGGTGACCCTAGATAGAGTGTTAACATCTTTAGGCCTCACCACATGCATACGGAATTGTTCGACAAACTTAGTGGCCAACTGGACAAAGGAATAAATGGATCGTGGTGGAAATCTTGCGAACCACATGGTAGCAAAGCCCCCAAAGAAATGGAAAAACTACGGCGTTTCACTGCATTATCAGCTCTCGCAGCGCTCATTGACCATTCATATTTCAGGATATGTTGATTAGGGTCAGAGTTTCCTTCGTACATCGACAGAGTCGGCATCCTGAATCGCCGAGGGGGTTCAGCATACAATATTTCATCGGTGAAAGGGGCATGACTCCAAGAGATTCCCCGTTAGTCATTTGTGAGGCCTTGGCTTTCTCGAATCATAGTTGGAATATCCAGCATCTGACATTCTGTGCACGTTGAGCCAAAGCGTGGTCGGGCTCCATAGTGCGAGGCTGGACCAGGTGCTGTCGATGGTCCACGTCTCGCCTCCTTGGCTCACAGTCTTCGGGGACGTATGGTTCAGGAGTACATCCATGTGGATGATGGTTTAGGTCCGACTGATTTCGGGCATCAACCCCTGGTTCAGCCGCGGTGGTGGTAGCACGGTTGTTTGTGGTGTATTGAGAAACAGTACCTCCTCGGGAGGAGGGTCCAGTATGGAAACTGGCCGATGGGCCAACTCTGACCTATCCAACGACCATTGTAGGTTGATGTCCAGCGGCTTGCGTGTAACTCCCATCTAATCAAGGATGGATGGAACTGTGGTTATAGTCAGACGAGGCAGAACTTTCTGTGGAGGAATGAGAAGCACGATCTTTACTGGATCTTCTGCGCTCTTGACGATTTAGTTGATTAGTCAACTCAGCATTAGCTCACAGCTGTTCATTCAACTGCGCTGAATCTAGGTCAATTCTTGAAGCAGCATTTGAAATTATTGTCTCGTAACCGGGCTTGACAGATCTGAGGGTCCGATAGCGTTTTGGTTGGATGGAGGCAGTTGCGTAAGATTCTGTTTGTCCCGGGCTTCTTGATCGGCAGCGGTGGAGGCTATCCTTGTGCTTACCATCGTGGTAGATGAAGTCCTTTCCTAGATTTTACGCAAATCTAAATAGGTTGGAATGATTCTTGATTCGATATCTGGATCTTCTTCTTGGATTTATGCAATCAGGTATCGATAGTAGATCTAATGAGCAGGAGAAAAACTATGTTTTCTCAATGAAAGCATCAAGTGTTTGTACCAAAAATGGGCACAAAACTCTTTGGAAGTTTTTGAAGAGATAAAATGAAGAATTATAAATTTAAAATGTAGATTATCTAACAAAAACTCTAAGAATAGATAAGTCAACGCACAGACACAAGCAATTTAAAGTGGTTCGGCGTATTGCCTACATCCACTATGAAGTTTTTATGATTTTATTGATATTCTCTTGATGATTGCACTTGGTTACAGTGAGCTACAATGAATTACAACTCTGTGATTTGAGCACAACAAAAATAATGGAGTGCAGAGGTGAATCTGGTAGAATCTGGACGCCAGCGAATCAAAAATACCCTTTTCTATGGTCCCTGGGGATCTATTTATAGGCGTAGGAGGCTGATATTTATTCAAACTTTGGGAGACTCCTTCTGGCACATGAGTGGGCCCATGCGATCAATCCCATGAAGTTTCGACTCGATCTATGATCGATACGAATGCAATTCGTATTGATCAAGATTTTGTCCAATGGAGTCAAAACTTGGTGTGGGCATTCCTTAGCTTGTGCATAAGCTTCTGTGAAAATTTCATAGCATTTGGACATGTGGATCTCAAGTTATGATCGATATGAGATGGGGTTTTTCAACAGACTATTTGGTTCAAATCGATAGTTTCGAATCGATCCCTACGAATCGATGGTTGCACGTGATCAGGTGGTGACGTGGTGCGCACTCTTCGGATCGATCCACCTTCGTCGCTGAGTTGATTGGTACGTCCCTTGAACTTTGCCTCGTTTGCATCGAAGGTCATTGCCCAGTTCGTATCGATCGAAGTTGTTAATTTATATCGATGGAAGTGTGCAGTTCATATGGATGGGAATCGCGTAGTTCGTATCGGTTATAGGATCTTGTTCGCATCGATCCACATTGTTCCAACTCGATGGATTTGAATGACTAGATGGATACGAACAGGTCTCCCCTTGAGGGATACGAATAAGGCAGTTACTTGATGGATACGAAGTTGGCATTAGCCGATCGATACGAAGTGCACTGTTGCTTGATGGATACGAAATCGACTGATGCGAACTAAGGCTTGGCGATGGATACGAACTGGACCAATGCGAATAACGGTCCATGATGGATGCGAAGTGGTTGCCGCTCTGTTCGATACGAAGACGATGGATTCGAACTGAGGTGCAATGATGGATACGAAGTCGATCAATACGAATTATTGCTTGAAGATGGGTACGAACCTGATCGATTCAAACTGTGGCCTACTAATGGATACGAAAATGGGGCTATTTCCTCCAATTTGCATTGATCGCAACTTAAGCATATGAACTCGGATTGACTTGGAATTTGGAATGTTGGCTTTTATGACCTCGCTTGTCTTGTCATATCAATTGTAGCCTGATCCAGACTCGGACAAAAATCATCGATATCCATGGTGAACCTATGCATACTCGATATCCGAGACGAGCGGTCCTCTGTCTTCAGTCCGTTCCTTGATATCTCGGACTTGCCAAAAGGCGGGATAACACTACACAATCACGGTCGGCAAAAAGAAAAACAGTTATCCAAACTATATACAGACTATGTTGGAGTGATGATAATTTCTTCTGTCCTTTATCCTTTTTCGATATCTTAGGAGTACCGCCACCTGAAATTCTGCTTGTCCTTTTCCATTATCCTTTATCGCCCTGAGAGGATAACATTTGGAGGATAAAGGGAGTTCTTAGGGAACAAACCCGCTAGGTGGCATTACTTGTAATGGGACGAGATTTGGATTGTTAATGCCCATGATGGCAGGTGATGCAGCGCAACTACGTGTATCTTAGGTCGCCAGCGACCTAACAAGGTGGTGAGTCGCGAACGACCTAACGAGGTATGTGATAAGTCCCACAGCGAGCTACGTTCTAGTGATCAACGACCTAACGGGCTATGCCAACAAATGAGCTATGCTAGATCGCCAGATTTATCAGAGGCCGCATTCTTCTAGGTCACTCACTTGGTCCTAAGACGCGCGCGACCTAATGTTCTTTGTCAGATCTTTATGCCGTTCTTTCTTAAGTCGCTCTGATTTAAGGTCGCTTTGAAGTTAATTCGCTCATCACTTAAACCGTTCATTCACCTAAGTCGCATGAAGTTATGCCGCTGAAGATGTCTGTGTCCTTAGGTCGCTGAAGCCTAGGTCGTTTATGATTTTAAGTCGCGTAATACTGTATGTTGATAAGTCGCGTGGTATGTATATTGGTAAGTCATTTGTATGTTGTAACTTGTATTTGTCTTGGATCGTAGGTCGTGTTGTAATGACTTAGGTCGTGTGGGTTAGGTCGGCTGTGATATGTAGTGTATTGTGCTCTGTTTGTTAGGTCGCTAACGACTTGTGTTAGGTCATGGGCTGTGTGTGTAAATCCTATAAATAGCGGGTGAGCTGTATCATTTGGGTTGGTTGATTTTGAATAAACTTTTGTTTGAGTGCTTTGTGCCTCATTAAAATTGGAAGTTGAGCGTTGTCTCCTTTCTCCATTTTCGGTTATTTGAGTGCGCTCGAATCAACGGATTTGAAGCCGATTCACGGAATCTCGTGCACAAGATCAACGTAGAAGAATCGTAGATCTTTTAACACGGTATCGTGCGCGATCAACGTGTTGGAGATAGCTAGAATCCGGTATCTCGTGAGATCAACGAATTTGGGCACTTGGGTAATTTCAATCCATCTATTTATCTTTTCACCGTTTCATCCATTTTTGAAGTTATCCGCTGCATCAGTTTGGTATCAGAGCCAGACTTAGCCAATCATGGCTAAGCCGAGCCTATTGGGAGAAGATTTGAAGTGTTGGAGTGTTGGAGTTTGAGCCGAGTTGAAGTTTTGGAACAAGGCCGAGAGTTACAAGCCGAGCCGAGCTAAGTGCAGGCCGAGTGATGTCAAGTTCGGATTTGAGTTAAAGTTGTGCTAGTTGAAGTGTGTTTGGAGATTGTTGAAGATTCGACAATGCCTCCGAGACGTGCTAACCGTTTTCAAAATGTTGAAGATGTGTATCGAAGACAAGAAGCCGAGCAAATGGAACAATGTATTGATGAAAAGTTTGATGAAGGTATTGGAAAGTTAGAGAAATTGATGAATGATTTGAATCGAAGTCATAGGAGAAGGTCACCAATATCAAGCCATGGAGGAAACAGAGTTTCGCCATCGGTTGCGGAAGCGAGGAGGGTGTCACCACAATCTTGTCGAGATAGAAGAGAATCATCAGTTTCAATGAAAAGAGAACACCATGAGTACAGAAATGAAGAGAGAAGAACTCCACGTGAGTTTGGAGACGAGCCATATCGTGATGCTGAAAGACATAGTAGAAGAGATATGCGTGATCGTGGAGATGTTGATGGTCGAGATCGATATCGAAGTATATTTGATTATGATGAAGATGGTGATAGAGGTAGTGTTCATTATCGAGATCGAGACCAAGTACGATGTCACTATCGGGATGTAGAGGATGATCGTAAATGAGAGTCGGGGATGAAAACAGAGATTCCATAATTTAAGGGGGAATGATAGCGGAAGAGTTTCTTGATTGGTTATCAAATGTTGAATAAATTTTTGACTTCAAGGAAGTACCCGAGCATCGTAGAGTTAATTTGGTTGCTACACGATCGAGGGGAAGAGCTATGGCATGGTGGCAACAAACTAAACTTACACGGGAAAGAATGGGCAAGTCGAAGATTGTTTCATGGGAGAAGATGAAGAAGTCGATGAAGGCTACTTTTCTGCCTTATAATTATCATTCTCTTATGTATCAGCGCTTACAAAATTTGAGACAAGGGGCGAAGTTGGTAAATGACTATGCAGATGAGTTTTATCAACTGATTGCCAGAAATGATATCATGGAGACGGAGGAACAGTTGATAGCTAGATTTGTTGGAGGACTGAGAATGCAGATTCAAGACATGGTGAATATGTTTGATCCAAGATCTGTTGTTGAAGTACACCAGAAGGCTCTAGCTTGGGAGAGGCAAGATAGGAGAGGAGGTGGTGTGTTTATAAATTCCAACAATCAAGTGAAAGGGG
Source organism: Allium cepa (assembly GCA_030765085.1). Lineage (NCBI taxonomy): Eukaryota > Viridiplantae > Streptophyta > Magnoliopsida > Asparagales > Amaryllidaceae > Allium > Allium cepa. The sequence continues at coordinate 435,261,833 of CM060935.1, read as the reverse complement.
CTAGTAGCAATACTAATGTTTCCAAGGCTGTTAGTAAACCGGTTGTCAATGAAGTTTCTAAGACCAAGGTCAACAACAATTTCAAGTGTTATAATTGTCAGGAGTTTGGTCACAAGAGAAATGAATGTCCAAAGCCTAAGAAGCAAGTGATGGTTGCTGAGGCTGAGGATGAGATGCAGAAGTGGAATGTTCCAATTCACCACAAGTTGAGGAGGAAGAAGAATTATTGGCTGGAGACGAAGGATATTCTTTAATGATGTGGAGATCTTGCTTGACACCAAAGCAGGAAGAGGAGACTAGTTGGTTGAGGAGTAATATTTTCCAGTCAACGTGCACTATCTTGGGAAGGGTTTGTAAGTTTGTCATCGATGCGGGAAGTTATGATAATATCATCTCTACAGAAGCTGTGAAGAAGTTGGCGTTAAAGACAGTGAAGCTCTCCAAACCCTACAAATTAGCCTGGTTGAGGAAAGGTGGGGAAGTGAAGGTTAGTCGAAGAGCTTGTGTAACTTTTTCCATCGGAAAGAAGTATAAAGATGAAATTTGGTGCGATGTTGTGGATATGGATGTATGTCATCTGTTGTTGGGCAGACCGTGGCAATACGATAGAGCTGTGCAACATGATGGGAGGACTAACTGCTATAGTTTCATGTTCGAGGGCACCAAAATCACTTTAGTTCCTAAACAGTGACAACAAAGTGAAAGCAAGTTGGAGGAGATTGAAGAACTAAAGACTCTGTTATCTTTGAAGGAATTTGTCAAGGAAGTGGAGGATGAGCCTGAAGTATTTCTGTTAATTGGACGTGAAAGTAATGAAGCGGTTGAAATTCCTGAAGAAGTTAAGCCAGTGTTGAAGGAATTTGTAGATGTATTTCCTGATGAATTAACGAAAGAGTTACCACCGTTGAGAGACATACAACATCAGATTGATCTTGTTCTGGGAGCTGTGTTACCACATAGACCACATTATAGAATGAGTCCAAAGGAGCACGAAGAGTTGAGAAGGCAAGTGAAGGAGTTACTTGAACAAGGGCGCGTACAAGAAAGCTTAAGTAGCGTGATGGGTTAGCGTGATGGGTTAGCATCATTCTACCGAAGGTTTATTCTAAATTTCAGTAGCGTGATGGCACCAGTGACAGATTTTATAAAAGGGAAGCAGTTTGTGTGGACTGAAGATGCTGATTCTGCTTTCCAACAGATCAAGACACTTTTGACGACGGCACGAATTCTAGTTTTTCTGGATTTTCAGTTGCTATTTGAATTACATGCTGATGCATCTAAAGCAGGAATTGAAGGGGTATTAAGTCAGAGGGGTCGTCCAATTGCTTATTTCAGTGAGAAGCTTTCTGGAGCAAAGATGAGATATAATACTTATGACGTGGAATTTTATGCTATTGTCTAAGCCATAAAACATTGGAGACACTATTTGTTTCATAAAGAGTTTGTGTTGTATACTGATCATGAAGCCTTGAAGCATTTGCAGGGACATGATAAGGTTGCAACCAGGCATGCTTCATGGATCGCATACTTGCAACAATTTACATTTGTGTTAAAGCATAAGTCAGGAGTTACAAACCACGTGGCAGATGCATTGAGTATAAGAAATCATTTGTTGACTACGATGAGAGTTGAAGTAATGGGGTTTGACGTACTTCCAGAATTGTTTGTTGAGGATCCTTACTTTGCTAAGATTGTAGATGAACTCGAGAAAGGGAAGACGGATGAGTATGTGTTGGTAAATGGTTTTCTATTCAAAGGAAATCGATTGTGTATACCAGAGTGTAGTTTGCAAATGAAGATTGTGAAGGAATTGCATGAAGAAGGTCATGTGGGAAGAGATCGTACTTTGCAGTTGATTTCTCAATCATATTTTTGGCCTTCCATGAGGAAAGAAGTTGAAAGATTTGGGCAGAGGTGTCATATATGTCATGTTTCCAAAGGGACAGCTACGAATGCAAGATTGTATATGCCATTGCCTGTGCCTACTAGACCATGGGTTGATGTTAGCATGGATTTTGTTTTGGGTTTGCCAAGAACTCAACGAGGAAACGATTCTATATATGTTGTAGTGGATCGATTTTCGAAGATGGCACATTTCATAGCTTGTAAAAAGACCGCTGATGCAGTCTGTGTTGCTCAATTGTTCTTTAAAGAGGTGTATCGACTACATGGACTACCAGAGACCATTGTTTCTGACCGATACTCGATTTCTAAGTCATTTTTGCTTGAGTTTGTGGAAGATGGTTAGAACTAAGCTGAATTTTAGTAGCGCCTGTCATCCGCAAATAGATGGGCAAACGGAAGCGGTGAACAGATCTTTGGGAAACTTGTTGAGATGTCTTATGAAGGATAATTTGAAGAGCTGGGATGTAAAGTTATGTCAGGCAGAATCTGCACATAATCATGTTGTTAATCGAAGTACTGGATTCAGTCTATTTCAGATAGTGTATTCAGTAATCCGAAGGGACCGTTGGATTTTTCGACAGTTCTACGTCAGAAAGGGGTTGTTAAACGAGCTTGCGATTTCGTGAATGAGTTGCAGGAGTGTCACAGGACTGTTCATGAACGATTTCTTAAGTCAAATGAGAAGTATAAGCAACTGGCAGATAAGAAGCGAAGAAGTGTGGATTTCAAAGAAGGTGATTTTGTTTACGCAGTATTGACAAAAGATCGTTTTCCAGTAGGAGCTTACAACAAGTTGAAAGTGCGAAAGATTGGTCCAGTAGAAATCTTGAAGAAGATTAATGATAATGCTTATCGATTAAGATTGCCGGATCATGTCCATACTACCGATATTTTCAACGTCAAACATTTGATTCCGTATCATGAGCACAAGTTTGTTAAGAAAGAGGAAAGTGCGAATTCGGGGATGAATTCTTTCCAACCTGGGGAGGAGGACGCAGCGTAAACTACGTGTATCTTAGGTCATTAGCGACCTAACAAGGTGGTGAGTCGCGAACGACCTAACGAGGTATGTGATAAGTCCCACAGCGATCTACGTTCTAGTGATCAACGACCTAACGGGCTATGCCAACCAACGAGCTATGCTAGATCGCCAGATTTATCAGAGGCCGCATTCTTCTAGGTCGCTCACTTGGTCCTAAGACGTGCGCGACCTAACGTTCTTTGTCAGATCTTTATGTCGTTCTTTCTTAAGTCGCTCTGATTTATGGTCGCTTTGAATTTAAGTCGCTCATCACTTAAACCGTTCATTCACCTAAGTCGCATGAAGTCATGCCGCTGAAGATGTGCCGTATCCTTAGGTCGCTGAAGCCTAGGTCGTTTATGATTTTAAGTCGCGTAATACTGTATGTCGATAAGTCGCGTGGTATGTATATTGGTAATTTGTTTGTATGTTGTAACTTGTATTTGTCTTGGATCGTAGGTCGTGTTGTAATGACTTAGGTCGTGTGAGTTAGGTCGGCTGTGATATGTAGTGTATTGTGCTCCGTTTGTTAGGTCGCTAACAATCTGTGTTGGGTCGTGGGCTGTGTGTGTAAATCCTATAAATAGCGGGTGAGTTGTATCATTTTGGTTGGTTGATTTTGAATAAACTTTTGTTTGAGTGCTTTGTGCCTCTTTAAAATTGGAAGTTGAGCGTTGTCTCCTTTCTCCATTTTCAGTTATTTGAGTGCGCTCGAATCAATGAATTTGAAGCCAATTCACGGAATCTCGTGCGCGAGATCAACGTGGAAGAATCATAGATCTTTTAACACGGTATCGTGCGCGATCAACGTGTTAGAGATAGCTAGAATCTGATATCTCGTGAGATCAACGAATTTGGGCACTTGGGTATTTTCAATCCGTCTATTCAACTTTTCACTGTTTCATCCATTTTTGAAGTTATCCGCTGCGTCGGCAGGTTTAACCTTAGCTTTTTTACTCAACAACTCCTCCCTCTTGATGCGCTATTTTAAGCTGAGCTCATCAATATGTTTTTGGGCACCAATAATTACAACATCATCTGGCTCATCAGCTAGTGGTGGGTCTATAGCTTTATCATCATCAAGCACTCCGATAACTTGAGCGTCGGTGGCCGTCGAAATCTCAGTTGATGTCGATTATCGCTCTACGGTGGGACCACATTTTAGAGTTTAGCTAGGACCCGAAAGACCTGTAGATTCACAAAAAAAGGAGCATAAGCACATGAAAATTGGACATGAAGAATGAAATCTCCCGAAAAGTGGAGAATAAAGCGGAATACCTACGTTCGGCTAACGTTCAGTTGTCGTCAGAGTCTCCCATCCAAAATAGGGGTTAGCACCTTAGTTTGATAACCAGGTTTTTCAGATCATAGCATGGATCCTGTCCTCGGCATAGAGAAACCGATGCTACGGTTGCTTGAAAAGAAGAGGGACCTTAGGATCGGGCTTTAAAGGCTCGGTAGTGTTTTCCCCTTTGCTAGAGGTTGCTAGAATGTCAAAATATCAAATTCTCATGGTAGTCTACCGGCTCATCCACACAGAGAATCTTCTATACTAGTTTCTCTTCATCTAAATCAACTTAAATGTGGGTTCTCTTTTTCATTTCGACAATGTAATCACAGGCTTTGGTGAGCGACTCAAGACAACCTTTACCAAGAAGGCTCAGATCAAGTGGATAAGGACTTTAGCGTTGTATTCAATGATTAGGTGATCGAACATGTCCTTCATTTCATTTCGACCAGCTTCTTGGGATCCTCTGCCCGGGCCTCGATCTTTTCTCTCATCTCTTTGAGACCGGCTTCTCTCGCCTCTTGTCTATGGACTTCAATTTGAGCAAGTTGCTCAACAAGCTTAACCTTCAAAGTCCGAGCTTCAACATCCTCTTTGCAATACCTTTGTGATTCCTCTTGAGCTTCAATTTTCTCTTCCCTCTCCTTCTTAGGAAGTTCTTTGAGCTCCTCAATGTGGTGGTCTAAAATATATTTCTCCTTTCACAAGGTATCTTTTTTCAAGGCAAGCGCACCGCTCTGATTTATCTAGCATTGAGTTCCTTTTGTGGGCAGCTTTTAAACGGTTCACTATGTCGGATGTTTCCTTTGCACTTTTTTCTGCCTTGATTGGCTTCACCGTTAAATCTGAGATCTTAATGTCTTGATGTTTAATTATATCTTTATCATGGATTGCCTTTTGCTTAATACGATCGATTTCATGTTGTCTCTTGATAGACACCTAGAAAATCTTCTCTGCTAAGTGCTGGAATGATTCATGTTGAACAAAAACATCGTTGACACATGTGAGAGGACTCGACTTAACATTTCTTGAGATTATATGAATGGAGGAGAGGAACTTAAGCTGTCAAAACAAATCTTTGAAAAAATGACCTTAAGTTTGGCCAATTTTACTACCGTCGAAGCTTCAGGAGCTACAGTCGGTAAAGATGGATCAGAAGAGACGATTGGATGTTTGCTCGAATTGCGATCATGGGACTTCTTGGAGCTGGAGGAACCAGAGTACTGCTAAGGAGGTATGGCAACTTAGGGCAATGAAAATAGGCCTAATCGCCACTATGCATAGGAAGATTAGGTTGAACTTTCAAATACGATGACCGAGACTAGAACTTATGCTTAGAAGGTGAAGATTCCCTTAAACGACGACTTCTTTCTCGATCGTCAACCCTCTATCTGCGCCCACTGATTCTGAATCACGTTTGGATCCGTATTGTGTCGAGTAGCCCCTTAAGTGATTAAAAGCTCACAATTGAGACATCGTGCCTACAAAAACCAAAGAAGAATGTATAAATGACCATTATATAAAAAATAGATGGATATCGTGTGGTGAAGTTCATATGATTGTGAGTGTCCTAGTGTCCCCCCGATGGATCAGTAGCTGCTGCCTTGCTCATAGGGGTTTTCTCTCCTATGCCAATGGGAAGAACGTTATCACTACTTCTATTGGGAGAATTAGCCCCTCGATACTCATGTTGGGAAAGTCATAAATCATAATGTCATTAGGGATTTGGAGATTTGAAAACCCTTTCATCGAGCTTTCTAAATGTTGGGTAGATGACTCTTCGTCAATGGAAGTGATAACAAACTTAGGCTCCTTAGCAGTTTTCCTTCTACGGAGCTTATATGCAAGCTTTTTTCTTCTCATTGCTGGCATGAGAGGTTGTGTGCCTTGTGATGGTTTAACCACAGATGTATTTCTTGGCCTGCATCCACATCGCCAGGCTCATTGGACTTTGTGCCAGCAATTTTACCTTCTTCGGCGTCATCCTAAACTCCCTTGATTAGGGGCACGATAGGGTTATTGATATTACCTTCTTATTCTGCATCATATCCTAGTAGTGCAACGCTATCTAGAAGCCCAATGCTGCAACCTTCCTCCAGCAATCCGAACAGAGATAACCATTCGTCGATTACAAGAAGTCTAATGTCCTTGTCTTCGACCAGAGTGGCACGAAGTGCAGAGATTGCCCATGAAAAATTATTGCCCTCCAAAGGTGGATGGACACTTTTAGATTTTCAAAATGTTAGTAGATGCCGGATATGACATGGGTCAAAGAGTTTGATAATAGAGCAAAGATGACACTTACATCCTTCTAACCATCGCCTTGCAAAGCCAAGCGGACATCAGACATAAAACCATTCATGTTTGAAGAGTCTGAATTTGTTCCAAGCACCGTTAAAACTTGGTAGTCAGACGAAGGCTCATGGAAAATGTACGAAATGCCCCCTGTCCATCATTTGAAGTTATAAATAAACTTTATGTCCTCAGTAGTTGACGGGCAGAACAGAACGCTCATGAATAATAAGAAAGTGCCATGGAGAAAGGTATAGCTGCTCGACTGCAGTTGAGTAAGAGCTATCCTAAGGTATTTTAGCATCTCCTAGATAAAAGAATTGAAGGGCGGAACGCATCTGGCCCAGCACATGAATTTATTGCATGCGAGATACCCCTCCGGGGGCAAGTGAGCCCTTTCTTTTATCGAAGGAATCAAAACGTCTTTGAATGGAATTTTGTGTCTGGAGCATAGCCTGTGAAGATCGGCCTTACCAATTCTGGAGGCTTAATATGTTGGGTTATCTAAGAATACAAAGCCTTGCTTAGCGTTAGGGGTGGATTTATATCTTCCGTCAAAGGATGGGAACGTTAGAAAAACGGTCGGCCGATGGGCCGTAAACTACGGTTGTTCAGCTTGACGACCAGAGGAAAGCCTGCCAGATATAATTGTGGAACTTGACTCAGCTTCAGATTACTATGTTGCGAGACTGGTTCGGAAGCCATTGCAGCTAGACGCTTTGAAGGTCTAAAGTCCATGTCGAATATACTCGGTAGTTAATCGAGATTAGAAAAGTTTTCATGTCCCCCTGTGTTAAGTGTAATCTGGTGTGATGAAGTGTCGTGTAATGCAAATATAAGCAGCTCAAAACAAAACATATGACAAGATTTTGGATTTCGACAAGAGGTGGCCGTCGTTAGTGACCATATCAACTATTGAATAGATTGATCGGTTGTGTAAGCTTTGGGATCGGCTGTCGGCATGTCCAAGTGTGAAATCCATTATTGAAGTCCATATGTTAATTTTTAATTTATGTTCTAAGTCCTATGGCTTTAGTTGTTCAATTTCAAGTTCCTCAATGGATATGCAAGTCCTATTGTTTATCATTTTCATATGTTCAAGTTCATTGAGATAGGTTTGGTTTTGATTGTTAAAAAGGTGAATATGGATTGGTTTTCAAGTTCAATTCAAAGACTAGATTTAGTCGATCCCTATATGCGGATCCTTATCACAAAGCATTACAACTGATCCCTCTCTGTAGATGAAAGATGTCGACCCCCGCCACACCAACCAATTCCACCAATCCCTCTACTTCACTATTTTCAACCTTCCGCAAAACATCCGCTACTAATTTCCTCCATCTGACCAAACAATCTACCCCTTTACTACCTAACATGTTACGCTCTAACTTACTCGACTGAACCCTATATCATGAACTCCTTTCTTCCTCCTCCTTTTTTTCTTTGTCTAACTCTTACGTATCCCACATCTCATCTCCTCCAAGCAACTTCGGCCATTATTTCATCACCACATCAAGCTCCACCCTAGTCGCCGATGGCATGGAATCCATCATCTCGTCATAAAACCTAAAGTTAAAAATTAGAAAACATACCTAGGTGTGATATATGTTATAGGTGGTGGCATATGGCTTGGAGATAATTGAGATGGAATGTAAGGGGAAGTAGGTTCATGAGGGAAAGTTGAATTGCAAAAAGATTTCATTTCGAAGTTAAGGGAAGAAGAAGCAAAGGAGAGATCAACTCTAACGAAGGAACGAGGAAGGTTCGGTATTTTGAGGGATGGTAGGGAAATGAAATAAGTAAATATGGAAAGGAAGAATGTTAGTTTATTTATGGAGATGGGGGGATCGGCCAATGATTATGGTTTGAAGCGAAGGGGAGAGTGACCGGCTAAAAAGATATCGATCCCTATGACTATGCGTATAAAAAAAGAGAAGAGAGAAGAATCGGCTAGAAATATGCTGAACCCTACAAACATTAAAAAAAGAGGAGGGAACGGCTAAACATATGTCGATCCCTATGAACATTTTTCAATATAAAGGGAAAAAAGAGAGAAAGAATAAAAGAAGAGGGATCAGCTATGAGCATGTATGCAAACAAACATAGGCATGAAAATTATTCAAAGCACATATGTTCGAAATGTAATGAAATTGCATCTTACTCAATTAAAATTAGTGATGACCCATGAGTATAAATGCATCAAGGTGTCAACGATAAGAATGTGTATCTGAATGTGCATGTGTATCGTCAAAAGGTTCAATTTTTGTCATCGATGAAAAACGAAATAAAACCTGAAACCTTCAAGTTCGAGGCTGGAGAAGATAACCAAAGCTTATTAGTCTTATGGAACCGTACATATATATTAACTAACAGAATATAACCCTATATCTATACTATCGAAGATCGACCAAACGTACGACGAACAAAGAGGGATATAATACTTTGGAAATTAATTCGATAGCGGGATAGCGACTATTTGGAAAACTGGCCGAGTTTCTTTCCAACGACTCTAATTTACCTTATTAAAAGTATGTCATGTTCAGCATAAGATGTACTTAGAGGGCAAGTGTTATCCGACATTTTGACCTGGCTATATTGAACTAATTGCATAAGTTAGATTCGACTGCTATCAAGGCCAATGAGTTCAAAGTGATGGTTGTAGGGCCCGAAAGTCAGTACACATGATAACACGAAGTCGAAATTAAATGGAATTGATGGATATGTAAGGCAGAATGTTTGAAGTACGAAACTTTGTTCAACATATAAAAGGGATTGGTATTAATTGGCATCCATCATGGGGATCGGTATGTTTTAGAAAATATGAGTATTTCAATAGAAAACAAGCAATATCTCAAGTCTCATAAGTCCAATGCAAACAAAATTTTGTGAACAAGATATAGGGGCCTTGGGATCCTACGCTAGGGATTGTACCTCAAGAAGATGAAGTTAGAGGACCAACATTCTTTCCTTGGAAGGGATCAATAAGAACCATCAAGCAACCCATATTGAAGCAAAGATCAAACAAAAACTCGAGTTCTACTAATCCAATTGGCATGAAATTTAGAGGCTAAGTATATTTTAGCATAAGCAAGCTACAACAGGGATTGCACACCAAAATTCCACCAAAGTAGGGAACAATGCCGATCCCTCTTCTTTGGAAGGAATATGCGATCCCTCTTATTGGTTCATATGGTTCTGAAGGTCCTACTGCCGAATTTTCAAGGAGATATTGCCATCTTCATCTATAAATATGAGCTTGGTTGTTCATTTTTGGAACTTTTAGCTGCTAGTTTTCTGATATATTTTGTAATTAAGGATTTTATCTGATTCCTATTATATTCAGTTTATAAAGTGATTAATAAAGCAATTTATACAAAATGGACATAGGAAAACAACGTCGAACCACTATAAATTTTTGTGTGTGTATTATTCTTTCAATTACTGCTATTTTCTTCTACATTTATTTCTCTTTGAAATTTCTATTGGGTGTTTGCGCCAATTTTTGATAAAAATAATGTAAGTATACATGTATATATAAGAAATTTCCGAAATTAATAAATAATTAAAATTGTTGAAGTGACTATATTAACTGAAAGTTAATTAAAAAATAAATAAAATACACACATATATATGGAGATATATGTGCATAATTGTAATTGTTATAGTATAAATATTCGATATAAAATGTTTAATTGAATAATATAAAATTAATTAAAATTTTCATTAATTAAATAAGATTTAATTTATATAATGTTATACATAAGACTATTATATAAGTAAATTAAAATTGTAAAGCTATAAAGTAATTCAAAATTATATAATATGATTGTATAATTAAAGGTGGAACAATAGGAAACCATAAATAGACTTATAGGATAAATACATACATGTAATACATAAACCATGATTTTTGATGTGCCCGACTCTTAAATCACGAGGGTATTTTATACTAAGTTTATTATTCTATAAGTCAATATCACTCAATTCAATATGTTAAAGATTATGAGTCATTAATATAAAAATGTCTTCTGCCATTTATATGTTTATAAATGACTTGCATATTCTTAGTTATTGATATTCATCAAGTTAAGGATATTATGTAGTAATATTGATATATTGAATGGATGAGATAAGATATATACTTATAAATTGATATTCCTCAAGGTACGTATATTTATGCTTAGGCTGTAACAACACTATAGGTATTAGTGAATAATGTCTTTCGATTTGTTGATATTTCTCAAGTCGAAATGAGATTAGAACAGGGAACCATGGGTTAGGAGTCATATATGATTGAACCGATGAGGAGTTATCCATCATTTGTAGTAGTATGATTTTTTGGTATTCCTCGGGTTCATAATCCTGAGTTAAGTAAGTCCTAACATTCACTTATGAAGTCGAAAAGACTTCTATGTTTCATCTTAGGGTTTGGAGAAATATAAAAGATTAGTGGAAATTTATTAATAAAATGAAATGTACTTTTTAACCTTATTAATATTCAAGGAACATTTACTATGAAAAAGTCCTAATTTACCAAGTTAAAATTTATAGAAAAATATCTACACCTAAGTTTTTTTCTAAAAATGACAAACTCATCGGAGCTAGCTGCGTTGACCAGTTAAGTGCAATAAAGGTAGAATTAACATATGAATGTCTTTGTTCATCTGAACCTCCTAAGGTTAGATCCGGATATAATGTGACCTCGAATTGAGATTAGATTATAGCAAAGCGGTTTCAGACCTTAAAATCGCCTAACTTTTCTTGTTATCTACATTCGACAAGTCATTATAGAGGCAACACGAAAACATGTCTGTCCATTGGATTTTTGAAAGTCTCAAAGCTCTATATGGTGAACAGTCCTACTCCGCAAGGTATGAATTTAAGAAGAAACTATTCAATACCAAAACGACTAAGAGAAAGAAAGTTGATGATTGCGTTCTAATGATGAAAGACTACATTGATAGACTCCCACAGTTAGACATAATGATAAGCAACAAGATACAAGTAGACTTGATCCTTCGATCTCTTACTCCCTAATATGAGTCATTCATGTTAAACTATAATATGAACTAGTTGATCGTAAGTCTCGTGGAGCTCCTTAATATGTTGAGGTCGATTGAGTCTTTGTTAGTTTGTGGAAGATGTATTTTAAGGCTAATTTAATACCAGAGAGGGGTGAATAATGTTTACTAATTTTTGTGAATCCTTTTGAATTCTTTTAAGATTATAATTAAACAATGCAGAATCAACAATCATGCAAACATATACTAATATAAATGCAGTAAAAGTAAAAAGTAAAGAGTTGGAGTGATCACACCTGGAATTTTTATACTAGTTTGGAGTTATCCGACATCCAATCCCATACAGTATCATGCATAAATTTCTTCTCAAATATCAAAGTCTTTACAATGCTGATTTCAAGGCTATGAGACACACTCTCTAGATTTTCCAAGCTCTAGATACACTCACTGGACTTGAACAGGAAACCAGTGTTCCTACTTGGATTCAAATTGGACACCAAGCACACCCACCTGATTCAAATGGGATACAAGCATACCCACCTAGATTTCTAGGAAACCAAGCATGCCCAAGAGTACAATAATCTGATTTGATAGAATTTACAGATTTGAATTCTGTATTTTGATTACAAATGATCTATAACCTTTAGAATAGCACGTTAATATTGTTTTGAGTGATAGATATGAGAGAGATCAGAGAGATAATTGATTGAGAATTAGATCAATATAGTTTGAATTTGATTCTGATTTAATCTGAGAATATTTTGAGTAGATCTTCTTTTACAAATCAAGTGAGTAAGAGAGGATAGAAAGAAAAACAGAAAAGTTAAAGATTTCATTGGAAAATCCTTCTATTTATAAATAAACAATGGTCATGCCTATTCGCGAAGAGATATGATGAAAAGACACTTCCATTCAAATTTGAACTTTGAAAAATTCGACTTATATGTCGACAAACACTTAGGGATATGTCAACATACCTTTTTATTGTTGAAAACACTTTATAAAAATTGTTTAAAAAATATTAAGCTTTGTAAAATATTTTGAAACTTTGTACAATCATCTAAACATAGTTTGTACACATTTTAATCATACCAAAACTTAAGAAAGCATAATAAAATTATTTTGAAATATTTTTAAATATATAAAGGACTTAAATATGAATTTCTTTTTTGAAAACAATACATATAAAATGTAAGTGAATATTTGTTTAAATAAATGTTATAATAAATGTTATAATATATTTATAAACATTTAGAAAGCTTAAATCTAAGACTACGACAAAATATGATAGATTTAAAAGTACATTTAAAATATAAAATACTTAAAAACTTAATTACCAAAATATAATGATCTTGTACATAAAATTAAAAGTTAGAAATCATTTGAAGGTTACTTTGAAATATGATTTTGAAAATATGGATCCTTTAAAATCATCTCTGAAATTCAGAATATTTGAAAACCATTTAAAATCAAAGAACGGATTTTAAACCTTTTTGAAAAAAGAAGAGAGATCGAAGAATTTCTATCAGGGGTTTCACTATAATCTATGACTATATAACTTATCTTTATATCTCGAATATTCAATATTCATGACTCTTCAATCTCTAATTCTTGAATCTCCATATCAACCTCTTGAATCTGCTCTTGATATTGTACAGTCTTTTTAATCAACACCAATCTAATCTCTTGCATTGTATACTACATATAACTTGATAAAAACATTGGTATCTATGCTTCAAATGAAGTCATATAGTTGTTGTCATCAAAACTAATGCCTAAGGTACTAACAATCTCCGCCTTTCTGATGATGACAACCATGTTTATAAAATATGATATAACTCTCGCTTAGTTACAAAACTCCCCCTTAATCTAAGCCTAGATATTTTATATATTTCTCCTCCTTTGTCACCCAAACTCCCCCTAACTATGGTAGAGTATGACATATAAAAGAAATGAGAATGATATATAAGATTATAATGTAAATAAGAAGTGACAACACAAACCAAATTTATTAGTTGCACAAATCCATTATGTGAATATTTTTAATTCAAACCAAATTCAAAACAAATCAATCAATTTAAACAAATAAATCCAAACAAATCAATTCAAACCATTAAGTTTATACACACCAATCCATATTTGTAATATATTTAATATAAAAATTTACAGTAATCCTTTATATATTAAGACCAACTAATCGATCTTAGACTTCCCTTGGAACTTTTACCCAACCATTAGAACTAAAAATTGGATCCACTTTGACAGCATTCCAATCTTCATCTTATTTGTTGATGGCACAATCAGGATTATTGGTTGGTTCATCTTTGATAAGGGATGAAATCATCCATCGAATGGTGTCAAAATGTTTTTCTTGTTATTTTATCATCTCTATTGGATCAATTCTATGTTTCTTTGATTTATAAGGATAAAAGTAAGGATATTTGCAACAACCCACCCCAAAATAGACCTAAATTTCTACCTTGAAATGGCCAATCAAAACTTCGACATGTTCTAAGGTAAACTATTGGTAAAACTAAGCAAATAACAGTATGGATCCATAGCTAAACTTTTAGAATTCACAATGAATGTAACAAAACATAATAACAAAGTTATCCATTTATTTCAGAATCAAAAATATGTCAAAATACAAAGTACCATCAAATCATGTCATAAATCCATTACAACAATAGTCTAGAGACGTGGGTACATATAAGAGCAAGTAAAAATGATAAATACAGCTAGAAGCAAACTAACTCGACCTCTAAACGTCACATTCACCATCAACGTCCTTTAATCTATATTGTAATGAGGAATGAATCAAAAATAAGTGCCAGGTGAATAAAAACCTCGAGTCCTACCTTTTTCAGTACTTTGGCAGTAGATTTCAAAATAAAAATATGTCTATGAACATAAAACCATTGAAATCGTTTAATACTCCTTTTTAAGGAAAGAAGCAAATTTCCAAAATCCTATAATCTAACTCCCACGTTATAATTATTAACGATGCAAGAGATAGTAACCAAGCCACATAATGCCTTTTATTAGAAAATATAAAGACCCTATTATTTAATACTTATATCCAAGGCATGCCCTTCAATGGTACTATCTAGCTGACATCATATGAAATCTCAAGTCACTTAATACTTTTTTATATGAAAAGAAGGAGCCTCAAGAGGTCACTTTTATCTTATCCAGAAGTGGACCCTTGTAGAGATACCATCTAATGTGTTCGTAAGGCCATTTAAAACTTCAATTAGGGAAACGAGGTGGGCCCTCAAACAACCAATTAATACCTTGAGACCCTAAAGAAGGCCTCTCGTATTATGGCCCATACTCATGATGACGTCCTACATTAGCCTGTCTATTCGTAAGAATTGGTAACCAGATTAACTGGGTGGATTTCCCCAATAGAATTTGGGACTAACCTCACGTCATTAGAAATATTTATCGTAAGGATATCTCGCACCAATGGAAAGTGTACACAACTGCTGGTGGCTTCAACGTGAAGGGCATACTTCCACCATGTAACTCTATTGACCTTGTATCCCTATGACTTAGCGATAATCAATTACTCTCCGTACACACACACACACTCATCTCATCATTTCATAAATATGACCTTATAGGGAATCGTCATTATTACTCCTTAAAATAATAATTAGGATCTATAAGTGTTTCCTTTTATTTTCGCCTACAATCATTTACCTTTCTAATGGAGGAAAAAATGAATGTAAATGCCTAACTAACTATGCCATATATCCAATGATTGCACATTAATAACATAAATAGAGAAAAATAAATATTCATGCCCAATAAGTTCTAAATGCATGGATTTTACGCCCTAAAATGTCGTAAATGTCAATCCCCTAACCCATTATTATCACAAGCCCCTTTCTCTTCAAATTCCCATGACTTCAACATACCCAAAATAAGGGATTACAATATCCAAATAAGGAATAAATATTCGTACCCAAAATTGCAGTAACAGACTTATGAATAAACTAGAAACTCAATTTATTACATTAATAAAATTGAATTTCCTAAACAACAGGAATTGCAATCTAAATCCCATATTCTATTCAAATTCTCTTCTACAAAGAAATTGATAAGAAGAAAATTTGTGTGGAATAAATGGTGTAAACTATGAATAAAATCCATAACCTAAACCACTTATTTTCATTGAAGATCCACAATTTGAAACAAAGAAGGAGAAGTGGAATAGACTATGAAATTATCAAAAATTGTACAAACACAACAAATTCCATCAAACTAATGTAAAGAATTGAGAATTCCAATATAGAATTGATATTTCAAAAAAAAAAAATGAATTTTGGATGATTTTATCTATTGTATGTTTGAAATCCCAAAGGAATATTCAAATCCAAAAAGTGATATACGAAACAATTATTGAAAAAGAAATACTAAGGTTTCTACTCACATATTAGCCTCGGCTTCATCTCAACGGATTTGTAGCCTTTCAATCCCTTCCATAATCTCTCTTTTGATATATACACACACACAATAGGAAGGAGGTACATATATTCATTTGGTTCAGAATACTTGGAGAAGAATAGAATAATAAAAGATTGGAGAAAGAAAAAATGAATAAAATAATAAGTTGAATTCTTACTAGAATTCTCTACCGAGTTTCTAAATCTTATTAGATAGATAGTAATTGCAGAACTTCAATATATTCCTCAAAATCATACTAATAAAAATGGAGAGGATAAGGTTCTATTTATAGGGGTTAAAATGCACAAGAACTATAGGATGGAAGTAGGTGAGAAACGAATAAATTTGGAGCGTTAAAATAATAACACACCCCTTCAAACACTAGCTGCCACTGTTAGAAATCGCCTTCGACCGATCGACCACCTCTCTCCTACAGGTCAACCGCTATGGGTCGATCGGTCAAAGTGAGGGTGTCGATCGGTTGATTATTTTGGATAATAGTTGATTCCATTGCTTTATTAATTAATTTCCTTCCCCTATTCAATTTTAACGTCAAACGTTAGTTAATGTTTTTTTAGCCCCTAAGCCAATTTTTACAATTCATATCCTAAATTTAAATCTGTATTTTAATTTGAATTCAAACTACTTTAATATAAATCTATAATCTTCAAACGCCAATAATTTCTTCATTGGTGCTCTATTTTTAGCATATTATATATAGAAACAGATTAGAATTCTCCACTAATGAAATGGAATAATTTCCATTGTAACGATCCCCATTTTTAAGCTAAATTTAAATTGGTAATTAATTTAATTTTGAAATTAAGGCGTGAACCAATTTTCTATTTTCCAAATTTAAATAGATATTTGTTTGTTTATTAATATAAATGTATATAAATATGATTTTAAATTTCTAATTGGAAATTCAGAAATTAATATTTTGAGTATATTAATTATAAATCTAAATGTGGATTAATTTGAAATTGTGGGAGTAAATACATACATACATACATATATATATATATATATATATGTATGTATGTATGTATGTATATTTTTAAAATAAAGAATTTGATTTGGAAATCTTAATTATTTTATAAATAGATTATAATTTGGAATTTGAATTTGAAATTAATAGAAATTTGTTTTCTAATTATAAGAATTAATAAAAAGTTTTAAATTATACATATCTTTTGGAAATTAATAAGAAAACATATATAAATAAATTTTTAAAATTTGAAATTTGGAATTTAAAAATCAAAATAGATATTTTAAATGGAATTGGATTGATTTGGAAATCCAACAAAGTGTGTCTGCGTGTGTGTGTGTGTGTGTGTATATATATATATATATTGTAGAAAGAATTTTGGTTTGAAATTCTTTAATAAATATATGGAAAACAAATTGGATTTTTATTTGGAATTAATATAGAAATTAGTTTTTCAAATCATTTTCTTTATAAGCTATGCAAGTATAAATAATAGTATGAAAATGTATAAAAGGTGATTTACAAAATTATAAAATGATAAGGGTTTAAAAAACAAAATTTATAAATTGAAATGAGCGAAGGATTTAAACATAAAAATTAATGTAAATGACATTTGTACATTTGTAATCTCTTGCATGAAGAAGTGTAATAAAATAATGTAAGTGTAAATGTTTTATAACGCAATTTGACAAGTGTAAACTCTTTCAAAAAAATTATGAATAAAATTAAAAAAAGGATTATATGCTCATCTATCTCTCTCTTTTCTTATTTCCCTTCATGCATTCAAATTAAAGAAAATTAAAAAGAAAAGAAAAAAAATGTAAAAATCTGGAAAAAAAGAACAAAAAGCAAACTAGAGAAAAGAAAAATCTGAAACAAAATCAGATAAAAGAAATTAAAATTTGAAGCATAGCAAGCAATCTTCAAACTTAGGCTAAGAGATCCAAGTTTCAATTTTTTTTTAAATTCAAGTTCAAGCAATCAAACCTGAAAGCCTGGAAAACGTGCAAGGATCAAACAATCAAGGTACAAAATCAACATGATCAATATCAAAATATAAAAATCAAAAGCATGCAAAGAAAAGCAAATCAAATGCAAGTTCAACTCAATGCAAAGATCAAGCAAGATCAGATTTAAGCAAGATTTCAGATCGAAAACAATCAAACTCAAAAATCATTTTTTTTCCAGACTCTGTTCTTCTCTGTTCCAAACCAGGTGAGTGAACATTTAAACCTGTTTATATGATGATGAATGTGATGAATTCTAGAAGTAATAATGCTTGCCTGAACAAATCAGTGTGTTTGCATGTATGAAATCATGTGTGGTATGGATATAAACACAAAATAATCTATGTGCATGTCTGTGTACATAGATGTTAGCCTCTGTAGTGTTTACAGACTCAAGATCATCATATAAAAAAAATCCTGTCTTTCCAAAGAATTAATTTTAGACCATGATCTTTAGAGAAAAAATGATTTTAACATTGTGATATCATTTTTAAAAATGTTTAGAAATTTTATATTAATTAATCATTTCAGAATTTAAAATTTACAGTAATAATCAAAAATTAGTTTAAAATGATGCATCTGGATTTCAAGCTTTAATTCCATGAATGGATTTGTATTGCGAATCTATGAATTTTGAAGTAAATTTCAAGAATTTTAAGAATGTATTTAGCGAGAGGTTTCGAGTTGAACAGATAACTTGTTTTCGTCAATATGTGACGAACAACGACGAAGTGGTCATCGAGATTTGAGCCGAAGGTGGCTGGAGCTTGGGGCTTCTCGGGTAAATAGTGGAAAGTGTTAAAGATGGCTGTGGCGGCAGGAGTTCGTCAATCTGGGGTTTAACACCTGACTTGGTTGATTGGGTTTTATGAAGCTTGCTCGCCGACGTGGGTGAATTAGAGGCTATTTGAGGTGGTGGAATAGAAGGAGGGAAATAAGGCAGGGGTTCAGGCGAGTGGACGTGGTCTCCGACGTCGGAGAAAGGTGACACGAGGCGTTTTTATTGCATGGGTTGGTTCCAGTTTCGAGTTGAAAAGCTCCATTTCGATCTACGGCGTGATTGTGTGACTTGGGTAGTCAAGCTTTTTGTCGAGGTCAAGGTGGACACGTGGGTGCCGGCGACGATGATCGAAGTCGCTCCGATCGATGGTACACATGCACGCGTGTCATTTATTATTTGGGTGGTTGATCAATGAGGAAGAAGATGTTGTCTCGAAGTCGTTCTCGATGGAACGTAAAGATGGCTTGGGTAGTTTGCAAAGTTTTGTGACAGTTTAAAATTTTGAACAAGTAAAGTTTTAAGAAAGAAAAAAAGGGCTTAGGTCGTGACTCGAGTAAAAACGAGTTTGGCTTGGGATTTTGTAGTTTGGGCCTGGGTATTATGAACAGGTTTCAAAATTTTAAAGTAAAACTGTGTACAGGTTTTGAAAATAAAGAAAATCCAAGTTTGTCAAATTTAATTTTAAAACAAGTTTCAAAGTTTAAATTTTAAAGTAAATATTTTGAAATTGTTTTATTTTTAAATAATCATATATTGGGATAATTATTTAATTTAAAATCTTTAAGTGTTTTCAAATGTGATTTAGAAAGTAATTGATTAATGATTTAAGTCGATTAATCAAATGATTAAAGGATGATTACTCAATGTAATAAATTTATGATTTATTAATTAAGGATAATCACTTATTATAATTAATTAAGGAAAATTAATTAAATGGTAATTAATCAAGGGTTAATTAATTTAATTAATTAAGGATAATAAATTAATTTGAAGATTAATTAATATAAGTAATTAGAGGTAATTAATTACTTAAAGATAATTACTTAGTTAAAAGTAATTAATGAATGGTTAAAGTCAATTAAGTAATTAGGGATAATTACTTATTATAATTAATTAAAGATAATTAATTTGTGTGAATAATTAATTAATTTGAGGATAATTAATTAACTAAAGATTTATTTAATGAAAGTGATTAGGGATAATCACCTACTAAGGATAATTAATTTAATGGTAATTAATTAAGGTTTAATTAATTAATTAATTAAGGGTAATTAATTTTAAAGGATAATTAATGATTAAAGGTTGATTAATTTATTAATTAAAGTTGATTAATTAATTTATTAAAGGTTAATGAATAAATGATTCAAGGATAATTAATTAAAGGTTCGTAATTAATTAATATTAATTAATCAGGATTAGTAGTTATTTATAAGTAATAAAATCCGATTTAAAATTAATCAAATAATTAATTAATCTTGCTTATGAATGTTTGGATTCAATTGAATGTTGAATTATGTGATATCCCTGATGTTTGATCTTTGTGGTATGAATTATTTTTGATTTATTTGTGACGAATGTAATTTATTTATCTGTAATGAATGTATATTATCTATCTGTGAATCTGTGAGTGAAGATAAGCGTTATAGGAATATACCGCTTATCGATATTGATGTGCTTGAATATGTGATGATTGATGTTGTTGCATTATTGTGTTAAACCTCTGGACACCATACACACACAAATATGGATTGCACAAGCAAATTGGTTAAGTCACAGATTTTGAAAATAATTTTAAAAGTTGAATTTTGAATTCAAATGGTTTTGGAAATGGAATTGGATTAAATATTAAAAGCTTTTGAAAAGGAGTTTTGAATAACTTGATAAAGTTTTAAAATTTAAATAATTTGATTTGAATTTGAATTCAAAATTTGAAATTGAATTCTATATTTGGAAATTATTGTTTAAGAAGGGTGCACAAGTTATAAATGTGTTTATATGGGTTTTAAACCATTTTAAAAGGTATTATTTTGCGAACTTGAATTTAAACCAAGTTTCATACTTGAAGGGCTTTAACTTGTGCAAATATAATCGGATTTTTCCGAAACGAAAACTATTTGTTTTAAAATAATAATAGCTTTCATATAAAGAAAGGATTCAAGTTTGTGTTGAAAGATTTCAAGTTTGAATTGAAATAGTTTTGAAATCTATGAATGAATCTTTGTGAAAGATGGTTGAACCTTGATTTATATTTTAAATGGTGTATCTTTTAAAGATTTGAGATGAGAATTGTTATGAAAGTTATGAATGAATCTTTGGAAATAGTTTTGAAAGCTATGAATTGAGTCTTTGATTTAAAGATTGGATGAGTTAATTCAAGTTGAAAGGGAATTTTTTTTGGAAATCTATGAATTAATCTTTGTGAAAGATGGGTGAACTTTGTGAAGTGAATCTTTTTGTTTAAATATTTGAAATGGTAATTGGTTTAAACCATTTGAAAGAAAGGTTTTGGATAATAAGTTGTGACTTAACTGAGATCCACATATCCATATGTTCTTAAATATTGCGCTCATTATTCGATTTAGCCGGAATAGGACCTTGTGTCATATAACCCATTCCGAATAATGATACGACATTATGGATTGCATTTGAAGACCGGTGGTGAAGACTGGATATTTTCAAAAATGAAAGGATTACCCATCGAATGACTCTGCACTAAGTAGCTCGGTATAGAGATCTCGATATGTAATGGGGAGTCCGATCGGGATTGTGAATACCCGGATTGCAAGGGCTTCTTTTGAAGTGCCTTCAGTTTTGTTCGAACCCGGAATAGACTTGCATGGATGTGTGTGTCTGACGTTACACTTTGAGATGTAAAGATGGTTTCTAACAAATACATTTCTATTTGGTGGCAGAGAATTTATTCTCTTAGCTTAACACCCTTCTCTGAGACGTACGAGCTCAGAGGTTATGTAGTTGATGGTTACTAGTGATACATTCCCAATTTGGTAATGTGACATATGAAGTGTTGTTGATCATTGGTTGATCAAAGTATGGCTTTTGTGAAAAAGTGTAGCCTTGTGGACGAGACTGCATCATGACCTCACATCTCGAAAATGGTCGAAATAGGAAAGATGCAGCAAGGTTATCAGGGGTTGCGCCCCTAAGGTATGTCCATTTCTTCTACATAGAGGTGGTATCATGGTATGGAGCCCAGATATTTAACCTATGTAGTTACTGAAAATACATTGCTTTGTGGTTGTTGGTGTAACGACCCAGAATTTTAATTATTTAAAATTCGAATATTTAATTAATTTTAAATATTAATAAGTGAATTTATAAGTCGAATAAATTTTAATTCGAATAATTGGATTTAATTGGATAATTAAATCGATAATTTAATATGTTAAATTATGGAAATAAGTGAAAATCGAGTTAAATATGATTGAAAATGATTTGTAAAATTTTATTTTATCATATTGAAGTTAGAACGATATTTTAGAACTTTTAAAATCGAATTAAGAGTTAATTTGTGAAAATTGAATATTTTAATATTTAATCGACTAGTGAAAATAGCCAATTTTCGAACAGTCTCAGAATTGGACGAAACTAGTTCCATTGGATCTGTAATAGTTAGTTATTATCGGATTTCAATTTTCGTAGCAAACGGACTTGTCGTTTGATCGTGGCAGCTCGAAACGCATCGAAATTGTTTTTAATATTAATTTGGCGAGTTAAAATAGCCATTTTTCAAACAGTGTCGGATTTTGATGAAACTAGTTTCATCGAATCCGTAATGTGATATTATTGTAAGGTTTCAAATTTCGTGTCAATCGGATTTACCGTTTGTCCGGTGCAAGCTAAGACGCCTAGAAAATCGTTTAATCGGTTTAATTTTAAATTGAACGTTTGTAGCCATAACTCGCACAGATGACCGTATTAGCTCCCGAAACACGTTCCATTGTGTCCGTAACGCGGGGTAAACCCTAGAAACGTCGGTCATCGCGCGTAAATCAGAGTTTGAAAATCCAAAATGAATAGTGTTTCGTTCAATTTCCTATAAATAGACCATCCATGTCTTCACAAATAAAAAAAATAAAAATATAACCCTAAACCGTAGACGCCGCCTCTTATTCAATGGATGGCCGAAAATCACAGTTCTTCCCCCTCTCTTTTCTTTCAATCCGTCCAATATTGCAACAAACTTTCTAAATGAAAATTGTAGAGCATAGAGAGTTCTATAAATCCAACGGTGGGTTTTCATTCTAATGCTTTGGGTCGATGGGAAATTAGGCTCCAAGACCTGCCGTTCGTTCTCCTTTTTCTGATGGTAGAGGCGACCGAGCTCTGAGACTTTTGGGCCGAAGATGGCTCTTGCAATGGGCGTTGAAATGAGGGTGTTTGATCGTCTTCAAGATGATGGAGGTGATCGCAAAATTCAACCCTAAAATTTGATGAGTGGGTTTCTTGCGGGGGTTGGCTGTAGAAGAAACGAAGGTTGGAAGGAAAACACGCACGGTCTTGATGCAACGGTGATAGATCATGCGGCCAGTAATTGTTGTAGGTTTAAAAATAAAAATTTATGTTATAAAATTTGTAAATATAAATCGAGTAACTTGTAAAAATCATATCTTTTTCATACGCGGTGCAAAACGCGCGAAACCAGTTGCGTTGGAATCGTATGGACGAGCACTACGCAATGGAATTGGATTGGAGTCGTTTGGAGTTAGTGAGAATTTTGGGTAAAATTAAACGTCCGTTTAATTTTATTCGAAATAAATCGCTAAAGCGAAATTGAAATCAAGGTGAGAACTTCTCACTCAATCGAATCGGTTTCGATTTTATTTTAAATAGTTAGATTTAAAATACTTGAATGCATGTTTGAATGATGATTGTATCTATTGATTGTTAAAATAGACATTATGCGCCGTTAGTAAGCGGAGGTTATTTATTAAAAACATATACCACGAATATTTCATAAACAGTGAAATTGGTATTATATATAATAGCAATATATATATATATATATATATGCATATGTATATATTGCAGTTGTTGATTTCCCGCATTTTTTAGCGGATGAGACCCTATTGCGCCGTCTCTTAAGCGGATAATATTTTAAATCTCATATACCGCGATAATTCCGTACTGGAGCGGAATTGGTATTGTGCTAATGTTTGTGGATGCAGGAAAACAGGTTGGAGGAATCCAACTGGATTCCTCAACAGTATTTATTTGATTTCAGATATTTTGATATTTGATGGATTATCATATCGATATATGATATCGTTGTAGTCGTGATTGACTATTTGGTGTGTAGCATCATTGGACCAAGTTTTGGAATTTTAAAATGATTTTTAAAGTGATTTTTGAAAATATACTATATTTTTGGAATTGATTTATTTTAAATAAATAAACGTTATAATTTTAATGTTATAAAAATTATGGTTTTTGAGAAATATAGTTAAAGGTTGATTTTTGAAAATATGGGGCTAATGATTTTTATAAAATAGTTTAATCGGGATTTTTGAATTTATTATAAAAAGTTGAAAATATAGGATTTATAAAATTTGATTATTTTATAAATCAAAATGGTGAAATTATAAAGGACCTTAAAGACGTTTTGAAATAATAATATAAATTGATTTATATAAAAGATTTATAAATTGATATTTATAAATTAAAATATTGGAATTATAAAACGAGTTTTTATAAGTGTTAGAATGAATTGTGAATGAATTTCATAAATGAATGAAATTTATAGACTTATAAATGGTGAAGTTATAAATGAAATTTTATAAGCAGTAGGTTTATAGAATTCATAAAGTTGTTAAAAGAATGGTTTTGGATAAATAATTGAATCTTATAAGTTATAAGATTTATAATTATGAAGTTCAAAGGAACGATTTTGCAAACAAATAAATTATAAGTATTTCACTTATAATATGAACTTTTAGTATATCATTGAGATATGAATTGAGATAGGTTAATAAAGGAATTTATAAAGGAAGTTGTTGTAAAATAAATTGAAATGGAATTTATAAACGTTGTTTTATAAATCCGCAAACGACTTATTTTGATAAGAAAATTGTTGTAACTTATTAATGGAGTTATATTCACGTTTTAGACTGTGAATAATCGTTTGAAATAAAAATGTATAGAAATGATGAAATTGTTAACGAAGTATATTCACGTTTTTGAATAGTGAATAATATGTTAAAGAAATTGTTTTGAATGTGATGTTTTAAATAGAATTAAAACGATCTAACGATGTTTTAATTGGGTTAAGATTCGAAACCATAGATTTCAACATTCATTGTTGAAATAGACGTTTTCGAGAAATAGAAGGAAATGGTGGACTATAACACTATTGTTATAGTAAATGATTTCCGAAAGAAAATGTTTTTTATAGTATTGGGATTTATATATCTATTTTAATTTCGAATCTCTATACTAGTTATTTTGGGTTGTCGTAACGATGTTTTACGTAACATTCGTTTTAGCCCAAATAAATATGTTTAAGAGAATGATTTCCTTAAAGAATGAAATATGTACTTAATCTCGATTTAAGTATATTGAATATTTTCCAAGTGTTGAAAATAAATGGATTTGTGAATTACTTATAAATAAATAAGTATAGAAATGTTTTTCTAATGCAAAGTGAATATGTTGAGAATTTATCTTTTTGAAGATAAATTGAAAATGAATAAATGAAATCGTATATTCATAGATATTGTGAAATATAAATTCACTATGGAATTTATAAAAGAAAGTGGAATTTGTTTAAAAATAAATATTGATTTATTTTTGAAGTGTGAAAATTATATATCTTGTAAAGATATTTTTGGGAAATAAATAATTTGGAAAATTATTTGGAATCTGGTGATGTGTGCATATCCATTGATAGTTCAATAACCGACTATCAATATTTACCTTTGAAAGGTATTTGTTGGGATTTGTTGAATTTGAATGCTACACTTATTTTTAAATTATTGCGCTCGTTATTCGGATTACCCATTCCGAATAGTGATACGACGTGATGGATAGCATTGAAGATCGGTGTTGAAGACCCGGTATTTACGAGAGCGATAGGATGACCTGTCGATTGACTCTGCACCGAGTTGTTCCGGTATAGAGTTCTCCATATGTGATGGGGAATCCGATCAGGATTGTGGATATCCGGATTGCAAGGACTTCTTTGTAAGTGCCTTCGGTTCGGTTCGATCCCGGAACAGACTTGTATGGATTGTATGTCTGACATTACAAATTGAGATATAAAGCCGATTTCTTTCAAATATATTTCTGTTGGTGGCGGAGAATTTATTCTCTTAGCTTAACACCCTTCTCTGAGACGTACGAGCTCAGAGGTTATGTAGTTGAATGTTATCAGCGATATATTCCCAATTTGGTAATGTGACATGCTGAGTGTTGCTGTGAAATGATCATTGTGTTGATTATTTGTGATAGGATCATTTATTTGATCGTTTATCTTGGTGATCATTTCTATGATCATTTGTTGACCCAAAGCATGGCTTTTGTATAAAGTATGTTTTTGTGGACGTGACTTCGTCGAGCCTCACTCCCCGGAATGGTCAAAACAGGAAAGATGCGGCAAGGTTATGAGGGGTAGCTCCCTTTAGGGTATGTGCATTTCCTTCTGGAAAGGGTGGTATCATGGTATGGAGCCCAGATACTTACTCATGTTGAAACACTTTATTTATGATTGTGTGATGTTGATGACGAGCGCTCGGATAAAGGTCCAAAAGGACCGGGGGATGACATACTCGTGTCAGTTGTTACCCAGTTAGGGGTAACCCGGCCTTGTGTTGGCAGAGATCCGGTTTGGTTCTCGGGGACGTCCTTCCAGAGGCGTTCTCATGTGGCAATGGGAAATTCCTTGGCCTGATCATTCGTTGGAAATCCAATTCCCATTACGAAACCCTGTACGGTTTTAGTTGTAGAACTTGTCATTTACTTATGGTGGTCACCACTGTTTAGATGGTAGCTATAGTAGGCATAGTTCGAAATGTCTATGCTGGCTAAGATTTATATTCTACTTTCGAAATGATTTTTTCCTACACTATGCACTAGTAATAATATCAAATGTTCTTTTAAATGCGTATCAAGCATATTTGACTATCATAAGGAGAAATCTCCTCCGATTCTGCGTTTGCATTGTGTGTGTGTGCGGGAGGCCTTATGGTAGTCTCATTTTTAAAAGCATTGCGAATTGACTTTAAAAATATTCCTCTATTTTGATTTTAAAGATAAATAAACTGTTATGGGTTCCCACACCGGTCACATGACTGACTCGGAGTTTATTGTTTTCCTTCCTAAACTCTGGGTGCCCACCAATTTCCACACGGGTAGTCAAGAGTTAAGGTTTATCAGGGTATTCTGGAATTCAGGAGTTGCTGGAGGCAAGCTGGATGGCATGGCATATTACTAGTTTATATAGTATTCTTTTTCGCTGTTTGTTGTTGTTTGTTGTTGTACACTCTGATGTAATGAAATGTGATGTGATGTGATGTAATAACTGATATAGTTCTTTGTTTAAAGATTATTCATTTATGTATTATATGTTGTTCCGCTGCGAGTGTGAGATCATGTTGTTGTTTTGTTGTTTTCTTTCCATTCTATTTTCTTTCCTCTCTATTTTCTATCCTTCTCTCTCTTCTTCTATCTTTTTTTCTTTTTCTTAAACATTGAGAATTCGTATTTCTGTTCATCTTGAATTAATCTATGGAGATTAGTGTATATTCAAGGACTACGGATTTGCGGGTCTTCACAGGTGGTATCAGAGCATATGGTTAAGCGACAACCATGGTTCTGTTGGGTATTACTCATTAGAGATAGAGTCAGTAGTACTCTAGAATGAGTTTGAGTGTAATAATAGATATGAGTGCGTATTTGTTAGTGAATATAAAATTGTTTTATATTGTGATGATTGGTTTATTGAGTGGCATATGAACTTTCGTCAGCACGGTCTGCAAAACTATGCCGAAGGGGTTTTATAAACACTTGAATAGAACAATTCGACACAATATTGTTTTAAATTGGGTAAATGAAATAATTTTACCTTGAGTATATTTTATATATAAAGAAATAATTTTTCAGAATTATTAAAGTGTATATAAGTTGATTGTTTAGTTGTTTGAATAATCTAAATAATAGAATAATTGTATAAGCAAAAGAATTATAATTAATGTGATTTACAATTGTGAAATAAACTTATATATAAAAATGAGTTTGAATAAGTAATGAAATTTGACCTTGGTTAAAGTTAAATAAAAATTTACTTTAGAATTTGGAAGCTGAATTTATTTATAATGGGGATTTAAGTTAAGTAAAACCAAGTGATGTTTATTTAAATGGAATATAACTTAAAAAAATGTTGAATGAAGTTGATATTGGTATCGAAGTAAAATAATAAAGATAAGTGATAGATATGAACTTGAGTTATGAAATGAAATTCAACTTTAGTAATTGAATTGAATGAATGGATTGAATATAAATCAATTGAATGTGAATTAAGTTGATATGAAATAATGAATATAAGGGTAATTCATTAAAATCTAATGTTATTGTAACGTTGAATAATTGAATGAAAATCAATTTAATTAAACCAACTTGAATATGAATTAGTGAATATAAACTAATTGAAAATGAATGTTAGTAAGAACATCCACTATATATGAATCAAATGTGATTAAATTGTAAACCCAATTCATTGTATATTAATGAGAATATGAATGAATATTTATTGGTTATGGATGTTAGTTGAATGCTAGTTAGATGATAGTTGGTTGATGTTTGCATTTGTTGTTTTGTTTCATTTGCTATGTTGGCATATATAGTTATTATGTTGCTATATGTTGTATATCGATACTATTTTCATATATACATGATTCTCATGTTGTTTGTTGAGTGTTTAGTAGGTGCGGATCGCGTTTGCTTCGCATTTGGAGCTCGCTTTCGCGCTATACTAGCCGTATATGCTTGCTAATAAAATATAAGGTACATATCTCGGATTAAATATCGTACTTTTACACTTTTTTCCCTTCGGGATGCCTCATTACTTGATGAGATGTATATTTGTGATATATATACTGTCTTTTTTTTTCAGATCGAGCCGCGCAAAGGAGACTATGGCGAATTTTTCCGAAAATTTAAGGCGTTAGAATATTTTTTGAGAAAATTTGGAAAATTTTGAAAACTTTAATTTTGATTTGGAATTGAAAGTTAAACAATAGTTGTTTTTGAAAAGATAACTAAGTATGATTTGAAAACTTAGTAAAGTATTGTAAGAAGTTTAACTATGGATTTTGGGAAAGTTAATAGATTCTGTAATTTTTCTTACTTGTTAATTTCGAGGACGAAATTCTTTTAAGGGGGGGAATATGCAACGACCCAGAATTTTAATTATTTAAAATTCGAATATTTAATTAATTTTAAATATTTGTAATGCCCTGGAAATTTTCGACTTTCGAAAATTCAACATCGATACTCACTTTATCAATTGCCGAGAAATCGAAGGCCGGAAACCCGAAATGTTATGGTTTAAGAAAAGAAAA
Organism: Allium cepa; assembly: GCA_030765085.1. Taxonomy (NCBI): domain Eukaryota; kingdom Viridiplantae; phylum Streptophyta; class Magnoliopsida; order Asparagales; family Amaryllidaceae; genus Allium; species Allium cepa. Next base: position 435,232,507 of record CM060935.1, on the reverse strand, counting down.
GAGGTAGAGGAAGAGATAAGAAGATAGAAAATAGAGAGAAAAGAAAATAGAAAATAGAACGGAATAGAAAACAACAGAACAACAACAGAATCTTGCAATTCGCAGCGGAACAACATATGATAAATAAATGAATAATCTTTAAACAAAGAACTATATCAGTTATTACATTACATCACATTTCATTACATCATATCATCAGAGTGTACAACATCATACAACAACAAACAGCGGAAAAGAAAATACTATTCATAATAACACGCCATGCCATCCATCTTGCCTCCAGCAACTCCTGAATATCCAGAATATCCTGTTAAACCTAACTCTTGACTGCCCGTGTGGAAATTGGTGGGCACCCAGAGTTTAGGAAGGAAAACAATAAACTCCGAGTCAGTCATGTGACTGGTGTGAGAACTCAAAACAGTTTATTTATCTTTAAAATAAAAATAGAGGAATATTTTTAAAATCAATTCGCAATGCTTTTAAAAATGAGACTACCATAAGGCCTCCCGCACACACACACACAGTGCAAACACAGAATCGGAGGAGATTTCTCCTTATGATAGTCAAAGATGCTTGATACGCATTAAAAAGAACATTTGATATTATTACTAGTGCATAGTGTAGAGAAAATTCATTTCGAAAATAAAGATATAAATCTTAGCCAACATAGACATTTCGAACTATGCCTACTATAGCTACCATGTTCAATAGCGGGTTACCGCCATATTCCATGGCAGGTTATACAACTAAAACCGTACAAGGCTCGTATTTGAAGAATGGATTTTCCAACGAATGGTCAGGCCAAGGAACTTCCCATTGCCACATGGAAACGCCTCTGGAAGGACGCCCCGAGAACCAAACCGTTCTCTGCTAAACAAAGCCGGGAACCCCTTTTCCCAAGGGACATTACAAACCCTCAGATATGCCACCCCCGGTCCTTTGGAACCTTTAAACGAGAGCTCTCTAACCAACATCATACCATAATAATAAGTGTTTCAAAATGAGTAAGTATCTGGGCTCCATACCATGATACTACCCTTTTCCAGAAGGAATGGTCATACCCTAGGGAAGCGATCCCTGAAACCTTACCGCACAATTCCTATTTCGACCATTACCGGTTTGTGAGGCTCGACGAAGTCTCGTCCACAAAAACATACTTTATACAAAAGCCATGCTTTGGGTCAACAAATGATCATAGAAATGATCACCAAGATAGACGATCAAACAAATGATCCTATCACAAATAATCAACACAATGATCATTTCACAGCAACACTCAACATGTCACATTACCAAATTGGGAGTATATCGCTGATAGCCTTAAACTACATAACCTCTAGGGTGTTAAGCTAAGAGAATAAATTCTCCGCCACCAACAGAAATATATTTGAAAGAAATCTGCTTTATATCTCAATTTGTAACGTCAGACATACAATCCATACAAGTCTGTTCCGGGCTCGAACAGAACCGAAGGCACTTACAAAGAAGTCCTTGCAATCCGGATAATCTCTAATCACGTCCGGACTTCCCATCACATATGGAGTCTCTATACCGTAGCTACTCGGTGCAAAGACAATCGACGAGTTGTCCTTTCGCTTTCAAAAAGATCCGGTCTTCAACACCGGTCTTCAAATGCAATTCATAACGACGTATCACATATTCGGAATGGGTTATACGACCCCATGGTCCTTTCCCGGTTAACCCGAATAGTGAGCGCTTATTCAAAAATAAGTGTGGCATTCAAATTCAAACAAATCACATCAAATACCCATTCAAAGGGAAATATTGATAGTCGGTTATTGAACTATCAATGGATATGCACACATCACCAGTTTCCAAATAATTTTCCAAATAATTTATTTTCCAAAATATCTTTACAAGATATATAATTTCAATACCTCAAAAATAAATCAATGTTTATTTTTAAACAAGTTCCCTTTTTATTCATAAATTCCATAGTGAATTTATATTTCACAATATCTATTGATATACGATTTTCAATAGGTTTCAATATTCCTTTTCAATTTATCTTCAAAAAGATAAATTCTCAAAATATTCACTTTATATTGGAAAACATTTCCATACTTATTAAATAAGTAACTCACGAACCTATTTATTTTCAACACTTGGAAAATATTCAATATACTTAAATCGAGATTAAGTATATATTTCATTCTTTAAGGAAATCATTTTCTTAAACATATTTATTTGGGCCAAAACGAATGTTACGTAAAACATCGTTACGACAACCCAAAATCACTAGTATAGGGATTCGAAATTAAAATAGATATATAAATCCCAATACTATACAAAACATTTCCTTTCGGAAATCATTTACTATAACAACAGTGTTATAGTCCACCATTTCCTTTTATTTCTCGAAAACGTCTATTTCAACAATAAATGTTGAAATCTATAGTTTCGAATCTTAACACATTTTAAAACATCGTTAGATCGTTTTAATTCTATTTAAAACATCAAATCTAAACATTTTCTTTAACATATTATTCACTATTCAAAAACGTGAATATACTACGTTAATCAATTTCATCCTTTTATTCATTTTATTTTAAAGGATTATTCACTGTCTAAAACGTGAATATAACTTCATAAATAAGTTATAAAAATTAACTTATCAAAATAAGTTGTTTGCGAATTTATAAAACAACGTTTATAAATTCCTTTTCTATTTATTTTATAACTACTTCCTTTTTATACATCTCCTTTATTAACCTATTTCATTTATAACTCAATTATAAACCAAAAGTTCACATTATAAGTTAAATGCTTATAAAACGATTATTTTACAAAATCGTTCCTTTAAACTTCACAATTATAAATCTTATAACTTATAAGATTCATTTATTCACCCAAATCTATTCTTTTAATATCCTTACAAATTTTATAAACCAACTGTTTATAAAATTCCATTTATAACTTCACCGTTTATAATTCTATAAATTTCATTCATTTATGGAATTCATTTTCACTTCATTCAAACACTTATAAAAACTCGTGTTTATAATTCAAATGTTTTAATTTATAGATATCAATTTATAAATCCTTTATAAAATCAATTTATACTATTATTTTAAAACATCTTTAATCTCCTTTATAATTTCACCATTTTTGATTTATAAAATAATCAAATTTCATAAACCTATATTTTCAACTTTTTATAATAGATTCAAAAATTCAATTTAATTATTTTATAAAACATTAACCCATATTTCTCAAAAAATCAATCTTTAACCGTATTTCTCAAAATCATAATTTTTATAACTTTAAAAATTATAACGTTTATTTATTTAAAATGGATCAGTTCCAAAAAATATTTTATAAACGTATACTTTCAAAAATCACTTTAAAATCATTTTAAAATCCCAAAATTTGGTTCAATGATGCTACACACCAAATAGTCAATCACGACAACAACGACATCATATATCGATATGATAATCCATCAAATATCAAAATATCTGAAATCAAATAAAAACTGTTGAGGATTCCAGTTGGATCCCTCCAACCTGTTTTCCTGCATCCACAAACATTAGCACAATACCAATTCCGCTCCAGTACGAAATTATCGCGGTATATGGGATTTAAAATATTATCCGCTTAATAGACGGCGCAATAGGGTCTCATCCGCTATACAAATGCGGGAAATCAATAACTGCAATATATACATATGCCAATATATATATATATTGCTATTATATATAATACCAATTTCACTGTTTATGAAATATTCGCGGTATATGTTTTTAATAAATAACATCCGCTTACTAACGGCGCATAATGTCTATTTTAACAATCAATAGATAAAAATCATCATTCAAACATGCATTCAAATATTTTAAATCTAACCATTTAAAATAAAATCGAAACTGATTCGATTGAGTGAGAAGTTCTTACCTTGATTTCAATTTCGTTTTAGCGATTTAGTTCGAATAAAATTAAACGGACGTTTAATTTCACTCGAAATTCTCACTAACTCCAAATGACTCCAATCCAATTTCATCGCGTATTGCTCGTCCATACGATTCCAACGCAACTGGTTTCGCGCGTTTTCGGCCTCGTATGAAAAAGTTATGCATTTAACAAGTTTACACGATTTTATATATTTAAATTTACAACATTCTTTTTAAAAATTTAACCTACAACAAATCATAGCCGTAGGATCTGGTCTCCCTCCGTCAGGCCGTGTGCACACCCTTCCCCTTCTTCCTCTTCTCATTCACGTACAGGTGAATATCACGCACGCACAAACCCATGAACACAAAACTAGGGTTCCACTTTGCAATCTCCTCGCTCGACGAAACTTCATCAAACCACCTCCATATTGAAGCCCATTGCAAGAGCTATCTTCGGCTGGAACATGGGTGAGCTCGGCCCCCCTACTACCTCAAAATGCGTGCGCAACCGTGCGCCTTCATCTCTATTTTCCCGTTGATCCATAGCTCCAATCTCGATCACAACCGTTGAAGTTGTAGATCTTGATGCCCTCTTCAATTTGTTAGTTGAAACATTTGTGTAATTCCTTACGGATTTGAAGACAAGGAGGGAGGAAAATCGCTAATTTCTGGCCGTGTATTTAGGTGGAGGCGGCTAGGGTTTATATTTTTTTTTTTTTTTTTTTTTTTTTGCGAATTAAAGGGGCTATTTATAGAAGAACGAACGATACTATTCATTCCGGAAATTCCGAACTCCGATTCACGCGCCGTAACCAGTGTTTCTAGGGTTTACCCCGCGTTCCGGACACAATGGAACAGCTTTCGGAAGCTAATTCGGACATCTGTGCGAGTTATGGCAATAAACGTTCAATTTGAATTAAACCGATTTAAACGATTTTCTAGGCGTTTTAATTTGTATCGGACAAACGGTAAATCCGATTGACACGAAATTTGAAACCTTACAATAATATCACATTATGAATCCGATAAAACTGGTTTCGTCGAAATCCGAGACTTTTTGAAAAATGGCTATTTTAACTCGCCAAATTAATATTAAAAACAATTTCGATGCGTTTCGAGCTGCTACGATCAAACGATAACTCCAATTGACACGAAAATTGAAATCCGGTAATAACTAACTATTACGGATCAAATGGAACTGGTTTCGCTCAATTCTGAGACTGTTCAAAAATTGACTATTTTCACTAGTCGATTTAATATTAAAATATTCAATTTTCACAAATAAACTTCAAATTCGATTTTAAAAGTTCTAAAACATCATTATAACTCCAACATGATAAAATAAAATTTTACAAATCATTTTCAATCATATTTAACCCTATTTTTAATCATTTCCATAATTTAACATATTAAATTATTGATTTAATTATCCAATTAAATCCAATTATTCGAAATAAAATTTATTCGACTTATAAATTCACTTATTAATATTTAAAATTAATTAAATATTCAAATTTTAATTATCAAAAATTCTGGGTCGTTACAATATTAATAAGTGAATTTATAAGTCGAATAAATTTTAATTCGAATAATTGGATAATTAAATCGATAATTTAATATGTTAAATTATGGAAATAAGTGAAAATCGAGTTAAATATGATTGAAAATGATTTGTAAAATTTTATTTTATCATATTGAAGCTAGAACGATATTTTAGAACTTTTAAAATCGAATTAAGAGTTAATTTGTGAAAATTGAATATTTTAATATTTAATCGACTAGTGAAAATAGCCAATTTTCGAACAATCTCAGAATTGGACGAAACTAATTCCATTGGATCCGTAATAGTTAGTTATTATCGGATTTCAATTTTCGTAGCAAACGGAGTTGTCGTTTGATCGTGGCAGCTCGAAACGCATCGAAATTGTTTTTAATATTAATTTGGCGAGTTAAAATAGCCATTTTTCAAACAGTATCAGATTTCGACGAAACCAGTTTCATCGGATCCGTAATGTGATATTATTGTAAGGTTTCAAATTTCGTGTCAATTGGATTTACCATTTGTCCGGTGCAAGCTAAAACGCCTAGAAAATCGTTTAATCGGTTTAATTTTAAATTGAACGTTTATAGGCATAACTCGCACAGATGACCGAATTAGCTCCCAAAACACATTCCATTGTGTCCAAAACGTGGGGTAAACTCTAGAAACGTCGGTCACCGTGCGTAAATCGGAGTTTGAAAAATCCAAAATAAATAGTGTTTCGTTCAATTTCCTATAAATAGACCATCCATCTCTTCAAAAATAAAAAAAATAAAAATAAAACCCTCAACCCTAGCCGCCGCGTCTTATTCAATGGATGGCCGAAAATCACAGTTCTTCCCCCTCTCTTTTCTTTCAATCCGTGCAATATTGCAACAAACTTTCTAAATGAAAATTTTAGAGCATAGAGAGTTCTATAAATCAAACGGTGGGTTTTCGTTCTAGTGCTTTGGATCGATGAGAAATTGGGCTCAAAGACCTGCCGTTCGTTCGCCTTTTTCTGATGGTAGAGGCGACCGAGCTCTGAGACTTTTGGGCCGAAGATGGCTCTTGCAATGGGCGTTGAAATGAGGGTGTTTGATCGTCTTCAAGATGATGGTGGTGATCGCAAAATTCAACCCTAAAATTTGATGAGTGGGTTTCTTGCAGGGGTTGGCTATAGAAGAAACGAAGGTTGGAAGGAAAACACGCACGGTCATGATGCAAAGGTGATAGATCATGCGGCCAGTAATTGTTGTAGGTTTAAAAATAAAAATTTATGTTATAAAATTTGTAAATATAAATCGAGTAACTTGTAAAAATCATATCTTTTTCATACGAGGTCGAAAATGCGCGAAACCAGTTGCGTTGGAATCGTATGGACGAGCACTACGTAATGGAATTGGATTGGAGTCGTTTGGAGTTAGTGAGAATTTTGGGTAAAATTAAGCGTCTGTTTAATTTTATTCGAAATAAATCGCTAAAGCGAAATTGAAATCAAGGTGAGAACTTCTCACTCAATCGAATCGGTTTCAATTTTATTTTAAATAGTTAGATTTAAAATACTTGAATGCATGTTTGAATGATGATTGTATCTATTGATTGTTAAAATAGACATTATGCGCCGTTAGTAAGCGGAGGTTATTTATTAAAAACATATACCGCGAATATTTCATAAACAGTGAAATTGGTATTATATATAATAGCAATATATATATTGGCTTATGTATATATTGCAGTTGTTGATTTCCCGCATTTTTTAGCGGATGAGACCCTATTGCGCCGTCTATTAAGCGGATAATATTTTAAATCCCATATACCGCGATAATTCCGTACTGGAGCGGAATTGGTATTGTGCTAATGTTTGTGGATGCAGGAAAACAGGTTGGAGGGATCCAACTGGATTCCTCAACAGTATTTATTTGATTTCAGATATTTTGATATTTGATGGATTATCATATCGATATATGATATCGTTGTAGTCGTGATTGACTATTTGGTGTGTAGCATCATTGGACCAAGTTTTGGAATTTTAAAATGATTTTTAAAGTGATTTTTGAAAATATACTATATTTTTGGAATTGATTTATTTTAAATAAATAAACGTTATAATTTTAATGTTATAAAAATTATGGTTTTTGAGAAATATAGTTAAAGGTTGATTTTTGAAAATATGGGGCTAATGATTTTTATAAAATAGTTTAATCGGGATTTTTGAATTTATTATAAAAAGTTGAAAATATAGGATTTATAAAATTTGATTATTTTATAAATCAAAATGGTGAAATTATAAAGGACTTTAAAGACGTTTTGCAATAATAATATAAATTGATTTATATAAAAGATTTATAAATTGATATTTATAAATTAAAATATTGGAATTATAAAACGAGTTTTTATAAGTGTTAGAATGAATTATGAATGAATTTCATAAATGAATGAAATTTATAGAATTATAAACGGTGAAGTTATAAATGGAATTTTATAAGCAGTAGGTTTATAGAATTCATAAAGTTGTTAAAAGAATGGTTTTGGATAAATAATTGAATCTTATAAGTTATAAGATTCATAATTATGAAGTTCAAAGGAATGATTTTGCAAACAAATAAATTATAAGTATTTCACTTATAATATGAACTTTTAGTATATCATTGAGATATGAATTGAGATAGGTTAATAAAGGAATTTATAAAGGAAGTTGTTGTAAAATAAATAGAAATGGAATTTATAAACGTTGTTTTATAAATCCGCAAACGACTTATTTTGATAAGAAAATTGTTGTAACTTATTAATGGAGTTATATTCACGTTTTAGACTGTGAATAATCGTTTGAAATAAAAATGTATAGAAATGATGAAATTGTTAACGAAGTATATTCACGTTTTTGAATAGTGAATAATATGTTAAAGAAATTGTTTTGAATGTGATGTTTTAAATAGAATTAAAACGATCTAACAATGTTTTAATTGGGTTAAGATTTGAAACCATAGATTTCAACATTCATTGTTGAAATAGACGTTTTCGAGAAATAGAAGGAAATGGTGGACTATAACACTATTGTTATAGTAAATGATTTCCGAAAGGAAATGTTTTGTATAGTATTGGGATTTATATATCTATTTTAATTTCGAATCCCTATACTAATGATTTTGGGTTGTCGTAACGATGTTTTATGTAACATTCGTTTTATCCCAAATAAATATGATTAAGAGAATGATTTCCTTAAAGAATGAAATATGTACTTAATCTCGATTTAAGTATATTGAATATTTTCCAAGTGTTGAAAATAAATGGATTTGTGAATTACTTATAAATAAATAAGTATGGAAATGTTTTTCCAATGCAAAGTGAATATGTTGAGAATTTATCTTTTTGAAGATAAATTGAAAATGAATAAATGAAATCGTATATTCATAGATATTGTGAAATATAAATTCACTATGGAATTTATAAAAGAAAGTGGAATTTTTTTAAAAATAAATATTGATTTATTTTTGAAGTGTGAAAATTATATATCTTGTAAAGATATTTTTGGGAAATAAATAATTTGGAAAATTATTTGGAATCTGGTGATGTGTGCATATCCATTGATAGTTCAATAACCGACTATCAATATTTACCTTTGAAAGGTATTTGTTGGGATTTGTTGAATTTGAATGCTACACTTATTTTTAAATTATTGCGCTCGTTATTCGGATTACCCATTCCGAATAGTGATACGACGTGATGGATAGCATTGAAGATCGGTGTTGAAGACCCGGTATTTGCGAGAGCGATAGGATGACCTGTCGATTGACTCTGCACCGAGTTGCTCCGGTATAGAGTTCTCCATATGTGATGGGGAATCCGATCAAGATTATGGATATCCGGATTGCAAGGACTTCTTTGTAAGTGCCTTCGGTTCTGTTCGATCCCGGAACAGACTTGTATGGATTGTATGTCTGACATTACAAATTAAGATATAAAGCCGATTTCTTTCAAATATATTTCTGTTGGTGGCGGAGAATTTATTCTCTTAGCTTAACACCCTTCTCTGAGTACGAGCTCAGAGGTTATGTAGTTGAATGTTATCAGCGATATATTCCCAATTTGGTAATGTGACATGCTGAGTGTTGCTGTGAAATGATCATTGTGTTGATTATTTGTGATAGGATCATTTATTTGATCGTTTATCTTGGTGATCATTTCTATGATCATTTGTTGACCCAAAGCATGGCTTTTGTATAAAGTATGTTTTTATGGACGTGACTTCGTCGAGCCTCTCACCCCGGAATGGTCAAAACAGGAAAGATGCGGCAAGGTTATGAGGGGTAGCTCCCTTTAGGGTATGTGCATTTCCTTCTGGAAAGGGTGATATCATGGTACGGAGCCCAGATACTTACTCATGTTGAAACACTTTATTTATGATTGTGTGATGTTGATGACGAGCGCTCGGATAAAGGTCCAAAAGGACCGGGGGATGACATACTCGTGTCAGTTGTTACCCAGTTAGGGGTAACCCGGCCTTGTGTTGGCAGAGATCCGGTTTGGTTCTCGGGGACGTCCTTCCAGAGGCGTTCTCATGTGGCAATGGGAAGTTCCTTGGCCTGATCATTCGTTGGAAATCCAATTCCCATTACGAAACCCTGTACGGTTTTAGTTGTAGAACCTGTCATTTACTTATGGTGGTCACCATTGATTATATGGTAGCTATAGTAGGCATAGTTCGAAATGTCTATGCTGGCTAAGATTTATATTCTACTTTCGAAATGATTTTTTCCTACACTATGCACTAGTAATAATATCAAATGTTCTTTTAAATGCGTATCAAGCATCTTTGACTATCATAAGGAGAAATCTCCTCCGATTCTGCGTTTGCATTGTGTGTGTGTGTGTGCGGGAGGCCTTATGGTAGTCTCATTTTTAAAAGCATTGCGAATTGACTTTAAAAATATTCCTCTATTTTGATTTTAAAGATAAATAAACTGTTTTGAGTTCCCACACCAGTCACATGACTGACTCGGATTTTATTTTTTTCCTTCCTAAACTTTGGATGCCCACCAATTTCCACACGGGCAGTCAAGAGTTAAGGTTTATCAGGGTATTCTGGAATTCAGGAGTTGCTGGAGGCAAGCTGGATGGCATGGCGTATTACTAGTTTATATAGTATTTCTTTTCCGCTGTTTGTTGTTGTTTGTTGTTGTACACTCTGATGTAATGAAATGTGATGTGATGTGATGTAATGTAATAACTGATATAGTTCTTTGTTTAAAGATTATTCATTTATGTATTATATGTTGTTCCGCTGCGAGTGTGAGATCATGTTGTTGTTCTGTTTATTTCTTTCCGTTCTATTTTCTTTCCTCTCTATTTTCTATCCTTCTCTCTCTTCTTCTATCTTTTTTTCTTTTTCTTAAACATTGAGAATTCGTATTTCTGTTCATCTTGAATTAATCTATGGAGATTAGTGTATATTCAAGGAGTACGGATTTGCGGGTCTTCACAGTTGGTGTCGAGCGCTCGAATAAAGGTTGGTTACGACCGAGGATGGCATACTTGTAGGTGTTACTTCCGGGCAGGGGTAACCCGGCCTTGTGTTGGTAGAGATCTGGGTAGGTTCTCAGGACGTCCCCCCAGAGGCGTACCCATGTGGTAATAGGAAGTTCCTTAGCCTGGCCATTTGTTGGAAATCCATTCACCACTACATGCCCTTTACGATTGCAGTCGTATAACCTGCCACCTCAGGTGGTAGCTATAGCAGGCATAATATAATGGTACCTATGCTGGCTAAGATTAATATTATACTTTCGAAATGTTTTCCACTATGCATTAATAATAATATCAAAAAGGATTTTGCGTAGTAAGCATGTTTGACTATCATAAGGATAAATATCCCCCAAGTGTGTGATTGCATGGTGTGTGTGCCGGGACGCCTTACGGTGGTTTCATTTTCCAAAAAGCATTGCGGATTTCAATTTTTTAAATTCTTTTTGTTGTTTGTTTTAAAGATAAACTGTTTTTGTTTGCTCATACCAGTCACATGACAGACCTGGAGTTTATTGTTCCCTTTCTAAACTCTAGGTGCCCACAATTTTCCACACGACAGTCTAGAGTTGGAGTTTTCAGATAGTAAAATAGTAGGTGTAGATTCGATTGCATTCAATCTCTAGATATTAGCAATCGCGTTTGGATCGAGTTGCTTTACTTCAGTGTTGATGGTGGTTCGAGCTTATCAGATTGGAGTCTTTGGAACTTTGGCAATGGAGTCGCTATATATTAGAGTATCTATCTTGTTAAGTTCTGAAGAAATTATCTTTTGGAGTTATTTCTTTCAGTTGTATCTTGTATCTATGATAATAGTGTCAGTTAGTTGTATCATTGTTGTAATCAACTATTGTGTATCAACGACGTTATTCATTGTTTTCTTCCGCTGTGTTGTTGTACTTAATGTTTTATAAGCTCCAGCGCAATCGAATTTCAACATTTGAATCTGCAGCATTTAAATACGAGTGAAGTATGGATGTCAATTTTCGAAGGTTGAAATTCGGGTCGTGACATCCATATTCAAATTTCAAATTTTATAAAATTTCCATATTTTACCTTATTAGATTTAATTAGATTTAGTTTCAATTATTTGTGGATCAATTTACAGGGTGTTACATTCTCCCCGCTTAAAAAGGATTACATCCCGAAATCTTTCAAGTAGCAAACAGCGTAACTCGTAATAACATCCATGTTATACAACCGAGTTGTTCACACAACCATCTACTCAATCAATACAATGCAATGTGATTATGTACTGCAAACATGCTAAAATGAGTTCAATCCTAACATGAAGGTATAATGTGTTATGCAAGTCTGTATGCAAACACCCTAAACATGCATAGAATTTCCACATGAGCACAAAGTGATTGTGAAAAAGTGTAACAACCATCACCTACCATCCAATCTAGCAACCACTATGCAACCAAGATCCTAAAATTTGGAGAGAGAAATTACCAGTGAAAAGCTCTGGGTGAGTGTTCATCAACTTCTCCTTGGTCTTCCATGTGCTTTCGGCCGAAATGTCCTTCCATTGTACTCGAACCAACATGATTATTTTATTGCGGAGTCTCCTATTTCCATGCTCCACAATGCATGCGGTGGCATGAGGCACTATCGACTTCATCTCAAAATCCCCCAGCTCATTAGGCTCTATTCTGATAGCAATGTCACGAAGCATTTCCTACAGTGAGAAACGTGGAAAACATTGTGAACTCCTACCAACTTGTTCAAAAGTTCCATACGGTATGCCAGTTTTCCTATTTTTTCTTGAATTTTGAATGTCCCAACAAAACTAGGTGCCAAGTTTCCAAACTTTCCTAATCTAATAACTTTACTAAGAGGGGAGATTTTAACAAACATCATATCTCCAATCTTAAACTCAAGTTCTTTCCTTATTTTATCTGCATAAAATCTATGACAGTCTTGCACTATCTTCATCATTTTCCTGATTAACTCTACTTTTTCCATAGTATTGTGGATCAAATCAGGTACAAGCAATACTTTATTGGTGGTTTCCTACTAACAACTAGGTGATTTGCATGGCCGGTGATAAAAGTGCTTTAAAAGTGGCCATAACAATCGTTGGTTGGTAGCTATTATTATACGCAAACTAAACCAAAGGTAGATGTTGTTCCAATGTCCTTCGATGTCCAAGACATAAGCTCTCAAGAAGTAATCCCAAAGCTGTTTGTAGACTCCTCCAAAACTCGCTAGTGAATAAGGGCTCCCTATCACTGACTATGCTTACTGGAATTCCGTGTAGATGAACAACCTCCTTTATTTAAATCTGTGCTAAAGAGATGGTAGTCCTATTTCTCCTAACTGGAACAAAATAAGCACTCTTTGTGATTCTGTCCACAACAACCCAAGTTGCCTCATTGTCTTTCTGACTTTTAGGAAATCCTTCCACAAAATCCATTGAAATATGTTCCCACTGTCTTGTCCGGATTTCCAAAGGTAATAATAATCCACCAGGGTTTATTTTCTCGACTTTTACATTTTGACATTTCAAACACCTAACAACAAACTCAGTTATGCTCTTCTTCATTCCATTCCGAAAAAAGATCCTCTTCATGTCCTTATACATCCTATCTCCTTCGAAAAGAATAGCCATCCTTGAGCGATGACACTTAATAAGCACATTTCTCACCAAATCATCAATCATCATAACACGAAGACGTCCATCTCTACTCAAACATCCCTTCTCAACAACTAAATACCTCCTAGCATGGGGAATATGGTCTCATTTTCTCAATTTCTTCAAAATCTCTACTAGCTCCTCATCCTTCACTTACTCATGCCCTATACGATCCATCAAGGTTGGTCTGATATCCATAATTGTTAGAAAACATTGGATGAGTTTTGTTGACGGTCGGAAGTCCAAATTCTTGAGAAATTCCAATTATCTTCATTCATATATAGCGCCAAAGGTTTCATGTCTCTAACTAAGGGCGCCGGCGACTACGTTCCTTTTTTCAGGGTTATACTGAATATTAATGTCAAATGAAGTTATATACTCCATCCATCGCTGTTGTCAAAGATTCAAATCATTTTGGAAAATAGGTATTTAAGTGATTTATTATCAGTGAATAACTCAAACCTTTCTCCTAAGAGATAATGTCTCCACGTCATTAAGGTGAAGATAATAGCTACCAATTCCAAGTAATGCATTGGATACCTCTTCTCATGATCTTTTAGCCAACTATTAGCATAAGAAACTATTTTCCCTTCTTGTATTAAAACTGCTCCTAATCCTATGTCATAAGCATCTGGGAAAACTATAAACGGTTGGGTTCCGTTAGGAATAGTGAGCACAGGTGCACTAGTTAATGACTCCTTAAGCTTTTCAAACGCCTTATTGCATCTTTCATTCCAAGCAAAAACTAGATTCTTCTTAGTCAATTGGATTAAGGGGGATGCAATGCTTGCAAAGTTCTCGATGAGCTTTCTATAATAGCCCGATAACATTTGAAAACTTCTAACCACAGAATGCATTCCTAGGAGTCTTCCACTCTTGGATAGTTTCCACTTTGGAAGGATCTACAGCAATCCTTTCTCTAAAACAATGTCCATGAGATCTAACTTCATTCTTCCAAAAGTGACGTGTAGAAAATTTCACCTTGAGTTGGTTCCATCTCAAAGTCCCTAATACCTCCCTAAGGTGGTCCTCGTGTTCCTTCTTGCCTTTGGAGAAAACCGAGATATCATCAACAAACACCATGACGATTTATTGAGTTGTCTCCTAAATACTCTACTCGTCATATCCATATAGCATGTTGGGGAATTCGTCAATCCAAAAGGCATTACTTCCCACTCATAGAGCCTATTTGGAGTGCGAAATAGGGTCATCGACTTGAATGGAATCACGTTGCTAAGCCTAATGGCGAAAAGAATTTAGCTCCAGCCAGTTAGTCAAACAAGTCATCTTTTCTAGGTAAAGAGTGCCTATTCTTCCCTATCAACTTGTTTAAATCTTTATAGTTAATGCAAAGTCTCAACGAACTATCTGCCTTAGTAACAAAATAACAGGGGATCCCCATTTAGAATTACTCCTATATATGAATCCTTTCTTCAATATCTTCGAGATCTTCTTATCCAATTCCCTTTTTTCTTAAGGAGCTATATGCCTCAAAGAAAGGGCAATGGGCATTGCATCTTTCTCCAAATTGATTCGAAACTCGATCTCCCTATAGGCTGGGTGACCTGAGACCTCATTAAAGACATCAATAAATTCACAAATTATAGGTATGGATGATGATTCTCCAATAACATATTGACTTAGTGAGCATTAATGGCTTGACTCAACTAAATCTTTAGGTGTACAAAGACTTCTAGGTTATGACCTCTATAACTCCTTAATCGTAGTAGCTTCTTATCACAATTAAGAATGGCCCCATAATATGACAACCAATACATACCCAAGATACGTCCATACCCCTCAAAATTTAGAACATACACATTGTATATGAAACCAATGTTGCATATGTCTAACACTAAGTATTTGCAAAGAAGAAAAAGATAGGGCGATCGCCCAATGGGGTTGAAACCTCTATTGGATTGGTAACTATCTGGATTTTAAGGTTTGAGAAATTTACTGCATTCTAAGCTACAAAGGAATATGATGCCCCTGAATCAAATAGGATACGAATAGTAACCCTAAGAATAAGAGTTATACCTTCTAGAGTTGTTTTCCCTTGGTCTCTTGGTGATTTACTAGTAATAAGGACAGCTTCAATAGCAAAGGCCTATCGGCTTGATCCTTTCTTATCCTTCTTGGGACATTAATTCTTGTAATGTCTTTCCTCATGGCAATTAGAACAATTTCCTTTGAAGGCTTCCTTCATCGGACTAACCCTACAATCCTTGATTTCATCACCCTTCTTATGACATCTCTGGCACACCTTGCCATCCTTCTTAAACTTCCCCTTCAACTTCTTATTGGCCCAAAAGCTTCTCTTCTTAGGCCCTCCTTGCTTTTGAGTCGGTACAGTCTTCTTTTCCACTTCCTTCTCTTCCATATTGGCCATGCACAACATAGCCATTTCCACTAACATCTCGTACGTGTCTTCAGTGGGTACTTGGGTCAACAACATTCCCTTAGCGAGGAATTTAGGCCCTTTACGAACTTCAAGCCTTTTTCATAGGTGTGTCGATTAGGCTCATCTCAAATTTATCTATTTCGGTAAACTTAGCCATGTACTCTTTAAGAGTAGAACCTCCCTGTCTTAGCTGAATGAACTTTTCCATTTGCAAGCTAATCTCTGCTCTGGACATGAATCTCATCTCAAATCTGTTCTTGAATTCATCTCAAGATAATATCCTTTCAGGGTGTTCATCGATCACAAAGTTCCACCAATCCAAAGTTTCTTCCTTGAGGTGCCAAGCTGCTATTCTTCTTCTTAACCGATCATCCCAACCAAATTCTCTAAATATCTCCTTGCGGTTACTAACCTAAGGTCTAGCTTTTGAATAACCTTTAGTTTTAGAGTATGTCTTCCCTCCCAAATTGAAAAAGTCCTTATACAACTTAGGAAACTCGACAGGATGGGGTGCTGCATTAATGGGCGGGGTAGCAATTGCCACCGATGTAGTTGGAGGAATAGGAATCTGCTCGACATTCCTATGATATTATCTATACCATTTGAGCATTCCATGAATGCATGGTTTTTCGCGGGTAGGGTTTCCTTGTTTGAAAGAAGACTGATTATCAGCCATATCAACTATCTGAAGGTTAAACCTTTAGTGACGATTTCCTAATATAGTATTTATACACTAGCAATGCAAGAGATAGTACCTAAGCCATATGGAACATTCTATTGGAAAATAGGAAAATCCTATCATTTAATACCTATTTCTAAGGCATGCTCCTCAATGGTACTATCTAGCTAGCATCATATTAAATCTCAAGTCACTTAATACTTTTTTATTTGGAAAAGAGGACCTTCAATCAGTCACTTAATACCTTATCCAGAAGCGGACCTCTATAGAGATACCATCTATGTGTCCCGTAGGCCATTTACTACTTCATTTAGGGAAAATAGGCAGGCCCTCAAATAACCACTTAATACCTCGAGACACGGAAGCAGGCTCTCGTATTATGGCACAGCTCATAATGACATCTCATATTAGTCCGACCATTAATATGAACTAGTAGCCATATTAGATGGGCGGATTTACCCTATAGAATTTAGAACTAACCTCGTGTCATTATAAATATTCATCATAAGGATATCTCACACTAATACAAAACGTACACATTTATTCGTAGCCTCAAAGTAAAGGGAAGACTTCCGTGTAACTCGATTGACCCTGCATCCCTATAACTTAGCCATACATCAGTTACGCTCCATACACATACACACACTTATCTCACCATTTCATAAATAAGGACTTATAAGGAGTCTTCCTTATTATGTGTTAAAATAATAGTTAGGCTATATAAGAGTTTCCTTTTATTTTTTCTACCAATTAATTACCTTTCTAATGGATGAAAATAAATGGAAATAAATGCCTAATTGACAATACCGTATATGCAATAATTATACGTTAATTACGTAAATAGAGATAAATAATATTCATGTCTAATAAGTTCTAAGCGCATGGATTTTATACCCTAAAATGGCATTAAATGTCAATTCCCTAACCCATTTTTATTACAATCCCCTTTCTCTTCAAATTCCCAAGATTTCAACATACCCAAAATAAGGGGTTACAATGTCCAAATAAAGAATAAATGTTCATACCCAAAACTGCAACAACGGACTTGTAAATAAACTAGAAACTCAATTTGTTAAAATGGAATGCCCTAAACAATAGGAATTGCAATCGAAATCCCATAATTTATTCAACTTCTATTTTATAAAGAAATTGATAAGAAGAAAATTTGTATGGAATAAGTGATGTAAACTACGAATAAAAACAGTAACCTAAATCCCTTATTTTCATTAAAGAATCACAAATTGAACCAAAGAAGAAGGAAAAGAAGAATAGACTATGAAATTATAAAAAATTACACAAACAAAACAAATTACATCAAATTAATGTAAATAATTGAGAATCTCGATATAGAGTTGACATTTCGAAATAAAAATGAATTTTGGGGGATTTCATCTATTATATTTTCAAAATCCCAAAATCCCTAAGACATATTCAAATCCAAAAGAAATACACTAAACAATTACTGAAAAAGAAATACTAAGGTTTCCACTTACAGATTAGCCTTAGCTTCATTTTAATGGATTTGTAGCCTTTCCATCCATTTTAGAATCTCTCTTTTGATATATATGCACACATTAGAGAAGAGGTAGATATATTCATTAGATTCAGAAAAATTGGAGAAGAGTAGGATAAGAATAGATTGGAGGAAGAAGAAACAAATAACAAAAAAGGTGAATTCTTACCTGAATTCTCTACGGAGTTTCTGAATCCTTTAGAGATATAGCAATGAAAGAGTTTCATTATACTTCCTAAAATAATATGAATAAAAAGTGGAGATGATAGGATTCTATTTATAGGGGTTGAAATGCATAAGAACTGCAGGATGGAACCAGGCGAAAAACAAATAAATCTGGAGCGTTAAAATAATAACAAACCCTTTTAAACCCTAACCGCCACTGTCAGAAATTGCCTTCGGCCGGTTGACCACCCCACTCCCACCGATCGACCTCTAAGGGTCGATCGGTCATGGTGAGGGTGTCGACCGATTGATTATTTTGGATAATAGTTGACTTTGTTGCTTTATTAATTAGTTTCTTTCCCTTTTCCACTTAAAAGTTAAATGCGAACCAAATGTTTACTTAGCCACCAAGCTAATTTTTAAAATTCAAATCCTTATTTTAATTTCAATACAAACAAATTTAATTTAAATTTAAAAACTTTAAACGTCCGTAACTTCTAAATTTGAGCTCTGTTTTCAGCATATTATATATGGAAATAGACTTGAATTTTTCCACGAACACAACGGAATATATTCCATGGTCAAATTACAACTTTTATAAAATTTCCACATTCTACCTTATTAGAATTAATTAAATTTTATTTTATTTATTTATGGTTCATTTTATGGGGTATTATAATATTCTTGAACGATTGTAGAATTCGTTTAGGATTAACACACAATTTCTGGTGTGGAGATTCTATTATTGATGGAATAATTTTATCATTGAAAAGGGAGAAGAAAGATAATAGAAATGATGTTTTTCTAGAGTTATAGGTCTATACAAAGATGAGAATTCGTTTGAAATGAATATGTGTTTGGTGGTTGTTTTATTTAATTTTTTTTATTTTTTTGGTTTCTGTCCATTATATGTCGACATATTTGGTACAAATAAGTTGACATATGTACCAATTTTTTCAAAAACAATTATCTTGATATATTTTGTATTTAGCCTAAAATATTGTTCTTCTATGTATTTTCTTGGACTAATAACACTATATAGTAGCAAGGAACATGATTTCAATGATGATAGTATACGAGTACATGGAAATTCAAAGATAAACATAAAGATTCATGGATTAAAACTAAGATAATTCAGATTAAAAACAAGAATATCATAAGGAAATACAACTAGGACGAAGTAGATGAAGATGAAGCGTTTCCACTAATCTTTCCAAGTACTTGTCTACTTTGTTGGAAAAGAAGTGAATTTCTTCGAAAATGCCCTCTTAAGCTTCTTTTGGTTGTAAATAATATTCTCTTGATTTTTGAGAATTTCGTTGTTGAATGGATGAGATAGCATTTCGATACTTTTTAAAGAAGTATCTTCATTCTCTTCTTGTTCTTCCACCTCCTCTTGTTCTTCCTCCCCTCCACTTCCATTTCTTCTCCTTCCTCGTCCTCTTCGCTTATTTCATACTCCTCTTCCCAAGCCAATCTTTATTCCTTTTCAATAAATGTTCCATAAGGGTCGAATATGGTCAAATTTACGTGAGAGAGATGTTGGCTTTGTCGAAAAGTTTTCAAGGAATCGTTTCCTCTCCTTTTAGGTCAACACCAAAATATATGAATACTCTAGTAAGATACACACCATGAAAGAGTGCGTTCACATACCCAGAGATATTCTTAAGAAAGAATTCATCCAAAATAACTTGTAACCAATTTATGTTGTAATGACCATAAATAGCAAAACGCTTTGAAATTTTTTTGAGTTGGGTTATTATACTTTTCCTTTCTCGAAGTTATGTTTTTTTGCAAAAGAAGACTTTAAAATTCTTTCTTTAAGATGCAAATTTTTGTTTTTGAACTTAAAATCATTATCACTTTCAAAAATATCATGAAAAACTTCATGATTTTGAATATCATTTTAAAAATTTGAAAGGTCCACTCCACTAGGATTGCATTCGAGAATGTTACATTAATTTTGACAATTTAAAAATTTTGAGAGCCTTTTACAGTTTTCCAAACTTCACTTTCATTCCCTTCATAAAAATTTCCTTATAAATTCGCGTAAAACATTTTTACTAAATTTGGAAAACATACGTAATCATTTTAGGAAGCATCAATTAAAACAAGAATTCCGTTTTCCATACAAATATTACGAAGATCATTAGTAGAAAAGTAATCGAAAGGGAGAATTTTCCAAAAGACATATTCCATATAGGCTTGTATGACTTCTTCGTCATAAAAGTTAGCCTTTTGTTTTCTTATTGTTGGAGGGTTGCTAGAG